>OX422213.1:157528463-159012213 GCA_949130495.1 Sambucus nigra
TGTCAAGAGATGTTGAGATATTATGGCTTTATAAAAGTCAAGATATGTTGAGTTTCTATGCAATTCAGGAGATGTTAGGTTATTAAAACCTATGGATATGATTATTGCCTACGGGCAGGAGATGTGGGGGTTATTAACTCCAAATGTGTATATGGACTAATTTGGCATAGATATGGATATATATTGATATGTTGAGATGTTAAAATAGTATTTTTACTATATAGATATGTAGTACATTCACTGAGTTTTTAAACTCATGGTTTTATATGTTTACATTTTCAGGTTCTGAAGTTGCCATTGCCAGGTCTAGGAGGTTGAGTAAATAGTAGTAGGGTCTTGTTAGTTTTGAAAATTATATTGTAATAGTTGTAATTAATTTAAATGGTGTGTGAGTTCTGTTTAAATTATGTCTCCTTAAAACTATTGGATTTTTAGTATTTCGCATTTTAACCTTGAAGTTGTTTCAATATGTATTACAAATAAGTAAATAAATAATAAATGTGGTTTGTGAATTATTTAGTTAATTATATCCTAACGGGGTTAGGGGGTGACAATTATATATTCTAATAACACATTATCCCAATCTCATAGGGTAAGCATGATTTAAACATGGTTTATCATAATCATATCCGGGTCGTCACAGTTATCATAAGTCTAAGTCTGCATATAGGATGAGAGGAAACATAAAACTTAAACGCATGCTTTCTAAGAAAATAATACATAGGCAACTTATCACCTAGGAATATGAAACTTTGTGAGGTTTAAGAGACTATTTCGCACATGATAAGGCGATTATTGTATAAGTAATCTTATATGTGTCGTGATATAATCGACTTTCAAAACTCTATTAGGTAAGAATTATAAATATTCTAACTAAGTATATTTTGCAAATTAAATAATTTGAGAATGATTCATCTACCCAATATTAATTTACCATCTACCCATTATTGGTTGTTAGTCCTATTGTAACAACTATGGGACAAGTGTCATTCTCTGCGAAAAGGAAGAGGGAGGTTGAGAGCAATTTTGGGTGGTTATAGGATTTTATATAAGTTACAAAATACATGGGATGAAAGCTCAACAAAACTTTGGAAACGGGGCTAAAACCAAAAAAACTATATAACAAATCTCAATAACACTTTGTCAAGAAAACGCTTTATCCAAAACAAAAATAATCATTGATAAGTTGTTCAACTCCATATTATTTTCTAAAAATGGACATCACATTCACCAACTCTTTAGTACCCAAAGGCTGGTCTATTCTTCTATATCCGATACTACCTATTCAACTTTGGTCAAAATGTCTTAGTAATAATATCAAATGGTTGGATAATTTTGTGAAAGATGATTTATAATCTCATTTGGTGAGAAAGACATTATAATCTCCTTGAACACCATGTCTCGTGTTTTTCTTCTTCCTCCACCTAGAAGTAAGGTTATTTTTGATAACTTACATGAAGCTCTTAATTGTCAAAACTAACATCCTAACTACAAAGAAAAGTGAATATTTTGTGGATGTCACGTTACCTACTCAAACGATCAAATCTTCTCATATGACGATTGAATGTCCCCCTTTTTGGAGCGGGTACCCCAAGGTCTGCTGATCACGTGTACAAAAAAAAGTAAAAAAATTGCACCTATCCCCCTTCAACTATTTCGGGTTTACGGATCACCCCCTAAAAAAATACCTGACAAACTCACCTCATTAACTATCAATTCGTTGAAATTAAACCCAACAATCGTGTTCCGTCCATTTTTTACACAAATTGACTAAAATACCGCTCACCTAATTAAAAACCCAAAACTAGAAAACAAATAAAAATCAAAATCAAAATTTAAACCCTATCTCTCAGCCACCAACACAACCAAATTCAAATTTCAAAACTTCTCTCTCACCAACCATCCACCTCCACCACCGCTAACACACCCACCCACCTCCACCAACACACCCCACCCGCAACCATTACCTTCTTCTGAACCACCAAAACAACAACCATGGCTAGGGCCCATCGTACGAACCCAACAACCATGGCTAGGGCCCATCGTACAAACCCAACAACTGTGACCAAACACAACCACCACCACCAGAATCAATTGTAAGATCCCATTGCCAAACCATACACCAAATCTGTCAAACCACACACTAAATCCAGAGCCTATTGATCCAAAACCTTTAAACATACACCAAATCCAAAATTTCCAAACCCACACCTGAGCTTGATCTCAATCCATCCAAAACCGAACTGAATGGAGATCTTACTCTAATGGTCAGATTTTACTCTTATGGTACGGACCTGAATTAATTGAAACAATGTTCAAAATTTCAAAGGGAGGAGAATTATATGTTATTGATTCGAATACGAAAAACTAATTATCATTATGGGTTTGTTCTTGGTTAAGAGGAAGTTATAGATAGGGAAGAAGGTCCAATACATAAAGAAAAGGATGAGATTTTAAGTTAAACTAATGTTTTCATTCTGGATGTATCGGTATAGGTGGGTGGGTTAGTGGAGGCAGAGGTGGTGTGTCAGTGAGAGAGAGGGTTTGAATTTTGAATTTGGTTGTGTTGTTTGCCAAGAGATGGGGTTTGAACTTTAATTTGTTTTGTTTTGTTTTTTCTAGTTTTGGATTTTTTAATTGAGTGAGGGCTATTTTAGTCAATTTGTGTAAAAATGGAGGGAACCCGATTACTGGGCTTAATTCCAACGGATTGATAGTTAATTGGGTGAGTCTATTAGGAATTATTTTAGTGGAGTGACCCATAAACCCGAGATAGTTTAAGGAGGATAGGTGCAATTTTTTGAAAAACTTATTACCCGAAACTTAAAACCATGCAATGTGAAATTTAAGGTTTACCTTGGATATCTCTCTGATTTGATCTCATTTAATCACGAACAAATGGCTTGATGTACCTCTTGATCTTCAACTGTATTCCAAATATGAACTATCACGAACATAGATAGTGGGCTCTTCCTCCATGATCACCTTATGTGCCCTTATGCTCTCTCATCTCTCTCTGTCTCTCTATCTCAAATCCAAATTAGGATTTTTTGAGTTCTAAGAGTGACCAAATTATGAGAACAAGAAAACCTTAAGTGCGTATAGATATATAAGCTACGGTACGTACATTAAGGAAGAGTTAAGGGCGTGGCTTATAATGGGCTTAGAAAAACCTAATTTGACCCAGATTCTAATCTTAGTCCATTTATTATTATTATTATTAATTCCACAAAATAAATATAATTTCACTTCCACTCCTTAACCCAAAATTAGGGATGGCAACGGGTCGGTTCGGGGTCGGGTTTTAACTCCCCGTCCCCGTTAGAAAAACCATTCCCCGTCCCCGCCCCGTTCCCCGTTATAACGGGTTCGGGGATCCCCGTCCCCGTTTAAAACGGGTATCGGATTCCCCGCGGGGAACCCGTTTTGAATTTTTTTTTTTTTTTTTCAACTCCTCTTTAGGCACCTAAGTAAAAGTTATTTTTAAATTACATCTCAATTAGAAAATGATTAAACACAAGTAAAGTGCAACTCCAAAATCTCCAACATAGTTAATAGTTTTAGAACATAACATACAAATCAAACGAAGAACATTGTTTCAACATAACAAATAACAACAACTAAGTAACTAATAAAATAACAAACAAAATAAATTCGCAATATTCCCCATCCATTGTTGGCGTGCCTAGACTTGCTTGCTTCTCCATCCATTGTTGGCGTGCTAAACTTTCCCGTCAATCAATCACCTCACCCCTTTGTCACACAACTTTCAACCTACACAAATTACACGACGTATTAGTTTACAACAATATAAACAAATATAACTATACAAACAAGTTCAATGCTTATATAATAATTAAATTACCTCATCATCAGTATCTTCATTTATGGTACCTCTCTCAAATCGTGTTGCACAAGAACCCGAACCTACATAATAATATAATGATGCAATAATTAATAAAGGTAAAAAGAAAAAAAAAACATTTCAATATGTTGAAGTTATTACCTTGAATCTCGGCCCATAACCAATCTTGAGAACACATAAGCGCTTCTAAAGTCTTTGGATGAAGTTTACTACGATGTGGACTCAAAAATCTACCACTAGTGCTAAAAGCCGACTCTGAAGCAACGGTTGATACGGGAATGGCAAAAATATCCCTCGCTATAGCAAATAGTGTCGGGTACTTAAGACCATTTGACTTCCACCAAGCCAATATATCAAAATCATCAGATCTAGGCAAAACACTCTCCTCCAAATAGTAATCCAACTCAGACTTAACATGTTCAGTATTAGAGGTACTCGAGACAAATAAATCAAATTTATTAATCAACCGATTCCTTCCTTGAGATTGAGATGATGTACCACTTGAAGATTCACTATTACCACGAATATTCTTATTTAATTTCTCACTCACTTGATATTCTCCCAACATCTCAAAACAAATGTTACGCACCCTTTCAATTTCTGTCGACGCTTCATCGTCATATATGAGTGGAAAGTAAAACTCAATCCCTTTCATTTTAAATCTAGGATCCAAAATTGTACCCAAAGCCATTACCCCATGAAGTGAACTCCAATATTTTTCAAACTTTATTATCATATTAGATGCCATGAGTCGTATTTCATCATAACTTGAAAATGTCCAATCATTAAGCGACGCTCTTATCTCACAAATTTTCGGGAAAAAAAGATTGATTGTTGGATATTTAGTTCCCGAAAACATTTCTGTCACCTCAAAAAATATCTCCAATCTCTCACTAATTTCACTTGCTCATAACCAATCATCTTCAAAAGGGACACATTTGTATTGAGACTCACTTAATTTTAAGCGACCAAAAACATCTTTATAAATCAAGGCAGTGTGGAGCATTATATAGGTTGAATTCCATCTCGTTTTACAATCTAGGGCAAGTTTCTTATTGCATGAGATTTTTAATTGACGAGCTACTTTTTCAAAATTTTCCCATCTTTTTTGAGTCGCTGTCCAATAAGCTACGCTTTCACGCACTTTCTCAATTGAATTACCAATTACATCCAACCCATCTTTCACAATAAGATTTAATATGTGTGCAGAACAACGCATGTGAAAGATTTTACCTCCTAATAATAAAGAATTAGAAGGTAATTTATCCAACAGAATGTTTACCATTGCATCGTTAGTGCTACAATTATCTAAAGTTACCGTAGATAACTTCAGATCAAGATTCCAATCCATCAAACATTCAACCAAAGCCTCGGCAAGTACCTCCGCGGTGTGGGGGCATGGAACATATATAAACCTACAAACACAATAAAAAACACTACTTCATTAAAAAAACAACTCTATGTAGTAAAAAAAACAACATTATTTAAATAATAACAACACTAAAATTACCTCACAATTCGACTTTGCAATTTCCAAGAATCATCAATAAAGTGTGATGTCACGGCCATAAATCCTCTCTTTTGGGTAGTGGAAGTCCACATATCGGTGGTGATTGCAAATCTTCCCTGATTCTTTCTAAACAACTCCATTGTTTTAGTTTTCTCAAACTCGTA
Organism: Sambucus nigra; assembly: GCA_949130495.1. NCBI lineage: Eukaryota > Viridiplantae > Streptophyta > Magnoliopsida > Dipsacales > Adoxaceae > Sambucus > Sambucus nigra. Next base: position 157,534,003 of record OX422213.1, read on the forward strand.
AATTTTGAATATATCCTTTTTTACGGTGTTACGAGATGGAACCTTAAACAATGGTTGAAGACAATTACTATAGTTCCTAAACCCTTGATGTTCAACCATACTAAGAGGATACTCGTGCAAAGTGATCATTTTAGCTAGAGAATCTCTTGCCGCTTCTTGGTCAAATGAAAAATTAGTTAGTTGAGTCTTTCCATCGAGCCTCCGTGTTTGATTTAAAATCGCTTGTTTAATATCCATTGATTTTCGTCGAGGACAAGACTTAAAATGATCCCCCAAATGAGATGTTCCATTTTTGCTTGAACCCCCAAGTTTTTTTTCACAATATCTACAAATCGCTTTATCTTGTCCATTGATTTTTTTCAAATCAAAGTGGTCCCATACCCATGACCGTCGAGGTCATTTTCCATTTTCATTAGTAACATCAGTGTCATGGGACTCAAGCTCACGATTTTCATTATCATCATCCAATATATCAATTGGTGTTTGATTAGAAGCTACCTCGTTTGCTGGAGGAGCTGATTGGACATCCCCCGATTGCGTTGGAATCTCCTTTGATGTAGACATTTTAACCTGGATAAATTAAGAAAAAATAATCTGTTAAATCTCAAAAAAAAATTATATCTAAAATCAACTAAAATTAACAGTCCTATTAATCAACTAAAATTAACAGTCCTATTAATCTGAAAAATTATATCTGAAAATCAACTAAAATTAACAATCTCAACTAATATTATATCTAAAATATTTTCTATAATATTTTCTATTATATAATACACGTTATAGAAACTTACAAGGGGAGGCCACTGGAAATTTTTTATTTATTTATTTTTTATTTATTTATTTTTTATTTATTTTTTTTGGAAGAAATTCTCTTATGTGTGGATTTGGTGAATGGGTTATGAAATGTGTTGAACTGAACTGATCCAAATCAGTTTTGGTGAATGAATGGGTTATGAAATGTGTTGAACATGAGTGTATTATGATGATATGTAGCAAAAATATAAGATCCAAATCTGAGAAGAGAAGAGAAGAGGGAGTCCGATAGTTTACCTGTGAGAAGAGAAGAGAAGCAGGCGTGAGTGAGTCCGCCGAGAGAGAAGCAGCGGCGGCGCCGAGAGAGTGAGGAGGTTTTTATCTTCTCAACATTAGAATGGAGGGGTTACGGCGTGAGTGAAAAACATTTAGGTAGGTTAGGGTTTTTATCTTTATATACTTATATTAATTATAATATATATAATTATATATATATATATATATATATATATATATTTTATTATATATTAAAAATCGGGTATCCCCGTGGAGACCCGAGGGTATACCCGAACCCGACCCGAAATTTATCGGGGATTTTTTTTAATACCCGTACCCGACCCGATCCCCGAAAATTCGGGGATTTTTCGGAGTTTTTTTCCCGGGTCTCCGCGGATTATCGGATTTTCGGGGAAAATTGCCATCCCTACCCAAAATCATATTAGCAACTCCTTATTATTAATTACTTATTATCCCCACGTTAAGGTTACAAATACTTTTTAATAAAATAAATTACTAACAACTTTTTTTATGAACTTCTTTGAATCCTTGATATGTCAATCTCAACTTATTTGTAGTTTCGAATTAAATTATTCCACCGTTAGGGTTTGATATATAAAAAACTTCACTACACCAAAACTGGCGATTGGTCACGGCCAAAATCCCTGACCAAAGCTGTGGGTCGCGGACTTGGGCCGTGACCATTTACGTGGGTCGCGACCCAAGTCCGTAACCAAAAAATGGTCACGGCCGATAGGGGTCACGGCAGATGGTCGCGGACTTAGGCCGTGACCCATGTCGTGACGGATTGCGGCCCTTATCCGTGACCCATAACCGTGACAAATTGGTCGCGGCCAAAGTCCGCGACCCACGACCGTGACAAAAAAAATAAAAAAAATTGGTCGCGGCCCTGATCCGTGACACACAACCGTGACAAATTGGTCGCGGCCAAAGTCCGCGACTCATTACCGTGACAAATAATATATTAAAAAAAATTGGTCGCGGTCCTAATCCGTGACCCACAACCGTAACAAATTGGTCGCGGTCAAACTGCGCGCCCCACAACCGTGACAAAAAAAATAAATAAAAAATGGTCGCGGCCCAAGTCCATGACCCACAACCGTGACGAAAAAAGTGGCCGCGGACTTTGGCCGCGACCATTTTTATGCGTGACGAAAAAATAAAAATGGTCATGGACAAAGTCCATGATCATATTTAACTATAATTTTAAAAAAATGTATTTTTTTTGTCCAATTCTAAAACTGGGGGTTCTGCGAGTGCACCATCAGTTGCTACGTGTAACGTTTGACGCGTACGAGGTGTTACAAATATTTATTATTGGCAAAAAAATAAAAAAAATCACAAATTGCGAATCATGAATGTTGTTAATAAACAAATATATATACAAACTTATAAATATTACACGTCTGAATAATTCACAGACCAAAAAAAAAAAAAAATTGGGCAAAGTTTCCTCTATTTTCTTGACATTCCAAAACCTGTAAATGTAAAACCTACTTATTATAAAGCCTGCACGGTCATAAAATTCAACAATCAAATTATAAAAGCCTGCACGACCATAAAACTAAACAATAAAAGCCCGCATGGCTGACAAAATCCTGATTGTCCACAACATATAAACAATCTACATGTTGTAGACAATTTCCTCCTTCGTTTGATCCGCATGCAAAAATCCTACAAATGATAGGATACATAAAAAAAATATCAGTAACCAAGTAGTTTTACAAAAAAAATAATCAAGCTGAAAAATTGCATATATGAGTTAAAATTATCAGTAACCAAGTAGAAATATATAAATTATCGTCGTATTCTCAAACCGGGAGTCCCGCGGCTGTGGGGTCAGTTCCTACGAGTTACATTGGTCCCGTGGGAGGTGTCGGCGCCACCCACGGCGCTGTTCGAGGGCTGTTTTGGATTTTCACCCTCTAACGCCATGTTTTTAAGCCTAAGCCTAGAAATATGCAAATTACCGTCGTATTCTCAATCTGGGAGTCCCGTGACTGCGTGGTCAGTTCCTAAGAGTTACATTGGTCTCGTGGGAGGTGATAGTGCCACCCACGGGGCCGTTCGGGGTTGTTTCGAGTTTTCACCCTCTAACGCCATATTTTTAAGCGTAAGTTTAGAAATATGCAAATTATCGTTGTATTTTCAAACCGGGAGACCCGCGGATGCGGGGTCAGTTCCTACGAGTTACATTGGTCCCGTGGGAGGTGTTGGTGCCACCCACGGGGACGTTCGGGGACTGTTTCGAGTTCTCACCCTCTAACACCATGTTTTTAAGCCTAAGTTTAGAAATATGCAAATTATAGTCGTATTCTCAAACTGGGAGTCTCACGGCTGCGGGGTCAGTTCCTACGAGTTACATTGGTCCCGTGGAAGGTTTTGGTGCCACCCACGGGGCCGTTAGAGGGTTGTTTTGAGTTTTCACCCTCTAACGACATGTTTTTAAGCCTAAGTCTAGAAATATACAAATTATCGTCGAACTCTTGAACCGGGAGTCCTGCGGCTCTGGGTTAGTTACTACGAGTTACATTGGTCTCGTGGGAGGTGTTGGTACCACCCACGGGGCCGGTCGAGGACTGTTTCGGGTTTTCACCCTCTAACGCCATGTTTTGCTTAAGTCTAGAAATATGCAAATTACCGTCGTATTCTCAAACCGAAACTCCCGTGGCTGCGGGGTCAGTTCCTACGAGTTACATTGGTCCCGTGGGAGGTGTTGGTGCCACCCACGGGGCCGTTCGGGGGTTGTTTTCAATTTTCACCCTTTAACGCCATGTTTTTAAGCCTAAGTGTAGAAATATGCAAATTACCGTCGTACTCTCAAACCGGGAGTCCCGCGGCTGCGGGGTCAGTTCCTACGAGTTACATTGGCCCCATGGGAGGTGTTGGTACCACCCACGGGGCCGCTCGGGGGCTGTTTTGAGTTTTCACCCTCTAACGTCATGTTTTTAAGCCTAAGTCTAGATATATGTAAATTACTGTCGTACTCTCATACCGGGAGACCCGCTGCTGCGTGGTCAGTTCCTACGAGTTACATTGGCCCCGTGGGAGGTGTTGGTGCCACCCACGGGGCCGTTCGGGGGTTGTTTCGAGTTTTCACCCTCTAACGCCATGTTTTTAAGCCTAAGTCTAGAAATATACAAATTACCGTCGTATTATCAAACCTAGAGACCCGCGGCGGCAATCTCAGTTCCTACGAGTTACATTGGTCCCGTGGGATGTGTTGGTGCCACCCACATGGCCGTTTAGGGGTTGTTTCGAGTTTTCACCCTCTAATGTCAGGTTTTTAAGCCTAAGTCTAGAAATATGTAAATTACCGTCGTATCCTCAAATCGGGAGACCCGCGACTGTGGGGTCAGTTCCTCTGAGTTACATTGGTCCCGTGGTAGGTGTTGGTGCCACCCACGGAGCCGTTCCGGGGCTGTTTCGAGTTTTCACCCTCTAACGTCATGTTTTTAAGCCCAAGTCTAGAAATATGCAAATTACCGTCGTATTCTCAAACTGGGAGACCCGCGGCTGCGAGGTTAGTTCCTACCAGTTACATTGGTCCCGTGGGAGGTGTTGGTGCCACCCACGATTCCGTAGAGGGCTGTTTCGAGTTCTCACCCTCTAACGCCATGTTTTTAAGCCTAAGTCTAGAATTATGCAAATTACCATCGTAATCTCATACCGAGAGACCCGCGGCTGCGTGGTCAGTTCTTACGAGTTACATTGGCCCCGTGGGAGGTGTTGGTGCCACCCACGTGACCGTTCGGGGGTTGTTTTGAGTTTTCAACCTCTAACGCCATGTTTTTAAGCCTAAGTCTAGAAATATACAAATTACCATCGTATTATCAAATCGGGAGACCCGCGGCTGCAGGGTCAGTTCCTACGAGTTACATTGGTCCCGTGGGAGGTGTTGGTGCCACCCACGAGGAGGGTCGAAAGATTTTTTGGATTTTTCCCCATTAACGACCTCTTTTTATGCCTAATTCTAGAAATATGCAAATTAGCGTCGTATTCTCAAACCGGGACTCCCGCGACTGCGCGATCAGCTCCTACGAGTTATATTGGTCCCGTGGGAGGTGTTGGTGCCACCCACGGGGCCGTTCGGGGGTTGTTTCGGGTTTTCCCCCACTAACGCCCTCTTTTTATGCCTAAGTCTAGAAATATGTAAATTACCATCGTATTATCAAACCGGGAGTCCCGCGGCTGCGCGGTCAGTTCCTATGAGTTACATTGGCCCCGTGGGAGGTGTTGGTGCCACCCACGAGACCGTTCGGGGGCTGTTTCGGGTTTTCACCCTCTAACGCCTTGTTTTTCCTAAGTCTTGAAATATGCAAATTACCGTTTTATTCTCAAACCGGAACTCTCGCGACTGCGGGGTCAGTTCCTACGAGTTATATTGGCTCCGTGGGAGGTGTTGGTGCCACCCACGTGGCCGTTCGGGGGCTGTTTCGAGTTCTCACCCTCTAACGCCATGTTTTTAAGCCTAAGTCTAGAAATATGCAAACTATCGTCGTATTCTCAAATCGGGAGTCCCGCGGCTGCGTGGTCAGTTCCTACGAGTTACATTGGTCCCGTGGGAGGTGTTGGTGCCACCCACGGGGCTGTTAGAGGGTTGTTTCGAGTTTTTTCCCTCTAATGCCATGTTTTTAAGCCTAAGTTTAGAAATATATAAATTATCGTCGAATTCTCAAACCGGGAGTCCCGCGGCTCTGGGGTCAGTTCCTACGAGTTACATTGGTCCCGTGGGAGGTGTTGGTGCCACCCACGGGGCCGTTCGGGGTCTGTTTCGGATTTTCACCCTCTAACGCCATGTTTTTCTTAAGTCTAGAAATATGCAAATTATCGCCGTATTCTCAAACTGGGACTCCCGCGGCTGCACGGTCAGTTCCTACGAGTTACATTGGTCCCATGGGAGGTGTTTGTGCCACCCACGGGGCCGTTTGGGGGCTGTTTCGGGTTTTCCCTCACTAACGCCCTCTTTTTATGCCTAAGTCTAGAAATATGCAAATTACCGTCGTATTCTCAAACCAGGAGTCCCGCGGTTGCGCGGTTAGTTCCTATGAGTTACATTGGCCCCGTGGGAGGTGTTGGTGCCACCCATGGGACCGTTCGGGGGCTGTTTCGGGTTTTCACCCTCTAACGCCATGTTTTGCCTAAGTCTAGAAATATGCAAATTACCATTGTATTCTCAAACCGTAACTTCCGCGGCTGCGGGGTCAGTTTCTACGAGTTACATTGGCCCCGTGGGAGGTGTTGGTGCCACCCACGTGGCTGTTCGGGGGCTATTTCGAGTTCTCACCCTTTAACGCCATGTTTTTAAGCCTAAGTCTAGAAATATGCAAATTACCATCGTATTCTCAAACCGGGAGTCCCGCGGCTGCTGGGTCAGTTCCTACGAGTTACATTGGTCCCGTGGGAGGTGTTGGTGCCACCCACGGGGCTGTTAGAGGGTTGTTTCGAGTTTTCATCCTCTAACGCCATGTTTTTAAGCCTAAGTTACATTGGTCACGTGCGAGGTGTTCATGACTCTTACTCGATCGTTTTAAGGTTGTTTTACGTTTTCACCCTTCGATGGCATGCAAGTCTAACTTTTTATAAATTTACGTCGTACACTTAAACCGGGAGCCCTGTGAATACGTCGTCGGTTCTTACAAGTCACATTGGTCCGCTACGAGGTGTTCGTGACTCTTACCGGACCGTTTAGTGTCTATTTTAGATTTTCACCCTTCGATGGCGTGTTTTTATGCTCTAGTCTAATTTTTTGCAAATTTGCATCGTACACTCAACTCGTAAGCCCCGTAACTATGCAGTCGGTTCCTACGAGTCACATTGGTCCCGTGCGAGGTGTTCGTGACTCTTACGGGACCGTTTTGTGCTTGTTGTACAATTTCACCCTTCGACGACATGTTTTTATGCTCAAGTTTAATTTTTTTGCAAATTTATGATGTACACTCTAACCGGGAGCCCCGTGACAATGCGGTCGGTTCCTATGAGTTACATTAGTCCCGTGCGAGGTGTTCGTGACTCTTATCGGACCGTTTTATGGTTGTTTTATGTTTTCACCCTTCGATGGCATGTTTTTATGCTTAAGTCTAACTTTTTGCAAATTTACGTCGTACACTTCAGCCGGGAGCCCCGCAACTACACGGTCAGTCCTACGAGTTACATTGGTCCCGTGCGAGGTGTTCGTGACTCTTACGGGACCATTTTAAGGTTGTTTTACATTTTCACCCTTCGATGGCATGCAAGTCTAACTTTTTTATAAATTTACGTCGTATACTCAAACCGGGAGCCCCGTGACTACGTCGTCGGTTCCTACAAGTCACATTGGTCCGGTACGAGGTGTTCGTGACTCTTACCGGACCGTTTAGTGTCTATTTTAGATTTTCACCCTTCGATGGCATGTTTTTATGCTCTAATATAATTTTTTGCAAATTTGCATCGTACACTCAACTCGGAAGCCCTGTTACTATGCGGTCGGTTCCTACGAGTCACATTGGTCCCGTGCGAGGTGTTCGTGACTCTTACGGGACCGTTTTGTGCTTGTTGTACGTTTTCACCCTTCGATGGCATGTTTTTATGCTCAAGTTTAATTTTTTTGCAAATTTATGTTGTACACTCTAACCGGGAGCCCCGTGACTACGCGGTCGGTTCCTATGAGTTACATTAGTCCCGTACGAGGTGTTCGTGACTCTTATCGGACTGTTTTATGGCTGTTTTACGTTTTCACCCTTCGATGGCATGTTTTTATGCTTAAGTCTAACTTTTTGCAAATATAAGTCGTACACTCCAGTCGGGAGCCCCGCGACTACGCGATCGGTCCTACGAGTTACATTGATCCCGTGCGAGGTGATCGAGACTCTTACGGGATCGTTTTAAGGCTGTTTTACATTTTCACCCTTCGATGGCATGTTTTTTATGCTTAAGTCTAATTTTTTACACTTTTACGTCGTACACTCAAACCGGGAGCTCCGTGACTACGCGGTCGGTTTCTACGAGTCACATTGATCCCGTGCGAGGGGTTCGTGACTCTTACGGGACCTTTTAAAGGTTGTTTTACGTTTTCACCATTTGATGGCATGTTTTTATGCTCAAGTCTATTTTTTATCAAATTTCCGGCATACACTCAAATCGGGATCCCCGTGACTACGCGATTGATTCCTACGAGTCACATTGGTCCCGTGCGAGGTGTTCGTGACTCTTATGGGACCTTTTTGTGTTTGTTTTACGTTTTCACCCTTTGATGGCATGTTTTTATGCTTTAAGTCTAATTTTTTTTTCAAATTTACGTCGTACACTCCAACCGGGAGCCTCGTGACTATGCGGTCGGTTCCTACGAGTTACATTGGTCCCGTGCGAGGTGTTTGTGACTCTTACCGGACCGTTTTAAGGCTGTTTTACATTTTCACCCTTCGATGGCATGTTTTTATGCTTAAGTTTATTTTTTGCAAATTTACGTCGTACGCTCACCCGGGAGCCTCGTGACTACGCGGTCGGTTCCTACGAGTCACATTGGTCTCGTACGAGGTGTTCGTGACTCTTACCAGACCATTTTGTGATTGTTTTACGTTTTCACCCTTCGATGGCATTTTTTTATTCTTAAGTCTATTTTTTTGCAAATTTACGTCGTACACTCAAATCGCGAGTCCCGTGACGACGCGGTCTGTTCCTATGAGTCGCATTGATCCCGTGCGAGGTGTTCGTGACTCTTACAGGACCGTTTGGTGTTTGTTTTAGGTTTTCATCCTTCGATGACATATTTTTATGCTTAAGTCTAACTTTTTGCAAATTTACGTCGTACACTCAAACCGGGAGCCCCGTGACTACACGGTACATTGATCCCCTGCGATGTGTTCGTGACTCTTACGGGACCGTTTTGTGGATGTTTTACATTTTCATCATTCGATGGCATGTTTTTATGCTTATCGTCATATTCTGAAACCGGGAGTCTAAAATATTTTCAACATATTATCTAACAATCAAACCAATAATTATCCCGTACTCCTTCTAATTATCACATATTCCTTCAAACATAATATCCAACAACAAGCCAACAAACAATAATTATCCCGTACTCCTTCTATCATCTAAAAGATTTAATAAATAATGCATATCAATTATATAACTACTTTAGTTAAAGTAAAGAGTACCTGGTGTGTAATGAAGAACTGGTATGTAATGAACAAGTGGTATCTAATTGGTATGTAATAATGTATGTGAGCATTCAATTTCTATAAATTGGATGAACAAATAAAAAATATCATAAAGTTTACCATGATATGTGTAGGTAGTAGCGTTGAACCTCTAACCGGATGCTCACTCACTGTGAAATACCAAATCTGAAAAAATATTTACACTCCGTTAAAATAATTGGTTAATTTAAACACTCCGTTAATTTCAGGGACAATATGTCGTTAAAATATGAGGGTCACTATGACGACATATTCCCCCTGAACCGTTAATTCCAGGGGCACTATGAGGGTCTGGTTAGGTTAATTACAGGGGCACTATGAGGGTCTGGTTAATCCAGTAGAGAAAGGACTCAAATCAGGAACATGAAACAAAGAAAATGACTGTAAAGTTAGTATAGTAGATCATAATATTCAAGAAACAAATGTAAATATAATTTACTTATGAACCTGCATAGTTTCAATATGCCTCAAAAGAGACCTAGTAGATTCAGGAACTTGAGTAATCAACTCTGCAACCATTTCCTATAATGTACTTTCTACGAGGTTTTCCATTAACCATATAATACAAAAAGGAAAAAAAACGATAAAAATAAAAATTAGGACTAAAATACCAAATATACTAAAATCGATTAATATGAATATTAACATCTTAAAATCTAAATATGTGATATAAATTGGCTTACCCAAAGTTTTTTTTACTAATATTAACAACCTAGTAGGTTGTAAGACTAAAGTTTCAAAAACATTATCTCACACTATTTTTACTTTTACATTAAATTATCTATATATACTATATATATAGATAAAAAATATTATCCCAAATTCAAATCATATAAATTATCTATATATACTATGTATAAATTGTAAACACATGTAAACTATATATACATATATTAATGGAATCTACATAAATTAATGGAGAAAAAGAATAAAATTTACCTGGAAGAGAGCTGGGGCTGGGGCTGGGGCTGGGGCTAGGGCGGAGCTGGGGAGATTGCTGCTAGTAGGTTGAAGCTGAGGAATACGTGTTTGACTAACCTCCTTAGAACTCCAACTGATTGACGAGAGAGAATCGCCATGTTTTAGCGCTAGGTCATCAACATCTGACAAGAGAGATAGAGAAGCGAGCAAATGAAAAAAGAAATTAGCGCGCCTCTTTATTTTTTAGGAATGACCTGGTCACGGACTAAAGCCGTGACCCACCATCGCAACCCACCACACCCTTGGAGCTCTGCCTGCGACCTGATTGACGAAGAATGGTCACGGCCTACAGTCGTGACCCCCTTGCGCGACCTACAACAACTATCAAATGAGGCATGGTCACGGCCCGTAGCCGTGACCCATACCAAGACATGGTCATAGCCTAAAGTCGTGACCCTCGATCTGTGATGCGCGACCCTTCTCATCTAACCTATAGTGCTTGAATGAGGTATGGTCACGGCCCATAGCCATGGCCCACGCCCAGAAATGGTCGCGGCCCTAAGCCGTGACCCTCAATGTGTGTACTCACTTCTTCCTCATGCCATGGGTCACGGACTAGGGCCGTGACCCGTCCGCGACCAAGCTTGGAGGGAATTTTGGCACGAGTTTGGCGCCAAGATGGTCACGACCTGGTCACGACCCAAGTCCGCGACCACTGTAGTCACGGCCCAAGTCCGTGACCACTTCCAGAGCATCGATAATTTAGTGTGGTAATAAATATGGTCACGCCAAATATGGAGTGGGTCACGGCCCAAGTCCGCGACGAGCTGGTCGCGGACTTGGGCCGTGACCCACTGGGCGTGACCATTCGCAGGATTTGGTGTAGTGCTTGTAAGCATCTCAATGAGGTATTTTCATCGAGATGTAAATTCCATCCACACAAGACTTTCACAATACATTAATCCCCACTACCCAATTTATTAGTCTTATTGATTTAATAATAAACCTCATCCAATAAGTCAAAATAATAAATAACTAGTGCTCATGTCCATCAAGCATATTAGGATTAAGAGCCTTAAGTAAACCTAATAATCACGAGGTTTACATTGTCTTCTAAAATCCGTATGAATACAATAACCTCAAGGTGGACCCGTTTAATAAACGCAAGGCGCACTTGAACAATAAGTTGATATGGTTGTTTAAAGGTTGATTTCTGATTGGTTTTGTTAGTTAAAGTTCGGAGTAAGTAAAAGTCCAGTTCTTTGGTTTTCGTCTGAGATTTTAAAGCAGGTGTTGAGTTGAAGAGGGTTTTTTACTTAGATTTTGACTATGTTATGTGAAATCACAGATCTTTAAATGTATTCCACTTCTTGACGTGCATATTGTCTTTCTCGTTGGAATTTTGAGACTTCTTCTCCTGTATAATTATTAAATCTGATTTTTTTAGTGTTTGGTTTATAAAAGATGTTTTGGCTGTGGTGATTGCTCCAAAGTAACGTTCTTGAGAGAACTTCAAGGAAATTATAAAATTTATGGTTGTGGTAGAGTTTGGCTTGATTATTTGGAGATATTTGTAGTGAATATGGTATAACAGGTTTTGTTTCTATGGTTCAATATGGGTTGGTGTCAAGATGAATGTGGATAGAGATGAAGAGAAATTTCTTTGAGTATTTTTTTGGATTTATTTGAGTTACATGTGGTCTGTTAGGATGCGTGTTGGTTTTTAGGGTTGTATTATTTTGTTGTGTTGGGCTAGTGTTTGGGTCATTTAATAGATTGTGTGTGGATAGCTCGAGTTGAGCCTTTGTTAGGTGATGTTAATTTGGGCCAGTGTTTTGCTACTGTCGTGTAGGTTTTCTGGGTCAATTTTTTTGGTTCAATATAGACTACTATGTAACAACCTGTATATTTTAACATTAGGATTGATCACTTCCTAACATTTAAATGTACAACTTGTCAAAATAATTTAAATATCATTCTTAGTATTTATGGAATTAAATGCAAAAAGTGACAATATATGAATATGATACGATAAACCTCGTATACTCAACTCATAAAATGCATCATTAACTAAATCAGAATAATAAATATCTCTGTAACTATAACATAAGTTTAAAAATATGCTAATACATAGTCTCACTACTCTACACAACCCAACGCAAATGAAATAAAGTGAAATATACATGTAAATTTGTCTTACCAATACACAATCCAACTTTGTCCAATATACTCAACTCACACAACAGAAAATGAAAGACAGTACTTCATGGAGATGAACCGACATCAAAGAACATAATGATTATGACTAGGATATAGAGGATGAATGATCTTGGCTAACTGGATGGAATTATACTCCCTTGGACCAGCCCTAGCATCTGAATGGTTTCCATGAATATAAGCAGGTCAAAACCTAGTAGGTTAGCAAAGCTACACAACTCATAAACAATCATATATACAAGTGATAACTCCACATTTATCTATCCAACTACGATAACCAACAAAATACCACGAAACCTCACATTCCATATTAATTAACTCATTAGTTTCAATAATTAATTAACTAAGCATCTCTTCTCCCCGACAATCTCAAGAAACATGTGGTATGCACATATAAAGACCGTCACACAACCATAAAGCCACATTTCTATCACGTGATTGGAACTATAAACATGAATAAAATTGTGTAGTGTACAAATAAATCCCATCGCACAATCGGGCACCACCTTTCTCTCACATGGTTAGAATTGTACACATAAATAAAACTATGTGATGCTCTAAAATAATATATTGTCATGCCGATCGAGAACAACCTCTTGATAGCATAGTTGGGACAAATAACATCTAGTGTGACACATACATAAAACTGTTCTCCCTTAACACACAACAATTAAGAGTGTTCTCTCTCAGCACACACCCACATCCATTTATTCATATCATTTTAATCAATATCAATATCAATATCATATTATTATGGTTCCATATTCCACATTTATCCACATTCAACTTATCACTTATCACAACATCATTATATTCCATTTACCCCACCCTTCGTGCCAATATGAAATAATCCTTAAATCACGTGTTACGTTATTTCATTAATTTCTCAAAGGAATTATCGTGCGATAGAAACAAAACCTAAGGTCTCAGATGTTTTAGAGTCTGGATCTATAACTATATAAATGTGAGTGCCACTCTAGTTAGTGTGCCTAGCTATTTATTTTCTCCATTATTTTTAGACTGACAATATTATTTAGTTATACTGATCGTGCTTAATTATTTCTATAGCAATTAGTAAATTGGTATATATGGGATTATCAATTTAAAAATCCTTGATCTTCTTTATGAGAAATATTGCATATCATTGATTTAGCAAACAATTAACTCCATACACACTCAAGCCTCTATATACATATAATTGTTAGAGAACTGGTAAAAATCTACTTAGCATACCCGTGATAATTCCTTTTTCTTCCAGATGTTCCAGGATAAGGAAGTCGTACCCCCATCCATTTTTGTGACATGCAGAGATCATATGTGTGCATATATAACTATATGGAAGGAGATTAAGGGAGATGGAAGCAAAGTATGGTGTTTCTCAATGAACTACATCATTTTTCAGTTTTGGGATAAAATATAACACGAATAATTCGCCCCTATTATTGATATGAAAATTAGGCAGCTAATATGGACCAATTATATAAAGACACGTGGAATCTTACGTATCTAATACTTATGCCCACCGAGCTACACAGCGTGCCGAGAAACACAGCGTGCCGAGTTACACAGTGTACCAACCTTCTCAGCGTGCAGAGCACCTGGCTGGGAAGATCAAGCGACGATTGCACATTCAATGAATAGCGAATTTAGTGAACATTATTATTGTACAGATGTATGCGCCTATTAAAGAGCGACATATCGTCTATTCATACTGATGGCCCCAAGGCTATAAATACATTGTAACACCCTCCACAAGGGGGTAATTTATCTCTTATAATCATCATCGAGATTAAGGCAAACATTGGCAATACAAGAACAGTGGATCTAGGCCATTTATCATTGGGCTAAACCACTTTAAAAATATATTATCTTATTTTCTTTAATCCTTTTTATCTGTAATTAATTAATTAGATCGAGTCTAGTTTTTTTCATCAACAGATTGGCACCGTCTGTGGAAAATGATTATACATAGCATTTTTCACCAAAAGATTACTACTAATGGTTGAGATCCCAGAATCCAGCACTCAGAACAATATCGGGGGCCCTTCAAATCCATCTGCTCCCCCAACTATCGATCAATTTACAGGAATAGTAGCCAACTTAGCCCAAGGGCAAACAGCTATGCAAGAAACTATGCGATAACCCATTCAGACTGTTCGCAACGGGTCACCTACCCAGTCCGGTTAATATAGTGTTCAGAGAAATACCCATCTACCATCCTCAAGAACCAGATGTACACTATTCCCGAATGTTTCTCAGCCCAGGCGCAGTGACTCTCATCATACTAAGAGGTACAATTATCCTTCAATCAACCTAGGTGGACGTCATCTATAAGAGCTACAAATTCTAGACAAAATGTTACTTTAACCCTTGAGCGAACAAGCTCTTTGGAAAGGTTGAGCAGAGTCTCCCCCTTTGACCGTTTGGGCCCTAGGAGGAATCAAAATCCCCTTATGGTTGCGTCGAGGAATTCTCAATGACCAACCAATCTAAGGGAAGGTTCTACCCAATCACACCTAGTAACCCATAACGAAAGATCCTAACAGGAGAATTCAGCGCGCTCTATTTCTCGAGCAAATAGGCTTGAGGCTGGAAATGACGGGTGGAAGGGCTCCATTCAAAGATTGGAGGACCAGTTAGGGGAAATGGCCAAGGCCAAGAATCCTATCCAAAGAACTTTTGTCCAAGGATCACCTTTTGTGCAAACGATAGTGGATTTTCCCACGCCATCAAAGTTTAAAACTCCGATAGTGATGCCCAAGTATGATGGAAAAAGTGATCCCGTCCTCCACATAGAGCAGTACCAGGCTGCTACAGATATCTACACAGTTCCCGATGAGATAAGGTGCAGGACATTCTCAGGAACCATCACTGGGTCAGCCCAGATATGGTACAACAACCTTCCTTAGGGGAAGATTGCTATTTTCCATCAACTAGCAGAGCTATTCATTGGGAACTTCTTCTTTGAAGCAAAGCCAGTTAAAAGAGTAACACACCTACTGAGTGTGAGGCAGAAAGCAGGAGAAAGTAACAGGGATTACATCACTCATTTTAATAACGAGAAACTGGAGGTGATTGACTACGAGGATAAAACAGCAATAACAGCTCTAATGAGTGGTCTATTACCTGACAAGTTATATTATACGTTGGCCAAAGATCCCCCTAAATCCATGGTAGAACAGATGGAAAAAGCGGCTAAGATCATGAACGTCGAAGAGGCCATGGCTGCGAAGAAGAACCCTGACACTAAAGCAGAAACCAAGGTTGAAGGTACAGTGGAGAAGAAGGATCAAAAGCGCAATGGGAATGGTAAGCGGCTAAAAGGCAACGAGGCCTTCGAGCAATTGAAGAAGTATGGGAATTATACTCCTTTAAAGGTGGATATAAACCATATTCTGGAAGAGATCAAGAACGGCGAGGAGCTAACATGGTCGGAGAAAATGAGGACAGATCCCGATAAGAGGGATAAGTCCAAATATTATGAGTTCCATAGAGATTACGGTCACATAACCCAACGCTGCATAGCTCTTCAAAATAAGATCGAAGTGCTCACTCGGCGAGGAAAACTGTATAAGTTCGTTGATCTCCAGAACGGTGGGAAGACTAACGAAAGAAGAAGACAAAGGTCCAAATCTCCTCGCCAACCAAGAGATGATAAAAAGAGAAACCACGAAGATAATCCAGAGGATGATCCCGACCTCCACAAAAGGCCAAGGTAACCCAAACGCGGGGTATTTTCAATCCATTTTGGATCGTTTGAATATAATGTGATTACAGGTGGAGATGTAGGGGGAGGGGATCACACTGCAGAAAGGAAAGCTTACCTCAATGAGGCCCAAGATTGTTCTTATATACAACGTATAAATCTGATTGAAGAAGATCGCCCGAGGAAGGTGAACAAGGATAAACTAATCACTACTTTTTCTAAAACTGACTTGAAAGGTGTTTTATATCCTCATAATGACCCCTTAGTCGTCAAGATGAGGATGAAGGATGTGGTAATCTCGCGAGTATTGGTAGATAATGGTAGCTCGATAGACATCATGTTCTACCTGTGCTTTGACAGCTTGAGTTTGAAGTTAGCCCAATTAGATCCTTATCACAGGCCCCTCTTTGGTTTCACTAGCGAGAAAGTCTTTCCACTTGGGACGATCAAGTTGGACATGCTAATTGGTACCTGGCCTGCTTGCCGAACTGAAAAAGTATGCTTTTTCATAATAGATAAGAACATCCAATCAACCTATAACATAATCATGGGAAGAGTAGGATTGAAGAAGTTTGAGGCCGTGCTATCGATGGTACACTAGTGCTTGAAGTTCCCGACCAATTTCGGGGTTGGAATTATGAAAGGCGACCAGAAAGTAACTCGAGAATACTACTATTCATCTGCCAAATAGGAAGAACTGGAGGAGCCCAGGAAGAAAACCACTACCTACTAGGTGGATGAGTATGAAGATACAGACATCGAGACTTTGGACCCTAGGGATGAGTCCCAGCTTGTGAAGGTCAAGGTCATCTAAGCTACAGAGAACATTATTCTAGACTATGAGCGACCCGAATGGACAACTCAAATCAGCGCTTCCCTGGATCCGTCCATAAAGTAGGAGCTAGTGGAATTTTTACGGCATAGAAGACGAGCTTTCGTATGGAGTCATGAAGACATGTCAGGGATAGACCCGGCCTTCCTGTGCCACGAGCTCAATGTTAATAAGGAGGTCAAGCCAGTAAAGCAGCGAAAAAGGGTATTTATCCCAAAAAAGAACCAAGCTATCCAGGAGGAAGTAGAGAAGCTACAAAATGCCTCTTTCATTGAAGATGTCAAATATCATGATTGGCTAGCCAACGTTGTGATGGTGAAGAAGAAGAATAAGAATAAGTGGAGAATGTGTGTATTTTCAAAGTTTTGAAAGCCAATTTCTCAAAAGTATTTTCAAAGTTTAGATTCTGAAATTTCAAAATTATCTTCAACCATGATACCTCAATCCTTCAAACCAAAGCCAAACTCTTCCTTGGGATAGCAGAAACCATGCCATAAGTTTAAAATCCTTTGCCATACTTTATAAATCCATGAACGTTTGGTCAAATTTTTTGAAAAACACACAATAGTTAGAACTCAATGAGTTCTCAACCTCAATCCATGAAACCTATATATTTGAATTCCTTATTAAAAATAAGGTTTTAATGGTTCAGGAATAATCTCAGATGGCTTAGAAAATTCGAATTTATTCGAGGTCAAAATTTTATCAAAAACTAGGTTAACTGTCGAGAGGTTGAAGATAAACTTTCCAACCAGAAATATTAACCAGGATCGTGGCCAATTAAAATTTCGGACTTTTTTTCCAAAATTTTTAGTAGATTTTTTTGGTCAAAATGGTATAAGGTAAGGCATTGTTTACTCAACCCTAGCCCAAATTATATAAAACTGAGGTGTTAGGTTAAAAGTATTTTCCAAAAATTACAAATTGAAGCATCCTATTTTTTAAGTTATGAATTTTAACCCTAAATTTTTTTTACATACTCTTTGATAAAGCTTAAGTAAAAAAGTCTTCTACACCTTTTTCCAAATATGATCTTAATCTTTATATTTTAAAATCTCAAATAATTACAAATTAGCCCTAAAACTTTAAAAGTTACTGTTTTTTATTTATTTTTCCAATTTAGACTTATGACCAATAATATACACTTACAACTATGTTGATTTATAGATAATCAAGCACTTGACCCTCCTGATCTTGACTTTAATCAAATCTAATCACGTTCTTCATAGCTAACAAGTAGGTTTTGCCTTATCAATAGTAATTTTAACGTATTTAATAGAACTGCCATTGATATCACATTGTGGCACCTATAATTTATTCTTAGTATGTGCATGTTATGATACTTCCATGCTATATATGTTGTTAATTATCATTACCAACCGAATATGGATCATTTGAATCAGAATAAACCCTTCTCATCTAATAATTTATTTCTTGAGGTTATTGCAATTGTTGAATCGGTTCAACCAAGCAATTATGTGCTAAATGTCTTCGTTTACGTATGAGTGCCACTCTAATCCTTTCGAGACCAACGTCGTAGTTCTAGAATGAATAAAAGAATAACATACCTCCTTCTATTTGTAATATACTTAATAAGTAGCTTGTAAGTATTGTGAAAATTCTGAAAATATGGGTGGAGTAAGCTACTAGTAGGTTGTATAAAAAAATTAGAGTGCTTAATATATGCTTAGGCTGTATAATATTATGCTAGTTGTAACAAACTGTTTGTATAGTATAACTTAATTAAAGTTTCTTCTATATGCTCTCTCTTTAAAAATCTTATTCTTATGCATTTTCATTATGTAAATGTTGTATTATGCTTTACTATTGTTGACACTCGCACTCCTTCTACTAAAACTCAAATTAAGCAGATTCATACAGAAGGAATCATTAAATGCCTTCAAGAATTAACAAATCTAGCTAGACAGCAACAAGTACCACTTCAACACTCGGTTCAGGAAGAATCTACATATGAAACACGCCGAATGAATTCTCTTAATGATCTTTCATTTCTTAAGAATCCAATAGCAAGTGTGCAAAAAAATGGATATGTCAAATCACGAAGATATTCAATGGGGTAGGGATTGATGCAATCTTCGAGTAGTTTTAGCATCTTATATGTTTGAAAGTGAAGTCGATTTCTAGCGACAAGCTATAGCTAGGAATCGTAATATAGCCGCCCAACTTGGGAACAATTTGAAGAAATCTTCTTCAAAAAGTACTTTTCTGAGACCGAAAGAGATTAGTTGATCGTGGATATTCAAAATTACACAAGCTAATATGTCCGTAGCCCAAAATGAATCCGAGTTTATTGAATTAACTCGTTATGCAATCGAGTATGTGAGCACTGAAGCCAAGAAGTGTAAGCATTTTGAGAGAGGATTACACCCAAGGATTAAAACCTTCGTCATGCCTTGGTAAATTTGAGACTTTTTCCAACTGATTGAAGTCGCCTTGATTGCTGAACGTAATACCATATCAGGTGGATATGTACGCCTGCCCAATTACATCAATAGGAACAACTACATTGTTAAAACCTTAATTTAGCAAACAGCTAACTCCATGCACAATTAAACCCCTATATACATATAATTTTTATATAATTGGTAATAATCTACTTGGAATACTCATGACAATTCCTTTTTCCTCCACGTGTTCCTTGATGAGGAAGTTTTGCCCCTCCTTTTTGTGATACGTACGAATCATATGTATGGATACATAATAATATGGAAGGAGATTTAGGAGGATGGAAGCAAAGAATGGCGTTTCTCGATGACCTACATTATTTTTCAGTTTGGAATAAAATGGAACATGAATAATTTACCGTTGTGGTGGTAGTACAATATATGTAATACAATATTAGTGAATAAAGTTCAGTTTTTTCGCCTTAACTTTTGTTTCATTGCTTTGTTACTGTCTTGTATCAACATACTAAAAACAAGATGTGACATATATATATATATATATATATATATATATATATATATATATATATATATATATATATATATATATATATATATATATATAAAATTACCACAAAATGACACAAAACATATAAGAGTTATACACTAGTGTGGTATCGATGTGTCTAAATATATGGGATGGAGTTGAGGGGCATGAACTAGAATAAATTATGACCCAATCACTCAAAAATGTCCAATGAGTTCTATTTGATTGCATTAACTTTATCATGAAAAAACTTAGCCCTATGGTGAGAGATAAAGTATGATCATAATGGACAAATAAGTAAAATGCACACTAGGACACATTATGCAAGCCCATTGATCTTCAACTTATAACACCTTCAAAATTACAGATGTATCATTTTTTCACTCTCATATTTTTAAGATACCAATGTAGTTAAAGAATTAATGGAATAAAATTTCGCCTTGGCAATATTTTCTTTGCTTTTGCCTCTCAATTTTTTTAGGCTCTTACCAGCGGTGGCCTTTAAAGCAAGTAAGATTTATCCCTTCATAGACTTTTCTCATGCATAATCATATCTTTAATAAAAGCACAAATTCACGGGCAGTGGTTCTTACATATATAAATCCCCCAATAAAATATATATGTATATGACAATAATATTAGGAAAACACCTCATTTAGTTCATATAACATATGAAATTAAAATCCAAAAGAGCTCGTGCATGTGTGTGAGGAGGCATATGCAAAGTGAATCCATATAGCAAGTCATTTTCAATAAGACCCAATAAAAAATACAAAAGACTTAAACCACATACTACTAGCAAGAACATATAACATGAAGTACAAAAGCTAGTGTATGTAGATATGCGAACACAATCAATCATTATATTTAGCATGTGAAGTGTCATGTGAAAACATACGAGAATCAAAAAATATAACATGTAAAGCCATTATTATCATCCAAAATTTGTTTCAAGATTTTGTCTTAGCAAGTTGATATCCAATATGAGATAACAAATAATTAACAAACAGTAAAATGTAGATGTGTAAAGATAGAGGTGAGCATAAGAGGAATTACACCAATAATTATAAGGTTCAGCTCTCAAGGATGAGACTACATCTACACGGTATCTTTTAATACTAGGTTTCAGTTGACCAAAGGTTTAAGAACAATACAAATCACTCAATCTATGCTCCCTCACTGATTTGATAGTTAGAATATCTTAGTATCTTTTTGTCGATTCAGATCCCAATGGGGGATATCTTCTTTTTATAATGAATGAGTATAAGGGAATGTATGTCAAGCCCAACCCAAGTGATCTATACATGTCCCGCACTATTGGTTGGGTAGGAGCATCTTCTTAATGGATCACAGCCAAGATATGTAATGGTTTATTATTTTGCTCAAATAGGAATCTTCCTGCTCATGTGGGTTATCGATGGTGCCACTTACGTGGTACTCACAAGCCTTTGATGGTGTTATCAAGATTGTATTAGATAGTTATCCTTTTGGTGTCGATCTCTTCTACCCAGATGGGAAGGAGTTTGGCCTCATTGCTGAGCCGAGGTCATTACTTGGTGTTTATTCGGCCGGGGATAAGATCTTTTACTTTCTATTGAATGATTTTACTTAGTTCTCTTTGGATCATGCTATGATCTTAAAATATGGTATAATTAAATCCCCGAAGGCTTTGCTCAATAATGCAAAGAAGTGGGTGAAGTTTTTACAAATGGTCATGGGTTGTCATCTCTTGTTTGGAGATCAACAATTATTTTTCCCGATCGATCGAGAAGAATGAATTGTAAATTCCTTGAGGATATTTCCAGCTGACTTAAGCTTTTCTATTGTCAACCTTTCAATGAGTCTTCAACAATATCGTTTGACACACGCATCTTTGCCCTTATAAAAGTGGAACGAACCATCTTTTGGTCTTTTCAAATTCTGTTTGTTTAATCTCTCTGGAGAGAGAGAAATCGATTGTGATCTAAGTCATTTGGATATTTCTATAACTTAGCTTCGAGTTCATTTCTAACATCAGTTATTCTTTGTGTGTTTTTTTGCTAGCATTTTACTGTTCTTTTATTTGGGGTTTATGCTGAGTTGAGGGATTTCCTCTTAGGGTTGTCCGTTTTTAGGATTTAATGAGGGTTGTTTTAGGTGTAAGTGTGAACTGTATGAGTGAAGCTTTAAGAATTTAGAAACACATTACTAATCTGAACAAGATTTTTCTCAAAATTTTTGCTGGGAGGTTTCTCATTCCACTTCAGGTCCTTAAACCTTAGGACGATTCAACGAACCCAAATTTCATCCAAAAATTTAATTATCCATATGTGTTAACCCCCAAGTATTGAGTATATCACATCGTAATATCATATCGCAGAGATTTTTGCTAGCGTAAACTATGGAGTTTCAAGGAGTAATTATTCTAACACTAGTAACACAACTTTATGTATCCATTTAAATTTTGAGGAAAGGCTTTTGATGGCTAATCATTCACCTTCTCCCTCACCTATTGAGGTTCCTTTAACTATTGAGGAGGTGGACCTCAGAGCAATTCCTACGACCTCTTATGATCCTTCTACCTTTAATGGAAAATGGTACAAAAGTGATATCTGGGTAGATGATTTGGCTGACCTTAGGATTTCGTACTTCATACCAGATAATGTGATCATTACAATACCTAATCCATAGGAGATGGCCTATGACGGGAGAAATACCAATGAGGTTTGCTTTACCCTTTGGAAATTCCAAGTAAGAGTTCATCATCCCCTCTATACCTCAATAAGATCCATCTTAATGGGGTATGTAGTTTACCTTACCCATCTTCCTCTAAATGACTATAGGTTTATAGTAGGATTCATGATCTACTGGAAGAAATATGAGGATTTTATATTAATATCGATATATTCAGATTTGTACATGGTTTAGAGGATAACATAAAAAAACCTGGGTATTATTACTTTTCTCCTCATAAGTCCAACACCCAGATAGTCCAAGTCACCCAAAGTAAAAACAACAACTGGAAAACCAACTTCTTCTATATTTCTGGTGTATTGGAGCTTTTCTCGTAACGACCCAGAAAGATGGATCAGCACTACCAGGGACTGGTTCTCCACAGACTTGATTACCAAAAAGACCCCATCATTGGACAAAAGTGGGGTAAAGATTATTAATCATTTTTTTACCTCGAACCATCCATACTTTAAGGATGTATACTCCCATAAGAAGTTTAGGACTATGAAGAACTATTTAAGCATTAGTACTATTAATCTTCAGACTTATAGGCCCCCAAGGACAATTGATGATGAGGAGAAAAGTTCAAGGAAGAGGAGGAAAATTAGGTGGAGGTCGGCCAAGTTGAAGGGAATTATGAGGAATCCGATTAGAAGGTCAAAGAAAGTGAGAAATTGTTACAAGTCCAAGGTAGTCTTTCTTTATTATATGCTTATGTACTTCATATATTGTCCATGTTTTTCATGAAGCTTCAATTCCAAATTCCAGTTCCTTTGTCATGGATCCATCCAATGTTTCTTGAGAGAAACTAAAGCAAATCCGAGCTAAACAGCTCAAAGAATTATCCCAGTGGGAAGCTGCTAAAAATATAAGAAAGAGGCTCGTACCAAATAGAGAAATGATGAAATATCTCAGCTTACAAATGTTGAGGTGATAAAATTAGTTACTAAAGAGGACAAGAAGATGAATTTCTTGACAAAGGTAAAAGCAAGGTACCTGTGGAGGGGAAAACTAGTAGGAAGAGGCCTTTAGATGATCCATCTTTTAAGGATACCAAATTTCCCAAGTTTAATCCTAAAGAAAAGATTATCATAAATGGACGACCATCCCATAGGCTATACAAGGGGGAAGATTCTTCTTCTCCTTATGGTCATATTGAGCCTTACGAGCTTAATCCTATGAGCCGAGGAACGCCAAAGAGGGGCTGGAAGGAAAAAAACTTCTAGAAGCCTACCTTTCTAAGGCTCATAACAAGCCTTAGAAGGTTGATGACCTGATGGTGACCGAGGTTGAACACCTCAGTGAAGCTGAAGAAGAAGTTAGGCGATTATAACAAGACCTCAAGGTTCCAAAAGATAAACTTAATGGTATGAAGGTTCAACTTGTTGTTCCCTTCATCACTACTTCAACGGTTAGAGAAGAGGATTTTAAAGCCTTTAGAACCTATAAATATAACATCATTGACACCAACATAGCCTTCCTTAATTGATATGGCGAACTTAAGAAGCGGGTAGATAAACACTACCCCTATATTACTGAGGTTGTCATGTCTTAGGAAGGGGATGATGACGAGGCAAAGTCCATAGAAGAAGAGGAAGAGGCTACTAGAAGAGACGAGGCAGGGTTATTATCTGAGAACGACCTCCCAATTGGTGAGGAGAAAAATGTCTTAACTGAAGATGGCTTCATATCGTTGGAATTATTGAGTTAGACCCCAAGGATGCTGCTGCTTAATCTTATTGCTATTTATAGTTTTTGTACTTCTTTTATAAACTATGGTCATACCTCCTTTGGCTCTTTCCTCCGATCTCGGGGCTTTTCGACGCCCGTGTGCGTGAACTCAAAGAGGGAGATAAGGTCTCGCGCCCCTTTCAAGGAGAGCTTCGGTCGTCGTCAAGGTGGGGTGACGTAAAAAGATGGAGTCGTCATCTTATTTTGAACAAAACATGCAAAAGAACATATTGTCGCCTCGAGAGAGGATTATAAAAAAAAACTGATGCTTACTAAACTAATAGTTCAGAGGTTCGGGTTCTAAGTTACAAAATGGGAAGGTGTTAGTCACCCATCCCACCCTTTCATTCTCTCATGGACTTATGTTACTATTTTCCTTAATTTCTCCATGAAGTGTGTGCGTGTGTATATGTAAATGGAGATCAGAATCGTTTGTCTCAAATCATGGAAAAGATAGAGTGAGGTCATCCAAAGGAATGTTTCCAAAATAGTAATTAGAAAATATGATGTGCACACTTATCGAGATATTGATCATTATGATGAAATGATAATATTTATTAGATAAAATGAAAATATGAATCACAAGTATGGCCTATATGTGTAATGTATGGATAAAATTGGAAAAATATTAAAATTGGATTTTGGACTGTAGTATCGGGTTTTAGCCTGAACGCCTATGTAGCCTATAAAGGCATCAAAGTTCATGTAGTTTGCATGTGGCATAAGGATGGAGTTCATCCCATAGATTCAAAGATATTTTTAGTTTTGAGAAAAAAATGGTTAATGATCCCATTGGAATTTATAAGTGTAACCCTCTTTTTAGAAAATGAAGTATGTGAAATATAACTAATAAAGGATAATATGTTAATGTGTATGATCTAAAGTAAGAGTTAAATTGTGAATTTATATAACTAATGCAAAAATAAAGAAATTTAGAGGGAGAAAAGGGTATTTGGACCTTCTTTGGAGATTTGAGACTTGATCTTGATCCTTGATGAGCTTCCTTACAAGTTGCGATGAATGTTGGATAAGAAAAAACGATATTTTTGCTAAATTGGGTATGAAAGTGACGGGAATAAAAGATGGAAAGGAATTTCACAGAAGAAAAATTCGTTAATTATAGGAGAATGTTGTTGAGATCATTGATATTGATGAATTTTAGGTCTTCTTGGAAGTGATATCATCCCCTCCTTGTATAAGGTAGGGTGTTATCGATCGGCATACCGCTAACCCTACCCATCAGCAGGTGACCCTAGACACGCTAAAAATTAGAAGGGAAGCGGACCTGCCAATCGACAGTCTCGTGCAAATTTTTTTGAAAAATGGACGTATAATGTAATATGTAAATCTAAACCGTGCACTGGGCATACTATTAGAAAGGTAATTCAGAGAACTTCAAGAGTCCTTTAGGCCGCTCCTAGATCCGAGAGATGACTTTGGGTCAAACGGGGCTTGAAAGTTCCTGTCGGTCCTTTGGACAAAAGATCGTCGGACGGTAATGGATTGTTAGTTTGAACCATAAGTCAGGATCACGCATAGGGTAGACTATTATAAAGGTTATGCAGGCACTTCGACGTTCTAAAGAGCTTCGTTCAATTTGTATTAAAACGGGTCGTTCGTCCGTACCGTAAGGTTGATTGGTGCATGGGGTGGACCATTGGAAAGGTTATTCACTGATGTTTGAAGATTGATTCAGTCTCATTTGAGTTGAAGAGTTGACATTGGTCAAATAGAGTCGGGAGAGGCTCGTAGACGTCGGATCAGTTTTTTGGGGGAAATGGATCGTTCGTCTAAACCGTTATGCCATTTAACGCACGAGGGTAAACCGATGGAAAGGGGTTTTAGTTACCTCTAAAAATTTATTGATCTTTCGCTCTGAAGATGGAGTTGATTAGGGTCAAATCGGATCCCAAGAGCACCCGATGACCTTCAGATCAATTTTTTATGGTAAAATGGGTCGTTCGTTCGAACCATTATGTCAACTCATGCACAGGGTAGATCATTGGAAATAGGATTCAGAGCCCTTCGAAGATTCATTGATCTTTCACTCTGATGATAGAGTTGATTGGAGTCAAACGGGTCCTAGGGGCACTCGATGGCCTATAGATAGGTAGTCGTAGTATGACTTGGGTTTTATAGTGAAAAGGGGATATGCTAGGGATCTAAGGAGAGACTTAGGGGGTCCTATAATGTGATCTCTATAGATTATCTCAATGGGTCAGCTTCGAACAAATGAAAGTCATCGAATAGACACCATATGATTTTTTGAAAAGAGGTTGATTCTGAGGACCAAAAAGGGATGAGGATGACCTATTCAGAGGGTTGAGGTCAATTCTGAGGACCTAAGGTAATGTTGGGGATAGACAATTCTAAGGGTCAAGGTGAATTCTGAGGACCTACGGTGGGAGCGACCAATTCTGAGGGTAGAGGTCAATTATGAGGATCTTAAGTAAGGAGCGACGAATTATGAGGTTCAAGGTCAATTCTGAGGACCTTAAGTAGTAGCGACCAATTCTAAGGGCCGAGATCAATTCTAAGGACCTTAAGTGGGAGCGACCAAGTCTGAGGACCTTAAAGTAGGAGCACCCAATTTTGAGGGTCGAGGTCAATTCTAAGGACCTTAAGTAGGAGGGACTAATTTTGAGGGTCGGGATTAATTTTGAGGACCTATGTAAGAGCGGCCAATTATAATGGTCGAGCTCAATTTTGAGGACCTTAAGTTAAAGCGACTAACTCTGAGAGTCGAGGTCATTTCTAAGGACCTTAAGTTGGAGTGACCAATTCTAAGGGTCGAAGTCAATTTTGAAGATCTTAAGGTAGGAGCGACTAATTTTGAGGGTCGAGGTCACTTCTGAAGACCTTAAGTGGGGAGAGACTAATTATGAGGGTCGAGATCAATTATGAGCACCTTAAGTTGGAGGTGTGGGGAATAACTCTCCTGAGGAATTTACATTTTGACTTTACTGGAGAGTACACATCTATTCTTGGGGTTATGCCCGTTGAGAAGAGTTGAAAATCTCAGTCTGGGAATTCCACTTTAGGGAAACAATTTAATGACTTGAGGTTTTAGGATTCCGCTAGGGAATGTGTTGGTGGAGAGAGATGACCGGTTAAAGCTTCTAACTCTGCTTGGGGAAATTTGGAATTTTTTTGGCTAAAATTTTAATTCTAGAATTCCTGTCAAAAAATGGGTTGCGATTCCGCTGGGGAAATGGGTAGCTCTGCTGAGGTGGCACTTGATTTCTGCTGAAGATGAAGTTCGCGGGATTCCGCTTGGGAATGGTAATGGGTGCACAGATTTTTAAGGTTTTATGCTGGGGATAAAATGCGTTATTAATTCGGTTGGAGACTTAGGAAAAAAATGATTTTCTTGGTGAACGAATGTTCCAATAATTATTGGGTAATGTTAGGATTTTTTCAAGAAATTTTTTAACTTTTTCGGCATTTTTTGGAATTTTTTATACTAAATTTTAGGGGATTACCGACCGGTAGGTTGTGGGAGTTGCCGAACGAAAATGGCGCGATCTTTTGAATTGCCTTGGAAATGGGAAGAGGAAGGGACAGTGTCGATCGGCATACCCCTTAGCCTCCTATAAAAAGGGGTGAGTTCTCTTTATTTTTCACAACTTCTAACTTTCTTATCTTCTGTTTCTTTCTTTTGGGATTTATTATTTCATTCCTTCCTCATTTCATTTTAGAAAATGGTGGATTTTTTAAGCAGCGAGACTCACATGGCATGGCTAGGTGTTGACGATTGGGCACACTTGGAGTGGTGGGCCGGGGAGCCCTTAGCATTGGGAAATGAGAATTCCTTTGATTTGTTTGAGCTTATTGCTGACAATCGTATTTTGTGTGAGCCTTTGCACCATTGATCATCTAGGGCGAGGATACCTGAGGGTTATGTAAGTACTGCTTGAATTTTGGCATTCCTTTTTATATTTTTCTTTTGCATTTTGTGGTTTTTCCAAATTTTGACCAAAGTTCTCTCTTTTGTTTTGACAGACTGATATTACTGCGACGAGCCTTCGCTCCCGGGGAATGACGAGATTTAAAGAAGTGTGGGAGAACCTTCCTGTAGTGGTGCATTGGATGGTTTCTTCTATGGGTTTCGGTCTTCTATAGTCTGCATTGGATAATACGTCCCGCTCGATGACCATTATATGTGCTCTGGGGTAGAGGTGCTAGGATACTACCCACACCATACATTTGGGTTTTGGGGAGATAATAGTGACTCCCATTGACGTACAACAGCTGCTACGGCTAGACTGTGAGGGGATGTAGATATAGGTGGATCGGTCCGTGAGGGTGACACCGACAGCATTGGCTGATGTTGGACGGATAGTCTGGGGGACATGATCCGTATATCTCTTCTTTGAGAGGTTTTTATGAGTCAAAATATTGATGGGACTAACGGGCTGTAGGTTCTTCAGATGGCTCGTTTGTTTATTCTTCTGCTGTTGGGAGGATTTTTGGTGGTGTCGAGCGGCGACATCATCCACTAATGGTTTTTGCCATACTTGACGGTATTTTTGAATATCTCTCTCTTTGACTGGGGGAGCCTGACTTTGGCAATCCTTTATTCTTCTTTGGATGCTTTCAGCCAGTGTTGGCGGCAGATTTTTACTGGAGCTACGTATCTTCTAGAGGTATTTTTGTTTTTGCATTTTCCTTTATGTATATTATTTTATTTCCTTTTTTATTTTTGATTGCAGACTCTTGTCCTTTTACAGATGTGGTTCTACGAGGTGAACGGGCTCAATGCCCACTTTATTAGTCTGCATAATGAGTCAGCAGGGGGCTTCGGCCTAATGTATTGGTAGCGAATGTCCAACCGATAGTTGAAGCGGTGTCTTTCCTAAGTTGAGGTGTGTCAGGTCTTGAATGTCCTAATGAGTGGCCAGGTTGTTTCTTCTCTATCGAATCCTTTTCTTCATTTCCTTTTCTTGGAAAGTATTGACTTTATCCTGGAAAAATGTAGGTGACTCTGGGGGATGGCCATTCAGCACACGACGGTGAGTGGAGGGAATGCGCAGATGCACGGTGAGTTTGGCTACTCCTAGTATGTAACACCCCGGCCCGGATATAT
This sequence comes from Sambucus nigra, assembly GCA_949130495.1. Classification (NCBI taxonomy): domain Eukaryota; kingdom Viridiplantae; phylum Streptophyta; class Magnoliopsida; order Dipsacales; family Adoxaceae; genus Sambucus; species Sambucus nigra. The sequence goes on from OX422213.1 coordinate 157,563,390, forward strand.
GGGTTACCCGTGGTTAACTCGGTTCGAACCGATCATCAGGTTTAAAGTGCAATGGAACAACCTATATCATGTTGCTAGTCCGATTTTATTTTAATTAAGATTTCACTTGTTTAGCATGCAATTCCAGTTTCAAGATAAACTACGTAAAGGACCCATGGGGGACACCCCTAAGTCCAAGCATACAGATCTACTAACAAAAATAAATAAAAGTACTTACCTGCATAATGCTCTCAAAATACGAAACTACCCCCAACTTGCCGTAATAAAGCGAGGATGTGAGCCGATGCCTAGTGAGAAATATACAAGAATGTAATATAGAATCGAATGGCAGAAGGAGACTCAACAGGTTATAACTACGTATACATGCAGCTTTCTTATATACATACATCACACACACACACACACACACACATATATATATATATATATATATTTATAATTTCATGCGTGAAACCGCTTTATGCAAAAGCGTTAATTAGCATTTATCCATTCATTTAACTCACGCGGTTAAATACTTAAACAACTACACTTGTTTAACTGAAAATCATGCCTTTATCCAAATTACCCTTTTTACATGACTAACCCATTATAGTATTATCTTTGGAAAGATTTTATGAAATTACGGGTTGAACATCCAAGGTTACTTAACTCACCCATTTAACCACTATAACTCACACTTTTCATTCACTTTATGGACGTTATTCATTTTCCACAATTCTAGTCCACTTAACCCATAACCTGAACACCTTTTAATTCAATCAAGTTAGGTTGTACTCACACATTTCACCACTCAACCCGTTTCTTGATACGTTCCATATTCCATTGTCTTTCTCTTGAAATTATTCCCATTAACCACATACTTCAACGAGCTCCACACTGCCGTCTATGTGCACTATATGCTCTGGCTAGTGATTTAGACCTTTTAACCCAAGGGCTCCGGACCCTTCTTGCTTATTTCTCGGTTCCATCTGATTCTTTATTAACGTGTTTAACATTTTGCCCATGTTCACATTATTCCACTACTTTACTTTTTTCTGGCCTTATCAGCTAATCTCTTAGTTAGTCTGAAAAATCCCTTTCCCTTTTTAATAAAAAATAAGGTCGGGGTTTCACCCCAACTTGTGATACACTTTGAATTTGACCATTTTTGTCCTTTTACGTATTTATGTTTATTTTTTACAAAAATCATTTACATATTTAAGGATTTATGCCAGGTTAATTCAAAGTAGTGTAACATTATTCAGTACATTTTTTTCATTTCATAAAAATGTTTCTCTTTATGTAAATTTACCCATTTACCATTTTATTGCCAAAACTCACAATTTAATCCTTTAACAAGTATTATTTTCCAAAATAGTTATTAAGTTTTCAACTTAATAAATAAACTCCTTTAGTCATTTTAATACTTGCTTATAATCATACTTTACCCAATTCTCACACTTGACACTTTTACACCTTGAATACAATAAATATCACCTTTACATATTAAACTCCCATCTTTCACACATTCTTTAAAGACCAAAATCTCAATTTGTCTTATTTCATATTTTGACCCAACAAGACTTTCCTTAAACTTGTTCACATATTTATTAACAAAATACCAAGGTTCTAAAAAATGCGGGGCGTGATTGAGGCGTGGAGGCCAAGCCTTAAGCCTTAGAAGCCTAGGCGGGCCTAGGCGTAAAAAGGCGTGAAAAGGCGTTTAGACCTTCTTAATATATTTTAATATTTTTTAACCATAACAAGGCTATTAAAATACAAAAATTACACATATCATAAAAATATGTCTGAATATATGCAAATTAAAATACTATTTGATTATTTTGGATGAGATAATGGTCCGGTTTGTAAACAAATTCTTTAAAAGGCGACATCGTTTCACTAAATCATTGTTGTTTTTAGAAAAAAGTGTACCTTAAGGGTTTTACCAAGAATAAGGCGTGAAAAGCGTAAGGCGAGGCGTTTCTCCCAAGCCTTAAGCCTAGGCGGGTTTTTTAGAACAGTGCAAAATACTACAAGATTATATGCATGGGAAAGTGGACTTTAAATTCCTAAAATCCTCTTAGATGGTTTAAACATACATTCATTCTATAAATGTATACCATTTGAAACAAATATGCATTTTACACAATAAGACATTTTTAATTTCTTTAACTTAGAAAATGTCAATTTTACATGAAACTTTAAAACATATATTCTCCCTTTAATTTTAATGATAATTCCTTACGTTTTTTTCGAAAATGTCCATTTATAGTTTTATTAGAAAACACACTAAAATAGTATTATCACACATTTTTTTATATATAAATGTCCATTATTTCTTTTTACTAGAAATATTCATTCCATATATTTACTTATACCAAAATAACATTTTCTCACATTTTTATTCCATAAAAATATTTATTATTTCTATTCTAAAATTCATTCTGTTTTTAAGACCCATTTTAAATTATCTTTTTTTATCCCCATTCCATAAAAATACCAAGATGGTTAATAATCAACACTAGGATGTAATCTAATGGCGATGTTAGAGGTTTTGTTTATTCAGTTTGCTCTTACCTCTTACAACATCAGACTACCTAAGGGAGGATCAGTGAGTATGCTGCATCACCCCAACGCGATGGACCCGGAGGTGATGGGCTTGACTGAGGATGTTCTCCAGTTAAAGGTATATCGTTGTCCTTTGTCTCTTATTTTACTGATTTCTTCTTTCCTTCAAACCGATGGATTTTCTCTTTTTGTTTTTCTCGTAGCATGTTTGGGTGTCGACTACCTAGCTGTGGGACATTCGGGACTGTGTGATTTCCACGACAGCTCATATTTGGGATTCAATTTTGGTTCCTTCTTCTTTTGTGCCATCTGCCTCATCTGAGGGGGATTTGGATCGAACAGCGGAGGCTCCTCATCTCGTCATCGGGGAAGCGTGCACGTCATAGGATAGGGGATCCTAAGGGAAGAGAGAGAGAGAGAGAGAGAGAGAGAGAGAGAGAGTTTTTTTTGGGTGGGGGATCGAGTTAAGTCCACTTATTTTTCTTCTTCTTTTTTTCTGCAAAAGAGATGTAATGATGGCAACACATATATATGAGATGAATGGGGGTTTATTTATTTATCTTCACTTTAAATGACTTAATCTACATGCACTTTTTACTTTGTTTCCTGAGAATGTAAAAAGGATCAGAATTACTTAAAAATAGAATTTATTTTGAAGCATAATGAGTTAAAAAAAGGTTTTGACGAAAGAGAAAAAATGGAATTTTCTAAAAATGGGGGGATGTCGATCGGCATAACCCCTTATCCCGCCTATCGACAGGTCAGTCCAGTCAAATCACCCTAAGGCTTTGATTACACTTTCTTCAGCTACTTTGCCCTTGATGGGGTAGGGTTCCCTCCGAATTTTGCAGGATCCTTATCTTTAATCAAGTTTTTCAAGTAAAAAAGGTAGTAAGGTGGAGAGTTTTTCTTCACCCATCCACATTTTCCTTCTCTTGCCTATTTATTTCTTTGTATCTTGTTATTTTCCAAAATGGTCCTTCCCATAAGTGCTGAATTTTCCTCTTATCTCGAGAATTTAAAGGTTATGTATTCGTACAATGTAGACTATAATGCCTTTAACTTGCATCGGGTTTTTTTTCGGCATAATCGGCCCATTGACTAGATCATGCTAACGAAAATGGTACAATTTTGGTACCCCAAGGATCATGTTTTTTGTTTTGTCTTGGACAAGGTGTGCCTAACCTACGAGGAGTTTCCTGCTATGTTAGGGGTAAATCCTAGTGTGGCAGCGGCCATGCCCGAATTCTCTCGGTCTCCTCGAGCACTGTTGGTGGAATTTCTCTATATTTTTCCCTCGGCGGATCGATCATTGGTATCTATGCTATATTACATGCATCGATGCCAATGATACGGGCTATGTCAGAGCCGTTACCCTTGGATTAACTTCGAAGTTACTATTGGTGATCGGGGACCTGTTCTGATTTTTTAAGAGGTAGCACGGTCATGCTGTTCATGTGGTTGTCTGAGAGATTTCATTTGACGGTCCCCCTGAATATCCCTTGGTGGCTATGCCAAATTTCTTCGCCCGCTATTTCATCAGCTTTGGTCTGAATATCAAGAACTAGGTAGAGTGGTTTGTGGATCACGAAGCTCGATGTTTGCGTTGGTTAATGCCTTGGTGGGGGAATTGCAGCCCATTCTAGAACTGGGGGAATACCTATACATTCAGCTAGTTGGCCTTCAATATACCTTCTTCTATTTTCCCTGATGGCTCCTGCGTCAATTTGGATGGGAGAAGATCATGCCTTCCCGTATTCTGGACTTCTTCCATGTGGAGGATTTGAAGGAAGGCATGCGCATACGATTAGTCTATTTATGGGAGAGTCGTCAGCCATCAACTCGCCCTTCCCAATCTATTGGAAGAGTTTATCATGTTTCTAAAGACTACATGAAATGGCTGTGGAGGAGGGTAGTGGCAAAGATGATAGCCGAGGAGACAGGGTAAAGATGGCTTGCCATGTTTGACACAATGGAAGGAGGCATAGTGATTTTTTTAGGCTAGTCAGGCATTACTGTTCCATGGAGCGCCTTCAGTATACTATCTACGCAGGAAAATTTTTTGGACCTCAAGATGTAAATAATGATGGGGATGGATCTTTTGGTAGCTGCGGGTAGGGTCTTTTTTGTGAAGCTGGTGTTTTTATGAAGTTGGTGGTGTTTGTGAGGCTTTTAAGTGGTTATGTGTTTGGTTGTTTTTGGTAGGTGGGAATAAATTTGGGGAGGTTAGGTCAATTTGTTTAAGAGTAATTTGGTTTATTTTGGTCTTTAGGATAGTTAGGTTAGCGGTGGTAGTTATTTGACTCCCTATGCAGATATTTCATGTAATCATACAGAATTTTCCCATAACAGTATAAAAAAGGATTGTAATTATATTGTTGTAACTCTTGATGAGTTTTACATTTTAATTATCTATACCAATCGCTAAGTCATAAATAATCCTTTTGTTCATGTAAATGATAAAATAAACTGTCGTTCTCGGAGGTAAGAAAAAAATAGAATTTTTTGAAAAAGAAGGGGGTCGTGCCCATGTAAAGCGTATGAGCTGCCTACGTGCCTTTGGGTTTTTGAAAAAAATTTAAATTTTACTTTTTAAAAGAAAAAGGGTTTTTAGATGATCAGGCCCCATGTAGTTTTGAATAGAGAGAAATAAAGAATTGTTTTTTAGAATTGAAGGGAGATGAGGGGAGCCGTAGTGCGACGAGATTTTGGACTAGGAGTAGAATTTCTTGAGATGGTCCAGGTTAACTGGATGGGACATCTCTTCTCCGTCAAGGTCAGTAAGCATAGCGGCGCCACCAGACATAATATTCTTCATGATGTAGGGGACTCTAGTTTGGCTTGAATTTTCCTTTAAATTCCCAAACGGGTTTTATGATTTTTTTAGGGTTAAGTGCCCTTCACGAACACCGTGGTCCTTGACTCTCTTGTTGAACGATCACACTATTCGAATGTGGTACATCTATATATGATATCAAGCTTTTAGCTTTCTATCATCCAAGAGTGAAAACTCATTAAGACGGCTCTGGTGCCAGTCTTCTTTGCTGACCTTGCTTTCAAGCATGATGCGTAGTGAAAGAGTTTCTAGTTCGACGGGTAAGACTGCTTCCATATTATATACCAGAGAGTAAGGGGTAGCCCAAGTATATACCCAGACTGAATTACGATATCCCCGGAGGGTGTAAGCGATCCGATCATCCCAATCTCATAAACTCTCAATTATCTTAATGATGATTACTTTGAGGTTCTTATTAGCGGCTTAAACTGCACCGTCGGTTTATGGTCGGCAGGGAGAATATTTGTATCTTTGAATCCCATACTCATCGACCAATTTTTGTAACTTTGGCCTAAAAATGTAACCCGTTGTCTGACACTAGCTTATGCACGAACCCATATCATCAGATGATATTTGTTAGATGAATTTGGCCACCTTTTTGGCATTCAACACCGCATATGACTCGATTTTGACTCATTTGGTGAAGTAATCAATGGTAACAGGATGAAGTCGTCCTCATTGGAGACTTTGGGTGTAATTTTCCCTATGATATTGATGCCCCATATGGGGAATGGCCATGGATAGGTCATTTTATATAATTCCCATGGAGGCAAGTGCTGGAGATTAGAAAATTATTGGCATTTTAGGCAACTCCGAACATAGGTGGTGCAATCCTGAACCATAGTAGTCCAATAGTAACCCTGTGGTATAATCTTCTTGGCGAGCATAGGGCTATTTACGTGGAGTCCGCAGTTCTCATTTTGGATTTTCTACATTATCTCTTTAATATCAGCCCCTACAATGAAGTGTAAGTGGGTTCCATCAAAGTTTCTCTTGAATAGTGTTTAATCACAAACAATGTACTCGACAGCCAGCTTAAGGAGGGTTTATCGATCTTTCTTGTTAGAATCTTGGGGGTAGTTAACGTGCTTGAGGAGGCACCAAATGTCATAGTACCAGTACTCAGCCATAGCCAGATCTTCTTCTATGATGAGCTCGATGTGGTAGTAGTGGGTCGATTTAGCTTGTTTCTGGATTAGGAAAGGGGCCATCGTTATTCCTTCAACCATGTCGACCATGGAGGCTGAGGTTTCAAGGTCATCGACTAAGCTATTTCTTTCTTTTTGTAAGTAGTGGAAGGTGGAATCTCGAAAGTGGGAGGACACCTCTTCTAGGTGGGCGTGGAAGGTTAATAGATTTTCATCTTTAACTTTCCATCTTCTTAGGACCTAGCCTATGATAAGTGTTGAATCCTCATAAACATCTAAGCATTGAATTCTTTTCTTGAGAGCTACTTGCACTTAGCATGTGCAACAAGCCTTTAAACCTATAGGTTGCCCTACAGGACGAGTTGTGTCTCGTAAGGGTTTGCAGGGAATATACCCACAAAATTCTTATTTGCAAAAATTTATTGAAAGGCAGTCAATCTCTTATTAGACATAGAATAATCACACAATCCATCATGAGAAATATTTTCAGAAATACAAGCTAGAATGTGTAAAAAAGTTTAAGCTAAGTAAATACTCAAGGCACATCCTTCCTAGAACTCAACGTGTGTGGTGTGAATCAGTCAAAACGAGTCGAGTATCACAAGAGTAATTCCTAGATTGCCTTATCGGAATCAACGCTTCAACTTCAAATCTCACTGGATGTATCTCTCTCAAACGAACTCTCGAGATATGGGTAAGTGTATCGCTCTTGTGTGTGAGGAGGTGAGTAAATGTAAGCAAGTTCAAATGTCTCACACACATATAAGAAAGAACGAACAATTAGAAAGAAATTTGATCTCATGAAAGAAATGCTAATCACTATAGTGAGAACGTCGAGTTATTCACCACGTCGACTTTCATTTGCCTGAACACCTATGGGAAATATGTATGTATATGGGTGAGGGGGTAAATGAAATGGGATATGTGGGATGCGATGAGGTAGGATAGGATGGGATGATGGTATGATGGATGGATGGATGGTGGATATGCGATGTGAAATGGATGAAAAATGGATGCGAAAGAAGAGTGTATACACATTAGGCACAAATGTCTTTATTTCAAAACTAACTACTAACTACAAACTCTCTTTCTTTTCTTTTCTTTTCTCTTTTTTTTTTCTCTCTCTTTTTCGATTTTTCTTTTTTTTTCTTTTTTTTTCTATATTTTCTATTTTTGCTATTTTTTTGTTTCTCTCTTTTTTTTCTTTTTTCTCTCACTTTTCAAACTAACACTGAAGACATTTACATTTGAAATTTACACTCTTTTTCTCAAAAATGAAGGATGATATATGAGTGGAGTGGGGAATGTATGATGTGGGGAATATGGAAAAAGGGTAGAATATGGTAATGTATTGGGTGAGTGAATGGTAAATGTGATATGGGGGGAAGGTGGTAGGTGTATGGATGAAAATCTAGTATTCGGGACAAATTTCAAGACACGCGTTTCTTACAACTCGAAAAAGATGTCATTCTCAGTGATCAAGCCAAATTTTTATGAAAGAAAATGAGATCATACAACAATTTAAGTGCGGACCCAAAAGAAGTTGAATCAACTTGTGACTCGGAGATTGCGTAAAACACTCTGAAAGGGTGAAAGGCACAAATCTCACAAGCTAAAGTCTCTACTAGTGATCCTTAAGGTTCTCTTTAGAATTATAGTACTCTTCAACTCTAAACGTAATGACGTGATAAGTGCACAAATTTTTGTTGAGTCTAGAAATTCATGGTGCAAAATGCCTTGTTATGTATTACATAAGCTATTTATAAAATATTCTCTAGCTTGATTCCTAGACTTGAAAAGATGGATGATTGAAAATTCACATCAATGATTGAGATGAAAGAAACTGCACGAAATTTTAAAAATCAGGTTTAAAATTCAAAAATTTTCAAAAGAGGTACGATTTTGATAAAATTCCCCACCCCCAAACAAAAAGGAACATCGTCCTCCATGTTAAGTAAAATGATTTTTAAAATGAGAGCATAAGGTAGGAAAGAGATTACCAGAATGAACCGCTAATGAAGTGGACATGTGAAGCCAAGAATAAACTTAAATAAAAGATGTACTAGTCTATAAGCATGGTAAAACATAGGGTGATGTGAAACACCACCCCCAAACAGGATGAGACTAGTACAAGAAACGCGGGCTGCCTCCCGGTAGCGCTAAGTTTAATGTCTTCAGCCAGACCGATGAAATATCACCCTAAAGATAAGATCTATGAAAGCGCAGGGCGGCGGAAGAATGGGTGATGAAAATCACCCCTAAACAAGACTGAAGCGTCAGTCTTGCTGGATCAGGGCTATAGGGGTCAATGCACTTGTATGGCGAAGTGCATCACACGATGCAAAGCATCGGTGGACCATGGGTGGGTGGGTATTAAGGTAAGGGTGAAGAGGCATCGATCACGGGCCTTGTTGAGTGTAAATGTGAGGGCAACGAGGGCCCTATAAGCATGGTGCTCAAATTGGTGAGGGAGGCAAAATGGTTTGGCAATAGTGATGGGGTGGGCCTCATAAAAATTACACGACCATTCTATGAATGGGCGATGGTAATGGTCGCGCCGTGACACACCAGGGAGCTGTTGAGAAAAATCAACATCACAAGGAAGTGGTGTGCATGGAGGAACAAGCTCGGTGTCACGGGAATGGAGAGTATCACCATAACTCTCGTGGAAGGTGGATGGTTTTAGGTGAGGATCTAAAAATGTCAATGGAAACTTGAAATGTGCAAAATCAAGATCCAAACCAGGTGGTGGGGTGGTAGGTATAATGGGTGGGTCAGGTGGGATAAATGGTGTATCGGGTGGGATAAACGGTGGAGGAAGATGATCCAACTCAAGCGTGGGAGACACACACTCATTGGGAGGAGTAAAGGAATACTCACAAGGAAGTGTGGTTTCTAAAGATGGAGTTGTCAACTTCTCCACAAGAGTAGCATCGGTAAATGGGGTGGGTGGGTAAAACGAGGCACCAATATCAGAGATAGAGGAATCACTAGAAATATCGGACTCAAAGGGAGCCAAGCATGATGGGATATCATCCATATCCGGATAGTTAGGAACTATCACGGATTCTATCTCAGGAAAATGGTGAACACTCGTAGCCGGAGCTAACCTAAGATAAATTGGTTCCTCGGGAACACAATGGTGAAGCTCGATAGGTGTAGACTCGAGCGTTAGTTTGGATATTATGGGGATGGAAAGGTGAATGGGAACCGCAATGATGGGTTCATAAGGACAGGGTGGGGTTGGATCAGGCTCACTAATGAAAGGTAAGTCAACACAATTGTCGACTTGGGCCCCGGACCATGGAATGGTCTCAACTTCAAGATTCTCGGGGTGGTAGGGTTGGTCACACTCAAAAATCGTGTCACAAGAGGACACATCATCGTCACACTCGGTGGCAACGATGGGTGGGGTCATGGGAATATCCGACTCTCGCACACACACCAATTCATTTAACCTTTGTTCAAGCCTTTGGAGAGCTTGAGTTTGAATGGCTTGCTCTTGCTCAAGTATGAACTTTTGCAAGAGGGTTTCGAGAGTGGAAGTGGATGAAGGTGTTGGTGGAATGATGGGTGGTGGTGGTGGGTGAGGTGGACACAACTCGCTATAATCGTGAGTGTATGGAGAATAATCATATGAAGTGTGTGGGGTGGGGTCAAGTACATCATACACGAAAGGACCGCTTTCGTGATGGACAAATGGTTGATGCGCATGGGGTGCGTAGTGAGGAAACTGATCGTGACTAGGTGCACAAGTTTGCCATGACGACTGTTGGAACGTGTGAGGATCCACAACATCGGGTTGGGATACGTATTGCATGGAAGGGTGATCAGGCCTCCACGAATAACTGTGGTACTCACACAACTTGGGATTAGGTATAGCAGGGTAGTAGGCCGAGGTGGGTTCCGAAACAGTGTCATATGGATACACATGCTCCATGGTGGGTGCGTCGGGATATGAAGAGTATGGGCACTCATGGGACATGTGATCGGCATAAGAACAGTGGGTGAACAACAAGGGAGGAGGCACAGTGACACTTGACACCGAGGGTGATGGAATAGGTGGTGCATGCATGGATGGGTCAAGAGTACCAACGGTACTCGTGAGAGAGGTGAAATCATGAAGAATATCATAAAGAGATCGCTCGGGATTACTCTCACACGTGTCACGTGTCAATGGAAAATGACCAAAGTAGTCCCGTAAAGGACGTTCCTCGGCCATGTGGAGAGAAATATATTTTTTTGATTTTTTTGATTTTTTCTAAAAAGGAAAGAAATAAAATATTTTTGGATTTTTTCTAAAAAGGAAAGAAAGAAAATATTTTTGGATTTTTTGTGAAAAATAAAGGAAGAAATTTTTTTTGGATTTTTTTGAAAAATAAAGGAAGAAAAATATTTTTGGATTTTTGGATTTTTTTTGTTTTTTTGTTTTTTTTTTTTGGAAGAAAAGGTGGGGAAAAAATATGGACTCTTTGAATTGGACGGACTAACTAAAACCGACTACCAAAAAAATGAATCGGACACACACACAAGTCAAGAAAAATTCCTAACTAGCACATAGCCAATTTTTATCTTTAGATTTAGCGAAAGGGTAGTCCAATTTTACTTAAGTCCGTGGGCGATAAAAATCACGGAAATATTTTAGTGATCGCCTTTGCAAAATGTTCTCCTAGTGGGCTACCTACTTGATTGATTTTAAATTTAGTGATGGCTAGGGTAGCACACAATGGTAAGCGAGTGAGCCGGGTGATGAAATCCCTTCTCGTGAGTGACCGGGTGTAGGTCTTAGCAATTTAATTCATCACACCGTTCGAAAATAAATGCGAGAATAAAATCAAATAAGAGCACACAAGAGCACACAAAAGAATTGACTCGCTAACAGGAGAGACGCGAGGGTTTAGAAATGTACCTCCCACGGTTTTTAGGCCTTGGGGTGCCGAAAAGTTTGAGTCCAGCGGGGGGAGATCACGCCTATCTCAGTCGTCCCCGGGAGTCCTACCGACCCAAGGTAGAGAGGCTTCTAAATCCTCGCCTTGGACACCCTCTCTCTACCTTGTCCGGTTTCCCTATCACGCTTGGCTTCAATTATTACAAATTTAAATGAAAAATAAATGGTGTCTCTAAGCACCGCAATACAAGCCAAGATAATAAGAAAGTCCTAATACAAGCCTTCTAAAAATATAAAAAATGTTACAAAAAAAATAATAAAGTGCAAAAAATAAATGAACTACAATATGAAATCCGCTCCGAGCTTCACAATCCCAAGAATGGCAACGGCGCCATTTGATAACTAGACTTTTTCTACATCCCCAGCAACGGCGCCATTTGATAGAAAGACTTTTGCGTGTATTTTGTCTTCTTTTGTCGTTGCTTGAAAAGCACTTCTAATCAAAATCCTCACATACCTACAAATAATAATAAACTCAAGTGTAGAGGTAAGTAAGGGTATCAATCCACTTTCTAGGGAGTAAGCTAGAGACAAATTCAATTGTAATTAACTTTTTATTTTCTTTTTGTGCTTTTTCACTTTTTCTAATTTTTTTTAGCTTTTTCAATATTAAAACAATAAGGGTGAGGTGAGATCTAAACTAAAATAAACTAAATGTAAAATGACTAACTAGAAAATGACTAAAATGAAAAATAAGGTCTAACACTAAAATAAAAGATAAAGTGAGGTAAATAATTGTGAGAACAATCAAGGAGTGGGATTACACCACAAATTTTAATTATTCTAATTAATTAATTTAATTATTTGAATTCTCCCAAATTAATATTAAAATTACAAACCAACTCTCGTTGCAAGTGTAATTAGAATAGTAATCTTTTAGAAAGTTAAAATTAACACCCCACAACTCTAGAAAATTAGATCTACACTCCTTTTAATTAATCACCCGCTAGGATCGATCAATTAGAATTTATGTCAATCTTAGAAATTAAATTTAGAGTTGAAATTCAAATGATAATACCCCACTTAAGAAACCCCTATCTCTAGTTCGAATCTAAAATGGGTATTATCACTAGAATTTTGATTTTCTCTCGAAAATCATTTACCCTCTCTCGAGGCGTAAATCTAAGGGTGAGGGATCAAATTTAACATTCAAAGGGAAATTTCAAGTAAGCAAACTAATTAAACTAAAATAATATCAAATAAGGGTTTCACCCCACCCCTTGAAAGGGGTTTTAGCCTAACATGGTATAAAATATGACAAATTAATATTCAAAGGCATAAAATAATAAAAGAAGGGAAGAGAACAATCAAACCAAATCTCTTTGATTATGTTGAACTCCAATCCTTGAAATTGAAGCATACACCTCTTAATTGATCTTCCAAATGATATGAAATTAACTATCCACTCAATTAATTCTCTAACAATATTTAATCTCACAAATATCTAAAAATAAAAAATGAAAAACTATTTACAAGGATTTATTTTCTAAACTAACTATCTCTCTCTAGAATTTTCTCTCTACTTGTTGATCCTTTTTTTTTTTCAAATGGCCTTGAGGTCTTCTTTTATATGCAATTGGAGCTAAGGGGTTAAATTGGTAAAATAAGGATGTGCACATGAGGGGTGTGAGGTCATGTGGGTGAGGGTGGTGAGGATAAAATATGATATGGTTTGAGGGTATAATGGGTATTGGGGTTAAAAAGGTAGTTGGGGGGTATAATAGGGAAAAGGGGTAAAGTGGGTTAATTAAGCACATGGGGTAATTGTTTGGTGTTGGTTTGGTATTTGGAAAATGGCAGGTCACGTGTTTGAGAATGGAAGAAAATGGGTTTGGGTTCTAGAGTTGAATTGGATGGGTTTTACAAATGGGTTTTCGGGTGGTGAGTTTCTATACCCTGGTCTCGGGTTAATAAGGTACCGCCGGAGGGAGGTCGCGGGGGTCGGGTCAAGGGCTGATGGCGGTCGGTTGGGATCGGGGATTGGGACGAGAGGGAGAGAGAGAGGGCGGAGTTGGAATCGCGAAGAGAGGAAGAGAGTAGGGTATGGAACAGCGGTCAGGGTCGCAGGGGGGTCTGGCCGGGACAGGGGACTCAGGTCGCGGGTCGGGGAAGTATTGCCAGAGAGGGGCGCGGTTTTCACCGGCGATTCGAATGTCGCAGGGATGAAAACGGAATTGGGTATTTGGTTTTTGTGGTTGTGGTTGAGGTGGAAGAATGGTAGGTGAGAAAGGTGTGGGGTAGGAGAGAGGAGGTTTGTTGGTTATGGTAGGAGAGAGAAAGTGAGGGGGTGTTTTCTGTTGTAGCAGCAATTTAAATAATTAAATGCAGAATTAAAAACAGGAACGAAATTACCCAATTTTTGGAGCTAATAAATTTGGGCAGAAAAGTATAAGAATTCCGGAACTGGACAGTCAAGAACACGGCTGAGTCGCGGACTAGGTCGCTCTCTTTAAGGTGTTTCGCGGCTCTGCCTCCAATTGTGCCGACAGTGTACAGCCCCGTCACCCCCAGGATAAAACAGCCTCCAATTAAATTACGGATTGACAGCACAAGAATCAATCCGATCAGTATACACCCATTCTGTATTAATTGCTCGATTCTAAATAATATAATTAATCTGTATAAGGAACGAGATTAATTATTCTGGGAAAATATTATGGGAGAAAGGAATTTTTTATTCTGGGAGAAGAATTTTTTTTTCAGAACTGTGTCAAAAAGCTGTGTTGAAAACGGAGGTCTCAAACGTTTTTTTATGCAAAAAGAAATTACCGTTAGTGGGCTAAAACGTGGAGAGAAATCTGGAAACGTGGGTGGAACAATTCAATCAGTTAAAGGCCCACGTTTTTTCGGAATTAATTACCGTTAAAAATAATTTTTATAGCCCAAAAAACGTTAATTTATTTGTCCAAAAAATTAATTCTTAATGAGCCCAAGCCCAAGACCCAGGACCCGGACCCGGACCCGGGCACGGGCCGGGCCGGACGGACGGTGGCGGCGGCGCGCGCGCGCGTGTGTGACTTGGCCCATTGGGTATGCCCCACATACCCACAAAAACTTGAATGCCCAAAGGGCTGAACCTTTGTTCCCAAAAAATTGTATATTAACACACCCCATTTCTTTGAACCCACCGATGTGGGACTGCCTAAAAGCAGTTCAAGGCTTTGCATATCACAGCTGCCAAAGACAGCTGTTCCAACAATCCCCCACTTGCAAAACTTGAAAACATTTTATCGAGCAATAATCTATAGAATTGTGCATAAGCAAAGGTGTCTTTCGACTTGAACCTTTACGTAGTAAAGATGATTCAGAATATACTAGAGTAACCGTAGTTTTGAACTCTATCTCTGACAATATCCCACACACAACCCTACTTGGGTGTAAGTCTAATAGCTAGCACGTTACGGCCATGTGCTTCTATCCCAGTATAGTGAACGCTTTAGGAATTTGCCCAAAATATCCATAGGAAGCGGCCACACTTCCACATTCACATAGGTGAGTCTATCAAGAATACTCCTGTAGCTAAGTACCCCACTCAAAATAGAGCTATAGATCTCATTAAGAGTTATAATAACTCATCCTCAACTCGCTTCAGGATATCATGCTCCATAGGGATGGACTCGGAGTAAAACCCCGTTCTATATTAATTAATAATCGCATGATTCAACCCATATCACTTGTGACTTGTTATTACCCTTTGAACATATTTCTTGGGATCTCCAGTCTATATGTTGGGTTACCATCACAAATGACTCATTTATCCAAGGGCTTTAGTCCCATCCCTTTCGTGGTGTTCCACACCTTCTCCCTAGCTAGTCCTTTCGTCAAAGGATCAGCTAAGTTTCAGACCGTATATGATCCACCCTCACAGCACCCGTAGAGATAAATTCTCTAACAGTACTGTGCTTACGACGTATTTGTCATTTCTTACCGTTATAATAACGGTTCTCAACTTTTGCAATAGCCGCGGTACTATCACAATGAATCAAAACGGCTGGAATCGGTCTTTCCCATAATGGGATATCTGACAGGAGGTTTCTTAACCAACCTGCCTCTTCACTAGCAGCAGCTAGCGCTATCATCTCAGACTCCATAGTGGATTGAGCCAAAATAGTTTGTTTCTTAGATTTCCAAGAAACTGCACCACCAGCGATGCTAAATATATATCCACTAGTAGCCTTAGAATCATCAGATAGGGTGTTCCAATCTGCATCACTAAATCCTTCAAGGACAGCGGGATGCTTATTATAGTGTAATCCGAGGTTCATCGTCCTTTTAAGGTACCGCATGACCCTCTCAATAGCATGCCAATGCTCCATACTAGGTCTACTAGTAAATCTACATAGTACTCCCACAGCATAAGCTATGTCAGGTCTAGTGCAATCTGTAGCATAACGTAAGCTACCAATAATGCTTGCATAAGCATTTTGGTTTACACTGTCGCCAGTGTTCTTAAATAACTTTACACTAGGGTCAAATGGAGTACTAGCAGGTTTACAGTCAAAGTAATTATATTTCTTTAGAACTTTCTCAATGTAATGAGATTGATCCAAAGAAAGTCCCTTTTCTGACCTAGTAATATTAATTCCTAATATTACACTAGCTTCACCCAAATCCTTCATATCAAAGTTGGCACATAATAATGATTTAACATTTTCTACGGCATGAATATTAGAACCAAATATAAGCAAGTCATCAACATAAAGACATATGATAGTGCAAATGTTCTCAACATATTTATAATAAATGCATTTGTCACTTTCATTAATTTTAAACCCATTAGAGATGACTAAGCTATCAAATTTATCATGCCATTGTTTAGGTGCCTGTTTGAGTCCATAAAGAGATTTATCTAATTTACATACTTTATTTTCTTGACCGTGTACAATAAAACCTTCAGGTTGATCCATATAAATCTCTTCTTCTAATTCTCCATTTAAAAATGCAGTTTTAACATCCATTTGGTGTACAATTAAATCATTTAAGGCAGCTATAGCGAATAGTACACGTATAGACGTTATTCTAGTCACGGGTGAAAATGTGTCAAAAAAGTCTACATTTTCTCTTTGTCTAAAACCTTTAGCAACAAGACGTGCCTTATATTTTTCAACAGTGCCATCAGGTTTTAATTTCTTTTTAAGAATCCATTTACACCCAATAGTTTTACATCCAGGAGGAAGGTCAACTAAATGCCAAGTTTTATTTGTTTCCAAAGAATCCATTTCGTCATTAATAGCCTCTTGCCATAAATCGGCATCTAAAGAAGATAAGGCTTCTTGAATAGTGTTAGGATCCTCCTCTAAGGTGTAAGCATAAAAGTCGGGACCGAAATCTTTTTCTACACGAGCCCTTTTACTTTTTCGAATTTCTAAAATGGATTCATTATTTTCTTTATTTTTATTTAAAGAAATATTAGTGGATGACTCGCCCCCACTATTCCTCAATTTAAAAGGAAATTTATCTTCATAAAAATCGGCGTCATTTGATTCAATAATTACTTGATTTTTCAAGTCATAAAATCGGTATGCTTTGCTATTAATAGCATAGCCTATAAAAACACACTCATATGCTCTACTTGCCAATTTAGACCTTTTAGGGTCGGGTATACGTACATAGGCTAAGCACCCCCACGTTCTAAAGTATGACACGTTGGGCTTAATATTTTTCCAAATTTCATAAGGAGATATTTTCATTTTAGTCTTAGGAATTCTATTAAGCACGTGACACACAGTCAAAATAATTTCACCCCACCAATGTGAGGCAGCCCCGGAATTTAATAAAATAGCCACAACTAATTCAGTTAATGTCCTATTTTTTCTTTCGGCTTTACCGTTCATTTCGGGCGAATAAGGGGCAGTTTTTTCGTGAATAATACCGTGGGTTTTATAAAATTCAATAAATGGTCCAGAATCATATTCGGTGCCTCTATCACTACGTAACCTTTTTATTTTCCGATTAAATTGATTTTCAATTTCATTAAGGAAAATTTTAAACATGTCAAACGCTTCACTTTTATTTTTCATTAAATACACAAATGAATAATCGGAACAATCATCAATAAAAGTTATAAAATAACGTTTGCCATTTCTAGTTGTGACACCATCCAATTCACAAATATCCGAATGAATTAAATCAAGTGGTTCAGATTCTCTAAAAACAGATTTATGTGGTGTCTTAGTGATTTTTGCTTGACTACACCATTCACATTTTTCAAAATCAATTAATGATAATTCGGGAATTAATCCTAAAGTGCTCATATTTTTAACAAGTCGTTTATTAACATGACAAAGCCTAGCATGCCAAATATTAAATGAACAAGCAATATAAGCAGAAGGAGAAATTTTATTCATTGCATCAACATTCAATTTAAACATCCCATCAGTGGCATAACCCTTGCCTACAAAAATTCCATTTTTGGTCAAAGTAAATAAATCAGCACCAATAGTTTGAGTAAAGCCAGCTTTGTTGAGAAGATAACCCGAAACCAAATTTTTCCTTATCTCGGGAGTGTGAAGAACATCTTTGAGGATAATAGTCTTTCCCGAAGTGAACTTCAATTCCACATTTCCAGTACCAGCAACCTCGGTGGAGTGAGAATCACCCAACAACACCTTCTTATCTGCAGTCTCAGAATAAGTCTTAAACAGACTACGGTCATAACAGATATGGCGGGAAGCGCCAGTATCCAACCACCACCCTTAGGCACCGCTAACCATGTTGATTTCTGAAATCATAGCACATAGGTCCTCTTCGGTCAAATTCGCTTGTGCTTGTGGCACATTGCGACATTTGCGAGCCATATGGCCAGGCTTGCCACACTTGAAACAGAGAAACTGTCCCGAGTTGCTAGACTGTCCATTTCCAGGGTTTTTATACTTATTCTGAGTCTGAGTCTGATTTTTAAAATTCTGGTTGTGGCTCTTTTTCTGATTTTTCATATTTTTTCCGTTTGCCTTTAAAACAACTGGAGTGTGGTTCTTTTTCTGATTTTTGTTGTTAAACACAACAAGAATTTCATCTTTATAGTCCTGTTTTCGGGATTCCTCCTCAATTCTCAATTTAGTAATTAATGACTCTAGTGAGAATTCTTTAGACTTATGCCTCAAAATATTTTTAAACTCTTTGAACAGTGGAGGCAATTTATCAATAATTACAGCCACCTGAAATTGCTCATCTAAAGCCATGCCCTCGGAAATAATTTCATGGGCAATCATTTGCAAATCATGGGTTTGAGCAACAACAGATTTGTCATCCGTCATTTGAAATTTCAAATAACGGCTGACGGCATATTTTTTAGAACCCGCCTCCTCCGTGTCATATTTTTTAAAAAGTGCGTCCCAAACATCTTTCGCAGTTTTATAATTGGCATAATAGTCATAAAGTTCGTCACTTAGAGCATTCAGAATATAGTTCTTGCACAAAAAATCATTTTCCTCCCAATTTCGAATTGTTTTGCTTTCCTCAACAGTAGGTGGATTATTTACTACGGGTTTGTCAAATTGAACACATGATGCGACTTTTTTCGTAGTTAAATAAAATAGCAATTTTTTGCTCCAACGTTTAAAATGAGTGCCTTCATATTTGAAAGGCTTATTTAGGTTACTGGAGTTAATTTCGTCCATGGCAAAATAAGAACACCTTAAAATTGTTGTAGCAGCAATTTAAATAATTAAATGCAGAATTAAAAACAGGAACGAAATTACCCAATTTTTGGAGCTAATAAATTTGGGCAGAAAAGTATAAGAATTCCGGAACTGGACAGTCAAGAACACGGCTGAGTCGCGGACTAGGTCGCTCTCTTTAAGGTGTTTCGCGGCTCTGCCTCCAATTGTGCCGACAGTGTACAGCCCCGTCACCCCCAGGATAAAACAGCCTCCAATTAAATTACGGATTGACAGCACAAGAATCAATCCGATCAGTATACACCCATTCTGTATTAATTGCTCGATTCTAAATAATATAATTAATCTGTATAAGGAACGAGATTAATTATTCTGGGAAAATATTATGGGAGAAAGGAATTTTTTATTCTGGGAGAAGAAATTTTTTTTCAGAACTGTGTCAAAAAGCTGTGTTGAAAACGGAGGTCTCAAACGTTTTTTTATGCAAAAAGAAATTACCGTTAGTGGGCTAAAACGTGGAGAGAAATCTGGAAACGTGGGTGGAACAATTCAATCATTTAAAGGCCCACGTTTTTTCGGAATTAATTACCGTTAAAAATAATTTTTATAGCCCAAAAAACGTTAATTTATTTGTCCAAAAAATTAATTCTTAATGAGCCCAAGCCCAAGCCCAAGACCCAGGACCCGGACCCGGACCCGGGCCGGCCGGCCGGACGGCGGCGGCGGCGCGCGCGCGCGTGTGTGACTTGGCCCATTGGGTCTGCCCCACATACCCACAAAAACTTGAATGC
Organism: Sambucus nigra; assembly: GCA_949130495.1. Lineage (NCBI taxonomy): Eukaryota > Viridiplantae > Streptophyta > Magnoliopsida > Dipsacales > Adoxaceae > Sambucus > Sambucus nigra. Next base: position 157,583,282 of record OX422213.1, read on the forward strand.
CCAAAGGGCTGAACCTTTGTTCCCAAAAAATTGTATATTAACACACCCCATTTCTTTGAACCCACCGATGTGGGACTACCTAAAAACAGTTCAAGGCTTTGCATATCACAGCTGCCAAAGACAGCTGTTCCAACATTTTCTGTTTTGGAGAGAGGAGAGAGAAGGTGAGAGGTTGAAGAAGGAGAGAGGGGGGTTAGAGTGTGGTGAGGGTGTAGGAAGTAGGGGTGAGGGTGAGGGTAGTTTAATGGGTATTAAGTGTGTGTGTGTGTATTAGTTTGGACCCTAATAAAATAAAACTAAAAAAAATAAAAATAAAATCTAAGTAATCAAATAAAACTTATAAAAACTAAAAATCTAAAAATTAAATTCCTATAAAATAAAGACTCAAAATAAAAAATTAAAACTAAAAAGAAATGAAAAGAAAAATGTAAATCTATTAAACTTAAAACTAAAGTCCTAAAAAAATAAAATCTAATAAAACTAAATTCCTAAAAACTAATCCTAATAAAATAAAATAAAATAAAAACTAAAACTAAAAACTTAATAAAATAAAATAAAATAAAATTATATTAATAAAAATAGAAATAAAATATAAAAATAGGAAATAAAACCTAAAAAATTCTAAAATAATTCTAAAATAAAATCTAAAAAAAAACGACACTAAATAAAAATCTAAAAAATTAAAATAAAATAAAAAGGGAACAAACCAACACACACGGGTCTTGGGTGACGGTTTAGGGACAAGTTTAGGCTAGGATGGGTTAGGTTAGGGTCAGGGAATTTGGTATTTAGCTCCGTAAAATGCACAATTGCCTTGAAATACGCGTTTGAACACCGCTTCGTACATTAAACCTGCATAATAAACATTTACGCGCATAAGACCCATATTGTCGAGAAATAGCAACTAAAGTACGTCTATTTGGGGCATAAATTGTACAGTTTTGGGTGCTTATCACTACTTTGAGGCCTACTTTGCACGCCATGTATTCGGTCATGTTTTTTATGCATGAAAAATCTAAACTAATGGTAATGGGAGTATGAGAATCATTAGGGGAAATTAGGAGTATCCTAATTCAATATCCCTTCTTATTGGCAGTGTCGTCAAAGAATATTTTCCATTGGAGGTCTTCTTGGAAGAGGCAAAGAATGTCTTCGTATGGGAATTCAGAGATCCAAGCGTCGACTTCTTTCATAAGATAGTCATCAAGGTAGTTAGAGATAGATCTCCCTTTCATACCTTTCTGCATGACATACACAATATCGAACTCGGCTAGTAACATTAACCATCGAGCCATCCGATTAGACAGGGAAGGTTTCTTAAGTAGGCATTTGATAGGATCTATTTGGGACACAAGTATGATGGAAAAACCGATCATGTAATGTCATAATTTTTAGTAACCCAGACAAGGGCGACACATGTTTTCTCCACGTCAGTGTAGTTAACTTCGTATCCAGCCAATTTGTGACTGGCATAGTAGATGGACCTCTCTTTATAGGATTCTTCAATGTATTGGGATAGCAAAGCCCTAGTTGCGGTGTTTTTTGCGGCCAATTATAGGATTAGGGATAGACCAGGTTGCGGTGACATGAGTACCGGAGGTCGAGTTTAAATAATTTTTAATTTGGTAAAAGGATTTCTAACAAGCTTCATTCCATACTTTGGTAAAATCTTCTCGTAGGATTTTGAAGTTGGTTTCACAAATAAAAGTCAATTGGATGATGAACCGACTGATATACTTTAATTTTCCCAAGAATCCCCAAACTTCCTTCTTTGTTCGGGTGGTGGAATTTCGAGTATGGCTTTTAGTTTTGCATGTTTTTCTTCAATCCCCTTCTCACTAAGCATGAATCCCAAAATCTTTCCTTTGGTAATGCAAAAAACACATTTTTGTGGGTTAAGTCGCATCAGGTATCGTCAAAGTCATTCGAAGAACTTTCAGAGAGCAGGATCATGACCGGATCAAGTTTTAGACTTAATGATAATATCATCCATGCAAAACTTGACTTCTTTGTGTATCACGTCATGCAAGATGGTTGTGGAAGCCCTTTGATAGGTATACCCTTCATTTCTTAGATCGAATAGCATAACTGTGTAACAAAAGGTTCCCCAGGGGGTGATGAATGTATTTTTTTCTTAATGGTTAGGGTGAATCTTGATTTGATTGTATCCGATAAACTCTTTAATGAATGACTTGAGAGCATGACTAGTCATGTTGTCCATAATTACGTCGATATTGGGTGGCGGATAATCATCTTTTGGAGAATCTCTGTTCAAATCTCAATAATCAATGCACATGAAAACCTTTCCCCCTGATTTTAGCACGGGCATGATGTTGGCTAACCATGTGGGACATTCGATCACCCGGATGAAACCTACATTCAACTGTTTGACCACATCTTCCCTAACCTTGAGCGACCATTCGGTGCAAAGCTTTCTTAGTTTATTTATGACCAATTTACATTCTGGGAGCATTAGAATATCGTGCTGAGCTATATTGGGATGAATATCGGGCATGTCGTCGTAGGATTAAATAAAGACATCCATAAATTCCTTTAATAATTCTTTGATTTGCGTGCCCTCATGCTCGTTAAGGGTGGACCATATCCTAATCTCATACAGTTGGTTACTAGAACCGAGATTAATAATAACAGTTTTATTTTCATTAATTTGAACACGGTTATTTTGTTTGGTATTAACCGTATTAATATCACTTGTTCATTTACAAAATCATTATCATCAAGAATTTTATTATGATCAAGATAATTAATGTAAAGCACAACAAGATACTCAAATTCGTTTATTTCATTCTTAGGAAAAACAGCATTGAGAACCTCATCAAAGGAGGTCGCGATTATATTATGATCAGAATAAGGAGGAACAATAAAAGAAGAAAAAAAGGATAAATATCTAGGTTGGGTTGCATTTCAGCAAGTGGAACTGGTATAACATTCCAGTTGAGGAGGGGTGCATTAGTAGTCTTGATCAGGATGGATGGATCCGATGATGTAGCGCTTGAGTGGAGCATGCAGAGTGTCAGCCCCAGTGCCTGCAAGTTGAACGAATCCTTGGAGTCACTTCCCTCGAAATCTCTGGTAATAGTTGTAGTCTTCTCAATAAGAACTTGCACATGATGCTGGGAACTTTCAGCCCATGAATAGCTATCTTGGAAGAATATATCCATTCCTGGCTTCATATTCTTATCCACATGATCATACCACGGTTCGGTAATGCCATAAAAGGGGAAATTTTCACCCTCTTTAATGAATCTCCCATTCAAGGAATCCCCTGAGACAGTCTTAGTACTTTCTAGCCTTCTCTTTAATTGAGGTTGGCGAAGAATTCTAAGTTCCTCTGGTGATGGTTGATATCCCAGGCCACGTGGAGGAAAGGCCTTCTTCAATACTATGGGTTCCAGTATTCCCTATTGTCGTGGTCCCAGCCCTAGTTTGGGCAGGAAGTGCATATTCTTGAACATCTGTATCGCGTTGACATTATCGTGAGGGTTATGTTCTGGACAGCTGCTATCTCTGACATCATCCCCTACTAGGAACGAAAGTGGTTTAACTCAGATACCTGAACAAAACATATCATTGACCCCATGTTGTATCTCTAATACCGAATTACTCGTGCTTGCATTATCAGTGTTATCATCATTTCCCAAGATGGTGATAATATGCCTCTTGGCGACGAATTTCAGTTTCTAATGGAGAGAAAAAGGCACCCCTTTGATGTTATGAAGCCACGGGTGATCGAGTAATAGACTAAACAAGCTGGTATGTTGATGACTTGGAATTCAATAACGGGGTTTATAGGTCCAGCTCCTACTATAATCTTTATGGACCCCAACACCTCTTGATGAGTATTATCATAAGTACGCACCATGGCGAAAGTTGAACCAATGTCACTTACTTTAAGTCCCAAGTAGTTGAGGGTTCTTAGTGGACAAACATTAAGTGTTGATCCGTTATCGACGAGCGAAAAGGGGATTATCTTCCCCCATGAACTTGATAGAGATATTGAGAGCATAGTTGTGATTTAGACCAAACTTAGGGATTTTTTCTTTGGAGAAGGAGAGAATTTTAGTAGAGGTTAGAGACCCAACCAAGTTCACGAATTCTTTCGGAGTGGCAGGAGGAGGGCCTATGGGATCGATAAGCATTTTAACAAAGGCATTTCGGTGTAGTTAGGAAGACATAAAGAGTCCTCGCAGAGTAATGTTAGCCCAAGTTTTCTTTAACTGTTCGAGGATCTTACTCTCCTTGAGGGTCATTTTCAGTATAGGGAGTTTCTCAACACCTTTTCTCTTATTCGTCGTTACTGATTGAGGGTTCGAAACCTAATAATGCCTCCCAGATCTAGTCATATGGTTCACAAAAGAGGGAAAAAATAGAAACCCTATTTTTTCATCTATCTTGGGTTATTCGTCCACTTTGTTGATCTCTCCTAGCAGATCCTTAAACGATATCATTCCACGTATACTGGCTATTGTGTTAGTCTTTTTTATCAAATTTATTCCCCCATCTGGTGGCAATAATGTCATACTTCCACGAGAAATCAATGCATTCTATAACCTCAATGGACTCTTCTTATAGATCCTCCCATTCAATGGGGAAATGCATAATTGAAGGTATCAAGTGCCCTAGTGGTTTTAAAGCATCGAGTAGCTCGGATATACTTTAAATTTCACCAATTTATTGAAATAAGTCTGCCATAATCTGGATGGCATCATCTAAGCCGACTTCGTCGGCGAGTACTACTTAATTATCTGACTCGCGAGCCCACTTCCTAGATTCCATGAACAATATGCTAAACTTTTGGCAGTCAATGGTAATTTCAAAGGGCAATTTTAGCCCGAAATCTAGGAGCGGGTTCAGTACTACTAGAAATTCCATATCAATCCTTCTGGATCGGGTAGGAACAATAATACATGCTCTTGTAAGAAGTGACCAGAGCTGATCAGTAAAGCAGGTAGGGTGTAGGAGAAAATATGGGTAAAATTTGGGTGAATATACGGGTATTATGGACGATTTACTAGGTTCAATCTAGGTAGCTGGGTCAAATTTTGGGTCTTCTTCTAGGAAGATAGAATTTGTAGGGTTTGGGAGTAAACTATGAGTGGTGTTTGGCTCAGGATTAGCTGGTAGAGTGATGACACCCGGGTTAATTAGACCTTGGATTACATTTTAAAGGTGGAATCACTTATCAGTGGTATGGTCGGTATTTTTATGGAAATCACAATGGGCGTCGAGTTTGAAATTTTTGGGAAGTGGGTTTGGCAATGGACGAGGGTCTAATGGCTTGATGAGATTTCGGCTCAAATGGGCTTGGTAGACTTTGAAGAGGGGAGCATGAAGCTCGATGTATATCTTTCTAACTATGTTGAGGCGACTTTCTGGTGCCCATGAAGTGGCAAGATGAGAGATGTTATTGATGGTTGAAACTGTGGTATTGGCAGGCTTCTCATATTTTCTTAGAGTGAACTATTTGGATACTTTCTTTAGCTCGACTTTTATCTTGGCAATACTTTCCTCAATCTCCACTCCTACTTTTTGGAGGGCTAAAAAATGGGGATAATATTATCCTCCCATCATTTCTTGGACATGGGGTAAGAAGTTTTTCTTCATAATCCTGACTTGCTCCTCTTCAAAAGGCCAGTTGGTCATGGTGCCCTCTTTCACTCTCCACCTTGCTATGAAATTACTGACAGTTTCTCCAGGGTTATGCTTGAGAAGTTATAAATCATGGTGTGTAACCTATAATTCCTCATTGTACATATAATGTGATATGAATTCACAGGAAACATCCTCCCAACTGCAAATTTTGGATTCTTCGAGGGATAGGAACCAACGAAGAGTGTTTTCCTTCAAAGTTTGTTAGAACATCTATGCCATTATTTCTTTGAAGGCACCTAGGAGAGTCATGGCTTGGTTCTAACTTCGGAGATGAATAATTAAGGGCCCACTACCCCCGAACTTCTCAATATTGGGTATCTTAAACTTTTTCAACAGCCTTGCTTTAGGTAAGGAGACATATGGGTGTAATCCATGTACTTCCCGAAGATTTGAACTTAGTCAAACTTCTTGGCCAACAGCCCAAGGACTTCCTTGACCTTTTTTAACTTTTCTACCTTCAAATCAGTAGGTATTGGCAGGTTAGCCCCTGGATGGGCAAGATTCAACATAGGGAGTTGATATAGCGGTGGCCCATTAGCAGGAGGGTCACATTGAGAGTGTTGATACTCTTTTGGGACCCAAAAAGGCTCAGGTGTGGGGGGACCCATAGCGAGAGGGAAAAGGACCTCGAGCTCTTCGAAATAGGGACTCGATTTCCCTGTATCTCAAGAACCTCAATTTGAAGGTTGTCAATCTTGGCGGTTCATCTAATCAAGCTGTACATTTGGCACTTGGACTGCATTCTCCATGAAAAGCGAGTGAAGGTTGATTCTTGACTCGGAGAAAGTAGCGGGAGAACTAAAGGAGCTTCAGGGAAATTTGATGGAGGATCGAAGCTAATAGGGAGTCAGACCAAGGGTCGGGTATGCGATCGACCTGAAAAAGAAAATGATTTGGGTTTATTTTTAAAAGAGAGGAGGAGAAACTTTAAGAACAAAAAGAAAAATGTTTTTGATACTTTTTGGAAAGTTAAGGACAATGTTTTTTGTATTTTGATAAAAGAGGAGAAAAATATTTTTGACACTTTTGGTAAGGAATAAGGGAAAAATGAGATAAGAGTCTCAGTATGATTATTATTATATTTATGTTTTCACTTGTATTAGGTTTACCTAAATGGAAAAAAAATGCCTAAAAGGACCCGAGCCTGGTCAAAATTGGGTTTCAAAAATATGCAAAACACAGTTTGGATTGTTTTGAGGCTCATGGATATGGTCCCATTTTGAAAAAGACAAAATCGCACGAAAATTTGGGCGGCATTCCAACCCGACATTTCGGAAGAGTTCGTGTAGTAATCAATAAACTAAATATGAGTGCCCTAGGTTCGACGCCTATATGAGGGTATGAATTTATTGGGTTAGTGGAACGGTTCCCCCCTTTGGCATGACTTCCACAATATATGTCTTGCTTTTAAGGGCAATCGATACTTGTGGACAAGCCATTTGATATACCTGAGTGTACATGAATTGCCTCACTATATACCTCATGGGGACAGTACGCGTGAGAGAGAATTCGATATACTCGACATACGTGAACGTGTTCCCTGCTATATACCTCCCGTCATGACTTTGGGCAAATAATATTATGCAGGGGGAACCGTTCAATATATGTTTAAGGCACTTGGTGAATGGAAGGTGAGAGTCATATTGCTTAGGCTCACTGCAACCTTTCTAATCAACGCCCATCACAAAGTGACCCCCCAGTACGGGACAAAATTTTGGTTAATAGCCATGCTTTTTGGTGAAGTAGTGTGCAAAATGCATGATTCTTTATTAGTGTATTATAAAGAGAGTGTTTCATTTTCAAATTATGAGCATTATACTAAAAGGAAGAATGTACAAATATTATCAAAAGTAAATATGGCATGGAGATTATACAAAACATGGATATGTGAGAGTGAGTGATGTGTGAATATATATAAGTGAGTGTGTGATAGTGAACCTAGGCATGGATCAACTACAAGTGGTGTGTGATAAGTGCGAGTGAACTTGGATATATAGAAGTGTAATAAGTGGAGGTGTGTTCTAGTGACACCTAAGCATGGATATTCTAAGTGGTGTGTGCAACATGTGGATATAAGTTATCCTACGTGTGAGTAGTGTGAAGTGTGCATGGAGAGTATCTACAAGAGTGTGAAGAGAAAAGTGGGTGAGAGATGATAAAAATATGAGGTAGATACATAAAAGAAATAATAGAGGAGAAAAAAGGGTATGCACACAAGTAGAAAATGATAACACCCATGCAAACAAAGTTTATCCCTCTTAAGAAAGTCCCCGGCGGAGTCGCCGCTGTGGCCATCCACCCTTTGGCTCTTTCCTCTCATCTCGAGGGTTTTAGGCTCTCGTGTGCGTGCACTCGGAGAGGCAGAGAAGGTCTCACACCCAATTCTAGGAGGGTTTTGCCCATCATCTATGTGGGGTGATGTAAAAAGATGGATTCGCCACCCTATTTTGCACAAAGCAGACAAAAGAACATGTTGCCGCCTTGAGAAAGTGGCATCAAAGATAAACTGATGCTTACGAAACCAATAGTTCAGAGGTTCGAGGTCTAAGTTACGAAATGGAAAGGTGTTAGGCACCCATCCCTCCCTTTTGGTCTCTCGTGGGCTTATATTACTATTTTCCTTAATTTCTTCGAGAAATGTGTGCGTGTGTATATGTAAATGGAGATCGAAATCGTTCGACTCATATCATGGAAAAGATAAAGTGAGGTCATCCAAAGGAATGCTCCCAAAATAGTAATTAGAAAACATGATGTGCGCGCTTATCAAGATATTAATCGTTATGATGAAGCGATATTATTTGTTAGATAAAACACAAATATGAATCACAAGTATGGCGTATATGAGTAATGTATGGATAAAATAGGAAAAATATAAAAATTGAAAAATTGGACTCGAGTATCGGGTTTTAGTCTGAAACGTCTACGTAGCCAATAAAGGCATCAAAGCCCAAGTAGTTCTCATGCAGAAAAAGGGTGGGGTTTATCGCATAGACTCAAACGGTAGTTTATTATATGTTTGTGCAGAAAAGATATTTTTAGTTTTGAGAAAAAGTGGTGAATGATCCCGTTGGAATTTATAAGTGTAACCCCCTTTTTCTTTGTTTTGGGTTTTTTTTATAGAAAATAAAGTATGTTCAATATAACTAATATAGGATGATATGTTAATATGTATTACTTAAATTGAGAATTTGTATAACTAATGTGAAAATAAAGAAATTTAGAGAGAGAGGAAAGGGTATATGGACCTTCTTTGGATACTAGAGGCTTGATCTTGATCCTTAATGAGTTTCCTTGAAAGTTGAGATGAATGTTGGATGAGAGAGAATGAGATTTTTGCTAAATTCGATATAAAAGTAACGGGAATGAAAGATGTAAAGGAATTTTAAGCAATGAAACTTCACTGATTGCAAGAGAATGTTGTTGAGATCACTGATAATGATGGATACTTGGTTTGCCTATAAGTGAGCTCATTACATCATTATATAGGGTAGGGGTACTGCCGATTGGCATACCCCTAGCCATGCCAATCGACAGGTGACCCTAGACACACTGTCGATTGGCAGGGAAATGGACCTGCCAATCAGCAGTCTCGTACAGATTTTTTGGGAAAAATAGTTGTAGAATTCAATCCATAAATTCAAATTATGAATGGGGCCTACCATTAGAAAGGTAATTCAGAGATTTTTAAGAGTCCTCTAGGCCACTCCCAGGTTCGGGAGTTGACTTTGGGTCAAACGGGGTCAAAAGTGCCCGTCGATCCTTTGGACGGAAGATCGTCGGACGGTAATGGATCGTTCGTCTGAACCATAAGTCAGAGTCGAGCATAGGGTGGACTGTTAGAAAGGTTATGTGAGGCACTTTAACATTCCAGAGAGCTTCTCTCATTTCAGATAGCTAATTTTGGTCAACTAGATCCCAAAAGCGTCGGTGACCTTTCGGAGTAAAACGAATCATTCGTCCATACTGTAAGGATGATTCGCGCACAGGGAGGATCGTTGAAAAGGGTATTCAGTGCCCCTTTAAAGATTAGTATAGTCTCGTTCAAGCTGAAGAGTTGACTTTCGAGAGCACCCAGTGGCCTCGGATCAATTTTTAGGGGGAAATGGATTGTTCGTCCGAACCGTTATGCCATTTTGCACATGAGATGAACCATTAGAAAGGGGTTTCGATGACCTTCAAATATTCATTGATATTTTTATCTAATAATGGAGTTGATTAGGATCAAATCGAGGCTCAAGAACGCCTAGTGCCCTTCAGATCAATTTTTGGTGGAAAATAGATCGTTCGCCTGAACCGTTATGCCAATTCATGCAAGAGGAGAATCGTTGGAAAGGGAATTCAGGTCACTTTGAAGATTCTTTGACGATAGAGTTGACTAGATTCAAACGGGGCTCGGGGGTGCCCGATGGCCTCTAGATCGATACTCAGAGTATGACCTAGGGTTTTTAGTAAAAGGGGGAGGTGAAAGGGACCTAAGGAGAGACTTAGGGGGTCCTAGAATGTTGTGTCTATATAAGCACTACTCATGTATGAGATTATCTATGAATGGGAGCCACCTTTGAAAACTCATCAGTTATTATAAATGAAAACAGTTTGTGTCGTTCATCATGTACTTTCTATTTTTCTTTTTCCAAATATTTTTGCTCGTGGCTTTGCATGATTGTATCTAGTCAATTTTCTAGTTTAAATTCGTGTTTTGCTTGGGTCTTACAAGTATTTTTTATCCTTTTGTCTCTATTATCGAATCTTGTCATCATAACCTAGGCTTATTAACTCCCTAGGGATGAAATGTCTAGTTGTTCAGTTAGGAAAGGTATATTTGCAAGTTTTTAGAAGTTTTGAACACCCTCTTTCAAAAGGTTTTGTGCAGTCAAAGATGTGATTTGGTCAAGTGTATTGGCTTGAACCGACCTAACCAAAGATTTTTGTGTAGTCATAGGCGTGGTTTGGTCAATTGAGTTGGCTTGTGTTGAACTGACCTAATATTTTTTGTGTAGTCAAAGACGTGTTGAGGTCAATTGGGTTGGATTGAGCCACCTAGACCTTATTGTAAACTGAAGATGTATTTGGCTAAAGTCGTTTTCCCATCTCTTTGAACAAACTTTAAATGAAGCCAAAAATAATTTGATAATCGAAAAACTAAAATTTGGGTAATCAGTATTCTCATTTAATGAATTATGTTTGTATAAGCTTTGTGATTTCCCACTGCGTTCAACTTTCTTATCAATAAAAAGACTTCTTTAATTATAATACCTCTTGAGGTGCTCAGAGTTCCAAGGATTCTTGAACAGATCTCCATCCAAGGTTTCAATCTAATAAGTCCCGGGTCGTACAACTTCATCCACGCGGTAGGGATAGTGTCAATTAGCCTCTAACTTATTATATTTCTATGTGACCTTCTTCGGGGCATAGTCACCATCCTTAAAGATACTTAGTTTTACTCACTTGTTATAAAAAAAATTATGCACTGCTGATAGGTTGTTACCCTGAGTTCTTCTGGCTCCCTGACCTCATTTATCAGGTTTATATCCAACCTTCTTGCCAAATCACTCTTAGGGAATTGAAGTTGAGGACCCTGTGGATTGGGAGGCCGACCTCAACTGGAATAATGTCTTCACTTCCAAAAGCAAACATATAAGGTGCTTCTCCTATTATTGTTCACAGTATTGTCCTATAGGCCCACAGTACGCTTTGCAGTTCATTTATCCAATTTCCTTTGGTTGAATCCAACCTTTTCTTCATTCCATTCATAAATGTTTCATTTGTGACCCCTGTCTTGCCATTATGTTATGGATGAACTGGTAATGAGTGCAGCTGTCTAATTTTGGTTTTATTGCATGATAAGCACCTAAAAGTGTACATTTTATATCCTTAATAGACATATTTCAGTTGCTAATTCTCGTCAATTTGGGTCTTATATGCTTAATTATTTAATGTGTAGGCTTGATGGCCATTTGCGAAAGTTCGATTCTTATTTCAAGGCAAATGTGCGATTTGTGGAGCCAATTCTCCAATCACGTACCTTACCCGAGCCTAAATCGAGCCTAAACCTACCCCGAACCCCATGTGTGTTTAGTTTGTACTTTTTAGATTTTTTTTAGAATCTTATTTAGAGTCGTTCTATTTTTAGATTTTCTTTGTGATTTATTTAGAATTTTCTAGAATTTATTTTTATTTTTTATTAATTTTTAATTTTAGTCTTTACTTTTATTTTTTATTTTATTTTTTAGCAGTTTATTTTTCATTTTCCTAGATTTTATATTTTTAGGGATTTAGGTTTTATTTTTATTTGATTTGTAGTTTTTATTTTTATTAATTGAGTTTTATTTTATAGGAATTTAATTTTAATAGATTTGATTTTATTTATCGATTGATTTTATACTTTTAGGATTTTTAGGAATTAATTGTAGTTTTTAGTGTTGTTTTATTTTGATTTTTAGTTTTTATTTTATTAGGATAAGTTTTAGGAATTTATTTTTCTATTTTGATTAGTTTATTTTTTTAGGACATTATTTTTAATTTTATTAGGTTTTTATTCTTATTTTGTTAGGATTTAATTTTTGAGCTTTATTAGGTTAGTTAGATAGTTTTTTTAGGGGCAAACACACACACACATAATCATACACCCTCATCACTCAATAATTCCTCACCCATCATCTCCTTCCCCATCTTCTTATCTCTCTCTCTCCAAACTCCATAACCCACCACCATTAACCCGGTCCAACCCCCTACACCCAATACCCTTTTTAACTCGACAGTACACCTCCCTCAACCCAGCAGCTCACCTGAGACCATAACCCGAAACCCACCTTTCAACCTCTACCAGGAACCAAAACCGATCGCGACCCCCATCTATCATCCTTGTCATGGCCGACCTCAAAAAACCCAATCCACTCCCTCCATAACCCAACTCCGATTCAAAATTCACCTTCTACCAGAGCCAACCTTGCTCCGACCATTTCCACCCAAACCCGTCGGCGACCACCTGTTCCAAAACCACAAATCGAAACCCTTTTCATCCAAAGTTGGCACCAATCCCACCAAACCGGATCCTAACCCTTGACCCGTGACAATACCCACGAACCAGAGTTGTCATCACCCGACCCCAAGCCTTACCCAATTCTTACATGCTTTTGTCCTATTTCAAAAATCCAAAGATCCATTTTTCCTCTTTGAGACTTACACGATTTTAGTAACTGCCAAGAACTAAAACAAGACCAAATAAACTAAAAACCCCCACATGTGTTTTAACCCATTTACCTTTAACCAAAACCTTCCTTTCCTATTTCATGCAACACCCATTATCTATAACACTCAACATTCTGTGATTTTCCATAAATAAAACTCACATGTTCTGAACCCTTTTACCCTCATTTTCCTCAATTACCCTCATCCATAATACCTCCTAGACACCTTACAAAGGGCAGACACTCTCATTCATTCAGAAGAGGTAGGAGTGGATACTAGGGAGTAGAAAGCAAGTTGCCATTAGAGTGCAAGTGTGAGGAAAAAATTTGTAGAGAGAAATTATTAGTTTAGTGAGATAAAAGAGTGAAACAAAAATTGTAGCATCAAAAGAGATTTTATGTTATATATTGATTGGTTTAAATTTCTTCTCTCATATTGATATGAACTCATTTATTCATTCTATGTCTTGGATTCCTGTTATGGAGGGATAATCTCCCATTTCAAGGGGTGAAATGAAGCTCCCATGGAACCAAGTTGTCTAGTTTGCTAATTTTATTTATTTTTATTTCCTTTGATTAGTAACTTTAATTACTACACTTGTTTTTACATTGAGAAATGGAAAATCATCCTTAGGAAAGGATTGAAGCTTGTGTTATAACTTTATTATTTTGATTCAAACTAGAGATAGGTTTTTCAAAATGATTAAAATCATAATGTAAGTTTCTTCTACTCTTGCTTTATTTTGTTTAATTAAAATTATTTAGGTAAATTTTTCCTAGAGGATGATGTGCTTAATTAATTTTAATTCATTTGGAGTAGAGTTGTAGTAATTAAAAATTACTTTTCTAAAATAATATTTATTTAATTCACTAGGATAATGAGAATTAACTTTTGAATTAGTTGAATATTTTGGAAATTAATCAAACTAAAATAGTTCAAACTAGATTGAATGTGTGAAATAGGGGTGGATTTGCATCCATTGATCCCTTTTTCTAGTATCTATCATTTAGCTACCTTTCACTCACTTTTTCACACACTTTTTAGTTACTTCTCAATATTTTTCTTCAAGCGAAGTTAATCTTTCTCATTTAGTTTAGCTATCTCATCATCATATAAAATTGTTTTAATATCAAGAATAAAAGAAAAAAATGGTAGAAAACAAAGGAAATAGCTAGAAAATTGGATTACATCTTTTCTTTTGTGTTTCACTCCATAGAGTTGGATTGATAAACTTACTTACCTCCATACTAGTTTTGTGGTATCTTTGTAGGTAATTGAAGAAAATTGTTTAACTTGGCTTGCAACAACGACATCCAAACAAAAGCCCAGTTATCAAATGGCACCGTTGCTGGCTTTTTAAGTGTTGAACTTTGCTCAAACTTTGGCGATTGACTTTTAACGAAGTGTCGTTGCCGACTTTTCGAGTTGAGGAGCGTTTTGAAGACTTGTACATTTGTTTATTTAAATATATATTTTTTTTATTTTTACATAGATTGTTTGTATTAGGATATTGAGGCTTGTACATTTATTCGTGGTGCTTTGGACACCAATTATTTGTAATAATTTAATTAAAAAAATAAAAAGGGAAGCTGAACAAGGTAGAGAGAGGGGCATCCAAAGGCGAGTATTTAGAAGCCTCTCTACTTTGGGTCGATAGGACTCCCGGGGACGACTGAAGTTAGGCGAGCTTTCCCCCAGTCGACTCAGCTCCGTCTTCACCCTACGTGTGTAAAAGTCGTAGGAGGTACATTTCTTTATCACTCGCGACTCTCCTGTTAGCGAGTCCATTTATTGTTTGACTATTTACTCCTATGTGATTTTATTTTTGCAGTCCTACTTTGAATGGTTTGATGAATTAATGAACTTAAGACCTAGACTCGGTCATTGAAACGAGAAGGGATTTCATCACTCGACTCAATCACTTAACTCCACTTTCTTGTTAACCCGCGCCATCACTTAATTAAAATCAATCAACTAGCAAGCCAAGTAGTAGCACAATTTTTCACGGCGACGTATAAGATTTCGTGCTTTTTCTCGCCCGCGAAGTAATTAAAATTTGACTACCCAATAACTTAATTGAAGATAAAAATTGGCTACGTGATAGTTAGGATTCTCCTTTGCTTGTACGTTTCTAATTCAAATCCTTTGGTAGTCAATTTTTGTGTGCTCCGTTAGTGTGTGTTTCATACCGAGTCCACTTTTATCCTTTTTCAAAAATTCAAAAAACATATATATATTTCATCCTTTTTTCTTATTTTAAAAAAAAAAAACCAAAAATATTTTCCTTTTTTTTTCAAAAAATTCAAAACCCCAAAAAAAAATTCTTTAAAAAAAATCCAAAAAAGTTTTTTTTTCAAAAAAATTAAAAAGCCAAAAATATATTTGGAGAAACCTTTTTCTCCCCTATCCATTCGGTCATGGACGAAGAATATCCCTTATGTGATGACTTTAGCCATTTCCTATACTCATCGTGCACCTATTATTCCCATGCCAATCACATGTCTCATGAGTGCCCGTACCTTCCTTATCCATCCGACCCCACCATGGAACATGTGTATCCATATGACACTATTTCGGAACCCAATACAACTTATTATCATGATGTATCTAATCCCGAGTTGTATGAGTACCCTCGCTATTTGTCGAGGCCTGATCCCCCTTCCACATAATACGAATTCCAACCCTCTGTTGTGGATCCTCACACGTTCCCACGGTCATCATGGCAACCTTGTGCACCTAATCCCGATCAGTTCTCTCACTACGCACCCAACGATTATCAACCTTTTGTCTCTCACAGAGAAGCTACTTCAGTGTATGACACACTTGACCCCGTTCCACACACTTCCTTTGAGTATTCTCCATATAGTCCTGCTAATAGTGAGTTGTGTCCGCCTCAACCATCTCCACCACCCGTAACTCCACCACCATCATCCACCTCTGCTTTCTAAAGCCTCTTACAAAAGTCCATACTAGAGCAAGAGAAATCCACTCAAATTCAAACTCAAGCTCTTCAAAGGCTTGAACATAGGTTAAAAGAATTTGGGTGTGCGAACGAGTCGGACTTCATCCCAAGTCGACCCATTGTTGCCCCCACGTGGAGTGATGATGCGTCATCTTGTGAAACCGATTTTGAGTGCGACCAACCCTACCACCTCGAGAATCTAGATGTTGAGACCATTCCATGGTCCGGGCCTCAAGTTGACAATTGTGTTGACTTACCTTTCATTAGTGAGACTGATTTTCTCCGGTCATGTCCAAAAGAACTCACATTTGAAGTTCCCCCACCCGTTATACCCAAAAATACCCCCGAGTTTTTACCTGTTTCACCCATTGAGTGCGTTCTAGAGACGCCCATTCCTTATAGGTTAGCTCCGTCTATGAGTTCCCCCTAATGCACTGAGATTTAATCGGAGTTTTTTCCCCGCTCCCTTGCTATGGATCCTCTCCAGCGATGTTTAGCTCACTTTGAGTCTGATATTGATGTTGATTCATATATCTCAGATCTTAATGCCTCGTTTGACTTACCCACCACATTCATTTGTGATATTCTTATGGAGAAGTTAACAACTCCATCTTTAGATACCACGCTCCTCACACCTTTGTGAGTATTCCTTTACTCCTCCCGATGAGTTTTTATCCCCTACTCGAGAGATAGATCATCTTCTTCCACAATTTATCCCACCCAATCCACCTTTAATTCCACCCGATCTACCCATTGTCCTTTCCACCCCACCACCTGGTTTGGATCTTGATTTTACACATTTCATGTTTACATCTACATTTTTAGATCCTCACCTAAAACCATCCCCCACCCATGAGATTATTTGTGGTGTTACTCTCTACTTTCGTGACACCGAGCTTGTTACTTTATGCCCACCACTCTCTTGTGGTGTTGATATTTCCCATTGACAGCTCCCCGACGTGTCACGACGCGATTGTTATCATCGTCCATTTATATAACGGTCATGAAATTTATATAAGCCAAACCCCATTACTATTTCTGCACCCTTTCGCCTCCCCATCCAAATTGAGAATCCTTCTTATAGGGCCCTCGTTGCCCTCACATTTCGGCTAGATAAGGCCTGAGATCGATACCTCTTTATCCTTACCCTAATACCCACCGGCCTATAGTCCATTGATGCTTTGCATCATGTGATGCCACTACACCAATTCTAGCGAATTGTTACGGTCATTGACCTTGACGAGTTCAACTTGTCAAGGTCAATGACTGTGATAATTTTGGGCGAGACAACTTTGTTTGTCACGGACTTATCATGGTCATTGACCGTGATAAGTTCAATAGAATTGTAACGGTCCTTGACCGCGACAAGTTTTGTCAAGGTTAAGGACCGTGACAAACCCGTGAAAATATTTTAAAAATTGTCACGGCCAATGACCGTGACAAGCCCGTGACAACTTTCTTTGTCAAGGACTTATCACGGTCAATGACCGTGACAATTCTGGGAAGAATTAAAAAAAAATCTGCTGGGCAATATGGTCACTGCCTAGCAGTATATTTATACTTGTTATAGCAACGTTGTACCTGTTCAAACATCATTTATCCAAATAAAATAGAGATAATGCAAATATAAATTCAAAATAGAGAGAATATGCATCACCATGTAATCCAAATATAATTTAAATGTAACAACTTAAAACAATTCAATTCAACCTTAAAACAATTCAATTCAAACTTAAAATAATGTCACTAAATGTCTGGGATATGGTTAACTCTGAGGAGGTGAGTAGGCCACACGATATACTTATTAACACACCCACTAATATACACCATGCCTCATTGTTTGCGCAACCATAATGGGTAGTTCTCCTTCCCGAGAATCACATGCATGACGAGCACCTTGGACTCGATGTCTTGAAGCTCACTTCTATAAACTAGTGCACCCTAGACGATATTCGGGTCCCTCAACCCCCGCCCTATCCGCTGGCCATCAAATATGTCCATTATAAACATGCTCGGCCAACCAAGTTTCGACATCGATCTGTTGAAGGGAGCCAAATAGGGAAGTGGATCATCAAAGTTCGCACATGTCGGCGATGAAGCACCGAGGACCATATCCTCATCCTCGTCCTCCGCATCTCCTCCTCCATCGCCTTCTCCTTCCCCTTCCCTTTCTCCTTACGATTTTCGCCCAACGAACGCTTCACGAATGAGATCATATCCTGGACCGTCGCCTCCAAATGGGACAGCTTCGCGTCATGTGAATCCACCGTTCGAGCCAATCCGATGTCGTTCGTCTCCAATTCGATGATCCTAGATTTGGCCACCCGCGAGCTCACCCCCTTGTCCTCCCCTTGCGATCAAAGCCAAGCACTTGGCTGAGTGCGTCTGTGGACAAAGATGCCTTGTCGGCATTAGACTGCGACTCATGCACTTCCTTAAGCTTTCCCTGAAATGACAAAAAGCACATGATTAGTAAAATAAGTAAATTAAAAAATTATAACGTAATTAACAAAAAGTAAACTGTCGGATGACTTACAATCGTGGCCACGACGCTTTGGGACACTCCCATGTCCTTCCCCTTCTTCGTCTGAAGAGCCACATAAGTATCGAGCCTATGTGGCCTACCCCTAGGGCCACTCCCTGTCCCCTAAAATAAAATAAAATAAAATTAGTATCGGCCCGCAAAGTAAAATAATGCAGAATGATATATTTTATATAGTTATAGAAAAATTAAATCTTACCATCATCCTATACTCCACCTCAGCGTAAGACGTCCGGCTGGAGTAGTGCACGTCCGTCTTTATTTCCCGGTTTTCCCTTCCCGATTAGCGAGATGCCAATTATCGCTCCCCGATCTCATTGTCAATGAACCTTTGCCATTGTGCCAATGAGATCGGATCCTTCGGCGGGATGTATTCACGCCTTTGGATAATGGACTCTCGTGTCTTCCTAAAGTACCGGGTTCGCATACTTTTCTTTCACGTCTTGTGTTGCTCCCTCAACTGCTCCAAGACAGAATTGCGTAGCTTTGGATCCAGGGTGAATTGTTCCTGTCCAACAAATACAATGTTAGTTGCAAATAAATATAAATATAAAATGAAATTGAAATCGAAATTAAAATTAAAATTGAAATTGAAATTTTCATATAAATATAAATACATTACATGTAGTGCCACCCAAACAGCTAACTTGAGCTCATATGGCACCTCCTTCCAACTAATGTACCCCGGGCCGATGATCGTCTTTTCCAACTTGAGGGATCTCGCTAATAGCCCTGACTTATTCCCGATGGCCATCGCCAATTTTCTATATTTGGGGAGACTAGGGGTCGAGGAGCCCTCGTCGCCTCCGCTACCACCGAGCCCATACAACATCATCATAACCAGCATCATTATCCTCGCCTTAATACCTGAAGGAGACATTTGCCGTAAAAAATGTTATTAGTACATATTAAAATGAATTAAAAGAATACATGCAAATATGTACAATTACTACAAATAAAAATGAATTGTTACTATTAAACACCTCAATTCTGAATTCCAAAACAACAGCATCTAGCTCATAATATGTACAAGAGTGAAACACCCCCACCCCTACTGCCCACACACACGCACACTACACAAGAGTAAAAATGATAAAGTGCAAATCAATTAAAAGCATTAAAAATGGATGTTTCGGTACAAATTGGAATATTTATTACAAATTGAAAAATTGTTTAAAATTCGGGTTATCATAAAAAATGGATTGATATTCGGTAGGAGTAGCCAAATCATCCACACTATTATTTAGACGCTTTGGCGCGTGTTGTACAATTGACCACGGCTCATTGTTGATATACTCCGAGTAAAATACTTGGTTAACCTTTTGAAATGCACAAACAAACGGCTCATCTCTCACGTGGTCGTTGTTCTTAAACTTGGACAAGTCAACCATGATCAAATTGGTGACAGGATCAACTTTACAAGCATTTTTATCCTCAACTCTTACCCAGTCACAGTAAAATACAACCTCTTTGAAGCTTATATAATCCAATTCAAATATATTTCGGATTACACCATAGTAAGACATTTCAGCTTCAACAAGATTTTTATCTTTTGCGCTTGCTCGAAAGAAAGTAAGAGCCTTGTATGAAATGCTCGAGTTCTGTACATTTGTACTTTCTTCATACACTTTAGCGTTGAAAATGTAACCGTTCAATCGATACTTTTTGTACTCTTGTGCCACGAACAAGGGTCCAGTGGGTAGACGAGCAATCCTTGATGTCGCATCACCCGTCTTTAAGAGCTGAGAATATAGATAAATTAATTATATTAGTTGTAAAATTTGAGTGTAATGTAACGTTATATGACGGCCATTTTCATTATAATTACCTCTTCTGTCAACCACAACCTAAATTCGTTGTGTGATTGTACCATTATTTTTCGTCTTTTATTGTTCTCACAGGCTTCATATATTCTGCATATTACAAAATTAATCATGTATAAAATAATCTAAAATAATTTTAGACATTATAATAATCAAAACTTACTTTTTCCATTTTTCGACATCTTCATGTGTGTCAAATAGATAACGAGCTACTTGTTCATGTTGTAAACTCTTTAATTTCACTTGTTTTCCCTTCACATGACCACCATCATCGACGAACTCATTAGTGTTATCAACGCTAGTCGAGTCAGGCATATATTCCCGAGTATATATTGATGACTCCATGGTGATGTATTCCTCTGCAATTGATCCTGCAATGTATCACGTATTCTTGACGTAATCTTTAAAAAAATTCATTAATCTTTCAAACGGATACATCCACCGATATCTAACTGGACCACAAAGAAGCGCCTCGTCGCATAGGTGTACCAACAAGTGAACACTGATGTCAAAAAATGCTGGGGGAAAGTACTTCTCTAACACACAAATCGCTTCGATCACTGCCAATTTTGTGTCCACTATGTGTTCTCAATTGACTACCTTCTCGAGTGAGAAGGTAATACTAATTTGCATAATATCCCTCCATAAATCCTTGTGCTTGGAGAACCAGTGCTTAAACAATAGAGGAACCAATTGCATGATCACATGTCAATCGTGGGACTTACACTTATGTAAATCATGAGTAGCATAATTCACAATCCTTTGCAAGTTGGACGAAAAAGTAAATGGGCCCTTCAAATTATATATTATGTCTAAAAGCACCTTCCTTTACCCACTCGTCAAAGTAAACGCACCAGGGGGATTATTGTCATTCCCCTACTATCTTCTTTCAACCATATTTCTAGTTTAAGTTTCAACGATTTAAGGTCTTTTCGTGCATTTCTCCATCCTTCGAATGACTCCCCCCAAGGCAAGTGCCCACAATATGTTTAGTGAAGTTCTTCTCTGCACGCATTACATCCAATACATGGCGCACCGGGTTATTCTTCTAATAAGGCAAGTCAAATAAAATTAACTTCCTAGACCATGCCTTTCTTATCTCAGTTTCATTCCCAGTTGGGGTCTTCTTATGCTTGACATTCTTAAATTTGGGATTCTTACCTGGCATATTAGGGCCGCATTCAGAAGATTTACTTTCAATTTCTGAACCCGAAAGTTATCTCAGAGGTAGCCTATGTTCAACCCTTTCCAATAAAAAATTAGAACCTTTCTCAGATTTGAAACTATGAGTCGGGGGTAAAAACCTCATGTGGCAATGGTATACATTTTTTTAGCTAAAGGATAGACGAAGAGATTCAGTATCCTCTCCATAAATAGGACACCACAAATAACCATGTACTACACAATCGGATAATGTCCCATAAGCTAGAAAATCATGAATTGCCCACATCAACATAGCTTTCAGCGTAAACTCTTCTTTTCTAAAAAAGTCAAATGATTGCACACCCTCTTCCCACAACTCATTTAATTCTTCTACCAAAGGATCCAGGTAGACGTCGATGTCATCACTTGGTGCCTTTGACCCAGGTATCAACAAAGCCATCATCGAAAATTCAGGTCTCATACACTGTGAAGAATGGAGGTTGAGTGGGGCTAGGATCACTGGTCATACACTCTAATTGGTGCTTAGATTTCCAAATGGATTGAAACCATCTGTTGATATAGCCAAACAAATATTGCGTTGTTCTCGAGCAAAATCGGGATACTCATAATTCATCCTCCTCCAGGCAGTAGAATTAATAGGATGACGCATGATATTACCCCCTACTTCTGTCGTGGCATGCCAAGTATTTGCCTCTTCTATCCATGGTACTGTGAAAAATCGCTTTAATCTAGGCCCAATGGGAAAATATTTTAATACTTTTTGAGGCACTTTTGAGCTTGTGCCTTCCTAACTAGTAGATTGGACATATATAGGTGCATCGCATAGCGGACAACGATCGAGATTTTCATACTCCTTTCGGTATAGTATGCAGTCATACACACAAGTATGAATCGATTTATACTACATTCCCAAACCTTTCAAACTATTCTTCATAACAGGATAACTATTTGGAACTGTATTCTCCTTGGGTAATAAGCCCTTCACCAATTTCAAAATCCCTGTCACGCTATTGCCAGACAAACCATATTGCGTCTCCAAACTGTGCAAACCATCCATGGCATGTAAAGTTGTTTGATCTTTCTCACAGCCAGAGTATAACGGTTAGGTCGCCTTAAATTTTAAACTTTGGTAGTCATCGTCAAGTTTTATCTTGATATCTTCACGAGCACTTGAACCTTCTACATCATCAGTAACCTCATTCTCCTCTGCTTCATAAACTCCGTACGCATTAACAACTAAATCCTCTAATATATTATGATCTATGTCGTCCCCTTCTACATCTATCCTACTTATTTATGGTTGTTGTGAAGGTTGGTCGGGTACAAAAGGAACTTTCAATTCACTGTGCAAACTTCAAAATCGATAACTATCTTGCGTACCCGATCTTAACAAATGTAGTTCAACTGTTTTCCACTCAAACACCTTACCATTCTTCAACCTAGCACACGGACACGGAAACTCTTCATCATTATGACATCTCTTTGCATATTTCACAAATTCGTTAGCACCTCTGCGAAACACATCTCCCATTCTATTTGTCTCACCCATCCATTATTTGTATTTCGGATATCCCATCACAGCTACCACAATTAATCACCTATTAAAGGTACGAAGCGTATATTCATGGATTAGTATAAACAAAACTTAGATTTATAGTATGTATCATTTAATTATGTCTTATTTATATTCAAATTCAATTTATAATAGAAATTTCTATTTCCTCCATCTCCTCTAAAGGGTGAGTGGTCCTATCCCATTCAAGATCGCATTTTTCGGTAATATACTTAACACCTCATGCACATTGTTACAATTTGAAAAAAATTCAGCAGCATATCCCCGTAGTTCTCCAAGTACACGACGTAGATTGACAAGTGTGAGTGTTATTTCAATTGATCAATTGAAATAACAGTCACACTTGTCAATCTAGTATGTACCCAGAGAATATTAGGATACAATTGCAGAACTTCCTCCAAAAGTAACAACTTTGAGCCACTAAGAATATTATACATAAATTATACAGTCCCAAACTGTCCAAACGGGACAGTTTGAGAGATCTCATTATAGGGATAATGACTCTCGAACGGGTCTAAGGGCTATTGAATGCGTACGCATAAGAACTAGAAGGCTAGTATCTATGCGCACTATATGTAATTTCAAGTATGTTTCATTTAATTATCATAATATATATATATATATATATATATATATATATATATATATATATATATATATATATATATATATATATATATATATATATATCGTGATACAAAGTAATTTTAAAAAAAAAGTTGAAAAATCCCACCCCCATATGGACATTAATCCAGTGGTCATACCACTTCTAAAATTAACCAACCCAACATCGATCCACTCTAATCCAACCACAACAACAAATGTGTATCTCGTACTCCTTCTAATTCATCTACTCAATTAATTCATTTCATCAATTAAACTAACAATTAAAGTATACAATTATTAATTTACTAATTTACAATGAGGGGCAATCCTACTTTCATATGAAATGTGCACTAATTATTAATTTACTTTCATATAAAACTATACAAATAAAGTTACAATTAAAGCTATACAATTTATTTTATTAAAGCTATATAATTAAAGTTATTTCGAATCTCAACAATTATCTGTTAATGAGGGACAATCCTACTTGCATATGAAAGGGGTAATACATATTTTATTAATCAATTTGTTTGTTTCAATTGTTGAGATTGCCCCACCACACACACACACCACCACACCACCACCATCACCACACACACCCCACCTCACCCCCTCACCCACCACACACACTCACACGTACACGCACACACACCATCCCACCCCCTGCCCCCCACCACACACAGTTGCACACACACACACATACACCCCACCACCCCCTGCCCTCCCTCCCCCCACCACACACACGCACACACCTGCACACACGCACACACACCACCACCCCCTTCTCCCCACCCAGTCCCCTCTCCCTCCCCTCCCTAGCCCCCCTGTCCCTCCCCCTCCCCCCACCACACACCGCCACACACATACACACACATATAAAAATGAAAGAGAAAGAGAGGAAAAAAACATACCTTAGAGAGAGAGAGAGAGAGAGAGAGAGAGAGAGAGAGAAAGATAGCTCGAAATCGCTTAGAGAGAGAAAGAAAGGGAAAACTAAAACGGTGGGAAAAAAAGAAAGCGTAGGATTTTTTTACTGAAGAAATTGTCACGAACGTGTCACGGTCCTTGACCGTGATAATATTATAAGGATTGTCACGGTCATTAACCGTGATAAGTCCGTGACAAGTATAGTTGTCACGGCCTTGTCACGATCAATGACCGTGACAAGTAGTTGTCACGACCTTGTCACGGTCAATGACCGTGACAAAAAATACGTATTTTTTTATCACGGTCAATGACTGTGACAAGGTTGGCCAGCTAAAGGGTGTCAATTTAGCCTTTTTGGTGTAGTGTGCACTTTGTCATACAAGTGCATTGACCATTCTTAGCCCTGATCCAACAAGGCTGACGCTTCAGTCTTGTTTGGGGTGATTCTCATCAACCAATTTTTCTACCTCCCCGCACTTTCATCGATCTTACCTTTAGGGAGATAATAATTCGGCCTGGATGAAGACATTAAACTTAGCGCTACCGGGAGGCAACCCGTTTTTCTTGTATGAGTCTCATCATGTTTGGGGGTGGTGTTTCCCACCACCCTATGCTTTATATGTTTATATACTTACACACATTTTTTTGTGATTACTCATTCAGGTTTCTTCTTAGCTACATATATCCACTTTATTAGCGATTGATTCTGGTAATCTCTTTCTTACCTTATGCTCTCAATTTTAAAAATCATTTTACTTAACATCGAGGACGATGTTCCTTTTTCTTTGGGGGGGGGGGGGGTTATCAAAATCGTACTTTATCTCATTCATTGATGTGAATTTTATATCATCCAACTTTTTAAGTCTAGGAATCAAGCTAGAGGATTTATCGTTTTATAAATAGATTATCTAATACATAACAAGGCATGTTGCACCATGAAGTTCTAGACTTAACAAAAGTTGTGCACTTATCACGTCACTCAGGTTTAGAGTTGAAGAGTATTATAATTCTCAAGAGAACCTTAAGGATCACTAGTCGAGACTTTAGCTTGTGAGATTTGTGCATTTCATCCTTTTTAGAGTGTTTTACGCAATCTCCGAATCACAAGTTGGTTCAACTTTCTTTGGGTCCGCACTTTAATCGTTGTATGATCTCATTATTTTTCATCAAATTTTTGGGCTTGATCACTGAGAACGACATCACTTTCGAATTGTAAGAAACATGTGTCTTGAAATTTGTCCTGATCACCAAAATTTCATCCATACATTCACGATTTTTCCACATCATGTTACCATTCACCTAACCCATTACATACCCATATTCTCCCATCTATTCCCCTCACCATCCATGCACATTCCCCACTCCATTTATATATCATCCATAATTTTTTGAGAAAAAGAGTGTTATTCCAAATGTAAATGTCTTCATTGTTGGTTTGAAAAGAGAAAAAAAAGAAGAAAATAGCAAAAGAAAAGAAAATTCGAAAAAAAATTAAAAAGAGAGAAAAGAAAAGAAAAAGAGATTTTGTAGTTAGTTTTTATGTAATAAATACATTTGTTCTTTATGTATAGAACACTTTTATCACATCCATCTTTCATGTATCATCCATAATCACACATCCATTCCATCCTTACCTCATCATATCCTTCTCGTCTCATCTCATTTCCCCCTCACCTATATGCATTCATAATTATCCCCTAGGTGTTCGGGCATATGAAAGTCAACATGGTAAATAACTTGATGCTCTCATTATAGTGATTAGCATTCTTTCATGAGATCATTTTTCTTTCAAAATGTTCATTCTTTCTTATATGTGTGTGAGACGTTGCTTACATTTACTCACCTCCTCACACATAAGAGCGATACACTTACCATAATCTTTTGAGTTCGTTTGTCAGAGATATAAACAGTGAGATTTTGAAGTTGAAGCATTGATTTTTAAACGGAGATCTAGGAATTACTATCATGATACTTAACCTGTTTTAACTGATTCACATACGCACGTTGAGTTTTAGGAAAGATGTGCCTTGAGTATATACCTATCTAATCTTTTTATGCACTTCTAGCTTGTGTTTCTCAAAATATTTATTTTTTGATGGATTGTGCGATTATTCTATATCTAATAAGAGATTGACTGCCATTTTCAAATAAAGAATTTTGGGGGTATATTGTCTGCAAACCCTCAAAGGAGAAAACTCGTCCTATAGGCAAACCTATAGATTTAAAGGCTTATTGCACATGCTAAGTGCAATTGCAAGTGCCTGCAAAAGTGATACACTTTTGGTTACTTATCTTTCTCTTTTTCTCTATTTTTAATCCTTGAGGACTAGCAACGCTCTGTTTTGGGGGGGTGATAAGCACCTAAAAGTGTACATTCTATACCCCGAATCAACATATTTTAGTTACTAATTCTCGGTAATTTGGGTCTTAGATGCTTAATTATTTAATGTGCAGGCTTGATCGCCGTTTGTGGAAGTTCGATGCTTATTTCAAGGTAAATGTGCGAATTATGGAGCTAATTATCCAATCCCGTACCTTACCCGAGCCTAAATCGAGCCTAAACCTACCCCGAACCCCATGTGTGTTTAGTTTGTGCTTTTTAGATTTTTTTTTTAGAATCTTATTTAGAGTCGTTTGATTTTTAGATTTTATATGTGATTTCTTTAGAATTTTCTAGAATTTATTTTTATTTTTTATTATTTTTTAATTTTAGTCTTTATTTTTATTTTATTTTATTTTTTAGTAGTTTACTTTTAGTTTTACTAGATTTTATATTTTTAGGACTTTAGGTTTTATTTTTATTTGATTTGTAGTTATTATTTTTTTTAATTGAGTTTTATTTTATAGGAATTTAATTTTAATAGATTTAATTTTATTGATTGATTGATTTTATACTTTTAGGATTTTTAGGAATTAATTGTGGTTTTTAGTGTTTTTTATTTTGGTTTTTAGTTTTTATTTTATTAGGATAAGTTTTAGGAATTTATTTTTCTATTTTGATTAGTTTATTTTTTTAGGAGTTTAGTTTTAATTTTATGAGGTTTTATTTTTATTTTGTTAGGATTTAATTTTTTAGTTTTATTAGGTTAGTTAGATAGTTTTTTTTAGGGACAAACACACACAAACATAACCATACACCTCTTCACACTCAAATACACCCAACTAATCCCCACCATATTCCCGTACACCCTCATCACCCAATAATTCCTCACCCATCATCTTCTTCCCCATCTTCTTCTCTCTCTCTCTCCACACTTCATAACCCACCACCATTAACATACACCACCATAAACTCGGTCCAACCCCCTACACCCATACCCTTTTTAACTCGACCCAACATGTCCCTTAACCCAGCACCTCACCCGAGACCATAACTCGAAACCCACCTTTCAACCTCTACCCGAACCAAAACCGATCGTGACCCCCATCTATTATCCCTGCCATGGCCGACCTCAAAAACCCTGATTCATTCCCTCCATAACCCAACTCTAATTCAAAATTCACCTTCTACCGGAGCCAACCTTACTCCAACCATTTCCACCCAAACCCGTCGCTGACCCAAACCCGCCGGCAACCACCTGTTCCAAAACCACAACTCGGAACCCTTTTCATCCAAAGTTGGCACTAATCCCATCAAACCGGATTCGAACCCTTAACCCGCGACAATACCCACGAACCAGATATGTCATCACCCAACCCCAAGCCTTACCCAATTCTTACCTCCTATTGTCCCATTTCAAAAATCCAAAGACCCATTTTTCCTCTTTGAGAGTTACACGATTTTAGTAACTGCCAAGAACTAAAACGAGACCAAATAAAATAAAAAAAACCACATGTTTTTTAACCCATTTACATTTAACTAAAACCTTCCTTTCCCATTTCATGCAACACCCGTTTTCTACAACACCCAACATTCTGTCATTTTCCATAAATAAAACTCACATGTTCTGAACCCTTTTACCCCCATTTTCCTCAATTACTCTCATCCATTATACCTCCTAGACACCTTACAAAAGGCAAGACACTCTCATTCATTCAGAAAAGGTAAGAGTGGATACTAGGGAGTAGAAGCAAGCTGCCATTAGAGTGAAAGTGAGAGGAAAAATTTTGTAGAGAGAAATTATTAGTTTAGTGAGATAAAAGAGTGAAACAAAAATTGTAGCATCAAAAGAGACTTTGTGTTATATATTGATTGGTTCAAATTTCTTCTCGCATATTGATATGAACTCATTTATTCATTTTATGTCTTGGATTCCCATTATGTAGGGCTAATCTCCCATTTCAAGGGATGAAATGAATCCCCCATGGAATCAAGTTGTCTAGTTTGCTAATTTTATTTTTGTTTAATTTCCTTTGATTAGTAACTTTAATTACTACACTTGTTTTTACATTGAGAAATGGAAAGTCATCCTTGGGACAGAATTGAAGCTTGTATTATAACTTTATTATTTTGATTCAAACTAGAGATAGGCTTTTCAAAATGATTAAAATTATAATATAAGTTTCTTCCACTCTTGCTTTATTTTGTTTAATTAAAATTAGTTGCGTTAATTTTTCCTAGCGGATGATGTGCTTAATTAATTTAATTCATTTGGAGTAGAGTTGTAGTAATTAAAAATTACTTTTCTAAAATAATATTTATTTAATTCAGTAGGATAATGAGAATTAACTTTTGAATTAGTTGAATATTTTGGAAATTAATCAAACTAAAATAGTTCAAACTAGATTGAATGTGTGAAATGGGGGTGGATTTACATCCTTTATCCCCTTTTCTAGTATTATCATTTAGCTACCTTTCACTCACTTTTTCACACACTTTTTAGTTACTTCTCTAGATTTTTCTTCAAGTTTAGTTAATCTTTCTCATTTAGTTTAGATATCTCAATATCATATAAAAAAAATTTAATATAAAATATAAAATAAAATAAAGGGTAGAAAATAAAGGAAATAGCTAGAAAATTAGATTACATCTTTTCTTTTGTGTTTCACTCCATAGAGTTGGATTGATACCCTTACTTACCTCCATACTAGTTTTGTGGTATATTTGTAGGTAATTGAAGGAAACTGTTTAACTTAGCTTGCAACAACGACATCCAAACAAAAGCCCGGTTATCATCGCAAAAGTTTTGAAACTCGTCATTGTCAAACTGGGTGTCGTGGTCAGCAATGAAGGCGTAAGGGATCCTATATCTGTATATCATATTTTTTCCATTTTCAATAGAAGACCTTTGCATAGGTCATTTCTATGAGTGGTTCGGCCTCCACCTATTTTGTGAAATAATCTACCACTATCACTAGATACATAAATGTTCCTTCGGTCTTCGACAATGGGCTGACTAGATCCGTACCCTAGATGGTAAAAGACCAAGGTTATGCGATCGACACCAGCTCAACTCCTGATCTCTTGTGTATCATTCTGAATCTTTGGCATTTTTCAAACTTTTGTGTGTATTCTTCATGGTCTTTTATTATTATGGGCCAATAATATCCTTGGATTGCCATTATTTTTACCAATGTCCAACCTGCTAAGCGGGCACCACACAATCCGTTATGCATTTCTTTGACCAAGTTTGGCAACTTAATAGACTGAATTCATCATTGAGATAGTAAAACCTCTTTTTTATAGCACTCCATTTTCCATGACAAATTTGGTCACTTTGTAATGAAGTCTTCTTATTTCCTTGTGATCGGCTACCAGAATGCCTTCCTCCAAGTATCTTTTAATTAGGTCCATCCATGATGGGCCCATAGTGAGCTCCAGAAAGTTGCCCACGCTCCATTTTAATAGTATTTCTACGGCACAGTTCTCCTAATATCGACCCTAGTGGATGATACAAGACGAGCTAATACGCCTGCTCTGGTATTTTAATTTTTGGGATTTTGATCATTTGGAGTGATTTTAGCTCTGGTAGCAGCAATTTCACTCTTGCAATATATTTTAACATGCTCCTCGCCCTACTTCATACTCTCTTAAAACCAGGTTTAACATCAACTATGAGTCCTTATGAACCATTTTCTTCTCGGTCCCTAGTGATATAACTAACTTCAATCCTCCAATTAAAGCCTCTTATTCTAGTTCATCATTGGATGCTTCGAATTTAAAATGGAGCGAATATTCTATATTAGATCCATTAGGCATGTTGACTATTAATCTAGCTCCGCTACCACTTACATGTGACGATATATCCATGAATTTCTTCCATATTAGAATCTCATGTTCAAAGCCTCCTTGTACTAAGGAACCATCTTTAAACATTTAAATTAAATTTCTTCCTTGTAGCATGTCTTCTTTTGTTTGGACAAGGGCTCTGTTGATCTTTGGATCTACTCGGCTAGAACTACAGTAGCGCGTTCAGCTGGTCTTTTCTCCTTATAGGTGAATTATGCAATGAAATCTGCTACGTCTTAGCCTTTAATTGTAGTCCTTAGCTCATATGTGATATCATATTCACCCAGCTCTATTGCCCATGTCATCAACCTACCATACTTCTCAGGTTTGTGGATGGTTTGCCAAAGTGGGAGATTAGTGTAGACCACAATAGAGTGGGCTTGGAAATACTGCTTCATCTTCCTAGATGCCACTATCAGAGCTACAACTAATTTTTACATTCTGGAATATCATACTTCTACACAAGCAAAAGCTTTGCTCATGTAGTGTGTTGATTTTTGAACTCCTCTGTTAATTTTGATCAGAGCCGAGCTAATTGTTGACGCTAACCTAGGAATGGTCTTAATAGTGATGGGGTTGATCCTAGATACTTTTTCAGCTCAAGGAAGGCAGTTTGGCATTCCTCAGTCCATTAGAAAAAGGTTTTAATTACCTTGAAGAATGGTAGAAACTTATTTGTTGCTCTGGATATGAATTTGTTCAAAGTTATCACCTGTCCTGTTAAGCTTTGAATTTCCTTCTTGCTCTTAGAAGGCTTCATATTGATCAAGGCCTGGATTTTGTCAGGGTTAGACTTTATGCCCCTTTGATTAAGAATAAAACCCATAACTTTCCAGCCTTAACTCTGAACACAAACTTGGCTGTATTTAACTTCATTTTATATTTCTCAAGCTCTTTAGAGGTTTGGTCGAGGTCTTTGTATGGTCATCTGCCTGTATGATTTTTATTGGCATGTCCATCTACATAAACTTCCCTGGTCTTCCCTATTTTCTTCTCGAACACCTTGTTCACTAACCTTTGGTATGTGGCCCCTGTATTCTTTAGGCCGAAGTGCATAACATTGTAACAAAAAATACCTCAGCTGGTGATGAAGGACATCTTATCTTTGTCCTCCATCCTTATTTTAATTTGTTTTATAACCAGAGTAAGCATTAGGGGTGTAAAATTGTGTTATTGGGTCGGTTTCAGGACCGACACGACACGACACGAAATATATTTTAGTGACACGAACATGATATGACACAATGTCGTGTGTGTTTTTCTTAAGCCGAACATGTCCTGCTTCTAACACAACATGACACGATTGACACGATTTATAATTTTGATCTGATTAAACCCGATTAACATGACACAATTGGCACGACTAGACATGACACGACGTGATTGGCACGACACAATTTGTAGCATATTTTTCCAATTCATGTTTCCAAGTGCACCAAAAAAAATAATTACATCAACATTTGGGTGAAATAAACCCAACAAAATAATTACACCAAAAAAATTTCACCTCGAAAAATACACAATAACCTCATTTTCATCAACCAAAAAAATAATTACATCAACTAACAAAATAATAACATCAAAAAAATAGGGTGAAATAAACCTAACAAAATAAAAACACACAGTTACCTGAAGAAATGGTCAGAGATGACAAGAGAAATGGTCAGAGGTGACTGGAGAATCAATTTTGTCACTGGCGACTACCAGAGGCACTGGGCGACGTGGGTTGTGTGACGGAAAAGGCGTTGTCGGGAGTTAGGCGATGCCTTGACGGAGGAGGCACTGACGAGGAGGTAGGGAGAGGGGGTTGTTTGACTAGGGTTTGTTTTGAGTTTTGAATGAGGGAATGGGTGAAGAAGGTGAAGAGAGTTTTGAGTTTTGAAGGCGATGGTTGGTTCGCTTGGGTTTTATTTATGAGTGTAGGTTTTTTTTGTAGCATGTGTGAAGTCTTTTTAATTTAAGTTGGGCTTTTTTATAAAAGACTTTTATTTCTTAATGGGTTTATATAGGATCTTAATGGGGTCAATAACGCGTCAATAATGGTTTTTTAAGTGGGTCCATAATGGATCTTAATGATATCACCATCGTGTCTTTAACGGGTCCAATTTGGGTCAATTTAGTGGCCAAAATTAAATACGACACGACATGAGAGCAGGTCCAATAACCACAACCCAAACACGATAAGTCATGTTAATTTCGTTTTGTGTCATTTCATGTTGTTGTGTCATTTCCAAAATTGTCACCCTAATAAGCATCTATGAAGCTCAATAATTCGTGCCTAGCTGTTGCTTCCACTAGTTGATCAATTCGAGGTAAAAGATAAAAATCCTTGGGATATGCCTTATTCAAGTCTGTGAAGTCCACGCACATCCACCATTTGTCATTCTTATTTGGTAAAATTATGACATTTTTTAACCAATCGGAATACTGCACATCTTCAATGATATCGTCCTTCTTCATCTTGGCCACATGTTCTTGAATTGCCATGTTCTTCTCCTCCGACAATACTTATTGCTTTTGCTTTACCGACTTTACTTCCTTGGCTATATTGAGCTCGTGATTAATAATGGTTAGATCAATTCCCGGCATGTCTTCGTGGCTCAAAGAAAAAATTGATTTTTCTAGTTCGGAGGAAGTCAATCAGTTGCTTCTTGAGGACGTGGTCCAGGGAAGAGACGATATGGGATATCTTTTTAGGATGATCATCATCAAGAATTATTGGCTCTGTTTTCTCAATGGCTTCTCTAGTTACCATCATATCTTCATCTCGAGGATTTCATGTCTCGATCTAATAAGTTTTATCTGATTTCTTTTTTTCTCTTTCATCCACCGAAGTGTAGTAGCATTCGCGTGCTTTCACCTGGTTTCACTTTACCACTCCCACACAGAAATTGGTAGGGAACTTTAGACATTAATGAAAAGTTGAGGCGACGACCAAAAATTTCTTCATACCATTCTTTCAAAAATGATATTGTATGTTGATGAGACATTCCGTCGAACTCCCATTCTCTACCATAATTCTCTTCACACTCTTGTTGTGGGCCATCATGGTTGTTGCTAGTGGGTCATCACGAGGATATAATAATCTGAAAATGTCAACTCTAAAAAAATCTATTAATGGTCAATCCTTAGCGACCTTATGAGGTTGGTCGTCTACCCATTGTTGACATGTTTACCACTCTGCTATTGGAGCAAGACTTGTCTTTATTGAGGTATGCCTTTCTCCAAGATGGTCCATCACCTTCACCGACATAACCTCTTTCTATTCAACTGCATGCTAGATAAATTATGCTTACTTCTTCTACTGGCTCCTTGGGCCTTACAAGTAGGTCTATATCTGCATTATCATTGTTCTCCCGAGCTATTTTCTGCTCCTTATTTTCTGTGCGAGGTAACCTTAATCTTCTTCTTGGCTTCCAATCATCATGAGTTGCGTTGGTCTCCTTTTTTATCCATATATTTATTCATCTTTCCTCTTTTGATGAGGGCCTCAATTTTATCCTTCAGGGTTAGGCAATCTTTGGTTTCATCCCCTTGGTCTTTGTGGAATTTGAAAATATTATTCTTATCTCTTATCTCAACAGGAGTTTTCAACTTTTTTGACCACTTCAATTCCCATGTCCTCGTATCTCGTAGAGGATATGGTGAACTCCCATTATTAGAGGAGTATACTCGTCATATTTTTTATAAGGCTTCCTGTCGTTATTCGGCTTAGATCCCTCTTTGGCCTTTTCTTCTCTTCCTGAGTTGTTACCTTCTTCTAGTTTTTTGTGACTTAACTCTTTTGTGGCTATTATTTCTCCTACATTTATGATCTTTCCCGCTAAGGCCAAGAGCTCGACCATGTGGTTTGGAGTCTCCTTGGCTAATGCCCAGTACAACTTTCCAAGCAACAGCCCACTCATAATTGTTGCGATGGAAACTTTCTCATCGTAGTCTACCATTTCTTACTTTTCAGTATTAAATCTGGTAAATATAACCCCTTGTCGTTTCATCTTCGTGTTGACGGACGCTTAACAAGTGAGCACTCCAAAACAGAAATTAACAAAAAGATCGGCCGATTGTTTAAAATTAGATATCTTCTTTCTCAGTAACCCATTATACCAGATTTGAGTTGTGAGAGTTCTCGAAAAAGCTCTGCAACGCATCTCGTCGACTATTGAAAATATGTCGTAGGATGCCTATTACTGTTTGACGTGTAAAATTGGATTTAATTTCCCCTCATACCTGGGAGGGATCACATGTGTAATGGATGTCGCAGGTGTGGGATAGTTAATCATGGGGGTTGTAAATGGAGATCCATTCACATATCCACTTTGGATTCGATTTTTTGTCTTGATCGGGTCGCCTAAATTGTGACAACCCGAATATAATTATGATAAATTATCTTTAAATCATGCTTATCTTATGTGATATGAATAATTTGATAGTATTATATCTAATATGAAGTGATTATGGATATTATAATCCTACTTTCATAAATCATGAAAGGTCAAATTATTTACAAACACAAATTTTGTTGCTTTCGGTGGAAAGGTTCCTGTTAGAGACTAGTTTTGACCTTTATAACATTATAAATGACTTGAGGTGAAAACTAGATAGTTGTATACATGTGAGTTAGGGTTGTAATACAACAAACGTATCATTAAATGGATGCCCGAGTAAAGAGTTATACCGAATTTACGAACAAAGGGCAAAGTTATCCATTCCCTTTAAGTGGTATTTTGTCTTTTATTAAATCAAATGGTTTAATTTGATTGGTTGGCTTGGGAGGCAGCCTTGGCCGACCTTATACCCTTGAAATAGCTTTATCCTTCAGCCAAAATCAGCCATGAAAGGGTTTCACCTTGAGGAAAGAGAATTAGGGAGTTTAGGAAGGAAAAGTGAGGAGAAAAGGTGTAGAAAAATCCGTTGAAATTACGTAAAAAGACTTGAAGGTAATCCTAATTACAATTCTAGTTATTTATCTTATATTACTGATTTATATGATCTAAATCATCATAGGTTTACTAAAGTTTCATCCCTTTATATATATTTATGGTTAGATGCAAGTTTATGTTAAGTTGAGTGTAGAAGCCCTTAAAATTGCTTTGTATTGAAACCCCTTGTATTCAAACTTGCATATCTCTTTGTGTGCTTACTATAATTGAGAAATTCCAATTGGATATGAAAGGATACTCATATATTCATATCATATCCGAAAATTAGAATTTATCTCCTTGTGGTTAGGCCGTAATGATGATGTAAAGTTGGTGTATAGTTGATGTTTGTATACTTGATTTCGGTATGCCCTAAGTTTAGTCAAGCTTTTGAGATAGCAAATGAAGTCAAACAATTATGAAAATTTAATTATGTACTATTAAGTATGTGTACTGAAAACGGGTTGAAAAAAATGGAAAGTTATGCAGGAGAAAAATTATGAAAATTCTTGGAAGTTGAAAGAACAATAGAGGAGCTTGTAGGGCAGATTTCTTGTGTTGTAAAGAAATGGCCATAACTTGCTCTACGAAGCTTGAAAAATTACACCGTCACTTATACCGGAAAGTATATTCTTATATGTTTTCATATTGATAAGTTTGGACCCCTGTATTTATACAATTTAGGAATATAGGATGATTAAGTATGTAAGACAATAATTTCAGGCCATACTGGATACCCCTTGAATGAATGTTTGTATTTCGTCCTTACAAAGAGTACTTTGAGTACATGTTTCATGTGTATATACATTGAGAAGTATAATTTCATGTTTACTTGACTTTGGTTATAAATTCCTTATAAGGTATTTCCTACGGTTGAATGTCCATAACTTTATCAATATGTATATCATTGTTTTGCCTTTACTTATATTTTATGGCATGTGACTTAATTGGAATTATATTGTTGATGTATAGTCATGGAAAGTTACATAATTATGTTAGGATAATATTTATGATTGAGGTTCAATACTGATTTAGTTGGATTGACAGGTGTAAGGTATAATCAACCCAGTTCAGCTCCACCAGAAGGAAACGTGAATACATAGTTGTTAACCAAGGTGAGTGTACTCACTAGAAAAAGATGTATTATACATGGCTATGGAGATGATTTGAATATCACTCACGGGTAAGATGTATTATACCTGTTTATGGATATGATATGAATATCACTCACTGGTAAGATGTAATATACATGGTTATGGATATGATCAGAATAATATTGAATATGAATTTGTTCATTTCGGTTTACCGAAATGAGGGGTTACTCCTCGACCAGGAATGGGGTAGATTTGTCTATTAAAGACAAGGGGTTACTGCTCGACCAGGAATGGGGGAGAATTGTCTATTTAGACAGGATATATGAATAATGATTCAGAAAAGTTGGTCATTCATTATGAATGAGCCGGATAAGTTAATACATAATTATATGGACATGATTTATTGCATTTAAATTCATGCAGTAGTATAGTAGTGATGCATTCACTGGGCTACTTTGCTCACGGTTCCTATGTTCACATTTTTCAGGTAACGGGATGTCACTACCAAATCTAGGAAGTCGGGTTGGGTTAGCCACGAATAGAAGAAGTAAAGATTTTGTTTAAATGCAAATGATGTAATTAAGTTAAATTATCCTTCAAGCAAGTTTTTATAAGTATGACTACTCTGATGTCGTAAAAAGTTTTTCAGTTACATGGACTTACAATGATGACTCTGAAATTAAAACTCTTGTTTATGGTTTGGTTAAATTAATTATGGTTTGACTCACTTTGACTTTCAGACTTAATTATAAGTAAATGGGTTGGGGTGTGTCAGCTTTTGGTGTCAGAGCCTAGGTTTTAGAGGTTCTGGAGTGAGAACAGTCAAGATTTGGCAGTGAATGTTAGAAATATATTTTAATTGATACTAACGATTATGTTAGGAAAGATATGTATATATGCATGTTGTTATATCTTTGATTCATTTCAGATATAAAAGAATATAACAAGGGGATGTAAATGTGAGAATAGAAGATGAGGCTTCAAATATTCCAGCAGAAGCGGAGGTTGAGCAACCTGTTCAGATAAATATGGAACCCGAGTTCCAATTTACAGGGGAAAGGAATGTTGTCCCTAATTGTCTCATCTCAGCAATTAAGAGCAGAAAGTTATTGAGTAAGGGTTGTACAAGGTATTTAGCTTATGTTATTGATACTAGTAAAGAGACAGTTAAAATTCAAGATATACTAGTGGTTAGAGATTTTTCTAATGTCTTCCCAGAGGAATTGCCAGGACTGCCACCCGATAGGGAAGTAGAGTTTTCCATTGAATTAATTCCAGGTACTGGCCCGATTTCCCTTGCTCCTTATAGAATGGCACCAACAGAGTTGAAGGAATTGAAAGTACAATTACAAGATCTGATAAGCAAAGGGTTCATTCGTCCTAGTGTTTCGCCATGGGGAGCCCCAGTGTTATTTGTGAAAAAGAAAGATGGGACAATGCGATTATGTATTGATTATCGCCAGTCGAATAAGGTGACCATTAGAAATAAGTACCCTCTACCTCGTATCGATGACTTGTTTGACCAATTACAGGGGGCCACAGTATTTTTGAAGATTGATTTGAGATCGGGTTACCACCAACTGAAAGTGAGGGATAGTGATATTTCCAAAACAGCTTTTCGGACTCGATATGGGCACTA
Source organism: Sambucus nigra (assembly GCA_949130495.1). Taxonomy (NCBI): domain Eukaryota; kingdom Viridiplantae; phylum Streptophyta; class Magnoliopsida; order Dipsacales; family Adoxaceae; genus Sambucus; species Sambucus nigra. Next base: position 157,621,561 of record OX422213.1, read on the forward strand.
TGAGTTTTTGGTGATGCCGTTTGGATTAACTAATGCTCCGGCAGTTTTTATGGATATGATGAACTGGGTATTCCACCCTTTCATTGATTCATTTGTGATTGTACTCATAGACGATGTGTTGATTTACTCGCGTAGCATGGAGGAACATGAGAAACATTTGAGACTTGTATTGCAGATTTTGAGAGAGAAGAAATTATTTGCTAAATTTAGCAAGTGTGAGTTTTAGTTGAATGAAATTGTGTTTTTAGGGCATGTTGTCTCGGGAAATGGGATATATGTTGATCCAAAGAAGGTGGAAGCAATCGTCGAATGGGAAAGTCCTAAGAATGTGACAGAAATTAGGAGTTTCCTAGGATTGGCAGGTTACTATCGCAGATTCATTAAGGGATTTTCAACAATAGCATTACCACTGACAAAATTGACTCGTAAAGAAGTGAAGTTTGTATGGGATGAAGAATGTGAGAGGAGTTTTATAGAATTAAAGAATCGGTTGGTTTCAGCCCCTATACTTACTATTCCATGTGGGAATGAGTCTTTTGTGATCTATACAGATGCTTCATTTCAGGGTTTAGGATATGTTCTTCTGGAGAATGGGAAAGTAATAGCATATGCTTCCAGACAATTAAAGACGCATGAACGAAACTACCCTACACACGATAGGGAGCTAGCAGCCATTGTTTTTGCTTTAAAGTTGTGGATACATTACTTGTATGGAGAAACTTGTGAGATATTTACTGATCATCAAAGTTTGAAATACTTGTTTACACAGAAAGAATTGAATTTGAGACAAAGGCGTTGGATAGAGTTGATTAAAGACTATGACTGTACCATCCATCGTCACCATAGGAAGGCCAATGTAGTAGCAGATGCTTTGAGTCGAAAATCATCAGGGATTCTTGGTTGCATACGGTGCGCCCGTGTTGGAAATATTCTTGACTTGGCATCGATGGGGATTGAATTGAAGTTTTCAAAAAGCGAAGGATTATTAGCACATGTCACAGTGAGACCTTTATTGGCCGAACGCATACGAAATTTGCAGACAAGTGATCCATTCCTTGAGAAGAAGAAACAAGATGTCCTAGATGTTAAAGAGAGTGACTTTGAAATTAAGAATGATGAATCGTTGTGTTATAAAAATAGGATTTGTGTACCTAATGATCCACCCTTAAAGAAAGATATATTAGAAGAGGCAGATAGTTCAATTTACTCTATGCATCCGGGAGGTACCAAAATGTACAGAGATTTGAAAGAGTATTACTGGTGGAATAATATGAAATGTGAGATTGCAGAGTTCGTAGCTAAATGTTTAGTGTGCCAGCAAGTAAAGGCGGAGCATCATAAGCCGGCAGGATTATTATAGTCATTGCCTATTCCGGAATGGAAGTGGGAGCATATAACGATGGACTTTATTACAGGATTACCCCGGTCACCAAAGGGGCATGATTCTATTTGGGTGATTGTAGACCGACTGACGAAGTTAGCTCATTTTCTCCCAGTTAAGACCACCTACAATGTTGACAAGTATGCACGGATGTACGTTGATGAGATTATTCGTTTACATGGGGCACCAGTGTCAATAGTATCAGATAGAGATCCAACGTTCACTTCTAAGTTTTGGCCTTGTCTCCAGAACGTCATGGGCGCAAGTTTGAAGTTCAGCACTGCGTTTCATCCACAAACTGATAGGCAATCATAAAGGACGATTCAAATATTAGAAGACATGTTACGAGCCTGTGTATTTGACTTCAAAGGTAGTTGGGATGATCATTTGCCATTAATGGAATTTTCATATAATAATAGTTATCAGTCGACTATTGGTATGGCTCCTTATGAAGCTTTATGTGGGAGGAGATGTAGAACGCCTTTGTGTTGGGATGAAGTGGGTGAAAGGAAAATATTGGGTCCTGAATTAATAGATGTGACGACTAAAAAGATCAAAATTATTCGGGAACGGATAAAGTTAGCACAAAGTAGGCAGAAATTTTATGCAGATAAGAGGAAGTATCCATTGGAATTTCAGAAGGGAGATTTTGTATTCCTGCGTATTTCACCATGGAAAGGCGTTATGAGATTTGGCAAAAAGGGGAAACTAAGTCCAAGATACATTGGACCATATGAGGTGTTGGAAACAATTGGGCCCCTGGCTTATAGATTAGCATTACCTCCATATTTATCCCATTTACATGATGTGTTTCACGTATCGATGCTTCGTAAGTATTTGGCGGATCCATCTCATCAGTTGAAAACTCAACCAATTGAACTGAAGGAAGACTTGTCGTACATCGAGGAACTAATGGAAATTATTGATCGTAAGGAGCAAGTATTGAGAAATAAAGTTATTCCCTTAGTTAAGGTTATGTGGATGAGCCATGGAGTTAAAGAAGAAACTTGGGAAACGGAGGATAGCATGAGGAAACAGTATCCCCATTTGTTTGGTAAGTGACCTTTATATTAAATTTCGGGGATGAAATTTTCTAAGGTGGGTGAGTTGTGACAACCCGAATATAATTATGATAAATTATATTTAAATCATGCTTATCTTATGTGATATGAATAATTTGGTATTATTATATCTAATGTGAAGTGATTATGGTTATTATAATCCTACTTTCATAAATCATGAAAGGTCGAATTATTTACAAACACAAATTTTGTTGTTTTCGGTGGAAAGGTTCCTGTTAGAGACTAGTTTTGACCTTTATAACATTATAAATGACTTGAGGTGAAAACTAGATAGTTGTAGACATGTGAGTTAGGGTTGTAATACAACAAACGTATCATCAAATGGATGCCCGAGTAAAGAGTTATACCAAATTTACGAACAAAGGGCAAAGTTATCCATTCCCTTTAAGTGGTATTTTGTCTTTTATTAAACCAAATGGTTTAATTTGATTGGTTGGCTTGGGAGGCAGCCTTGGCCGACCTTATACCCTTGAAATATCTTTATCCTTCATCCAAAATCAGTCATGAAAGGGTTTCATCTTGAGGAAAGATAATTAGAGAGTTTAGGAAGGAAAAGTGAGGAGAAAAGGTGTAGAAAAATCCGTAGAAATTACGTAAAAAGCCCTGAAGGTAATCCTAATTACAATTCTAGTTATTTATCTTATATTACTGATTTATATGATCTAAATCATCATAGTTTTACGAAAGTTTCATCCCTTTATATATATTTATGGTTAGATGCAAGTTTATGTTAAGTTGAGTGTAGAAGCCCTTAAAATTGCTTTGTATTGAAACCCCTTGTATTCAAACTTGCATATCTCTTTGTGTGCTTACTGGAATTGAGAAATTCCAATTGGATATGAAAGTATACTCATATATTCATATCATATCCGAAAATTAGAATTTATCTCTTTGTGGTTAGGCTGTAATGATGATGTAAAGTTGGTGCATAGTTGTTGTTTGTATACTTGATTTCGGTATGCCCTAATTTTAGTCAAGCTTTTGAGATAGCAAATGAAGTCAAACAATTATGAAACTTTAATTATGTACTATTAAGTATGTGTAATGAAAATGGGTTGAAAATCATGGAAAGTTATGCTGGAGAAAAATTATGAAAATTCTTGGAAGTTGAAGGAACAATAGAGGAGCTTGTAGGGCAGATTTCTTGTGTTGTAAAGAAATGGCCATAACTTGCTCTAGGAAGCTTGAAAAATTACACCGTCACTTGTACCGGAAAGTATATTCATATATGTTTTCATATTGATAAGTTTGGACCCCTGTATTTATACAATTTAGGAATATAGGATGATTAAGTATGTAAGACAATAATTTCAGGCCATACTGGATACCCCTTGAATGAATGTTTGTATTTCGTCCTTACAAAGAGTAATTTGAGTACATGTTTCATGTGTATATACATTGAGAAGTATAATTTCATGTTTACTTGACTTTGGTTATAAATTCCTTATAAGGTATATCCTACGGTTGAATGTCCATAACTTTATCAATATGTATATCATTATTTTGCCTTTACTTATATATTATGGCATGTGACTTAATTGGAATTATATTGTTGATGTATAGTCATGGAAAGGTACATAATTATGTTATGATAATATTTATGATTGAGGTTCAATACTGATTTAGTTGGATTGACAGGTGTAAGGTATAATCAACCCAGTTCAGCTCCACCAGAAGGAAACGTGGATACATAGTTGTTAACCAAGGTGAGTGTACTCACTAGAAAAAGATGTATTATACATGGCTATGGAGATGATTTGAATATCACTCACGGGTAAGATGTATTATACCTGGTTATGGATATGATATGAAGATCACTCACTGGTAAGATGTATTATACATGGTTATGGATATGATCAGAATAATATTGAATATGATTTTTTTCATTTCGGTTTACCTAAAGAGAGGTTACTCCTCGACCAGGAATGGGGGAGAATTGTCTATTTAGACAGGATATGTGAATAATGATTCGAAAAAGTTGGTCATTCATTATGAATGAGTCGGATAAGTTAATACATAATTATATGGACATGATTTATTGCATTTAAATTCATGCAGTAGTATAGTAGTGATGCATTCACTGGGCTATTTTTCTCACGGTTCCTATGTTCACCTTTTTCAGGTAACGGGATGTCACTACCAAATCTAGGAAGTCGGGTTGGGTTAGCCAGGAATAGAAGAAATAAAGATTTTGTTTAAATGTAAATGATGTAATTAAGTTAAATTATCCTTCAAGCAAGTTTTTATAAGTATGACTACTCTGATGTCGTAAAAAAAATTTCAGTTACATGGACTTACAATGATGACTCTGAAATTAAAACTCTTGTTTATGGTTTGGTTAAATTAATTATGGTTTGACTCACTTTGACTTTCAGAGTTAATTATAAGTAACTGGGTTGGGGTGTGTCATAAATGATCTTCTTTCCATTGGATTGATCCCCTCCATGGTTGGTCTTCTTCAACTACTACGATATTATCATCTCATTTGTAACTCTTGGTTAAGCTCTCTTCTTTTTGATAAACTTGTTCAGACTTATTTGATGCCCTAGCATTGTATCTTGAATTATTCTCCCTTCTTGAATCATGTCTCCTAAGCTCTTCTAATCTTGTACATTCTTCGAGGTGTATATGTTCGCGCGCCCCTCTCCTTCCCAGCCTATCAAAGACTGGTATTCAACTGAGCCTTTTAAAAGCACTATTTAGCCGAATATATTTGATCGTCATCGTAATCAGTTGAACTCATGGTTGAGGTTTGCCTTGTTGGTAAGAGGATCCTCCATACTCTGACCCATTTCTCCGAGCAGATATGCTCATATCAAACCCTAAATATAGCCTCCTTGGGTTCTCTATCATTTTTACCATTATTCTCTTGCCTCATATCCCTATATGGGGTAGGAGGGGCATTTTCCAATGCTTATATGGGTTTCCTTCCACAACTGGTGTCATTGGAATTGGTTCTAGTTGAACTGGTTCGTTTTGTGAGGCCAGAACGCTTTAAGTGAGTTTCCTCATACTTTCTTGCATAGCCTCTTGGCTTTTAACTAAGTTGTGTAAAAATCTAGCCAGATCTCCTATTCCAAGATGGGTTGAAGGTAGTGCTCCTTATTTTTCCCTACTACTTTCTGGGTGTTCAGCCATTTTCATAAGATTTACTAAAAAAGCATAGTATAATGATAGGAAAATAGAGTATGATTAAAAACTTTTGAAATTGAAAGTCAAGATGTTGTTTTAGGCTAAAAATCAATGTATCCAGGCTTGGATTACACATAGTTGGGAAATAAAACAGTAAATCAAGGGTTTAAAGTAGGGAATCAAACGAATCTCCTAATTTTATTAGCGAGAAAATTGACAGTGAGATTTGGGGATATTTTATAAAAATTCCAAAACTTTCGCAATTAAAAAATTAGGAATCAGATAAGATAAAACTTGTCTTAGTCATTCCCACAGACGACGCCATTCTGTTATCGTCTAAAATTGGTTTTAAGATTTTGTCTTAGCAGATTGAGATCCAATCCGAGATAACAAAAAATTAATGAGGAGTAAAGTGTAGATGTGTAAAAACGGAGGTGAGAATAATAAGAATTATGTTGTTCAGCTCTCAAGGAGGAGTCTACATCCACAAGGACACTTTTAATACTAGGTTTCAGTTGACCAAAGGTATACGAACAATACAAGTCATTAAATTTCTACTCCCTCAATGATTTGACAGTTAAAATGTCTTAGTATCTCTCTGTCGATCCAGATCCCAATGGGGGATCTCTTCTTTTATAGTGAATGAGTATAAGGGAATGTATGTCAAGACCAAACCAAGTGGTTTACACGTGTCCCACACTATTAGTTGGGCAGGATCATCTTCTTAATGGAGCATAACTAAGATATGTAATAATTTAATTTCTTTCCATTGAAGTAATGTTCTTGCACATGTGGGTTGTCGATCGTGCCACTCACATAGTACTCGCCAGCCTTCAACGGAGTTATCACAGTTGTAAAGGGAAGTTAGCCTTGATGGTGTCAATATCGTCTGCCCAGATAGGAAGGAGGCCAACCTCATTGTTGAGCTGAGATCATTCCTTAGTATTTGTTCAATCGGAGACGAGCTCTTTTACTTTCTATTGAATAGTTTTACTCAGTTCTCTACGGGTCATGAGACGTTCTACAAATATGGTATAACAGCCCTATATCTGATTTCCTAACCCATGTAAGTGTGATATAACGCTCTTGGGTTTTGGGAACCTCGGTGACTCTAGACTTTGACTTCTTAGGATCATTTCTAAGATCAAAGCAAAAAGGCCTAAGGTGACCTTTCATACCGCAATGTGTACACGTGTATACACGAGGAATGTTACCCTTAGGTTAACCTTTTTTCTAACATTCCTAACAACGGTTGACTCTCTCAAAAGAATGGTTTTGGCTTTACTACCAGAAGCATTTGGAATATCAAAGTCAATACCACAATTGTTATCTTTGATTTGGACGGTGCCTTATATTTTGTCCAACTTTTTCGACTTAGACTTTAAATCAAATTTTACATTACTTGAGTCTGTAAATCTCTCCTTTAACTCCACAATCCTAGACTCGAGCAAACAACGAGACTCATAAAAAACTAGGGAATCCTTCTTCAAAATTTCCATTAATCCCCGAATGCTATCTCACTCCCCCTCAGTAAACGTGAGATTTTCCCTAAGAATCTTCTCACGTTACATAAGATCCTCAATCAATATACTCTCACATTACCTACGACACGTTGTTTCAACCTAGCTTAGAACTTCAAGTTAGCCTTTTTCAATTTCATCATTTTCGTATACAACTCATGAAAATCAATATAAATTTCACTATCCTCCTCTTATTCATCTTCTCCACTCTCTACACCATCACTCACTTGGGAATGACACACTTGGCCTTGGAAGTGTCATGCTTAGGATTGTCTTCACTGGAAGATTTTTCATTAAGGCTCACGTGACTAGCCATTAACATGTGTAATTGCGCTCAATAAGAGGATGGTTCCTCTTCTGGATCACTCTCACTAAGGGTGGCATTTTACACCTTTGATTTCTTGCCCTTCTTAGTTTAGCGAGACACTGAGCTGCCCTATGGCCATAACCCTCACACTTAAAGCATATATTTGACTTATCCCATTATTATTATGATTTTTAGGGAATTTTATAGCCTTGTTAAAGGTTATTTTCTCAAACTTCTTTTCATCTTTCGATTATTTTTCAAACTTGAGAAATTTCTCAAACTTTTTCACAAACATGGTCATATCATCATAATCGATGCCAGACTCATCATCTGAAACACATGTCTCCTCCTTATGAGCTTCAAAGCAATGGCCTTATCTTTCTTCATCTTTTTGAAGAAAAATATGTCAAGCTCATAAGTTTGTAGATTACTTACGAGCTCTTCGAGTTTCGTAGAGTCCAAAGTACCAAAGGAATTCAAAATTATCACTTTTGAATTAAATCTTTCAGAAAAGGACATCAATATTTTCTTATCAACGCGGGTTTCGGGTATTCTCTCTCCTAATTTAAATTACGAGTTCACAATATTGGACAACCTAGCGTAGAATTTGTCAAAGGATTCACTCTCCTCCATCCTAATGGTTTCAAACTAAGTGGTGATGTTTCGGAGTTTGAAAACCTTAACAACACTAGTAGCCTCATGAGTGAGTTAGAGTACGTCCCAAGCCTCTTTAGACATTTCACATGTCATAATACGGTGGAACTTCTCCGGTGTGACCACATAAAATAAAGCATTCAAACCACATAAATTATAGCTGGATAGTTTAAGTTCATCCTCACTTCAGGTTTCAACGGGTTAAGGAATTCAACAGTCACCTACTCAGGATGTGGGTGGGGACCAACTCTTAACTACGGTTTCCCATACTCCCTCATATAACGAATTAAGTGCTAATATCATACTCATTTTCCAATGCACATAATTAGACCCATTAAACGAAGATGGTCTAGAAAACGATTGACCCTCCATATAAGAACCTCTAAAATTTATTCCTAAATACGGATCTAACACAATAACTTAGTGTTCTAGATCTGATACCGATTTGAAAAGGCTATAGGCTACAAGGTTCCAATATGACAAAAAGTGAATAATAACCAAACCAACTATTTTTAAGGTTTTTAATTTTAATTAAAATAATTACCCAAATCAAACTTATCACCAGTTTTAAACTTATTATGATTAAATAGATTAAACAGTTTTGTCTTAACCTAAACATGCCTCTAGGTGAGTGCAGGATAAAATAAGTAAATCAACCACAATGTCCGATGTACGAGAAAAACCCCAATGGAAAAAATCTTGGATTCACTATGTATAGAATTACAAAGACTACGACAGTAGACTTATAACACGGACTTGGTGCCCTCGCAAGCCTTGACGCTCTTTGTTACTTCAACTTCGCACGCAAGAGTCTACTCACACACTGTCACAATGTGTGAGTCCACACATGCCCGGTATCCGCCAAATAGTTCAACAACCATCACACACGAAGTCCATCGTATGCAAATACATCAACAAATACGAGTCCACCACAACAAAATAATTCTTACAAAGATGTGGAGAATAAACCAAAGGTTCCCACAAAGTTGATCTCAAAGAATAATAAGATGAATCTTGGATCTAAAAACTATTTGGGTGTAAATTAAGGTTTGAGTAAAATTGGAGAGCTTTTTAGTAAAACTTGGGAACTCAAAACATAAGTTTGTCTCTCTTACAAAACTATTGCTCTGCACTCCTATTTATATGAGGTTTATCAAAATCGAGATAAGGATGAAAAGCAATTTGAAAAATCTAAAAATCTTAACAAAATTCGTAGGCTCGTTCGAACGACTTTGGACCTCGTCCGAACGAACTATAGGATATCGTTCGAACTATCAAACGAGATTCCAGGTATTGTTGAAGTTGGCTCGTTGGAACCTGTTCTAACGAGGTACCATATCTCGTTCGAACGACATACCCAATTTTGTTCTAACGAAGTCGCGTAAAAATATTTTTCTATTAACAGAGATAAACTCATTTTAAAATATTTTAAAAATAATTTTATAAAAAACTAACATCCAAATATAAAATCTCCAAGGATCAAAATAAATATGCATGTATACCTGAGAGATCCTTAGAATGTGAAGACGAAAATGAGGACGAAACATGGCACGATAATGTAGATTCCTAACTTTACCGCTAAGTCTTCAAGAAACCACGTCATAGGCTTGAAAGATCAACACACCTAAGTCCTAATATATAACTCAAACAGTTTTGTCCATACACGAAATTAAGACAAAATACATACAAATCGACTCTATTGAAAAAATTTCCTAGCACTTATTCACGGGTACATCGGGTAGAGGACCACGATATTCATCCCTCATTGGGTGAAGGGGTTATTGAGGGTTCAGGTCGCCTACTAGTTGATGGAGCAATGGGGAAAACTTTTTCCACTTAACTTATTTTTTAACATATTGCACATGGTCCTTCTACATAGAGGTCCACGAAGACCCTTCTTTTATCGCTCGGAGCGCTAGAAATCGTCCTCTTACATAACTCCCACAAAGGCCTTTGTATAGCTCATCTATTACCTTGTGAATTTTGCTCAAAAGTAGACATCGAAAGTAGGGGACTATGCAAGAACGTCAATTAGGGATATGTAGAACTGAGTAGCTTTTACTCGAATCTTATGGGCATCCTCCTTATAGTTTGGTAGTGTGTAGATGGGGTCCATCCAATTTGGAGCCTCTTCCACTTATATGGATTCAACAGATTCTAGGTCATTTTCTATTCCTGAATGTTCAAAGTACTCCACATGTATGGGCCTCTTGAGATTGGTGTCAACTGTCGATGCTAAGGTAGCCAAGGCATTAACACAATTGTTGTTTCGTTGTGGGAACTAGTGGATGCAAACGTCGTTGAATTGGGCAACTAATTGCTACACCTTGACTAAGTAGGTCGACATATATTCGTCACATGCGGAAAACTCTCCTAATATTTGGTTAAATGCAAGACATGAGTCACATAACAACCTGAAGTGCTAGATTCCCAGAACCTCACTTTCATGAGTCCTTTGAGCACTGCATCGTACACTATTTTTTTATTTGAGGCTTCAAAACCAAACTGGCTACCTAGTATATGATTCCTCCGTTGGGGATTACTAAAACAACTTCAATACCTGCGGCCTTTACATTGGATGTCCCACCCAAATAGTGTTTACTCCCTATAACTAATTGATTTAGTTAATCCCTATTATACTTCTTCATTACTTTGGGCCTCGTTAGGAATTACCTAGGACCCTCGTGGTGTGAATTTAGCTACGAAAGTTTCTAAAACTTGTCATTTGATCATTGTTCGAAGCTAGTACTAGATATCAAATATTTCCACATCTACCAAACACTTGGACATCCTTTCCGAAGGACTTTCTTCAAGTAGGAAAAAGTTAGCATGGTGTTGGGGTAACCTCAAATTAATGCCTTAGATTATGGAGGTGGTTATTAATGAATGCGTCAACTCTCTAGTGAGAACTATTGTTACTCCGCGAGTAAGGTTTGTTGTTGTAGTAAACTGGGACTCGCATTTACCATCTTTGTGAGTAAGGGTCGAGATAACGTGATTAAAAATGACCACGCACATTTATAAGCATTCCCTTACGAAGGAACTGTTTGATAATATCCTGGATATACCCGTGTGGTTTGTGTACACCCTAACGTATAAGGTATTACAGAAACATTATTACCGAACAAATATGTTAGTGGATTAGAGGAAAAAAAATATTGATGAAGAACAATATTAGGAAGCTCACTAAAATATAGGGAGGTAGGTGAAGAGAACAACTCTAATTAAGTATTTTAAGTAGGAGTTACGTAAAAGATGGCAATTCTACTATTAATTTATAAGCCTATTTAAACCGACCATTTTATGGAAAGCATCTTTAATAGGATAAAACTCAAAAAATACAATATTATACTCCGCGACATGGGTGACGACAACTTTATTTCAAATATGGATGAGGGTCATGACATAGCACAAGCCGAGTCCAAAACCTAGTAAATGGAGAGAACTTTTGTGGCATACATTCACCTCAGCTTCCTACCCACAAGATCTCAGACAACATAGCCACATGGCACGGTTGCAGCCTCAAACTCTGAGAGTCGTTAAGTTGAAGAAAAATCAAGAAAGGAAATCCAAATCCAAGGCATGAACCAATGAGAAGTAGGTGAGGTGTACATATCCTGATCCCGAAATCTTGATAATCCCATATAAAGCCTCCCTCTCTCCCACTCACTTTCATAAGCTTCTTCAAACCATATCCTACAACCACAACTAAACTTGGCCACAAAAGAACCTTTTGAGGAAAAAGAATGGCAACCTCCGCAATCCAGCAGTCTGCATTTGCCGGCCAGACCGCTTTGAAGGCGCAGAATGAGCTTGTCAGGAAGGTCGGCAACATCTCTGGTGCTGGTGGACGCTTCACCATGAGGCGTACTGTTAAAAGTGCTCCACAAAGCATTTGGTATTTTTTTCTATAACAAACTACTTGTTATTAAGTCTAGCATTCTATAACAAACTACTTTTTTTCTATAAGAGTGTGAAACTACTTTTTTTCTATAAGAGTGTGTGATACCAAAGTTGGAGATGCGTAGAGATAGAAATTAAAGCAGTTCATTTTTATAGAAAATTAATCAAATAGTAGAAGAATAGATGAGTAGACTTGCTGAGATTTTCTCTTACTTTTACAGGTTATAATTGAGTGTGTACTTAATTTATACAAAATACAGACACGGACTCTTAATTAATTTGGATAGGAGACCGCATTCATTCGATGCAATCTCATTTTGACAAAAACTGCCCATGTGTTCAAACTTCTCATCCATGTATCTTCTCATTCCATCAAAATATCTTACTCGCGGTGCAGACTACCCAAATCTCAATATACTCAAAGAAGTTTTGATCATAACAGTTAATTACATATGATATCATTTTCTTATAAAATTTAAAGTTGTAGATGGGAACTCTTATTTTAGGTCGAATAAAATTATGTTATTCAGAATAGCAAAAGTTGGCATACTTAGCAAATAAGATTTCACTACATTCTGATCAGAATCTGACCAATATAACCGGTAACTGATTTAACAGGTACGGACCAGACCGCCCAAAGTACTTGGGCCCATTCTCCGAGCAAACCCCATCATACTTGACCGGTGAGTTCCCCGGTGACTACGGGTGGGACACCGCAGGACTATCAGCTGACCCAGAGACATTCGCCAAGAACCGTGAGCTCGAGGTCATCCACAGCCGATGGGCCATGCTCGGTGCACTGGGCTGTGTCTTCCCCGAACTCCTTTCAAAGAACGGCATCAAATTCGGCGAGGCAGTTTGGTTCAAGGCCGGTTCCCAAATCTTCTCCGAAGGTGGGCTCGACTATCTCGGCAACCCCAACCTCGTCCACGCACAGAGCATCCTCGCCATCTGGGCCTGCCAGGTTGTCCTCATGGGCTTCGTCGAAGGCTACCGCATTGGTGGGGGCCCACTCGGTGAAGGACTCGACATTATCTACCCAGGAGGGGCCTTTGACCCACTTGGACTGGCTGATGATCCCGAGGCTTTTGCAGAGTTGAAGGTTAAGGAACTCAAGAATGGTCGTTTGGCAATGTTTTCAATGTTTGGGTTCTTTGTCCAGGCCATTGTTACAGGAAAGGGCCCAATTGAGAATCTCTATGACCACCTTGCTGATCCAGTGGCCAACAATGCTTGGGCATATGCCACTAACTTTGTCCCCGGAAAATGAATGTAATTTATCCCTATTTCAGCTGTAATATTGTAACTCTTGCTGTCATTGAAGTTCTCTACATTCGGATTTGCTCAGTACTGACGTGATATTATAAGCAGAACCTGTTTTATATCAAATTTTCGGTTCCTTTGTCTCCGTACTTTTATTCTTATTCATAGCAAGCCCTAAATACAAATCTGCTGAATATGAATATACAACATATCTACAACATCTCTAATCCTCAAGAGATCAGTCTTGTAACTGTAACTGATGATAAAATAAAATCACCTCTGTATAGACATAATAATATCCTATTTTTTACCAAATGTCATATCACCAATAATCCATGCAAGAACATGACCCATTTTTGAAATGATGAAAACGGGCATTGTCTCGAACAATAATTTCACGGTCATAGATATTAGAGAGGAGCTTTGAGACTGTGTGGCAATCGTTACAAACTCGAAGGTTTTTCATTATGCGAATTGGCCTAGTTGGTTCCACCTTAATGAGACCAAAAGCAATAGCCAACCTCTCACTATGGTTTTCCAGTTCAGCTTCCTTCTCTTTCTCCCCTTCAATGCACAGCAAAACTTGGGTTGTATCAGGGATATGGCCCACAGATTTCAATCTCTCCCTCATCTCACTCATCTTCGAATATATCTCTTTTGTTTGGGGATGTGATTTATCACCCACTATAAACTCATGAAGCACACCTTTATGTTCTATTGAGCTGCATCCTGGGGATTTTCGGAATTCTCTCTTCCTCATCATATCTCTAACTTTTGAAACTTTGTCCCACTGGCCAGCTGCAGCATACATGTTGGAGAGAAGAACATAACATCCGATAGTCTTTGGGGCCAACTCAAGCACACGTTTAGCCGCATATTCACCAATGTCTATGTTTCTATGGTTTTTGCAACCACTAAGCAAACTCATCCAGATTATTTCGTTTGGTTTCATTGGCATCGTTTCTATTACGTTCTTTGCCTCCTCAAGATGACCTGCTCGGCACAAAATGTCCACAAAGCAACCATAGTGTTCGATCGTGGGTTTTATTCTGTATTTGTTTATCATCCTATCAAAATATCGTCGACCTTCATTAATAAATCCTGCATGATTGCAAGCATTCAACACCCCAATGAAGGTTATAGCGTTAGGTGCCACACCAACACTGAGCATTTCAAGAAAGAGTTTAAGAGCTTGGCTGGCCATCCCATGCACTCCTAATCCTACAATTATAGCAGTCCAATGCCCTAATTTTTTATTTTTTATTGCTCGAAATACTGTTAAAGCACTCTCAATGCTCCCACACTTGCAATACATTTCTATCAACATCGTACCCAGCACTCCGTCTAATTTATATCCATTTTTAGCCATGTAAGAATGTACCCACCTTCCCTTACTAAGGAGAGCTAACCCTGATATTGCAGAAAGAGTGCAAACTAAGGTAGAATCAGTAGGTATAAAACCCGCATACAACAAACTCCTAAACAATTCCAGAGCTTCCAAAAATCTTCCATTGAATTCATACCCCGCGATCATTGCATTCCACGTAATTACATCTCTCACCTCCATTTGATCAAAAAGATACCGCGCTGACTTGAAGTCACCCGATTTCATATGCCCATTAATCATCGCATTCCAAGATGCCACGTTTCTACTCGGCATCCTATCAAACACCTTTCTCGCATCCTCAACCTTCCCACATTTGGATAACCCGTCAACCAAAACCGTCCATGTAAAAGCGTCCCTCTCCGTCATCCGATCAAACAACTCCATGGCAACCTCAACCTCCCCACATTTGACATACCCATCCATCAATGAATTCCAAGACACCAAATCCCTATGGGGCATTCTATCAAACACCTCCCGTGCCAAAAGAATCTCACCACATTTAGAATACACACTAACCAAACTACTCTGCACAAAGATATCTAGTCGAAACCCAATTTTTAATGACAACCCGTGAATCTGTTTAGCTTCGTGAAGGGCAAGCAACCTTGCACATGCCTTGATTACGCAGGGCAATGTGAAATGATCAGGAGTGAAAGTTGAAGAAGAAAGGAGTTGACGGAAGAGAAGGAGGGCTTCATGTGAGCGGTGGTTTTGGATGTAGCATTTGATAATGGTGTTCCAAGAGAACAAAGTGGGTTGTTGGATGAGGTTGAAAATGGAACGGGCGTAATGGAGGTTGTTGATTTTGGGGTGAGAGTATGAAGCTAAGAGCTGGGAGGAGATTGAAGGGTGGTGGTGGAAGGTGGCTGTTTTGATGGAGAGAGCGTGGAGTTGTTGTGGGGTTTGGGGATGGGAATGGTACGAGTGAAGGAAATTGAAGGCTAGCATCTCCAAAAATGCTTAGGTCGTTGCACTGTCAAAGGAGTATAGGATGTGAAAATGAGTGAAATAACGCTCTCCAAATTCTATGTTGATACTACCCGATGGACCCTCTATAAATAACGTACGTCCACAATTTGTGTCACGTGCGGCTCAGCTAGCTAGACATCTAATATGGGTTTTCCGAAGAAGAATTGCATGTGCCACCCAAATTTCATACAACGCTCGAGATTAGGGCTGTTTTTCGGCCGGATCAAATCCGAAAATGATCCTTCGAAAAAAATTTCAATTTTTTCGGAAATAAAATATTTGTTTCAATTTTCTATCCAATTTTTTCGAAAAATAAAAAAAGTTTCCGAATTCGGAAAAATCGGAAAATCGAAAAAAAATCGGAAATTCAAAAAATATATTAAAAATTCAGAAATTTTGGAAATTCCAAAATTTCAAAAAAAATAATATAGGATTTTCGATTACTCGAAATTCTCATTTTAAAGAAATCGAAAAAAGATTTAACCCAACATGTAAATATATAAGGATTTAACCATTTTTTTTATTTGTGTAGAGGATAGAGGGATATTCTCCTTTTATAGAGGAATTTTTTTGGTCTATCTACCTCTCCTAGCCGATGTGGGACACATGAGTGTTTAAAAAAATTGGAAATCAGAAAATATTTCGGAAAAATTGGATCGGCATAGTTTCGGAAAAATCGGATCGGAAAAATCGAAAAATCGCAAATTCAGAATTATTTTCAATTTTCGATCCGATTTTTTTCGGAAAAATCGGAAATCGGAAAATCAGAAATCGAAAACCTTATATACGTTCCAAAATCGGAAGATATCATATCGGATATCAGGAAAATCGGAATGTTCGAAAAAAAACACAGCCCTAGTCGAGACAAATTTCGCGACGAATCATAAATAAAAAGTATGATTTTCTTTTTTAATTATTGATATTATTTGCATTATTATGTTTGAATAATTATATGAATATTAAAATCTTCCTCAAAATCTCGGATTCCACTCTCTCTCTCACGTACCTATTAAATTTTGCTTGTTGCATTGGTCCCGCCAGGGAACTAAAAATTATTGTTTTGAGGGGAGGTTTGGGGGGACTTATTTAAGACTCATAGTGAGACTCGTTATGTTGTACTTGTATGGAACTCGAGCGATGCACGAACGTTTTATAAGAAACTTACTTAAAGTTTATTTTAAATAGTTTTAATAATATAAATAGATAATAATTGATCAATTGGTAAAACACACATACAAATTACTATATACACGATAATTCAATTTATACATCTTTAGTTAAAAAAATAACTTCTTTTACCGTAATCCAATCCAACCATAACCTCCATCCAAACTAAATCGAAACCAAACGAACCACTCATAGTAGAATCTAGACATGTCAATGGGTTGTGTCGAGTCGTGTTCGTGTCGTTTTTTATTGTGTCCGGGTCTTATTGGGTTCGTGTCTAAACAACGATTTTTTTATCGTGTGAAAAATCATATCCAAACTCAACCCGTTATGTTATCGTGTCGCGTCGTGTTCACTCGTTAATATCCATTAAGATAATGAATTATTTTGAATTGTATACAAGTTGACATATAATCTCATTTTTTAACCCAAATAGACCCATTAATTCATTGACATTACTAAATTTCTCATTTAGTAAAATTCATTATGATTAAATTAACTTTATGCTACATAAATTATTTATAAGTTCTAAGAGTATATCTTATTTACTTAAATTATTGGTTCATAACGGGTTTTATCGGGTACTAACGGGTGAAGGGGGTCAACCCTAACCCGACCCGTTAACTATCATGTCTTATCGGGTTAGCACTAATATGATCCGAACCTATTAAGGGTCACCCATTAACTTATAATTTTGTGTCGTGTTATCGTGTCGTCCCTCATTTTACCAGGTCTAGTTGAATCATTCAAAAACTCATTACAGTTGAATCAGTAAAAAAAAGTCGTTCATTAAAACTATCAAAATTAAAAGTAAATTGGTTAGCATATACCTAGAGGGAGTTGCTCATCTGAGGTTATATCCATAAAGTGAACCAAGATATTTGTTACTCGCGGACAAGTGCATAATTATGATAATATAGAAAAATAAATATGTATAATTGTGGAAAATTATGTAATTGAAAATAATATTGTCCAGTTCCAACCCTTGAACATCCGCTTATGGAGATAATGTGAAATAAGAATCTAAAACCAAATAGCAAAATAATTTCAAACTTTATTTTATAAGGAAAAACTAAACAATAGAAACTAAATGGATAAGACATTGATAAATCTATAGTCAGTCACATTTACTTTTGCACTCTCCAGACAACAGTTTACATAAATTAAAAAAGACAATAATTGCCTCCATCAACCAAAATCTGAAATATGTAAATCACTTACCAAAAGGATGTTGTGGTTGAAATTATGAAAACTATGTCAAACTGAGAGTTTTGCAAATGTTTAGAAAGCTAGTGGTTGACAAAGAAATAATACAAACACTAAAAAATAAATTACACAATAAACTATAGAATTATAACCAAAATACTTACAACACAATAAAATAGATAAGATGAAAAAATTACCTTATGACTCAAAGTATACTTTTTTACTTTATTGTCTTTGTTTCATCCCTAAAAACATAAAATTGTGGTAAGTGTAAAGCATTCAATTAATTTTTCAATAACATGTGTGGTGTACTCTGTATGGTAACAACCCATTGGAATCAACTCATCCTTTCACATCGAATTATTTGAAGTTAATGAAATAAAATTGATAGACATCTTAACCTAATTACAAAGATACACTTCTATATTCATGAAAAATAATATTGTAAAGAACATAATCATAAAAAAAGACTTAACCAAACTACAAATGAGTTTTACCTTTAAAAAGGTATTTCATCAAATAGGGGACTTACAATATATGAGCCGCAAAATAATTAAGAATTCTTATTGCAATAAGATAGGAAAAAAAATCTTAAAGAATTGTTTGGATGAAAGAAATTAAAAATTATACAACGATCCCCTCCCCTAGTTGTTAGAAACGTTCCATCTCTTTAATCGAGCCCCACTACCAACTTATCGATATGTAGCCTACTATTGTCATCTATAACAAGCATACGCCCTACTATACTGGCTTGGACTAAGCACATCTCAGCTAACTCTCTTACCAACTGTTGTTCCCCCACGAACCCCCTTCTCCGGTCTTCCCTTGTACCGAGGCCCCACCTTAGATCGAAAACCTTCTTCTCGATCCATCTTCTTCTCTCCCATATACCGGCACCTAGTTTTTTCTTCTATCCACAACCTAGCCTCGTACCTCCAGCTACCCACCTCTAACCTCACCCATTTCGGCACCTTTTTCTTCTCTATCACCCTTACTCTCACCCACTGAAACTTTAAACCATCACCCGCTTTTTCATACACCTCCTAAAAAAAACCAGATAAGCATCCAGATGATTTAAAAACATCATATAAAGTATTCCATTTCCATAAACAATTATTTATGGAATCTACGATCCCACTTCAACATAGAACAAACAATCACTAATATTCATAAATAAGGGAACATAAAAACACGTACAAAGATTAGTATTTTAACTTAGATTGGGTACTTGTTGCCTCTAATCTTAAACTAAGTCTCGACCCAGTGCTAGTGGGCAGTAGCTAAATCATTCTTGCACGAACAACCCAGTTGAATGGGATCCCTTAATTATTGATTTGTTTCATCGAAGCTAAGAAGAGATAGAATGGATGGTATGTTGGAGAAATCAAAAACACCGGATGAAATTAAATAAAGAGAAGGGAAATGTGGGGGAATAGAAAAGGCTTGCTTAAATTAAAGAAAGAAAAAGGAAGTGAGAGGGGCGTCAGTTTAAAAAATTTAATACAGGTCTTGAAAATTGTAGAACCAAATGACGATAGTAATACATGTTGATGTCTAAAAATGGAGTGGGTCCAAATTTATAATCATGGATAAAATAAAGATAATCAAGCAAGACAAATACACAACAAATAGGTTTTTAAAGTGGTTCAGCTAGAGAAAAGCCTACGTCCGCTGTTTGTAGTATTTCTGGTGATTACAATAGCTCAGGGTTAAGTACGTTTGTGCCTGATTTAATTGTCCCTTTGAGATAAGGGAGATCATGTATTTATATTGGTTAGGAACCCAAGTGATGGAATGCCTTTATATATTCATGCATTTACATCTGTATACAATAAATAATACTGTTGGTATTCACAGGTACGTGTACAAAGGCTATTTGCTATTCCACCCGAGTGACTCTTGTTATTCTTGATGGTTCGTATTCTTGAGGTTGGTTCGCCTTTTGGCCGACCAAGTGTCTCTGGAGCCGACCAAGAAAGTGAGTATTGTTGGGATAGTCACGTAGGATGATAGGTCTCCATTTCTCATTGGTCTATGTAGATGAATAATTTTTACATACAACAAAAGCCCCCAATGCTCCATACTTGATGGTTAATCGAAAGTATGGAGTATTTGTTCCAAAATCTTGCTCATCGCGTATTAGTCGGCATCTGACCTCCTGGACTTGTAAATTTTTACCAATTTAGCAGGCAGTGGTATTTTTGTAAATAATTTGAAAATAACAAACCATCAAAGGGTATACTGGTCCTTTCGCTTGTTTGGGAACCATGTAGCCGTCAGCAGTTCTATCGTTTGTTCGGTTTAATCATTTCATTTCTAATTTTGAGATAACCTATAAAAGGACAGAGATTTCCACCTTTTTTTCTTCATCACCCATCCTCTTTGATTTTCTCTTTCTTTTCAAGCTTGCTTTCTGTGCTTCTTTGTTCTATATTGTAACACAAAATATGTTGGGAATAAAAGAGAATTTTCTTTTATATATGTTCATTAATACATTTCATCCTTTACTTAAGCTTGTGATTAGTTAATCATCTTATCGACTAGGTAACCTGCTTAAATGATATGTGTTTGGTCTAGTTTTGAACCTAATATGTAATGCTTTAGTATCTATTAATGCACTTAGGTAAAATTGTAAGTAATTTTGTTGAGCTAAGTATTTGCATTAATTATCATCGGCGACCAAGTGTGTTAGGAATGTATATTTATTCATGTGTTTAACCTAGTCGGGTAAAACTTCTTGTGTTTAACTTTAAGTCATACAAGAAGTTTTACTAACTTCTTCTTCTTGACTCATCAAAGACGAAATCATACATGAAGTCTAAAGGATATTTCTAAGATTTTTTGAAGTTAGAAAAGTTTGAAATTTGAAGTTGGAAAAGTTTGAATTTTGAAGTTGAAAAAGTTTATTAGTGGTGGATGTATATCAACATATCCAGAAAAAAACCATAATTGGTAGGAACTCATAACGTCATTAAATTGGATAAACGATTATATTAATCAAAATTACTGATAATATTTTCGAAGGTGGTCGACGTTCCATGGATTCTTAAATTCTTCCCTTTCAAGTGTTTTCAGGCAATAGGGCTTGGTCGGACGGATGTCGAGAAACGATAAGGACTGTGCCAGTTTGGCTCCAACTTGTTTCCCTTCTAGATTACCTTCTTAAGGTCATAGTCTACTTCTTTCAGGTTGGTCGGCTTGACCCACCTATTGTAAAATCTAGTAGTCCTTTGTCGATAAGCATCCATTCGAAGTGTAGTATCCTCTCTGACCTCTTCAATCATGTCTAGATCCAGTATCCTCATTAAATCACTCTTAGGGGAGTTAAAATCCAATACCTTATGAGTCAGCAGACCTATTTCAGCTGGTACCACTGCCTTAGTACCGAAAGGAAGCATGCATGGAGTCTTTCTTGTTGTTGTTCTCGGTGTAGTCCTGTAAGCCCAAAGTGCGTTGTGCAACTCATTAATCCAGCTTCCCTTAGCATCATTTAACGATTTTTTTAACCTGTCAAATAAATTTTTATTAGTAACCTATATTTGGCCATTGCATTGTGGATGTTTGGATGTTGAATGAAGTTTCTGAATCTTGAACCGGATGCAATATTCCTCAGAATCCTTATTATCAAACGCAATACCATGATTAGTGATGAAGGCATAAGGCATACCATAGCGACATATTATCTACTTTCATATGAACTGAAAAACTATCTGATAAGGCATATCACCAAGGACTCAGCCTCTACCCATTTGGTGAAGTAATCCACTGCTACAACCAAATACTTGAACCTTCCTTTCATTATCGATAATGGGTCAACCAAGTCAATCCCTCAAATATTTAATGGCCAAGGAGATGCAATGGGAGTTAGGGTAGCCCCGGGCTTTTTGTGAATAGAAGTGAAATTCTTGCATGTATCACACTTCTTAGCAAAAGAAACACAATATGCCTTCAACATCGGTCAGTAGTAACCTTGCATGGATATTCCTTGTACCAATGATCGGACAACTCAATGAGCTCCACATAAGCCTTCTTGTACCTCCTTAATCAAGTTATGTACTTAGACGAGATGAACACAATGAAGTAGGGAGACAGTGTATCCCCTTCTGTACAAAATGACTTTCTCTAAAATATAACTGGTTGCTTTGTGTCTCAGCTTCCTGGCTTCTCTCTGGTTGGATGGCAGTAACCCTTTGTTAATGTAGTCTTTGATCGGATCCATCCAAGAAGGTCCCAATTCCACGGATATAATGTTAACAACCTCCATATTAATGCTTCTATGAGTCAAGATCTCTACCAGAATGGTTCATCTGAGTTTTATCTTAGTTGCTGACACTAACCGAGTAAGTGCATCTGCTCGGGCATTCTCCACTCTAGGGATTCGGACCATTTTGACTGCAAAAAATAAAGAGATAACCTCCGTGACTTTGGCCAAATACTTTACCATAAGTTCTCCTTTAACTCTATATATCTGAAACATTTGATTGATAATGAGTTGAAAGTCATTGTGTTCTATCATCTGCTCGGCACCTAGTGATAAGGCTAGTTTCAAGGCCATAATCAACACTTTGTACTCGGCTTCATTATTGGAAGCTTAGAACTAAAAAAGTAAAGCGTATTCCACATCCATGTCATCAGGATTGTTGATGTTAAGTCATGATCCACTGCCAGTGGCACATGAACATCCATCCATAAATAATTTTTAAACTGGAATGTCGTTAAAATCTTCCTCTAATAATACTCCATGTCTGAATATCTTATTGCTTTGTTTAACTAATCGCTGAACCTTTTCTTGGGCAATTGATGTTTTAGTTAGTCGACGACAACCTCAGTTTGCTTTGGAGTTGAGCTCTCTTTCGAAAGAAGTATGCTCAACAAGAAAACTTATATTATTAGTCACCTTTTAGTATGTGAATTATGCAATGAAATCTACTACTGCTTGCCCTTTCAATAGCTTATAGACAATCCCATATTCCCCTAACTCAACTACCCAGGACATCAACCTTCCTGACTTTTTTAGTTTATGTAAAGCTTGTCGCAGGGGCAAGTCAGTGTACATCACAATAGTGTGTGCCTGGAAATATGGTCTCATCTACCTCAAAGCTTCAATAAGTGCAAGTGATATCTTTCTCAAGCGTAGATACCTAATTTGCGCTCCTCAAAATGCTTTGTTGGTGTAGTAAACAGCTTCTGAACTCCACCCTCTAGTCGGATCAAGATAATACTAATAACTGACTCTGAAACAGCCAAGTACAAATATAAATTTTCTCCCAAAATTGGTCAGAAGAGTAGTGGTGGAGACCCCAGATATTTTTTTAACTCCATGAAAGATTTCTCACATTCATCGTTCCACTCAAAGGTCTTTTTGAGCACCTTAAAAAATGGAAGACACTTGTCTATTGCTCTGAACACAAAAACGGTTGAGGGTTTCCACTCTTCCAATTAATTTTTGCACATCTTTCTTGCATGTGGGATATTGAATCTTAATCAAAGCTTTTATCTTGTCAGACTGGCTTTAATTCCACTTTGGTTCACTATATAACCCAAGAACATTCCTTCTTGTACCCCGAATATGCATTTGGTCAGGTTGAGTTTCATTTTGTGCTTCTCTAATTGGTCAAATGTCTGAGCCAAGTCTTTAATGTGGTTGGGGCAACCTTGATCTTGCTGAGCATGTCTTCCACATATACCTCCATGTTCTTGCCAATATTCTCTTCAAACACTTTTTTCACCAACCTCTGGTATGTTGCTACAGTATTTTTTAGCCCAAAGAGCATAACGTTGTAGCAGTATGTACCTCGTCTAGTGATGAAAGGCGTGCTCTCCTTATCTTTTAACTTCATTTTAATCTGGTTGTAGCTAGAATAGGCATCCATAAAGCTGAGTAACTCATGGCATGTAGTTACATCTACTAACTGATCAATCCTTGGTAAAGAAAAATGATCCTTTATGCATGCTTTATTGAGGTCATTAAAGTCTACGCACATACGCCATTTGTCATTCTTCTTTTTTACCATCACTACATTGGCCAACCAACTGGGATACTTGACATCTTCTATAAATTGAGCTCTCTGTAATTTCTTTGCTTTTTTTTAGATGGTCATGTTCTTCTCGAAACTGAACACTCGGAAATTTTACTGATCGACTTTGCATCTATGTAGATATTGAGCTCATGACAGATGAAATTGGGATAAATTCCTGGCATATCCTCATGGCTCCAAACAAACACGTCATTTCGCTCTCTAAGGAATGCAATCAATTCCCGTTTGAGGGAAGGTGTTAAGTTCGAGCCAATTTGAGTAGTTATTTATGTCTTCTCATCATCAAGCACAATGGTCTTTATTGCCTCCATAACCCGTCCTTTGACCGGATCTTCTTCCTTTCCCGAATCCAGAGTGTCGATATGATAGGTGGTAGTGCTCTTTTGGACTTTCTATTGGTCAGCAGAATTATAATAGCACACTCAAGCTTCCATTCGATTTCCATTCAATATGCCAACTCCATTATTACTAGGAAACTTCATACACCAATGTATTATAGACGGTATTGCTTCCAACTGCTTCATCTCAACTATGTCTAGAATCATGTTGTAGGCTGAAGGGATATTTTTATTTAGTATGAAGAAGTGAATCTTCTCCTTCTTCTTGCTGGCCAAGTGTTGACCATGATATGTAGCTTGATTGTCCCCGAGGTATAAAATTTTTCTCTAGAGAATCCTATGATAGGCTTGTGATAAGGTTTAATTTGTTGTCTCGTATCCCTAAGCTATGGAAATAGTTATAGAACATGACATCTGTCGAAGTCCCATTGCCTACCAAGATTATTGTCACTCTGCCATGATGAAACCGATAAGTAATAACCATTGGATCATCATAAGGGTAAAGTACTCCTCTCAGATCATTCTTAGACAAGTTGATCACTAATTTATCCTTGTTCACTTTTCTAAGATGACCACCTATGTACTCGGACATGTCAATCTGTCTGATGGAAGGATAAGCTTTGGCTTTATTTAGATAAGACTTTATCTCATCTCTGACACTAGTGTTTCCTCCTGTAATGAAATTACAGTCAAAAGAAACCATTCCCACCTCAACTTATGGCTCCCTGGGTTTCTTCGTAGGTCGGGATCATCCTCATAACCATCATCGCGAGCCATTTTCTTGCCCTTATTTCCTCTACAAGGTGACTCGAACTTGCTTTTGGTATCCCTACCACTAGCCTGATCAACAAACTTAGTCAGTTTCCCCCGTCGAATGAGATTTTCCACTTTGTTCTTTAGAGCAATGCAGTTGTCGGTGGTGTGGTTGTGATCTCTGTGAATATCACAATATTTAAATTTGTCTCTTCTTTTGGGAGGCTACTTTAGTTTCCCAGGCCAGTTTAACTCTTTATTTTCTCTAATATCCTCCAGTATGTGATGCACGCCTTTGGTGAGGGGGGTATATTCATCGTACTTATTAATTTTATCAATCTTCTTATCTTTTTTATCCTTTTTAGTTAAACTTTTCTAGCTTTCAGTCTTCACCTCTGGAGCTTCCTTAGCAACCATTTCTTCCTCAGCGTTCATAATCTTCCCAGCCCTGGTCATCAATAATGTCATAATCTTGGGAGGATTTTTTTCCAGCGCATAGTAAAGGTCCTTGGCAATCAATCCACTCATCAGCGCTGCGATGACAGTTTTTTCTTCATAATCAATTACTTCTAGTTTCTCATTAATGAAGCGAGTTATGTAGTCCCGAGTATTTTCTCCAGGTCTTTGATGAATGCTCAAGAGATTAGTAGCACTATTGACCGTCTTCATCCCAAAACATAAGTTTTTGATAAATTGCTCGTCCAATTAAAAGAAGCTAGAAATTTTTCCTCTGGGTAGGTTGTACCATATCTGGGTTGAGTCTGTAATGGAACTTGAGAATGCCCGGTAGCGCATCTCATCGAGGACAGAGTATATGTCAGCAGTAGCCTGATATTTCTCAATATGGAGGACTAGATTAGTCTTTCCATCATACTTGGGAGTAACAACTAGTGGCATGAATTTAAAAGGTGTGGGGTAATCCATAATATCCTAAATGAAAAGGGATCCCTTCACAAAACTCCTCAGAAAAGGGTTCTTAGTCTTAGCCATTTTTCCCAAACGATCTTCTAGTTGTTGCATATATCCTTTCCAGGAATGCTCCTTTGGTTTAGACTTAGTTGAGGCAGCTTTAGTGGCTTTACTATGCATATATGTTGAGCTCTCTTCCTGGGAATTCTGCTCGATATGTACAAAGCCTCTTATTTTAGCCCTAGATTTAACGGATCCTATTATGTGCTCACGAGATCGAAATGGCTCTCTGTGATAACTTATTTAAGCATTTCAACACTATCAAAGGCATATGCCTTACTTAAGCGTTCCAATACGCTCGGTCGTTTAGAGGAGAAAGATCGACCATCGTAATAATTTATTTAATGGATTGAAGATGTTACCCCGGATGGTAAGATCTGTCATGAGAAGATTTAAAGCAGCTACTTATCTCATTTCTAACGGGTAGAGGTGGCATGTCCCTCCGGGATAGCACAATAGTGGACTTATCTTACAACGTGCGAGCCAATTTCTGAACTAACTCTTGCATGGCTTCTTTCCCTTTAGCAAGGTTGAGCCAAATTCCTTGACGATCTGCCACATTGGAAGGAGCAGATGGATCTGTATTGTTACCTGCAGCCGCAAGGCTGCTCTCAAAAACAGTTGTCATTCCTCAGAGAACTTCCAAGGTGAACAAATGAATAAAATAGATAGAGAACGATGACCAACAGTCATTCCTACATACGACGTCAATCTATTGATGTTTAAAAATAGACTGGGTCCAAATTTATAATCACGGATAAAATAAACATAATCAAGCAATACAAATACACAACAAATAGGTTTTTAAAGTGGTTCAGCTATGAGAAAAGCCTACTTCCACTTTTTTTAGTATTTTTGGTGTTGACGATAGCTCAGGGTTAAATACTTTTATGTCTGATTCAATCGTCCCTTTGGGCTAAGGGAGATCATGTATTTATATTATTTGGGAACTCAAGAGATAGAATGCCTTTATATATTCGGGCATTTACATATGTATATAATAAATAAGACTATTGGTATTCACATGTACGTGTACAAAGGTTGTTAGCTATTCCACCCGAGTGATTCTCGCTATTTTTTATTATTCGTATTCTTGAGGTTGGTTGGCCTGTTGGCCAACCAAGTCTTTCTAGAGCTGACCAAGAAAGCAATTATTGTGGGGATAGCCACGTAGGAGGATAGGTGTCCATTTCTCATTGGTCCACGTAAATGAATAATTTTTACATACAACAGTTAACATTAAAGCCTTCTCATTAACCTCTAATACTATCATATTAGAGGTATAATAAGGATATTTAGAGTTAATGGATTATTTATGTTAGTTAATATAATATATAAACATTGAATTATGCAATAAATTAATTTTATTACGTTAGTTAATTAATTTTAAATTATAATTACATTAATAAGTTGTCATTATGTATAAATTGTGCACCGCTATTTATTATTTGTATAGTTGATGGCATGCTATGGAGTTGTTGGGTCAGTTATGGGCACATATTATCGATTGTCTTTGGACATGCCTTTTTGAAGCAATTATCACAATGCGATGCACTCAGATTGATCATGGGCTAATTATAGCACTGATTGAGCGATGGTGGGACACGACCTACACCTTTAATTTTTCCTACAGAGAAATAAGCGTTACATTCCTAGACTTTACCGTGATAATTGAGTTGGAGATTAGGAGCGTAAATAAGGTTTACACCCCTAGAGTTCCCTCACATTCTGGGATGGATACGGGGGAACCGACAACATATAGTGGGTTTGATTCATTATAATTTATCTATGGCCCGTGAATATTTGAAGATGTGGGGAGCGGAGATGATATTGTGGTGGTCGTGGATATATAGTCAACACATCAACAATAAAGAGGTGTCGCATTCACTAATTATTACGGGACAGAGGATGATCATATTCGTTGGTTATAGGATCCACGTCTGGTATTTAGGGGACCGTTGTTGACAACAACATCTTGGTGGTCCAATTTCCTCCTCCAATCGATATGGAGTTCCATCACGTACATCTGTAGCAGATCACATACAATCGAGACTTCCTAGATGGCCATCTACACTCAGCTTTATCGATATGTAGTTCGATTATGAGACATGGTGGCAAAAGTACGATTATTTGTCATTAGTAGCATCGACCTATCGAGTGGCTAATGTGGATGTTGTTTGGGCTGATGCGATACGGCCAGAGTTCTAGATCCCATACCCGGAGAGGTCTTTTCAAGCTCTGGTAGGTTACCCTCCTACAAAGCCACAACCGTAATACCCTTCAAATAGTCCTTTACATACGTGCATAATGAGCGCAGAGGGGTCTGACGAGTACATGCCCATGTCCTTTTACGACACAAAGGTCTAGGTGGGAATTACAACTGAAATAACATATTCAAATTAAAACACTTTTTACGCCTATAACATTGAAATTGAAACAACATATTAATGTATTTTTCTCTTTTTAATACCCATACATATTCAAAAGGTAACACTTTTTACATCAATACACGTGAATGTTTCACATATTATATGTATGTGCGTTAAGTTACACACATATCTCTCCTTTTGGTACATGTGTATATAGAATTAATGTAATATTTTTATATTAGTAAAAGTCAATGGTTCATGTACTTGGGTTGAGATGGACGCACATTTCCTCTTTGGTGCACACAACTATTCAATGGTACATGTGAAACAATATGCAATAAGCTTGTTTCATGTATAGTACACTCAAATTAAATTCCAGTATATATAATTATTATTAGTTAACACCTTCCCTACCTCAACTGACATAAAGGACTCTATAATAACTTATCAAATGAATTTACAAACAACTAAAACTATCATTTTTCTTCACCCAGAAATCAACGCACCAAAATCCTAAGAAAAAAGACATGTACCAGTAGTAACAAATAAGAATTAAAAGAAATTATGAAAATATACAATTTATATGGAAGATCAAGCAAATCACACCAATTAAGTGGATAATTTTTTCAAAAGTGACTAATTGCAGCAGATGGTGACACTAAGTTGTGAAAATTTAATTATTAACACATACATATATTTCAATGAAACAAAAGAATAAGATTCAAACTACACTATATAAAAACATATCATTGCGTGAGTATTAAATGGGACAGATCAAAAAAATAACAAAAACAAAACCTAAAAGCCCACATAGGATGAATTAAACAAACAACAGCAACAACATGAATGTGATGAACCATAAATATGTAAACCTTTTGAAAGGAGAGAGAAGAAACGTGGGAGAGAGAGACTGTGAAACGCAATTAAGAGAGAGGCAGCGGTCATGGTAAGACAGCAGTGAGAAGAAGAGAGGAAAGGCATTGACCTAAACTGTAGAATCAATACATATTAAATCAAAATTCTATTATCAAATATTTGCCACTACACATACAATAAACATCAACACAACAAAAACCTCACTAAAACTCGACTTCATGCTTGAATTCATATTTTTCACTTCTTTGAATTAACTCGGTTAAGAACTCATGATAAATGCATAAATGATTTTCAAACCTAATTTTAAAATTATGAATACCAACAATCCACATAAGGCACGCAAAAAGGTTTGGAGAAATAAAAAGATAACATCGAATAAAAACTCATTCATATTTTAGATTTGTCATTTCTCTTTTTTCCATTTGTTTATATGCATAAACAAACTATATGAAGAGTGACTTAATCACAGATTTAGGTTTGTACAACCTAACACAAATCTGTGCATTGTTATTTCTAAAATATTACCCTATTTCGAAACCCTACACATAACTCCATTTCATTAGTTCCTTACACTTTCCTCCACCATCCTCCACCCTCACCTCATCCTTACATCCCCTCACTTCATAATTCTAATAACATTAAGAGAGGTTTACAAAAAGCTTACATATCCATTTTACACAATGAAGGTTGACTAACATCTTTAAGCTCTTAATTAACTTGTAATTAACTTAGTGTTTTCACACACACACACACACACACACACATATATATAGAGAGAGAAAAAGTATCATGTAAAGACTCCTTATGGTGCAGATCCCGGTACAAACCATTTTTTTCAAATAGTGAAAAAATAAATTTTTCAATGAAACGTCATGAATATGATCTCCACGATGAGAAGATCATCTCCAATTTTTTCATCAAAACATTCAATAAAAAGCCGTTGAGATGAGGTGATATGTTAAAAAATAATATAAATATTCATTTTCAACCGTTGAAATGTTGGGTCGGCGCCAGCCACTTTATTGATTGAATTTTTTGATGAAACTTCATGGATATGTTCTTCTCAGTGTCGAGATCATATTCATGAAGTTTCATATATAAATTCAATCAAAAAGTGGGTGAATGATCGCCAACATTTCAATGATCGAAAATGCATATTTATACCCTTTTTTTACATATCACCTCATCTCCACGATTTTTTATTGAATTTTTTAATGAAAAAAATTGAAGATGATCTGCTCATCGTGGAGATCATATCCATGAAATTTTATCAAAAAAATCATTTTTTTACTATTTTAAAAAAATGGTATGTACCGGGGTCTGCAGAATAAGGAGTCCTTACAGGAGGGGGTGTCTCTCTCTCTCTCTCTCTCTCTCTCTCTCTCTCTCTCTATATATATATATATATATATATCCTTTTATTTTATTCTATCGTTATTCAGCATCCTTTTATTTTATTCTACCGTTATTCAGCTCAATTACCATTTTATTTTAGTATATCATATCTCAAATTATCAATCATAAATTACAAAAAAAAATCCCAAAATAGGGTTTATTAGCATATCTATCAATATAGTGGTGTTTGATATTTTTGTACACTAAAATGATTTCTACACTCAATTTTACATCACTTCAATGCAAGAAATTAAAATCTTTGTGGATAATTGTATCCATATCTATACATATAGGTACAAACCTTTGTAATGGAAGATTTTGAGTATTATACACATATAGGTACAAATTAATCAATAAACATATATAAAAGTTTAACCCATACCTTAAAACAAAAATAGAGGGACGGTGGCAGGGGCGGAGGATGATGGTAAGGGTGGAGGACAGTGGCAGGGTCCACCGAAGATGAGGAGGACAGTGGGAGTACGATGGGCGGAGGACGGTGGGAAAAGTATGCCTAATTGAGAGAGAGAGAGAGAGAGAGAGAGAGAGAACGGTTTTGGGAGTGAGAAAGAGAATTGTTATCTATTGAAATAACGACTGAGAGGGGATAGGGTTTTGTTTTGCATTTATTGCCATGATCATATGAGGGTCAAAGACTGCGACAACAAACAAATGTTGTCACGGTCTTTGACCGTGACACGATCTTGACAATAGTCTTGCCACCGTCTTTGACCGTGGCACGGTCGTGAAAACTTATTGTCATGGTCGTGTCAAGGTCAAAGACCGTGACAAGGCATCCGTGTTTTTTGGTCAAGGTTTTCTACCTTGACATCTCCTTACAAGTGAAAGGTGACAAAAATAACGTTCTTTTGTGTAGTGTCTGTCGGTGCTTTCTTCGAAAAATATAGTGTGAAATAGTATTTAGTCAAAGTTATGTAAGTGTCTCACAATTTTCTTTTGTAAAACTCTACCATAATACATTTCTCATTCATTTTGGGCCGAGATTTTTCCCGTTAGTGGATTTTCCCTCATACATCCATTCTTGTGATATTGCTTTACTTTTTCGTATTTTTATAATCATTTCCTTATATTCAGTAAGATAAAATTTGGATTCTAAACATAGTAAAATATTTTTTTTCATATATACTTCAGGATTATTTTACCCTTTTGTAATAATAAATTAATATCAATTTTCACAAATTCGGTTAATTAATTTTTATTTGGGTAGTTACCATCGAGAGGCACACTCTCAACTTGTATTAGAGTAGGTCTCCATTATTTTAGTTGTTACAACCTAGAGTAGGTATTTTTTTTTATGCAATATATGAAACTTCAAGTCTCCAACCTGCTCCATTTTATGGTAATAACTATTCATATTAGAAAGTATGTATGGATGTGTGACACCCCGCCTATTTTAACCACGGGTGATCGATCCTTTGTTAAAACAAACAAGAATCTCATTTGGTTCATTCTTAATATCACTGTCGAAAACTTTTTAATTTACTAACCACCTATGTTAAATTAATTTGACGCCAAATTTTATCTTTCATTAATATGACAACACGCTAAAAAATAAATAAAGTAATAAACCATTATAAATATTTAAATCCAACACATGATAAATAACTAAAATGTAATAGCGAATAAACCATCAGTTCTCATAACAAATCCAAATACAAGTCAGAAATATTTAACTGAATCCAAATAAATTCTGATGTATACTGAATATCTGAAATGCTAAATCCTCTGAAGGGGCAACACGCCCAAATGAAATACTGAATGAAACTCCTAAACTAGGAATGAATAACTAAAGCATCTAAGCAAAACCCCTAGAAACCTCCATAAATGCTGCAGCAAGAATCCTCAAGCTGGTTGTCCATGTGGCTGGACACCTAAAAGGTTTTGAAAAATAGATTTGACACGGGTTAGATCCCAAGATAATTGTTTGAAAATATTCTGCAAGTATTTAAATCACAGTTCAAAAAGAGTTATTAGATACACATATTAGTTTCGCGTACACTCCCTTGAGTTCCTCGCCTCTCATCTAAAGTGAACACCTAACGCATCCTACCTGTCTATGCTACCTAGACTAACTAGATAACGTATTTAACTAACCACGAAAGGTTTAGTTCCCCCTGCATTATACATAAGATACGCTATTGTACTACCAATAATTAATTTTACTCGCATATTATCATTTGAGTCGTTATTTACGTTTCTATACTTAAATTACTTTTAGACATACACAATTTAGTAACTATATCATCCCACATAAGTGGATTTATCACACTTGTATATATTTAACACACATATAATATATACAACTATAGCATTCCCCGGAATGGCCACCGCGATGCTTGCGTACTTTGTTATCATGTCCATGTACCTCTCGTACCAAATCAAGGACTATCGGTTTGGAATGTCTCCTCGAACCCTCAATCAAACAACACATGATGGAGGCAAATATAGTTCTAAGCCTTTAAGATACGCACATACCTAACATACCCAAATGATACGCCGGTCCCACTAATACACAACACATAGTGAGCCTCCCTAAGTTCTATTTTTGGGGCATACATCCAGACCTCATTGGAATCATCAAGGTGGGATCGCCCTCTGCGCCGAACCTCCCATGATAACAGGCAGTGTAGGTATGTTCATACACATAATCAAATCACAACAATAGGTATTCACACAACCTATATACATATTATTCATTAGGTATACACACAACCCATCATATAAACCCATACGTAGTATATACCTTTCGAATACTTAACGTACTCGTTATAATCTCTTTTCATATATTCCCGAGTATCACTCACTACCCGAAGGGTCCTAGTTACCCTTAAGTTATTTCAGTAGTTATAACATCTCCCTACTACTGGTCCAATCTTGGGTTCACTCATGCTCTCCGTGACCCATTCTAATTTTCATAAATTCATTAAGTTTCATTTAAGGCCAATAGGTTCTAGCCTTAATTTTCTCATTTTGGCTAAGCTTAAACTCTATCATAGGTCTACTGAAATTTACTATGTCCCTCTTGATAAATTATTCACAAATTTGGGGCTTAAACAAAAGAAACTGGGAAAATTTGGGTAACTGAATTGATTCGGTGAAAAGACGAATCGATTCGCCTACCGAATATTCGCTCTTTGAGCCGAATCGATTCAAAATGTTACAGGTCGTTTTCTTCATTATGATGTTACATTTTTCACCATTTATATTCATCATAACTTTCATGTATCACTACCAAACTCCAGCATGTTCCAACCCAACATCAAAAAAGGGTATATAAACAATTTCTAACATTGATAACACATTAAATCCATACTAATTCTTCCCAAGAACGGATTAAAACCAAGATCTCTACCAAAATGCTAGTTTATGTTTTCTTCATTCCTAATCAATCATTTACCCATATTTATCCTGTCACACCCTAACCCCATTAGGATATAATTAACAAAATAGTTCACAAACCACATTTATTATTTATTTATTTATTTTGTAATACACGTTAAAATAATTTAAAGGTTAAAATGCGGAATACTAGAAATCCAATCGTTTTAAAGAGACATAATTTAAACAAACTCCAATACCATTTAACTTAATTACAACGAATACAATGTATCAAACAAACTGACGAGACATTACTATCATTCACTCAACATCCTAGACCTGGCAGTGGCAGCTTCAAAACTTGAAAATGTAAACATATAAAACCATGAGTTTAAAAACTCAGAGAATGTACTACATCTCTATATAGTAAAAGTACTATATTAACATCTCAACATATCAATATATCTATCTCTGTGCCAAATTAGGCCATATACATATCCGGAGTTAATAAACCCCACATCTCCTGCTCGTAGGCAATAATCATATCCATAGGTTTTAAGAACCCAACATCTCCTAAATTGCATATCAACTCAACATATCTTGACCTTTATATAACCATAACATCTCAACATCTCTTGAATTTTAATAAGCCATAACATCTCAACAACTCGTGACTTTTAATAAGCCATATCATCTCAACATATAATACATACACATCATATCCACAATCAACTCAGTAAGTACACTCACATTGGGTTGTCAACAATGTATTCACGTTTCCTTCGGGTGCAGCTGAACTGGGTTAATTTGACCTTACACCTGTTAATTCAACTAAATTATTACTGAATCTCAGTCATAAGTTTTATCTTAATATATCTATGTAACTTTCAATGACTATACAATAACAATATAATTTCCCTCAAGTCACATTCCATGAAACATGAGTAAAGACAAAATAATGGTATATATGTTGATAAGGTTATGAACATTCAACCATAGAAAATACCTCGTAAGGAAATTTATAACTAAAATCAGTAAAAATAAAAGTATACTTCTCAATGTATATACACATGAAATATGTACTCAAAATACCCTTTGAAAAGAGCAGACAGAAACATTCTTTATGGGGTATCCAGTATGGCCTCAAATTATTGTCCTCCATACTTAACCATACCATAATCAGAAATTGTACACAAACAGGTGTCCAAGCTTATCAATATGAAAACATATCTGAATATACTTTCCATTTCAAGTGACGGTGTAACTTTTAAAGCTTCCTAGGCCAAGTTATGACCATTTATTTACAACCTATTAAATCTTCCCCACAAACTCCTCTATTGTTCCTTCAACTTTCAAGAATTTTCATAATTTTTATCCAGCATAACCTTCCATCATTTTACACCCATTTTCAATACACATACTAAATAGTACAGAATTAAAGTTTCATAATTCTTTGACTTCATTTGCTATGTCAAAAGCTTGACCAAACTCAAGGCATATCGAAATAAAATATACAAACAGCAACTATGTACCAACTTGGAACCATCACTAAGGCCCAACTATAAGGAGTAAAGTTCTAATTTTTGGAAATGATATGAATATGTGAGTCTAGTTTCGTATTCAATTGTAATTTCTCAATTCCAATAATCACACCAAAATATATGCAAGTTTGAATACAAGGGATTTCAATAGCAAGCAATACGGGCTACATACACCACTTATCTCACATGTGAACAAATACTTATTATCACAAAGGAGGATGGAATTTTAATCAAAAATTCATGATTTATATACTTTGAAATAGGTATAATACAATATTAAAACAATATTAATCACATAATTTTACCTTGGAAACACTTTAAGGATTTTCTTGGAATTTTCCTATCTTTTCTTGTAATCTTTTCTTCCTTAACTTCTACTTTCTCTTTCCTCAAGCGAAACACTCTTCAAACTGAACCCAGGGTTTTATTTGCTGAAGAAATAGGTTAGAAGAAGATTTTTAAGTCGGCCAAGTCTGCCTCCCATGCCAACCAATAAATTAAACATTTGGTTTACTAAAAGACAATTTGCCACTTAAAGGGAATGGACAGATTTTCCCTTTCTTCGTAAATTAGGTATAACTCCTTACTCGAACCTCCTTTTTACACACTGTTTGTTTTGCCGTAAACCTAACTCATATATCTACAACTATCTAGTTTTCACCTTGAGTCAATTGTTACATTATAAGGGTCAAAACTAGTCTCCAATAGGAACATTTCTACCGAACATAATAAAATTTTGTGTTTTTACATAATTCGACATTTCATGATTTATGGAAGTAGGATTATACTAACCATAATCACTTAACATTAGATATAATAATAACACGTTATTCATATCACATAAGGCAATCATGATTTAAATATAATTTGTCATAATTATATCCGAGTTGTCTAAACTTTCCCCCGTTAGAAAATTTAGTCCCGAAAATTTAATATCAATGTCACTTAACAAACAAATGGGGATACTGTTTCTTCATGCTATCCGTCGTTTCACAAGTTTCTTCTTTAATTCCATGGCTCATCCATATAACTTTAACTAAGAGAATAACTTTATTCCTCAATACTTGCTCCTTACGATCAATAATTTCCATCGATTCCTCGATGTACGACAAGTCTTCTTTCAGTTCAATAGGTTGGGTTTTTAGTTGATGAGATGGATCTGACAAATACTTACAAAGCATCGATATATGAAACATATCATGTAAACGAGACAATTCTGGAGGTAATGCTAATCTATATGTCAGGGTACCAATTATTTCCAACACTTCGTATAGTCCAATGTATCTTGGACTTAGTTTCCCCTTTTTTCCAAATCTTATTACGCCTTTTCATGGTGAAATACGTAGGAATACAAAATCTCCCTTTTGAAATTCTAATGGATGCTTCCTTTTATCTGCATAAAATTTATGCCTGCATTGCGCTATCTTTATCCGTTCCCGAATCATTTTAATCTTTTCGGTTGTCATATTTATCAATTCAAGACCCAAGATTTTCCTTTCACCTACTCCATCCCAATATAATGGTGTTCTACATCTCCTCCCATATAAAGCTTCATAAGGAGCCATACAATGGTGGACTGATAACTATTATTATACGCGAATTCCATCAATGGAAAATGATCATCCCAACTACCTTTGAAGTCAAATACACAGGCTCGTAACATGTATTCTAATATTTGAATCATTCTTTCTGATTGCCCATCGGTTTCTGGATTAAATATAATAATGAACTTCACACTTGTGCCCAGGGCCTTCTATAAACGAGGCCAAAACTTATAAGTGAACATTAGATCTCTATCTGATACTATTAACACTGGTGCCCCATGTAAATGGATAATCTCATCAACGAACATACGTGCATATTTGTCAACAGCGTAGGTCATCTTAACTGAAAGAAAATGAGCTGACTTTGTCAATCGATCTACAATCACCCAAATAGAATCATGCCCCTTTGGTGATCGTGGTAATCCTACAATAAAATCCATCGTTATATGTTCCCACTTTCATTTCGAAATAGGCAATGACTGCAATAATCCTACCGGCTTCTGATGTTCCACCTTCACTTGCTGGCATACTAAAGATTTAGCTAAAAATTTCGCAATCTCACGTTTCATATTTTTCCAGCAGTAATACTTTTTCAAATCTTTGTACATTTTTGTACCTCTAGGATGCATAGAGTAAATGGAATAATGTGCCTCTTCTAATATATCCTTCTTTAAGGATGGATCATTTGGTACACAAATTCTATTTTTATAACACAACGATTCATCATTCTTAATTTTAAAGTCACTCTCTTTACCATCCACGATTTTTCATTTCTTCTTCTCAAGGAATGGATCACTGATTTAAAATTTTCGTATGCGTTCTACCAGTAAAGGTCTCGTTGTAACGTGTACAATTAATGTCCCCTCTTTAGTTAAGTTCAACTCTACTCCCATCAATCTTAATTCTATAATATTGTCAACCCGTGCACATTGAATACAAGATAACCTCCCCAATGACTTTTGACTTAGAGCATCTGCAACAACATTGGCCCTCCCGGGATGATGGTGAATGGTACAATCATAGTCTTTAATTAACTCCATCCGACGTCTTTGTCTCAAATTCAAGTCTCTTTATGCAAATAAATACTTCAAACTTTGATGGTTAGTGAAAATTTCACACGCTTCTCCATATAAATGATGTCTCCAAAATTTCAAGGCAAAAATAATAGCCGTAAGTTCTAAATCGTGTGTAGGATAATTACGTTCATGTGTCTTTAACTGTCTAGATGCATAAGAAATTACCTTTTCATGTTGTAGAAAATAAAACCCAGACCCTAATGTGAAGCGTCAGTATAAATCATAAAACCTTCTCCGCTGGATGGAATAGTGAGAACTGGAGCTGATACTAGCCTATTTTTCAACTTTTCAAAGTTGTGCTGACATTTATCACTCCACACAAATTTCACTTCCTTTCGGGTTAATTTAGTCAACGGTAAGGCTATAGATGAAAACCCCTTTATGAATCTTCTATAATATCCAGCTAATCCTAGGAAACTCGTTATCTCCGTTACATTTTTTGGTCTTTCCCATTGCACAATTTCCTCTACCTTTTTAGGGTGAACATAAATTCCATCTCCCAAAACAACATGCCCCATAAATACTACATGATTTAAACAGAACACAAATTTGCTAAACTTAGCAAACAATTGACTATCTTGCAAAACTTGCAAGACAACTCTTAGATGCTTCTCATGTTCCTCTTGGCTAGGTGAGTATATCAAAACATCATCGATAAAGACGATAAAAAATGAATCTATGAAAGGATGGAATACTCGATTCATTAAATCCATAAACACCGCAGGAGAATTTGTTAACCCAAATGGCATTACCAAAAATTCATAATGACCATAGCAAGAACGAAAATTTGTCTTAGAAATGTCACAATATCTCACCCTTAATTGATGATAACCCGATCTCAAATTAATTTTTAAAAACACTTTAGTACACTATAATTGACAAATCATCAATACGAGGCAATGGATATTTATTTCGAATAGTTACCTTGTTCAACTACCGAAAATCAATGCAAAGTCACATGGTGCCGTCTTTCTTCTTCACAAATAATACCGGAGCACCCCATGGTGATATACTGGGTCGAATAAAACCTCTATCTAGAATATCTTGCAGTTGAACCTTTAGCTCGTTTAGTTCCATATGTGTTATTCTATATGGAGAAATAGGAACTGGAGTTGTACCAGGCACTAAATCAATAGTAAACTCTACCTCTCTGCTAGGTGGCAACCCTTGTAATTCATCTGGGAACACATCTGCAAAATCCTTAACTACTGGGATATCTTCTAATTTTTGTAATTCCCTGTTTGTATCCATAATATACGCTAAAAAGCCTTGACAACCCTTATTTAACAATTTTCTCCCCCGAAGGGCAGAAAAAAAGACAATTTGGTACCACATTTCTTTCCCATGTAAATTTGAATTCTTCCTCCCCCGGCATATTAAATGTAACTTCCTTGCGAAAAACAGTCAATCGATGCATGGTAGGAAGATAACCAGTCCATACCCAAGATTATATCAAAATCTTGAATATCTAGTGGAATTAAATCAATGGTCAACTCCCTCTCCCCCACATACAATACACAATTTTTATGCACAAGCTCCACTAACATCACATCCCCAATAGGTGTAGAAATATATAAACCACAATCTAGATAAGAACATTATCTACCCAAATGCATGGTAAATGATAGTGCTACAAATGAATAAGTAGAACCTGGATCAATAAGCATATAAGAATATTTATTCATGACAGAAAATGTACATGTCACCTCCTCTGGAGTAGCCTGAGCATCCTCTAAAGTCATAGCAAATGTCCTTCCTAGAGCCCTAGAACCACTAGCCTGTCCTCTACCTCCTCCTCTCCCTATGCCTCCAGGTGATGAACCTCGACTAATAGTAGTTGGCTGAGTCCCTCCTATTATCATAGGATAGTTCTTTTTGGTATGACCAATTTGATGACAGTGATAACACCCACCCCCTTAAACTTGGGACAATATGGACTGATATGGCCCTCGACTTTGCAAAAATAGCATATAACAGGCTTAGAATGCCCATTCTCATTCTCTTGCTTTCTGTTATGTTGGCCCATCAATCTTGCACCCCTAAAACTGTTTGGTGTCCTATTCTGAACATAATTTCCAGTCCCTCTACCGCGCCGAAATCTTTGACTCCCCTATTTTGAGTATTTTATATT
The DNA here is from genome assembly GCA_949130495.1 of Sambucus nigra. Lineage (NCBI taxonomy): Eukaryota > Viridiplantae > Streptophyta > Magnoliopsida > Dipsacales > Adoxaceae > Sambucus > Sambucus nigra. The sequence continues at coordinate 157,661,901 of OX422213.1, forward strand.
GCCTTCCTTTTGCTGAGATGGATTAAATCTACTCCTCTTTCCCCTTTGTTCCCTATTCTTTATTACATCATTAACATGTCCATCAACCATCATAGCTTTATTACCTAAAGAAGTATAATCTACCATTTCAAGTGTAGTGGGTCTAGACTTGATAACCAAATTCAACCCATCCTAAAATCTGGTGCATTTGTCCTCCTCATTATGTAAAAAACATAATAAAAATCGAGACAAAGATATAAATTTAGTTTCATACTCCTTGATTGGCATATTCCCCTGAGTCAATGATAAAAATTCTCTATTTTTGCTTCCGATACATACGAGGAAAATACTTTTCATATAAGACTTTAATAAAGGAATCCCAAGTAATTGCCTCACCTCCTCCCGGAGTAAGAAAAAAATGTTTGGAATACTCCCACCAATATTTAGCTTCGCCCTTTAACATGAAAGTAGCCAAAATTACCTTATGCGCACTAGGTACATTCATCACCCCGAAGTTAGTTTATGTGTCTCTAACCCAAGCCTTAACTTCTAAAGGATCTATAAAACTTAAGAATGTTGGGGGGTTCAATTTGATAAACTTCTCATACAGAGTATTCTTCTCCTCTCGTTGTATTTCCCTTTCTTTTTTGGCTAAAGTCTGCTCCTCCAAGTACTTGGCTTGTTGTTTGGCGATTTGCATCATAAACATGGTTTGTTGTGTAGCTATTAAAGTCATGACACAAGCCATTTTCTACATATCTGTAAGTTGTTCAGGTGCCCCTATACATTATTTCGATTTTGTTGGTTTACTATATTTGAAGACTCCTCCTCCACCCTCTCATGAATATTTTCTCCTTTCATATCTTACTATCTGTCATAAACCACAATTACATAAACAAATATACAACATTTATTTCTAACATAATGGTTAGTATTTCTCACAAGTTAATATAAATGACCCACACCACACTATTTTTGCCACTGCTACATCTAGACTCTCTAACCCCGGAATATAAAAACCTAAAGCTCTCATACAAAGTTGTCACACCCTAACCCCATTAGGATATAATTAACTAAATAGTTCACAAACCACATTTATTATTTATTTAATTATTTTGTAATGCACATTAAAACAACTTCAAGGTTAAAATGTGGAATACTAAAAATACAACCGTTTTAAGGAGACATAATTTAAACAAAAACTCGTACCATTTAACTTAATTACAACTAGTACAATGTATAAAACAGACTGACGAGACATTACTATTATTCACTCAACATCCTAGACCTAGCAGTGGCAGCTTCAAAACCTGAAAATGTAAACATATAAAACCATGAGTTTAAAAACTCAGTGAATGTACTAAATCTCTATATAGTAAAAGTACTATATTAACATCTCATCATCTCAATATATCCATCTTTGTACCAACTTAGTCCATATACATATCCGGAGTTAATAAACCCCACATCTCGTGCCCGTGGGCAATAATCATATCCATAGGTTTTAATAACCCAACATCTCCCGAATTGCATAGCAACTCAACATATCTTGACTTTTATAAAGTTATAACATCTCAACATCTATTGACTTTTAATAAGCCATAACATCTCAACATCTCATGCCTTTTAATAAGCCATATCATCTCAACATATATTACATACACATCAGATCCACAATCAACTCAGTAAGTACACTCACATTGGGTTGTCACCTATGTATTCACGTTTCCTCAGGTGGAGTTGAACCGGGTTAATTTGACCTTACACATATTAATCCAACTAAATCAATACTGAATATCAGTCATAAGTATTATCTTAATATATCTATGTAACTTTCAAAGACTATACAATAACAATATAATTCCACTGAAGTCACATTCCATGAAACATGAGTAAAGACGAAACAATGGTATATATGTTGATAAGGTTATGAACATTCAACCATAGAAAATACCTCGTAAGGAAATTTATAACTAAAATCAGTAAAAATAAAAATATACTTCTCAATGTATATTCACATGAAATATGTACTCAAAATACCCTTTTAAAAGAGTAGATAGAAACATTCTTTCATAGGGTATCCAATATGGCCTCAAATTATTATCCTCCATACTTAACCATACCATAATCATAAATTGTACACATACAGGTGTCTAAGCTTATCAATATGAAAACATATCTGAATATACTTTCCATTTCAAGTGACGGTGTAACTTTTAAAGCTTCTTAGAGCAAGTTATGACCATTTCTTTACAACCTATTAAATCTTCCCCACAAACTCCTCTATTGTTCCTTCAACTTCCAAGAATTTTCATAATTTTTATCCAGCATAACCTTCCATCAATTTACACCCATTTTCAATACACATACTAAATAGTGCAGAATTAAAGTTTCATAATGTTTTGACTTCATTTGCTATGTCAAAAGCTTGACTAAACTTAGGGCGTATCGAAATGAAATATACAAACAGCAACTATATACCAACTTGCAACCATCACTAAGGCCCAACCACAAGGAGTTAAATTCTAATTTTCAGATATGATATGAATATATGAGTCTAGTTTCATATACAATTAGAATTTCTCAATTCCAGTAATCACACAAAAATATATGCAAGTTTGAATACAAGGGATTTCAATAACAAGCAATATGGGCTACATACACCACTTATATCATATGTGAACAAATACTTATGATCACAAAGGAGGATGGAATTTTAATCAATAATTCACGATTTATATACTTTGAAATTACTAACCCCGGGTACGCTATTTTGACTGTCTCAACCCACTTGGAATCAGCCCTGACCTGGAAACTACTATCCGAGTCACTCTACACAAACTTCCTATCTCGGCCTCAAATAGTCTACACGTAACTCCCGGCTGGGATAAAATACTGCCACATCACACCATCACTCGATATGACGTAAAATAATCATTTACTATTCACTTATTAATTTTATTCCATAAAATATTAACCATTATCTCTCCCGATTAATATTTTTATTAACACATAATATTTAATTCCATTAAATTATGGCACACTTGTAATTTAAAAATAAGAATTAAATTAATTCTCAATACTCAGAAATACGGGGTGTTACAGGTTGCATATTTAGAATCTATTGATGATAGGATATGGAATAGTCTTATATAGGGATGGAATTGTCTCATTATCATTGTTAATGATTCCCCTGTAGTGGTGTCCTGAATCATCTCTCGCCCCAATAGTTTATTATCCCCCACCTCTAACTAGCAAGCGGGCAAACGACAAGGCCTTACATACAGCGCCTCAAATGGTGCCATGCCGATGGGGAACTGGTAGGAGTTATTATACACAAACTCCACTAATGGAAGGCACTACTCCTATACTCCCCCGAAGTCAAGTATGCACATCCTCAGCATATCCTCTAGCACCTGATTAACTCTCTCTGTCTGCCCATCAATCTGTAGATGATACACATTACTCAATCGTAAATCTATGCTTATAGCCTCCTAGAAGCTCTGCCAAAAGTGGGACACAAAAATCTTTTTCCGATCGGACATAATATTAATCGAAACCTAGTGTAGCTACACTATCTCAGTGATGAACAACTGTGCATACTGCCTCATCTCAAAATCTGTATGAACCGAAAGAAAATGGGACACCTTAGTTAATCGATCCACTATCACCCATTTGGAGTCGTGACCTCATTGCGAAATCGGTATCCTGGTAATAAAATCCATAGATGCTCTCTCACTTCCCCAGTGGAATCTCGAGTGGTTGCAATATCCTTGTCAGTCTCTGGTGGTCTACCTTCACTAGCTGGTAGGTAGCACACTTCGAGACAAACTCTATTATGTCCCACTTCATCCCTGACCACTAATATTGCATACGTATATCCTAGTACATCTTATCCCAATTAGGATCTTTTGTAAATCTGGACCCGTGAGACTTTGACATCCCTGCATGTCTTAAATCCTCATCCTCTAGAATCACAAGTCTCCCATTAAAACGCAGACCTCCCTCTAAATTGATCAAATAAGACTCTGCCCCATCAACTAATAACTGATGAACTCTGTCCTGGCAATATCGATCTCCTGCCTGGGCTTTCACCACCCTCATAACAATCTCGGGCGTGACGGTTAATATGGATATACAAGCGCTGGCAACCTCGTCATCGTGTCTAAGCTCTATCCACTTCACCTCGCAAACCACTGTTATCTATCTAGCAGGTCATCAGCTCAATGCATCTGCCATCATGTTAGCCTTCCCATGATGATACTTAATATCAAACTGGGGATCCTTCACGAACTCTAACCATCTTCTCTGCCTAATGTTCAGATCCTTCTGCGTGAATAGATACTGAAGCGATTTATGGTCCGAGAACAAAGTAAACTTCCCCCCAAAAGATAATGCCTCCAAATCCTCAAGGCAAACACAACTGAAACTAACTCTAAGTCATGCGTGGGATAATTTCTATTATGGGGCTTAAGCTTACGAGATGCATAAGATATAGCCATCTCCTCTTGTGATAATATACCCCCAAGTCCCTGTAAGGTTGCATCTGTGTAGACACGGTACTTCACTCCTCCCCTGGGCAGTGCAAGTACAGGTGTTGAGGTTAATTTTTCCTTTCAATCATTGAAAGTTAACTGGCAATGGTCGTCCCAAACAAACGGCCCTCCTTTGCGACTCAGATTCATCAACGGACCCAAAATCTTCGAGAAACCCCAAATGAATCACCCTTTAGTATCTGTCCAGCGCCAAAAAACTGTGAACCTCAGTTGGTATCCTAGGTTATCCCCACTCTCTTACCACTGACACCTTACTCGGATCAACTGCAATACCCCTGTCAGACACAATGTGGCCCACAAACCGTACCTCTCAAATCTAAAACCCACACTTCTTAAATTTTGCGTGCAACTGGTGCTCTTATGGTGTTTGTAAAATCATCTGTAGATTCTCGGCATGCTCCTCCTCTGAATGAGAGTAAACCAGAATATCATCGATGAACACGATCATAAACCGGTCAAGGAACTCTCTAAAAACTCGGTTCATTAGATCCATAAACACTGCTAGCACATTGGTGAGCCCAAATGGCATCACCATAAACTCGTATGACCTATACTGCGTCAGAAAAGCAGTTGAACATCCTCCTCTCTAAAACACAACTAATGATATATGGACCTCAAATATATCTTGGAGAAGTAAGTTGCTCCTCTCAGCTGGTTGAACAGATCATCGATCTGAGGTAGTGGGTATTTATTTTAAATCGTGACCTTGTTCAACTCCCCGTAGTCGATACATAACCAAAGTGATCCATCCCTTTTCTTGATGAACAATATTGACGCACCCCACGGTGATGTATTCCGTGTGATGAAACCCTACCCCAGGAGCTGCTGAATCTGTTCCCTTAACTTCCTCATCTCAGATAAGGCCATGCGATAAGGAGCTCGGGCGATAGGCCTCGTACCCGATGCTAGGTCAATAATAAACTCAATTTCTTGACTAGGCGACAACCCTGAAATGTAACAACCCGACCCGAATTTATGGATTTTTTATGTGCCAACCGAATCCCAATCGGACGTTAGTTGTGAAGTGCAATGAAGCAAGTTAAATAATATTGCTAGTCCAGTTTTATTTAATTAACATTTCACTTGTTAGCATGCGATTCCAGTTTTAAAGATAAACTACGTGAGGGTCCCATGGGGAGCACCCCGAGGTCCAATTAAACAGAGCTACTAACCCAAGCATAATTAAAGTATACTTACCTGTTAAGCTCCCCCAAAATACGAAACAACTCCCAACCTGCCATAACAAATTGAGGACATGAGATTATGCCCAGTGGGGTTTATACAAGCAGTATAGAAACGAACGAAAGAAAGGAATACTCACACGCTATAATCACATGCATACGAAAATATGTATATATCTACATACCTATACCTTTGAAATACATATGCCAATGCTTTAACCATTTTATTTTCGAAAACCTTACTTTCCCAGATTAATAGACCTTAATCTTATTAAAGGTTTTCATTATTCATATTTAGCAATACTCACTTCATTTAACACACTCGGTTCAAGATTTGAAACCACTACACTTTATTTGAGTCGACTCCATTCCCTTATCGGGATTTAACCATTTTATTCATTTGATCGTACTTTAGTATTTTCATTGAAAATCACCATTTCAACACACACTTTCATAGTGTTAGAAAATACTTATTTACTTTTTGAAATTCCTTTTTACAACACATTCTTATGTTAAATATGAGTTTTACCATTTAGGTTGTTTAACCACCCATTTATCCACTTTCTTTAACCCTTTTCTCTCATTCATTTATGGACATTAATAGATTTACGCATTTACTTGTCAAATTCACAACCAGAACATTTATTACATTCATGCAAGTGACATATTTACCACACAACCCATTTCTTGATATGTTCCAAGTTTCATTTAACATTTCTCGGAATCCTCCAATATCGCATACTTACACGGGCGCCACACCAACGGTTATACGCATCATATGCTTTGGCCAGTGGTTTAGGGCTTTTCACCCAAGGGCTCCGGGCCCTTCTTGCTTTATCCTGACGTCATCTGAGTATCTTTAATGTTTTTTAATATTTTACAAATGTCCACATTATTTCCTTTCCTTTTTACCCGACAAAAGCCAAAACCTGGGACTTTACCGCCCCAATTTGTGTTACACTTGAAAATTTACCATTTATGTCCTTTATACTTTAATCTTGATTTTTGTTCCAAAAATCATATTCATTTAGTACCACTTGGTGTAACACCCTTTCTAACATTTTTATTTCATAAAAATGTTCCACTTTAAGTAAAATTACCATTTTACCCATTTGTTTCCAAATCATACTTTTACTCCCTTTTCACAAGTGGTAATTTCACCCAAAACACTATTAAGTTATACTCGCCAAATTTTTAAGTGTTTTAACCCTTTTAACACTTTTTTACACTCGAAGTACATTCATCTTGATTGGAAACACTTTTACACCTTTAATCCTTTTATAATCCCATAAGTATTAATATTTCATATTATTTGTAAGTTACACTCACTAACCGTTCCATGTTTGCCCACTAACACTTAAGTAATACTTTTTACCATCATTCATATTTCTTTACTTCTTTATTCAAGAAATACATTTATGCTTTAGACTACTTGTATAAGAAAATATCATTTCTTTTATTAACATGTAGTCTTTTAACTTCATACCCACTATGTATTTTAGTCCCAATTATACATACTTTGAAGACTAAAATTTCAACTTTTATCATTTCACATTTAACCCAATAAAGTCTTCTTTAAACTTGTTCACATATTTATTATCAAAACACTACAAGTGTACATGCATAGAAAGTGGACTTTAAATACTAAAATCCTACCATATGGATTAAACATGCTTTTCATGAAATAAAGAAGTTTCATCACATTCTTTAAACTCGGCAAATGTCCATTTATTTATAAAGTCTCCATTTTGCAAGAAATTTAAAAATATTTATTTCATAAATATTTTAACAACGTTAACATCCTTCTACATTTTTATTTCATAAAAATGCCCGTTACTTCTGTTCACCAGAAAATATGCACCATTTATATTTTCTTACATTTTTATTCCATAAAAATGTCCATTATTTCTTTTTACTAGATATATGCCAAAATGTCATTTCTTACATTTTTATTCCATAAAAATGTCTATTATTTCTTTTTACTAGAAAACACACAAAACTAGTATCTTCTTACATTTTTATTTCATAAAAATATATATTATTTATATTATGAAATTTATTTGTTCTAAGGCCCATTTTAATCATCTTTTTTATACCCATTTCATACAAATATCAAGATGATTAATAATCAATACTAGGATGCAAGACAATATCCTACACATATATAATATATATAAATAACATGCTGAAAATATACTACCCTCTAAACTTAAATCAAAGTTAGTCTACCTACCTCAAATGAAGCTCAACAATCGAGAAAATGGTGTAGAAGATGGAGGATCCCCCACCTCCAAAGGTGACCTCAAGGGGATCTCTAAAAAGCCCTCTAAATCTTGTCTCCATGAATACATTCTCCATCTTCATATAACCTCTCGTAAACCTCCAATGAACCTTCTTCAAACTTCATCTTTAAACACCCAACAAGACCTTAAGAACATCATCTTCTACATTACAACAAGTTCAACTAGGATTTATATGTCTTTGGGAGCTTGGGTGTGGTATCTAATGGTGGTAGACGGATATGGGTGTGGTGGGTTTTTGCCTTTTCTAGGTCGATCTACCTTAGATCATACCACTTCTCAAGTGGATTTTTAGTGCCAAACATAAGCAGTCATTCAATTCCGAGTTATATCACATAGTTCTTACATGGATTTTTATCTATTCTAGGCAACCGACCCTTTTTATTAGTCGTACCACTACTTGAGTGGGTTTAAATAAAACGTAGGTTTGAGATAAAGATTTTGAATAATTTCAACAAATAACTATCGATCGTTTTATTTTGTATAAAGAAAGAAAAAAAATATCTAACTTCCTATCAAATGATAAAACTTTCTAAGGTTCATGCCATTCCATGACCTTAGGATTACTCTTCCATCTAATTCTTTAAAATGGTATGATCCCCCACCCCCCTTTGAGACTACTCGGTAGGTTCCTTTCTAGTTCGATATAAGTTTCCCATCTAATGGATTCTTTGTAACAGGGATCATATTTTTGAAGACCAAATCGTCGACCTGGAACTCTCTAACCTTAACATTTTTTTCATGTTATTTTTCCAACTCATGTTGGTAGGCAATTAAATGTATCAGAGCTTGTTCCCTCCTTTCCTTAACCATATCCAATTCGTGAGCTATTCGGTCATCATTATGTCCATCTTTAAAGATCTCCGACATAGGCATTAAAAATACGATCTATAGAGGGATGACAACTTCCATACTATAGGCCAGGGAGTATGGAGTATCTTTTATTGACTTTCTCGGGGTCCTCCTGTATGCCCAAAGAACGGAGGGAAGTTCATCCACCCATAGTCCTTTATCATTCTCTAATCTATAATTGATTCTTGATTAAAGAGTTTTATGAGTTATCTATGCCTATCCATTACACTGGGGGAAGACTACTGATGTATAGTAGATTCTGACTCCTTATTCTCACAGAAATCATGGAAGGAGTCATTTTCAAACTGCGTTCCGTTATTTGTAACTAACACTCTTGGGATTCCAAATCGTATGATGAGATTCCTACAAACGAATGTTTTGGAGTTTGGCTCTCTGATGTGGGTGAATGGTTCACCCTCAACCCACTTTATAAAGTAATCGGTTGTCATTATTAGATATCTTTGTTTCCCTGGTACAGTATGCAGTGGGCCCACTATGTCCATGCCCTACTAAGCAAAGGCCATGGACTGGTGAGGGGATTCAGTTCTCCTGTAAACTACACCAAATTCATTGAATGATCAACCCAAGGGGGTCACAACCCAAAGCCATGAACAGCTGGTCATGGACCAAAGCCGTGACCACATCTACTTTGGCATGACCATGTCCATGACTCAATGTGGTCATGGATGCTCTTTTAAGTTATCACAGACCAAATCCCTGATCAATATGGGTCACAAACTTCAGTCGTGAACATCATAGCGCCAAATTCGCGCCAAAATTCCCTATAAGTTTGGTAATGGTAGGATCACGGATAAGGGCCATGACCCAGGCCAAAATGCACACCCATTGGGTCACGGCTTTGGGTCTTAACCATCTCAATTTACTCATGCACGTGGTTCACAGCCGAGGGTCGTGACCACATGGTTGCCTACACATTAATGTGGAAAAAAATTAAGGGTCGTAGTATTAGGTCACAGCTCTAGGTCGTGACCAAGGTCCTTATAATAAAACCCTCTACCTCCTTTTCATTTCTTTTCGCGTCAATCTCTCTCTCTTTCTCTGTCTCCATTTCGACGATTTTCATTCTCTCTCTCAAACCCTAATTTTGGCCCCTAATCTCTCTTTCAATCTTAAAGGTAAACCCTAATTTTTTTTATTTCTGTGTTAAACCCTAATGTATATGTGTGTGTTTATGTTTGTATGTGTGTGTATGCATGTGTATATGTGTGTGAATGTGTGTGTATATTTGTGTATGTGTGTATAAGAGTGTGTGTGTGTATGTTTGTGTGTATGTGTGTGTACTTTTTTTTCAAGAAAAGGGATGTTTTGTAATTTCATATTTTGATTGGGTATGTTATATTTAGGGATTGAAATTTATTAGGTATTGTTAACATTGATTGGGAATTGTTATTTAGATTTTGAAATTAATTTAGTATTATTGGTATTGACTGAATATGGTTACTTAGGGATTAAAATAAATTGCATTATTCAAGGGTATCGTCATTTAGGGCTTGAAATTTATTTAAAGTTTGAAATTAACTGAGTATTATTGGTATTGACTGAATGTGGTTACTTAGGGATTAAAATGCATTGCATTATTTAAGGGTATTGTCATTTAGGGCTTGAAATTTATTTAGAGTTTGAAATGAATTGAGTATTATTAGTGTTGACTGAATCTGGTTACTTAGGAATTAAATAAATTACATTATTTAAGGGTATTATCATTTAGGGCTTGGCATTTATTTAGATTTTGAAACTAATTGAGTATTTTTAGGTTCCGCACCTGACTCAAAATCCTTTCCATTCTCAAAATCTTAATCAAACTAATATACCCTTATATGTACGAATGTATCAAAACCTTAATCAAACTAATATACCCTAATACCTCAGATGTTTGAATTAATAGTTATTAAGTGATTAGATCCCTCATATACCCGTATACCTTAATTGTAGGACTCATATTCACGCCCTCGTATATTTTTCTCAGGAAAAATGAGGCACGGTGATAATCACTGGCAAAAAGAGTGCGATAGGTTGCAATTGGAACGCATACGTAACTCTTTTATTAGTGATCTCCATAAGAGGGTACTCCTATTTATAGGTATAAAAATAAAAAGATCGAACAATTTAACTACCTTATAAATCGTGGAGTTAATCTCCAAAAAGATTACCTGTTCGGTCGTATTCTATTTTCCCTATCAAAAAACTAGGATGAGATTATAAAAAATATATTTCACACACATAATCCCGATGTAGTGCTGACCTTAGTTACGTTGTTGGAGAAGGCAAAAAAAATCCACCCGTTATGGATACAACTGCGTACAGCGAGCATTGACATAGACTGTGATGTCTTGTACCATATGCACGTTAAATTGAATCTTTTTAATAAGTTAAAAAATATGGGATTTCGAGTTCATGTCACAGATATCTACACATTAATCATAGATACCCTTCCTCCTAGTTGGCCACGTGTAAAAATTCATAGGTTCTTAAAAACTAATACTGAATGGATGGAGACCAGACACATCGAACATATTATAAAGTCTTACTCTGAAAAGGTATATATATATATATATATATATATATATATATAGTCATAAGCTTGATTAATTAGTTATAATTTCATATTATTATAATTATTTAGTCACTTCTGGTTTTTCATTTTTGAAGATAATGTCGGAAGGAAATAATCCAAGGGTACCAAGTGCCTAGGTGACATCGCAACGAGGTTCACCATCTGGTGCACAAACCAAATTCTCAACACCAATAGATGAGAAATACATAACTTCACTAATGGTTTCCTCCTCACCAAGTCCAACTTCAGGTGCTTAGGCACCCTCATCCAGCACTCCTGTTGCTCCACTGCCCCCATTAAACACTCTCGACGCCTCCTGTTCAATCCAAAGGAAGCCCATTGGGTTCTCCCTTCTTGGAAATAACCCGACAGGTGATAGCAATGGCGTGCTAAGATTTAAAGCTCAGAGTTTATTGCTAGTAAAAATGAACGTGGGAGTTAGTGGACCAGACAACTGGAACCAAGCTGATCAAGCCATCAAAGATGACATATACCATCAACTCTGCAAGTATTTCTCATTTTTCGATCGTTCCAAGAATAAGGTTCTATCTAGGGTTGCTGAATCATTGAGGGCATATAGGAGAAACCTTCAAAAGAAACATTTCCTGAAGCAGGCAGTGAGCTTCGATATTTTATCTTTGAAAGAGAGAGCCTCTCGCAATGTTGAAATGATAGTGGAGCAATGGATTAAGTTTTTGGAGAATGAGGCGAATGAGAAAAAGTTAATCCAAAGGGTGCAAAAAAAAACAGGGCACAAAAAACTGATATCCACAGGCTGGGAACCAAATCATATGAGGATTTGAAGAATGAATGGGCAAGTAGGACAAAGGATGGTCCAGATGAGGGTGAAAAACAAAATAGATCCAACTTATTCATTCATGCTCGACGGGACAAAGATAATAAATTCATGTCGCACTTGCCTGAGACGCTAAAATCAATAGAGGCCATCAGCCGTTAGATTCAAACCCTAATAATGACTTTGACCTTGAAAGTGATGCCCTGACCCTGAACTTTGGAAAGGATAAAAGGGAGAGGACGAGAGGTATTGGCTCACATATGCCAAAAAAAAAAATTAACACACCGCACCTCTTGTGGACGAGTTTTCTTCGGTTAAGGATCGTGTCTCGTCTAATGAGTAATGATAGTTCAACACTGATAGGGATGTCCAAGATATCAAAACAAATTCGGGAATGTTGTTGAATCAAATTAAGCAACTTGTTTCCCTTTTTCAAAATTATGGGGTCCCAATGTCGCCTCCTCAAGGTTACCCTTACCCTCCTCCCCAAGGTTTCCCCATCCTCCCCCTTCAAGATTCCCTTCCCAAATGCCACCTCATCCAACATCCCCTCCCAAATTTTGCCTCATCCAAATTCCCCTCCCAAATGCTGACTCCTTCAAAATCCCCATTCCCCATGCCTCCGCCTGTCACGGGACTTGGATCATCATCAGCAACTCATGGTGACTATGGCGAAAAGTACTATTTCAAAGACCTGAGCAATAAGAGGGTTGTTAAGGTGTGCACACTCATCTCCATGGTTGTCGGAACTCCAGTACACAATCGACCTTTGGAGAGGGGTGAGGCTCAAATACTAGTCAATAAAATATATAACGACTACGGAGATGTACCTGTGCACATTAACAGCGGGAAAGGCATGGAATTGAGTAATTATGCAAACTCTTTTATTGCTTAGCCAGTTTATTTGTTGGCCAAGATTTAATAATATTTTCTTTCGTTTCAGTTGTAATAAGAGTTTTTTTATTTGAGTTATAAGAATATTAGTTTTGTTTCAGTTTAAGAATATTGGTTTTATTTCAGTTGTAAGAATATTCTTTTATTGCTTGGCCAGTTTAAGAATATAGGTTTAGTTAAAGTTGTAAGAATATTATTTTTACTTCAGTCCTAATAACATTTTTTAACCTATTACCACAGGACTGAAATTTGAAGATTATTAATGGATTTTCCACAATACAAAGATTGGATGGGAGAGACTAACTGAATCACAAATAATCATGTAAATAGCGTTCAAGAATTTATTAAATAAGCTTTCAAAAATCCTAAAAGTGATAAGATTCCGTGTCCGTGCACCCGTTGTATGAACGGAAAATATAAGTCATTGAAAGACGTTGATTTGCATTTAATAAAGTGGGGAATCTGTCAAGACTATAATATATGGACATACCATGGTGAAAAAATATACGTTATGTTCCAGAAGAATTGTCGGTACCCAACCGTGTCACAAATCCCCAACGAGTGAAAGTGGTACATGATTCACTAGCACATCGTCCATTGATCAACTTAATTAATGATGCTTACGGACTCCACAACCATCAAAATAACCAACCTATGGATACAGCTAATGCGCATTATGGCCAACTAAATGAAAATTTTGATGTTGAACTTCTAGGAGATCGGGAATACAAACAGTTGAAAGCCGATGCGGCTAGACCGTTGTATAAATATTATGATGAAGATCATTCGGTATTATATGCAATGATTGGTTTGTATAATTTGAAGAGTCAATTTGGTTTATCTAGGGACAGCGTAACTGAAATTCTTAAGTGGGTTATATATATTCTCCCAAAAGAGAACACGTTATCAGACAATTATCTTACCATGAAGAAGAACTTAAAGGGTTTGGGTTTGAAATATAAATATATTCATGCATGCAAGTATGGTTGCTTATTTTACCACAAGGAGCATGAAGAGAATGATGGATGTCATGTATGCAGTGCACCTAGATATGTGGTTCGTGAGAATGGAAATGACAAAGCTACAAAAAGTCACAAGTGCTCGCAAGTCCAACAAAAGGTTTTGAAGTATTTTCCCCTTGGCCCACGGTTAAAACGGTTTTTTATTGTATCTTGTATAGCGGAGGCCATGACGTGGCATGCTCGATGCGAGGTGGGTGGAAATCTGATGCATCATCCAGTTGATTCACCCATCTGATAAATTTTAAACGCACAACAACATGAATTTGTAAAGGAATCACGCAACATTCGTCTTGCAATCTTAACCGATGGGTTTAACCATTTCGGTAATTTAATTACTAGTCGGAGTTATTGTCCAGTTCTCTTGGAGCCTTTAAGTCTCCCTTCGACACTATGCATGAGAAAGGAGTTCATATTATTATCTTTGTTAATACTCGGGACGAAGGCTCCCAACGATGATATTGATATATTCTTATCACCATTAATTAAAGAACTTAAAGAGTTGTGGGATAAAGTTGTGACGGAGTTTGACTCTCATAAGGGTGAAGAGTTCACTTAAAGCAATGGTAATTTGGGCGATCCACAACCTTCTAGCTTATGGGACCTTATCCGTTTGTAATGTTCATGGTTATTATGTATGTCCCATATGTGGGGAGGAAAGTAAAGCATGTTGGCTAAAACATAGTGGTAAGATGAGTTACAGGGGTCATCGTAGATTTTTTCCAACCAGTCACCCTTTTAAGAACGATAAGTCTAACTTTTTGCCTGTCAATCATGAGCGTGGAAACACCATCTACTCGGATTTCTGGTTAGCAGATTGAGGAGAAGGCGATGGCTTCGACTGTAAGGAATAGGTACATAGGCAAACACCCCCAGTTTGTAAACTTGAAGCGTAAAGCTAGGGGTATCCGAACGACCCTAGTAAAGCGAAGTCGTGGTCCGGGCAATCAATATTTTTTAATTTGTCATTGTTGATGCAAAAAAATGGACCGAATCCCATTTTTATGATCACAGATAAATAGATGAAAGCAATCCAATCAAGCACATAAGAGACAAAGATTTTTAAAGTGGTTCGGCTATGAATAAAGCCTATGTCCACTGTTATTTTATTCCCAGGGGTTTACAATAGCACCATAAGGTGTAGAGAGAGAAAGGATGTGTATCTTGTGTATGGGGTTTCTAGGTTCCCCCAAATCTCCTCGGGTGTTGACTAACTCTCCTCGGGTGCCGACTAATTCTCCTCGGGTGTCGAATATTGCCATGTAGCATGACATGTGTCCTTTTCTGATTGGTCCTCGTAGATGGAGAATTTTTGCGTTAACAGAATCCCCCAATGCTCCATGATTGATGGTTTACTTGAAAGGATGGAGTATTTATTCTGCAGTGTTGCTCGGTGCTCGTGAAATTCTTGATCTACCTTCTTGATTTGTTCAGCATAAAGTGCATTATCTCCTGGACGGCATATGATGCAGGCTGATCGATGGTTGC
The DNA here is from genome assembly GCA_949130495.1 of Sambucus nigra. Taxonomy (NCBI): domain Eukaryota; kingdom Viridiplantae; phylum Streptophyta; class Magnoliopsida; order Dipsacales; family Adoxaceae; genus Sambucus; species Sambucus nigra. The sequence goes on from OX422213.1 coordinate 157,677,541, forward strand.
TAATATTTCTTTTGAGGAACTCCGTGTGCTATGTATCACCCCTGGGAATTTGGATGCAGCCATGCCATAGTATGCAGCTTGTAGCTTGTCATAATCTTCAAGTATGTTGATTGGTTTGCTAGCCGACCAACTGCCTCCTGTGCCGAGCAGCTGAGTATTAACTTCACGTGCTTGATTTTTTTTATTTATGCTCCTCTGAATACTTTGTCGAGTAACATACTAGCTTTTGAACCCAACTCTTCAATCTGATTAGTACCAGGCTAGTGGTGGACTTCGAAACATTTTCATACAACTTCTTCTTCAATGTTGGTCGGGACAGTAGTAGTAAAGATCTCAGTGTTGTAGATGCTAAATTTGACTTCTGAACTTCAATAGTATGTGCATAATAACTCCTGAATATGCCTCCTGAACTTCTGAATTCCTCCTGAACTTCAATATACCTCCTGAACTTCAATAGCCTCCTGAACTTCAATATCAAAAATAATTCCTGATCAAGAAAAAACAACTCCTGAATGATAATTAGTCGGGGCCCCGACCGTGTGAGTTTGTGGAGTTGAATTTGATGCTCGACTGTATGATGTTATAAGAATGTGCCACCGAATGAATAAATATATCTGTAATAGAAGCCCCTAAGTGTGGAATGTGAACTTTGAATGCTTTTTGCTTGATCGCTTTCACATACTCATAAAATGTTTCCGACCAACTGTAGTTGACAGCTTCTTATTTCCGACCAACCTAAGTTGACATTTTTGGGAATAGATTTACTTCCCAACCAACCTTAGTTGGCATTTTTGGGAATAGATTTACTTCCTAACCAACATAAGTTGGCATTTTTAGGAATATATAGTTTTACTTACCGTAGGAATACATTTACTTCCTAACCAACATAAGTTGGCATTTTTAGGAATACATAGTTTTACTTCCCGTAGGAATACATTTACTTCCTAACCAACATAAGTTGGCATTTTTAGGAATAGTTTTACTTCCCGTAGGAATACATTTACTTCCTAACCAACATAAGTTGGCATTTTTAGGAATACATTTTTGATAATAAATCATAGAGACTTCCTCGGAGCTGACCAACGGATTGTTGGGAATAAGATATAATAAATGCTGGAGACATCCTTGGAGCTGACCAACAGATTGTTGGGAATAAGATAATATATGCTGGAGACATCCTTGGAGCTGACCAACAGATTGTTGGGAATAAGATAATATGTGCTGGAGACATCCTTGGAGCTAACCAACAGATTGTTAGGAATAAGATAATATAAATGTTGGAGACCTCCTTGGAGCTGAATATATGATTATAAATATTTGTCGAGCGCCATGCTGAAATAAGAATAGAATATGCATCCAAATAGATATAAAGAATAATTAAAAATAATAAAGTGCCTCGTTGATCTGTCGAGGTAGAATTATATAATGCCGAACAAGAATAAGATCTTCTAGAACATAAGAATATGGCCGAGAACATTGTCAGGCCTGAATATAAATAAGAATTATCCGACCAACTATCCGTTGGGGGTGAAACACAACGAATGTTGTAATTCTCCTTAAAGCTGAATAAGTATCTTGTCGAGGCACAATTGCATAATTCCGAATAAGAATAATATTTTCCAGAACATAAGAATATGGCTGAGAACTTTGCTGGGCCTGCATATAAATAAGAATTACCCCGACCAACTATCCGTTTGGGGTGACATATAATAAATGTTATAGTTCTTCTCAGAGCTGAATATGATAATAAGTATCTCGTCAAGTTCCATGCTGATATGAATATAGAATATGAATCCCAAGGGATATATAGAATAATTTGTGTTTGAGCCGATATCTGGGCCTGAATATAAATAAGAATTGCCCCGACCAACTATCCGTTGGGGGTGAAATATAATAACTTTTGTAGCTTTTCCTCGAAGCTGAATATGATAATAAGTATTTCGCCGAGCTCCATGAAGAGATGCATATAGAATATGAATCCCAAGGGATATATAGAATAATTTGTGCTTGAGCACAAATCAAAGCAGTAATAAAATATATAGTTCCTTGCTGAGGTGAAATTTCATAATGCTGAGCAATGATAATAGTTTCCAGATTGTTTCCGAGTATTCGTCGGCGTTGAGTCTAGTACCTGTAAAAATTAATATCTTGCTCTACCATTTGTGTAGGCTGAATTGATTAGTCATGAGAATAATTTACTCATACAATCAATATATGATATGTATATGCTTGAAAAATAAAAATATTAATTTCAAAAAATGAAATAATATATGTTGGCTGATATGTCGAGGTAAAACTGCCTGATGTCGAGCAATAATAGTTTTCATAGGTTTAAAATTGTGGTTGAGCTTTCGTCGGGATTGAATCTCGTCCCTATGAAATTTTAATAAGTTGCCCGAGCACCTGTCGAGGCTAGATCAAATAATTATTGTCATGAGAATAATTATTCAACCAAACAATATGTGATGTGTATCAACATAAGGCAATACAAATTTCAATATATGAAATAATATTTTTGTGCCAAATGTGTGTGAGATGGACAAATTTTTATCAAATATGCATCATAAATAAGACGTAGAGTTTTCTGTAAAGTTATTTAATCTCCAACAACTAATCAGGTATAAGTTGCTGTTTGAAAATTATTTATCACTTGGTTTTAAAGATATTTTTGGGGTGATCACAAGTTAAAAAATACTTAAGCCCCCTGTTTGTCCCCGAGCTGAACTCATGTTTAAAGAAATATCTAGGGTGCTTCGCATTTTTTAATACCCCAAGATTCTACTGCTGCCGACAAACGGCATGGATGTTGCCGACCAACATTTAAGGATATCTCAAGTTATAGAATATATGGTGCCGACCAAGAAGCAAATGGTCCCCGACCAGCTGAGCAATTTCGCCGATCAACAAAAATGGTGCATTGACAGCACCGAACAACGTTAGATGTCACCGACCAAAAAGTGGATGGTTGGATAGTTGCCGACCAGTAAATTGAACCCTCTGAACAAGACTGAGATGTCGCCGATCAAGAAGTAGATGATCGTCGACCTGCAATTGGTTCCACCGAGCTACAATATGAGTCTCCGACCAACAATAAGATACCTCGTAGTTGGATAAAATTATTTCAACGTTGCTGATGGATCTTCACATCTTATCTTCGACAAATAAAAATGGTCTGGTTAAGCTTATCTTTAATAAAATACGGCCCAAGATGATGCCGATCAGCAATATAGATGGCTGACCAGAATATCTCGAATCCTTAGATCAGAAAAATAACATTCGATGTAAAATTTAAGCATTAAGAATGTTAATTAAATGAATAATTATCTAATCCACTAGATCGTGTGATTTCGATAAAGAAACCCTATGATGTGATGAACGAGGGGCCAACATATCAAATTTGTGCCCAGAGTCTTGATATGGTCATGATTGTTTTACTGATCATCTTTTACAAGAGGCGGGTAATGATTTTTCAGGTGACAGAAAATTATTTTTTATATTGATCCCTTCCTATTCCCTATTTGGAGAGATAAAAATATGGTGAATGATCGAAGTTATTACCAAATTTATATCAAAAATCAATCAATTGGACTTTATTGACATAGATGGAAGATGAACCAAATTAAGTATATAGTTCATAAAAATGAATGCAAAGAGACTCAATCTTGAAGAGAGAGAAAATAGATCTGGGTCATGATTTCCATGAGAAAACTTTTTATTGTCTTTAACCTTTTCACATTCTCTTATTAAAAATATGATGGGAATTTGAATAGACATCAAAGATCTTACAAAATTTATAATGAAAATTATCAAATCTTACCACCGTCATATATATTGGTATATGTAATCATTTAAAATATTTATTCCATGATATAAAATTGAAACTTGAGAATCAAGCAAAAAGTTATGATTTATGAAATCCATTATTTTTCAAATTTCTAAATAAGAATTAATCTAACAGTTATGATTTTAAAATCATGATATGCAATATTTTGCAGATAAAAATTGGACAATTAATTTATGTATATAAACATAAAAATCATGATTGAATCAAAAGATGTATGTATAATTGATTATACGTAGAGAAAATAAAAACTTAGCTTTTGGTGGAGAACAACGCTTGTAACACGATTCCCACAGACGGCGCAAATCTGTTGCTGCAAAAAACTGGACCGAATCCCATTTTTATGATCACAGATAAATAGATGAAAGCAATCCAATCAAGCACATAAGAGACAAAGATTTTTAAAGTGGTTCGGCTATGAATAAAGCCTACGTCCACTGTTATTTTATTCCCAGGGGTTTACAATAGCACCATAGGGTGTAGAGAGAGAAAGGATGTGTATCTTGTGTATGGGGTTTCTAGGTTCCCCCGAATCTCCTCGGGTGTCGATCAACTCTCCTCGGGTGCCGACTAATTCTCCTCGGGTGTTGAATATTGCCACATAGGATGACATGTGTCCTTTTCTGATTGGTCCTCGTAGATGGAGAATTTTTGCGTTAACAGTCATATTTGAAAGATTATCGTATAAGGCTTGTAGTTGATGTGATACACACAGAGAAGAATATTACAAAACATCTGGAAAACATATGTCTCGGTAGATCTCATTCAAAAGATGGAGTGCGGGCCCTTCTAGATCTACAGGATATAAAAATAAAGAAGAAGCTGTGGCTAAAAAATAATCCTATAACAGGAAGAATTTCTACCCCCTGCTACTTTCACTTTGACTACTAGTGAGAAAAGGATCCTCTTAGATGTGTTGTTTAGCTTGAAGACTCGAATCGATTATTCTGGAAATTTACGTAAGGTAGTAAGCGACCAAGCAAATGACTTGAAACAGTGCAAGTCTCACGACTGTCACGTAACCATCCAATTAATCCCTTTGTTATTTTGGCATTGATTTTCTGAACATAAATATCTTCGTCGAGTTGTGCAAAAGTGGTAACAAAAAGCATATTAAAGCTGCGAAACCAACTTTAGCCGAGGAAATTTGTGTATTAGAGAAATATTTTCCTTCGTTGTTCTTTTATATCAACATCCACCTGCTTGTACATTTATGCAATGAAGCTTTATTATGTGGTCCCGTTAGGTATTATTGGATGTATCCTTTTGAGCGCTTAATAAAAACCTTCAAAGATTATGTAAATAATACACGGTATATTGGAGGGTCAATTACTGAAGAATATGTAAGGATGGAATCATCGCTATATGGTAGGGAACATATGCCAAAACAACAGGTGAGGAGGTTCAATCCTCGTGGAGAATGAGTTATCAGGGAAATTGACGAGTTTGAGGACGAATTTCAGTTTGGGAACCCTAAAGCGGTAAAACTCAGAAATCTACAATACGAGCAAGCAGCTCATTTTATCTTCGAATCGTAAGATGGAGTCGAAGAGTGGAGATAGTGAGTATCTACTGAATTCTTCTTCTTTGATTATATGTGTTTTATATTTTATGATCTAAACTTTACAATTTACCGGTAGGAAGCATGCATTGAAAATTGCCCAAAATCAAATGAGAAATTTCATGACAACTGATTTTAGGGCATGGGTGTCAAAAGAGGTAATTTTCACATCTTATGTGTGAGGTCATTTATTCATGTTTGGTAAAAACATGCCCTCATACAAATTCATTGATAAATACAGCTTCTAAAAAGAGGTGATGTCTCTTCCACACTTGCACGCCTAATAAAAGCTCCTAGTTTTTGTGCGAAAGAGTTTAAGAAATTCTACACCAACGGTTTTGATTTCATTTCATATCCATATAAGGAAAATATTTTGACGCAAAACAATGGAATATCAATTTTAGCCTTGACCACTTGTATAACTAACAAAATCGATATTATGGGATAATCCAACAAATCCTATAACTTGATTACTAGGATTTCACAGAAATCGTATTTTATTGTGGTTGGGTAAAGGTGGAGGATACAGCGAATTCTTGCAAAGTTGACTGACTCCAAACTTATTATGATAGATTTATCAAAGCTAAAGAGTAAAGATTGCATAGTCAACGAGCCTTTTATTTGTGCCTTTCAGAACGTAAAGAAGGTTTTCTACTCAAAGTTCATAAACGATGGCAATTGGTCTATTGTTGTGCATGAACCAAAGGGTATTACTACTCAAGTGGATACATTAAAGGCCCTGAAAGAGTTCCAGTCAGCTCTTGATGACAACCCTAATTTGAAGGATCTTTTAGTTGATTTAGAGGAAGACTGAGTATCAAAATATTATATTATCCTTGACAATCTTATTTGTATCCTATTATGATATTGACATTGTATTAGCGCTTTACTTTGATGTATGAATGTTTAGTTACTTTTACAAATATTTAATATGATTTATGTAAGTTAACTTTCAATAATATGTTATGTTCGGTCGAATGTTTAGTTACTTTCACAAGACGCTCAGTTTGAGAATAGAGTCATTTGAGTTTGTGATTAAATCAAATTTATCATGCTTAATTTCCACCTGTTCCTATACATATACATTTGTTGATCAGTTTCATTTATGCAGTCTTTATAAAATGAAGTTAAATTAGCTTGATTTTACAAAAATTATATTAAGGAAACTAATCAACAAATGTACATGTAAAAGAATACACTAGGGGCTCCAGGATCAATTTGGTCTAATCACAAATTCAGAAGACTCTATTTAATGGCCTTCTTAGATCGCAGGAACCGGGTACTCTTTAATTTAAGTGAAGTAGTTATATAATTGATATGCATTATCTTTTGAATCTTTTAGATGATAGAATAAGTATGGGATAATTATTAGTTTTGTTTGGTTTGGGTGTTGGCTAATTATTAATTGTTGGCTTGTTGGTGGATAGTATGTAAGAAGGAGTACGGGATAGTTATTGGTTGTTGGCTTGTTGTTAGTTTTTGGATGTTGGATAATCACAAGACCCTAGGTTTGAGAATACGATGTTAATTTCAAAATATTTTGACTTGGGCTTAAAAACATGTCGTTAGGGGGCGAAACCCTAAAACACCACCCAAACGGCCCCGTAAGAGACACAAACACCTCGCGTGGGAATTTTCCCACTTGTAATGCGAACTCAATCCCCCTTTTTCTTGGGCTTTTCCCTTTCTGAAGTATTTTCTCTTTAACTTAGAAAATAGGTTATGTTTGGCAAGAAAATCTGCCTTTTCTGGCCATACCAAATGTTGTGTGTTGTAGAGCTCATTGAAATTATTCTGGAGAGGAAAGCCGAATAATATGATGCATTTTCCTATTTGGAGTTTGATAGAGTATTCCAAATACGATTCCTCTTATTACGGGGAGTGAGCCTGCATCAAGAACCACCCATCTAGGACACTCTAATAGTATTTTCCCCTATTCTTGATGTTTGTCATTTACAACACTCCTTTTCCCCTTTCTTTGAGTGTTCCTTCGTCGTGATTTTATCTTCGACAAGCTTCTTATACAAATTATATCCTACTCACAGGACACTTTGGTATTTCTACCACGAATACACCTTTGTCACGCGTACAACTTCTTTACTCGCAAACCTATTCTCTTAGAGAAGCTTAAGGCCTATATTTTCATTTCCAGATTTATTAGGATTGTTGAGGTTATGAAATGGGAATTTAACTTTCCATTTTTTTTTTATCAAAAATGGAAATCTAGAAATACCCGATTCATAACCTCAAAAATCCTGAGAAATATGGAGATGAAAATATAGATCTCAAGCTTCTCCAAGAGAAAAAGGTGTGCGAGTAAAGAAGTTGTATCCATCACGAAGGTGTATTCGTGGCAAAAAGACCAAAGCGTTTTAAGAGTAAGCTATAATTTGTATGAGAAGCTTGCTGGAGAGAAAATCACGGCGAATGAACACTCAAAGAAATGGGAAAAGAGTGTTGTAAATGAGAAACATCAAGAACGGGGGGAAATACTATTAGAGTGTCTTTGATCGGTGGTTCTTGATGAAGGTCACTGTAAGAACCAGGAATTTTCAAACCCTAGTATAACCTACGACCTCGATTTAAGCTCCCATAAGATGAGTAAAATCAAAAATATTCTCAAGAAGTAAGGACCTATGTTTAAAATCCTACAACTTAGCTTTATTAACTTTAACCCATAAAGTTTCAGTTAATTACAAAAAAGTCCCTAAAACTTTCAAAATGAGATAAACTAAATTGAACCCCTAAACTTCTACCTTATATCAAATTAAACCTTTGGACCTCAACTAACATGAAGTTACAGTTTCAACCCTGAAATATTTTTAAAATTATCAAAATGCCCCTAAACTTTAAAAAAATGTACTTTTATGGACAGAAATACAATAACATCAAAGATTAAGGATTCAAATCAAAACCTTAGTTTTTCCTCAGTCCACATACACACCCACATCAACAAAAGAGGTGAAAAACCACATGCTAACACATGGTAAACCTTAGGAACCCATGTGCCCCCAACCAAACTCAAAAATCACCCTAACTGAATTCAGATCCACCTCCTTTTTACTCCAATCAACTCTCCACTCAAAGTAGTACAAATACCCAACGTCCTAAGCAGTAGAGACTCATCCCATAGTTCACTTCAAAAGTTTGAATTTTCTCTCAATTCAAGTAACTCATCATTTTGTGCTTTAATTTCAATTCTTTCAATTCTAGTCATTTTTTGCATAATTAATCTAGTTAGACCACTAATAATGTGCAATATTTTACATGTAAAAATGCCTAGAATAGAGGAAAATAGTAGGAACCCCATTAAAGCTTGAGCGTTAATGGTGAAATCAATTACAGTAACCAAAACTCTGATTTAAAGCCATGAATAGACTCATTATAACCTCAGGATGCCGAGTGTAATGGTAAAAAGCCACGAATGTTCATAGAGAAGGCTAATCGATCACAAGTGTTTACAAAACTAAAAACCTGTAAATCCAAAATTCTCGACCTACAGTCCATCAAAATACTTGAAACCAAAACCAAATTACTCTCCTACATAGCAAAAGCCAAAACCAATTCATAATATACCCTGCCATACTCTATAAATCCACGAATGTTAGGTAAAAAATTCATGAAAAAATAAAGTTTTGAAACTCGACTTATAATGATATTCGAACCATGTAACCTAAATATTTGAAATCCTCATGAAAAATAAGGCTAAGTTGGTTAAGAAATCATCTCAAAATGTGAAATAGAGAAGGAGAAAACCTCACTCAAGTTTTAAACCCTAGAAAATCAAAATTGAGAGGTAAAAGATGAAGACTTTGACCAGGAACTTTGACCCCGCGCGTGGCCAATCAGGAAATTCTGATTTTTTTGCCAAAAAAATTATTTGATTTTTCTGATCAAAATGGTATAAAATAAGACCATGTTTGGATATTCCTAGCCCAAATTATGTAAAAATGAGGTTTTTACTTAAAGAATTTATTTTTAAATTACGAATCAACCCCTAGCAATTTTTTCAACTTTGGAATTTACACCCCAAGCTTTACCCCTAGATTCGTCAAACTATTTTAAGACAAAAACTCTCTTGCACAAAAGTTCAAAAATGAGCTTAAGGTCCTTATTTTAAAGTCCCAAGATAATTACACATAAGCCTCTGAAACTTTATTAAAGACAGTTTTAAGTACAAAACTAACTGATTAAACCCTAATACTCCTATGCCACACATTGTATAATAGAAAATTAAGTCCCAAATCTTCTGGATACTCCAGCGTGACAGCAACTCAACAGAATACCAAGCAAGTAGGTTTTTCCTACCTTTTTAGAATTATACTTCAACTATTTGAAATATTGCTATTGATATCACTCTGTGATAGCTACATTGACTCTGAGTATGTGCATGTTATTACACTGCGATACTACATATTTTGTTAACCAGCATCAGTATTTGAATTATCACCAGCATTTAATTTAGAATCAAATTTAACCCTTCTAAAATAATAACTGAGATCATGTACTATATTGATTCAGTTTGCCCTTGCACTTTTGTGATGTATTTTACTATAAGCATAAGTATTAACTAGGAAGTAAACTGACGTGTTATCCGATGGAACTTTCTACTTGGCCTACTGGTCTGAGATGATTGAGAGATGTGATTATTGTTATATACGTATGAGTGCCACTTAGCTAGCATTCCTAGGCGGTTACTTTTCCCTAAAAGTTTTGAGTTGATTTATGTATTGATTATAATAAAGTTACACTGATGGATTAATTACCTCTATACCCCTTAGTGAACTAGTAATAATGGGATTATAAGTTCAAAATTCCTTGACTTTCTTCAAACATGATTATAACTAAATTGATAATGTACCGTATTTTCTTAAACGGACTAATCACTATAGAATTGTGAATTTACAACATTGTAAGTTATAATCTAATAAACATAACATTATCAGCTTATTATTGTCAGCCGTTTTAAACATTGATTCTATACACACTCCAACTCTCCTTTATATCTATATTATTGTTATAGAACTGGTAGAACCTACTTAGCATATTTATGTTAATTCTTTCCTTCTCCAAATGTGCCAGGAGAAAGGAAATAGTGTATCTTCCCTACTAGAGACAAACAACGATCACCTGTTCGCATATGTGACCGTATGGGCGGAGATTAAACCAGATAGGAGCAAGGAATGGCGCTTTTCAATTTTCTATATTGTCGTGTGTACTAAAAACATGTAATTCACCCCTGCAGTGGTTCCACCATATGTATCATATTAATAATGAATAAAAGGTCATGTTATTCCTCCTTAACTTTAACTCATTGCTTTATGTGTACTTATTGTTCATTCATACTAAAAAGCAGGGTGTGACAAGTTAGTATCACAGTATGTTTTAAAATTAAAACATATTGTCGGGTTAGCTTTCTATGCGGGAAATAGATAAGATATTAGTTATTTGATATTTGTAACTTCTTTTATTACTATTATTATATGGTAAATCCATTTTGCAGTATGGATGCATGGGATACGTTTCTGTTTAATCTAGATATTGAGGCAGAGCCTTCTCTGACTTTTTAATTGTCGAAGCAAGAACTTTATATGAAAGTCGAAGCCCCAAAAGGAGAATTGGGAATTTTTCTGATAGGAGATAAGAGTGTTTTTCCTTGCAGATGGAAAATCCGACCACCGGATTTTATCAATTTGCAAATTATTCCTCAGTTAGTTAAAAGAATGAAATTGGCTAATATTATGACGATACTAGGTAGCATAGATATCATTATGGGAGAAGTGACTTAAATAAATTATCCGAGGAGTGGAAGAAGACTGGGAAGGTTCAAGCATTGACGTTAAGAGGCTAGTATTGACTAATAGAGCATTGGGCGAGATGCAGGTGATGAGAAAGTTCGATGAGTTTGCAAATGATCCAGTTATACTACAAGAAGCCATCAATTTAGCATTTGTCGATGACCTACCATCTCCACTGATGTATATAGAAGCAATAAAAAATGGTGACATACATTGACAATATTGACTCGACGAATGATGCAGACCAAGGAGATTACTTAGTCAGCCCTGACTCCATAACTAATGATGACGCGACCGCTCCGACTTATAAAAAGGATTTTACCGTTAACTGTTGTTAACAATTTGTTTAATATAAATGTTAGCCACACTGTGATAAATAGTGATGTATAATAGTACTATACACTTAACGTGATATAAAATAGGCTTGTTTTTTTATTTACTGTTATAATTCTTGCTATTAAAATCATACTATTTTAGGATGGTTAGTACTCAAACTCCCTTTGCTGGAACTCAATCAGAACAAACTCTGATTGATGGAATCATGCGGTGTCTCCAGGAACTTACTACGTTAGCTCGACAACAACAGACTACTCATATAACTCCTGAAGATGTGTCCCAGGAACTTCGTAGAATGAATGCCTTAAGGAATTTCTATGACAACGACCTCCATATTTTCTTGAAAAACCAGGTGCAAATGAAGCTGAGAAACAGATGCGCCAGATTGTGAAAATCATGAACGGATTAGGGATAGCTACTAATCTCTGAATCACTTTAGTTGCATACCTGTTTAAAGGCGAAGAATATTTTTGGCGGCAAGCCGTATCACGTAACCAGAACGTTATTAATTTTACTTCGGAGAAGTTTGAGGAGACTTTTGTCAAAAAGTATTTTCCTGAGATTGAGTGAGACCAACGAATAGTTGATTTCCTAAAATTATAATAAGCTACCCTATCAGTATCTCAATACAAGGTTAAGTTTACTGAACTATCTCATTATGCCCTGGAATATGTAGATACCGAGGTGAAGAGATGTAAGCAATTTGAAAGTGGACTACACCCTAGAATTAAGAATTTCATCGCTCTATTATGAATTCGAGAGTATTCCCAGTTGATTGACGTTGTAGCCATTATAGAATGTAATTATTCAGCATTGATTCGATCTCCACCCCCACTTGTTAGGAACAACCATATCATCAGAACCCCATCTCATTCTAAACCCCATTTGTATACAAACTCCAGGGGAAAGCTTATTCCCAAATCCATCATAACACAACCTGTTCTGAAATCCGTTGTCATGAATGTCATGAAATAGAACATATTCGACCCCGATGTCCTAAGATAAAAAAATCTCCAATCCGTCGCAAATTAAACAAACTCTTAAAAAATCCAAATTTTCGTTCTATTCCAAATCACTTCAAGCCAACTCAGAGAAATCCGCCAATTCTGAATCGTGGGAGGAATTATGCCACAAGGCCTATGTGAAATGCACATGACGTGATTAAAGGTGTGATTATTTTTTAGCATATTTCGACTTATATTTTGTTTAACACAGGAGCTACGCATTTTTTATCAGTCTTAGACTAGATAAATTAATACGATTATCCCCAACCTCCTTTACCAGCAGGTGAAATCAATACGTCAACACAAGGTTATAGGAATTGTAAAATTTAGCTTAGCCTAGGAACTCTATTAGCAAACTTGATAATATTAGATATTCGCGAATTCGATATTATTATCGGAATGGATTTATTATATGAACATCATGCTTATATCAATTTTCAAACCAAGAAAATTCATTTTTGTAATGAAAATAATTGTTCTTTTATATTCCAAGGAATAGGTTCGTCGAATCCTTTAAAATCTCAAATTCAAATTTCTTCTTTAATTCCAAATTTACTGGAACAATTTGAAGATGTTTTTCCCAAAGATTTACCAGGATTACCTCCTATTAAAGAAATTGAGTTTTGTATCAATCTTCATCCCAATACACTTCCTATTTCGATGCCCCCATATCTAATGGCTCCTTTAGAAATTGGGGAACTTATTACCCAATTAGATGATCTTTTGTCAAAAGGTTTCATTCAATTAAGTACATCGCCTTGGGGAGCTCCAGTGTTATTTGTTAAGAAATATGATAGAAGCTTAGACTGTGTATAGATTATCGTGAACTAAATTCTGGAACTATTAAGAATAAGTATCCTTTACCCCAAATAAGAGATCTGTTTAATCAACTTAAAGGAGCAAGGGTCTTTTCTAAAATAGATTTACGATCCGTATATCATTAGTTACATGTCAGAGAGGAGGATATTCCAAAGACTACTTTTTGAACTCGTTACGAACATTTTGAGTTTATCCTAATGTCATTTGGTTTACCTAATGCCCTAGTAGCTTTTATAGATCTAATGCATCGATTCTTTAGACCTTTTTTGGACCAATTCGCTATCGATTTCATTGTTGATATTCTTATATATTCTCAAGAATTGACAGATCATATTCAACATTTAAAGATAGTCTCGAGTACTCTTAGAACTCATAAGTTATACGCCCAAAAGAGCAAATGTGATTTCTCGATGAAAGAGTTTAAATTTTTAGGACATGTGATTTCTAAAAATATAATCCAATTCGATCCAGTTAAAATTTTAGCCATTTTGGAGTGGAAAAATCCTACTAGTATTAACGAAATAAAAAAAATTCTCCGATTAGTTGGATATTACCATCGATTCATCGAAGGGTTTTCACGTATTGCTCTTCCCCTTTCAAAACTAACATGGAAGGGAGTTCTATTTGTATGGATAAAATAATGTAACCAATCATTCCGAGTGTTGAAGGACAAGTTGACTACTGCTCCTATCCTCCTTATTCCTTCTAGTGATGTAAGTTATGAGGTATATACCGATGCTTCGTTATAAGGATTAGGATGTGTATTAATGCAAAATGAAAAAGTAGTGGAATATGAGTCACGAAAACTCAAGACATATGAGCGTAATTATCCAGTCCATGATCTAGAACTAGCAGTCGTAGTTTTTGTGTTAAAGATTTGGCGTTGTTATCTTTATGGTGTAAGTTTCCAAGTTTTTTTAGATCACAAAAGTTTGAAATATATCTTTACCCAAAAAGATTTGAACTTAAGACAACGATGATGGATAGAATTTTTGGAAGATTACCGATTTTAACTTAATTACCATCGAGGTAAAGGTAATGTAGTAGCCAGCGCTTTGAGTCGAAATTTGATAGGAAGACTTCATACTCTAACTTCCAATGATATTGTCGCTACCATAGAGTAATATGATCTACGATTACTTAGCCCTTGCACCAAATTTTTTAACAATATCGCTCATCCCGAATTAAGAAAGAGAATCTTAATGCAACATACCCAATATTCTTTTGTACATAATTTTTTGAGCAAAAATCCAGATTTTTCCTATGATAGAGAAACAGTACTTTGATTTAAAAATAGACTGTATGTGCCTGATAATGCATCTCTATAAGAATAAGTGTCGCACGAAGCTCATAATTTGAAATTCATGATACACTCCGGAAGTTCAAAAATGTACCATGCTTTGAAGAAGAAATATTGATGGCCAAATATGAGAACCGATATCGAGAACTTAATAAGGAGATGTCTTACTTGTCAACGAGTAAAGATAAAACACCAACACCCCTAGTGGACTTCTCCAACCCTTACTTATCCCGAATGGAAATGGGATCATATTACCATGGATTTTGTTATTGGACTACCCCGTACGTCCCAATGACATAATTCAATTTGGGTAATAGTAGATCGATTTCCCAAGTCGGCCCATTTTTCGTCATTACAAACCATCGATTCATTCCATGAGCTTAAAAAGTTATACATTCGAGAAATTATTCGATTACATGGAATCCCTTTATCCATTGTATCATATAGAGATCCTCATTTTATAAGATAATTTTGGCAAGCATTGTAAACTACAATGGGTACCAAACTTCACTTAAGTACTGCATTCCACCCCCAAACAAATGGAAAATATGAACGTACAATTCAAACCTTAGAGGATATGTTACGAGCTTGTACGTTAGATATGTCTAACCATTGAAATGTATATTTTCCCCTTATCGAATTTTTATATAATAATAACTATCAAACCAGTATCAAAGCTGCCCCATTCGAAGCTTTGTACGGTAGACCTTGTAGATCCCTGGTATGTTGGATAGAATCAAGAGATAGTAAACACTTTGGACCTAAAATAATTTAAGAAACCACTAAGGTAATACAACAGATTTGAGAGAAGTTGAAGAGAGCCCAAGATCAACAAAAGAGTTTTACTGCTCATCGCCAAAAACCATTAGAATTTCAAGAAAGCGAGTAAGTATTTTTGAAAGTATCTCCTCGGAAAGGAATTCTACGTTTGGAAAAGAAAGGAAAATTAGCCCCTCGATATATTGGACCTTTCATAATTTCTAAACGAATAGGCTCCATTGCCTATCAAATAGAATTGACTATGGAATTATCCAATATCCATAATGTGTTTCATGTATCACAATTATGTCAGTATATACTAGATCAGTCCCATACTATCACATGGAAAGATATTTCAATTAAACCCAATCAAGAATTTGAAGTACGTCCTATTCAAATTCTTTATCGCTAAGTGAAGTATCTCAGAAATAAGGAAATCCACTCAGTTAAAGTACTTTGGGAACACCAGGACCAACAAAAAGCTACATGGAAACCAGAACAGGCAATAAAGGATCAATACCCCGACTTATTCTTAGGTATAATTCGAGGACAAATTGTTTTAAGGTAGGTAGATTGTAAGAATCAGGAATTTTCAAACCCTAATATGACCTACGACCTCGATTTAAACTCCCGTATGATGAGTAAAATAAAAATCTTCTAAGAAGAAAGGACCTATGTTTAAAATCCTACAACTTTATTTATTAACTTTAACCCCTTAAAGTTTTAGTTAATTACAAAGAGTCCCTGAAACTTTCAAAATGAGATAAACTATGATATATTGAACTCCTAAACTTCAAACTTATATCAAATTAAACCATTGGATCTCAACTAACATGAAATTATAGTTTTAACCCTGAAAACTTTATGACATTACCAAAATTCTCTTAAACTTTACAAAAAATGTACATTTATGGACATAAATTCAATTACATCAAAGATTACGGACTCACATCAAAACCTTAGTTTTACCCCAGTCCACATACACCCCTACATCAGCAAAAGAGGTGAAAAACAACATGATAAACCTTATGAACCCATGTACCCCCATTTTAACCAAACTCAAAACTCACCCTAACTGAATTCAGATCCACCTCATTTTTACTCCAATCAACTCTCCACTCAAAGCAGTATAAATACCCAACGTCCTAAGCAGTAGAGACTCATCCCATAGTTCACTTCAAAAGTTTAGATTTTCTCTCAATTCAGGTAACTCGTCATTTTATGCTTTAATTTTAATTCTTTTAATTCTAGTAGTTTTCTGCGTAGTTAATATAGTTTGAACACTAATAATATGCAAGCTTTTACATGTAGAAATGCCTAGTATAAAGGAAAAAGGTAGGAACCCCATTAATGCTGAAACTTTAATGGTGAAATCCATTACAATAATCTGAAATATGATTTGAATCCATGAATAGACTCATTATAACCTCAGGATGCCGAGTGTAATGGTGAAAAGCCATGAATGTTCATACAGAAGGCTAATCGATCACAAGTGTTTACAAAACTGAAAAACCTGTAAATCCAAAATTCTCGACCTACAGTCCATCAAAATCCTTGAAACCAAAACCAAATTACTCCCCTACATAGCAGAAACCAAGCCCAATTCATAAGATACCCTGCCACACACTATAAATCCACGAATGTTTGGTCAGAATTTCATGAAAACACGTAGTTTTAAAACTCGAGTTATAATGATATTCGAAGCATGAAACCTTTATATTTGAAATCCTCAAGAAAAACTAGGTTAAGTTGATTAAGAAATCATCTCAAAAGGTATAACAGAGAAGGAGAAAACCTCAATTAAAGTTTTAAACCCTAGAAAATCAAAATCGAAAGGTAGAAGAAGAAGACTTTGACTAGGAACTTTGACCCCCGCGCGTGGCCAATCAAGAAATTCTGATTTTTTTTTCCCCAAAAATTCGATTGAATTTTTCTGATCAAAATGGTATATTCCTAGATCAAGTTATGAAAAAAATGAGGTTTTTACGTGAAGAAATTTACTTAAAATTATAAATTAACCCCTAGCAATTTATTTAATTTTAGAATTTGCACCCCAAAATTTGCCTATACATACATCAAACTATTTTAAGATAAAACCTCTCTTGCACCAAAGTTCAAAAATGAGCTTAAGGTCCTTATTTTAAAGTCCCAAGATAATTACACATAAGCCCCCAGAACATTATTAAAGACAGTTTTAAGCACAAAACTGACTGATTAAACCCAAATACTCCTATACCACACATTGTATAACATAAAATTATGTCCCAAATCTTCTGAATACTCCAGTGTGATAGAAACTCAACAGAATACCAAGCAAGTAGGTTTTTTCTACCTTTCCAGTATTATACTTCGCATATTTGAAATACTTCTATTGATATCACTTTGTGATAGCCACATTGACTCTGAGTATGTGCATGTTATTACACTGCCATACTACATATTTTTTTAATCATCATCAGTATTTGAATTATCACCAGTATTTAATTTAGAATTAATTTTAACCCTTTTCACCTAATAACTGAGATCATGTACCATATTGATTCAGTTTTCCCTTGCACTTTTGTGATATATTTTACTATAAGCATCAGTATTAACTATGAAGTAGACTAACGTGTTGTCCCATGGAACTTTTTACTTGGCCTACTGGTCTTAGATGATTGAGAGCCATGATTATTGCTACATACGTATGAGTGCTACTTAGCTAGTGTGCCTAGCCAGTTACTTTTTCCCAAAAGTTTTGGGTTGATTTATCTACTGATTATGATAAAGTTACACTGATGGCTTAATTACCTCTATACCCTTTAGTGAACTAGTAAGAATGGGATTATTAGTTCAAAATTCCTAAACTTTCTTCAAACATAATTCTAACTAAACTGGTAATGTATCGTATTTTCTTAAACCGGCTAATCACTATGGACTTATGAATTTCCAACATTATAAGTTATAATCTGATAAACATAGCATTATCAGCTTATTATTTTCAGTCATTTTAAACACTGATTCTATACACACTCCAACTCTCCTTTATATCTATATTATTGTTAGAGAATAGGTGGAATCTGCTTAGCATATTTTTGCTAATTCCTTCCTTTTCCAGATTTGCCAGGAGAAAGGAAATAGTATATTTTCCCTACTAGAGACAAACACTTGTCATTTGTTCGCATATGTGACTGTATGGGCAGAGATTAAACTAAATGGGAGCAAAGAGTGGCGCTTTTTAATTTTCTATATATTTCGTGTGTACTAGAAACGTGTAATTCACCCCTGCGGTGCTTCCTCCATATGTAGCATATTAATAGTGAATAAAAGGTTATGTTATTTTGCATTAACTTTAACTCGTTGCTTTATGTGTACTTCTTTTCATTCATACTAAAAAGCAGGGTGTGATAGCCACACCCCCCAAACGGTTCCGTGAAAGGCACCCACACCTAGCACGGGACCAATGTAACTCTTAAGAACTGACCGAGTGATCACGGGACCCCTGGTTTGAGAGCACAGTGATAATTTGATAATATTTACACTTAGGCTTGAAAATATGGCGTTGGAGGGCGAAACTCCGAAACACCCCTCAAACGATCCCGTGAGAGGCACCCACACCTCGTACTGGACCAATGTAACTTGTAAGAGCTGACTGCATGGTCACAGGACCCCCGGTTTGAGAATACGATGATAATTTAAAAATATCAGGCTCAGGCTTAAAAATATGCCTTTAAAGGGCGAAAACCCAAAGCACCACCCAAACGACCCCGTGAGAGGCACGAACACCTCACATGGGACTCCTGATTTGAAAATATGACAATAATTTGAAAATATATAGACTTAGGCTTAAAAACATGCCATTATAGGGCAAAAAACTAAAACACCCTCCAAACAGTCCCGTGAGATATGCGAATACCTAGCATGGGATCAATGTAACTCGTAGGACCTGACTACGTGGTCATGGGACTCTCGTTTTGAGAACATGATGATAATTTAAAAATATCTACACTTTGGCTTAAAAACATGCCGTTAAAGGAAGAAACCCCAAAACACACCCAAAACGGCCCCCATGAGAGGCGCAATCACCTCGTACGGGACCAATGTATCTCGCACGAACTAACCACATGTCCATGGGATCGCCATTTTGAGAATATGACGATAATTTGAAAATATCTAGAATCGGACTTATAAACATGCCATTAGAGGACAAAAACCCAAAACATCCCCCAAACGGCCCCGTGAGAGGCGTGATCACCTCGCACTGGACCAATGTAGCTCGTTGGAACCGACTGCATGGTTATGGGACCCCCAATTTGAGAATATGACAATAGTTTGAGAATATCTAGACTTAAGCTTAAAAACATGCCGTTAGAGGGCAAAAACCCAAAACACCTCCCAAATGACCCTTGTGAGAGGCATGAACACCTTGCACGGGATCAATTTTTTATTGTTACATAATATATTGGATAGTTTTTGGTTTTCCTAGCACGTAGGATTCCCAATTTCTCCAGCCATATCTCTCTAATTAATGTCCTGTTTGCAAAACTCTTGAGCTCTAAAAAGTTGAAAAACTCTTAAGCTCTAAACAAATGCGCACGGGGTGTTTGTGCCACTCGTGGTGCCGCTGGGGTTCCCACCCCCCGCGGTACGTTTTTAATACCTAAGTGTGCCTATTTTCGTATTTTATTGTATTTTACACACACACCATGCTACTATAGACAAACACCACACTATCTTTGACACTTTCCTAAGTTTCCACCACCATACCTATGATGGTGAATCCCAAATATGAGGTGGAGTATAAATCCACCGTCGATGAGGATTGGTACACCTCTCAAATGATTGTTGATGGTCAATGCTCTTAAAATTTCTCGACTCTTACGACGAGAAATTCAGTGCCCACTATTTTAAAACCTCGCAAGCCATGGATGACTTTTGTCAGAGGTTCAAGCCTATATCCAGACAAGTACATGACACCCACTATTCTAAAATAATCAAAGGCATCACCGATAGAAAACAGTTCGTCCATATGAGTATCGGTGTATGCTGGAATTTTTTACAGATTCTCGTATGTACGTATGGACAAATTATTTCCTATCAGTGATGGTTGCAACGGTCTGGACGAATTGTTTCCTAGAGAGACATGGTGGGCATTGTACATATGAATTGTTTCCTAGACAGACATGGTGAGAACTATATGGAAATAATTTTTCCATGAAAAATTCCAACATACATCAATACTCATATGGACAAACTGTTTTATATCGGTGATGCCTTTGATTATTTTGGAGTAGTGGTTGTCTTGTACTTATCCGGATACAGTCTTGAACCTCTGATAAAAGTCATCCACGACTTGTGAGTTTTTGAAATGGTGGGCACTGAATTTCTTGTCGTAAGAGTTGGGGAAGTTTAAGAGCTTCATGGTCAGATATTTATCATGGACAATTAATCGAGAGGTGTTCCAGGTGTCGTCGGAGGTGGATTTGTACTCTACCTCATATTTGGGATTCGCCATCTTAGGTATGGAGTTAGAAACTTGGAAAAATGTCAAAGATAGTGTAGTGTTTGTCTAGAGTAGCATGGTGTGTGTGAAATACAACACAATATGAAAACAAGCACACTTAGGTTTGAGAACGTGCCGCGAGGGGTGGGCACCCCCAGTAAAACACAAACGACACCGTGAGTGGAACGAACACCTCGTGCGCAACTATTTGGAGACCAAGAGTTTTGCAACTTTTTAGAGATCAAGAGTCTTGAGAATAGGACATTAATTGGAAAGAAATGACGGGAGAAATTTGGATCCTACATGCAACCTAAGATGGTACGAGACTCCCGATTTGAGAGCACGACGATAATTTGAGAATATCAACACTTAGGCTGGAAAACATAGCGTTAGAGGGCGAAATCCCGAAACACCCCCAAACGGCCCATGAGTTGCATCAATATCTCACATCGTACCATGTAACTCGTAGAAATTGATCGCGTGGTCACGGGACCCACAGTTTGAGAGTACGGAGATAATTTGATAATATCTACACTTAGGCTTGAAAATATGGCGTTAGACACCGAAATCCTGAAATACCCCCCCAAACGGTCCCATGATTGGTACTAACACCTCGCAAGGGACCAATATAACTCATAAGAATTGATCACGTGGTCATGAGACCTCCGATTTGAGAACATAACGATAATATGAGAATATCTACACTTAGGCTTGAAACATAGCGTTAGAGGGTGAAACCTCGAAACACCGTCCAAACGGCCCGGTGAACGGCACCAACACCTCGCACGAGATCAATGTAACTTGTAGGAACCGACCGCATGGTCACAAAACCCAAGATTTGAGAGCACGACAATATTTTGATAATATCTAGACTTAGGCTTGAAAACATGGCATTAGAGGGTGGAACTCCGAAACACCCCCCCCCCCCCAAAACAACCGCCCGAGTGGCACCAGCACCTCGAATAGTACCAATGTTACTCGTAGGAACTGATCGCGTGGTCACGGGATCCCCGGTTTGAGAGCCCAAAGATAATTTGAGAATACCTACACTTAGGCTTAAAAACATATCGTTAGAGGGAGAAATCCTGAAACACCCCCAAAATGGCCCTCTGAGCGACACCAACACCTCGCACGGGACCAACGTAACTCGTAGGAACTGATGGCATGATCACGATATCCCCGGCTTGAAAGTTTGAGAATATCTAAACTTAGGCTTGAAAACATAGCATTAGAGGGCAAAATCCCGAAACACCCCCTAAACGGCCCCGTGAGCAGTACCAACACCTCGCACGGGACTAATATAACTCATAGGAACTCACCGCGTGGTCACGGGACCCTAAGTTTAAGGTCACGATGATAATTTGAGAATATATAGACTTAGTCTTAAAAATATGGTATTAGAGGATGAAGCCCCGAAACACCCCATAAACGGCCCCGTGAGCGGCACCAGCACCTTGCACGGGATCAATGTAACTCTTACGAACGGATCGCATGGTCATGGGACCCACGGTTGGAGAGCACGATAATAATTTGAGAATATCTACACTTAAGCTTGAAAAAATGGCACTAAAGGATAAAATCTCAAAACACCTCCCGAACGGCCCCGTGAGCGGCACCAACACCTCGCACGGGACTAATGTAACTCATAAGAACTAACCGCTTGGTCACAAAACCCGCAGTTTGAGAGCACGGTGATAATATGAGAATATCAACACTGAGACCTGAAAACATAGCATTAGAGGGCGAAACCCCCAAACGGCCTCATGAACGGCACTAATGTAACTCATAGGAACTGATCGCGTGGTCACAGGACCCCCGATTTGAGAGCACGATGATAATTTGAGAATATCTACACTTAGGCTTGAAAACATGGCCTTAGATGGTGAAGCTCCAAAACACCTCCCAAATAGCCCCGTGAACGGCACCAACACCTCACACGGGACCAATGTAACTCGTAGGAACTGATCGCATGGTCACGGGACACTCGGTTTGAGAGCACGATGATAATTTTAAAATATCTTCACTAAGGCTTGAAAACATGGCGTTAGAGGGTCAAACCCTGAAACACCCCCTTAACGGCCCCGTGAGCTATACCAATACCTCGCACGAGACCAATGTAACTCGTAAGAACTAGCGGCATGGTCACGAGACCCACGATTTGAGAGCACGACGATAATTTGAGAATATTTACACCCACGCTTGAAAAAATAACGTTACAGAGCGAAACCCCGAAACACCAGCCAAACGACACCGTGAAAGGAACTAATGCCTCGTACGGGACCAAAGTAACTCGTAGGAACTAACCACGTGGCCAGGGAACCTACGGTTTGATATCAGGGCGATAATTTGAGAATATTTACACTTTGGGTTAAAAAATGGTGTTAGAGGGCGAAACCTTGAAACACCACCAAAATGGCTCCGTGAGCGGCACCAACACCTCGCACGGGACCAATGTAACTTCTAGGAACTAACCGTGTGGTCACGGGACCCACGGTTAAAGATCACGACGATAGTTTGAGAATACCTACACTTAGTCTTGAAAACATGGCATTAAAGGGAAAAACTCCGAAACACCCCCCAAGCGGCACCGTGAGTGGCACCAACACCTCGCACGAGATTAATGTAACTCGCAGGAACAGACCGGATGGTCATGAAACCCACGGTTTGAGAGCACAACAATAATTTGAGAAAAATCTACATTTAGGCTTGAAAACATGGCGTTATAGGGCGAAATCCCAAAACACCCACCAAACGGCCCCGTGAGAGGCACCAACACCGCGCACGGGACCAATGTAACTCGTTGGAACTCACCGTGGGGTCACGAAACCCTCCGATTTGAGAGCACAAAAATAATTTGAGAATATCTACACTTAGGCTTTAAAAAATGGCGCTAAAGGGCGAAACTCTGAAACACCCCCTAAACGACCTAGGGAGCAGCACTAACACCTCGAACGGGACCAATGTAACTCGTAGAAATTGACCGATTTTAGAGCACGATGATAATTTAAGAATATCAACACTTGGGATTAAAAATAAGGCGTTATAGGGTGAAATCCCGAAACACTCCCTCAACAGCCTCGTGAGCAGCACCAGCACCTTGCACAGGACCAATGTAACCCATAAAAATAGACCGCATGGTCACGGGATCCCCGGTTTGAGATCACGATGATAATTTGAGAATATCTACACTTTGGGTTGAAAAATGGTGTTAGAGGGCGAAACCTTAAAACACCCCCAAAACAGCTCTGTGAGCGACACCAACACCTCGCACGGGACCAATGTAACTCGTAGAAACCGATCGTGTGGTCATGGGTGGTTTGAGAGCATGATGATAATTTGATAATTTCTACACTAAGGCTTGAAATATGGCACTAGAGAGAAAAACCCCTAAACAACCCCGTGAGCGGCACCTACACCTCGTACGCGACAAATATAACTCATAGGAACTGACCCCACGGTCACAGGACCCACAATTTGAGAGCACAATGATAATTTGAGAATATATACTCTTAGGCTTGGAAATATGGTGTTAAAGGGACCAACCCCAAACGGCCCTGTGAGCGGCACTAACACCTCGCACGGGACCAATGTAACTCGTAGGAACGGACCGCGTGGTCACAAGACCCCCGGTTTGAGAGCACAATGATAATTTTAGAATATCAACACTAAGGCTTGAAAACATGGCAGTAGAGGGCGAAATCCCTAATCATCCCCCGAACAGCCTCGTGAGCGGCACCAACACCTTGTACGGTACCAATGTAACTCATAGAAACTGAACGCGTGGTCACGGGACTCCCGATTTGAGAGCATAATGATAATTTGATAATATCTGCACTTAGGCTTGAAACACATGGCGTTAGAGGGAAAAATCCCAAAACACCCCCCAAATGGCATCGTGAGCGGCACCAACACCTCGAACGGGACCAATGTAACTCGTAGGAACTGACCGCATGGTCATAGATCCCACGGTTTGTGAGCACGACGATAATTTGAGAATATTTACACTTAGGCTTGAAAGCATGGCGTTAGAGGGTGAAACCCTGAAACATCCCCCAAATGGCCCTGTGAGCGGCACCAACACCTCGCACAAGACCAATGTAACATATAGGAAGTGATCGCGTGGTCACGGGAACCCCGATTTGAGAGCACGAAAATAATTTGATAATATCTACACTTATGCTAGAAAATATGGCATTAGAGGGTGAAACCCCGAAACACCCCACAAATGGCCCCATTAGCGGCACCAACACCTTGCAGGGAACCAATTTAACTCATAAGAACTGACTGCATGGTCACGAGACCCATAATTTGAGAGCATGACAATAATTTGAGAATATCAACACTTTGGCTTGAAAAAATGGAATTAAAGGGAGAAAACTCGAAACACCCCTTAAACGATCCCGTGAGTGGCACCACCACCTCGCACGAGACCAATGTAACTTATAGGAACTGAACGCGAGATCACGGGACCCACGATTTGAGAGCATGATGATAATTTGAGAATATCTACACTTAGGTTTGAAAATATAGCGTTAGAGAACGAAACCCCAAACCACCACCCAAGCGGCCCTGTGAGCAGCACCAACACCTCGTAGGGGACCAATGTAACTCTTACGAACTGACAGTGTGGTCACGGGACCCTCAGTTTGAGAGCACGGTGATAATTTGATAATATCTACACATAGGCTTGAAAACATGGCGTTAGAGGGTGAAACCACGAAACACCCCCCAAACGGCCCCGTAAGCGGCACCAACACCTCGCACGAGACAAATTTAACTCGTAGGAACTGATCACATGGTCACGAGACCCCCGGTTTGAATGCACGATGATAATTTAAGAACATTTACACTTAGGTTTGAAAATATGGCATTAGAGGGCCAAAGCCAAAAACGCCCCCCAAACGGCCCCATGAGTGGAACTAACACCTCGCACAGGACCAATGCAACTTGCAGGAATGAACAACTTGGTCACGGGACCCTCGATTTGAGAGCACGATGATAATTTGAGAATATCGACAATTAGGCTCGAAAACATGGCGTTAGAGGGTGAAATCCCAAAACACCCCCCAAAATGGTACCTTGAGCGGCATTAACACCTCGCACGGGACCAATGTAACTCGTATTAACTGACAGCTTGGTCATATAACCCACGATTTAAGAGCACGGTGATAATTTGAGAATATTAACACTTAGGCTTGAAAACATGGCGTTACAGGGCGAACCCCCAAAACACCTCCCAAATGGCCCCGTGAGCTGCACCAACACCTCGCACGGGACTAATGTGACTCGTAAGAACTGATCGGGTGGTCACGGGACCCTCGATTTGAGAGCACAATAATAATTTGAGAATATTTACAGTTAGGCTTGAAAATATGGAATTAAAGGCCAAAAATATGAAACACCCTACAAATGGCCCCGTGAGCAGCACCAATACCTTGCAGGGGATCAATTTAACTCATAAGAACTGACCGCATGGTCACGGGACCCACGATTTGAGAGCCCGATAAAAATTTGAGAATATTTACACTTTGGCTTGAAAAAATGGCATTAAATGGCCAAACCCAGAAACACCTCCCAAACGATCCCGTGAGCGGCACCAACACCTCACACAGGACCAATGTAACTCAGAGGAACTGGTCGCGTGGTCACGGGACTCACGATTTGAGAGCACGACGATAATTTGAGAATATCTACACTTAGGCTTGAAAGCATGACGTTAGACGGTGAAACCCCAAACCACCACCCAAGCGGCCTCGGGAGCGGTACCAACACCTCGAACGGGACGAATGTAACTCGTACGAACTGACCGCGTGGTCATAGGACCCCCGGTTTGAGAGCATGATGAAAATTTGAGAATATCTACACTTAGGCTTATAAACATGGCATTAGAGGGTGAAACCAAGAAACAACCCCCAAACGGCCCCATGAGCGGCACCAACACCTCGCACAGGAGAAATGTAACTCTTAGGAACTGATCGCATGGTCACGGGAACCTCGGTTTGAGAGTACGGTGATAATTTGAGAATATTTACACTTAGGCTTGAAAACATGGCGTTAGAGGGTCAAACCCCCAAACTACCCCGTGATTGGCACGAACACCTCGTAGGGGATCAATGTAACTCATATGAAGTAATCGCGTGGTCAAGGGACCCACGATTTAAGAGCACGATGATAATTTGAGAATATCTACACTTAGACTTGAAAAAATAGCATTAGAGGGCGAAACCCATAAACAAACCCCAAACGGCCCTGTGAGCGGCACCAACACCTCGCATGGGACCAATGTAACTCATAAGAATTGATTGCGTGGTCATGGGACCCACAGTTTGGGAGCACAGTGATAATTTGAGAAAATCTACTTGATGGGTTGAAAAATGGCGTTAGAAGGTGAAACCTCGAAAAAAAACAAATGGCCCCGTAAGCGACACCAACACCTCGCACGGGACCAATGTAACTTGTAGTAACTGACCGCGTGGTCACAAAACCCACGGTTTAAGAGCATGATGACAGTTTGAGAATATCTACACTTAGGGTTAAAAACATGGGGTTAAAGGGTCAAACCACGAAACTCCCCCAAACAGCATCGTAAGTGGCACTAACACCTCGTAGAAATTGATCGAATGGTCATGGAACCCACAGTTCGAGAGCACGACGATAATTATAGAATATCTACACGTAGGCATGAAAACATGGCGTTAGAGGGTGAAATATCAAAACACCCACCAAACAGCCCGTAAGGGGCACCAACACCTCGCACGGGACCAGTGTAACTCATAGGAAGTTACCGCGTGGTCACGAGACCCACATTTTGAGAGCACGAGGATAGTTTCAGAAGGTCTACACTTAGGGTTGAAAAAATGGCATTAAAGTGCGAAACCCCAAAACACCCCACAAACGGCCTCACAGCAGCACTAATACCTTAAAAGGGACCAGTGTAACTCGCAGGAACAGATCGCTTGGTCACGGCCCACCCGATTTGAGAGGACGACAATAATTTGAGAATATCTACACTCGGACTTGAAAAAATGGCGTTAAAGTGAGAAATCCCGAAACACCTCCCAAACGACCTCGTGAATAGCACCAACACCTAATACGGGATCAATGTAACTCATAGGAACTGATCGTGTGGCCATGGGACCCACGATTTGAGAACACGACGATAATTTAAGAATATCTACACCTAGACTTAAAAATGTGGTGTTAGAGGGAGAAACCTCGAAACACCCCCCAAACGGCCCCGTGAGCGGTACCAACACCTCGCACGGGACCAATGTAACTCGTAGGAACTGACCACGTGGTAACGGGACCCCCTATTTGAGAGCACGACGACAATTTTAGAATATGTACACTTAGTCTTAAAATCACGGCGTTAGAAGGTGAAACCCTGAAATACTCCCCAAACGGACCCGTGAGCAATACCAACACCTTGCATGGGACCAATGTAACTCGAAGGAACTGACCGCATGGTCACGGGACTCCCAATTTGAGAGGACGATGATAATTTGATAATATCTACACTTAGGCTTGAAAACATGGCGTTAGTGGGCAAAACCCCGAAATACCACCCCAGACGGACCCGTGAGCGGCACCAACACCTCGTACACGATCAATGTAACTCGCAAGAACTAACCGTGTGGCCCTGGGACCCACGCTTTGAGATCATGGTGATAATTTGAGGATAACTACACTTAGGCTTGAAAAAATGACGTTAGAGGACAAAACCCTGAAACACCTCACAAATGGCCTCGTCAGCGGCACCGGCACCTTGCAGGGGACCAATATAACTCGTAGGAACTAACCATGTGGTCACGGGACCCCCGGGTTGAGAGCAAGATAATAATTTGAAAATATCTACGCTTAGGCATGAAAAATGGCATTAAAGGGTGAAACCCCGAAACACCCCCCAAACGTCCCCGTGAGAAGCACCAATACCTTGCACGGGAACAATGTAACTCGTAGAAACTGATCGCATGGTCACGAAATCCACAGTTTGAGAACACGATGATAACTTGAGAATATTTACACTTAGGCTTAAAAACATGCCATTACATGGCGAAACCCCGAAACACCCCCCAAACGGCCCAGTTAGTTGCACCAACACCTCGCACGGGACCAACGTAACTCATAGGAATGGAGAGCGTGGTAACGGGGCCCCCTGATTTGAGAGCACGGTGATAATTTGAGATTATCAACACTTAGGCTTGAAAATATGGCGTTAGAGGGTGAAACACTGAAATACCCCCCAAACGGCCCCGTGAACGGCCCAACACCTCGCACGGAACTAATAAAACTCATAGGAGCTGCCAGCATCATCACGGGCCCCCTAGTTTGATAGAACGATGCTAATTTGAGAATATCTACACTCAGGCTTAAAAACATGGTGTTATAGGGGCAAACTCCAAAACGGCCCCGTGAGCGGCACCAACACCTCGCACGGGACTAATGTAACTCGTAAGAATTGACTGCATGATCACGAGACCCACGGTTTGAGAGCACAACGATAATTTGAGAATATCTACACTTAGGCTTAAAAAAATAACGTTAGAGGACGAAACCCCGAAACACCCTCCAAATGGCCCCGTGAAAGGCACCAACACCTCGCACGGGACCAAAAAGTCTCGTAGGAACTGACTGCGTGGTGATGGGGCCCACAACTTGAGAGCACGATGATAATTTGAGAATATCTACACTTTGGATTGAAAAAATGGCGTTAGAGGGAGAAACCTCAAAATACCCCCCAAATGACCCCGTGAGCGGCACCAACACCTCGCACGGGACCAATGTAACTTGTAGGAACTGACTGCATGGTTAAGGGAATCATGGTTTAAAAGTACAATGATAGTTTGAGAATATCTACACTTAAGACTTGAAAACATGGCGTTAGGGGAAGAAACCCTGAAACACCTCCCAAACGGCATCGTGAGCGGCACCAACACCTCGCACGTGACCAATGTAACTCGTAGGACCTAACTGAATGGTCACGGGACCCACGAATTGATAGAACAATGATAATTTGAGAATATCTACACTTAGACTTGAAAACATGGCGTTAGACTGCGAAACCCTGAAACACCCACCAAACGGCCCCGTAAGTGGCACCAACACCTCGTACGGGATCAATATAACTCGTAAAAACTGACCGTGTGGTCACGGGACCCACAGTTTGAAAGCACGATGATAATTTGAAGATATCTACACTTAGGCTTGAAAAAATGGCGTTAGAGGGAGAAATCCCGAAACACCCCACAAACTCCCTCGTGAGCGGCACCAGCACTTTGCAAGGGACCATTCTAACTCGTAGGAACTGAACGCGTGGTCACGGGACCTACGATTTGAAAGCACGACAATAATTTGATAATATCTACACGTAGTCTTGAAAAAATAACGTTAAAAGGGGAAGGCCGAAACACCCCCCCCCCCCCCCCAAAAGGCCCTATGTGCTGCACCAACACCTCGCGGGACTAATGTAACTCGTAGGAACTAACCGTGTGGTCATGGGACCCACGGTTTGAGAGAACGATGATAATTTGAGAATATCTACACTTAGACTTAAAAACATAGCGTTAGAGGGAGAAATCCAGAAACACCCCCCAAACTGCCCTATGAGTGGCACCAATACCTCGAACGGGACCAATATAACTCGTAGAAATTAACTGCGTGGTCACGGGACCCCCGATTTCATAGCATGATGATAACTTGAGAATATTTACACTTAGGCTTGAAACACACGGCGTTAGAGGGCGAAACCCTGAAACACCCTACAAATGGCCTCGTGAGCAGCACCAACAACTCGCACAGGACTAATGTAATTTGTAGAAACTGATCGCGTGGTCACGGGACCCCCGGTTTGAGAGCACGATAATAATTTAAGAATTTTTACACTTAGGCTTAAAAACATGGCATTTGAGCGCAAAACCCCAAAACACCCCACAAACGGCCCCGTGATAGGCACCAACACCTTGCACGGGACCAATGTAACTCCTAGAAACTGGCCGCATAGTCACGGGACCCACATTTTGAGAGCACGATAATAATTTGAGAATATTTACACTTTGGCTTAAAAAAATTGCATTAAAGGGCGAAACCTCGAAACACCCCCAAGTGGCCCCATGAGCGGCACCAACACCTCGCACGGGATCAATGTAACTCATAGGAATTGACCGTGTGGTCACGGGACCCCCGGTTTGAGAACACGATGATAATTTGAGAATATCTACACTTTGACTTGAAAACATTGCATTAGAGGGCAAGACCCCAAACCACCAACCAAGTGGCCCCATGAGTGGCACCAACACCTCTCACGGGACTAATATAACTCGTAAGAACTGACCACCTGATCACAAGATCCATAGTTTGACAGCACAACGATAATTTTAGAATATCTACACTCAGGCTTGAAAAATAGCGTTAGAGAGAGAAACCTCGAAACACCCCCAAACGGCCCCGTAAGTGGTACCAACACCTCGCACAGGACCAATGTAACTCTTATGATTTGACCGCATGGTCACGGGATCCACGATTTGAGAGCAAGACCATAATTTTAGAATATCTACAATTTGGGTTGAAAAAATGGCGTTAGAGGGCAAAACCTTGAAACACTCCAGCCCAAATGGCCCCGTGTGCGACACTAACACCTTGCACGGGACCAATGTAACTTGTAAGAACTATTTAAGTAGTCACAGGACCCATGGTTTAAGAGCACGATAATAGTTTGAGAGTATATACTTTTAGGCTTGAAAACATGGCGCTAGAGGGCGAAACCCAGAAACACCCCCCAAACGGCACCGTGAGCGGCACTAACACCTTTCACGTGACCAATGTAACTTTTAGGAACTTACCCCATGATCACGGGACCCACGGTTTGAGTACACAACAATAATTTGAGAATATCTACACTTAGGTTTGAAAACATGGCGTTAGACGGTGAAACCTCGGAACACCAACCAAACAGCCCCGTGAGCGGCACCAACACCTCGCACATGACCAATATAACTAGTAGGAACTGACCGTGTGGTTACGAGATCCACGGTTTGAGAGAACGATGATAATTTGGGAATATCTACACTTAAGCTTGATAAAATGGCGTTAGAGGGCGAAGCCTCGAAACTCCTCACAAACGGCCTCGTGAGCGGTACCAACACCTTACAGGAGACTAATGTAACTTGTATGAATTGACTGCATAGTCACGAGACCCTCAGTTTGAGAGCAAGATTATAATTTTTGAATATCTACACTTAGGCTTGAAAAATGGCATTAAAGGGCGAAACCCCGAAACACCCTCCAAACGACCCCGTGAACAATACTAACACCTCACATATGACCAATGTATCTTGTCAAGACTGACTGTGTGGCCACGGAACCCACATTTTTATAGCGTGATGATAATTTGACAATATCTACACTTAGACTTGAAAACATGGCGTTAGAGGTTGAAACACCTACCCCCCCCCCCCCCAAATGTCCCCGTGAGCGGCACCAACACCTCACACAAAACCAATGAAACTCGTAAGAACTGATCGCGTGGTCACATAACCTACGATTTGAGAGCACAATGATAATTTCAGCATATCTACACTTAGGCTTGAAAATATGGCGTTAGAGGGCAAAACCCTGAAGCACCCCCAAACGGCCCCGTGAGCGACACAACACCTCGCCCGGTACCAATGTAACTCGTAAGAACTGACCGCGTGGTCACGAGATCCCCGATTTGAGAGCATAATGATAATTTAAGAATATTTACACTTGGGCTTGAAAACATGGCGTTAGAGGGCCAAACCTCGAAACACCCCCCAAGCAGTCCCGTGAGCGGCATCAACACCTTAAACTGGACCAATGTAACTTGTAATAACTGAACGCGTGGTCACGGAACCCACAGTTTGAGAGGACAGTGATAATTCGAGAATATCTACACTTAGGAAAATAACGTTGGAGGGTGAAACCCCGAAACACCTCGCACAAGACAATTATAACTCGTAGGAACTGACCACATTATCACGGAACCAACAGTTTGAGAGAACGAAAATAATATGAGAATATCTACCCTTAGGGTTGAAAAAATGGCGTTAGAGGGTGAAACCTCGAAACCCCAAATGGACCCGTAAGCGGCACCAGCACCTCGCATGGGACCAATGTAACCTCTAGAAACTGACCGCGTGGTCATGAGACCCACGGTTTAAGAGCACGGAGATTGTTTGAGAATATATACACTTAGGCTTGAAAACATGGCGTTAGAGGGCGAAAGCCCAAAACATCCTACAAACGGCCCCGTGAACGGCTCCAACACCTCGCACAGGACCAATGTAACTCGTATGAACTGATCGCGTGGTCACGGGACCCATGTTTTGAGAGTACGATGATAATTTGAGAATATCTACACTTGGGCTTAAAAACATAGCGTTAAAGGGCGAAACTCGAAAATACCCACCAAACGGACTCGTTAGCGACACCAATACCTCACCTGAGACCAATGTAACTCGTAGAAACTGATCGTGTGGTCCCAGGACCCATAATTTGAGAGCTCGATGATAATTTGATAATATCTACACTCAGGCTTGAAAAAATGGCATTAGAGGGTGAAATATCGACCCCCCCCCAAAAGGCTCCGTGAGCGGTACCAACACCTTGAATGGGACCCAAGTTACTCGTATAAACTGACCGCGTTATCACGGGACCCACGATTTGAGAGCACGGTGATAATTTGAGAATATCTATACTTATGCTAAAAAATATGGAGTTAGAGGGTCAAACCCCGAAACATCCCCCAAACGACCCCGTGGCGGCACTAACACGTTGCACAAGGAACTGATCGCATGGTCACGGGATACACGATATGAGAGCACAGTGATAATTTGAGAATATCTACACTTAGTCCTAACACCTCATATGGGACGTAGAAACTGACCGTGTGGTCATGAGACCCACGTTTTGAGAGCACGATGATAATTTATGAATATCTACACTTAGGCTTGATAAAATGGTGTTAGAGGGCGAAACCCCAAAACACCCCCCAAACGGCCCCGTTAGCAACACCGACACCTCGCACGGGACCAATGTAACTCGTAGGAATTGACGACGTAGTCACGGGATCAATAATTTGAAAGCATAACGATAATTTGAGAACTAACACCTCGCAAAGTACCAACACCTCGTACAGGATTTGGTCACGGATCAGGTTTTAGAATGTCCAAAAAATAGAGAAAATTCTCCCTATTTTTTTTATTCTTATTATAGTTAAAAATGGTCACAACCAAAGTCCATGACCATCTCTATTTTTTCTCACGTATAAAAAAGGTCATGTCCTAGGGCCATGAGTATTTTGGTTTTGTCAAAGTTTGGTAGGTCACGAACTTGAGCTGTAACCAGATCCATGACCATTTTCATATTTCGAAGGATGGGTCACGAACTTGAGTTGTGACCAGCTGTGTATGGGTCACAGCTATAGTCCACGACCATCTGTCGTGACTCTCTAGGCTCGTGACCCTTACTTTGGTAAGGGATTTGGGTCATGACCCATGAAAACGGTCACGGCCAAAATGGTCACGACCCTTAACCGCGACCCACATTCCTGGTCAGGGACTTTAGCCATGACTATTCGCATAATATGGTGTAGTTGTAGGATGCATGATAAATGGTGAAAACAACTGACACTTGGCGTGCTTTAGAAAGAACCTTACAACATCCTTTTGCATGAATTTCCACTAATATCCTTAGGAGATAACCCTTTAGGGGAGCGATCTTCCACCCGTGTGTGCTCTGTAGCTACTTTCATGCATTTAGCTTAAAAGTCCCTCAATTTGATTTGAGTGAACACACTTTAGCAGAGGGCCGATGCATGATTGCTGGTATAGTTTTCCCTAGGAGTTAAGGCAAAATTCTGCTGACCGGATCCTTAGCTTGTGTGCCTCTCGACCATATGTGGGAAACTCACCGATTCTTAAGTAGGATAAGATAGGATTAATCCAAAATGGAGCTAAATCCAACTAGAGAATGCAGAGATCCTAATTTGATTCTTCAATGCTCGATTGATCTATATATTCCACTTCGATCGTCTTTTTTAGGTCTGTATCGATGTTTGAAGATCGGGTGGCAAAGGCGTCTATGTAGCTATTGTCATTCCTTGGAAGCTTCTTCATCGAGGAAGATTCGAACTGTTAAAGAAGACCCCGTGCCTTATCTTTTAAGCAGTCATTCTGGAGTCCCTTGCTTTGTATTCTCCATTAAGTTGGTTAGTGATCAATCTAGAGTCACAATATACAACAATATGGCGACCATACTGATTACCCTATGAAGACCATATACCATTGCCTTATACTCTGTCCCATTTTTTAGCCTTTAAATCCCAATATGATGTCTTGATCAAAAAGACTGCCCTATGGTGTCACAAAGACTATTCAAACTCTCGAGCCCCTTTTATTTGATGCGTCATCCATAAAGAGCTTCCAAGATAATTCATTCCTATAGATTGCTAATGAGTCTAATATGGGATTCGATTGTTCGTCCTCGCCTCTTAGTGATATTAAAAATTCTATCACGAAGTATGCCAAAACTTGACCCTTGCTCGCAGTCCTAGGTTCATACCTGATGTCAATTTGGGCTAACTCCTGGGACCATTTGGTCATTTTCTTTGTGAGATTAGCCTTCTTGAGTGCATCATTTAAAAGATAGGTTATGGGGACGATGTTGTTGTGAGCATCAAAGTAGTGCGTTAACTTCCTATAGGCGATCACTAATGCCAGAACCAGTATCTCAATATATATGTATCTGATTTTTGGCTTAAGGATAATATGGATCACATAGTATATTGACCTTAACTTCCCATGGTGTAAACAAACATGTATAACACTAGTCATGTGCTTTGAGATAATTAAGTACAAGTACAACTCTTCCCTATCTTTGGGGGTTGACAACAAGGGAGGAGATCCAAAGTATTGTCGAATTCCTTACAAAGCTTGATAGCACTCTTCTGTCCCGATGGTGAGGCTTTTTTTGTTTAACGCCTGGAAGAACGATCGATACTTATCTGAGAATCTTAAAATATAGCGATTCAGAGCAACAAGCATTCTAGTGGTGACCTGGATGTCCTTAATAATAGTCAACTTTTTGATAACTTTCAGAGCTTTGATCTGACTTATATTCACCTCTATACCTCTCAGGGTCACCAAATACCTAAGAAATTTACCAGAACTGACTCTAAAGATTCATTTTGAGGCATTGAGCTTCATCATGTATTCTCTCAGAATTTTAAAAGGTCTTCGTGAGGTCTCTGATGTGGTCAGACGCCTGCTTACTTTTGACGAGCATGTTATTAATATATATTTCCATGGTAGAGTTGATCTACTTCTTGAACATCTTGGTCACGAGTTGTTAATACGTTGTTCCCGCATTCTTCAAACCAAAGGGAATTATCTTATAGCAGTAAAGACCTAAGGTTGTGATGAATGAGGTATTTTTCGAATTTGGGTCGAATATAGGTAGTGGTAGCCTGAGTATACGTCCATGAAACGCATATTTGATGTCCTATCGTGGAATCTATGCGTTAATTTATCCACGATAATGAAAAGTTATCTTTTGGGTAATTCCTGTTGAGGTAAGTGAAGTCTACGTATACTCCTCACTTGTCATTTTTCTTATTGACAGCAATACTATTAGAGACCCAATATGGGAATTAGACTTCTCTAATTGAGTCAGTCTAAAGTGGGCTATCAACCTCTGTCTCTAAAGCTTTTACCTTCTCCGAGGCTAACTTCTGGGCTTTCGCTTGATTGACTTAATAATCGAATCTATATGCAGTCGATGATAAGGAATCTTCGAGTTTATTCTTATAAGGTTGTATGGTTACCATGAGAAGACATCTGCATTAGTTATAGGTAAGTGGGCGAGATGATCTGCTTCATCGTTGGGTAGCTCTTATCCGATGAGGAAAGTCCTTTCGGTTGTGATGAGTTCAGAGGAATGAAAATGAGTTCTTATATCATGCATTTGATAAAAGTCAACTGAGTTTCTTCTACTCCTGGATGAGCGCCTTTTGGTTACTACTTAGGCTCATCATCCTCTAAATTGTTATCAACCTGACTTTTCTTGGACTAATTATGTCTTACTTTAATGGGCGATACGAAATAACTGAGAGATGCTGCTTGATCTCCACTAATCTTTGCATTCCTAGGTCAGTCAAGAACTCGAGCTTTTTGTAGAGGGAAATGAGGACGACATTCATCTCGTGAAGCCGTCATGTGCCCACTATAGAGTTGTAGGGTGACTCTGATTGGATGACGTGGAGCTCAACCTCCTTATTGGTTAAGCTATCCTTGACTATTAGTTTGATCTTCCCTAATGGAGTTTTTATATCTCCAAGCTTAACATCCTCCTCTTTACCCTCTATTTTATTTCTCTCCCAAACACTACTTTTTTTATCCATCTTACTTTGAAAAATTAATATGAAGTTTTCTTATAGACTCAATGTTAATCCGTTTGCTGATTGGACATGGGAAGAGTTTCGTAAACATAGGTTGGGAGCTGCTCAAAATTATTCTGTGACCACAAAGGGAAATAATAAGCTCGTTGATATTGTGTTTCTCAAAAGGGAAGACTAGATAGGAGTATGAATTGTCAGCCCTATTGGCACCATTTATGGTGGCAACAAGGGAAATAGACGGCATTCTTTTAGGGCTCTGACATAAAAATGAGAAGAAACTTAAAGAAACTATTTAACCTAACGGGAGGCAAAAACCATTGAACTTTGGCAACTATCTCCGGACAAAAGTGAGCCCAACAAGAACTCCAATAAGGCTGAATGTAGTAACAATAGGTATCAATGGATATTCTTCAAGAACCAGAGCACCAAAAATGAGGAGAAACACAAAGAAAACTCTTTAACTGGACGGGCGATAAAAGTTGTCCGTCAGAGAAGGCAAAATAAGAAAGTCCTAAGTTTGAACCTTAGTCTCTAATACCAACTATAAATTACAAGAAGAAATAACATGTATTATGAATCTGTATTTTCTATGTTACAATGGAGGTATATATATAGGCTTTACAAGACTTGACAAACGACTAAAATAACCCTATATGCTCAAAGGATAAAAGTACCCTTATATAGGCTAAGTTATTACAACAATCTTCCCTTTTGATCTTGTAAATGTTCAAACATCTTCTTTTAATCTTAACATAAGAGTGGAAGAATTTTGTGTTGGCATCCCCCTCTTTCAACCACTTGATGTTAGACTTTTGATTCTAATGGGTTTCTTCATATTTAAGTCAAGCATCAATATTGTTTTGGTTTCATTCATCTGCTCCCTCCTTAACCGATATCTATTTTGTTCAAAATTCTTCTCTTTGGTCATAAGATCATCTTTTAAGTCTTTAACATTTTGAAAAATGTCTTTAAAGTCCTTTTATTCCACTTTCTCAGCACCATCTCTAGTCTCTTAAGTTTAGAAAAAAAATCTCATTGGAGAATCTTATAGAGGTTCCTCCCAAGAGTTTTGGATCATTTTATGAAGATCGGGATTACTACACCACATCTTTTAAAATCTTAAAGGCCATGGACAGTTACCAAGAGGGGTTTTAATGGAGAGAAGAAGAAAATAATGACCTGAGATTCATATATTCAAGTGAGATTAAAAAAAATTAAAAAGTGTTCGCATCCATTTCACATTCGTCGAGCACATATCAATTCTATTAAAAATCAGATCATCTAAATCCCTATTGTTACATGAAGTGAATTTATACCCTAAGTATCCATGATCCATTAATCCAGAATTAGAGATTGTTTCATTAATCCCTTTAACTCCATTGTAAACCACTTTATTCCCCCTATTTTTTCATTTTCATCACTAACCACATTAAAGCCACCAACCACCAGTTGAGGAAAATCAACAAAATCAGAGCATTGCTTCTCTAAGATACTCTATAACTGTAATATTTTAGCTCTAGTATATTTAGCATAGACTAGAGTGAGCATAACCTCCTCATGTAACATTTGGTGATGAATTTTAACACAAAGACATTGATCTTCATCTTCAAACAAAGACTCCTTTAAATCAAACTTCCAAAATAACCAAATATTGTTTGACTTGTTAAAAATACAAGTCTCAGATCCCCATTTAAAAAAGAAATTTTGAATTTTCTCATCACTGACCTTGGGCTCAATTATTGCAATAGCTAGTAATTTATGGATTTTGACTAATTTCTTTATTCTCCTACTGGTGGTCTTATTGACAACATCCCTGCATTCCATATTATGAAACTAATCATTAAAAATCTGAGAAATAACATTTGAGGTGGACTTATAACCTGATCTTGTGATTATTTTGAAAAGAGGATCAATTGAAGCAATTTTAGGTTTGGAAGCTACATTTTTTTCCTCCTTTAACTTCTAAGAACTGCATCACATTAGGAGGGATCACTTTCTTATTATCCATAGTCTTATAAACATTATACATCTCATCTTCTTGTCAAGGTCAACTCGAAAGACTTATAGTTCTTCATACAAGGGGATTATGATTCTACATGTTGGTTCAGAGTATAAAAAGTAACTTTTGTTGTGATATTCATGCACTTTAAATTCTGGGAGATCATTTGCCCTTGGGGAAAGGCTGCAAACTTAAAAAATATAAGCTTTATCGCTAGAGATTATAATTTTTAATTTTATCTAAGTGACTAGCGATTCTCATCGGTTAGAAAACAAAAACACAAGTGACGGCCATAGGAGAGGGAAGGAGAAAGCTCCAAGGCAATCCAAGGCCCCAAAAGTCACCGGTTTGCACCACAACCACCACCACCGCGTAGATCGCGAGACGAGGAACGCAGCCATACCAAAATCAGCCGTGAATCAGAATACCAAAAATCCCAGGCAAGTATTTCTTGCGTATTTTCGTTGGTGCAATCTTCATATTAGTTTAGGAATGATTTGTGATGAAAACTATGGAAGAAAACCCAATTTATGATAGGAGAATTCATGTAGAATTAATTTATATGAAAATTCTGGAATCCTTACCATGTAGAGGAATATAACCCACGAAATTTTGATGATATATTAGAAGGAAATTCTGGTAAAAACAAATTAGAACCATGTTTAAGAAAAACTCTAGGGTTCTTGGTGATAAGATGAGATTTTGGGTTAATTATCCATGTTTAACGTTAAATATGCACATGCTTTACGTTGAAAGCATCTGGTATATTGATATAATGTTAGTAGTAGGATTTTGGGACGTTTAGAATGGAAAAACATGGTTTTGGATGAAGAAATTTGGTAGAATCCGTAACTGCATTTCTGCAGAATTTTTCGCAGACCTGCTTGATCGATCGATCGAGCATAGATCTTCGATCGATCGAAGGTTCGATCGATCGAGCCCCAAACCTCGATCGATCGACCCCTCCTGGCAGACTCCTATTTCCCTTGTTTAATTAGTTATATTGAATTGTTGTGTTATAATTCTTGGGTGTTCTTCATAAAATGTTTTGGGAGATAGGAAAGACCAGTAGAACATATGAATAAGTGTTGGGAACTTTATTATGAGTTGAGAATTTGGTTTTTGGGATAATTATATAATAAACAAAGAAACTACGTATTCCAAGTGAGAGATTACGGCGAATAGTTACAATAGTGAATAGAGGTATACCTACTGAATTTTTACTTGGAAGGATAAAGTCCACGAGTATCACAAAATAAGTGAGAAACCCTTCGAGTTAAGGTTAGAGATGAAACCTTATACGTAATACTAATAATGTGAAATTAAGGATAAATGTTGTAATTATGGGTGACGAGAGGAACCTATATTAATACGATAAAAGTGGTATAATTATATGATTGTGTGTACATATATTATATACATGTGGAAAACGTACCCGCGCTACTTGCTATCCCTGAGGTTACCGCGCTGGGACAGTCTTATCTCGATGGGACCTTTATGGGGGATATTGACTTGTACCCTAGAAGATAGATATCCTTGGTACAGGCTATCGAATCGATAGTTCAGACGGTCCTAAGAGGCGTGGGGTATGTACTGACCTCTTAGAGACTTGGAATCTATACTTCGCCTCAATCTTGTTTTGTGTATATATGTTGATACAGTTCGAGAGTGATTCCGAACTTGTATATCCCTTAGTGTGAGCGATACGAGGATTGGATAGCAGAGTATGCCTACACCATAGTTTGCATGTTGGTGCTGTTAGAATATATATATTATACGGGTGCTTAATATATATATATATCTGAATTTGGGAAATTTAAAATGTTGCTGTGATATAGTAAGTGAGAAATAATTCTGGATTATAAATCGGAAGTACTTGTTTGAAAAGTATAATGTGTCACTGAGAAACTTTATGAATTAATAAAACTAAAATGAGAGTTGTGCTGTTAATTGGAAGTATCCTTTTAAACAATAATATTGTTCGGTTTTGAAATCTTATGAGTAAGCTAAGATAAGCTAAATTATTGGGAAGGTAGTATGACATAATAATAAGATAACCGTTGGGAAGGTTAGTACGATAGGCGTGCACATTAGAAGAGAGGTGAGAATTTCTCAAGAGAGTGCCGCTCTGATATGTTGTTGCATTGGCCTGTATCAATTTAAATACTTGCTAAACGTATTTTAAATCAAACACACTTTCGGGCTCTGACCCGTTTTTCTCTCTCTCTTGTATATATATGTGTGTGTTACAGGTGCCCAGCCACAGGGGCGTCTTGCTTAGGATCTCTTGGAAGGAATGCGCTGCAGCTTAGGTGGGAGTTGCAGGTCTCTTGATTAGACGACTTCGTTCATTCGGATCCACTCTTAGTATTTTCATTTAGTTGAGCATGTGTAGATCTTTCCATTATTCCATTGTTATTGGGACATTTGTATTTCCAGTTATTTCTCGTATTGTCGTTATGGGATTTATTCAGTTTAAATTGTGTTACTTTATACTTCGCATGTTGACATTCGATTGACGGATGCATTCTATTATTTGGTTTATGTTGCAGAATTTAATGTGGTGTGATTCTTACTTAGTTAATGTTGTTAATAATTAAATAAATCTTTTCTGAAAATAAAATTTGGAAAGTTATGTATGAAAATGGTTTTGACACTTAGCTTAATTATTTAGGGTGTTAAATTGGAAAAAAAAATTATCGACAGTGATGCTGAGAATGAACCAACTGTATACCTTGATTTAATTTAATAAAGGATTGATCGCCCGGTATTTAATTAGGCGGGGTGTCACAGGTGGTATCAGAGCATCAGGTTCTAGTGTCCTTTAGGATCTGTGCGGCTTATTATGCTTTCAGCATTACTTTCTTTAATATAGAGCCCTAATACTAGGAATGTTGTGTCTATCTCGATACATTGGAATTTCGTACTTCTGCGATTTGTTTATTTGAATGATGAACTCATCCAAATTTACTTAAATTTTCAGATGGATCGTTAAGAAGAACTAGCTAAGACAGTTAAGGGAGTCAACGAGCAATATAGACTCATACCTCAGGTATCCCCAGGGAGAATATCAACCGCCAAGTTAGCAGGTATCGTGGCACAAGCAGTTACCACTGCAGTCCTATAATACCAAGAACGCAGCCTACAACTTAAAGGAGGCAAAAGACCCAGAGAGGTTAACCAAATGCATGTGGCTAACGTAGAGAGTTGTGCGAAGGCACCGAATCTGCGGCAACCAAACAATCAAGATCAAGTCAGTTTCGGAGGTAGCGAGATTTATGTACAGGGACAAAAGTATCAGGGCCAAAGAAGTCAGGTTCAGGATGAAATCACCAAGAGGTGTTTCGGTTGTGGAATGGACGATCACAAACGTAAATCCTGTCCGAATAAGACTGGGGATAAACTACAATCTGACCAGCGAAGAATTTCGAAACTCTTCTATAAATGTGGACAACCGGGTCACAAGTGGATGGACTGTCCCCGCCCTGACATAGCTTTCCCGCAAATTTCCCCTCAAGGCCAGCAAGACCAGGGAAAAAGTGAGACTAGTCAACACCGTAATAAAGCGAAGCAGTTTCGAGGGAGGTGCTTCCAATGTGGCAGTAATGGCCATAGGCGTCAGGATTTCCCAGAGAAGAATAGGGCCCCCCGATAAGAAATCGCTAACAATAAACCCCAGAAGCCAGCTCCGCCACCCTTTCCAACAGCCTCAGTTCAGCAGAGAAAGCTATAGGGCGGACGTGTCTATAACTTCCCACATGCAGTATCTCCGCAGGCATCACCCGCGATTGAGGGTATGTTTATTTTTTTTTCTATCCATATTACTATGAGTCGAGTTTTGTTTAATACTGGGGCAACGCACTATTTTTATAGCTACCTATTTTTACGAAAGCCTTAGGGTTATTAGCCACAACAGGGAGTACTGTGACATGTGTAGACTCACCACTGGGGAGGGGGTCGCTTATTTTCTTTATATGCCGGGGAGTGGGGGTAGAGATTGGTAGCTTGGTATTACCTGCAGACATGTTAGTCTTAGACATGCACGAGCATGATGTGATTATTGGTATGGATTGACTCGCAGCTTATAGAGCCATGATTGATTGCTTCGGTGGGAACATTGTTTTTGCCATTCCGGGGCAAGAGATGTTTGTAGTGGCGATGCCTCGCCCAGAGGGAGGTTCGACCGCTCA
The DNA here is from genome assembly GCA_949130495.1 of Sambucus nigra. Classification (NCBI taxonomy): domain Eukaryota; kingdom Viridiplantae; phylum Streptophyta; class Magnoliopsida; order Dipsacales; family Adoxaceae; genus Sambucus; species Sambucus nigra. Next base: position 157,721,041 of record OX422213.1, read on the forward strand.
TTTGTATTACATAGAGGATGATACCTCTAAGGAGGTTGTGATTCCCTTAGATTCGATCCCAGTTGTCAGGGAGTATTCTGATGTGTTTCGGGAAATACCAGGCCTACCCCCCAGTCGAGAGATAGACTTCGTTATAGATTTATTGCCAGATACGAGACCTATAGCACGCGCACCCTACCGTATGGCTCCGGCAGAGATGCGAGAGCTACGAGATCATAGAGCAGCTATTAGGTCAGGGATTCATTCGCAGGAGTACCTCACCTTGGGGCGCTCCAGTTTTGTTTGTGAAGAAGATAGATGGTTCACTGAGATTGTGTGTGGACTGCCGGGAGCTGAACAAGGTCACGATACGGAATAAGTATCCATTGCCTCGAATCGATGATCTGTTCGACCAGTTGAGGGGAGCAACTTTCTTTTCGAAGATAGATCTGAGGTCGGGGTACCATCAGTTACGTATTAGAGAGCATGATGTTTCAAAGACTGCCTTCTTGTCGAGATATGGGTCCTATGAGTTCAGGGTGATGCCGTTCGGACTCATAAATGCTCCAGCCGTTTTCATGGACTTGATGAACCGAGTATTCAGAGAGTTCTTGGATCAGTTTGTCATCGTCTTCATATATGACATCTTGATATATTCACACTCCGAGGAGGAGCATGCCGAGCACTTAAGGCAGGTTCTTCAGACTCTACGTGAGCATCAGTTGTATGCTAAGTACGAGAAGTGTGGATTCTGGTTGCGAGAAGTACAGTTCTTGGGCCATGTTGTTTCTGAGCAGAGGATAGCAGTTGACCCGAGTAAAGTATCGGCGGTGAGGGAGTGGGGACAGCCCACGACACCGATGGAAGTACGCAGTTTCTTGGGGTTAGCTGGTTACTACAGGAGATTCATTCGGGGATTCTCCAAAATAGCGGGTCCATTGACCAATCTGACTCGCAAGGGAGTACCATATGTTTGGGATGACGCTTGTCAGTTGGCTTTCGACGAGCTGAAAGACAAGCTTACTTCAGCGCCAGTCCTTGCGTTACCGAAGCCGGGTATGGAGTACCTGGTTTACACCGATGCGTCCTTACGGGGACTTGGGGGAGTACTTCAGCAGGAAGAGAAGGCTATAGCTTTTGCCTCCCACAAGCTTAAGCTGCACGAGAAGAATTACCCCACCCACGACCTGGAGTTAGCAGCGGTCGTCTTTGCATTGAGGATATGGAGGCACTACTTATTGGGTGAGAAATTCCGTTTGTTCACAGACCACAAGTCATTGCAGTATCTGTTCACTCAGCGAGAGCTGAACATGCATCAGCGCATATGGCTAGAGTTTGTGAAGGACTACCAGTTTGATATACAGTATCATCCGGGAAAGGCCAACGTAGTTGCTGATGCGTTGAGTCGTAGACCGGTAGACGAGGTAGCGGATGTCTGGAAAGCAAAGTGGAAGGAGTTGGGTCACCAGGACGCAGTAGCACGTTCTTTCATATCCGTGATGTCAGTCACACCCGAGATTGTTACGAGGGTGATACAGGCACAGACCACAGACCCATTTTGCCAGGAGCAAATTGTACGACTTTTAGCCGAGGGTGCTGAGTCTTATTCTGTTAGTTCTGATGGGGGTTTGAGGTTTAATGGGAGATTGGTGGTTCCAGAAGGAGCAGAATTACGTCATGCAGTGATGACTCATTCTCACGGGTCCCGATTTGCAGTACATCCTGGAGGAGATATAATGTACCAGGATATGAGGCGACAATACCGGTGGAGTGGGATGAAGAAGGACATCGCCGAGTTCGTGTCCAAGTGTTCTACCTGCCAACTGGTGAAGGTGGACCACCAGAAACCGTCAGGGTTACTTCAGCCATTGGAAGTCCCCGCGTGGAAGTGGGAGAGCATTTCCATGGATTTTATTACAGGGTTGCTTACCTCACAGCGGGGCCATGACTCTATCTGGGTGATTGTAGACCGTTTGACCAAGGTAGCCCATTTTCTGCCGGTGCGGACAGATTATACATCGGGTCGGTATGCTCAGTTGTTCATCGCTGAGATTGTCAGATTACACGGGGTGCCCCTGAATATTGTGTCAGATAGGGACAAGATTTTCGTGTCACATTTCTGGGAAAGCTTTCAGGAGGCTATGGGTACTGAGTTGAGGTTGAGTTCAGCTTACCACCCACAGACAAATGGACAGACGGAGTGTACTAATCAGATGTTAGAGGATATGCTACGCATGTGTGTTCTCGATTTTGGAGGAGGTTGGGAGCCACACCTTCCACTGGTAGAGTTTGCTTATAATAACTCGTATCAGTTCACGATTGGCATGGCTCCATTTGAGGCTTTGTATGGCAGGCCTTGTCGTTCTCCAACTTGTTGGCTCGAGGTGGGGGATAACAAGTTGCTAGGACCAGAGGTGATTCAGGAGACCTCCGCGAGGATTGAGATGATCAGGAGTCGCATTCGGGTAGCCCAGGACAGACAAAAGAGCTACGCCGATGCGAAACGATTCTTCCGGGAGTTTAGTGTGGGGGACCAAGTGTTATTGCGCGTATCCCCTATTAAGGGAGTGATGAGGTTCGGGAAGAAGGGGAAGTTGGCTCCGAGGTACGTGGGACCATTTCCCATCATCGAGAGTATTGGGCCGGTTGCATACAGGTTGGGACTGCCAGAACATTTACATCGCATCGACGATGTATTCCACATCTCGTCGTTGAGACGATATCTTCGGGATGATATGGCCCATACTCACATTGCGATAGATGAGATCGACTTACATCCTGATAGCTCTTACGAGGAGAGACCAGTGGCTATTCTAAACTATAGTGAGAGGAGATTGAGGTCGAAGATAGTTCCACTTGTGCGAGTCCAGTGGGAGCATCATAATGTGGAGGAATCCACTTGGGAGCGTGAGGCAGATATGCACGAGAGATATCCAGAGTTGTTCTTACCAGGTATGCCTTATTTTCCGAATTTCGGGACGAAATTCCGTTATTAGGGGGGAAGTATGTAATACCCCGTATTTTTATTCTATATTAATTTGGGGATTTATAAAATTTAACGTGAATGATTTATTTAATAAAAATCCGGAAATTAATTATTTCATAATTATTAACGTGACGAGAGTTAGTAATTATGGAAAAGTTGTTGAATATTACTAATGAGCAAAGTAATATATATGATATTGATTATATTGAATATCACGAGTGAATTAAATGACAATTTCGGAAATTTAAGTCGAGACGTGCCCGTGTCACGTCGGGACTAATTTTGTTAAATAAAAAGTGAATATTTTATAAGTCGTTCGGATGGTCGTTTTGAGTGCGCCAACGCGTTCGGAAGGGTCGAGATAGTCAGAAAAGTGTACCCAGGGATTTAGTTTGGGTATCGGGGCGTTTTTAGGCCTAATTGGTACCCCGGGAGGGCAATTTAGTCATTTCACCTTTTTGGGTAATTAAACCCACGAAATTCAGCAACCTATATCAGCCATATTAGGTTAGTCAGCTAGGGTTAGAAAACAAAAACACAAGTGACGGCCATAGGAGAGGGAAGGAGAAAGTTCCAAGGCAATCCAAGGCCCTAAAAGTCACCGGTTTGCACTACAACCACCACCACCGCGTAGATCGCGAGACGAGGAACACAACCATACCAAAATCAGCCGTGAATCAGAATACCAAAAATCCCAGGCAAGTATTTCTTTCATATTTTCGTTGGTGCAATCTTCATATTAGTTTAGGAATGATTTGTGATGAAAACTATGGAAGAAAACCCAATTTATGATAGGAGAATTCATGTAGAATTAATTTATATGAAAATTCTGGAATCCTTACCATGTAGAGGAATATAACCCACGAAATTTTGATGATATATTAGAAGGAAATTCTGGTAAAAACAGATTAGAACCATGTTTAAGAAAAACTCTAGGGTTCTTGGTGATAAGATGAGATTTTGGGTTAATTATCCATGTTTAACGTTAGATATGCACATGCTTTACGTTGAAAGCATCTGGTATATTGATATAATGTTAGTAGTAGGATTTTGGGACGTTTAGAATGGAAAAACATGGTTTTGGATGAAGAAATTTGGTATAACCCGTAACTGCATTTCTGCAGAATTTTTCGCAGACCTGCTTGATCGATCGATCGAGCATAGATCTTCGATCGATCGAAGGTTCGATCGATCGAGCCCCAAACCTCGATCGATCAACCCCTCCTGGCAGACTCCTATTTCCCTTGTTTAATTAGTTATATTGAATTGTTGTGATATAATTCTTGGGTGTTCTTCATAAAATGTTTTGGGAGATAGGAAAGACCAGTAGAACATATGAATAAGTGTTGGGAACTTTATTATGAGTTGAGAATTTGGCTTTTGGGATAATTATATAATAAACAAAGAAACTACGTATTCCAAGTGAGAGATTACGGCGAATAGTTACAATAGTGAATAGAGGTATACCTACTGAATTTTTACTTGGAAGGATAAAGTCCACGAGTATCACAAAATAAGTGAGAAACCCTTCGAGTTAAGGTTAGAGATGAAACCTTATACGTAATACTAATAATGTGAAATTAAGGATAAATGTTGTAATTATGGGTGACGAGAGGAACCTATATTAATACGATAAAAGTGGTATAATTATATGATTGTGTGTACATATATTATATACATGTGGAAAACGTACCCGCGCTACTTGCTATCCCTGAGGTTACCGCGCTGGGACAGTCTTATCTCGATGGGACCTTTATGGGGGATATTGACTTGTACCCTAGAAGATAGATATCCTTGGTACAGGCTATCGAATCGATAGTTCAGACGGTCCTAAGAGGCGTGGGGTATGTACTGACCTCTTAGAGACTTGGAATCTATACTTCGCCTCAATCTTGTTTTGTGTATATATGTTGATACAGTTCGAGAGTGATTCCGAACTTGTATATCCCTTAGTGTGAGCGATACGAGGATTGGATAGCAGAGTATGCCTACACCATAGTTTGCATGTTGGCGCTGTTAGAATATATATATTATACGGGTGCTTAATATATATATATATGAATTTGGGAAATTTAAAATGTTGTTGTGATATAGTAAGTGAGAAATAATTCTGGATTATAAATCGGAAGTACTTGTTTGAAAAGTATAATGTGTCACTGGGAAACTTTATGAATTAATAAAACTAAAATGAGAGTTGTGCTGTTAATTGGAAGTATCCTTTTAAACAATAATATTGTTCGGTTTTGAAATCTTATGAGTAAGCTAAGATAAGCTAAATTATTGGGAAGGTAGTATGACATAATAATAAGATAACCGTTGGGAAGGTTAGTACGATAGGCGTGCACATTAGAAGAGAGGTGAGAATTTCTCAAGAGAGTGCCACTCTGATATGTTGTTGCATTGGCCTGTATCAATTTAAATACTTGCTAAACGTATTTTAAATCAAACACACTTTCGGACTCTGACCCGCTTTTCTCTCTCTCTCTCTCTCTCTTTTGTATATATATGTGTGTGTTACAGGTGCCCAGCCACAGGGGCGTCTTGCTTAGGATCTCTTGGAAGGAACGCGCTGCAGCTTAGGTGGGAGTTGCAGGTCTCTTGATTAGACGACTTCGTTCATTCGGATCCACTCTTAGTATTTTCATTTAGTTGAGCATGTGTAGCTCTTTCCATTATTCCATTGTTATAGGGACATTTGTATTTCCAGTTATTTCTCGTATTGTCGTTATGGGATATATTCAGTTTAAATTGTGTTACTTTATATTTCGCATGTTGACATTCGATTGACGGATGCATTCTATTATTTGGTTTATGTTGCAGAATTTAATGTGGTGTGATTCTTACTTAGTTAATGTTGTTAATAATTAAATAAATCTTTTCTGAAAAAAAAATTTGGAAAGTTATGTATGAAAATGGTTTTGACACTTAGCTTAATTATTTAAGGTGTTAAATTGGAAAAAAAAATTATTTTTATCGACAGTGATGCTGAGAATGAACCAACTGTATACCTTGATTTAATTTAATAAAGGAGTGATCGCCCGGTATTTAATTAGGCGGGGTGTCACAATTCTATTGTCTAAATTCCTCGCCAAAACATTTTTTGAGTCTTATCCAAGAGGTTCCCTACAAAATTCATCAACTTCTACTCGGATTATTCATGCCAGACATCGAAGTACATTACTTAGAAAATGTATATTTGACTTAGCGGACTTAAATTCACCCTTTGGTTAATTTGTTTTCATAAATTGCAAACTTGATTAAAATTAACCTTTTTTTTTGATAAATTTTAAAAAATACAATGCAATATACTATTCAAATGGAAAAACTATTTTCTTCAAAATTTCATCCTTTCTCTGTATGTTAAGTACGACTGTTTAAGGTTGAGAACAAACATACTTAGAGTTTTTACTGAAGTAATTTTCAAACTATTGAAGGCAAAAACTAGATAAAATCCCCAGACAACATCGTGACCTGCTCGCCCCATCGAAACTTTCCTTCACTGCAGCGAACAATTTTTGGTGGTACAAGTCCTTAGTGCGAAAAAACCTTAACTCTTTATGCGACTTGACTTCACCTCAGGATCGCAACAGCAACCATTTTTTCATTGCAGCGAAGCCGCTGTAAAGTGCACACAAAAATTATGTATCTTTGCTCAAAGATCTCATTGGGAAGCATTTTAAGGATAAATTTCAATTTTATCAGACTTGTACTTGACTACGTGAGCCCATAAGTGTGTCACACTAAACTTGTAAGCCTCCTAAGTTTTCCCTCATTTATAGGTATGTAGTTATGTGAAAACACTCTTCCAAACTAAGAGAGAATAAAGAAAAATCTTTTGGCAAATCAAACCCGATATGAATTTAAGAGCATATTTTTCCCTCCTCTTCTTTAATCTTCAATCCATAGCTTTAAGAATTCTCTTTGAGAAAAATTTAGAGAAAATTAATATACTCTTCAAAATTTCTATAACTACATTTTTTGTTCATGAGTATGTGTTTTCTATACTAAGGCTTGAAAAATGTTATGTGAGATAAAGCACAATCACATTTCCATACACCAACCTTACTAATAGGATTCCCTCACACATCCTAGGTGTAGCCTTGTGTTTGCTTGGAGGTTTTAACCCTGGAACAAAAAGTTGCTTCAACTTTAAAGAAGAATTTTTTAGCCAAGATGATATGAAGACATTGATTGCAGACCAAAACTGGTGGCGGTTGTGTAGCGTGCTTCAGTTCTCAATGCTTTCTTCGAAAAGTACAATGTGAAAGAGTGTCTAGTGAAAGTTATATAAGTGTATCATAGTTTCCTTTCGTAAAACTCTACCATAGTACATTGGTTGTTCATTTCGGCCTTAGGTTTTTCCCCTTAGTGTTTTTTCCCCTTGTACATCTAGTTTTGTGATATTGCTCTACTTTTCCACATTTTTATAATCATTGTCTTATATTAAAGAATATATAATTTAGATTCTGAACTTAGTAAAACATTTTTTTGTCACATGCACTTTAGTATTGTTTTACCCTTTTGCAATAATAAATTAATCTTCCATTTTCATAAATTAGGTTATTTAATTTTTACTTAGGTAGTAAGCGTCGAGAGGCACACTCTCATACCAATTCATCAATAGCCTTTTCTTCACATTGACAGGCAGCCAGAGGCGGATATGCGGGAGGGGGGGGGGGGGGGCAAGGGGGGCCTTAACCCCCCCAAACTTAAAAGAATTTCAAATATATTTTTATGGACAAAAATTATATTTTTATAGTTTTGACCCCTACAAAAATAGATATTTATTATTTGTCACCCTCTTACTCACATTTCTGGATCCGCCACTGAGGCAGCGAGAGGGCTAGAGGTCGAGGAGACCTTATCGAGTGAAGAACAACATCCTAACATATATTTAAGGAAAATTTCTAGTCGTACTCAAGCTATTTGGGGCACGCACGAAAGATGCATCCTACCCCTTCGTCTCTACCTCCAAGTTGACCTTCAAGTTCTTGTCTAATATCTTCAACCTTTCACCGGTCCCTTTGATCTTGGTCTCAAGATCTTTATTTTATCGTCTAGTTTGGTCATAGACGCCTTATGGAATTTCTCCTCATTGGAAAGGTTTTTCTTCACCATTACATTGTCAAACTGGGAGGCTTTCTTCTTTTGGTCGGCCCTTCTCTCCATTATATTGGTTAAGTCCAGGATGAAAAACAAATTCACCAATAATCACATATCAACAAGACCAAATAGTTAATAGTAATAACATATGAACATAATAAAATCTTACAAGAGAAAGGGTATGGGAAACATGGTAACCTACCTTTTCGGCATTCAACCTGAAATCGTAGTCTAGTCGCATAGAAAATAGACGACCTTAAGAAGAACATGTCCCAAATATGGAAATTTGAATAACGAGGCATCCTCGAAAACCCATTCTCCTTTGGATGAAACATCACCCCCTCCTTTAGAGCAATGAAAAGCTCATTGGACTTGTTGTTATCTGAGGCCTAGTTCTGCGGTTGTTTCCATTTATAAGGAAATCATAAATGTTGATGGGGTTAGAGTTACCCTCAAGTTATCTCCTCTGATATTACTGGTTAGAAAAAGGTAAACTGTTAAGGATGTCGTTGAAAAGGTTGAGGATAGTCTTACTACCCATATTTTCAAGAATACCAGAGTAATGTTCGACAATGTTTATGGATACAACCTCATTTACATACATCGAGTAAAAGGAGATGAAAATTTAGTTGGATCTATTGCCCAAAGTACCAACAGTTGAAGTAACATTTATTAATATATGGCATTTAAATCGTCATCGACTCCCAATCAGTTGGCTTGGTGATAAATAAGGTGTTGGAGAGGCATATGAAAGGAGGCCAAAGGCTCATTTGGGGTGGTTAGCATCTCTTAGACTCTAATTTTATTGACAAATCTTATTTAATTTGACAAAATTGACTTCCTTAAAAAGAGGTTATGATTTTTAAGTCCAACTACATAACAAGGACAAATGTAGATGATAATCCTAATTCAGACAATGAAGATATGAATAAAAAAATATCAAGTTATAGGGTTTATCCGATCAAATTTTATTTAAAATTTAGGGTACATTCTTTGAGTAAGAGTGTTCCTCCTCATATACGGGGAGGTGCTCCTAATTCTTGACTACGCTCCTTCTCTTAGTAGTCCTTATTAGATACATTAGATTTTTGGCAATGGAATGCTTGATTTTCTTGTCCTTTGATTACTAAGTGCTGCTCCTCATTATGACCCATTGGTAAGAGTACCTCGATTTAGCAGTGCACAAATTGGTATTATAGAGTTGGTTGAGGCGGTGAATGACGTTCACTATTTTTCACAAATTTAGGATAACTTGTTCCGGAATAATTAAAAAATATTCACAAAAAATGCAATAATAAAGGGGTTGGGGGGAAATTTGTTTCCTCGTCCACCACCATTTTGGAAAATAAATAGGAACCTTCTCCTGGATTATAAGGGTCAACTCCATCTCTTGGAAACTTAGCGGTTACCCAATCAGGATTATACAGTCTTTTGAAGTCCATTATGGTTGAGGCATAGATTTTAAACACCATTGTTCAAGAAATGTGAAAATAATACTACAATATAAAAAGAAAGTGTTAAAAGTCAACAACTTACAAAAAGAAAAATATGGGAATGGTTGGCGAAGTAGCTTTACACCTCACATCAAAACTTCAAAAACAAATGAATCGATTGAGAGACTTTGATTTGATTTTTTGGGGAAAAGCATTTACTTAATTATAAAGTCATATATCATCATTGATTAAGGTCTATGAGAGTGATCAACCATAATCTCAAGTAACCATCTCCTTCATTTCAAAGGAAACTAACAAAAATAATCCCTAATCATTTTGAGACTCTGCACGTAGCAGGAACAAAGCATTGGGGGAAATTATAGGAAACATTTTCACCACTCATGAAATGTGGAACTGAGTTGGGGCATGAAGCCCATGCCATATAAATTGATAAGCATACTTGCATAAATAATAATATAACAACCAGTAAATTCCCTATTCAGGGTGATCATGCCTAAATACGCAAGTTACGAGAGTCAAATAACTAATAATAATTATAGACATGCCGATAATATAAAGAGTTCAAATGAATATATGGATGTCACAAACCATATAAAAAATCTAATAAAGAAAATTTAGAATATAGACATAAACCTCTGAATGATGTAAAACCAAAAGTAATGCATGCAAATTTGGAAACCTATAAACCAAGGACCCAAAATAAAATATGAATAATATTTGAGATACAAAACACAAGTTTGAAAGAAAACTACTCTAGGAATCCTTAGCTTTAACCAAGCTTCAAAATAATTAACGGTGTCATGTTAAATCCCCTTGTACCATATCAACTTAAGGAAACGTGGGTCAAGCCAACAATAAACAATCCTCTATATAATCCTAAATAAAGATTATAATAAACTATATAAAAACCATGTCGTCCTCACGGCGTATAATAAGTAAAGATACCTAGAAATAATCTAATATTGATATACCATGCCCAATAAGTGCGAAGTAACCTTAAATCTATCACAATAAATTATGGTGATATTGGTAATCATTATCATTATGACTTATAACTAAGAAGTCCTAGTTGTTACGTCTTTTGTAATTATACCCAGGCTACTAAAACTAAGGCTACCTATCCATAAACCTAAAAACCACTAAATAACTATAAAAGCATCCCCTAAGTATATACATTTACACTTAGACTATCTAATTTTTAACATGAAATCCTAAAATGTACCAACACCTAATCATATCTCAAATCCCAACCAAAATTACACCTCGTGCTTGAAATAAATAGTCCAAATAAGGAAACCGTCCTATAAATTCAGTTTAGTCAAGATATAATAGAGTACTTGACCACAATCGTAAAATTACTAGCACATACAACACACTGCTAGAAATAACACCTACTAAGTATTGTATACAAAACTACATATCATTATGATTCACACCACACCCTACCATAATCATAACAAGAGCATATCATACCCATGGCCAACATTGTTAGGCTACGTTCCCTGCCCACAACCAAAACCATACAACAAACTACAGGGCCCTCATCCAACCCACAAACTCCTATGGTGGTAACAATAATATTTTATCTCAATGACCACTCACACAGGGTACTCTTATAACCCATAAGTATATATCTCATGAAGGTCCACACCTCTGATAAATTTTAGTGTCGCTACTTTACTTGACTAAAGGAAGTCCCACCTCCTAAAGTCCCAAAATACCCTAAAAGACACCATTAAGTCATCCATATCCATACACGAGGCATATTCATGCACATAATATCCATACAAGTAAAATAATAACATGACAATACCACTTTCCTATTTGTATCCTAACTCTAGATACATACAAGCAGTACCACTTCTACAACAACCATAATATATGTGAAATACAATAATTACCCAACAATGGCCATGATACCAATTATGTCACAACTTCTAGATATAACCTAGTTATACACCACTACCTCAAAATCACTATTTTATTACTATCCTCTTAGCATACACTCTCACTGACACTAAAACATTATTCTACCTCTAAGCTCTAGGTAATGATCATAACCCATACATTACCCAACACAAGGTTTATAACCTACTTTCAATTACTAACCCTAATTTTGCTTACACATTCTATCCCATGCCCCCAAATTAGGTTGAATGCTCATGTATTTCTACCGAGGTGACTCAAGTGGTAATAATCTATTTTTAAAAGTTTAAATAAGTCTTAGGTTCAAACCCACACTTAAAAGTTGGTCAAAAACCCTAAAGTGCTCAAATCTGTCTAACGAGATCGATACATCAGATCAATTTGGTATCGGATTGATCAAGTCTTATCCCTGATCGATTTGAGGTCCGTAGCAGTTTGAACCTTAATATTGCAAAGTGACGGATTCCAACATCTGAATTCGACCAAACCTAACATAAATCATTAAAATAAGTCCCAATTGATCTAATACATGTCGAGGATTAAATATTATACAAAATTAACATTTAAAACAGTAAATCGAAAAGATTTACACTCGAGATTTTAACCCACATTATATATAGTTCTTTAGGAAAATTAAGTTCAAAATTTATAATTTTTACACATAAATTCTCAATTAATTAACCTCAACTATGTTAATTTTCATAAGAGATGAGGATCCTAATACAATTAATCCATAATTCTAAATTGGACCAATTATATCCAAATTATATAACCCATTTGCATAATAATAAAATAAATACCCTAATATCCACGTTCACGACTTCTAACATATTATAGTTCTATCAACGCCATAATTTTATCTCAATGAATAAAATTTGATTTCTTTAATTTAATATTAAACTCATAAATGGTTTCAACCAAATACATAAATTTAAATATATTTAATGTATATCAAAGGGAAAAAATTAAAAGTAATTCCTTGCATTGATTGGTTATGGAGGTTGTCTTCTTCATCTAGCAAATTTCTCAATTCCCAAAGCTTCAATCTTCTTCTTTAAGTCTCTCCAATATGTTAAAGTTACTAAGAGGCTAGGGTTTAGTATTAAGTTAACTAACTGGGTTTATAATGCTAAACCCGCATATCTTCATAGGCCTAGGTTAAAACCCATCTCAAAGACCCCTAAACATAGTATAATAAGATCTAAACTAAGGTGAATGAGTTACCTAACCCATGAGTTCAATTCCACATATTTTTACCTTGTTCGGACAATTTAAACTCATCCAAAAAATGACCCAACACCTAACATAAATTTCAACCTAAGTTCAACATTATACCCCATTAGCCCAAATACTCGTTTAGGACTAGAATTCGAGTTATATGAAATCTCACTTTAAGTGCAACCCATATAAACATAATTTAACAACCAATAAATAATTTTCAAAATTATGAGGTATTACATATTAATCCAATAAGATATCCCATTGACTTGATAAGTGATCAATGGGAGAGTCCACCTGGAGAAAAGAGTATTTTGTCAATTATATAAATAATAAACGACCCACCAAGTGGCACATGTGAAAACAGGTAAAATTGTACGCTCCTAAAATTTATAAAAAGATATCTCCACCATTTGTGGACGTAGGCAACCTGACGAATCACATATATACTACGTTCTTTCTATTTGATTGACTATAGTTTTTATACTACTAATTCATCTTGGATTGTGTGATTAATTGTTCTCAATGTGTGAGTTGGAAAATTATATTAAATTATTTTTAGAGAATTATTAGTTTTGTGAAAATGGAAAATATAAAAGAGGAAGAAAAGGGAAAAGTGAAATTTGGTATGAATGTCCCAAGTTGAAAACATTAAACAACCCTAGCGTTTAACAGTCCATCCGGAGTGTTTGGGTAATGCCCTGCTCCCTTTGTATGCTCTTTGCTGTGGTCTCCCAGTGACCACGTTCACCCAACCAATCAATGCAAATGCACCACCGGCATCTTCTGATCTCCATTCCCTCTTCACAAAGCACAACAACAACTACTACTCAGCTATCATCAATGGCCAACGATTGGTGAACCCAATCGAAATGGTAAATCACCTCAAAACCCTCAACCACTCCCCTCTATTGCGTTTTCTTAATTTCTCATCAAAACCCAACAGTTTTTCTCAATTTCATTGCCCACCCACCCCTCAACATTTCCTCAACTTGGTCTCTAAAGTTTGTACCATCTTAACGGACCTTCAATGGCAAACCAACTTTGAACTCAAGCGTTTGAGCCCCCAACTCAAACCCCACCACGTGGCCAAAATTATTGATACTCATAACAACACGGACTCAGCTTTGCAATTCTTTTATTGGGTTTCTAAGAGACCCTTTTACAAACATGACCTCAACTGTTTTGTAGCAATGTTAAATAGGCTTATTCGCGATAGGCACTTGGTGCCCGTGGATCATGTTAGGATCTTGATGATTAAGGCTTGTAGAAATGTCGATGAAATTACGCGTGTTATCCATTATTTGAATGAAATTAGCAGTAAAGGTCTTGGGTATAGTTTGTATAGCTGCAATACATTGTTGATTCAGTTAGGCAAGTTTGACATGGTTGAGGCTGCTCAAAATGTCTATAAGCAGATGTTGGGTTACGGGATTCAACCAAGCTTATTGACACTCAATACGATGATTAATATATTGTGCAAGAGGGGGAAGGTTCAAGAGGCTGAATTGGTTCTTAGTCAAATCTTTCAGTATGATTTGAATCCGGATGTGTTTACATATACATCCATGATTCTTGGGTATTGTAGGAATAGAAATTTAGATGCAGCGTTTGGGATTTTTGATAGGATGGTGAAGGAAGGTTGTGATCCAAATGCGGTGACGTATTCAACTCTTATAAATGGGCTTTGTGGTGACGGGAGGCTGGATGACGCACTGGACATGATCGAGGAAATGATTGAAAAAGATATTGAACCTACGGTATATACATACACTGTTCCGGTTAACTCGTTATGTGTACTTGGGCGTGTGAAGGAGGCTATGGATCTTGTGGCCAACATGAGAAAAAGGGGTTGTCTACCAAATGTGCATACGTATACGGCTTTGATTAGTGGGTTGTCTCGATCAGGGAAATTTGAGGTGGCAATTGGATTTTACCACAAGATGTTGAGGGATGGTTTGGTTCCAAATAGAGTCACATACAATGCCTTAATAAATGAACTGTGTGCGGGTGGAAGATTCGAGACCGCTCTCAAGATTTTTGATTGGATGGAGGGACATGGTACTTTCTCTAGTACAGAAACCTACAATGAAGTTATAAACGTCTTGTGCATAGTTAAAAATATCGAGAAGGCTATGGTTCTATTTGACAAAATGTTGAAGGTGGGTCCCCCGCCAACAGTGGTTACTTATAACACGCTCATTAACGGATACCTCAAGTGGGGTAATCTGAACAATGCTATGAGATTATTAGATATGATGAAAGAGAATGGATGTGGACCAGATGAATGGACTTATGCCGAACTTGTTTCAGGGTTTTGCAAAGCCGGAAAGCTTGATTCGGCTTCAACTCTTTTCCAAGAAATGATGAAACAAGGTTTGAACCCGAATCAGGTAAATTATACGGCGTTGATAGACGGTCACTGCAAAGAAGGGAAAATAGATGATGCATTGTCATTACTTGAGAAGATGGAGGCAAAGGGCTGCGATCCAAACACCGAAACTTACAATTCCATTTTGAATGGTTTGTCCAAAGAGAATAGGCTTTCTGAAGCAGAGACACTTATTCATAAGATGGTAGAAAGAGGGTTGCTGCCAAATGTTATCACCTATACAACTTTGATTGATGGGCTTTGTAGGAATGGTGGGACCCATCTCGCGTTCAAGATTTTCCACGAAATGGAACAAAGGAATTGCTCGCCGAATGTATACACTTATAATACTCTCATCTATGGGCTGTGTCTTGAAGGGCAGGCTGATGATGCAGAGATTTTACTTGAAGAAATGAAGATAAAAAGATTGGCTCCTGATCTGGTGATATATACCTCATTAATTGACGGATTTGTAATGTTAGATAGGCTAGATCATGCATTTTTTCTTCTTCGGCAAATGGTTGATGTGGGCTGCAGGCCCAACTACCGAACTTATTCTGTCTTGTTAAAAGGGTTGCAAAAAGAATGTCAGTTGGTTGCGAAAAAGGCCGCAGTCCAACATGACGGAGTGTATAGTTGCAGTTCAGATGAAAAGGATGTCAATTTTGAAGTGGTATGTAATCTGTTTGTTAGAATGTCAGAGAGTGGTTGTGAACCCACCATTGAAACCTATAGTATTTTAGTTGCTGGCCTGTGTAGAGAAGGCAAAACTCACGAGGCAGACCAGTTGGTTAAAAATATGGAGGACAAAGGTTTGTGTCCTAATGAAGATATCTTTTACTCTCTCTTGGTTGCTAACTGTAAGTGTTTGAGACTGGACACTGCTTTAGAAATCTTCAACTCAATGGTTCTTAAAGGCTATAGGCTTCATTTGTCGATTTATAGAGCACTCATTTGCGCACTGTGCAAAGAAAGTCGTGTAGAAGAAGCTCAAGTCCTTTTTGAGGAAATGCTTGAGAAAGAATGGAATACGGATGAGGTTGTTTGGACAATCTTGGTTGATGGTTTGCTCAAGGAGGGGCAATTAGACGTCTGCATGAAGCTTCTTCAAACTATGGAATCCAAAAATTGCACTTTGCAGACATATGTAATATTGGCAAGAGAATTGTCAAAATTAGACAGACTTTTTGATACAAGTCAGGTTGCTGATAAATTGAGACATCTGAGCAATGATACGTCTGGTTGAGGTTTCCCTCCATTAATCAAGCCACACAATATTTGGTGTGGTCTTCCCAAGTCCAATGGGCCTGCAGTAGATGGCTCAGAAACCCACTGGATGAGATGACATTTTTCCACCTATAAATTCATTTTTGAGTTGCAATCACTTTGCAGCTCTATCAACCAATAATTGGTAAGCAGGTAATGCCTTTTCTATTGTGTAATCTCATAATGCTTTCACATGCATTATGATGTCCACCTTTTGTATTATCTTAATCTCTTTGGACGGAACATCGCATAAATTATGATGGCCACCTTTTGTTACAGAAGTCCACCAGAATGGAAGCACACCTAATTATCTAAGTCCAGTTCTGGAATGTTATGATAACAGGACGAGTGAGCTTTCGATCTAGTAGTCAAGGTTGATCATCTTTAGGTAATTTTTTTTATAACTTGCGACCTTAGTTTAATGTGTAGTCTAGCTGCTTTTTCTGAACTTTCATGTCCATATTCTTTAATGTGCAGTAACTATTTACTTTCTCAGAAAAGCATAAAACCTTAGTTTTGAGGAGAATAATGAAAAAATAAAAAAATAATAAAAAATAAAAAAACGCGATGGAAGTTCTAACACATTAGAGCTTTAAGAAGTATGGTGCCGGATACGTTGTGCATATAATAAAATTATTAAAATAAAGCAAATACAACAAATTATCTCATAATAAGTAAATATAATATCATATTGCTAATGTGGAATTTTTAACTCAAGTCATAATAATATATTACTTAGAGATAGGACTTGGTTTGATGGCAAGTTCTTGCCTGCCCAAAATGATATGTCACAGGTTCGAGTCTTGGAAGTAGCCTCTCCAATTAATAATAATTGGGGGTAAGGCTGGCCTACATCAACCTCTACTAGACCTTGCCAAAGCGGGAGGCCTCGTGCACTGGGAATGACCTTTAATAATCTATTATTTCATGTTACATGGACAAATATATTAAAGAATGTGAATGTGAATGTGTGTATATAAACATAGATACATTAATCATGTATATATATACTCGTAATTATGATGATATGCGTGTATTCAAATAGATGCATTAATTTTTATTTCTTATAACAATTACACTTGTTTGTCATGAAAAAGGTCATATCTCGACATCCAATGTTTGCCACTTAAACGTCTGACGAGTGTAAAAAAATATATTCATTAAAGGACACATCAAAGACAGTACTAGACTTGTCCAATAGTTACCGTGTTGGTGACCCGCTATGTGTGACTCGTTTTCAACACAGATTTGTCTTGTTTATTGAAGTACTTTTGTGCTTCTTAGTCGCCATTCTTTATAGTTCTCCTTGGTAGCCTAATCAATATGATATGTTTGCTTCATGTGCAGTTTAATATGCTTTATGTGTGTTCCTTAAATCAACAAAAGTTTATTTATTTTATATATTTTGACACATTGCATCAGTAGATTTTGATTCATTAAGATGGAAGTCAATATCTGATGGTTGGTGGGACATAATAACCTGCAGTTATTGTGAGATATTTAGGCCTTTGTGTTTCTATTGAAATCACTACCAATAGTAATTTAAAGAAACTTTGAAGGTAAGAAATGGATGGATATAATGTGATGTTAACGGAGGAAAGCACTTGATGCCATATTAAATAAAGTATTGAGAACATTTAGGAGTTTGTCGAATATATGTCATAAATTTGGCATTGTTACACAACCACTCGGGCATTTTTTATTTGTTTATTTGTTTCTTGTTTGTGTCTGCGTGTGTGAGATAAGAAGCGGATTTCTATTGATGAAAAAAAAAAGGGAGGAATAGGGGTTTGCCAACCAAGCAAAAGGGCCATCAAACGAATACCTTTAGAACCTCACATCCAAGGACCGCATGTCCCTCTCTAATAAGAACTTTAGAGACACTCTCTTGTGAAAGCTAAATCACCAAGAGACATAGGAGTGGGTACAACCGAGAATGTAGCCGAGGACCTTACAATCCCATGGCCCTCTCTACATAAGGACTTTAGAGTGGTGGCTTTAATACTTATCCACCGAGAGGTGTCTACATAAGTCAAGAATATTGTATAACTGTGGCCCTTTCCTTAAAATGGAGCGTTAAATCATGCTTATTGCAACCCACTTCCAAGACTCCGATATAAAGGAGGTTCTCTCATTCAACCAAAGGGAACCCTTGTAGATGTTGTGCCGTATTAGGAAGCTTGACAGCGGAACCACCTTGGTCCCTACCAAAAAATGCCACGTTCCCTTCTTGATTGGGTAACATTTTGATATTGTTTTATGTACAGTGGTTGACATGACCATATACCACCTCCTCTCGGGTTGCACATGGAAGACTGCCTTTAAAATGAAGGATGGTCTTTATGAGTGGACGGTGATGCCCTTCAGCCTCTCCAACGCCCTGTCAATGTTTATGCAGGTGATGAATTAGCTGTTGTAGCGATTCTTGAGCAAGTTTGTGATGGTGTAGTTCAATGATATCCTCATTTACATTCGGTCACAGTCGGTGGGAGCTACTCTGCACCCATTAGTTCCACCTTTCAGTTGTGAAAGTGTGTCTTCATGGTCTGGTCGGTCAATCTTTTGGTGTTTGCTGTATCCGTTTAGGGGGTGCGAATTGACAAATTCAACATGTAGGCGATTGAAGTTTGGCTGGTTCCCTCCACGGTTGCGCATGTTCATAATTTTTTAGGTTGACCAGTCTTTGTTCATGTCTAAGTTCAGCTTTATTTTGACACCTATTACGACACTCATAGGGGTGTCGAATTCCAAGTTTCGTTGGATGGAGGAGGCGGGTGAGTCGTTTCGCATCATTAAGGCCTGAATAACTGCTAGCTTTGTTATGGCTCTCCCCAATTTCAATATGATGTTTGAGCTATCTTGGGATACTTAGAAGTTTGTTATTGGTGAGATGCTCAGTCAAATTGGTCACTTGGTAGAACTCTTCGACATCATTTGAATCGTTTAGCATATCATTGTGAGTTTTATGTCATCGTTTAGGCGGTGCGGCCGCATGAGTACCTCATACAATTGAAGTTTGTCATTAAATGTGATTTCAAAGTGCTCAAACTTCCTCCAACGTTTATATTGTAATTATTGTACCGTCAAAGGAAGGAGAACTAGGTAGTTGACAACGTGACGCCTTGAGTCACTGATCCTATGCCCTAGCAGTTCTTTCAGGCTCTACAGATGGGTTTGATGATCATGCCGATGAGTACTTTTGGCCAATCTTAATCGAGTTTAATAGCCATAGTGTGCGACCGGTGACTGTCTTCATCAAGATGGGGTTTTTGTTTCCTAATACAGCTCTCCGCATTTCCACCTCGTCCTTACTGAAGAAGATTGCTATGGAGATTCACTCCGATAGGTTAGCCAGGCACATGGGGTCTCTCGCATGGTGACTTTGAGGGAGAGGTTCTTTTGTCCTACTATAAGGCTACACTAATGCCTTTATTCGGACTTGTTACAGGCAATCAATTATCAACACTCCAAATGCCAGTCCTCACATGCCTCTCGTTATTTCTGATATGTCGTGACAAAATGTCTTTATGGATTTCATAGCGGACCTACTGCGAACGGCTAAGTGCTACAATTTTATTTTTGTGGTAGTTTGATTGGTTCTCGAAGATGTCCCATTTCATTCCGTGCATCGGGACCACCAATACATCCCATATCGTAGCCCCGTACTTCCTTGAGATCGTGCGACTGCATGACCACGAAGCATCACATTGAATAGATATGCTTGCTTCACGGACCACTTCTGATTGCTTTTGCAATGGTTATGTCAGTTGTTTAGATTGTACACTATAGTGTTAGAAATTTATTGTGGTGCTTAGCTATAAACAACCCTAGTAGTTAGGACGTCATTGCTGCACAAGCGAAGTTTGCTTTGTGCCGTTACTCGGTCCACAAGCCTCTCTATGTACCAGATTCCGTTGACTAATAGTCCTCAGATTGCCATTGACCTTGTTGAGCTTCCCTTACTATGTCGGTTAGCCCAACTTCGCCGCCTATTTGACCTCCATCCGAGTCGATCGGGCGATTGACCCTCTTGTATAATTTTTATAAGGAGCATGTCGACGCTCTTTGCCACGAGGTTGTTTTCTAGTCGAGGGAAGTAGTCATGACCTAGTCATGATCCACCTCCTGGGAGAGCGGCAACATGGAAAGGGCCATAAGCTACATGTGTAGTGCTTTGACCCCTTCCCCATTTTGCGAGCGTTTGGGACAAACGCATATGAGGTTAACCTTCCGTCTTTCGTCGACCTTTTGTATTCATTGCACGTTTAATATGAAGGACCTTTCCCCTTATAGGGGCTACCATATTCCGCCGATGATTCAGTTGATGATGAGTCATGGCCGGTTCGCTCTCATGTAGACCACGTCGAGGGGGTCATAGATTCAAAGACATTCACTTGTCCCACCGAACAACTGATCAAGTGAAACGACCAATTTCCTAGAGTTCTTGGTGAGCATCGATCCAAAATCTACGTCCGCTTCTCCGAGTACTTAGCTGCCTCGCAAGAAGAGGGTGGGAGGTGATGCAGGGGAATAATTGTCTTTGTAACTTTTTATTAGTTAGGGGTGTTATTGTATTTGTGCGCATTCACCCTTTAGTATAAAATGGAATTATTGGCTTTGAATTTTATTATTACATTTTAGAGAGTATATGAATGAGAACTAGAGAAAGTTTCTTCCCTAATTCTAATTTTATAATGCTGTCGTAATTTTGATTCCGCCTACGCAATTTTACATCACATCGAGGGAGATGTAATCCAGGTATCAGAGAAAGATTTGCAAGAAAAGATGTCTAAAGAAACACAACGGAGATGTCTTCCTCCATACTAAATAAGAAAAATGAACACGCTTTATAGAGTAAAGGTTGTAAGAATCTAATTTGGAAATTCTGTCATAATGCCCAAATCATCAAAGCACCTGGGGTTTGACGAATGTATCCTGCAATTGGCCAATTGCTTATATTTTCCCGTCCTGAGCATATAGTACTTGGGAAATGAAGATGAAATTAGACACTAAGATCATGTTTGATGTAGACTCTCATTGCAAGGTCAATTTGTATTCCAAAGAATTTAGATGAGAACGGAGAAGGTATTTCTACTAAAAGGAATGCATGATGGTTCCCTTTTGATGGCTATTATAAATCTTGCAGTGAATTTTATAAGTTACTTGATCAAGAGTGGAAGAAGGTTTTGGGGAATCGTAGAATGGGAAATGCTTGCCCTTAATGAGTTGAAGAAAACTAGAGCTTGAAAAAACACTCCAGCGATTCATATTTTGTTTTAACAACTCCAGCAATTTATTGAAGTGTAAAAAGCTTTACGCACGCATTTACATAGATTTCTTGTGTAGATAAATTCAGGGCTCTTTATTTGGATAAATGAATAATAGAAAATGTCCATATAGGCTGTACCAATGGGCCGATTGTCAATTGGTACTGCCATTGGTGTCACACGTTTGGGAACAGGATTTGAGAGGTTTTGGTGACATATGATTGTAAACTGACGTTTGGATCAAAGAAGTTAGATTTTCTTGTCAATTAGGCCACCTTTTAATGATACATCATTGATTGATATGCTTATGCATATTTTCTGTAATAGCATAGTGGATTTGAATTAACAGCAATACTGACTTTATTGCGTCACTGCTTTTATTTTTGCAGGACCTGAAAGACAGCTTATTTTGATTTTGCATAGAATTTAACGTTTCCAGGACATTGCGAATGAGATTTGAAGGTATCTACGAATCAGAAAACTGAAATATTTTTCCAAATATACATGATTTTTAACAAATTACAATACAATCTATGACCAGTTCTTTTAGTTTAGTTTACAATAGCAATGTAACAATTAACTGGTAGAATAGCAATAGATATTTTTTGGTTTCTCAGGAGAACCACCTAACGGGAAAGCTTATATTTTCTTTAGGCCCCTATTCACGATACAAGCATCTTGAAATTGTACTTGTTTGTGATTTAGGTACTATTAGATTATTGGTCATTGTACTAAATCTAGTGACATGATTACCATGCAATAAATTGTCTTCATATGTAAATTTGGAGCCTTGGGAAATGATCATTGTCCTTCAGGGTGTTAAGTGTGAATAACTGTTGGTTGGAATTATTTTGGATATATCATTAGAGTAATGATTTGATTTCTCTATGTTGTGTAATTGTAGAAGTCCCAAAACAGAAAGGTAAATATATAAATTATTTCAAATTATTCTGTCTTCAATAAATGATTGGATGAGGCATTGGAATATGTTATCCATCTATGTTTCTTCTCTAAATATAAAATCGCGCAACAGGATTTTAGAATTTGGTACATGGCACATATCATGTCGTAAATTCGGCCAACAACATGATAATTGAAATTAGAGATCTGATGCTACCCTCTTGATATTTAAGGTTCCAAATTCTTTGTTGCACAGTGATTTTTCTTGATTGACCTGATGAAACCTCAGAGGGCTTGCTTGTTTATAGTTTTAGCCAAGGAACTGGCATATTGAATTCCAGGAAAGCTCATTTCCTGAAATAATGAATTGTTTGCGAGCGTTTCGTTTAGGCAATAATTCCCTTTTCCTCTCATCATAAACCACTTGTCACTGTTTGGTTTAGACAAAATCAGAAAGAATAAATAACAATTTTCTAAAATTGTGCTTGAATTTTTTTGATACGTTTGTGTGTATTTCTGGATGTGTTTATGGATTTGTTTTGTAATTTATAGACATATACATGTATATATATACATTTGTACTTTGATAAAAAGATGAAATTGGGGAAGAATTCCTAGTAATTGATCTAGTTTCACCATCATATAAGGGATGGGGAATCTTCATGATTGTGGCATTCTTCTTTTCCTTACTGGATTCCCTTCGAATTCGAACCGAAGGGAATCGAGAATAAAGGACAATGAATGAACCAAATGGGTTCTGAAAAGCTTTATGGTTAAAGAAAGTTAAACCTTTCCATATAATCGATGCCATTGGTAAAGTCGAAATATGTGACACCCCGCCTAATCTAATACCGGTTGATCATGCCTTTATTAAATTAAATGGGAATTATATCTGATTTCATTCTTAGCATCACTGTCGAAAAACCAATTAATTAGACTAATAAGTCCGGTGTCAATTTTAAATCTTGTTAACATGCATACATGAACTTTTCAACAATATATTTATAAACATCCGCGGTGACTGAACGTAAAGAGTAATTATAGCATAAATGGAATAAGTTGAATAAACTCTCGGTATCCATAATACAATAATTCAAGTGCTAAATGAAATAATTTAAACAACGTCGAATAAGAAACTCTTCAACTGTGGGCAGCATGCCCAAAAATAAATACTGAACTGAAATCCTATCTAGATAGACATGAGGGAAGCATCTAATCAAGTCGTGCAGGCATTCACAGCTGCTGCAGCATTGTCTAACTGGAATGGAATGACTATTCCTGACGAATCTATGGCTGAGCACCTAAAAGGTTTTAAAAATATTTTTGATACGGGTCAGAGCATAAAATATTTGAAAACCAGTTACAAGTATTTAAATGCAATAATAAATACAACTGTAAAAAATATCCATGCTCACCCGGTGTCGCACTCATATGAGATTATTCTCACCCCTAATCTACAGTGCGCACCTAACGTATATATTTTATTAGTCTAGTTATGCTACCCCGCCTAACTAGTCTAACCATCTTAAATCTACTTTGATCCGCTAAACCTCTAGTCCGTCTGTACTGCCCATACGATACCTCATACTATGTACAACGTAGCTAAATCATAAGCTATAACTTAGGGCTTCTCAATTATATGTGTCTCACATCATAGGCAACGTAATCATACACTAGCTATACTTTGATATTCACACAATCATTTAAACGCATACATAAATTGCTCTTTATAGATTTATACATAGCATCCTCGAGCTGTTCCTCCCGGATGCATCCTAGTATGCTATCAGGCACCAGGTACATCACGTACCACTCTTGGGCCAACGGGTAGAAATCTCACCACCGATCCCAAATCGCAAACACATAACGGAGGCGATCATAAACATACATTTGTGGGTCGTAACCGTACCACATCACACCCAACTAGACTTGAAACCAACACCTATCCTCACATACGAATAATGGTCATGCAACAGTACTATGATATGGGGGAAACAATCCAATACTTGTTGGTCAATGCCAGGGTGGACCGCCCCCTACGTGCAACCTCCAGCGATAGCATATTAGAGTAGGTATGTTCACATAAAGTCAATCACAGATAGACATATATGTACTTGTGACACTCGATACATGTATATATATAAAGTCGGCTACGTGCATAATATCGCTCGTTGCACTAGCCTACCAAATCCCAAAGTCTAACCTGACTTCCTGATCTTTTTTAAGTATCCCCGTAGTTTAACTCTCTGATTATATACTCCTGGCCAACGTGCTATTTTAACCAAGCATTAGCCTAACCATCCCGAAATCCTAACTTGATTTCCCGATTCCCATTCGTGAACATTTACTCGCTTAGTCACGTATTTCCTGACACGGTATTCATTCCTGATTAACCTACGACACTTCCTAACCCTCACACTGAATTCCCAGAAACCTAAACTCATTCCCGGACCCAAGATTCCTTGCCCAATCCTTAAACGGTCCGAAAAACAAACACAAGGCAAAGGTGGCAAGCCAGCAGAACCGAACTGGTTCGTTCCCTCCCCTAGTGAACCGGTTCGGTTTACTGCCTGCCAGAACGAACTTTTGATGGGATTTCATCTTCAACTCTCATCCATGTTGGTCCCATCCTTCACCAAACCCCCATACATGAACCTTAATCCATTTCTAAACATTAACCAACAATTTTCTACGTAAAAACCATCCCGAAACAAAATCATATTCACCCAACGATGAATTAACCAAGAATTCATGCAATACTAAACCCTAGTTTCAAGATTTGATTCCTCATTCTTAATTCATCCAAGAACTTATCTTTTGTTATAGGTTTATATCAGATTCATCATAAAAACATCATTACATTCATCTCCCATCATTTATATAATTTAAAATACGGATTTTCCTTAGTTTTCCCAACTCAAAATCATATTATTCTACACCAAAGTTGCATGGATAAATGAAACTACAGAAAACTATCAAAGCATGTAAATAGTTGCCTTAGAGATGATGGATTATGAGGTCTCCCTTCTGAAATTCCTCTTTTGGTGACGATCTTCACCCGAAGACGATTGCCTTCTTCTCGAGATCCTCTTTTTCTTTTATTTTCTCACTTTCTCACAAGCCCTAGCATATTTGGGTGAATGGATTGTAGCCCTCCTCTATCCATCATGATTAAATATTATCCTAAAACTCTCTAATCCCGAGATAAGGTTAGCCCCCTCAAGTAAAATGACCCATATGCCTTTCTACGACTCCCCCTTGGTCTAAAAAGTCTTTGAAACCCAATTGTAACCCCCATTACCTATTTTGGACTATTTCGACCCATTCCGGACCACTGGTGCATTCAAAACTACCATCCGAGTCCCCTAACATAAAATTTCCATTTCATTCCCGACACGACTCTACCCGCATATCCCGAATGAAATATCGATAAACTCGTCGCTTTAACTCACTTACATATTAATACGTTATTATTTACTTATCACACAAGTAATTGTAAATATATATAAATATTAATCCTTTTTATTTGGTAATTAATATTTATCTTAGTTAATTTATTTTCCAGTTATTTTAAAATCATGTGCACACGTGTAATTTAAAATACTTTAAATATACGAGATGTTACATACTTCCCCTCCGAACAATGGAATTTTGTCCCCGAAATTCGGTCATACCTGGCACAAAGAGCTTCGGATACTTTTCCCGCTTGTTATCCTCACATTTTCATGTCAACTCGGTAACATTGTGGTGTCCCCACTGTACACGCGCTAACGGTACCACCTTTAACCGAAGTTCGCACACTACGGCGCAAAATGGCGACACGTCTCTCCTCGTAAAAATGTCCGGTTGCAAGCCAATCTCCTCTAATGTTATACGCCGATATACCACATCATTATTGAGATACCTCCTTGATGATGACGCACAAATCACATTGTGAATCAGCTGCAAATGTTCCAGTAACACGAGTCTATACACAACCGCCCCTACCCTCTCGATAATGGGGAAATGCCTCACATACCTAGGCGCCAACTTTCCTTCTTCATGAACCGCATCGTTCCCTTCATGGGAGATACCCGTAGTAACATCTGACCACTCACGTCAAACATCTTCGGTTCGCAACGGCGTAACTCTTCCGACAATCTTTAGCTACCCGAATATGACTCCTGATCAACTCAATCCTTGCCGACGTATCCAGAATTACGTTCGGTCTGAGTTGCTTGTTATCCCCGCCTCTAACCAACCTGAGGGTGGACGACAAGGTCTCTTGTACAAAGCCTCGAAAGGTGCCACGCCAATAGTGAACTGGTACGAGTTGTTATACTCAACTCTACCAACGGTAGATACTGCTCCCAACCACCCATAAAGTCCAAAATACACATCTGTAGCATACCCTCCAATATCTTATTCACCCTTCCCGTCTGTCCATCGGTCTGTGGGTGATACGCCATGCTCAAACGCAACTCTATCCCCATTGCCTCCTGACAACTCTACTAGAGGTGAGACACAGATCTTATCCCGATTCGAAAAATGTTGAGATGCACCGCGTGCAATTTCACTATCTTTGCATTGAAAACTTTGGGCATACCACCCTGTCGTGTAATCCACCCAATCTGGTAAGAAGAACTCCACCTTGGTCAAGTGATTCCAATAACTCAGATGGAATCGTGACTCCTTTGCGACGTCAGGAATTACAAAATAAAACATTATCGATATACACTCCCATTCCTACACTGGAATCTCCAATGGCTGCAAAATCGCTGCTAGTCACCTATGGTCAGCCATCACCATCTGATAAGTGGTGCACTTGAGACAAACTCAACAATGTCTCGCTTCACACCGGCCCACTAATACTAGTTTCTCGACACCTGGTACATCTTATCTCTTCCGGAATGAATCAAAGACCGGACCCGTGCGCCTCCTCCATATCAGCGATATAGATCCCTATCGTTTGGGATAATCAACCTCCCATTGATGCGCAAGCCACCCTTAGAATTGACCGAGTAAAACTCCACTCCACCTACCAATAACTATTGAACCCTCACCTGACAAGCTCAGTCCGCTTTACCATTCCAAAACTGCTGCTAACTACCCTACATCCATACTGTTCAACGCATTTACCTCCACGTTAACCCATTTTGGACATCGAACTGACATGGGCGCCCATACACCCTATACCACGTGCATACATGCACAAATACCACAAATGCAAACTACATACATCAAAATCAGCCCCACATCACATGCCCTGCATGACTATACAGTCAAGGTAGACTCGATTACGCTACTAATCGCGACTCAATTCTTCTTGAGATTGTCCCACTTATCAATTAGTGGTACAACCACCTTCAAGTGCTTTCTATATAGCACTACCTGACTCCGCTGGCCTTAAATCATATATACTAGCTCTCTGCTCAAAGCGTTATCTACACGTGTAATGACGAACATACTAAACCCATGCCCTAGAGCCCCAAACATCTCCCAACTCCCGACAGTTACCGAGCTTCATGCGTGGGACGTCTCGCAAGCGAAATCTAAACAAGAAACCCTCTCGATACACTACCACTTAGCTTTGTCAATTATCGAGATCCGTAGGCCCAAGACACAATACCGAGACACTCAAAAATCCTGCCCCCCAAAGTTGCTAAATCTGATTCGCAATTCCCACATCTCTAAAAGAGTCATACAATACAACGTTCGCACTATTGCTAAGTCCCAGCACTAAGTCAATCACAACTCGATCTCTCGACTCAGCTGTAATTCCGATATCCCCTGAATCACATCAGTAAAGTCCCTAAACACAGGGATCGAATCTAACGAGACAACTATACTCTCTAAAGTCTCCTCCCCAATATAATATAAATGCGGGCTCGACCATCACTTATGACAAGGCATCGCAAATAGAAACACATCCTGCCCTAGAATAGCGAACACGATAGCCTTACTGTAACAGTCCACCATAGCTTTACATGTCGTTAACCAGTCCATACCCAGGATAACATCATACTTATACATCTCTAAAACGAGTAGATCCACTAAAACATAACCTCCCAATGTCCACACCCGCTCCCCTTCAGAGGGAACGAAGGAGAGCCTTGCTACCGAATGGTAAATATACACTCATAATAATAACTGACGCTATATCCACTAATCCCATCACACGCGCGAATCTAGTGCTAACAAAAGAATGTGACGCGCCCGTGTCACACAAAGCTCGTCCCATGTGCCCATGGATAGAAAACATATCCTCAACTGTTAAAGGTGTTGGCTGTAGAATTGATCCACCGAAGTGATACACACGCCCAAACTGCCCCTGCTCCTGCGGAGGCGGTACTGCTGCAACTACCGGTGGGGTTGGAAGCCGCTACAATTGTTGTCCCTGCTGGGTATCCTGCTCCTAACCTCTAGCCCTGCTCGGACATGCATGCCGCATGTGGCCCTACTTTCGACACGAAGCACCTACTTGTAAAGTCTCCGTTTTTGGCCCTGCTAGCCATGTCGGGGCCTGGTCTCTGGCTCTAGTGGCCTCAGCCCTGATGGCCACCCCCATTGCTTCTTTGGCCTTGCTGGACGTGAGGAACACGTTGCTGGCCCTGCCTGAACCCACTGTCTCTGGGTCGAAATCCTCCTGATCTAAACCTCTTAGCCGGATCCCCTTGCTGGGAATCCCGCTCATGATGCTTACCCTGCTGCTGCTGTGGTGCCCCACTGGCACTGCTACCTTCGGTTTTGCCCTGCTGGCTAGACTCCATAACTCTCTTTACTCCCTTCAGGTGGAAGCGGTGATCTTGACAGTGTAAAAGTGTGACATTGACGACATCAATGTAAGTCTTCAATGTCGGATTACCTAGCAGGTGCTGCCGGATCCTCCAGGTAAGCCCATCTGTAAATCTTGACACCTTCTTATCATCCGTATCCACCTCGTCTGGCACAAAGTTCACTAGGCGGGTGAATTCCTCCTCGTACTCGGCCACTGTCTGGCTCTCCTGTGCAAGATTTAGAAATTTCCTCCTCATTTCCGTCCGAATGGTAGATGGGAAGAACTTGCGGTTAAACAACACCCAAAACTCCCCGATGGTCATGGTTTCCCTCTCTTTAGAAGTAGTGACCGACTCCCACCACTGCAAAGCTGTTCCCACAAGCTTAAAGGTAGCCAATATCTGCTTTTGAGTGTCATTGCACTCAACTCATGGTTCAAAGTATCGTCCAAGTTGACTCGGTACTGGCCGAGTCAACTCGGAATCGGAGGGTACCGATACGATACCGAGAGGCGCTTGAAAAAAACATTGAATCATGTTGTCTCGCCGAGATATCGGTCGAGACAATCGATTCCGAGACGCATCGCCGCGATATCGGCTGAGACAGCCGCGATATCGGCCGAGACAACCGATTCGCCGCGATAATCAAGTTTTACCCCCCAAAAAAAAAAGACACGTAGGCAGAAATAATTGAAGGGAGAAATCTATTGTTGTCGGCCGGTGGTGTATTTAGGTAAGAATGGAGAAACCTTTCTATCTCCAGCTGTGACGTGTGTTTTGAAACCCTGTTTTATGTTTTAGGTTAGGGTGGTGGGTTACGTTGCCTCCTTATGTTGTTTTTTCTTAGTTATTTTTTAAAGACGAACCAAGGTGTTAAAAATGTTAAAAAACGTTGTATACATTTTTTTTTGTACAAAAACATGTGTAAAAAACGTTTGTAAAAAACATTTGTGTACATTTTTTTTTACAAAAACATTTGTTTACAAAAATGTTCTTTTGTAGTTTATTTAAAAAAACATTTATGTAAAAAATGTTTTAATTTTTGCAAAATGTTTAATATTGTACGTTTTTGTACATTTTGTACAAAGAATACAAACTACAAACTATATTTTTGTAGAAACATCTTTTTACAAAAATGTAAAAAAATGTTTTAATTTTCAAAAATGTTTAATATTGTACTTTTTGCGAAAAACATTTTTTTGTACATTTTGTACAAGGAATACAAACTATTTTTGTACATTTTTGTAAAAACATCTTATTACAAAAATGTAAAAAAAAAATGTTTTAATTTTTGCAAAATGTTTAATATTGTACTTTTTTTGTAAAAAACATTTTTTTGTACATTTTGTACAAAGAATACAAACTACAAACTATATTTTTGTATATTTCTGTAAAAACATCTTTTTACAAAAATGTAACAAATGTTTTAATTTTTGCAAAATGTTTATAAAAATTGTTTAGAACTCTTATGGAATATTGAATATTGAATATTGAATCTGACAAGTTCGTCGCGCTTCAATATAATCAATTATACAATGAAATGCATATTGAATGATGGGTTTGAATGTATCTCATTGGTCCACATTGTTCATCTTATTTTTTTAAAATTTTCTACATTTTTTTCGGATTTTTTTGCGCTCTCTAAATAGCGTATTTTTGCGTATTGCTCGATACCGCGACCGAGTTGAAAATCGAGTGTCCGATTCCGGTACCGATACCGAGACTTTGAACCATGACTCAGCTATACGCAAATGCCTTTGGATGTCTTTCTTCCATTGGCTAGCTGCAACCATCTCCGCGCTCCCCTGGAACTTTGGCGAATGGCCCTTCTGGAAGGCCTCTCTAACTCTCTCCCAAACAGATGGCACTGGGTGAGCCTGAACTGGTGCCACTGGCTGCTGTGACTACTAAGGCAATCATCACGACATTAACTACCTGTGCAACAATGGTGGCGACCTCTCATGTGGCCCTCTTAGCGGCCCAAGTTGGTCGTCCTCTCCTGTTGTTTAGCATCCGAAACCAAACCGGAATTGTGTGAGATTCACTTCAACTATATAATATAGCAGAAGAACGTAGGAGCGCAATATGAATCAACAGTTCTAAGCATAGGGCACTACATCAAAGAAAATGCAACGCTAAAAATAGGGGTGTTCGCGTTCCGGGCCGGGCCGGTTTTTGGGATTTTTACGGATCGGACCGATTAAACCGGTCCTAAAAATAAATGGACCAAGACCGGACCGATTGTATCGGTCACCCGACCCTAGTCGGTCCGGTCTAACTTACCGGTCCTAATCGTACTAAATTAAACATTTCAAAAATAAAAATTACCTTTAAAAATATCCAAACTTGTTCAGATTTTAGGTCCTAAAAAGCTCTCCAAATTTCTCCATATTCTGGTATAAAAGCATGTATATACAACTAGTTAATGAAAACATGTAGGGATCCCATCTGATTAGAAATCAGTGCAAAAACCTATCAGTGTAAAAAGAACACAATATACAGAACACAATTTATTCTTAAGAACCATAAGAATAAAATAAATAAATAGTCACCATAAGATTAGATATACAGAACACAATTTATTCTTAAGAACACTATACAGAACACAAAAAATGAGAGGAGCAACGATTTTGAATACCTGAGTGAAACAGCAACAATGGGGTTGAGAAGATAAGTTCTTTATCGTGGTTGCGCAACAGCGGTTGCGCAACAGCAACAGCTACAGCGGCGGCGCAACAGCAGCGGTGCAACAGCGGCGGCGCAACAGGTACAACGATGGGCTCGTGATCTTGACCTGAGTCTCTCACTGAGAGAGAGAAGTTCTCTCAGAGAACTTGAGAAGCGGAGAGGTTGGAGGGGAGAGTAAAAAATGGCACAAAGAAAAAATACAGATGTGTGTGTTGTTGTGTTGCTCTGTTGTGATGTGAGGAGTGGAGAGTGCGTGTGTTAACTTAATTTAGATCTAGGGTTTCTTTTCTTTGTTTTTTAACGAGCATACCCCCAACTTCAGGGCCCAAGTTAGTTTAGTTGTGTGCGTGTGTTAATAAATATATATGTATAGATATAATTAAATGCATATATATTAATAGGAATCGGCCCGGTTCGGTCCAAATCGGATATTTAATAAGGGGGACTGAGGACCGGACCGGTTAGACCGGTCTGCCAAAAAAAACCTGGACCGGACCGATTAAAAAAAAAACCCCGGCAAAATTAGGACGGTCTGGTTCGGTTCGCCGGTCCATTCGGTTTTCTGAACACTCCTAGCTAAAAATTTAGCAAGTCCGCACAAATCCTAAGGACATTAGAACCTAATGCTCTGATACCATCTGTGACACCTCGCCTAATCTAATACCGATTGATCAGGCCTTTATTAAATTAAACGAGAATCATATCTGATTTCATTCTCAACATCACTGTTGAAAAACCAATTAATTAGACTAATAACCTATTAAGTCCACTGTCAATTTTAAATCTTGTTAACATGCATACATAAAACCCTTCAACAATATAATTATAAACATCCACAGTGACTGAACGTAAAGAATACTAATAGCATAAATAGAATAAACCGAATAAACTCTCGGTATTCAGAATACAATAATCTAAGTGCTAAACGAAAAAATGTAAACAATGTTCAATAAGAAACTGTCCAACTGCGGGAAACATGCCCCAAAAGAAATACTGAACTGAACTGAAGTCCTATCTAGATAGAAATACCGAACTGAACTGAAGTCCTATCTAGATAGAAATGAGGGAAGCGTGTAATCAAGTCCTGCAAGCATTCACAGTTGCTGCAGCATCATTCGACTAGAATGGGATGATTATCCCTGGCGAACCTGTGTCTGAGAACCTAAAAGGTTTTGAAAATATTTTTAATACGAGTCAGCGTCCAAAACATTTAAGAAACAGTTGCAAGTATTTAATTGCAATAATAAATAAAGCAGTAAGAAATATCCATGTTCACCTGGTGTCGCACACATGAGATTATTCTCACCCCTCATCTACAGTGCACACCTTACATATATGTTTTATTCGCCTAGTTATGCTACCCCGCCTAATTGGTCTAACCATCTTAAATCTACTTTGATCCGCTAAACCTCTAGCCAGTCCGAACCGCCCATACGATACCTCATACTATGTACTACGTAGCTAAATCATAAGTTATAACTTAGGGCTTCTCAATTATATGCGTCTCACATCATAGACAATGTAACCATACACTAGCTATACTTTGATAGTCACTCAATCATTTAAACACACACACACACACACACACACATATATATATATATATATATATATATATATATATATATATATATATATATATACATAGCATCCCCAAGCTAGACCTCCCGAATGCATCCCTAGTATGCTATCAAGCACCAGGTACATCACGTACCACTCCTGGGCCACCCGGTTGGAATCTCACGAACAATCCCAAATCGCAAACACATAACGGAGGCGGTCATAATCATACAATCGTGGGTCGTAACCATACCACATCACACCCAACTGGACTCAAAACTAACACCTATCCTCACATAAGGATAGTGGTTATGCAACAATACTATGACCTGTGAGAAACAATCCAACACCTACTGGTTAACACCAGGGTGGACCGTCCACTACGCGCAACCTTCAACGATAGCATATTAGAGTAGGTATGTTCACATAAAGTCAATCACACATAGACATATATGTACTGGTCACGCTCGATACATGTATATATATATAAAGTCGGCTACGCACGTAATATCCCTCGTAGCACTAGCCTACCAAATCTCAAACCCGTCTTCCCGATCTTTTCTAAGTATTCCTGTATTTATTTTTTAACTCTCTGATTATATACTTTTGGCCAACGTGCTATTTAAACTAAGCACTCGCCTAACCATCCCGAATTCCTTACTTGATTTCTCGATTCCCACCCGTGAACATTTACTTGCTTAGTCACGTATTTTCTTACGCGGAATTCATCACTGGTTAGCCTACGACACTTCCTAACCCTCATACTCAATTCCCCAAAACTTAAACTCATCCCCGGACCCAAGATTTCATGCCCAATCCTTAAGCGATCCGAAAAACAAACACAAGGCAAAGGTGGCAAGCCAACAAAATCGAACCGGTTTGCTCCCCCCCTCCCTAGTGAATCGATTCGGTTTACTGGGCTGCTAGAACGCACTTTTGACGGGATTTCATCTTCAACCTTCATCCATGGTGATCCTAACCTTCACCAAAACCCCATACATGAACCCTAATCCATCCCCAAACATAAACTAACAATTTTCTACGTAAAAACTATACTGAAAAAACATCTAATTCACCCAACGACGAATTAAACCTAGAATCCTCCTTAGTTCATCCAAGAACTTATCTTTTATTATAGGTTTATATCAGATTCATCATAAAAACATCATTATATTCATCTTCTATCATTTATATAATTCAAAACCCGGGTTTTCCTTAGTTTTCCCAAACCAAAATCATATTAGTCTACAACAAAGTTGCATGGATAAATGAAACTACACAACACTATCAAAGCAAGTAAATACTTGCCTTAGAGATGATGGATTCTGAGTTTTCTCTTCTGAAATTCATTTTTTGGTGACGATCTTCACCTGAAGACGATAGTCTTCTTCTCGTGATTCTCTTTTCCTCATCTTTTCTCACTTTCTCACAAACCCTAGCCTCTTTGTGATGGAAATGGGTCATATTAGGGTTAATTGTCAATTTTAATATTTTCTATTAGTCTTTCTTTTATTTTAGTTCTTTTATTTTCTTTTTAGCGTTTTAATTGGTCTCCAAGCATGTTTGAGACTAATTAGGTATGCTTATATTAGTATTTGTCCTTTTTGGTCATTTTAGGTAATTAATTGATTAACTAGTAATAACCCACCTATAAATAGCTATGTAGTTTTGTAAGGACACAAATTTCCAATTGAGTCCATGTATTGTGTTGGCTCAATTCCGGACAAAAACATTTATTCATAGGATAGTATGTAATACTCTCAAGCCTATGAAGTGTTTGTTGAAGACGTAGCGGCAAAGAGTATAAAGCTTCATCAAATATGCCGGTTTGTGTGCGTCGTTTCTACGTCATCAACCATAGTTCCATGCTCCCAAGGTATGAATGCGGTATTATATATAGGAGCTTGGAAGTTGTTTATTGGGTGTTAGGTTTAATAAAACTGTGTTTTATTTTCAGAAAAATTTAAATTAGAACTTTAAAATAAAGTATATAAAGTTTCTGGGCCAAAATCGAATTTTATAAACTTTCTGGAAGTCGTTCGATATGTCGTTCGAACGAGTTTTTCGTTCGAACCAGATGTCGTTCGAACGAGTTTGCCAACGAGGTTCCAGTATAGGCCTGTGAAATGTCGTTCGATAGAGATATCCAACGAGATTCTAACGAGTTCAATCTGGAACGTCGTTAGAAGTCTCGTTCGAACGAGAATTTCGTTCCAACGAAATGTCGTTCGAACGAGATGCCAGGCGGGAACAGTTTTTGGCAGTTTTTTGACAGTTTTTCACCCACTTTCCCACTTAGTTTTTAACCAACTTTTTCAGACTTTATCATGGGCGGGAAGGACATTTTCCAACTTAACATTTCCATAACTTTTCCATCCTAGTTTCATCTCTTAGAGAGAGTTTGAGAGCAAATTGTTTTAAGGAAAATGTTCATGTTTTGAGTGTTAATTTTCAAAGAAAAATTCACTTACCACTCTAGTTTGTACACCCATATTGTTTATCTAAGTTCTTATATACATATCAATTGCTTGGAGTTTGGCACCAGTTTTCTCTACACCGAATTGAAGAGAAGTTTCGGGTTTTGCTTCTACCTCCCACAAAGAAAGAAGAAGTGTTTTATGTTGTTTTACCCGCTTGGAGAAAGGCTTCATGTTCGGGTGACGGTGACCATATAAAGTCCTATCTGTGGATTCCGAGACCGCGGTGGTGTTCCAAGGTTATTCGCTAGGAAGAGGTTTCTACAAGAAGAAGCATCGGGGCTTGAGTGGAATCGAGTCGTGTGTTGTAAGTCTTTTGTCTTGTACTTGTAATTCCGTATCTAGTGAATTTGTGGCTAGGGCCGTCCGAGGTTGTTTCCCATCTTGGGTTTTTCCTCGTACATCGCGGCGGAGTGTGATTGGTTTATTTTATCTTTTTGCTTAAATAATTTAGAACGCATGCTTAGGATAATTAAAAGATAAAATTTGGTTTAAATTATCACACTCAATTTAATTTAGGACTTATATTAAATATTGGGTAAAGTCGTTTAATTCAAGTCATTTGCTAAAATTGGTTTGGCCTAACTTTGTTGATATGAATAATCATGACTTAGGCAAATTCTAGGGCTTGGATGAATTAAATTGGTTCACGTGAAAATTTGGAATTTAGTATTTGTTAGTTTTGTTGAACCATCACATGTTACGCTTCCGCATCTCGAATAATTTTCAAAGGAAATTATAAGTTTGATTTTAATTGAATATTTTAAATCCGGGGTTTTCAAATTGGTATCAGAGCATTGAATTAGACAAACTCACGTTTTCAAGTTTTCATTTGAAGATAGCTTCAATTCTTGAAATATAAGAAATTATTTGTTTCTCTCTCTAGAAATCATATTGTCCTGATTTTTAGGTGATTGACATGTAATTTACGTCAAATTGGTATCAGAGCGAGGTGTCGTTCCCCAATTGGTGTATTGGTGTGTTGGTAATCAAAATCATACACTACTTTCGATGGCCCCGAAGAAGACGACTTGATTTCAATACGAGATTAACCAAGAGTTGAGAGAAAGTAATCAAGAATTGAAATGGCGAATAGAGGAGTTGGCAAGACAACAGGAAGATAATTTTGAAACCCTAATGCAACAATTTTCCAAGTTGCAAAACCCTATCGAACCTATTGAAAATCCTATTCTAAGAAACCCTTTAACCCCATGCCACCACTGACCACCGCTCTTGCCCTCTTGCCCCTGCTGCCGACCTACCAAACAACCCTATTTCTGGGCATAACCCCCACTGTTCCGTCTTCAAAAAGAACCACGACGGACCTGCCTCCTTCCAGAATACTACCCGACCCAATTCCACCCCAAAATATCTCCCAAAGTGAACCCAAGAAATCCCTAACCCAACCCTATTCTGCCCTAGGTAGTCCCACCACTGCTGTCCTACCCGGAATATCTCCCCAACACTCTACCCGCCTCCCTCGACAGCAAAAGAAAATAAAGAAAATCAAGAAAACCAAACCTTTACATTTCTTGGGTTTACTGGAAGTAGGTACACAAGTCGCGTACGTGGGCATCTCCCACATCAAATTGAAGAATTATTGGAAGGACGCTTCACCGCGTTGGCCATTTACATTTCAAGTTCGAGGACGAACTTTTTCGAAGACGGAGAGAATGATGGAAATGGATCATATTAGGGTTAATTGTCAATTTTAATATTTTGTATTAGTCTTTCTTTTATTTTAGTTCTTTTATTTTTTTTAGCCTTTTAATGGGTCTCCAAGCATGTTTGAGACCAATTAGGTATGTATGCTTTTATTAGTATTTGTCCTTTTTGGTCATTTTAGGTAATTACTTGATTAGCAAGTAATAACCCACCTATAAATAGCTTTGTAGTCTTCATTTGAAGATAGCTTCAATTCTTGAAATATAAGAAATTCTTTGTTTCTCTCTCTAGAAATCATATTGTTATGATTTTTAGGTCATTGGCGTGTAGTTTACGTCACTTTGGGTGAATGGATAGCAACCCTCCTTTATCCACCGTGATTAAATATTAACCTAAAACTCTCTAATCCCGAAATAGGGTTAACGCCCTCAAGTAAAATGAACTGTATGCCTTTCTACAGCTCCCACTTAGTCTAAAAAGCCCTCGGAACCCAATTGTAACCCCGATTACCTATTATGAACTATTTCGACCCATTTCGGACCATCGGTGCACTCAAAACTACCATCCGAGTCCTCTTAACATAAAATTCCCATTTCATTATTTACACGACTCTATATGCGTGTCCCGAATGAAATACCGATAAACCCGTCGCTTTAACTCACTTACGACGTAACATAATTTAATACGTTATCATTTACTTATCACACAAGTAAATATAAATATACATAAATATTAGTAATTTTTATTCGCTAATTAATATTTATCTAAGACAATTTATTTTCTGGTTATTTTAAAATTACGTGCATGCTTGTAATTTAAAATACTTCAAAAATACGGGGTGTTTCAAAATATAGCACTGGTCAAATGACGGACCCAGCCTAAAGAAACCATTTTTCTTTTGGTCAAATTATAATAAGACCCCTACGGTCTCTAACAAATGCAAATAAATGCTCTCATGTTTCTTAAATTCAACAAGAGTTTGTGCAAGTGTTCTTCTTTGGTATAATTGATGGCCTGCACAAGATCTAATGCTCGCATTTGTAGCAATATATTTCCAATTGTGAGTTCTCTGAATAACCGTGTTTTCATATCTTTAAGCACAATTGTAGACAAAAAACCATCACTTGGAAAGATCCTACAAGTCCTCCCATCTGTAGGCAATATATTGCCACTAATAATGATGAGAATAGAGGAGTGCACTGGGCTTAATTTTATTATCGTCAAAATGTGTTCCTTTTAGTTTATTTACCTTTTAACGTATTTCCTTAGTTTACGTTAACATTTAGGTAAGTGGGTAATAATCCCTTGGATATCCTTAGTGTGTCCTCTTTAATCTTTTTACCATTGTTAGGGTTGTCTTGAATTGCAAGATAGTTTTAGGATATATAACTAAGACCTTTGACCAACCATCGCAATCGCATTATGTTTTAGTAAGAGTTTTTGTTAATTTTTGCATGCACTTGTGTGCCATTTGTCCTGTTACGTCAAATTAGTTTATGAGCCCTTACTCTTCCAGTTGTTGCTGTTGTAAAATCGTGACAACTTCATATTGCTCTCAGGAGATCAAGCCAAGTTAGGCTCAAACGACGCCTCTACGCCATGGAGGAGACGCTTGCCGCCCTTGTTTCGAAGGTTACTTCTCTACCAAGTGTTCAACCACTGCCCCAGACCATTGTACAACCTCAAAACCCTAACCCTAAGCCCGGCCGCACTACCACAACTCTGGCGCCGAGAAAATAGAAAAAGTGTAAGAAAAGGTGCGAGACCCACGACAGGTAGCAGACCCGAGGGATTTCACTCCGGTGGCTCTCCATGGGTCTTGACAACTTTGCCGGCGAACAAACTGATCGGTGAAGGCTATGGACGCACTTTCTTAGGCCTCGCAGCTCCCTGATGGTCATTGATCCAAGAGGATGTGGTTTCCACCGAGAAAGAGGGAAGAGAAGATGAGGGGACGAGGAGGAAGAATAACCCGCCGGAAGATGACTTCTTTGGCAAGATCCAAGACGTCAGGAAGCGAGCTCTGCAACAGAGAGCATCGCACTAGCTGCTTGCTGCTAGGGTGCATCCAAGTCTTATTTTGAGGAAGAAGAGGCCTGGAGCCTCTAAACTGTTTGGGAGTTGGTCCTTAATAGCCTTGTGTTCCTATGGCCTCTCTTAAGCTTCCAAGTGATTGCTAAATTCACTTTTTTGGGGGAGGTCCATATCATTATTATAAGAGAAATAATTTTGTCCAGAGCAAAGTTGTTTGATTTTGGGTATTTATGTGTTGGCCCAAAGAGCTAGGGCCTCGCTCTAAAGTTGAAGTGTTGGTTAGGGTATTTTCGGGACCCAATTATATCATTTAAATGCCTTAAATTCTGAGGGCCCAGAAAAGATAATCCTCAATTGCTGATAAAAATTGGCTCTTCATTTTTATTTATTGGTGACATTATCTTTGGGCCTCCAAATATTTTATTTTACTTTGGTGTTGTATTTTATGTTTTTGTCCACTCATCTCCAACTTTCAAAGCTCGAGGACGAACTTTTTCTAGGAGCTTCTTTGTAATATATTTGAGAATGTACCCCTTTATGTGGTTAGCTTAATCACATTTACTGATTTAGGTTAGTATTTTAGGTAGGGGTAATATTCTCTTTTGGAATAATCTTAATGTGCCATCTTTAGTATTTTTACCATTTTTTATGGTCATCGTGGCTAGAGGCTAACCATTGTCATCAAATTACACTTTAGTGAGTATTAAATTTGTGCTTGCTCTTAATTACACTCTAGTGAGAGTATTTAATTTGTGTTTGCTCTTGTGTGCCACTTATCCTATTATGTCAAATAAAAATCTTAATTTCATAGTTTTCTTGTAAGTACAAGTTATTTCTGCTTGTATAGGAGCAACCCATATATTCTTATGTTTGAGAGTATATGTATATGTATAATAAAAAAGGAAGAGCATTTACTATGAAAACTTGTATCAGAAAGTTAAAAGGAAAATTGTGAATTGGAGTGGTCAAAGCTCATACTGTCTGCAGGAGCCAATCTTACTTCGATCAGAAGTGTGCTTGTGTTCTTGAAGTCAGCTAGTGAACCTTCTAAATCTATTATTAATAGATTTGAGTTGTAGTTTGCCAATTATTATTATTGATGAGGGGAATTTCACTGCTTATCGGCCGAGCAACTAGCCGAAGGCTGAAGGAGGGTCGCGGTCACTAGTGGCCAAACGCATAGTCAGTGGAAGAGAGGACATTCAGTCCCTTTGGGTGGCAATGCAAGCGCTCGGCCCATTACTTGGGTAATTAACTCAAGTCTTTGGCGTGGTCAAGAATAGCGGAGCCGGTAGTTAGCATGGTGTCATCCCTACTAGGATTAAAGGCTCGCTACCCAGAGCCTCTGCTACACATGCCTCACATGCCGAACGGCAAAACTGATGCCTAAGTGTTGCCATAGGCCCGTGACTGTTAAATCACTATTAAGCCTTGTAATCTCTCCCAACGGTTTAGAAAAATCTCTCCCTCCTTATATGTGTTTCGTCTCTACTGCACTGTTTACAAATCTAAGGTGCTGAGAATTTTAATCCTGCTACTATCACTATCATTAGTATTGTCGTTGTTGTGTGAATGGGGTGGGGTTGGGGAAGCTGAAACGGGTCAAAAAGTTCATGATGAAAAAATATTTATTTATATAAAAAAATGATAGAATAAATATTGTGAAGTGTAGCAAACTATCATTATTTTTATAGAGAATTAAGGTAAAGGTCATGTTCCTTCTTAGATTTGGATTTTTAGGACAATACTTTTCAAGTTTATAAATCTAGTTCCTGTGGTACAATAGCAGTTATAAATCTAGTCCCTGTAGTACAATACCTTTATTTTTTTTGTCCGCGCCAGCGGCACTATTTTTCACCATTTTTCATGGTATTTTTAGCACAGTGACTAAATTTATAAAATTATATGGAGTGTCCTATTTTTATACGCTTTGAGCACTATGAGGACCTTTTTCCAAAACTCCCTTATTTTTATTGTTGTTGTGTGGATAGGGTGGGGTTGCGTGGGAGAAGCTGAAACGGGTCAAAAAGTTCACGATGAATAAATATTTATTTATACAAAAAATGATGATGATTGGACTCTTGGAGTTTTTTTTTTTTAATCGTGCATTCCAATTAGGGTTGGGTTTCGGTCCGTTGGGTCGGTCAATGGAGCATACTAATATCAAACCAACTTTGAAAGCATCAAACCAAAATTACCAGTCGGTACACCAACCCAAAAACCAAAACCAAAACCAAAATCAAACCGAACAGTTCATCGGTAAAATTGGTTTTTTGTGGTAAAATTGATTTTTCAGAAAATTCGGTAATTTCGGTAAATTTTTCTTTACGGTAATTTTGGCATTTATATAATTTGTAAGGTTATATTTTTTAAGGTTCAAATGGGCAAAAACACAAATATAACATATTCTAACCATCCCTATCATTTTTTATTGGTACTCCGTATCAATCAAAATCGTGACTTTTTGAGTTGTAATTGCCGTATTTTGGGTATTCCATGAAACATTTGGTTCAGTGTCATTCCAAATAAAAAATAATGTTGTGAGAATAACACCAATCGGCACTAATTAATATTTTTTTGCTTATAAGAAAAATTGCAAAAGTGAATCAGAAACATTAAAGACAATCTCTTCACTTAGCGATTCATTAATTAAAAACAAATATACTGGAAGATTGTTAACAAAGTAATATTACAAAGGCAGAATCATTGTACCACATATTCTCGGTAAATGAAATAATATGATTCATTTGCTTTAAATTGAAGAACACATAGAGGAAGGTGAGATTGAGAGGGAAGAGAGGGAGAGGGAGAAAACTCTTACTAGGGGCAGGTGAGATCGAGATCGAGAGAGATGTCGATAGAAAGATTGTAAACATTAGGGTTGATGAAGGAGTTAGTTACATTTTATATGAGTTAAAATGTATGGCTTAGATTGAGTTTAATAAATTTAAGGCTCTCATTTAATATAATAAAAATAACAAGTGTAAAGTTTGGAGCTTAAAAGTGTGGTAGAGTTTGGCTTTAGCAATGGTATTCTTATTTTGTTTAATTTGGTAAATTCGGTAATACTATTTTGGTAATACCAGTTTTTCATTTTGGTACGGTACAGTCGATAAATCGGTTATTGAAATGTTAAAATCAAAACCAACCACAAAATTCGATAATTTTGATTTCGGTAGTTTCGATTTCGATAAGTAAAAAATATATACC
The DNA here is from genome assembly GCA_949130495.1 of Sambucus nigra. Classification (NCBI taxonomy): domain Eukaryota; kingdom Viridiplantae; phylum Streptophyta; class Magnoliopsida; order Dipsacales; family Adoxaceae; genus Sambucus; species Sambucus nigra. The sequence goes on from OX422213.1 coordinate 157,763,900, forward strand.
ATTATTATTTTTTTGGGTACAAAATGGCACATGGCACAGTGCAAATTTTTATAGTATCACGAACGCCGCTAATTACAATTGATTTTGATCAGATCTGATGAGGTTAGGAATTGTTGAAACAAAGAGCTCTTGCCAGTTGATTGCTAAATGAGTTTTAAATTTGTTTACTCTTCTTAAAAGAGTCATAGCCACCCTCTCACCTTGCTAGCTCAAATATTGAAAATTATGGTGGGACCTAGAACTCAATCATTTATCTAATTCTTCAATGTTTCAGCTACTAAAATGTTTTTGATATTTGGGAGTTTGCCCGACGTGATATTTTTTTTTCTTGGATTCATAACAGGGTTACTCTTTGGGTGGCAAAAGAAAAGGTCACCAATTCTCTGCCATTGGATTGTCTCTCAATTATGAACCATGCCCTCGCGGCCATCTTAACCCCTTTTGAGTTGGATCGGGAGGGTCAACCAATTTACACCTGAAAAAATAGCGATTATTATTTTGGGATGGAGGAACTAATATTAACATCTCTCAAGATTAGAACCATTCCATTTGGAAGGTGTACTCAATTGAAGATTTTGGGTTAATAGATCAGAAGTATCATTACTGTTTTACATATTGTATAAATTTACTAACAAAACACAATCACACTATTAGACCATCTCCGAGCGTTGGGGCATTTGCTCCATTGAAATGTTGCGATGTTATTTCACTCCCCTAAAAAAGTTGATTTGCTCCAAGGTATTGGATATATTCAATCTTTTCGCAACATTTTTTTTGCCGTGCTCAATTCACCCCATGACAAATTCAGTATATATATATATATATACATTATTTTGATTTTAAAAATATAATGGTGTGTTTAATTATATTATAGTAAAAAAAGACAAAGAATAGTTTGTTTAAAAACAAATGTGTAAAAAATATAAGAAAAATAGGTATTGTAGTCGCCGGGAATGAGGGGCCAAGCAACTGTCATAATACACAGATTTGATGCGAGCGCTGGACAAACAATTTCAGTTTTTTTCCCCCTGAATTTACTTGTTCAGGAGCACTTTATTATACTGCTCCATAAAGGGCCAAAAATTACCAAATTGGTGGACTAAAACACTATTTTGCTCCATGAGTGGGAGATGGCCTCGATAGTATGGGATTGGAAAAAAATCATGAATTTTCTTGGTTACCCGACCATACTCCCCCCCAGCTTGTACGCGTAGTGTAAGGGCTATCAAAGAGGCCATAATTAAAATTAGATATGTTTTTACTCTATATTTGGGCTAAAATTTGCCTTTGAAGATCTAAGTATTTATGTTGAAGCTGCTGGGGAAGAAATTTACTTTGGATGATATCATTAGAAGATTTGGCAAGTGTTCCAACACTAACACAAAAGATAAAATGAATCCTCTTTCTTTCTTGAATTGATTTCTGTCCAAAGCTGAAGATTAATTGCATTCATGTGACATTGGATACCTTTATGCAAGGTTCTAAAAAACGCGGGGCATGACTGAGGCGTGGAGGTGAAGCCTTAAACCTTAGAAATCCAGACGGGTTTTAGGCATAAAAAGGCGTTTAGACATTTTTTAATATATTTTAATATTTTTTTACTATGTCAAGGCTATTAAAAATACTAAATTGGTATATACCCAAAAAATGTCTAAATATTCGCAAGTTAAAATACTAAAAAAAACAAAAAAAACTCGCGTTTTTTCACACCTTACTTCTAAAAAACTCGCGTTTTTTTCACGCCTTACCCCCAAAAAATACGCATTTTTTCACACCTTGCCCCCAAAACGTTGACTATCGTTGACCACACCTTAATCCATGCCTAGGGCCAAAACTTGGCGTATCTAAAAAGCCTCACGTCTAGGCGCGTTTTTTAGAACACTGCCCTTATGTAGGTAAATGTTTGGCTGGGAATATTAAACATATGTTGTTCAGAGCCAAGAGAAGTCGGCTGAAGAGATTGAATTACATATCGTTCATTGCTATAGGGAGGGTAATATACTTTTTGGCTAACCGGAGTTGCTAAAATGCAGTTGATTGACTCAATTCATCTTAAAAAAATAATAGTAATAATAAAGAATAAAGAACTGCAGCAGTTGTTAGAACACATGCTCCTGACCTTGCTTCATTCGGTGAGTAGGTCCGACAATATGGGTTATGAAGGATGAACCCGCCCATGACCCGTCGAGAATAATGAGTTTGGGGCCTATTGATTTTGTTTTCGGTTCAAGACGGTTTGAGCGACCCAAGAAGTCGAGTTGCAAGCGGGTCATTCACGGGTCATCTCTTATAATCTTGTACCTCTCAAAACAAAACGCAAATTTATTTTGCTGAAGTCTTAAACCTCTCTCTCTCTCTCTCTCTCTCTCTCTCTCTCATTCCAACCATCTTGAACCGATCTCCTTCTGAGACCATTTCTCAAGACGGAACCATCTTGAATCGATCATTAAAACCGTTGGAACCATCGAAACCACAACGCCTCTCTCTCTAACATATCTTCATCTTTGGGTTTGGAGGAAGAATTTGATTAGATGTGGATGGTGGTTTGAATCCACGGGTTTCATAAAGAAACTATTTGGGAACATTTGTTGCTTTTAAGTGTTTTTTTTGTGCATATGGCTTACCGGACCAGATGTTTTTTTTATTCCTCTGATTCTTTTTCTTCTTTTTTTCGATATATGAGATTTTAACACCTGGCTATCTAGTATTATTTTTAATACAAAACTTCTAATAACAACTTATGCACTGAGTTGAAATAATATAGGATTTATCAAACTGTAATTTGAGTTGAAATGGGGCAAAAAAAAGGTAAACTCGATCCGATTTGAATTTGACCCGATCCGACCCGAATATTCCCATCGACCTGCCCCTGACCTATACAGATTTATCCATATCCATTTTTGACCCGCCATAACTGCCCAATTTTCGAGTCTAAGTGGAGTCACTAAGGTTGGAAGGCTCTGGTGTGCTACGGTGTTAAGTCCAAGGGCGGAACCATGATTCTTGACAGGAGAATCTAACATTAAGCAAAAGCTTAGTAATAAAAAATATTTAAATAAAAAAGGAAAATAATTCAATAATGAAAATTTGATTAATATTTTAAAATAATAATACAACAATCTTATAATATATAAGTCATTAAAGATATTAATTCATCGATTGTTGAATTTAGATCAACATTCAATCTAGTATCTCGTTTAAGGTAGCGAGTCACGCAATCAATAAGATATTCATCACCCATTGAATTGTGAATCACTTTTTTAGTGTGTTTTATGCCCCCTTTATAGTCGCGTTGGAAACAAGAAGAGTCGACAAAAAGACGAATCAATCTATTAAACATATAGTAGTTCTCCAACATTCTAGCGTCGAAATTGAATCGATCTATGAAACAAAGAGTTCTTAAACTTTCTTGTTACGAATAGTTCTCAACATAAAATTACTAGGAGTAAATTTCTAAATTAAAGATAACTAGCTAAATCAAGTTGATAATTCATTAACTTACATATCAAAGTATGAATTTATGGATGCAATTTCTTCCCAAGTGCTCATATTCTCCACGTTAAATAATATAAAAGAATCAGTAGAATCCAAAGTTGAGCTAAGAATAAGAAGTTCCATTGATCCCTCCGTAATTCTGTGTGCTAATTTCAATTGAAAATCTGTTGCCTTGGCGTCATGTACCCCTGTGACAATGAGAACTCACATATAAGGTATAACAATAGTATGTCGATGGCAAAATGACACCACATTATCAAGGAAAGTGCCCAAATCATATTGTCTCAATTTTGAAGGTGAACCTTTGTTATAGAGAGTAACTCTAGAGTTATTAAGATGTCTTGATTTTTGCATTTTAAAGTGTCACTATCGCGTGTTAGTAGTTCTCATGATTTTATCCTCACAGTGAGATAAATATGAACTCAAGGCTCCTCATATCTTTGTGAACACAACAGTCTTGCTTGCGCATTTGTTGATTTGCTCCATTATTTTTAAAAGTTTCGTTAAGATGTGTAATGCATGCGCATTATTGTAATGATCAACAACACCAAAAAATAATAAATTTGGCTTTGACCTTTTTTCTCCATTTCCTCTATTTTGTGTAGTGGTCAACAAAAAAAGGTCCTTGGCGATCACACACCACTGAATTAGAAGGAAGCCCCTAATAAGACATTCTCCGAGCATTGAAGCCATTTTGACTTGCAAAATAGCCAAAACTTGAGTTTTATAAAATTTGAAATATTAAAGTCCAACATTGGTGTCATTTTCATTGGTTAGGAAGCACTACAATTGTAGAGGGCCGGACGACACTTGTATTACTATATCACACATAACCAATAAATGAAAAAGGGGGAAATGTTGGGAACGACAATTGAATTGCCGCATGAATAAGAAACATGCCCGTGGAGAACTTACAAAATTCTAAATAACCCATAATTTGAGCCGATTTCGCTCGAAGTTTCAAAAGATCACCGTCATCGTAAAATGGCTTAAAATTTATTTTGCTCAATAGCATGGGGATGGTCTATACATATTCCATTGAGTGAAGATCACTTAGTATTGTGCTTGTGAAAATAGCTCATCAGTAAGGTCAAGTAATTGAATATAGTTACCACAGAAGTAACCATAATAAAAAATGAGAACAAGTTGCGATTCAATTGGCTTATAGAGTGTAAAATAATCTCTCACGAAAGTCGCACATATAAATTAAGTCACCTTATGCTTACATAAAGAGAGCACAAAAGTACCTATATGCCATCACCAACCCTAGAAGTAAAAATACATATATACCCTCACTAACATTCCCCCTCAGGATTGAGTATGCACGTTAAACATGCCAAGCTTGAAACATATGTTGCAATGAAGCATGAGCTAGCATCATTACGAGAATATCACTGAGCTAATCATGAGAACGAACATAAGGAGTAACAAATTTGTTTCGTCCATTGGGGTGGAAAATAACCCAAGAGGGGGAGGGAGTGAATCGATTTTTTTTTATAAATAAAATTAAGGAAAAATCAAACTTTCTCTTCGTTTTATTGGAATAACTGGCGTAAATGTAATGAAGAAATAACAAGTATTGTAAAGACTTTTATGTAGTTTGGCCTGTCGAGACAACACTTGATGACTTCAATTTGCTTACTAAGGTGGAGAAAATACTATACACAGATATTACACACCTTGTAACCATAACTAACACGAGAAACATTTTCCTTGCCCAAGTGAAAACTACCAAACTTGAGTTGTAGACACCACATTCTAGAACCTCCCTAAGTCTCTCTTTAGGTCCCTAACACCTCCCATTTTCACTACAGACCCTAAGTCGTACTCCGAGTACCGATCTAGAGGCGATCAGGCGCTCCCGAACCCCATTTGACTCCGGTCAACTCCATCTTCAGACAAAAAACTCAATGAATCTTCGAAGGGCTCTGAATCCCCTTTTCAACAGTTCAGTCCGTGCACAAATCGGCATAGCAGTTCAGACGAATGGGCCATTTTACTATCTAGAGGCCACTGGGTGCTCCCAGGCCTCAATTTGACCCTAATTAACCTCATCGTTAGAGAAAAATATCAATGAATCTTCAAAGGGAACTGAAAACCCCTTCCAACAGTCCACCTCGTGTGCAAAATGACATAACGGTTCAGACAAACGATCCGTTTTCCCTCGAAAACTGATCCGAAGACCACCGGGTGCTCTCGGGCTCCGTTTGACCAAATATATCTTTTCAGAATGAACGAGGCTGAATGAATCTTCTAAGGGAACCAAATACCCTTTCCAACGGTCTGCCCCGTTCACGAATTAGCCTTACGGTACGGACGAACGACCCGTTTTACTCCGAAAGGTCACCGGGCATTTTCGAGCCCCGTTTGATCAAAGTCAACTCTTTGAACTGAGCGAAGATCTTTGGAACATCGAATTTCCTCGCATAACCTTTTCAACAGTGCGTCCCGTGCATGATTCAGACTATTCGGTTTGGACGAACGATCCATCATCGTCCGACGATCGCTTGTTCAAAGGACGACGACGCTTCCGAGCCCCGTTTGACCCAAAGAAAACTCCTGAACCCGGGAGAGGCCCAAAGGACTCTCAAAGGTCTCTGAATAACCTTTTCAACAGTATGCCCTTTGCGCAATTTGGACTTACGAATTGCGTTTTATCTGCACGAGACTGCCAATTGGCAGGTCCATTCCCCTGCCTATCGGTAGTGTGTCTAGGGTTACCTGCTAATAGGCAGGGCAAGGACAATGCCGATCGGTAGTCCCCTAACCCTATATAAGGAGAGCATCAACTCACCTTCCCAGGCTCCTCAGAAACATCAACTTCAGTGATCTCAACAACATTCTTCTTAAGTCAACGAGGTTTCCTTGTTTGAAACCTTTCTCCACCTTTCATTCCCATTACTTTCACACCCAATTTAGAAAACATCCTCTTACATTCTTCATTCACTTGAAAGGAAGCTCATCTTCAATCAAGATCAATCTCCAAGTCTGCAAAGAAGGTCCAAACATTCTTCTCTCTCTTTAAATTTCTTTATTTTCGCATTTGTTATATAAATTATTAATTTAGCTTTTACTTTAGATCATTCACATATTAATCTTCAATTCTTTATTAGTTGTATTGCGCATAATATATTTTCTATAAAAAAAATAAGAAAAAAAGGGTTACACTTATAAATTTCAGCGGGATTTTTCATCACATTTTTTCAAAACTAAAAAACACCTTTTTTACACACACACACACATATAATAAAATCCCCGTTTGAATTTATGGGATAAACTCCACCCTCATGCCGCATGCGAACTACGTGGACTTGATGCCTTTATAGGCTACGTAGGCGTCTCGGACTAAAACCCGAGACTCAAGTTCTATTCTCATATTTTCATCCTTTTCCTATTTTATCCATATATTATTATATATATCATACTTGTGATTATATATGCATATTATATAATACATTATCGTTTCATCATAACGATCAATATCTCGAAAAGCTCACGCATTATTTTTTTTAATTATTATTTTGGGAACATTCTTATGGATGACGTCACTCTATCTTTTCCATGATACGAGTCGAGTGATTCCGATCTCTACTTATATATACACGCACACACACTTCACGAAAAAATTAAAGAAAATAGTAACATAAGCCCATGAGAGACCGAAAGGGCGGGATGGGTGCCTAACATTTTTCCATTCCGTAACTTAGCCCCCGAACCTCTGATCTAATAGGTTTCACAAGCATCGGTTTGTCTTTGATGCCGTTCTCTTGAGGCGACAACATGTTCTTTTGCCTGTTTTGTGCAAAATAAGTTGACGAATCTATCTCTTTATATCACCCCACATCGACGACGGCTGAAGCGTTCCTAGAAAGGGCACGACACCTCTTTCTCTCTCTCTCTCTCTCTCTCTCTCTCTCTCTCTCTCTCTCTCCCGTGCACGCGAGCGCCAATCCCTGAGAAGGAGAATGAGATAAAAGGGAAAACCCCGAAAGCACACATTCGGGGGGAGGGATGGCCACACAAGTACTCTTTCCCTCTGAATCCTTAAGGATTCCTTCTTTGACTCCTTTTATAAAAGCATTATCGGTCTTGAAGGTACAATGAAGTTAATGCCGTAAATAAAAATGATTAAAAGAAGTTTGTTTCTTTACTGAATTATTTTTGATTTAATTAAGAACCTTTCTCTCTAGAAGTGTGATGCTTCTTTTGTTGCCAAGCTAATGGCTTAAGTCGTGTGTGTGACGTTTTTTTAACTCTCTTTCTTTTCAGATCTCGATAATTGATGATCCACGTAATGTAATAGAGCTTTGATGTTTTGATATTGTTTATGAAATTTTGTAGGTGTAGGAAATGATGTTTGATGGAGTATTTATAACATGGGAAAGAAAAGTACTTGTTATGATCTATTTGGAAAAAGTTAGTTTTGAGTTTTTCAGAAACTAGTCGTTATGTGTCGCGGCTCAAAATGTGTCTCTAGTGCGTGCTAATTACGGTTCAAGTGCAAATCGGTCGCTCAAGTAATAATCCTGATAAGACAGTGTCGAATCCACATGGAAATGGGACGTAAGACGTGACGACGTATGAAAGGTGACTAACCCTAGACTAACTATAGAAAAAAGAATGAAAAGATGATTAATTTGGGGATTTATTTCTACTAACTAAATGAAAACTAAATTAAACTTACTAACTAAATTACGTGAGCGGAATTTAAACTACTGAAATTGATTAAATATGGATGATGAAGATAGGTTGGAATACAATCCCCCAAACCCTAGTACGTTTACCGGATACAACACTAGTTTTTGATTTAGATAATTGATTGAACCCGATCTTTATTAATCCCAAGCAATAGATATATGAGGGTACAAGCCCCCCGCATCATAAGTAATCAAGAGCAAGAATAAAGCGGTGCTGCAGTAGCTAACACGCGTATCGCATTCTTAAACACCCTGGTTACCTAGTGCAAACGAGGTTAAAAGACCTACGACAGTTGTGATCACTACATAACACGATTCAATCATTATTTAACTCAAAGCACTAATTTTCTATTCGTGCAAACTACATCGGGTTGGGTTCATGCATCCCAACCCTGAGAAATCTAGCCTAGCATGATCCAGTTAACTACAATGATGATTTCTATTGTGCAGGAAATTAAAACCATGATGAAATTAAATTTAGAAGAAAAAGATAATCTATGAACTATTGGAAACAAATAAACCTTGCACTGATTAATGAATTCAAACAAGAAATAAGAAGAAGAAACAAACATTACTAAAATAAACTGAATTGAGAATCACAAATTTGTAACTTTGAGGTCCTAGGACTTTTTTTTCTTTCTCTCTCTAAAACTATGCTAAAATAGACTCCTCAAGAACTCTCCTAAGTCTAGAAAATACGTTGGAATAAAAAGAATACATTTTTACAAGAGTTTCAACCATGCATAACTCAAATTTTGGAAGAGGATAATGATGAAGTTCGACATCCGAACCGATCCGGGTCAGGTCCATCGGTTCGGTTTGGTCTTTACAAAAATTTCTTTACTACCGGACCGATTTATTTTTCTTCTATATCGGTTCGGATTGGTCTTTACAGAGATTTAGCCAGCATCCGGATCATTTTTTTATCCCCCATGGGTTCAATTTGGTCTTTACAGAAATTTCCCCTTCCTTGTGATTTTTCTCTCAACTTCGAAGCTTCATAACTCGCGATCTGGGACACGGATTCGGATACCGTTTCTTCTTATGCGCTCATAGACTTGAGGTCTTCAATTCTTCTGTAGGCCTCTCGTCCGAATTCTAAATGCAATTTACTCTGTTTCCCTTTGACTTTTCTTCTTTTCTCTTCCTTGTTTCTTCCTTTCTTCTCATGCACTAAATACTTGCGAAATCTATGAGAAATACACGAAACTCGGCGTACTCGTTAGAAAACTTCAGTAGCAATGATATGAGATAAATCAACTCAAATTACATCGCACAGAATGCTAAAAGACTCTAAATTATGGAGGTAAATATGAAGAATTTATGCCTAATCAAAACCCCCTTAACTTAGCACTTTGCGCGTCCCGAGCAATATAAAAGAATCAAAACATTGTCAAACTCTTATAAAACATCTTATTGGGATAATATACCTCTTTCGTGGGCAAACGATTGCATTTAGCGTATGCAATAAGCCTTTAAATCCCTAGGTTACCCTAGTAGGTCGGGTTGTGTCTCGTGAGGGTTTGCAGTGAATATACCCACAAAATTCGTTTCGACTCAATGAAAAATCAAAATACTTAAAAATTGTACAACTCAAACTTTTCTAAAAATAGACACTATAAATTTATATTCACAAGTCTCAATTCATAGTGTGTGTGTGCGAAGCCGAAAATCAAACCGCAAATTTTCACTGATTGATCATTACGTTACTTTCTGAAAATCCGCGTTGATTCAATTCCTCACGGGATGCTCTTACAAATGAATCACTCGGAATGCGGTTATTTCTCTCGTCCGCGCACACATATTTGAAAGACGAAAATTATTTAGGTGAATAGATCTCTTCATCGGAAAAAGTCATTGGGAAACGAGAAACATCGTCTCTTATTCACACCATATTATCTCTCTTATTATATTTTTTTTATCTTAGCTGTCCACACGGTAATTAATTTTGAAACTCGGACTCGATTAGGATTTTTTTGGGTTTTAAGGTGTGCTGGGCAAAATTGGGAGTGTTTCGATATTCAGAATTGGAAAATCTTCTTATGATGTCCATTAGTGCGTTTTCGGGCTTTTGTTAATTTTTCTCTTCTTTTTCTATTTTTTTTTTCTATTTTCTATTTTTTTCTTGCTATTTTTTTTGTTGAGCTTTATTCTATTTTTTCTTGCCCGTTTTTCTTGCACCTTTGGGAATTTATTGATGAAATTTCCAATTTTCACAACTCTGGACTAATTGGGTTTTTCGGGTTACAAAATGAGAGTGGACAAATTTTATTCGACTAAAATTGGGTAGCAAAAAGGGATAATTTTCATGACTTTTTATGGCTAATATTTTTGGGTAACAAATGAGGGCCTACTTCATTGTTCGAATTACTAATTACATTACCATATGCGTCTCGAGAATAATTTGGTTTAGAGATATATTTAGCAAGCTTTTCGACACAACATCTCACACTTTTTTCGTAACCGATAAAAATAAAGGAATTGAGATATTCAATGACTTATTTAAACACTGAAATGAACTTTGAGTTAACCTTTAACTCAGATTGATTTAAAAACTCGCAAAATGTGATAGGCTCGAAATCTCTCCGGGTTAATTAATCTCCACACTTATTCGTAGAGTCGTCAACTTTCTTTTAATTTCCATCTTTGATCAATTTCGGCTTAGTGCATTTGAATTTTTACAATTTGAGACTAAAAAAATTGTGACGTTTTTGAAAAATTTAAATTCCAATTTTTATTTATTTTGAAGAAAATATTTTTGACTTTTCAGATTTTTATCATTTTTTTGAGGAAAATTTTGAAATTTTCTACATTTTTTGACTTTTGGCCATTTTGAACTTTGTGACATTTTGAAGCGCAAGCGTACCCCTCTAACTTAGACTTTTGCAAGGTCCCTATGCAAAAAGTCTAAAATCAAAATTAAAGAGAGAAGGCGTAGAAAAATGAACAAAGGACAAAATGCAACACCAATAACTAGCAAGTATATGAAATGAAAAGATAGGAAGTCCAAAATTCTCCACTATAAAATATGAGCATGTAGGGACAAAAAATATGAAGAACTACAAAATACAAATAACCAAACCAACAACTTGCTACTGAGGGGGTGGGTGGGATGTGCCGGGAGCATTTGGGTCGTAAAAGTAGGGTGGTGGTGGAACACCCATATGCTGGCGATACAACTCAGCTTGAAGGCGATGCATCATACTCGTATCGTGTTGGTGTGCTCGACGGTCACTACGGTATTCATTAATGAAACCGTCATAACGTGTTTCAATTGATCAAGGTCGGTACAATATTCATTACTTCGAGCATGGTGGTTTGAAAAATGGTATTCCTCTCCTTCCTTTTCACATATAAGTTTACTGGGGGCGTATTGACCAATAAAATGTTACTTTCCAAAAATAGAACGAACACATGTTAAGAAGAATAAGTGAGTAATCAACATATATCTTTTGAGGCATGTGATGTACGTGTATGTATAGTAAGTGAAATAATGCCAAATTGTAAAACCTTTTCATTAATATAAGAATAGGGGTACTATAAAATTAATGAAAAGACACGTACTATATGAAACAAATAAACAAACATATCCTAGATAGAGCAAAGACGTGTTCAAGAATTTGGATTTTCCTTTTAGGAGCTTCCTCCTTAATTTTGGGGGATGATGTATTCCATCAGCATATCGTAAATGGGAGAGTATCTTTGAAGGATATTGTACATAGTGTATTAGATGGAGGAGGTGCCATCATTATTTTGATTGGACCATTTAGTGTATTTTTGGTATTACGTCCCCGCATCACGAATTTCTTGGATTCCAAGTGCATGTGTAACCATTCTCCAATTGGTGAATTCCCATTTTTGTTATTGGACATGGGCTTAAAAATCATTGCGAAGAGAAGAAACTTCTCCCTCAAGGTGTTCTCAACGGGTTTGAAGATGAGGAATATTTGGCAAACGTAAGTATTAAGCAAAGTTAATTGATTGGACAACTTTTGGAGCAAGATGTGTGTGAAATTGATTGGATAAGAAAAGTCTTATAGTTACACTTTCATGAGCTAACATGGCATTAATTTCTTCTTCATCGTTGTATTCCTCATCATCAACTTGACCCTGAATTTTCCAAACATTATTGATTTGAACATAGTTCATTATGTTTAAAACTCGTGTTGAGAGGGTGTTATAATATGTTATTTTTGTTTTGTCGTGAGCCGTGCGCATATGAACCCTAACAGATGTAAAGATCGTTGTTACGTCCATGCCATAAGGAAGGCTACCGTGATCGAATTTTTAGCATTACACCATGTTTTGTATAATGTAAAAGGCAAGGTCAATGAGAACCCTAATTTTGATGCACTAATCAAGGAGAAGATCTAAGTGGCTTATGCTAGAATGGTCACCATTTATTAAAGTAATTGAATAAGCGATGGTGTTGCGGATGATCCTATAAGTGACAATGGGTTGGACAAACTTAAGCTTCGAAAGGGTGATGTTGCAACTTCTTAACCGACTGTGAGATTTATTGTTTGGATTGGAACAAAGTCGGGATGTTTAATCCATTTATATGTCACATAGATTTAGCACCCTTTGTCAGGTAAATTGACGGATATCCTAATTTGAAAAATTATGAGGGTGATTTAATGATAAAGATATTATGAGTAGTGTTTTTGCTTTTGAAAAATGAGGTTAATGTAGAATACCTTAACGAAGGTGGGGAAATAATCATTGGATTTATCCTTGTGAATTGAAGAGATGATAAATGTTGGTCTAATAGGATTGAAGAATTATTGACGAATTTACTGGTCCAGGTTCAACAGTACATGGAGAAATCATTAATGTTTTTTTAAAGATGACCCTGATGATAATGGAAATGTTTTGAGAATTCAAAATTTGTTGTGCTTAAACGTTTCTTCTTCTTGGGAAACATTTTCATTTCGACCCCTTTTGGTGCGAGGACGAGTGTGAGAGTTAGAATCCATTGTTGAGAACTTTGGAGAGTGTGAAAGTTTGTGTATTTTGGAGGGGAGGATGGAGGAGTTTTGACTGTGGTAATATGTTATGATAGGAAGATATTTGAAAAGAAAAAAGGAAAAGGTGAATTGGAAAAAGGTCGTTTGGAACAGATATAGATCCCTAAAATGCTCATTTATTTCATAGATGGCATGTGTTATCGTCTAAAAATGGATTTAGATTGTGTCTTAGCTATAAAATATAATTGAAATTAGCAGACAATAGTTATGCAATGTATGTGAGAAGGAGATGAGGGTAATAGGATTAACCCTGTGATATAAGTGGTTCAGCTCTTACGACTGAGCCAACATCCACAACGTGTTTGCTTGCTTTTTCATTTAGATCTATACCCTAGAATTTTACAATATCTAGCCTTTAGATCATAGTAATGTATGAGTATGTTCTCACAGGTTGTTGTGTAGAATCAATGGGTCGCGCATATCCTAGTGGGGGATCCGTCCTTTTATAATGATTCCTATAGAAGTAAAAGATGTGACGGCAAGCATGGTCCAAATTGGAGCATCTTTGATTAATGGAGCACTTATGAGTTATTTAGGATTTCACCCATAAAATGGGGAATTTGTTATATGCTGGCCATATGACAAGCCAAGAGGGTGTTGTTGGCCAGGCGCCAAAGTTCCATGCTATCAATTTTCCTTGTTGGAATATGTCCGAAGGAGGATATGGTCGAGCTCGTGTTTTAGTCGAGCTCATTCTCTTGAATATCTTCGGCCAGGGTCTAGGTCTTTATATCATATGTTGTTTAACATATATGGCATAACAAAATCCCCAAGACTTTGCTTGTGATTTCAAAGGAGTGAGGGAAGTTTTATCAATCACGGGACACACATCTACTGGTTCACAACTTACTGGTTATTTTGCTCAGCCGGTCGAACTGGTTGCATTGTATGTTTCCTGCTTAAATTTCTTGGTTGTCTTAAATAATCCACATGTTAGCGATCCGGCAGTGTTTTAAAATACTTCAGGCATGCATGTTTACCTTAAGTATAAAAATGGGGCAAAAAATTGATTTTGCCTTGTTTCAAAAAATCAATTCGACTTGTTGAGAGAGAGAGATACCCAACCATCCATCTTCTTCTTAGAATCCTTGCACTTTCCTTCATTGAAACCAGTCTTTTTCTTAGATTTCTCAGGTACTTTTGTGCAAACTCTTTTCTTTTTATTGAACAAAGATTTTTTTGGTTATAGCATTTACTTTAGTTTGCTTTTCTCGACCGTTAGTGTATTTTCTTAGATTTCTAGTTTTTTTTTCTAGATTGCAAGGTTTTTTTGGTGTAGTGATGAGTGCTCTATATGAGTGAATCGTCTAGGATTTGGAAACACATTTATGACCTTCACCAACTTTACCTCGGGGTCTTTTCTGATAGGTTTTCCCCTCCTTTGCATGTTTTCCAACCAAAAAACGACCCAGAATACCCTAACTTGGTTCCCACACTAGTTTCTTCTACCGCGTTAGCCCCCAAGCCTCAAGTGTTGAATACATTACCTTTGAGTTTCCTACCTCTAATATTTTAGATAGAGAAAACATTAGAACTAGATGAATACAGTCGTTCTGAGTTTCATACCTCAAATACCAGTAACACCACACTTGCTATCAAGCTAAACTTTGAGGAGAAAACTTTGTTGACTAAAATAGCTCTATCCACATCACCAATTGTGGTCCTTATTATAGACAAGGTCACGGACTTGGGAAATATTCCCACTCCCACTTTTGATCCAGACACTTTGGATACTAAGTGGTATCAGAGTGATGTCAGAGACGAAGACTTGGCCGATCTGAGGGTCTTGAATTTCATCCCCGATGATGTATCCATTAGAGTTCCTAACAAAGAGAAGAGCGCTTATGATAGGAGGAATAATGATTAGGTTTGTTTACCTCTTTGGGCTCTTCAGGCGTCTCCCTCTCCATCCTTCAAGAAGATCTATCTTGAAAGGATTTGGACTAACTCTTAATTAACTTCCCCTAAACGCTTATAGGTCCATTATTTAGGTTTGTTTATGGATTGAAAGAAAACCATATTACTACTTTTCCCCAAAAAATTCAATACTAAAATGCTCCATGTCTCCTAAACCAATAACCACAACTGGAAGATAAAATTTGTTTATATTTCTAGTGCTTGGGAGGTTTTTCAAAATGATACTGAGAGAGGGATTAGTGTTCCTAGGGATTCGATCCCCCTGACCTAATTTCTAAGAAGTCTCTTTTTATTGACAGGAGATTGGTGAAGCTCATTAAAAGAGTTTGCACTTTAGAGCCCATGTTTTTTTGAAGATGTATGTACTTCAAAAGGGTTTGGGAAAACGACAAATTATTTGAGTATCAATACCTATAAACCACCCAAGCCTGCTGATAATAGTGAAGAAAGTTCTAAGAAAAAGAAAATGGATGATATGGAGGTGGGCCCAATAGGAGATGACAATGAGGGAGCCGACCTGGATGTCGAAGAGGGTTAGATACTTCTCATAAGTGTTAGGTCATCCATTAATTTCTTTTCTTTTGTTTACTTGTGTATTTCATATTTTGCTTGAGTACTGACTTATTGTTATCCATATATTGATTTAGTTTCCGCTCTGGACTCCAACTCTTTTATCATGACCCCAACCAATGTTTCCCATGACAGGATGAAGGAGATCAAAGCCAAGCAACTACAGGAGCTAATCAAGAAAGCAATTGCCAAAAAGGCAAGGGAGGAAGCTCGTACCAAATAATGCAATGACAATCCTCTTCGGCTCTCTAATGTTGAGGTTGGAAGATTAGCTGTTGAGGAAGCCAGTAAGAAAAAATTGTTGATAAGGGCAAGTGAAAATTCCTTGAGAGCTAACAAGGTGGAAGAAGATATTATCAAGGACCCAAAACAAACCAAACACATAACTCGATGGTTAGTCAGACAGGGTTTTTTTTCTTCTCCCTATGGCCCTGTGGTGCCTTTCGACATAGATCCACCGAACACTAAGGATGAGATATTGGCAGACCCCAACTCCATTCTGCTCAATGCTGCCAATACTCCTGCACTTCTGGGGTATATGTGTTATAGTCTAGATTTCATGTTTATGCGAAGCCTAGATGTGGACAACTTGTGGAATTTAGATTCCCAAAAGTCCTCCGCTATAAGTTAATTTAACTCGTCTCTTTATTATCCTCTAACTGGCCAATCTCGTTGACTTATAATTAACTTGTTTCACTTTTTATTTTGTAGAGTAATATGGATGCTACCAGCCTGAGGGAGAAGGTAAAATGGCATGGAATGCATGTGATGATCTCAGGGATGCTAATGAGGACTTCGAGAATAAGATAAAATCCCTTAAGGATGACTTGAAAAAGGCACAAAACAAGCTGCAAGAGAGTGATGAGATGGTAGTACATAAAGTTGAGGAGCTCAGTAAGCTAGAAGGAGACCTTAGGTCTACTAACAACCAACTGGAGGCTATTAAGATAAAACTTTCTGAAGCCCTAGTGGCTGCATCCATAGCTAGGGAACAGGATGCGAAAGTCTTCAAAGAGTCTGAAGAGTACATTATCGACACTACTATAACATTCCTTAAGGGATATGACGAGCTAAAAAAGAGGGTATCTAAGCATTGCCGTGACATTGCTGAAACCGTCATGGCTTGGGAGGGGGATGATGACAAGGCAAAATCCATGGATGAGGAAGAAAAAGACGCCCGTCGAGCTAAGCAGACTCAAATTCTGAGGATGATCTCCAAGTCCTTAAGGTGGTTGAAGGAGAGCCTACCACTATTGATGGATTAGGGTCCGCCTCAAAGGATGCTGTTGGGAAATTCAAGATCGTGTCTAAGGATGTTGGCGCCTTTTAGCTCACATTTCATTTGTCTGTGCATTTTTTCGGCGCCTGTTATCTCATTTCATTTTCCTGTGCATTTTTTTTATTCAAAATAATTATTTATGATCAAGGAAAGTTTCAACATTAATAATTTATGTGTAATATGAATAATTTCATGTTTATCTTTCTTCACTGTATTATTGTTAATATGATTGCTGTATGGTTTTAAATTTTGACTACCATTTATTTTATGAATCAATAACTAGTATTTCTTGGCATTTAGCCTATTATTTCTTCTAAGGATGGGGTGCAGTAGATTAGTGGGGTTGGCTGAAGCTGACCTAATTTGCATCCATTTGATGCAACCAAAGACGTGCATTTCCATATAAAGTTTTTGTGCAGTCAAAGACGTGCAATAGATCAATTGGGTTGGCCTAAGTCGAGCTGATCTATCCATTTGGTGCAGTCAAAGATGTGTATAAATAAATTTTTGATGTAGTTAAAGACGTGAAATTGATCAATTGGGTTGGCCTTGGACGACCTGATCTATACCCATTTGGTGCACTTAAAGACATGAATTTCCAAATAATGTTTTTGTACAATTAAAGATGTGAATAGATCAATTGGGTTGGCCTTAACTGACCTAATCTAACCTACTCCGAATAGGTAAGCGTTAATAAAGACCAAAGAGATAACAAACATCTTCATATAATGAATTTTTTCCATTCAACTTCTATAATCTCCCACTGTGAGATTTTAATACTTCTTGAGATGCTTGGAATTCCATGGATTTTTGAATGGCTCCCTCTCTAAGGATTCTATACGGTATGTGTCCGGTCGTACCACTTAAGCTATGTGATATGGACCATGACAACCTGCTTACAGTTTATTGTATTTCTGCATAACTTTCTTGAGGACGTAATCTCCCTCTTTTAGTGTAATTGTCTTAACCCTTTTGTTATAGAATTTAGTAATACATTGCTGATATGCTGCTACTTTGAGCACATATGCCTCTTTGACTTTGCCTACCAAATCTAAATCTAACCTTCTCATGAAGCCACTTCTGAGGGAATTAAAATTTAGTACTCTATGACTTGGCATCCCGATCTCTACTAAAAGCAAGACTTCACTTTCAAAGGCCAACATGTAAGGTGTTTCTCGTGTCACTGTTCATGGTGTTGTTCTGTAGGCCCACAACACAATTTGTAGCTCGTTTATCCAATTTCCTTTAGCTTCTTCAAGCCTACTCTTCATCTCATCTACCAGAGTTTGATTTATGACCTTTGTCTGTCCGTTACATTGTGGATGAGATGGTGATGAATGCAACTATCTGATTTTGGGTTTGTCATAATATTCTTAAAAAATCATCATTATCAAATTTGGTTCCATGGCACTACACCAAATCTGCCGTATTGTCACGGTCATTGACCTTGATAAGTTGGACATGTCAAGGTCAATAATCGTGACAATTCCTGGGGTGACAACTTTTTTTGTCACGGACTTGTCACGGTCATTGATCGTGATAAGTTCGTTAGAATTATCACGGTGCTTGACCTTGACAAGTTTGTTACGGTTAAGGACCGTGACAAGCCAGTGTCAATGGTTAAAAAATTATCACGGTCAATGACCGTGATAATTCTGAGCAGAATTGAAAAAAAAAATACTGGGCAGTTTGGGCACTGCCACTGCCCAGCAGTATATTTGTACCTGTTATAGCAACTTGTACCTGTTCAAGCATCATATATCCAAATAAAATAGAGATAATGCAAATATACATTCAATATAGAGATAATATGCATCACGATATAATTCAAATATAATTCAAATGTACCAACTTAAAAAAAATTCAATTCAAATAATGTCACTACATGTCCTGGGTAAGGTTAAATCTGAGGAGGTGAGTAGGCCACACGATATACGAATTGACACACCCACTGATATACATCGTGTCGCATTGTTCGTGCACCAAAGTGGGGAGTTCTCTTTCCCGGGTATCACATGTGTGACGAGCTCCTTGGACTCGATATCTTGAAGCTCACGTCCATGAACTAGTACACACTGGACGATATTCGGGTCCCTCAACCCCCGCCCTATCCGCTGGCCATCAAATATGTCCAGTATAAACACGCTCGGCCACCAAATGTCTACATCGATCGGTCGAAGGGATCCAAATAGGGAAGTGGATCATCAAAGTCCGCACGTGTCGGCGATGAAGCAAAGAGGTTCACATCCTTGTCATCCTGCACCTCGTCCTCCCGCACCTCCTCCTCCACCACCTTCTCCTTCCCTTTCCCCTTGCATTTTTCGCCCAATGAACGCTTCATGAATGAGAACATATCTTGGATTGTCGCCTCCAAACGAGACAACTTCGCGTCATGCGAGTCCATCGTTCGAGCCAACCCGATGTCGCTCGTCTCCAATCGGATGATCCTAAATTTGGCCACCCGCGAGCTCACCCACTTGTCCTCCCCTTGCGATCAGAGCTAAGAACTTGGTTGAGTGCATCTGTGGACAAAGATACCTTATCGGCATCAGACTGCGACTCATGCACTTTCTTAAGCTTTGCCTGAAACGACAAAAAGCACACGATTAGTAAAATAAGTAAATTAAAAAATTATAACGTAGTTAACAAAAAGTAAATTGTCAGATTACTTACAATCGTGGCCACGACGCTCGGGGACACCTCATTGTCCTTCTCGTTCTTCATCCGAAGAGCCACATAAGTATCGAGCCTATGTGGCCTACCCCCAGGGCCATCCCTGCCCCCTGAAATAAAATAAAGTAAAATTAGTATCGGCCCCGCAAAGTAAAATAATGCAGAATAATATATTTCTGTAGTTATAGAAAAATTAAATCTTACCATCATCCTGTGCTCCACCTCGGCGTAAGACGTCCGGCTGGAGTAGTGAACGTCCGTCTTTTTTGCTCGATTTTCCCTCCCCGATTGGCGAGATGTCAATTGTCGCTCCCCGATCTCATTGTCAACGAACTGTTGCCATTTTGCCAATGAGATCGGCTCCTTCAGTGGGACGGATTCATGCATTCAGATAATGGACTCTCGTGTCTTTCCAAAGTACCGGGTCCGCATATTTTTCTTCCACGTCTTGTGTTGCGCCCTCAACTGCTCCAAGACGGAATCGCGTAGCTTCGGATCCAGGCTGAATTGTTCCTGTCCAACAAATACAATGTTAGGTGCGAATAAATATAAACATAAATATAAAATGATATTGAAATTGAAATTGAAATATTCATATTCATATTCATATAAATATAAATATAAATATAAATATAAATATAAATATAAATATAAATATAAATATAAATATAAATATAAATATAAATACATTACCTGTAGTTCCACCTAAACAGCTAGCTTGAGCACATATGACACCTCCTTCCAAATAATGTACCCTGGGCCGATGATCGTCTTTACCAGCTCGAGGGATGTCGCTAATAGCCCCGACTTGTTCTCGATGGCCATGTCCAATTTTCCATATTTGGGGATCCTAGGGTCCGAGGAGCCCTCTTCGCCTCCGCTACCACCGAGTCTAGATGGCATCATCACAACCAACATCATCACCCTCGCCTTAATACCTGAAGGAGACATTTGCTGTAAAAAAATGTTATTATTACAAATAAAAATGAATTAGAAGAAGACATGTAAATATGTATAATTACTATAAATAGAAATGAATTGTTACTGTTAAACACCTCAATTCTGAATTCCAAAATAACAACATCTAGCTCATAATATGTACAATTACTAAAAATCTGAAACATCCCCACCCCCACCCCTAATGACCAAACACACGCACACTACACAAGAGTGAAAATGATAAAGTGAAAATCAATTAAAAGCATTAAAAATGGATGTTTTGGTACAAATTGGAATATTTATTACAAATTGGAATATTTATTACAAATTGAAAAATTATTTAAAATTCGGGTTATCATAAAAAATGGATTGATATTCGATAGGAGCAGCCAAGTCATCCACACTAATATTTAGACGCTTTAGCGCGTGGTGGACAATTGACCACGGCTCGTTGTTGATATACTCCGAGTAAAACACTTGGTTAATCTTTTGAAATGAATAAACAAATGGCTCATCGCTCACGTGGTCGTTGCTCTTCAACTTGGACAAGTCAACCATGATCAAATTGGTGACAAGATCAACTTTACAAGCATTTTATCCTCAACTCGTACCGAGTCACAGTAAAATACAACCTCTTTGAAGCTTATATAATCCAATTCAAATATATTTCGGATTATACCGTAGTAAGTCATTTCAGCTTCAACGAGGTTTTTATCTTTTGCGCTCACTCGAAAGAAAGTAAGAGCCTTGTATGAAATGCCCGAGTTATGTACATTTTTACTTTTCTCGTACACTTTAGCGCCAAAAACGTAACCGTTCAATCGATACTTTTTGTACTCTTGTGCCACGAACAAAGGTCCAGTGGCTAGACGAGAAAGCCTTGATGTCGTATCACCCGTCTTTAAGAGCTGAGAATATAGATAAATTAATTATATTAGTTGTAAAATTTGAGTGTAATGTAACGTTATATAACGACCATTTTCATTATAATTATCTCTTGTGTCAACCACAACCTAAATTCGCTGTCTGATTGTACCATTGTTTTTCGTCTTTTATTATTCTCACATGCTTCATATTTTTTACATATTACAAAATTAATCATGTATAAGATAATCTAAAATAATGTTAAACATTATAATAATCGAAACTTACCTTTTCCATTCTTTGACATCTTCATGTGTGTTAAATAGATAACGAGCTACTTGTTCATGTTGCAAACTCGTTAATTTCACTCATTTTCCCATCACATGACCACCTTCATCGACGAACTCATCAGTGTCATCAACGCTGGTCGAGTTAGGCATATATTCCCGAGTATATATTGATGACTACATGGTGATGTATTCCTCTGCAATTGATCCTGTAATGTATCGTGTATACTTGACGTAATCTTTAAAAACTTTCATCAATCTTTCAAACGGATACATCCATCGATATCTAACTGGACCACAAAGAAGTGCCTCATCGCATAGGTGTACCAACAAGTGAACACTTATGTCAAATAATGCTGGGGGAAATTACTTATCCAACACACAAATTGCTTCGGTCACCGCCAATTTTGCAGCCACTATGTGTTCTCGATTGACTACCTTCTCACACAAGAGTGAGAAGGTAATACTAATTTGCATAATAGCCCTCCGCAAATCCTTGTGCTTGGAGAAGCAGTGCTTAAACAATAAATGAACCAATTGCATGATCACATGCCAATCGTGGGACTTACACTTATGTAAATCATGAGTAGCATAATTCACAATCCTTTCCAAGTTGGACGCAAAATTAGATGGGCCCTTTAAATTATATATTGTGTCTAAAAGTACCTTCCTTTCCTCACTCGTCAAAGTAAACGGACCAGGGGGAATTATTGTCCTTCCCCTAGTATCTTCTTTCAACCATATTTGTGGCTTAAGTTTCAACGATTTAAGGTCTTTTCACGCATTTTCTCCATCCTTCGAATGACTCCCCCCAAGGAAAGTTCCCATAATATGTTCAACGAAGTTCTTCTCTGCATGCATCACATTCAATACATGGCGCACTGGGTTATTCTTCCAATAAGGCAAGTCAAATAAAATTGACCTCCTAGACCATGCCTTTTTTGTTTCAGTTTTATTCCCAGTTGGGGTCTTCTTATGCTTGACATTCTTAAATTTGGGATTCTTACCTCGCATATTAGGGCCACATTCAGAAGATTTACTTTCAATTTCTGAACTCGAAAGTTGTCTCGGCGGTAGCCTATGTTCAACCCCGCCCAATAAAAAATTGGAACCTTTCTCAAATCTAAAACTATGAGCCGGAGGTAAAAACCTGCTGTGGCAATGGTATACATTTTTTGAGCTAAAGGATAGACGAAGAGATTCAGTCTCCTCTCCATAAATAGGACACCCCAAATAACCATGTACTACACAACCGAATAATGTCCCATAAGTTGGAAAATCATGAATTACTCACATCAACATAGCTTTCAGCGTAAACTCTTCTTTTTCTAAAAGAGTCAAATGATTGCACACCCTCTTCCCCACAACTCATTTAATTCTTCTACCAAAGGAGCCAGGTAGACGTCGATGTCATCACTTGGTGCCTTTGGCCCAGGTATCAACAAAACCATCATAAAAAATTCAGGTCTCATACATTGTGAAGGAGGGAGGTTGAGTGGGGCTAGGATCACTGGTCGTACACTCTGATTGGTGCTTAGATTTCCAAATGGATTGAAACCATATGTTGATATAGCCAAATGAATGTTGCGTTGTTCTCGAGCAAAATCGGGATACTCATAATTCATCCTCCTCCAAGCTGTTGAATCAATAGGATGATGCATGATATTACCCCCTACTTCTGCCCTTACATGCCAAGTCATTGCCTCCACTATCTATGGCACTGTGAAAAATCGCTTTAATCTAGGCCCAACAGAAAAATATTTTTTGAGGCACTTTTGAGCTCGTGCCTTCCTTACTAGTAGATTGGACATATCTAGGTTCATTGCATACGGGACAACGATCGAGATTTTCATACTCCTTTTGGTATAGTATGCAGTCATACACACAAGTATGAATCGATTTATACTTTATTCCCAAACCTTTCAAACTGTTCTTCATAACATGATAGCTATTTGGAAGTGTATTCTCCTTGGGTAATAAGCCCTTCACCCATTTCAGAATTCCTGTCATGCTATTGCCAGACAAACCGTACTGCGTCTTCAAACTGTGCAAACCAACCATGGCATGTAAAGTTGTTTGATCTTTCTCACAGCCAGAGTATAACGGTTGGATCGCCTTAAATTTTAGACTTTAGTAGTCATCGTCAAGTTTTATCGTGATATCTTCACGAGCACTTGAACTTTCTACATCATCAGTAACCTCATTCTCCTCTGCTTCATAAACTCCGTAGGCAACATCAACTAAATCCTCTAACATATTATGATCTACATCGTCCCCTTATACATCTATCCTACTTGTTGAAGGTTGTTGTGAAGGTTGGTCGGGGATAAAAGGAACTTTCAATTCACCGTGAAAACTCCAAAATCGATAACTATCTTGCATACCCGATCTTAACAAATGTAGTTCAACTGTTTTCCACTCAAACACCTTACCATTCTTACACCTAGCACACATACATGGAAACTCTTCATCATTATGACATCTCTTTGCGTATTTGACAAATTCGTTAGCACCTCTGCGAAACACATCCCCCATTCTATTTGTCTCACCCATCCACTCTTTGTATTTCGGATATCCCATCACAGCTACCACAACTAATCGCCTATTAAAGGTAAACAAAGCTTAGATTTATCGTATATTTCATTTAATTATATCTTATTTATATTCGATTTTTAAATTTCAAATTCAAATTCAATTTATAATAGATATTTCTATTTCCTCCATCTCCTCTAAAGGGTGAGTGGTCCTATCCCATTCAAGACCGCATTTTTCTGTAATATATTTAACAGCTCATGCACATTGTTACGATTTGAGAAAAATTCGACAGCATATCCCCGTAGTTCTCCAAGTACACGACGTAGATTGACAAGTGTGATTGTTATTTGAATTGCTCAATTGAAATAACTGTCACACTTGTCAATCTAGTATGTACCCAGAGAACATTAGGATGCGACTGCAGAACTTCCTCCACAAGTAACAACTTTAAGCCACTAAGAATATTATACAGAAATTATGCAGTCCCAAACTATCCAAACAGGACAATTTGAGAGATCTCATTACAGGGGTAATGATTCTCGAACGGGTCTAAGGGCTATTGAATGCGTACGCATAAGAACTAGAAGGCTAGTATCTATGCGCACTATATGTAATTTCAAGTATTTTCATTTAATTATCATACTATATTTATATTGTTCAATATACAAAGTAATTTTAAAAAAAAGTTGAAAAATCCTACCCCCATATGGACAATAATCTAGTGGTCATGACACTTTTAAAATTAACCAACCCAATATTGATTCACAATAATCCAACAACAACGTCAATAACAAATGTGTATCCCATACTCCTTCTAATTCATCTACTCAATTAATTATTTTCATCAATTAAACTAACAATTAAAGTATACAATTATTAATTTACTAATTTACAATGAGGGGCAATCCTACTTTCATAATTAATCATATATTAATTTACTAATTTACAATGAGGGGCAATCATATATTAATTTACTAAAAAAATTAATAATCAATCAATTCGTTTACAAGGGACACTACACACAAACACGCACACTACACACACATATACACACACGCGCGCGCACACACACACACACACACACGCAACCCCCACCCCTACCCCACCACCCACCCACCCATCCCTACCCCCTCCCCTCCCCTCCCCTCCCCTCCCCTCCCACCCTACCCCACCCCCTTCCCCCACCACACACACACACACAAACAACCCCACCCCCTCCCCACCCACCACCACACACGCACGTACACACACCCTGCCCCACCCCCTTCCCCCACCACAAACACAACCCCACCCACCACACACCACACACACTCACACACACATATACACAAACACGCACATATATATACACACACACATATATATAAATGGAAGAGAGAGAGAGAGAGAGAGAGACTAACCTGAAAGTAGAGAGAGAGAGAGGGAGAGCAGCGTAGAGAGAGAGAGAAAAAAGGAGGGAAGAAATCAGTGGAGGAAAAAGGAGGGGAAAGGGTTTTTGCTGGGAAATTTGTCACGGACGTGTCACGGTCCTCTACCGTGTCAATATTATACGAATTGTCACGGTCAATGATTGTGACAAGTTCGTGACAAGTGCAGTTGTCACGGTCAATGACCATGAAAAGTCTTTGTCACAGTGAATGACCGTGACACAAAACGCGTATTTTTTATCACGGTCAATGACCATGACAAGGCTAGCCGCTAGAAGGGTGCCAATTTATCCATTTTGGTGTAGTGTGGTCAACGACGAAAGTGTGAGAGATTCCATACCTACTGATCACATTCTTCTATATGAACTGGAAAACTTTCGCTTAGGTCATCTCGATGAGTGGTTCGACCTTCACCCACTTCGTGAAATAATCAACTGCTACCACTAAATATCTAAATCTTCTTTCGGTCTTCGGCAATGGGTCAACCAGATTTATATCTCAGATAGCAAAAGGACAAGGTGATGTGATCGTTGCTAGCTCACCCCTTGGTATTTTGTGTATTACTCCATATTTTTGGCACTTGTCACATTTTTTCGTGTATTCTTCACAGTCTTTCCTCATTATTGTCCAGTAATATCTCTGGCTATCCT
Organism: Sambucus nigra; assembly: GCA_949130495.1. NCBI lineage: Eukaryota > Viridiplantae > Streptophyta > Magnoliopsida > Dipsacales > Adoxaceae > Sambucus > Sambucus nigra. The sequence goes on from OX422213.1 coordinate 157,790,260, forward strand.
TTTTACTAGTGTCCTTCCTATTGCATGAGCTCCAAATGACCCTTCATGTATTTCTTTGACCAAATTTGGCGCCTCCATTGGATGTACACATCTCATCGTTGAGACTGTAAAACCTTTCTTGTATAACAACCCTTTATCCATAGAGTATTTGACAGCCTTGTAACAAAGCCTCTTTGCCTCTTTCTGGGTATTTGGAAGGATGCCTTATTCTAAGTACCTAACGATTCGATTCATCTATGATGGGCTGGGGGTGGCAATTTGTGTAATTGAGTCGTGTTTCGGACCGAAACGATAAGGATTTTCAAACACGAACACGACACGACACGGATTTGTATTTTTTTTAGTTGACATGAACACGACCCAAATAAAAATGACAAAACACGACACGATACGAATAACATGATTTTTTAAAATTTTACGCTAAATTAAACATAAATAGACATGACAACCCAATTAAGAACACGATTAACACGACAAGACACGATAACACAACTCATAATTTTGACACGAACACGATACGACATGACTTCGTGTAAAAAAACACGACATGAACACGACACGAACATGAAATATCGTGTCAATTTCGGATCAATTTCTTGTTGTTCCGTGTCATGTTTTTGTATCGTTTCTAAAATTTCAATCCTATAAGGGGCCCATGGTCATTTCAAGGCTCCTTTGCACATAAATTTTTACTAGTACGATTCTTCTGAGATCGGCTTTGGTGGCTGAGGCATGTTGAGCTAGTGCGCCTGCCTTGGTATTTTCAGCTCTGGGAATTCTGACTATCTGTAATGATTTTATCTTTGGGATCAATATTTTTACCTTTTCAAGGTACTTAATCATGTTTACCTCTCCTACTTTATATTCTCCCAACACTTGATTTACTACTAGTTGCGAGTCATCGCGAGCCTTGATCTGCTCGGCTCCATGTGATATAGCCAACTCCAAACTAGCAATTCAAGGTTCGTACTCCGCTTTATTATTGGATGATTCAAACTTAAATCATAGGACGCATTCTACGTCACCTCTGCTAGGTATGTTGACTATCAAGCCAGCTCCGCTACTGCCAGCACACGATGTTCCAACCATGAACACCTTCCACACCGAAAGCTCATTGTTAAAATCTTCTTCCACTAAGTAACCATTTTTAAATAAATTAGCAGTAAATTTTTCGCTTCAAACAGGCAGGTTGTTTCAAGATGAGGATTCTTTTTGGCTTTGGTACTATTTGTCTAGATCTAGTATAACTTGTTCGACTGGCTCTTGGATTTTCTCAGTTCGGACAACAAGTGTAGATTCATCAACTCTTTTCTCCGCGCAGGTGAATACTGTAATGAAATATACTACATCTTAGACTTTGATCATAATTCTTGGTTTATATGAAATCTCATATTCCCCCAGTTCTATGGGCCATGCTATCAAACCTATCAAATTTTTTGAGTTTATGGATGGTTTGCCTAAGTGAGAGATTAGTGTAGACCACTATAGAATGGTCTTGGAAGTACTTCTTCATTTTCTTAGATTCTACTATCAATTCTAGGGCTAACTTCTCCATTCTGGAGTGTTTGATTTTTGCACCGGCAAATGCTTTGTTGTATAATACACCGACTTCTGAACTCCTCTATCATTTTTAATCAGAGCTGAACTGATGGTTGACTTTGATATTGCCAGATACAAGTAGAACATTTCTCCTAGAATTGGCCTTGACAATAATGAGGCTCTTCCAAGGTATCTCTTTAGCTCTAGAAAAGCGTTCTGACATTCCTCCGTCCATTCAAAAGAGTTTTTGATGACTTTTAAGAATGGGAGGAATTCGTCCATAGCTCTATATATAAATCTGTTTAGTGCTTCTACTTGACCTATCAGGCTTTGCATTTCCTTCTTACTTTTGGGCGGTTGCATGTTGATCAATGCCTAGATCTTTTTAGGATTGGCCTCTATGCCCCTCTAGTATACAATGAAGCCAATAAATTTCCCTGTCTCAACTCCAAATACACATTTGGCTGGATTTAGCTTCATCTGCTATTCTTCCAATTCGTTTCTTTTATGTGGTTGTCTGCCTTGATGCTTTTGATTAGCATGTTATCTGCATAAACCTTATTTTTTCCTATTTTTTTTTCAAAAACTTTGTTTGCTAGCCTCTCGTATGTAGCACCTGCATTTTTTAGTCCGAAAGGTATAACATTATAGTAAAAAGTACCTCGGCTGCTGATGAAAGATGTCTTCTCCTTATTTCCTATATTTATATTTATCTGATTATACCCGAAGTATGCATCCATGAAGCTCAGTTGTTCATGATCAGCTATTACATCCACCAATTGGTCGATCTCTGACTGAGGATAATAATTCTTGGGGCATGCTTTGTTCAGATTTGTGAAGCCCACACAGATTATCCATTTATCAGTTTTCTTTGGCACCATAACAACATTTGCCAACCAATCGAGGTACATCACATCTTCGATGAACTCCACTTTCTTCAATTTGGCCACTTTCTCTTGTGTCGCCATATTTTTCTCTTCTGAGAATACCCGTGGTTTCTATTTGGCTGGTTTGATTTATTTAATTATGTTGAGTTCATTGCAGATAATGGTAGGATCTATTCCAAGAATATCTTCATGAATCCAATCAAAGACATTTTTCTAGTTCGGAGGAAGTCTTTTGATTACTTATTGAGGATTAGGTCCAAGGATGAGCTAATCTGTGTTGTCCTATTAAAGTGCTCATCGTCCAGTACCACCGTCTCTGTTTCTTTAATAGCCTCTCTAGTTATCAACCTATCTTTATCTCGATGATCTAATGGCTCTATCTGACAAATTTGGACTAAATTCTTCCTCTCCTCTTCATTGGTCGAGGTGTAATAACACTCGCATGCCTCCATTTAGTTTCCTTTCTCCACTCCCACACCAAAATTGGTGGGGAACTTGAGACATTGATGAACAATAGAGGATACAACTTCAAATTTCTTCAGACCCACTCTTCCAAAGATGATGTTATATGTCGATGAGATATTCTTATCAAGGATGAAGAATCTCATTTTCTCTGTTTTGTATATCATCCAAGTTCCTATTGCGACTTCCAAGTCAATGATACCCAGTGGGAACACTTTTTATCCTAAAAAGCCAATCAGAGGACGATGGTATGCCTCTAGTTTTCTATCAGATAGTTTCAATCTTTAGAAAATATAACTGAATATCACATCGACCGAGCTCCCATTTCCACCAGAATTCTTTTCACGTTTCTACTGTGTATCATCATGGTGGTTACTAGTGGATCGTCGTGAGGATATAGTAACCCTGAGAGGTCATCCTTGGAAAATCCTACAATCAATCTATCGCGGGGTTGGGTGTCTTCTATCGCAGCCATATTGGCATTATTGTTATTAAAATAAGCTCATGCCTCATTGAGGTATACTTTCCTTTCAATTGGTTCATCACCTCTGCCAGCATCTCCTCCCTATAATGAAGTTGCATCCAAAAAATATCATATCCAATTCTTCTATAGGTTCTTGAGGTCGTGGTAGGACATTAGGATCCTCCTCGTCTTTACTTTCTCGAGCTCTTTTTTGGTCTTAGTTCCCAGCATGAGGTGGTCTCTATCTCTTCCTATTTTTCCAATCTTCACAGGCTTGTGTTGGTGTACCCTTCTTCTCCACCTATTTGTTAAGTGTATCTCTTTTGATCCGAGTTTCAACATCATTTTTTAAAGCAAACAATCCTTAGGTTCGTGCTCATGATCAATGTGAAATTCGTAAAATTTGCTCGTCTCTTTTTCCTCCAGGGGTTCTTAAGTTTTCTGGTCCCTTCGTTTCACCATCTCCTCGAATCTCGTCGAAGATATAATTCACTCCTACTGTTAAGGGAGTATATTCATTGAACTTCTGATATGGCCTCTTCTTTCTCTTACCCTTAGGGACCTCTCTTGGCTTTTTCTTTTTTACCGAGCTACTATTTTCTTCGAATTTTTTATAGCTGAACTCTTTTGCAGCCATAGCTTCTTCTGTGTTCATGATCTTCCCTGCCTTGTCTAAGAGTTCGACCATATGGTTTGGAGGGTTCTTGGCTAGTGTCCAAAAGAGATTCATAGGTAATAGTCCACTAATGATCGCTGTAATGGTCACCTTTTCATTATAATAAACCAATTATAATTTTTCAACATTAAATCTGGTAATTTACTCCCTAGTCATTTCATCCTCATGTTGACGAACACTTAAAAAGTGAGCTACCCTTTTACCAGGTTTTTTTCCAAAGAAAAAATTATTTACGAAGAGGTTGTCCAGCTATTTAAACTCGAAGATTTCTCCTCTAGGTAACCTATTGTACATTTGAGGAGGGCCAATGAAAGTTGTTGAAAAATCTCTATAGCGCATCTCACCGGTTATAGAGAATATGTCACACACAGCTTAATATTGCTACACGTGAAAAATAGGGTTTGATTTTCCTTCATATCTGCGAGTAATCACAGGTGGAAGGAAGTTTGCAGGTGTGGGATAACTAATCATAGAGGCCGTGTAAGGAGATCCTTGAACAAAACTTCTCTGTAATGGATTTTTAGTTTATACGAGATCGCCCAAGTGATTGTCTACTCTTTGATAGACCCCTTCCATGGATGTGATTCCTCTCCTTCTGTAGTAGTTTTTTTGTAACTCTTCACCGAGCATTCTTCCCTCAGACTAACTTACTCGCATTGGTTGGATGCTCTGACGTTACCTTTTGAGCTATGTTCTCTTCTAGGATCCTGCCTTATACATGTTCTCGTCTTATGCCTTATTCGGGGTGCGGATGTGCTCACGCCCCTCTTCTTCCCAGCCTATCAAAGATTGGATCTTTTGTTGATCCTTTCAAAGGTGCTTACCCATTCCTCCGAGTACATTTGGTCACCATTGTTATCAGTAGTCCATATAGTGGTGGTCCTACCAGGCTGGTAAGACGATTCCCTAAGTTCGGATCTGCATGTTCGAGAAAATATGCTCGTCTCAGATCCTAAAATTAATATTATGGGATTTTCCAAAGCTTTTCCTCGGCTCTCTTGTTTCCTATCTTAGTAGGGGGAAATTGGAGCCGATTCTCTTTATATGCCTAAATTTCTTTCCAAGACTGGAGTGATTGGAGGCGATTCTGGTCATCATTGTGAAGTCATCACACTTAGGTGAGGTGTCTCATATTTTCCTGCATAGCCTCTTGAATTTTAACCAAGCTACACATGAATCTACCTAAGTCTCCTATTCTAATAGAGGTGGAGGGTGGTGCGTCCTCCTTTTCCCTACTACTCTCGGGGTGCTCGGCCATTGTTACAAAATATGCCCAGAAAAATATTGTATGTGCATAAAAATGGAGTGTGGTTGAATTTCTTCGAGTTTTGACAGTGTGGGATCGTTTTAGGCTAGAAATAAGAATGTTTGGCAAAAATTGGCACATAACTTTGTCGATGAAGCAACAAACCAGGGATTAAAAGCAAGAAATTGAGCAACGTTACTGGTAGAATCAGAAAAATAGGTATGTGATGGATTTGGAAATTAGGTTAGAAACAACTAGGCTTTAGATGTTTTTCACTGACGATGCCATTCTATTTTTAAAAAAAAATATATTTAGATTGTGTTTTAGTTAAAGTGTAAGGACATAATTTCCAATTGAGTCCAATGTATGTTTATTTAACTTATTCCCGGAACAAAAAACGTTTGAGTCATAGGTTGTATATTTATTGTCACGACACCACACAGACTATGACGCATGGAAGTTTATTGAAGACGTTGCGACAAAGATTCATAGATTTATCATGCTAATTTTTATGGTGCATATTTCTTCTTTAGTCAAATTGCATTCTGAGATCACTCAGTTATGAATGCGTAATTTTAATGGGACTCGAAATTTATTTTAAAATTGTTTAAGGATGTTATTTTATTAAAGAAATGTTTTAAAATGTTTTTAAAGAGTTTTAAAAGGTTTACATTTCGTTTTATTCTGAGATAAAGATGGATTAGAGTTGCATAAAAGGCAAAATCTACTGGTTATGGTTCTGGTTCAAATGACATTAACTATCGTTCAAGCGAGATTCCACTGTCGGTCGATCGACATGGATATCTTGTTTGAACGACATGCTAAGTCATTCGAACGATGCGCCGCGCTAAGAAAATTATTGAAGGCGTGTTTTCCCTAGAATTTTGTAAGCGTGCAATCTGAAAAAACAGTATACAACCAGAACGTATTCTGCATATATTTTCCAAGGTTTTCTAAGTACAAAAACAACCTTAGAGTTTCAAAGATCCGAGCTTTCATTATCATATGCAATAGTGATATTTGTTTTCACCTTATTGGAGTTTGTTCTACACTTTGAAGAACATTGTTGGATTCTGCAGAGAAGAAGTGAAGGAGTTCGTGTTCTGATTCTGTAGACTTCCCAAGCTACATCGGTGGACATTGAGGCATTCGTGGAGGTGACTACTGTGGACATGTATCGTAGAAGGATTCACGTAGGCGACGTGGAGGAGTGGATGAAGATCAAAAGAGCGCCAAGTCTCGTAGGGTTCGAGTCGTTGAGTAAGACTTATGTCTATTCCTTATAATTCCACATCATAGTGATTATCTGGCTTGGGCCACCCGAGATTTTTTCCTTTTGTGGTTTTCTCGTAAATTTGGCGTTATGAGCATTCTTTACTTTACTTTACTTGCTTTAATCACTAGATGTATGTTTATGATTAATCAAGATAAAATTTGGTTAAGTTAAAATTGGTTCATAACTTGGTGCGGTTAAAAAATGGGAAAAGGTTTTTCACAAAAAGAAAGTTGATTTTATCATCCTTAAAACACATTCGAAAGAAAAAGGGGCCTACAAATTGGTATCATAGCTAAAAACATATTTTTGTGTGTGTTGATCCCTTGTGTTTTTCAGGATGAATTTTGGAGGTTTTGAAAGTTTTTGTGCTCCTAATTTTGATGACACAGATTGTGCTTATTCAAAAATGCGAATGAGAAGTGCTTTGAAATCAGTTGATGAGCGTGTATAGTTAGTGGTAGAAAAGGGTTAGACTCCACCGGTTACACGAGAGAGTGAGGCCACTACACTAAAATCCATTTAATCATGGACCGAAGTCGAACATAGACTTGCACTTTATAACTCTAAAGGTCTTCACGTAATTTCCTCATATATCACACCTAAAGAGTATAATAGAATTATGACTTATGAAACTTCAAAAGTGGCTTGGGATACACTTGCACTTACTCACGAGGGCACTAGAACGGTTAGGGCGTCTAAGCTGCAAAACCTCACTACACAATTTGAGACGATTAAGATGTTACAAAGTGAGTCATTTGATGAGATTTATGCTAGGTTTTGCAACATTGTCAACTCGTTGTTTAACTTAGGAGAGAAAATAACCGACAAACGTGTGATAAATTTTTTTGTGAGATTTTTGCCGAGTAGGTTTGATGCAAAAGTGACCATTTTAAACTCCATAGGTATACTTGAATCGATAAAACTTGAAGAGATTGTAGGTGACCTCCAAACCTATGAACTCGATATGTTTACCTCCAAGCAAGTGCCAAAGAAATAAAAGGGCATTGTTTTGAAAGCTCGAAAGGAGGAGACTAGAGTTTTGGAAGATGATTTTGATTCCGATTTTGATGATGTAGCCTTGTTGGCAAGGAAGTTCTAAAAATTTCTTAAATTCAAAAGTAATCGAAAGATGCCAAAAAGTTTGTGAAATTAAAGAACAACAAGGTAGAGTCCACCCCTAAGGATGAGAGTGAGAGATTTGATAGGGTTGAGTCAGATATGTATTTTGGGTGTGAGGGTTATGATCACAAAGTTACCGAGTGTCCCACTATACTTAAGAAAGAGGGCAAGAAACCGATAGCTTATATTGCCTCCTTAAGTGATAGTGATCCGAAAGAGGGAGAGAGTTCCCCTAATGAGAGTAAGTTTGTTTCTTTCTTGGCATGTCATGTGAGCGACGGCGATAAATCTCCCATGAATATTCTCATGTGCATAACACTTTCGAGGCCGTTGAATCCCAAGTGAGTGAGGGTGAAACGAGTGCGAAAGAGGAGGTTGATGTGAAAGAGTTGCAAGTTGCCTTTAACGAGCTGTATGCCTAAGCGGTGAAGGTGAAAAAGGAAAATTCTAAATTGCAAGGTAGGTTGAACGAGTGTGCCGTAGAAAATAACGATGTTTTGATTAAAGATCTTAGGGCATGGGAGAAGAATCTTAGAGAGAAGATGGAGTACATTGAGAGATAGAGAGATAGCCTTCATAATTTGATAGAGGCGTTGAAAGAGGAGGTGTTAGATTTTGAAGAGTCTAGGCGTGTGCTTGAGTCTAGGATTTATGAGTTAGAGGAGAAGTTGAAAGACTTGAGTAAGGTTAAGTTTGATTTAGAAGCTAGGTTCGAAAAGTCGGATAGGATATTAGGCACAGTCCAATTCGAAGGTGATAGGTGTGGTATAGGCTATGATGATAGAGTTATTCCCATTCCAAAAGCCAATACCTACCGTGTGAGAGAGGGAACTGCGAACGTGAGGAGAGATCGATATTTTGGTAATCATTCCCGACGTCTTTACACTTGCACACATTGCGGTAGGAAAGGTCACCTTTGACGTTTTTGCTATGACCTTAGGAATTCTCCTAGGAAGCTAAGGAACAAAGTTATTTCGATTCCCAAAACCCCCATGCGTAATTTCATACCTACTTAGAAATCGGACTTAGAGGCTTTAAGACTTAAACTCTATGGTTCTCATTTGGTTTCACTTGATTTTTCCCATGCTAGATCTAAAGGATGATTGTGTTGTCATGTTTGTCATATGCTAGTCTTTGCATCTTGATTTATGTCTTGCTAGTGTATGATATGTGTATTTTTGTATCATATTTTTCATTTATTTGAGTCTTATTGGAAAAAATACAAAAAGATTTTGTTTTTGAGCTTTTTTTGAGAAAATACAAAAAATTTTTGCTTTTATTTAAGTCAAAATATGTTAAAAATCAAATAGATTTTCGGTTTGTTTTTTTATTTTGATTTTTCATGTTTGATGTGTCATATCGGTGTGCTTGGACCCCCATCCTTTCATTATCCATGTGGCTAGGTCATTTGGTCTTAATTATTTATGCTTAGAATGATCTTAACCACTGTATTATGAGGTTGTTTCAAAGTTGATATGCATTTTGGTTCGACTTTGTATATATGCCATCTTTGCACACATGCACAAGTTAATATGAATGTTTGGCATCTCATGCATACTTGAGTTTGGTGAGGCGTTCTTATCTCAATCTTGTCATCTATGCATATGTAGACTTAGGAGGAGGTGTGCATGTAAGAACTGTTTACCGTGAGGATGAAATTGAAAAAAAAAATTAATGAGTGTTCACCGAAAAGGGCTGCTAGAGTGCAAAATTGACTCGTCATGAAAGCTACCATTTAAAAGAGCCCAAAATAAAATCAAGGCAATAAAAAGGAACAAATTCCAAAAATAGGGACAATAGGATTATATCTAAGTTGATAATGATAGAAACCTCAAAAGAACTTGAAAAATGATATATATTTATGAGGGAGTTTGGTTGGAGAAAGTTTAAACGAGTTTGCACCACGAATCCTTCTATTGAAATATTGCATCATGATACTATTGTTCGTAGAATCATCAATATTCTGTATTTGTGTGCATGTTTGATTGTTTAGTTCATTTAGCTAAAACTTTTAAATGTCACATATGGCTACAATAAAGTTTGATGATTTATAGCTATCAATTAGAGCTTCTTGACCGTTTAGATGTGTTGGGATTGCGATTCATTTGTTGTAGTTAACGCCCACACATTCCATGTTCATGTTTGAGAACATCGATACTATGTTAGCATGAAACTCACATTATTTTGTTTGTTTGTTTTCTGTTTTGCCGTTTCTGCTCTTTCCAGTTAACTTTTTCAAAAAAAAATTTCACTGGGCGAAACTTCATGTTCTTTAGAACTGGACCTGAGTTTTTTATTTTTCTCGTTCAATCGAGATATCGATGTCACGCGAAGCCTTCAAGCAACAAGAATTTATTGTTTGAATGATAAGGCTGTTTCGTTCGAGCGATAGTCTGGAGATTTTTTTCTCTGGTTTCTGCTGTTAAATACCCTGGTTCATATGGTACTACCGAAGTGCTATTGGGTTTATGTTATGCAGTTCATATTGATCATATTTTACTGTCTTATGTTTATTTTAGTCACACCTGCTTAGATTGATGATTCATGTTGTGTGATTATTGTTTTCTGGCTACGGATATGACATCTTGTGGTCATTATTATCTGGTTATTCTTATTTATCTGAATACACTTCGTTGATTATCTCATGGTAGATATATTTATCTTTTCATCGGGTTGTTTATTCGAGACAAAAAGGGGGAGAGATGTATGTGATGTAGGGGAGATTTCGAAGCACCCAATATCTTTGACTTACTTGAGTCTATATTATATAGGTGCTCATCTAGTTTGGAAATAGTGACAAAATTTGAGTCCCATCTTTGTTTACTAAAGAACCTCAAACTCTACACTTGATTACTCTACAAGTTCCTAAAGGTAGTATACCAACACCACACACTAGGACTGTATACATACATTGCCTCATGCCCTATTTTGTTGTGTGTGAGTTAAAACCTTTAAATTGATGTTTTACTAATTTTGGGATGTGTTATATAATTTCTAAGATTTTTAAAATGATTTTTAGAAATTAAAATTGGTCATTTAGAAAAATTTGGGGTTGTTGTGTAAATTCTTTTAATAGCTTAATGTTGGCTTGAGTAGGAAACAAAAGCGCTAGAGACTTCAGGGTATAAAAATAATTTCTTTTGGTACGCGTTTTATAACCCGTATATTGTCAACACGTGATACTCTCTCATTGGTTGATTCTGTGTTTCTTTACTCTCACAGAACTGTGTTTCTTTGAGAATCGTTGGATCAATATTGTCGACGATCTGCATGTGTTTAGACTTAATCCATGTGCACCGCATTATTTTAACCAGTAGATCTTTAGTCAACTGGTTAAGATTAATCTCAACCATTGGATTGCCCCTGAGTTTCTTGATCCTTCCTCACTCACTATATAAATGCCAAAAGCCTCAGCCATTTGAGACTTTTGCCTTTCATCCAAACCAGAGAGAAAATAAGAGTTATTTTATGGGTTACCCGTGGTCAACCTGATCCGACCTGAGCATTAGGTGTGAAGTGACAACCTATATAATATTTCTAGTCCAGTTTTATATTAATTAACGTTTCACTTGTTTAGCATGTGATTCTAGTTTCAAAATAAACTAAGTGAGGGACCCATGGGGAGCACCCCGAATTCCAAGAATACTGAGCTACTAACGTAACATAAAAGAAAGTACTTACCTGTATAACGCTCTCAAAATATGAAACCGCTTCCAACCTTCTGTAATAAAGCGAGGGTGTGAGCCAAACGCTTTGTGAAAAACATACAAATATAGTATAAAATTAAACGGCAGAAAGAAGACTCAAACACGTTATACCTACGTGCACATGCAACTACCTTGTATATATATATATATATATATATACACTTAACGCATGAAACTTTTTTCTTTCGAAAACCTTATTCTTCTAGATTAATTCACCTTAATCTTACAAAAGACTTTCCTTTTCTCCTTTTATCATTTATCACTTTATTTAATACACATGGTTGAATATTTGAAACAACTACCCATGGTTTGATAGAAAACCATTTCTTTACCTAAATTACCCTTTTCCTTTAACAAATCCCCATTAGTATTTTAATTGAAAATCACCCTTTCAACACACGCGTTCACCCTATTATAAAATACTGATTTAGTCTTTGAAAACATTTTACAACACATTCTTGTATTAATTACGGATTTAACCACCTTGGTTGCTTAACCACCCATTTACTCACTTACTTTACACTTTTTACTTACCTTATGGACATTAATCAATTTACACGTTTACTTGTCCATTTCATCTTTACCAGAACATTCATTAATTCATTCAAGTTAAGTTGCATTAATACATTTCACTACACAACCCATTTCTTAACATGTTCCTTATTATTTTATATTTTCTCAGAATCTTTCAATAACTGTATACTTCAACGGGCTCCACACCGCCGGCTATGCGCACCATATACTCTAGTCAGTTATTTTGGATCTTTCATCCCAGGGCTTCGGGACCTCCTTAATTTTCTCGGTGTCATCCGAGTTCCTTTTAATGTGTTTTAATATTTCACAAATGTCCACATTATTCAACCTTTCCTCTTTACTTGTTCGAAGTCAAAAACCCTAATTTTCACCCTAACTTGTGCAACACTTTGAAATTTACCATTTAATGTCCTTTATACTTTAACATTGATTTTATCCCCCAAATTATATTCATTTAGGAACAATTTATGTAACACCTTTTCCAACAATATTATTTAATAAAAATGTTCCACTTTAAGTAAAATTATTATTTTACCCATTTCTTTCCAAGCTCACCTTTTACTCCATTTACGCAAGTGTTAATTTTTCCAAAACACTATTGAGTTACCCACACTAACTTCTTAAGTGTTTTAACACCTTAACACCCATTTAACCTTGGAGTAATATTCTTCTTAATTGAAAACACATTTATCTCATTATTTCCTTTCTAATTTCATAAGTGTTAATCTCTTACAACATTATTAAGTTATACACCAACTTTCCAATGTTTAGCCATTAACTCTTATTCAACATAATCATTAACCATTATTTTCAAGCTAGAAATTTCTTTACTTTCTTTATTCAAGAAATATAATTACACTTGAAGACTAATTTATAGGAAAATATCATTTGTTTTTATCAACACATGTAGTCTTACAACCTTTTGTTCATAATACCTTTATTCCTATTTTCACACACTTGAAGACTAGAATTTCCATTTGAAGACTAGAATTTCTATTTTTTCTTTATTCAACGTTAGATACCAACTAAGTCTTCTTTAAACTTGTTTATGCACCCATTATCCAAATACTAAAAGTTTATATTCACGAGAAGATGAATTTTAAACCTTAAAATCCTATTAAATGGGTCAAATATATTTTTCATTCTAAAAATTCATCGTACTTCTAAAAATACACTTTCAAAGCATAAAAGACATTTAATTTCTTCAAAACTCAACAAATGTCTATTTTTCATATAATCTTCATTTTTGCAAGAAACTTTATAACATTATTTCACCAATGTTTAATATAATAAATCATCACATTTTAATATTTTATTTCATAAAATGTTTAATCATCAATCTATCTAGAAAATATACCATTTTCATAAAAATACCAAATTTTAATATTTCAAGACGTTGAAATATTCATTCATTCTCCATTTAAAACAAAATAACATTTTACCAACATTTTTATTCCATAAAAATGTTTATTATTTACTCCACACGATTTCATCATTGAATCAAATGCACCCTACTCATGTAATCTAACTACAAGACTACAAAGAAGGCAAAATAGAGTCTTAATCCTAAGAGTAATATTTTCTCACCTCTAAAGGCTCCAATGGTGGTAGAAATGTTGGTGTAGGAGGAGAAACCCCCACCTCCAAAGGTTACCTCAAGTGGTTACCAAATGCATCCTCCAAAAATGCTCCATTCAATCTTCTATGCAAAACCCCTTCAAAACTCCATGAAAGTTCCATCTCCATCTCCCAAAAAAAACCTACTCTTCTCCAAAAATTTGTATCTCTCCTCATCCATGGTGTAAATGGGTGTATAATGTTCAAATATGGTGGAGTATGTAACCAATATTGGGTTATGATGTGGAGAGATGGTGGTATCATGGTGATTTTATGGCGGTGAAAGATAAAAATGGTGAAAGACCACCTTCTCTCACACTCTCATCTTCTTACAACTCCAAATAACCCAAATATACCAATCAATCCCTTAAAAAATCCTCCTAAAGGCCAAAAATCCCGTTTTACCCCTCCTGGGCTCATCTGAGCTCGACAACTCAAAGATTCACATGACATGGGCCTCGTTCAAACGACATATCAACCTCGTTTAATGGGTCACTTCGCACGACCTTCGCGCGACATGCCACTATAATGTAGAAACATCTCATTCGAACCCCTGCTTTGCACGATCTTCACGCGACATGCTATCTCCTATATAACGACCCCTTTATGTCGTTTGAAAGACTCTCTTTTCTATTATTTTTTTCTTTTATTTTTCCTATAATTTTCTAATAATCCTTTTTTATCCTTACTCCATTATAATTTATGCAAGAATTTAACGGAATTACTAGGGCAGGGTATTACAAACTCCCCTCCTTGGGGAATTTTGTCCCCGAAATTCTCGATCCATCAATCCTTAAGCTTATGGGGTTCACCAACTTCTATTCTAATCCATAGAAATTCTCTAAGACAAAATCATCGAAGTTCTCAACACTAGGGTCACCCTACATACCTCCTTACGGGGTATGTCACCAAATAGTCAATACGCGACATGCTTTAATGCTCACCATCCCACTAACCATGGACTCCACATAATCGACTCTGAGTCTCCACTCACTTGATGATGATGCTCAAATAATTTCTATCACTGCCTATGCTAGTACCTATGGCATACCGGTGCCTCCACGGGCAAATCCTTTCTAGCGGTTAACACTCAACCAATGTGAACTTCAATAACACCAATCCTCATATTCATCGCCAAAATTAATTTCCTCTTGGGACCGTACATTCCGCGTCCCACAAATTTTTAGGCTATTTTGACCATACAACTCGCATGAGCTCTCTAATAACTATACTTTGTCATTATCTCACTCCAAGGAGTAATACTGTTATCAAATCATCACCGTACCCCCGGATTATACCTTTTGTTGCATCACTCTGATGAACCTAGTACTACCCTAGGTGTCACCTTTGATTACTGGTTAAAGCCTCGCTCTAATCCACACACCGTAGCAAAGAAACATCACATGATAAGTGTTTTCTAGATTTCCAACACTATACCGTATCCTCAAGTCATCATTTTGATCTTTGAAAATAGAGCCAATGATTGTCGTGCTGGCTAGTCAAAAGTCCACTAATCCTAAGAAAGATCAACACTATGAGAAAATTATGTGGCCGAAAGTGCAGCCACCCGCACACGAAACTTTATGCACAGCAAAAAAACTCATATGGGTGCACCCAGTTATCGAGTTGCATTGACTATACCCGACCCATCGCACTCTTATAGGCTCAGCCACGCCGTACCATGATATGGTACCAATTTGAGTTATTACATATGTGAGAATACCGATCCCTGATTAACGAAACTGAAAGGAACACATGAGAGTCAAAAGGAACAAGCAACCGTCCCGAGAAATTTTTGCCTATAAACGTCCTACTATGATTTATGAAAGAGAAACTATGACATATGCTTGAAGTTGTGCCATTCATTCTCGACGTTATCACGGAGCACAAATCCTAGCCACATACCCTAGCTTGGATCACTAGTCGTGACGAATCGAATCTCAACCATTCATTATCGTAACACGAAAGTAATATACGAATCGATAGTCCTTTAGGAAGTTAAAGATCAACTTCCCTCCTTGGGAACAAGGCCCTACCTTTCATATCCTTGGCGTACATAAACCACTCCGATCGGTAGATACCTCATGCCCTTGTCTACATTGACCTTGTCCAATTACTAGTGATGACATCATCAACTTACTATACCTAGGTTATTATTTACCTTATCATATCGCGATCGAAATCCCAAATTTCCATAGGCATTATTAAGTTCAGGAGAGACAGTCACCTTACCATGTCCTTCGACCACATGAGATTGCCACAAAGCTTATTTTCGGTTTTTGTGGTGACCACACCCGCCGCCATTAAAATTCTAAGGGTAGAAAATATCACATAAGGCTACATCTTCTAATCCACACCAGCTTGAAATGATATGCCAAGAACTAGTCCTTCCATTGATAAGGCTACCCTAGAATATACTATCGACACACGTCGACATTATCATCATGTATCGATGTTACCCCACCTCAATTGCCATCTCCAAGTCTCCACATAGCGTCATCACTCTAAGTCTCGAATACATTTCCTAGTGCATCCCGAAACCGAGTATCACCACACCCACACTAGTAATTCCATGACATCCGAGCATCATTCCCATAACGACACAAACTATCACCCTACCTTAGGGATTACGCTACCCTATTTGTGCCGGTTTGGGAAGCCACACCTGACACATATGCTATACGACCAACAATTTGGGATCATTAATAGGATTCTAATGCTTCTTTCTACTGGACTTAATTGGTCTCCTAAGGACACCAAACACACTCCAAGTAAAAGTCCCAAAACTCAATAATATTTCATCACCCGTACCTTTACCATTGTAGGTGCGCTCTATAAACCTTTCAATACCCACATTACGATTTCTCGATGCTCGCAAAGGCACTAGTCTACTAGCTTCTACCTATAGTTCACCTTAACCATGAAGCTCCTCAAGGTGTCACAACATTCGATCTTTATCCTCAATGACGCCACACACAATTTTTCATATGGGCATCTCAAAATTTCTATGAACTACTCTCACACTAAAATTACCTCGCACCTAGCCATTGCCTCGACGACTAAAATGAATCCCTACACTTGGATAATATCTTATCTTTCTTCCAAGAGGTCATGACTATAAGCTACGTACAAACCACAACCAATGCTACTACGGACTATGGTAGGGTATAGGGTACAAGGCATCACCTGCTACCTATAAACCTCAAGGTCTGCCTCAGCCAATCCTCAATAAATGTTCCACCACGACAACTAAATTGCATCACTATGTAAACATCACACTATGTGATAATCTACAAGTTAATATGACTATATAGATCTTGGTAGGATATGGGATGTCGGGTATTGCCTATAAATGCCAAGGCCAACACCACAGACACCATGCAGGATTTTATTCCTCAATACTAAATTATAATCAAGATGTATTAAACCCAAGTCCTCAACCAAGGAACCCAATACGTTCTCACCACAGAATCAATACTTATAAATGTCACTCAGTCATTTAACCTCGATATATGAAATGTATAACCTTTACAGTTAGATCACAATGAACACTACTCACTCTAGCCACTACCAAGGCTACTCTCATCGTCAAAGTCATCACATGATTTCATGTCTTCACCGAACTACCATAAAATGCGATATCGCCCCAAGGATCGAATTTGCCTAATCACGTTACCGACGTTAACTACCTGTAAGCGCCGAACCTAAGTGCTATATACTTTTTAATTACCAATCATCAGTGCTTAGTCATGACACCCTAACCATCAACCTCTACTGTTGATTATACGCAATTGGTGCCACCTGCCCAACGGGAGTCATCTTACTCTATGAACATCTCAAGGTAATTCTACGCCATCAATGATTAAACACAGGAAGATCATACTAAAAAACACGGTGTCACAACTATTGTCTTGTAAGTACACCCGTAAATTACTAACAATTCTAATTAGAAACGCGAAAGCAAATAATAACTATCAACTTGATCGCGTGCCATTTGGCACTAACTTACTTTTCGTGCTAACCTTTTTGACTTTATCGTCGATGACACGAATTAAACCATCACCAAACTATCATGATAGGCCCAAACCAACACCGATGTCGAAAGATTCAATATCGACCTCATCACGTCACTCCCGAAAAGAACCTTGAACCTCGAGATCTAATACCAATTGTAATTCCTCGGCCCGAATATATGGGTTACCCGTGATCAACCCCGTCCGACCTGAGTGTTAGGTGTGAAGTGAAATGAAACAACCTATATAATGTTGCTAGTCCAGTTTTATTTTAATTAACATTTCACTTGTTTAGCATGTGATTACAGTTTCAAAATAAACTAAGCAAGGGACCCATGGGGAGCACCCCGAAGTCCAAGCATACAGAGCTACAAATGTAACATAAAAGAAAGTACTTACCTATGTAATGCTCTGGGAATAAGAAACCACTCCAACCTTATCGTAACAAAGTGAGGGCATGAGCTAAACGCTCAGTGGGAAATATACAAATATGGCCTAAAATCGAACGACAGAAAGAAGACCCTAACACGTTATACCTACGTGCACATGGAACTACCTTGTATACATAAATATATACATACATACATACACATATACTTGATGCATGAAATAGTTTACTTTCAAAAATCTTATTCTTCTATAATAATTCTCCTTAATATTATAAAAAAGTTCCTTTTTATCCTTTTAGCATTTCTCAATTTATTTAACACGCACAGTTAAATACTTGAAACGAATACCCTTGGTTTGATTGAATATCATTTCTTCTACGAAATTACCCTTTCATTTAACCGATCCACATTAGTATTCTCATTGAAAATCACCCTTTTAACACACGCGTTCACCGTGTTAGAAAATACTTATTTAGTCTTTGAAAACCTTTTACAACACATTCTTGTGTTAATTATGGGTTTAACTACTTGGGTTATTTAATCACCCATTTAGTCACTTGCTTTACACTTTTTCCTTACCTTATGGACATTAATCAATTTACACATTTACTTGTCCATTTCACCTTTATCGAAAAATTCACTAATTCATTAAAGTTAGGTTGTATTAACACATTTCACCACATAACCCGTTTCTTGACATGTTCCTTATCCCTTTATCTTTTCTCAAAATCTTTTAATAACTACATACTTCAAAGGGCTCCACACCATCGACTATACACATCATATGCTCTGGTCAATTATTTTAGGCCTTTCACCTCAGGGCTCCAGGCCCTCCTTAATTTTTCGGTGTCATCTGAGTTCCTTTTAATGTGTTTTAATATTTTACAAATGTACACATTATTTTACCTTTCCTTTTTAAGCAGTCAAAGACAAAAACCCGGGGCTTCACCCCAACTTATGTTACACTTTGAAATTTACCATCTCATGTCCTTTATACTTTAACATTGATTTTATTTCAAAAATCATATTCATTTAGGACCAATTTGTGTATCACATTTTTTAATTTTTTTATTTAATAAAAATGTTCGACACTAAGTAAAATTACCATTTTACCCATTTGTTTCCAAACTCATTTTTTACTCCGTTTACACAAGTGTTAATATTTCCAAAATACTATTAAGTTACCCACACTAATTTCTAAAGTGTTTTAACACCTTAACACCCTTTTAACCTAGGAGTAATATTATTCTTAATTGAAAACAAATTTATTTCATTATTTCCTTTCGAATTTCATAAGTGTTAATCTCTTACAACATCATTAAGTTATATACCAACTTTCCAATGCTTAGCCATTAACACTTATTCAACATCATCACTAACCACTCTTTTCAAACTAGACATTTCTTTATTTTCTTTATTTAAGAAATATAATTACACTTGAAGACTAGTTTTATAAGAAAATACCATTTCCTTTTATCAACACATGTAGGCTTACGACCTTATGTTCATTATACATTTAATCCTATTTTCACACACTTGAAGACTAAGATTTCCATTTTTTCTTTATTCCATGTTAGAACCCAACTAAGTCTTCTTTAAACTTGTTTATGCATAATACTACAAGTTTATATGCATGAGAAGATGGATTTTAAACCTTAAAATCCTATTAAATGGGTTAAACATATTTTCATTCTAAAAATTCATCATACTTATAAAAATACAGTCAAATCATAAAAGACATTTAATTTATTCAAAATTAATAAATTTTTATTTTTCATAAAATCTTCATTTTTGCAAAAAACTTTATAACATTATTTCACCATTGTTTAATAAAATAATTCATCACTTTCAAACTTTTATTTCATAAAATGTTGAATCATCACTCTTTCTTAAAAATACACCATTTTCATAAAAATACCAAGTTTTAATATTTCAAGACTTTGAAATATTCATTCATTCTTTATTTTAAACAAAATAACATTTTACCAACATTTTTATTCCATAAAAATATTTATTATTTACTCCACATGATTCCATCATTTAATCAAATGCACCCTACTCATGTAATCTAACTATAAGGCTACAAATAATGCAAACTAGAGTCTTAATCCTAAGAGTAAGATTTACTCACCTCTAAAGGCTCCAATGGTGGTAGAAATGTTGGTGTAGGAGGAGAAACCCCCACCTCCAAAGGTGGCCTCAAGGGGTTACCAAATGCATCCTCAAAAAATGCTTCATTCAAGCTTCTATGCAAAATCCCCTTCAAAACTCACTTCAAAACTCCATGAAAGTTACATCTCCATCTCCAAAAAAAACCTAACACTTCTCCAAATATTCATATCCCTCCTCATCTATGGTGTAAATGGGTGTATAATGTTCAAATATGGTGGAGTACGTAACCAATATTGGGTTATGGTGTGGAGAGGTGGTGGTAGCATGGTGGTGGAAGGTAAAAAATGTGGAAGACCACATTCTCTCACTCTCTCATCTTCTTCTAACTCCAAATGTCCCCAATAAACCAAAAAATCCCTTATAAAACCCTCCCAAAGGCCAAAAATCCTGTTTTCCCCTATTGGACTCATCTGATCTCGACAACTCAAATATCCAAGGGCAAAAAATGTGACAACGCACCAGGATAAATTCGAATAAAATATTTTTGAGGCACGTCGTTCGAAAAACATGGTCCTCGTTCGAACGACATCTCAACCTCGTTCGATGGGTCGCTTCGTGCGTACTTCTCGTGATATGCCATTGTAATGCAAAAATATCTCGTTCGAATCCCTGCTTCGCGCGACATGCTATCTCGCTTGTAATGACCCCTTCATGTTGTTTGAACGACCTTCTTTTTTATTATTTTTTTTTTCTTCAATTAGTCCTATGATTTTCTAATAACATTCTTTAATCCTTACGCCATCACAATTTATGCAATAATTTAATTGATTTACTAGGGCATGGTATTACACAATCATCCTGTTGATCAAATTTTGGGGGAACCCTCTAGTGGCATTCTAATTAGATCATTTATTTAAAACGTATGTAATGACTTGGCATTTGTGTCTAAAATTGAACCCATAAATATAAATGAATCCAAAAATGATGAATTTTGGTTAATAGCCATGCAAGAAGAATTAATGCAATTTGAAAGTTTTTTTTTTTGTATTTTAGTGCCTAAACCTAAAGATAATATTATTATTGGAACGAGATGGGTTTTTAGCACTGTTATAAAAAACTCGCATAGGCTTGAGGCTTGGGAGAAACGCCCCTTAGCTTTTTACGCCTTATTCTTAGTAAAACCCTTAAGGCGCACTTTTTTTCTAAAAACAACAATGCTTTAGTGAAACGTTATCGCCCTGTAAATAATTTTTTTACAAACCAGACCATTATCTCATCCAAAATAATCAAATAGTATTTTAATTTGCATATATTCAGACATATTTTTATGATGTGTACAATTTTAGTATTTTAATATTCTTGTTATGGTTAAAAATATTAAAATATATTAAAAAGGCCTAAAAGCCTTTTCATGCCTTTTTACGCCTATGCCCTGCCTTGGCTTCTAAGGCTTAAGGCTTGGCCTCCATGCCTTGATCACGCCCTGCGTTTTTTAGAACCTTAGTTTTTAGAAATAAAATGATGAATCCAGAATAATTAATTAAAATAAAGATAGATTAGTATCATAAGGATACAATTAAGAAGGAGGTACCGGTTATGAAGAAATTTATGCTCCTGTAGCTAGACTCGAAGCAATTTGTATGTTGCTTGCCTTTGCATGCTACAAAATTTTTTGCCTATTTCAAATGGACATTAAAACCACATTTTTAAATGGTTGCATTTCTGAAGACATTTACTTCAAAGAACCTCCAAGTTTTGAAAATCATGCATTTCCAAATCATGTTGTGGTTTAAAACAAGCACCTAAGATTTTGTACGAAAGATTAAGTGGATTTTTACTCCAAAAAGATTTTGTTAGAGGAAAAATGGATACCACTCCTTTTTATCAAATTTCATGACAAAGATATGCTTATCGCTCAAATCTATATAGGTGATATTATTTTTGGTTCTACTAATTAAGATTTGTGTAGAGATTTTGCTAACTTTATGCAAAAAGAATTTGAAATCAGTATAATGGGTGAACTAAATTTCTTTTTGGGATTACAAATTAAACGAAATAAAGATGGAATTTTCATAAACCAATCGAAATATATTAAAGATCTTCTTAAAAAATATGGATTAGATAATGGTAAACCTCTTAGAACTCATATGAGTTCATCTCTAAATATTTACAAAGATGAAAATGGAAAATTCATAGACATGACACTATATCGTGGTATGATTGGTAGCTTATTGTATTTTATGGCAAGTAGGCCAAATATTATGTTTAGTGTTTGTTTGTATGCCCAATTTCAAGTTAATCCAAAAAAATCTCACATGTGTGTCGTCAAATCCATTTTTAGATATCTTATTGGACTATGGACTTAAGACAATGATATCCTCGTTTTACTTATTTTGATCTAATCAGTTACTCGGATGCTGACTTTGTCGGATGCATCATTGATAGAAAAAGCACTAGCGGCATGTGTCACCTTCTCGGACACTCTCGAGTTTCTTGATCTAACAAGATAAAAAATTATGTTGCATTGTCTAGAGATGAAGTCGAATATATTGCTGCAGGCATATCTTGTGATCATCTTATATGTGAAATAACAATTAGAAGATTTTAAAATTTCAGTGAATAATCCTATCATGTGCGATAATACTAGTGCAATTTGTCTAATCAAAAATCTTATTCGACACTCTAGAACAAAGTATATTGAAATTAGAAATCATTTTCTTAGAGACCACGTTCAAAAAGGAGATGTCAAACTTGAATTTATCAAAACTAAAATCAACTAGCAGATATTTTCACAAAACCCCTTCAAGAAAATAGCTTTTGCAATTTTAGACGAGATTTAGGAATGACTTAACTTTGTAATAATTTCTTTTGTCATTTTGTGGGTGTCATCTGTTGCACAATTGATACCACTTGCCCATAAATACACACCCTCATATGCACTCCTTACACTCAATTCTTTCTCTCTCTAATTTTCTCTCCATGGTTAATTATTATGTTGTTTGGCTCGAGAGACAACCCGGTATTTATTGTTCCTGGGTTGTAAAAAATAAATTAAAGGTGGGAGCAATGCAAAATATCAAAAATATTACTCAAATTTATCTGCTATTGGCGCTATTTCGAAACCTCCACCTCACGCATAATGGGTAAACCCATAGTCTTGGCCTTATATTTTACCTTCCAGTGTTATCCTTACATACCTACATCGTTTGACCATGTAAACGATATGACATCTAACTCTTCCTTGAATGATGAAGATGATGGTTTTGTTAAAGTTATTTTGGAAGAAAAAGGAAAGAAAATCACAATTGAAAGTCATGCTAAGGATGTTTGTAATATGATTAATAATTTGAAAATTTAATTGTTATTTTATGTAATTGATAAGCTTCTAAAAGTGTATATTTTATTCTCCAAATAGTCTCTTTTTTATTGTTAGTTCTCAATAAAATTGGACTTATATCGATATTTATTTGTTTTGTAGGCTTGTACACATTCACAAATTCAAAAGTTTTATTTCAAGATGATTGTGGTAAATTTGCACTTATTCAGGGCTAAACCTACTCCCCGTACCTATTAACCAGTCCCCTAAACCCAAACCTACCCCTCACCTAAACCCATCCCGAGCCTTGTAAGTTTAGTTTGCACCCTTTATTTTATTTTTATTTTTTATTAATTTTTTAGATTTTTATTTTGAGTCGTTTTTAATTTTTAAGATTTATTTTATATTTTGTTTAGAATTTTGTATATTTTTAGGATTTATTTATGTCGGCTATTTTTAATATCTTTTTATTTAGGTGTAAGTTTTATTTTTATTTTTATTTGATCTTTATTTTTATTTTTAAATTTTAGTTTTATTTTTATTAGGATAGATCTATTTTTATATTTTATTAGGAATTTAGTTTTTTAGTTTCATTAGATTTTGTATTTTCTTTAGTTTTATATTATTATGATTTTAATTTTTAGTTTTTGTAGATTTTTAATTTTTTTTGTTTTGTGAATTAAATTTTTTTAGTTAGATAGTTTTATTTATTTATTTTTAGTTGGGTACAATTCTAAACCCACACACATTACTATCCTACACCTAATAACTCCCTCACCCTCACCCTTATCACATATACCCCCCACACCCAATCCAACTCTCATCTTCTTCCCTACACTACACAGTCTCTCTCCTCCCACCATATCCAAGACCTTCACCACTTTTAATTCCACAATCAAAACTCACATCCCAAAATCGTACCGATCTCACTCAACAAACACCAAAGTCCATAACCTCCAAACCCAACCCAGCAAAACCTGACGACCCATATCCCAAAACCCGACCTCCTACCAACCCCCTATTCGACCACTTCGACGCCTAAACCCGAACCTGCTCCGGGCGACCCCCAACAACCACAAATCGGATCAAACATCCGGTGTACCCTCCAACCCGAAAACCACCTTCTGCTCCTTTACCCCAATCCCAAACTCCGACCCCCATTACCCGAAACTCAAACCTCCGGCCAAACCCGAGCTACCCATACCCATTACCTTACCACCTAACCCAGCTGCCCCATGGCCTCAACCCAAGATCCATACCCAAGCGACCCAGTTCCGAAAATCTGCTGCTGCTCGACCAAAAACCCAAAACCCAATTCATACCCGGCAAAATCCCGGGTGGACCTAGCCCCCAGTTCGCATACCCGACTTGACCCACGAGCATTACCTACTGCCAATCTGACATACCCATATACCCAAGTATCCATTTCAACCAAAACAGTCCATACATGATTCCATCCGCAAAGTATCAAACTAAAAACTAAAAACCACATGTGTTATGTGTTCATTTAGACCCATTTCCTAAAATACCACCAACTTACCCTCACACTCTCATCACCCTTATTAAACCCACATGCACAATTAAAATTCCCCAAAAGTCCTTATCACCTCTCTTCCTACATGCCCTTATGTGCAAATGCCCAATTTACCCCTTCTCCATGTGCACCCTATAAATTGAAGATTTGATGCTATTGAAAAAAGATCCTCATTTTAGTTTTTAACTTAGGGTGTGTTTGATAACACTAATTTTTCATGGAAAATACAATATATAGAGTCATTTTTCATCTTTTGAATGTTTGGTAAATAAAATTTTTCATGGAATTGATTTCCTTAAAACAACTCACATAACCACTTTTTCCACAAAAAGGTGGAATTAAAAAACCTCCTCCCACCTTATTATTTATTTTCCAGGGAAAAGAATTGTCACGCCAAAAAATTGATAAAAAATTCAGAAAATGAGTAAAAACCCAAAAATAATAATACAAAAATCCAGAATGTGAATAAAAACAAAAAAATAATGAAAAAATACATAAAGTGAATAAAATCCCAAAAATAATGAAAAAAAATTCAGAAAGTGAATAACCTTCCCAAGGAATTCAAAAAAAATCCAGAAAGTGAATAAAAACCTAAAAAATTTGAAATAAATCCAGAAAATGAATAAACCCCCAAAAAAATATTAAAAAATCCAGAAAGTGAATAAAAACACGAAAAACAATGAAAAAATACAGAAAGTGAATAAAATCCCCAAAAATGAAAAAAATCCATAAAATGAATAAAATCCAAAAATAATGAAAAACATCCAGAAAGTGAATAAAACCCCCAAAATAATGAAAAAAAATCCAGAAACTGAATAAAAATCCAAAAATAATGAAAAAAAATACAGAAAGTGAATAAACCCCCCCAAAAATGAAAAAATTCCAGAAAGTGAATAAAAACTCAAAAATAATCAAAATTTTCTAGAAAGTGAATAAAACCCCAAAAATAATGAAAAAAAATTCAGAAAGTGAATAAAACCCCAAAAATTCAAAAACGCGTATAAAAGCCCCCAAGAAATAAAAAAAAAATTCTAGAAAGTGAATAAAAACCCAAAAATATTGAAAAAAATTCTAAAAAGTGAATAAATCTCCAAAAATAATTTTTTTAAAAAATCCAGAATGTGAAATAAAATAATGAAAAAATCCAAAAAGTGAATAAAACTCCAAAAATAATGGAAAAAAATCTAGAAAGTGAATAAAACCCCCAAAATAATGAAAAAATACAGAAAGTGAATAAACCACTAAAAATAATGAAAAAAATCCAGAAAGTGAATAAAACCCCAAAAATTAATGAAAAAAATACAGAAAGTGATTTTTTTTAAACATAATGAAAAAAAAATCTAGAAAATGAATAAAAACCCAAAATAATGAAAAAAAATACAGAAAGTGAATATAAAACACACAAAAATTTATTAAAAAGTTCGAAATTTATTAATTAAGAAAACAAATAACATAAAATTTAAAAAATGCAGAAAATGAAAAAAATACATAAAATCAAGGTTCTAAAAAACGCGGGGCGTGATTGAGGCGTGGAGGCCAAGCCTTAAGCCTTAGAAGCCTAGGCGGGCCTAGGCATAAAAAGGCGTGAAAAGACGTTTAGGCCTTCTTAATATATTTTAATATTTTTTAACCATAACAAGACTATTAAAATGCAAAAATTGCACAGATCATAAAAACATGTCTGAATATATGCAAATTAAAATACTATTTGATTATTTTGGATGAGATAATGGTCCGATTTGTAAATAAATTCTTTAAAATGCGATATCCTTTCATTAAATCATTGTTAGAAAAAAGTGCGCCTTAAGGGTTTTACTAAGAATAAGGCGTGAAAAGCGTAAGGCGGGGCGTTTCTCCCGAGCCTTAAGCCTAGGCGGAGCCTAGGCGAGTTTTTTAGAACAGTGCATAAAATAAATATTTGTCCCTGAATTAATTTAAAAAAACACCATAAAATAAAATAAAAAATGTGAAAAAAAGAGAAATCAATAAAAACACAAAAATAATGATAAAAATACAAAAAATGATTAAAAAAAGAATAAAAAATAGAAAACAAATATTAACCCTTGAATTAATTTTAAAAAACACTCAGAATTTTATTAAAAAGTTAGAAATTTATTAATTCAAAAAAATAAAAGAAAATAAAAAAGCGCTAAAAAAATTAAAAAAAAATGGAAATGAATAAATACCCTAGAAAACTAATAAAAATGAAAATATTTGAAAAAAACAAGAGAATTAAAAAAAACAAGAACGGACCTGGCGACATGGGGGGGCGAAACAGTTAGGGGTTGGGATGGAGGTGTGTGGGGAGGGGGGCATGGGGGGTTTGGTTTTTATTCATTTTTTGTTTTTTCTTAATACTCCGAATACATTTTTTTCATTTTTTATATTTAATACCGGGTTAATATTTATTTTCTGGTTTTTTATTCATTTTTGGGTTTGTTTAAAAAAAATTGTGTTTTTTTTATTAATATTCTGGAATTTTTATTAATTTTCTGTTATTTATTAATTTTCTGGGATTTTTTTAATTTTCTATTTTATATATATATTTTCTACTTTTTTTTCATGAAAAATATTGGAAATTAAACACATAAAAGATGGAAAAATATTGGAAATCAAACAAACAAAACATTTTTCACCTGGAAAATAATTGCAATCAAACAACACCAACAAAATTTCTCCATGGAAAATATCTCCAGATTTTCAATTCCATGGAAATTGACTCTTAGGAGTTATTTTTCATCTTATTTATCAAACACACCCTTAGTGTGATAAATTCTCCTCCACCACTCTATAGAGAGTATTTGTATTTTTAGCAAATATCTCAACATAGAGTGGTGTGGTAGAATTTATCTTGGATGAATTTCACTCCACCCCTCTATAGTGAATTTTTTCATTTTTAACAACTATTTTTATACAGAGTGATGTGGTTGAATTCATCCCCTTGGGAAGTAAATTCTAATCCATTCCTTTATGGAGAATATTTGCATTTTTAGCAAATATCTCAACATAAAGTGATGATGTAGAATTTATTTCATCGGATGAGTTCTAATGTACAAATTTATAATGATAGGATTTGTATTTTTAGCAAATCTCTTTCATTATTTAAGTGTCCATTATGAATTCATCCATTGTTGATGCAAAAAACTGGACAGAATCCCATTTTTATGATCACAGATAAGTAGATGAAAGCAATCCAATCAAGCACATGAGAGACAAAGATTTTTAAAGTGGTTCGGCTATGAATAAAGCCTACGTCCACTGTTATTTTATTCCCAAGGGTTTACAATAGCACAATGTGGTAGAGAGAGGGAGAAAAAGGGTGTATCTTGTGTATGGTCTCTCATCGTTCTCTTGGATCTCTCCCTTTGGCTAAGGGAATACATATATTTATAGTGATGAGAGATAAAGAGATTCATTGTATGTAGACATTTATACATTATGTCTACATTCAACAAATCTAATTGTTGAATTGCTTGGTATGCTATGTGTTGTCATCTACAGTATAAATGTACATTAATGCTCATTAAATGCGTAGTTATCCTTTGATTTTCCCGGTTGGTATGCCGACCAACTCTTCCCGGGTGCCGACTAACTCTCCTCGAGTACCGACCAACTTTCCTCGGGTGTCGACTAACACTCCTCGGGTGCCGACAAACTCTCCTCGGGTGTCGAATATTTCCATATAGGATGACATGTGTCCTTTTCAGATTGGTCCTCGTAGATGGAGAATTTTTGCGTTAACAGAAGCCCCCAATGCTCCATGCTTGATGGTTTACTTGAAAGGATGGAGTATTTATTCTGCAGTGTAGCTCGGTGCTCGTGAAATTCTTGATCTACCTTCTTGATTTGTTCAACATAAAGTGCATTATCTCCTGGACGACATATGATGCAGGCTGATCGATGGTTGCTAATCTTTCTTTTGAGGAACTCCGTGTGCTATGTATCACCTCTGGGAATTTGGATGCAGCCATGCCATAGTATGTAGCTTGTAGCTTGTCATAATCTTCAAGTATGTTGATTGGTTTTCCAGCCGACCAACTGCTTCCCGTGTCGAGCAACTGAATGCTAACTTTACTTGCTTGATTTTTCTGATTTATGCTCCTCTGAATACTTTGTCGAGTAACATATTAGCTTTTGAACCCAACTCTTCAATCTTATTAGTACCAAGATAGTGGTGGACTTCGAAACATTTTTATACAACTTCTTATTTATTATTGATCGGGACAGTAGTAAAGATCTCAGTGCTGTAGATGTTGAATTTGACTCCTGAACTTCAATATGCCTCCGTGTAAGTTTGTGGAGTTGAATTTGATACTCGACTGCATGATGTTATGAGAATGTGCCACCGAATGAACAACTGAATTTGTAATAGAAGCTCCCAAGTGTGGAATATGAACTTTGAGTACTTTCTTGGCCTTGAAATATGTTGGTCTTGCTAGAAAAATAAGGCTGAGGAAATATTCCATGAAATGACTCCTTGAGATCTTTGCATGTTTGCATTTTCTGGCTTCTATTATTTAACTCAGTTCAAGTGTTTAAGAAGAATATATGTTGACATTTCAATTATGAATTTCTACATTTCTTCCATCATATGACTCTTGTCGGCTTTTGAAGAATCTGTTTGAATTCCAACTTGGGAATTTCTACATGTGTTCTTTAGCTCAGTACGAGTGTTTGAGGAATAGATGTTTGAATTCTTAATTAGAAAGGCCTACATGTATCTCTTCTCTTAACTCGATTAAGTCAAGTATGAAGCTCTATGCCCAGGATTGGGGCATGTATGAAATGAATCTGATGGTGCCAATTGAATTGTTGTTTGCAGTCTTGCTGCTTTGCTGTGTGCAGTCTAGCTGCGTTG
Source organism: Sambucus nigra (assembly GCA_949130495.1). Taxonomy (NCBI): domain Eukaryota; kingdom Viridiplantae; phylum Streptophyta; class Magnoliopsida; order Dipsacales; family Adoxaceae; genus Sambucus; species Sambucus nigra. The sequence goes on from OX422213.1 coordinate 157,820,008, forward strand.
TTTTTGTTCGGTATTGACCTTTTAAGGTCTTTATGTGCTGTTGATGAGCATCCAAGAATTGTATGGGCAGATAATTTTGCCTGAGCACCTGTTGAGGCTGAATCATATAAAAATTATGATTAGAATAATTATTCAGCCGACCAATATATAGTGTGCATCGGCTTCAATATTGGACAATTTAAATTTCCAGATAATAATATGAGAGATAACAATCAAAATATCTCGTGTTCTCATAAAAATATGATGCACATAAATGTGTCTCCATAAAAATCTTTAACGGACTTGTGATTATGAAATTTTCGTTTATTCATATTTGGAAATAAAAATCGATCCACTAATTTAATAAAATCGTGATTTGCAATATTTTGCAGATTTGATAAATGAAAAATTGGACAACTAATTTATGTTTATAATCATAAAAAGCACGACTGAATCAAAAGATGTATGCATGTATGTATGTAAAACATATAATTGATTATTCATATATGGATAAAATTGATCGTATCAACACAATTACATAATATGATTATTTGTGCAGAGAATATAGTTTTCTTGAAGAGAGAGAAAATGGGTTTGATTCAATTCATGTTAATATCGGAATGGAAAATACATAATCGTTCTTAATGCTTATCCATATCCTAACATATTTGTTCAGAAAATCTTCAAGTGGATCTATAGATGCAAGGATTTGTATAATATTTATGAGTCTAAAATTCACGAGATCCCCAAATTGAAATCGATCACACAGTTAGTGCAGCTCGGACCGCCTTAATTCCTCGGAGCGCTAGAGTACCTCGGAGTGCTGAAGCTCCTCGGTGTATCCTCGTTGCTCGGAGGGAACATGAGTTGGTCGGGGAAATGAACTTCCTCATTGTTATTGTGCCACGTAGATTTGACAAATGTCTTCGTATTATTCGCCCACATCAGCATATTAATTTTGGTATCAACAGAAGCCCCCAATGTTTCATATTTAGAACTTTGAGGAGTATGGAACATTCTTTCTCGGTATATGACAATATTAAATGACCTTCCTGGGTTTTAGGAGCATCGTATTTGAATTTATTTCCAAATTCACAGAATCCGCCTTTTTTCGAATTTTTACGAGCGCTTCGATCTTCGTGCCCTTTTTATCCTTTTAGCCGCCGGAAGTTCGATAGTTTCTTTTTGTAATCATTTCCTTCGCAGCTTCCCAAGGTAAAGTATTTAAACTTCTTAGGTAACCATACCGTCGTCTACCTTTTCCAATTTTCTGCATTCAAGCTTTTCGAATTCTCCAGTCTTTCTTTCTCTTGTGCGTTCATCCTTGTTTTCGTTCGTTGTCAACAGACCTCCTTTCTTCCTGTAAGATCTTCTTCCTTCTTCTTTTATTCACCATGGTTTATATTATTGAATCTATTGAAAAATTCCGTTCTGATTATTCCATTCCGTCTTGGGTAACTCTGGAAAATCTTCCTGAGCCCTTTGATTATTTTCGTTTGGCTGAGGGACATTGGTTCCCCAGCCTTTTTATTGCTGAGTGCGGATTTTCTTTTCCACCCAACTCCTTATGCTTAGAATTCTTCCAACATTTCGATGTTGTTCCTGCAAAAGTAGCCCCCAATACATGGAGAATAGTTAATGGGGTGCATAAGTTAAATCAAACTCATGGAACTCGTCTAGGAATTCCTGAGATTATGTTTTGCTACAGATGGGCTGTTTTAGATAACGTTTATTATTTAAAAACTAGATTTTTGAATAGAGCTTTAGTAGTCAACCTCCCTGATGCCAACAGGGATTATTTTGAACATGGGTTAGTTTTCAAAAATTGGCAACATGCTCCTTTAGTCGGAGATAGAGTCTATGAAGGTCCCAAATGCCCCCCATATGGCAATGGGATAGGTTATTTTCATTTTATTTTATTTATGAAATTATGCTTTTATCATATTTGACAAAATGTATGACTGATATCTCATTATGTATTTATTTGCAGTTGATAGCAAAAGAAAAACTCCCAAGGAATCAGAGGTAAATATAAGGCAATTGAAACATATCTGGAGTTTGTATCAGAAGGTCGCAGACGAGCATATCAGGTCTGCCTCATATTTGTTGCAGTATAGGAGCTATACGACTTCTTATACTGCTCGTCCTGTTGTCAGCACCAGTGATCCAGTGCAAATTCCTGAGGACTCTGATCCAGAAGCTCATATTCCTTTGAACCAGAAAATGGGCAGGAAAAGAGCTCCCCCTGCTCTATTTGATGACACTACTTCTGTTGCTGAAGCCAAGAAAAGCAAAGTTGATGTCCCAGAAGGGACTAAGAAGGTGGATGTTGCACCTTCCAAAGCTGCCGAGAAGCCCCCAGTGGCTCCGAGCAAGAAGGTTGCTCCTGTCGAGATGACTGCTATCTCTCCGACCAAGAGCTCTTCCTTGGTTGAAACTGCCGAAGTCCCTTTGAGGAGATTGAGGAAATCATCCTCAGTCAATTTGGCTGAAACTGTCTCTTCTCCACCATCTAGTGTTGTTGGTGTTCCAACCATCATTCCTCCGAGCTCTGCAATGAGCTCGGTAAAAACTTGGATCATACCCGAGGTCCAAGGAATTGATGAAAATATTTCTAGGGATATGCTGACATCCCTAGTTACTCGTCACCTTGCTTCGATAAATTTCTCACATCTGAATTTCCTTTCTGTCTTTGAATACTTGTATTTTTGCACTGACCTGTCACTTTTTCCTTTGTTTAGCTGGTGAATTGTTTTAACAACATTGTGAAGAAAGACGAAGCTATTAAAGCTTCCAGCTCCTCGTCAGGTGTAGAGGATGCTCTTATGGGTTTAACCCAATCTTTGAAGGATTCTCGTCAGCAGTATAACGAGGACAAAGATGAATGGGAGAAAAAGTTGTCTATAGTCGAGGCCGAGAATGTGAAGATGGCTGAGATCTCCAAGAGTTTGGAGGATAAAGTGAAAAGTTTAGAGGTCGAGCATCAGAAATATGATGACAAGCTCAAGAACTTTGGAGAGCTTGAAGATAAGCTGAAAAAGGCAGAGGAAGAGTTGTCCGCCCTGCAAGATATCAAGGGCAAAAAGGAAGAATTGGATGTGAAGCTTTCCTCGGAGAAACTGAAAAGAAAGCTCGCAGTTAAAAAATCCTTCAGCGCTGGCTGGGATAAAGGATGGGACAAGGGGATTGCTGCGATGACATACCAAGTTCAATACGGGAAGTTAAAATACTTCCGAGATGGCTGGGTAGCTGCCCTGTAGGAATTGAAGATCAAGGACGACTCTGGGCTATTCCAGCTACACCTCCCTGGTCCTCCCCCACCAATTGTGGAAGAAGAAGAAGATGAGCCTATCTCTGATGAATCTTCCATGGCCATCGGTGATCAAGTCCCTGCATCTCTATCTTCTGCCAACGAGGACATTTCTTCCATGTCTCCTCCTCCTGAGAAAATTTCAACTCATGCTGATCAAGTTGCTGTTACCACCGAGCAACCAAGCTCCTCGTCCCAGCCTCCCGAGAAAGTCTTGGGAGACAAGGAAAAGGTGTGAAGTTGTTCGGTATCATTTCTATCTTTCATTATTTGTAATCAAACAATGTAATCCTTTTGTGATCTAATAAAATACATCTTTGTTCATCTATGTTGTTGATGATTTGTTTTTGTTGATTGTTGTCTTCTTCTCATCATTAGTTTGTGGCTAGAATGGAAATGATATTTGCACATGATACAAAGCTGATGCAGCAATGTCATGAGTATTATAAAGCTGGTCATACAAATTTGAGTGTATCAGAAATTGCTGACATTCTTGGCCATGATGCCTCAGAACAAGCAATTGAGGCTTATCGTTACTTGAAGGATTTACTCGACCGAGCTGTGGCCAACAGTGTGGCCTACTATGAATTGATCGAGGAACTTCATTGTACCTTAGAAGATCTACAACATCAACACAATGAATCAACTGCTTTGCTGCACAAGGAATATGAAAATAGATATCAACAGCTTTCTTCTGAAACAGGCCATAAAAAGATCCTTGCTGGATACGATGTTAGAGAGAGAACTCTAAAAGGTGAAGTTGAGGCTTGCAGGCAGATTGCTAAGTTGCTGGAACAAGAGAACAATAATCTGCAGAAAAAGCTGGCACAGTATGAATCTGCAGCGTCATCTTCCACTGCTTTAGTACAAGTTACCGATGAAGGTTTCTCATTATTAGAGGTTGAGAATGACAAATTAAGGCAAGAGTTGGATGCTCTGAGAAGATCTGGTATGTCCACTACTGCTCGGGGATGAGGACGAGGGTCTCGTGGGAGAGGAAGAGCTGTTCAAAATGTTGTCGAGGAGCAAAATTCTCCACCTACTGCTCGGAGTCGATCAAGAGTTCTCAGCCGTAATGTTGAAGAATCTCGTACTCTGTCAACATTGGAAACTCAAGCATACCAATTGAACGCCAAAGATCGGGCTTTATCTGAAATGTCCAAGAGAAATCTATCTTTGGAAGATCAACTTACTGCAACGAAGTCTGCTTTGAATGATAAAGATGTTTTTGCCAGGAACCTTCACGAACAATTGGATAGATTAACCTTCCAATTCCATAAGCAGTCCAGGGAATTTTGGATGGCAGGATACAATGAAGCCCTTGTTCATTTAGATGCTCGGATTGAACATGCCAATAATGAAGGCTATAAGCAGGGGTGGTTGAATGCCCTGGGTGTACTGAAATTGGAGCAAGGGCATTTTTATGGGATTATCATGCTCCAGGGTTACTAGATTTGCCTGTGCCACCTTTCAAATTGGACATGGAATGGATCCCAGCTCGTTCCATTCCTAGGAGTTTAATTTCAAAATATCTCGGTGACTATAGTCTTCATTCTCAGACTGAATTATCTCGTCCAGAGCATCTCTTGGATACACCTTCTGTGATGAACGTCTGAATGCTCAGAGATATTAATTTCATCAATTCTCCTCTTTGCTTAGAAGATCCTCCTGCCGGCGAGGAACCTGTTTCAAAAGCTAAAGGAAAGAAACCAATAGAATAGGTTTTTCAATGTAATAATTAGCACATATGTATAGCTTGTAATACATTTTTATCTTAATGAAAGAATTTCATCTTCTGTTTGCAAATTTGTATTGCGATTGTCTTGTGTTTATCAAACATTTTTACATTTGTGTATATGTATCTGTTAAAAAGATAACAATATAATGCTGTTCATCAACCAACTTAGTAAGCAAAATTACAAGTATCAATGTTGCTCAATCACTTAATAATAAAGTAATGAGTATAAAATGTTTAAACTGTTTCCAACCAACCAAGGTTGTTAAATTGTGTTTGTCGACCAACTACAGTTGATGGGTTTTTATCCCCGACCAACCATACTTGGTAAACTTTTTCATAAAATGTATCCGACCAACCATGGTTGATAATTTATCCTCGTCGACCAAGTATAGTTGATCACCGACCAACTATACTTGGTTCAGTTTGGAATTCTTTGTATTTTCTGGAATGATTTTACCTTCCGACCAACTTGTTGGCTTATTTTCAAATCAAATGATATTGTTCTTCCCTCAACCGTAGTTGATTATTGAATTATCAGGTTCTTTCGAACTATCTTGTCCACTAGTTATCTTACCAACCTTAGTTGGTCACGCTAGTGTACGCCTCCTAACCAAAGGAGTATATTTTTTGGTTCTTTCGAACTAATTGTCCACTAGTTATCTTACCAACCTTAGTTGGTCACGCTAGTGTACGCCTCCTAACCAAAGGAGTATATTTTTTGGTTCTTTCGAACTATTTGTCCACTAGTTATCTTACCAACCTTAGTTGGTCACGCTAGTGTACGCCTCCTAACCAAAGGAGTATATTTTTTGTTTCTTTCGAACTATTTGTCTACTAGTTATCTTACCAACCTTAGTTGGTCACGCTAGTGTACGCCTCCTAACCAAAGGAGTATATTTTTTGGTTCTTTCGAACTATCGTCTTCTTTTTGCTGTCGAGCAGCGTAGTGTACAACACTAGTATTCCCTGAAAAACTTTCAAACAAAGGAGAGGAAAATGGTGAAAACATCATCGTTTTATTCATATTGATGAACCCGTTGTACATTTTACATCATTGATAATACTTGCGAAGGTGTTCAACATTCCAAGCATTCTTGAATTCTTCTCCTTTTAGAGTTGCTATTCGGTAAGTTCCTGGTCGAACAACTTCTGTAACTGGGTAAGGCCCATGCCAGTTTGCCTCCAATTTATTATGTTTCTGAATTACCTTCTTTAGCACATAATCTCCTTCCTTTAAATCGCATTTCTTCACCCTTTTGTTGTAGAACAGAGCTGTGCGTTGTTGGTAAGCAGCATTCCTAATGGCTGCCTCTTCTCTGACCTCCTCGAGCATATTCAAATCCAGTCTTCTCATCAAGTCACTGATAGGAGAATTAAAATTCAGTACTCTATGCGTTGGAAGACCCAACTCGGCAGGTATTACAGCCTCACTTCCAAATGCCAGCATATATGGTGATTCTCCAGTCGCTGCTCGGGGAGTTGTTCGGTACGCCCACAATACTGATTGTAGCTCGTTAATCCAGTTAGCTTTAGCTTCACTTAGCCTTTTCTTCAAACCATTTAGCACTGTTCTATTCGTCACTTCAGTCTGTCCATTGCTTTGAGGATGGCCTGGTGCTGAATGAACCTTCAAAATGTTCGACTGATGACAATAGGCAGCAAATTCTTCGTTATCAAATTGGGTTCCATGGTCTGTGATAAAGGCATGAGGGAGACCATATCGACAGATGATATTCTTCCAAATGAACTGGTATACCTTCTCGTATGTCATATCAATGAGCGGCTCAGCTTCTACCCACTTAGTAAAATAGTCCACTGCAACGACGAGGTACTTGAATCTTCCTCTGGTGATCGGCAATGGTCCAACCAAATCAATTCCCCACATGGCAAATGGCCAAGGGGAAGTTATTGGTGTCAACAATGCTTGTGGGGTTCGTCGGATAGAGGAAAAACGTTGGCACTTGTCACATTTCTTAGCATAGGCTATACAATCAGCCCTCATCGTCGGCCAATAGTATCCTTGAGTCATTACCCTTTGTAAAAGTGTTCGACCTGCTACATGAGCTCCACAAGACCCTTCATGGATTTCTTCAATCAATTCTTTCACCTCGGAGGGATGTACACATCTCTGCAAACCTACCATAATTCCTCGTCTATATAAAATACCATTAGTTAATACATACCGAGCAGCTTTATACTTCAACTTTTTGGCAGCGAGCTTATCCTCTGGAAATTATCCATCTTCAATATATACCCTGATGGGATCCATCCAAGATGGTCCTAAATCAAGGGTAATAACATTCATCGTCAGGTTTTCATCTATGCTTCGACTTTCCAGTACTTCAATTGGTATCGTTCTTCGTAGCTCGGTACGAGTAGCTGATGCTAGTCGGGCCAGTGCGTCTGCTTGTGCATTTCCTATTCTGGGTATTCTGATCAACTGAATGGCGTCGAATTCTGCCAGCAATCTCATCACCTTTGCATGATACTTGACCATTAATTCCCCTTTAACCGCATATGTTCCCATCATCTGATTCACAATTAATTGAGAATCACTGAATACCATCACTTGTTGTGCTTCCATGATCTTTGCTAGATTAAGACCTGCTATCATGGCCTCATACTCCGCCTCATTATTGGAGGTTTTGAATTGAAATCGCAAAGCATATTCTATATCAATCTCGTCTGGGGTTTTTAAAATAATCCCTGCTCCACAACCCGCTGTGCAGAATGACCCATATACATACAATCTCCATGTAGGTAACTCGTCTTCAAATTTCTTATCCAATAGAGTTCCTCGGTGAAGTATTTGTTGCTTCTTTTCATCCTCCCCGGACACTTTTCGCTCCTCGTTAACCATCTCTTCTCGCTCTTTTACCAACCGGAGCTGATCTGAGTTTGAAGTTGATGATCCTTCTACATCCACAAGCCCTTTTACCAACCGGAGTTGGTCTGGACTTATGTCTGTTGATCCTGTAACATCCACAGGTTGGTCAGTGAGCAACTTTTGTTCCTTGGGGGTATCAGGATATGTAAACTCTGCTATAAAATCTGCTACAGCTTGCCCTTTCAATGATGACCTTGGTTTATACACAATATCATATTCACCGAGCTCTATTGCCCAGTACATCAGTCTCCCTGACTTTTCTGGTTTATGAAGGGCTTGTCTTAATGGCATTTCGGTATACACAATGATGGTATGGGCCTGGAAATATGGCCTCATTCTTCTACTTGCTTCAATTAATGCCAATGCTAATTTTTCTAACTTTGGGTACCTGATCTCTGCACCTCGGAAAGCCTTACTTGTGTAATAAATTAGCTTCTGGACTCCATTCTCCAATCTGATCAATGCCGAGCTAACTGCATTCTCTGATACTGCCAGATACAAATACAACTTCTCTCCTGTTATTGGCCTAGACAACAATGGAGGTGCTCCCAAATATTTCTTCAAGTCTTGAAAGGCCTTTTCACATTCATCAGTCCACTCAAAAGTTTTTCGAAGTGTTTTGAAGAATGGGAGGCATTTATCAGTTGCTCGGGACACAAATCTGTTGAGCGCTGCAACTCGTCCTGTAAGACTCTGTACTTCTTTCTTCGTCGTTGGGGATCGCAGCCCTAAAAGAGATTTGATCTTTTTTGGGTTTGCCTCAATACCTCGTTGGTTGACAATGTATCCTAGGAACATCCCTTCTCGTACTCCAAATGTGCACTTCGTCGGGTTGAGCTTCATCTGGTATTTATCCAGTTGATCAAATGTCTGAGCTAAGTCAACTAGATGATCTGCAGCTTTCTTACTTTTTGTTAGAATATCATCGACATAGACTTCCACGTTGTAACTGATTTGTTCGGTGAAAACCTTGTTCATCAGCCGCTGGTATGTCGCTCCTGCATTTTTCAAACCAAAAGGCATAACATTATAGCAATAAGTTCCCCTAGGGGTAATAAAAGAAGTACTTTCCTTGTCTTCAGTTTTCATTTTGATCTGGTTGTAACCAGAATACGTATCCATGAAGCTGAGCAGCTCATGTCCCGAGGTAGCATCCACTAGTTGGTCAATTCTGGGCAATGGAAAATGATCTTTTGGGCATGCCTTGTTGAGATCAGTGAAATCAACACACATTATCCATTTATTGTTCTTCTTTACCATCACCACATTTGCCAGCCAGTCTGGATATTTCACATCTTCAATGAATCGGGCTTTCTGGAGCTTCTCGACCTCCTCTTGTATGGCTTGATTCTTCTCGAGGCTAAATACCCTTCTTCTCTACTTTACAGGCTTGATCTCCTTATTCACATTGAGTTCGTGACATAAGAAGTTTGGATCTATTCCTGGCATGTCCTCATGACTCCATGCGAAAGTTTTCTTCCTGTTTCTCAAGAACATTATCAACTCTTGTTTTATTAAAGCATCCAACGACGAACCTATCTGGGTTACTCGTTCAGGGTGCTCCTCGTCCAAAATAACATTTTCTGTAGATTCTACCACCTGTCCTTTTACAAGTTGGGATTCATCCCTGGGATCAAGAGTTTCAATTTCTGTACCTTCCTCCACCTGGTAGGTGATAATCTTTTTCCTTGATTCCTCAAGCTCCTCTTGCTCGGCAGATGAATAATAGCATTCCCGAGCTATTTTTTGATCACCTTTCACAACTCCTACTCCGAAGTTTGTTGGGAATTTTAAGCATTGATGCACTGTAGATGGAACTGCTTCGAACTTCTTCAAACCAACTCTTCCCATAATGATGTTGTAGGCTGACTGCACATTCTTATCCATCACAAAGAAGCGTATTCTTTCTGTTCGACAAGCAGGCCAAGTTCCAATGAATATGTCCAACTTGATCGTTCCAAGTGGAAAAACTTTCTCGCCAGCAAAACCCAGAAGGGGTCCGTGATAAGCTTCCAATTGAGATAATTTCAAATTCAAGCTATCAAAACATGAATAGTACATGATGTCTGCTGAACTACCATTGTCCACCAACATCCTTGAAATCACCACATCTTTCATCCTCATTTTGATCACCAAGGGATCGTCGTGAGGGTAAAGAACACCTGCCAAATCGTTTTTTGAAAAACCAATAAGTAGCTTCTCTTTATTTACCTTCCTCGGATGATCATCCTCGGCAAGATTTATTCGTTGAATATATGAGCAGGCTTGAGCCTCTCCGAGATAGGCCTTTGTTTCTGCAGTAAGGTCTCCCCCTCCAGCATCTCCTCCTGTAATAACATTACAATCAAATGACCCAAAACGTATGGAAAATACCTCTCGTTCAGGCTGTCTTGGCTTCTTTGGAAGATCGGGGTCTTCATCTGGATCATCTTCATGATCTCTTTTCTTTTTCTCCTCCGTCCGACGAGGAGATCTGGAACGATCTCTAGTTCTATCATCATTCTTCCTTTCACCTCTGCGATCTACATACTTTGACAACTTTCCTCTTCGGATGAGCGTTTCAATCTCGTTCTGAAGGGCTATGCAATTTTTGGTCGTATGGCCATGATCTTTATGGAACTCGCAATATTTGGCCCTATTTCTCAGTTCAGGATTGGTCCTCAGTTTATCTGGCCACTTGATTTCTTCGTTATTCTTGATTTCTTCTAAAACATGATTAATACCCATCTTCAATGGAGTATAATTATCATATTTTTTCAGGACTTCCCATGACGTCCTATTATTCTTGGAATGCTTGTCACCACCATTACCTTTTTGCTCTTTCTTCTTAGATTTGTCAACCTCAACCTTGGTTTCTTTATCCATATTCTTCTTCGCAGCCATAGCTTCCTCGGCATTCATGATTTTGGCCGCTTTTGCCATCAACTCCGACATAGTTTTAGGTGGATCTTTGGCCAAAGTATAATATAACTTGTTAGGCAGCAATCCACTCATCAAAGCAGTGATCGCTGTCTTTTCTTCGTAATCTATGACTTCCAACTTCTCGTTATTGAAACGAGTTATGTAATCTCTAGTACTCTCACCTGATTTTTGTCTAACACTTAACAAGTGCGCTACTCGCTTTACTGGCTTTGCTCCAAAACAGAAATTACCAATGAACAACTCGGCTAACTGAATAAAAGTCGAAATCTTACCCCGAGGAAGATTGTTGTACCATATCTGTGCAGATCCGGTAAGAGTTCCCGAAAATGCTCTACACCTCATCTCGTCGGGGATGGCATATATGTCGGCAGCAGCCTGGTATTGTTCTATATGAAGAACAGGATCTGTCTTTCCATCATATTTAGGGGTCACTACAGGTGCTTTAAATTTCGATGGTGTAGGAAAATTCACAATGGCCTGCACAAAAGGTGTCCCTTGAACAAAAGTTCTCTGTAAGGGATTCCTTTATTTAACCATTTCTTCAAGTCTATCCTCCAATCGCTGAATGGAACCCTTCCACTCTTCATTTCCTTCCTCGGGCTGCTGAGTCCGAACAATTGATTGTTCTGACGTAGCTTCCTGTGATCTATCTCGACGAGTAGCTGGTCTTGATTGTACTGATCCTTCTCTCAAACCTGATGGTGGTCGAAAGCTTCTCGATGGGGCTCTAGGCGGACTCATATTTTTCCTTGGTCCTAACTGACTGAAAGGAGATGCCCTGCTTAATCTTTCCAGGGCGCTAGTTCTCTCTGGAGAGAGGGTGATATGTTGAGCTGTATCCGTAGCCCGTATCGATGAAGTTCGCCCAGGTTGATAAGAAAAATCATTAGATTCTTCATTACGATATGACCCAGTACGCCTAGATCGTGATTGCCCACGATCACTCATTTGCCTTGAATGGGTAGGTGCACCGCCGTGAAGAGTTTGAATGAGTTGCCTCATTGTTTCTTGCATGGCGGTTTGTCCTTCAGCCAGATTCGTTATAATTCCAACCAGATCTGGAGGTGCAGATGGATTTGGAGGATTTCCAGTATTTCCAGCATTTCGATTACTGGATTCTGGATTATCTGCCATTGATGATAAATGATTTTTGGTGAAAAACGATAGCAACAGTCGTTTCCCACAGACGACGCCAATCTGTTGATGTAAAAAATTAGATCGCTCTAATTATTTAATCACAGATAAATAAAATGAGACAAAGATTTTTAAAGTGGTTCAGCCTTATAAGAATGGCCTACGTCCACTGTTATGTTATTGCTGAGTGTTTGGGAATTCTCGATTACAAGTTCAGTCAAGAAATTCCGGTCCCCTTGAATGAGGGTGATACAAGGTATTTATAGCCCTTAGGCTGTACATGAAAAAGTTGATACATTAAATGATATACATACGAAATGGTAATACATTTAATGCAGCGTGTGCGTTAAGATGATAAACATTAAATGAATAATTGAACTGTTGATTATCTGGCAGTTTATGCTACGACCGAGATGCAGCTCGAACCGCCTTAATTCCTCGGAGCGCTAGAGTACCTCGGAGTGCTAGAGTACCTCGGAGTGCTGAAGCTCCTCGGTGTATCCTCGTTGCTCAGAGAGAACATGAGTTGGTCGGGGAAATGAACTTCCTCGTTGTTATTGTGCCACGTAGATTTGACAAATGTCTTCGTATTATTCGCCCACATCAGCATATTAATTTTGGTATCAACATCCATTGTTTATATTGTAAGCGGATTTTATTTGTTTATTTTGTAGTTTTTATTTTAGAATCAATAAAATACATTTGCGAGTGATTGTAATTGAGAGATTGTTGATATAATTGAAGAAGTCTATTGCAATTCAAGGCGAAATTTGGGTTTGATCAATTCTTCTCTAATTACTCATTTTATGCTTTAATTTGCTTAGTTTATATTTTGTATGATGATTAATGAGGGAAAATCTCCCTTTTTAGGGATGAATTTTGAAGCCCTCATGAGTTCAATTTAGTCACTTTGTTTTTTAGCACAATTTTGTTTTCTCTTATTAGATATTACATCTGAGTTAGTACTTTAAAACTTAGTGTAGTTAGTTAATTAATAATCCCTTCAAAAATCCACAAAAAATATAAAAAGAAAAAAATAGAAAAATCATAAAAAATAATATCATGCAAATAATTCTACACTTGTATTCACATATTTTGTGTTTCATCCTTATATTAGGATTGACTCCCTTACTTAGCCTATGCAAATTTTGAGTTTATTTGTAGGTTCAAAGAAATTTTGATGGAAAAGGAGTTGCAACAACGACACATACAAATTAGGTGCATTTTCTTTTCTATCAAATTTTCATTCTACTATGTTATTTCATGTTGAGGTTGTATTGGATATCTATACAATATTGGTATTCATATGTTCTGAATTTTCTGACTATATATTTTTGAATGGTAATTATTTTTCCTTGACAGATTACAAGTTAAATGATACTTATGCTTCTAAAGTTACGTGCATACATTATTATTGATAGGGGGAGAAAATAATATATTTTTCACTTGACATGCACTCTATAGAATACCTTTTTGATAATGTCAAAGGGGGAGAAATATATTTGTGATTCACATTTGAAAAGAAAATTATTAAATTAGTTTAGTCTTGTGAATCCTTGTTTGTCATCATCTAAAAGAGGGAGATTGTTAAAGCATATATGAAATTAACTTTTTTATATTATTTTTTAATATTTATTAAATAGTAATTTAGATATTATTTATTTTGATGATAACAAACAAATGTTTATTCTAATATTTCTTTGATGCTAACAAACTTTTCAAATTCTTTTTTCCTGTAATTATATATATATATATATATATATATATCTTATAAAATATCTGTACCTAAAAACTTCTTGTTATCGGCGTTTCAGTTTATTAATATATATATACACTATATCACTATATAATATCTATACATATACTTTCTATATGATTATCAAATCGTCAAAGCAACAAAAAAGTTAGTGCATAATACACTAATTAAAGATATGTCATAAACTCTCCCCATCTCAAATTAGTGATATAAGATATCAATAATAATGCTCAGATTTATAAAAAAAAATCTCTTTATGAATAATGATACTGCCCCCAGGAGGTCTCTCTCCTCTCCCTACTTCCCCATCTTCAACCGCCTAACCCTAAACCTAATCCTCCATCCTTCGAACCTGAACTACTCATCCTCCTAGTACGGTTAAACCTAGTGTAGGAGATATGGTTTCGTATAGAGACAAACTTCTTAGTAACCCCAGTGCCTCGTCGACTCGACACACAGGTGAGACTCCTGATCGCCACGAAGGCTTGCATGCTAAACTATCACGTATGTTATTTCCTACATGGGGACTAAAACTGAACCAGGAGAATTACGAGTCGGAGGACGAAGCCTCGGTGGGGATTTACCAAAAATACACTTGTTGTACAAATTATGAGCAAAGAATTACAAATGCTGAGACAAAAATGGAAAAACACACTAATTGTAAAATTGCTCAGTAAGTTTCTTTCTTTTCAAAGTCTGGCACTAAGATAATCCAAGTTAATGAAATTAAAAGCGGACATTTTTATTATGAATTTGGAAAATAATTTTTATCTCGTTAAACTATCTTCGCCTGAGGACTACTTATCCATTATTTCTGGAGGTCCATGTGATTCGTGATATCTTCTACATGTTTGGCTCCTTATCTCCTTTATTGTACACATGCATGATATTATTTGAGTATCGTACTTGTCTATCACATATTGTCTTGAGTGTTTCCATCTCAATTCTGTTTATACAACGACCAAAATGAGATAAAACTTGACAAGGTAGAAGTGCATGTAAAAATCATTTACCGTGAGGAATTAATTGCAACAAAATATGATGAGTGAATAATGGAAAAGGGCTACGAGAGTTTAAAATTAACTCGTCGAGAAAGTTGCCGTTTGAAAAAGATCCCAAAAATATTAAATGGCAATATAAAGAAAAACATGCCAAATCAAATGGGCAAATAGGTTTTAGTTTCATCACCTCAAAAGAAAAATATAATGTATAATTATTTTTGGAGTTTGGATGGAAAGAAATGAAAAACGGGTTTGCACATCCTTGAAAGTCATGAAAAAGCGTTTCAAACGTTTTGGACGTTATTGGTATAGAAACCACTTTGAGCTTTGATTTGCTGATTTGATTGAAGTCAATTTCTTTTAATTCCATAATTTTTACACCTAAGGAAGATGTTGAGTACATTCGTTAGGAATATCCAACATTCATCGTGCACATGTGATATGGCTGTATGTATTGATTTTCCTGATAAATTTGTTCACATCCGTATATTTTCTCTATCACTAACTTGGTTATTTTGGTGTTCTTTCATGGTGAGATTCCTTTCCTTTAAAAAATTTTGAAAAATTCGAAAAGAGAAAGTTTATTACCTTGTGACATTATCCATTTGCATTGCTTATGTTCTTCATATCTGTCTATTTTGGGACATTATAAAAAGGAGGAGAACGAATTATGGGGGAGAATTGCTTGTTTATTTTTATAATGATTTTCTTACACATAATTGATATTTGTTTCTGCTTATCATTATATTTCAAACTATTGTGCGTCATGGGTATTTGTTTCTTATCTCATGTATGTAGGTATCAAAATGGAGAATCATTTTTGTACACCCTGATGATGACAAAGAAAGTTTGATTAGTTGAAGATTTGAAGATGATAGAATTTGTGAAGACACACATTTAGTATTTCCAGTTTTCGGGTTCAATGGGGATATTAAATTGTATTTCAATTTGTTTATTTTGGGCAGCATAATTCGGATATTTTTTATGTATGTACCGGCATAGACATAGGGGGAGATTTGTAAGGACATGTTTTATAAATATCTGGGGTAGAATCTAGGATTTTTCCAAGTGTCCTAGATGACAATTAAGTATGTCTAATTCCGCTACATTTGGCACGTCTCCATGATCATCCACGACGGCCTTGATCCGAATTCATGCATCCATCATCTTCGTACGTGCATCATGGGTCAAGCATCGTACACTTCAACCGTTCCCACTACTGAATGTACTTATGGTAAAATAATTTTAATTGGAGTTTTTCATTAATTTGCATAAATAGTTGGGAATATTTTTTAAATAAATTTTTTGAAGTCTGGAAGATGATAAACACGTGAGATCTTTTTTAAGGAGGTATTTTAGGCACGTCACTAATGTCGTTCGAACGACATCGTATGTGGTTCGAACGAGATTCCATCTCGTTCAAACCACATCATATGTCGCTCGAACGATGCACCGCCTCAAAATGTGTATTTAAGCAAGGCTGCTTTTACACGTTTTCACAAGTCTTCATACCTTCGTTTCTGCAAAATAATACGTCTTTCCAGACTTCTTATTTTAAGGTTTTCATACCTTTTTGATTCAAAAATAATTACCAATCCTTTATGTGAATCCTCTAAACCCCAGGGAAGATGATACTACTGATCTGGAGTACACTTGTGGAGAAGACGAAGCTTTTCCATTGCTGACCTTCTGGAGCTCATGCGGGAACTCTAGCCGATGATATCGAAACCGACACCTGCAGGTATTTCTATGACAACCCGCGATCCGAGATAAGGGGTGGCCAGCCTGATACTCAAATGTAACAGGAATCATGGATGGATATCATTCTCAGCATCACAAAAAAATAAACCGAGTATACAGGAAAACCACCCAATAAATCAGAAAATGGGTTGCCAAAAAGTTTAGAAATTTAAAACCAGTTAAGAAAATTAAACTAAACAACCCAAAACTGACGAGCAAATGGAATTCCAAAAGAGTATATATAGTACATCTAAAACGAATAACAAGAAAATGACCGAATATGTTGTCGGTCCACAGTTACATACAACGTATTACAACAGTTTGATATTTTACGAAATACATTCATTAATCAAATACAAAAGTTTGGGCCACACGCCCGAGTTAAGACCCGATCATAGCTAGAACACAAAAATGAAAGCGTCTAATACAAGGTCCTGTAATATCCGTAAAATCTTACAGCCCGTCAAAAGCAAAGGAATTGGGGAATGATCACAGCAGGCGTCCTTGCGGTGGAGCACCTGAGTGGATACAATCATATACACAACAAGAAAAATGAATCGGTCAGGGCCAGGTTTTATATGATCACCAGAAGAAATAAAAAGCATGATAGGTATGAACAGTTATGCATGAATGACAAGGATGATAATATGGCATGTTAACTAGCATGTTAAACTTACATTACAATTTAAGATATTTAACTAATTACGAAATGAAATGTCATTTACATAAGAGAATAAAAGTAAATAACTTTAATTTAAAACCTTTTCTCATTAATCCAATTACCGTTTCCTTCTTACATTCCTTATTAGGAATAAAACCATTTATTCGGTTTAATAAAGAAGATATAATTTCCCTTCATTAATTAAAACTTCCATCTTTAATCATCATTCCATTTTATCTTTCCATTCCTTAATAGGAATACCATTTCTATCAAATGCTCTTTATGGCACATATCTCATTCATATGATCTTTGTGGCACGTATCCATGCTCTTTATGGCATTTATATCCATCAAGTCCCACTTGATGCAGAAAAGTTATATTCTCATACATATAACGATTCTAAGACCGCCCCTCCAAGTTTCCCCACTGGGCGCGCCCCTAAATAACTATCATCTTCTAGGGCCTATTACATATGAGACAACCCGGGCTCATAACGCAACGTCGGGAAGCGGCCATATGCCTGCGGGATAGTCAAGACCACACCCGAAATCTCCTATCCATCGCAGAAAAATACATATATATAAACCAGCGCTCATATGGCCTAGGACTATATCCACCCTGCGTTAATTTGTCATGGGGCATCACCTCGCGCGCAAACTTCCCTTATGATAGTATTTAGAGAGGTGTGTATCAGTAAATTAACATTTACCATTTTATATCTCATTTTCATTTTCAAGATGCATTTCCCATTTTCATTTCCATTATACATGTGTTTGGTTCATTTTATTCGAACCTATCATCATTAAACAATTGGGTTCATTTTATTCGAACCTATCATCATTAAACAATTGGGTTCATTTTATTCGAACCTATTCCCATTAAATATCATCATTAATATTCCTCAAATTACAAGTCCCGGCTTAGTCTCTAAATAATCATTATGATTCTACAATTCCCAAAGTTCATATAATTCCGATAAGCCCCTAAGTCTCCAAGCATGGGAATTTAACTTCCTAACTTCTAAAAATTTGAATAAAAGAAGTAATACCTTAACATTACTTTAAACCTCCTCGGAATAAACCCCAGATGACCCAATTCTAGTCTAGGGTGGTGACCAAACTCAATTACTACTATAGGACTCTAAGTTTACTTCATTCAAGAAGGTTCCAAGGTCCTAAGCCTAAAGAAAAAGGTAAAAATTAAACAAGAAAAATAACTCGAAACTGCAGGAACCTAATCGATTCGCCCTGGCGAATCGATTCGCTCTGAAAGCGAATCGATTCGGAGAACAAACTAAACATTCTGCAAATGCCGAATCGATCCGGTCTTAACCCGAATCGATTCGGGTACCCAGACCTGGCAAACTGCTTCTATGCGAATCGATTCGCCCAAGGGGCCGAATCGATTCGCCCCTGCGAAAATGCCAAGTTTGGATATGGAGTTTTAAACTCCAAATTTTCTCTCAAACTCAAAACCAACCAAACCTAGATCATCTAATGGAACTATTACACCACAAATACATCTAACTACCATTATTTATAATATTTATCATCCAAATTCATTTCCAAGGGTTTTATACCCATAAATCCACAAAAAACCTAACTAAACTAAATCATAACAATCCACAACTATCAATGCTAATTAATCCACTTAAATCATATAGTAGCAAGTAGATAACTTGCCTTGATCTTGCAAATTCAGATTTGATTTGGTGTAGACAACAATCCAAGCTCCAATCTCCAAATCTCTCTTTTTCTCCCAAAGTTCTCTTCCTCTCTCTACTCTCATTAGGGCTCAATTTGTCTTAAGAGAAAATGAGGAAAATAATAAGGCTAGCAAGAATTAATCGGGCCTTAAGTCTAAAATGCCCAACTTAAATGATCAATACGCGATATAATTACTCGCAAATACACATTTAAGCCATAACCAGTCAAAAGTGCCCGAAATACCAAAATACAATATGGCACTTATTTTGACTGTCTCGCACCTACCGGGACTAACTACACCCTCCAAATTATCATTTGGGAATTTTATAACTCATTTTAAGTTTTGGTTTCACATTAAATCAAAATGTCATTTTAAATCTTATGACACTATAAATCACCACATGGATATTTTTACCTACTCACAAGGTAACTATACAACAATTTAGTAAATATTAACCTTTTCCACATTAAATTAATATTTACTCAACATCCATCATTTTATAATTAATTACTACACATAGTAAACAAATAAAAAACAGGCTCTCAAAAGTGAGGGTTGTTACACACTCCCCCCCTTATGAGGGAATTTTTCCCCCAAAATTCAAGCGTACCTTGCAAGAAGAGATGCGGATACTTTTCCAGCATGTCATCCTCGCGCTCCCATGTCGATTCCTAGACACTATGGTGACTATATTGTACCCTAACCAAAGGTACCACCCACGATCTCAATCGCCGCTCTCCATTCTCTAAAATAACAAACGACTGCTCCTCATAAGGAACGTCGGGTTGAAACTCAATATCTTCAAAAGGGATGTGCCAAAGGGCACCATCACATCTCTTGTACTTATTTAAAGAGGAGATATAGAAAAAGTCATGAACTTGCCACAAGTGTTTCGGTAAAGCAATTTAATAGGTTACCGGACCCACCTTAACATTTATAGGAAAGGTCCAACGTAACGCGGTGCAAGTTTTCCCTTCTTCCCAAAATGCTTAATGCCCTTCATAGGCGACACTCGCACCAACACTTGGTCCCCGACCTCCATCTCCACATGCCTTATCCCCGCATCGACATAGCTCTTTTGTCGATCTTGGGCTATCCGAATGAGATTCCAATGAGCTCGATTTTTTTTGAAAAAGTATCCCGGATCATTTCCGATCCGAGGAACTTACCATCTCGCACCTCTAACCAACAAGCGGGAGATCCACAAGTCTTACCCTACAAGGCTTCATAAAGCGCCATCCCAATAGTGAATTGATACAAATCATCATAAGAAAATTCAACTAGTGGGAGACACTGTTCCCAACTACTCTTGAAGTCAATCACGCACATAAGAAGCATATCCTCCAACATATGGTTTACCCTTTTTGGCCTGGCCGTCTATTTGAGGATGATAAGAAGTACTTCACCTCCATTCGGTTCCCATGGCTTCTTGGAAACTTGTCGCAAGTGGGAAATGAAAATCTTATCTCGGTTGGAAACTATAATCAAGGGCACCCCATGCAGTCCAACAACCTCTTCATGCCCGGCCACAAATATTGGAGGCGCAAGTATTTAACTTGACACATTGTGTCGTTACTCGGATGTACTGCAAACTTAGAACCGTGAGATTCCGCTATTACTGCCCTTCTTAAGTCCTTCTCATCCGGGACAATAAATCTCCCGGGGAAACGCACCCCACCCTCAGGACCAATAGAGTAGGATTCGGTTCCCTCGGTCGGCAGCTTGTATATGTGGTCTTAATAACCCTTATCCCTCCTACCACATCTTGCAACGAATTGTTGCTCGCACAAAAGACTAAATTTCTGCCCTGGAAGTAGTACCTCCCTTCCTATACGGCGGTCACCCCCCCGATGAATTTTTATTCAAACATGGGATAATACTTCCCACAAGTTTTAGCTTATGAGGCGCATAAACAATAGGTCTATGTTCCAGTATTATTACTCCCCATCCTGGCAGAGTCTTGTCAATTGAATCCACCCTCGAGCTTAACAACATGGGCTCAGGAGTGCGAGTCAATTCACCTTTTTAGCTCCCCAAAATCTACGTTACCCATATAACACTCTACTACGAGAGGCTTCATCTCCTTCGGCCTTATCTACCAAACCTCTCAAAATCCCCCACTTCTTGTTACTGGGGAACCAATCCCTCTTAGAGTTAACACACAACCTATTCGTGGTCAACTCCCGACAACCTTCCTAACTAACGTCACATGCCCTAAAGGTCCTATGTCCAAATAATCCTAAAGTCTACCTACCAATATCCTATCTAAGTCGTGTACACCTAATACTATGTATATCCCTAGTGCCTAAGATCTTTCTCAACTTCCGACATTTGCTCGGTTTCATGCGTGGGACGTCTCGCCGAAGCGAAATCCAGACAAGGAACCCTCCCATTACACTACTACCTCGCGTTATCGGTCATCAAGATATAGAGGTCTAAGACACATATTCAGGACCGAAAAGATTCTAAATCTCAACCCTACCAATAAGATTCTACTTCTATGTCTTACAATTATTTACCCCACAACATATATACATGTTTTTAAATAGCCTTCTTATCAAGGCATAACCTAGTATTACCCGAAATGTATCATCAAAATCTCTTACAACCGGAATAGAATCCAAGGGAACAACTACATCCCGAGAAAACTCATTCGTATTACAATATAAGTATGTATTAGTACCCCCTTTTTAAGAGAGGCATAACCACTAGCAACATCTCTTGCCTCGAAACGGCAAACACTACGCTCTTAACATAGCAATTTATAATAGAATGATACTTTACTAACCAATTCATACCCAATATCACATCATACTCGACCATGTCAAGGAAGAGTAAATCGGCCTCAAAGCACAAATTACCAAGAGTAATTCCTATAAGTTTACAAATAAGGAAAAATGAGCGAACCATCACCCATAGAAAACTCAGCGCTAGTAAAAGTACTCTCAACAGATTTTTTCAAATCTGTAGTCTGAGAAAAGCTCATAGAAACAAATGAGTGCTGAGCACCCGCATTAAAATAACACACAACTCAAGTACCCTTGATTTAAAAACTTACCCTCAATGGAGAGCGGTGCCGGCGGAACTGGAGGGAATATAGCCTCCCGAATTTGATAAATTCGCCCATACTGTAGCTGTCCCTACTGCAGAGGAACAACCGGATCAGGTGCCTGAGGTGGAAACTGAACATATGGCTGCCGCGAAGCCCTAGGAAACTGACCCCCAATCATCTCAGGACACTCGATCTTGTAATGACCCGCCTCCCCACATTGGAAGCACCGTCACTTCATATCCTCCTGACCTCGACCCTTATTATTTCTAAACTGGGTAACGCGTTGGCCTGAATGGCCTCTACCTCCCTGACCACCCTGACCTGCTTGTTGTTGACTGTGCCTGTTATTGTTATTGCCACCCGCAATAAACTTTCCAAAACGTCGCCTCTTAGGTGATTCCCCTTGCTGAGGGTCCCTCTCTTTCTGCTTACTACCCGAAGATTGGGATGTGGGAAATGCTCCTCCTCCAATCTTATGCCCTCCAGGCTTTCCTGCTTTCCCCACAACAGTAGCTTTCTTGCTACCCTGTGTATATAATCGATGCTCCTGGCAATAGAGCAATGCTGCATTCATAATCTCACCAAAAGTTTGTAAAGCTGGATTACCCAGCAAGTGTTGCCGGATTCTCTAGTTTAGACCTCCCATGAACTTCGAGATCTTCCTATCTTCCGGAGTCACCTCATCCGGTACAAAACTCACCAATCGGGTGAACTCTTCTTCATACTCTGCTACAGATCTCTCTCCTTGCACAACGTCCTGGAGCTTCCTTCTCATCTCCTTTTGAATTGCGGGAGGAAAGTACTTACGATCGAACAAAGCCCAAAACTCAGTGATCGTCATTGTATCTCTCTGCCCTGGTGTGGTCATCATCTCCCACCAGTGTAACATAGATCCAGCAAGCTTAAAAGTGGTAAGGACTTGTTTCCTCTCCTCACTACATTCTATCATTCGAAGGTGGCGTTGCATGTCTTTCTTCCATTGATTGGATTTAATAGCATCAGCACCTCCCTTAAATTCCGGGGGATTGCCCTTTAGAAAGGACGCTCTAACCCTTTCCCATGGAGTAAGTCCCGTAGGAGCTTGCACATCGTGAGCCCGTTGCTAAGCCTATGACAATTGTTGGACCACCGCGGTCATGGCGGCATTAACCACTTGAGCCACTATGTTTGCTACATCCGCAGCATTAATGGTCCCTTGTAGTGCCGGTGGAGGATCTACTTCCTCTTCTACAACCCTATTACGTCTCGCTGGGTGACCTCTCTTAGGCGGCATCTGAGATGAAGAGACAATAGAGTTAAAATACTATTTAAAACAATCTATCTTGCAGAAGATCGCAAACATAAGCAACAAAGAAATCCTAACATTAGGCTCTACATCAAAGAATGCTACGGTAGAACGTGACAAGTCCGCATAGATCCTAAAGACTCTAGAGCTTGATGCTCTGATACCATCTGTGACAACCCGCGATCCGAGATAAGGGGTGGCCAGCCTGATACTCAAATGTAACAGGAATCATTGATGGATATCATTCTCAGCATCACAAAAAAATAAACTGAATATACGGGAAAACCACCCAATAAATCAGAAAACGGGTTGCCAAAAAGTTTAAAAATTTAAAACCAGTTAAGAAAATTAAACTAAACAGCCCAAAACTAACAAGCAGTGGAATTACAAAAGAGTATATATAGTACATCTAAAACGAATAACAAGAAAATGACCGAATATGCTGTCGGTCCACAGTTACATACAACGTATTACAACAGTTTGATATTTTACGTAATACATTCATTAATCAAATACAAAAGTTTGGGCCACACGCCCGAGTTAAGACCCGATCATAGCTAAAACACAAAAATGAAAGCGTCTAATACAAGGTCCTGTAATATCCGCAAAATCTTATAGCCCGTCAAAAGCAAAGGAATTGGGGAATGATCACAACAGGCGTCCTTGCGGTGGAGCACCTGAGTGGATACAATCATATACACAATAAGGAAAATGAATCGGTCAGGGCCGGGTTTTATATGATCATCAGAAGAAATAAAAAGCATGATAGGTATGAACAGTTATGCATGAATGACAAGGATGATAATATGGCATGTTAACTAGCATGTTAAACTTACATTACAATTTAAGATATTTAACTAATTATGAAATGAAATGTCATTTACATAAGAGAATAAAAGTAAATAACTTTAATTTAAAACCTTTTCTCATTAATCCAATTACCATTTCCTTCTTACATTCCTTATTAGGAATAAAACCATTTATTCGGTTTAATCAAGAAGATATAATTTCCCTTCATTAATTAAAACTTCCATCTTTAATCATCATTCCATTTTATCTTTCCATTCCTTAATAGGAATACCGTTTCTATCAAGTGCTCTTTATGGAACATATCTCATTCACATGCTCTTTGTGGCACGTATCCACGCTCTTTATGGCATTTATATCCATCAAGTCCCACTTGATGCAGAAAAGTTATATTCTCATACATATAACGATTCTAAGACCGCCCCTCCAAGTTTCCCCACTGGGCGCGCCCCTAAATAACTATCATCTTCTAGGGCCTATTACATATGAGACAACCCGGGCTCATAACGCAACGTCGGGAAGCGGCCATATGCCTGCGGGATAGTCAAGACCACACCCGAAATCTCCTATCCATCGCAGAAAAATACATATATATAAACCAGCGCTCATATGGCCTAGGACTATATCCACCCTGCGTTAATTTGTCAGGGGGCATCACCTCGTGCGCAAACTTTCCTTATGATAGTATTTAGAGAGGTGTGTATCAGTAAATTAACATTTACCATTTTACATCTCATTTTCATTTTCAAGATTCATTTCCCAATTTCATTTCCATTATCCATGTGTTTGGTTCATTTTATTCGAACCTATCATCATTAAACAATTGGGTTCATTTTATTCGAACCTATCATCATTAAACAATTGGGTTCATTTTATGCGAACCTATTCCCATCAAATATCATCATTAATATTCCTCAAATTACAAGTCCCGGCTTAGTCTCCAAATAATCATTATGATTCTACAATTCCCAAAGTTCATATAATTCCGATAAGCCCCTATGTCTCCAAGCATGGGCATTTAACATCCTAACTTCTAAAAATTTGAATAAAAGAAGTAATGCCTTAACATTACTTTAAACCTCCCCGGAATAAACCCCAGATGACCCAATTCTAGTCTAGGGTGGCGACCAAACTCAATTACTACTATAGGACTCTAAGTTTACTTCATTCAAGAAGGTTCCAAGGTCCTAAGCCTAAAGAAAAGGGTAAAAATTAAACAAGAAAAATAACTCAAAACTGCAGGAACCGAATCGATTCGCCCTAAGTCCCGAATCGATTCGCCCTGGCGAATCAATTCGTTCTGAAAGCGAATCGGTTCGGAGAACAAACTAAACATTCTGCAAATGCCGAATCGATTCGGTCTTAACCCACATTGATTCGGGTACCCAGACCTGGAAAACTGCTTCTATGCGAATCGATTCGCCCAAGGGGCCGAATCGATTCGCCCCTGCGAAAAAGACAAGTTTGGCTATGGAGTTTTAAACTCCAAATTTTCTCCCAAACTCAAAACCAACCAAACCTAGATCATCTAATGGAACTATTACACCACAAATACATCTAACTACCATTATTTATAATATTTATCATCCAAATCCATTTCCAAGGGTTTTATACCCATAAATCCACAAAAACCCTAACTAAAATAAATCATAACAATCCCCAACTATCAATGCTAATTAATCCACTTAAATCATATACTAGCAAGTAGATAACTTCTCTTGATCTTGCAAATTCAGATTTGATTTGGTGTAGACAACAATCCAAGCTCCAATCTCCAAATCTCTCTTTTTCTCCCAAAGTTCTCTTCCTCTCTCTACTCTCTCTAGGGCTCAATTTGTCTTAAGATAAAATGAGTAAAATAATAAGGCTAGCAAGATTTAATCAGGCCTTAAGTCTAAAATGCCCAACTTAAATGATCAATACGCGATATAATTACTCGCAAATACACATTTAAGCCATAACCAGTCAGAAGTGCCCGATGGCACTTATTTTGACTGTCTCGCACCTATCGTTACTAACTACACCCTCCAAATTATCATTTGGGAATTTTATAACTCATTTTAAGTTTCGGTTTCACATTAAACCAAAATGTCATTTTAAATCTTATGACTCTATAAATCACCACATGGATATTTTTACCTACTCACAAGGTAACTATACAACAATTTAGTAAATGTTAACCTTTTCCACATTAAATTAATATTTACTCCACATCCATCATTTTATAATTAATTACTACACATAGTAAATAAATATAAAATAGGCTCTTAAAAGTGAGGGTTGTTACAATTTCGTATGTCACTGCTTGTATTTTCATTGTAAGCCGTGTATACCGTTCGTTACAAATTATAGTGAAAATAAGATGGTTTTGCCTCTGTGGGGGATTTTACTCAACTGTGATTGTATTACATGCTTAGATTATTTCTTTCTTCAATCACGTATGTTTGCAAGAGTTAAGACTTATTGGGACTAAAATTGGAATTTAATTAAATAAGTTTAACATTGATTGCTGACGCACTCTCATAACCTTCGGCATGTTGTACCTTTGACAACAACAATTATATTTTTATATGTAGGCATGGACATATAGGCTTATTCAATAAGATACCATTTATGAACGGCATGGTCAAATCCATTTTCCCACATCAAGAGGAATAGTATAGCAGCATATCAACTTTAAGGCCATCCACAATGGGTCCTTTAAACCCATAGGGGATTCTTTACTTTGGCGGAAATGGGGTTATAGTGGGCGGCATATTCGTTATATTTTTCAGAGGGTCCGTTTAAGGCCCCATAGTTGGAGAGGGAGGATAGAGGATTCGTTAAGGGCATAGAGGCGGCCAACCTTTTTTCGCGCCATGTTAGGCGATATACTTTTTCCCATCCCAGTCCAGGCGGAAAATATTTAGGCGCCTAATGCCAACGTCTCTTAACGACTACTACCCCTTAAATCTCTATAAATATTTCACTTTCTACCCCATATAATTTAACACACAAAAATTTTCCAAAAAATACTACTCGTATTTACTCTAAAAAAATTATAAAATTTGGGTTCTCCCTCTCAAACATCGAGGCTTCCTAATTTGAGCTCGTTTCATGAAGTCGTATTATTTCATGCATATTGTAAATATTTCTTCGACGAAAAGATCGACACTAACCAAGGCGGCGGAACGATGAGGGAGAAGATTCAAACAGAGTTCAATAATACCGAAGGTGTATTATATCACCGATCGATAAAAGTCTTGCAAGGCAAGTGGACGACCATTAATGTAGATTGTATTTTGTACTCTGTAAAAAAATACTCGTGCGTTTGGCAAGACCCTTGGGAGCGGTACATCACGGGATGAGTGGGTATGCGCAAAATATAATTTTTATACTAATTTATAATTTAAAATTTAGTCTTATCATCCTTTATTATTATGAATTAATTATTTCTTATGATGTTATTTTTGGATAGATTAAGCGTGCAGTCGACGATTTTAGAAATAAAATCGGAAGAAATTTTGCATATGATCACTGTTTTGACATTTTAAAGGATGTGCAAAAATATAATTTCACAAACACTTCTACCCAATTCATGGAGGAAGATTTAGGGACATCAACGGGGGGTGAGGACGTTGAGTTAGGTGAGGACATTGAAGCCATGCACACCCCACTGGAACGCCCAATTGGGCGTAAGGCCAAGAAACAAATATCTAAACGCAAGGCAATTTATAGTAAGTTAAAAGCTCACACCGTGCTGATAGAGAATTCAGAGAGTGTTACTGAGTCGTATAAGGAATTTTCTGTAGCAGCACAATGCACTCAAGAGGAGCTCAATACGAAGTTGGACGAGCTGATTATTCTACGAAAATAGGAGATCG
Source organism: Sambucus nigra (assembly GCA_949130495.1). Classification (NCBI taxonomy): domain Eukaryota; kingdom Viridiplantae; phylum Streptophyta; class Magnoliopsida; order Dipsacales; family Adoxaceae; genus Sambucus; species Sambucus nigra. The sequence goes on from OX422213.1 coordinate 157,847,850, forward strand.
AGAATTCTATAATTTTCATGGATACCTCGCGCTTATCTCCAGTTCAATTGCAAATTCATGAATTGCAAACAAACAGATACTGCAGCGTAGACTCGTCCAATCTAGAGAAAACCCACCATCCGAGGAAATTAAATTGTTTATTTTTATTTGAATTTTCTTGTTGTAATTGTCTTTTAATATTTTTATTTTCCTATTAATGAGATACTTGTTTTCAAGACTGAGTAGCATTGATTATTAAAATAACGAAGCGTATCGAAATATCTTTCATTGCATTCAATTTTAATACACAGGAATTAAAGAACGATTAATTAAAAATTTTACTAGTTTTATCCGTCCACTTAAGGTCATCCCTAAGCTGATTGTGTTTTTCCTTATTGTATATCAATGCCTCGCGCACTCGGTACTCATACGCATTCCCCAGAGTGTCGCGGCTAATTGGCGGCATTTGAGTAGGATCAAACTAAATAAGCCAATTAGGATCTCGACGTTCGTCCTCTAGTACCATGTTATGCAATATTATACATGATTTCATAATAACCTTCAAGTCATTGTGTTTCCATAATCTAGTCAGGTTTTTTATAAAATGGAATTTTTGTTGCAATATTCCAAATGCTCGCTCAACATCTTTGCGTGTTGCCTCTTGATATCCAGCAAACACACTTTATTTTCTAGTTGTTGGTCTTTTGAAACTCTTAACAATTGTACCGTATGGTGGGTATATACCATCTTCCAGGTAATAACCCATATTGTAAGAGTTCCCATTTATTTCGTACTCTATAGGAGTCGTGTTCCCCTCAAGTAGCTCGTTAAACACAATATATTTGGCCAAGAAATTTAAGTCATTACACAAACTCGATAGTCCGAAGAAATGCCAAATCCACGCATCATAGGAAGCTACAGCCTCTAGGATTATAGTTGCACCTCCTGCATGGCCACAATATTATCCCTTCCATGTGTGAGGACAATTGTGCCATTCTTAGTGCATACAATCAATGTTTCCTATCATTATGAGAAATCCTCGTTTCCCGTTTTCTTCTTGCATTCTTGAAACATCCTCAGCAGTAGGAGAACGACAATATTCATTTTTAAAGCTCCGCACTACAACGTATGCAAATATTTTCACACACTCGATGGCAGTTGTTTCCCCAATGCCTATATACTCATCGGTCATGTCAGCGACACACCCATATGCTAACATATGCATTGCAGCGACACATTTTGTAGACAGGATAGGCCCTTTCTCCCTAGGGAATCACTTTTTTGAACAAAGTAATCGTCTTTTTGTTCTACATCTTCCATTACTCATGTAAATAGTGGGCATTGCATTCTTAATCGACGTTGGAATTATTCGGGACTATAAACTGCATTTGCATCAAAGTAGTCAGCCACTATACGGTTATGGGCAGCTTCCCTATCCCAATGTATAACCCTTCGTTCATTTATTTCTCCTGGATTCATTATATTTTGAGATATGAAAATATTTCTTTGGAATTGATTGTGTACTCCTGCTGCCATTGAATGTGTCGGGACACGTTGGTTGGATGATGAAATAGCCGCAATAAATAATTCCTCCAATGAATCTTTCGACATTATAATGAAATTTTAAGTCGCAAATAACACTTAGATAATTTCCCAAATAATATGACTCAGATGATTTTCTTAAATTGTGGGTGGTTTCCCAGTCTGTAATAAGCCTGGATTTATAGTTTCCTCTCTTGAAATTTATGAAATGACGTTTGTCAGAAGTGAAAAACTTTCATGCCGGGCGTATTATGGCATGACATGAAATTACAATTATCTGAACTAATATCAAATAAAAAAATTCAGAAGTGGAAATGACTCCTGCTAGATGTAATATGAAATGACATTAATCGAAAGTGGAAATGTTACCCGCCCAGAATGAAATGAAATGATTAAAAAGACACTTGTCAAAAGTGGAAGTATTTCCCGCCCGACGTAGTATGCGATGTATAAATAACCGCCTTCGATAAAAATTAAGTCTTCACAAAATAGTTTGGGCAATACAATTATTATTCAGAAAATGAATAGCCCGCAATGGTCAACTGCCGAGGACTACTGCATGCTTAGTGAAATTACTGAGAGATACTATTCAAAATGCACTGACGATGTTATCCCAGAAGGAATACAGGCCATTGTTGGTCGATGGCAGAATATCATGGCAATCTATTACCGTCCTAAGCTTGTATGTAATTTTGAATTACGGTGGTTATGGTTAAAGTCTACTTTAGACCTCTACCAGATGGCGCTAACGAATGGGGAATGTGGGTGGAATCCTTCAACCTTCACACTGATCGTGAAAAATGAGGAACGGTGGGAACGGTTGTGTGAGCAAGTCCCAGGGTTAAGGAGTATCCATGAAGAGCCTTCTTATCTGTTTAGTGGATTTAGTAGCACGCTGTACATTCGTCAGAATATTTGACATAAAAGTTGATTTATTGATGTAGTTCCTTATTTTATGTTTAATGAAATAAAAGTTGATGTTTTTTTCTATACTTAACATTATCAATTGACTTAATAATTCGCATTATCAATTCTTGAAACAACTTCTAAATTTGCAGTAAAAAGATTGAGTATCATTTGGAATAAAAAGAAACGGCTTCATGAGCATTAGAAATTGTCGTACGACTTACTAAAATGTAAGTGATTTTCTTATCTATGAAAGTTAAATATCATAAATTATCCAATGAAACGATTTAAATAGGTAAGGTACTTCGCTACGTAATGCCCGATAACCTGGATAATTGTTACACAAAGTTTCCCATGCCCATTCATCATGGATTACCAATTTGTAATTCTCTTCATCCCATCCACGACCACCAATGTTCATAGCTTTGGCATACAAGTCAAACTTCAATTTGTGCATGAACCAGCATGCACGGATCTCATTAGTTGTACGCCCTCTGTTAGCATTAGGAGGTGTCCTCCATCTTCGCTCGATGGTTATGAAAATGTTAGACAACACCCTATTGTCAGGACTAAAAGGTAAGTCGGAATTAGTTATGGAGTTATACAGCTGGAAGTTGTAAGGACATTTTTGTCCATTAGAATTTTATATGTCGTACGCCGTTACACCGTTGAGAAAATTCAAGAATCATACGCTCATCAACGGAATCCGAATATCAAAGGCAGAAAAGGAATCAGGGAACAGACCGGACCGATCCGGCCCAGATAAAAGAACCGATCCGGTTCATCCGGACCGATCCGCCTAAAGAGACCGGACCGATACGCCTGCTGAGGTGAGGCCAGTGTACCCCGGATCCATAGCGAACCGATGAAGCTAAAAAGTCGAACCGATCCGATGCCAACCGGATCGATCCGCCTTCAAAAAGGAACCGATTCGATGTCACCGGACCGATCCGCCTAAAGAGGCCGGACCGATCGGACGAGGATAATTTCAAACAGAACGTGTTCAGATCATGTTCCAAATTTTAGGGCTCAAGTTCTACTATTTAGTCCCACTATGGGAAGTGGTTTTTCCAAGACTTCTATACACGATTTTCAGAGTAGAGAAAGCCCTAAGTCTTCACCTATTGAGTACCAATACTCTAGGTATTTTGATTCACACAAAATCCATACATTTGTGAATCCTTTTGGTAACCCAGGAACGCAGTTTTGCAGTTCAACCCTTGTGGAGGAGACCGTTCTTCTTCTCCATTGCAGCCCTACTGGAAAGGGATAATTCCAGCCGCGACTACAGAATTCGATACCTGAGGGTAATTCTTAGTCAACTTGTATTTTCATTGTAATCCGATTGTAAGCCATTTTCTTACAAATTATAGTGAAAATAAATGGTTTTGCCCCTGTGGGGGATTTTTTCCTTAATTGCATGTGTTTGAATGTTCTTGCTTAGATTATCATCTTATTCAATCACATACTGCTGCATGTTTAGGGTTTGTTTGTGCTAAAAGGGTTTTATATATAATTTGATCATTTGAACGCAAGCACATACGTTCTCAAATTGGTATCAGAGCAGGTTACGCTAATCTATCGCGTATTCCTTTTTCCGCAAAATTTTTCTAAGATATCAATTTTCTGAAAAAATTGATTTTTGAAAAAGTACGTGTTCAAATAGAGAAGTCATATTATAAAATGCATGTTTTTGACGGGACAAATTATGCTTATTGGAAAGCCCGTATGAGGTCGACTTTAAAAGCCATTGATGAACGTGTCTGGATTTTGGTTGAACGAGGGTGGACTCCTCCCACCGTGACTGTTGATAATGTGACCAACTTGAAACCTGACACTTCTTGGACTGATGAAGAATTTAAATGGTCTTCTTTTAATTCTAAGGGTCTTAGTGCTATTTCTGGGTCTGTCACACCTGATGAGTTCAAACGCATAATGACGTGCACCACGTCAAAAGAGGCATGGGATGTTTTACAACTTACCCATGAAGGAACTAATGCTGTGAAAGAGTCTAAGTTGCAAAATTTGACAACTCAATTTGAAACTATCACCATGCATGAATCTGAATGCTTTGATGAATTTTATGCTAGACTTTTTGACATTGTGAATACTAGCTTTAATCTTGGTGAACATATTCCTAATGCTAGAGTTGTTAAAAAGATTCTTCGTTCTTTGCCTAAGAGTTTTATCCCTAAAGTCACTGTGCTAAATTCTATGGGTAATTTAAATACGCTAAAATTAGAAGAACTTGTAGGAGATTTGCAAACTTATGAAATTGATATGTTCCCTAAAACTGCTAAATCTAAAGATAAGGGAATTGCACTTAAAGCCCAAGAGAGAAGGAGTGAGGGGTCGGTTAGAAAAAGGGTAGAGTCGTCTAGAAAGAGAGAGACTGACACGTCAGATTCTGAGTGTGATTTTGACCTAGATGATTTGGCTCTTTTTGCAAAAAATTTCAAAAGGATTCTCAAATTTAAGAAAAATGGCAATTTTAAAGATAAAAAGAAATTTGAGAAAAATAAGTTTGAAAAGAAAAATGAAAAAGATTTCAAAAAACCTCCTCTGAAAGAAAGTGAGAGATGTTTTGAGTGCGATGGTAAGGGTCATAGAGCCTTTGAGTGTGCCAATCGTCTGAATAGAGAGAAAGGGAAAGCTGTCCTTAATGCTACCCTTAGTGACGACAGTGAGGTCGAGACAGTGGATTCAGGAGATGAGTCACCGCATGAGTGTAACTTCACCGCATTCATGGCCAGCCAAGTGAGCACTCCTAGTTCTCCTCACGACGTTGAGGATGATGCTTCACAGGGACACCTCGACAGTGAAATTGATGAGAGTGAGGGGGAGGATGACTAAAGTGAGAGTGAGAGTGATATTCAACGCGCCTACACTGAGTTATATTCTGAGTCTTTTAAAACTAAAAAAATGTAACAAAGCGTTAGTTCTTAAGATCACCGGATTACAGGATGATTTAAGAAAGGCGAGAGAAAGAGAGTCCTACACCTGCACCGCCCTTAGAGAGAGAGAATCTGCTTGTGTCGAGAAAGAGATTATGTTTAAAGAGAGAGAGAGTATTTTAGAGAAAGAGAGAGGGGACTTGATTAAACAAGTGGATAGTCTTACGAGTCAGCTCCATTCCTCCGTGGAGACTCGGAATAAACTTGAAGCCCTTGTTGCCCAGCTGACTCATGATCTTGAGAAAGCACGGGAAGTCAAGGTTCAAATCGAGGACAGATCTGGGAAGATGGGAAAGATGCTCCTCGGCCCCGCTTTAGGTTTTGGTGATCGTCAAGGAATTGGTTATGATGGTGCCTCCACGTCCCAAATTGCACCTGGACCAGTTCCTGAGTTTAGTACAACTCCTTATGGTCACCGTAAAAAACCTCGAAGGAGAGTTCAACCAAGAAAAGCAAACCAAGGTCCGCCTTTGACTGTGCTCTTTTGTACTTATTCCAAAAGAAAAGGCCACCTTAGGGAATCTTGCTATAGCATGGTTCGAACACGACGTACTACTGCTCCACCACGTCATACTGATAAATTTTCTAGTCTGAGAGAGCGAGTTGAGTTCTTAGCTGCCACGACTCAGAGTTTGATGAAAGAATTCCGACGGATGTCTTCGCCGTTAGTGAATGCTTCTCACATTCCAGCTAAAACCAACAATAACAAAGTCAAACATAAGGTCATCTCTACTTGGGTACCTAAGAAAGATAAAAAGGCTTTTGTTGTTCATGTTGCTCTCAAAGCACATAATACCTCACAGTGGTATTTTGATAGTGGGTGCTCCAGACATATGACAGGCGATGCCTCATTTTTTACGACTCTTGAGGATTATCAGGATGACAGAGTCACCTTTGGAGATGGGAGCAAGTCTAGCGTTATAGGACGTGGTACTATCGAGTTACCTGGATTTCCTAAGCTAGAAAATGTTTTGTACGTCAAAGGTTTGAAAGCAAACCTTCTCAGCATTAGCCAGCTGTGCGACACTAACCTGGCAGTAAAGTTTGATCGGGATACGTGTAAAGTCTACAATCAAGCCGGTAAGCTTTTGATGCAAGGTGTGAGGACCGAGGATAATTGCTATGGGACTGAGCCCACATCCTCACTTGTCTGCAACAGCGCCACGATCACTCCTATGGATCTGTGGCACCAACGTCTAGGTCACGTGAACTTTAGAGATCTCAATCGCTTAGCTAAAAATGACCTAGTACGTGGCTTACCATCTCTTAGAAAGTCAACTTCGGCTGTTTATGGACCCTGTCAGTTGGGAAAACAAATTCGTAGTCCCCATAGGAAGTTGCATTCCATTACCACCTCTCGTGTTCTTGAGTTGATTCACATGGATCTTATGGGTCCTACTCGTACTGAGAGTCTAGGTGGTAAGAGGTACATCCTCGTGATGGTAGATGATTTCTCCAGGTACTCCATTGTAGGTTTTCTGAGAGAGAAATCCTATGCTGTAGAATTTTTAACGACCAAGTGCCGTGTTTTACAAAATCAACATGGTGTCACTATTAACAGGATGCGTAGTGACAATGGCACTGAATTCACAGAAGCAAAGGTAGACCTTTACTGTGATAGCCTCGAGATCAAACATGAGTTTTCTGCTGTGAGAACTCCTCAGCAAAATGGGATTATTGAGAGAAAGAATAGAACGATCCAAGAGATGGCTAGATCTATGCTTCTAGGTCGTAAAGTTTCTAGGAGATTTTGGGCAGAGGCAGTGTCTACTGCATGCCACACGGTGAATAGGGTTTATTTGCGTCCACACAAACTTCAGACTCCTTATGAGTTGTGGACTGGCAAGAAGCCCAACCTGGCATATTTCCGTGTTTTTGGGAGTAAATGCTACATCCTACGGGATAGAGAGCAATTAGGAAAGTTCAACTCCCGGAGCGACGAGGGAATATTTCTAGGATATTCATCGACTTGCAGAGCGTACCGGGTTTTTAACCTGAAGAGCTCTAAGGTTATGAAATCAATAAATGTCACTGTGCAAGATGACGAACCTTCGACGGTTATTGATCCTAACCTTCAGTGTGAGGATGAGAATTATTCTGACAGTGGTTTACCTGTTCCTCTCTCACACTCTGTGGACCCTACTCCTGCGCTAGGGGACACACCTGCTTGGGTTCGCAAGAGTCATGACCCTTCTGCCATTGTTGGTGATCCCATTCTAGGGGTCAAGACTCGTGCTTAGCTAGAGAACGTTGTTAGCCATCTTTGCTACACGTCCAAAGTCGAGCCCAAGAACCATAAAGAAGCACTCAAGGATGAACACTGGATATCTGCTATGCAGGATGAGTTGCTTCAGTTTAAAAAGAATGATGTCTGGGAACTTGTCCCCCGACCTAGTGAGATTAATGTGATAGGTACCCGGTGGATTTTTAAGAACAAAATGGATGAAAATGGTACCATAATCCGAAATAAGGCTAGGTTGGTCGCTCAAGGCTACACACAGATAGAGGGTGTAGACTTTGGGGAGACATTTACTCCTGTTGCGAGGCTTGAGTCCGTCCGTCTTCTACTCGCCATCGCATGTCATCTGCGCTTCAAGGTATATCAGATGGATGTCAAGAGTGCCTTTCTGAATGGCATTCTACAAGAGGAGGTTTATGTGGAACAACCAAAAGGGTTTGAAGACCCTCAGCACCCAGAACACATCTACTATCTTAGGAAAGCCTTGTATGGTTTGAAGCAAGCACCCCGTGCTTGGTACGAGAGGCTTACTTCCTATCTCTTAGCTCGTGGCTTCAATAGAGGGGGAGTAGATATGACGTTGTTTGTCAGGAGAGATGACAGTGCTATTTTGGTTGCCCAGGTCTATGTGGACGACATAGTCTTTGGATCCACATGCTCACCACTTTGAGGAGGAGATGAAAAGTGAGTTTGAGATGAGCATGGTTGGTGAGCTTACATTCTTCCTTGGTCTCCAGGTTCATCAGCTAGAGGATGGGATGTTCATCTCCCAATCAAAGTATGCTAAAGACCTAGTGAAGAAATTTGGTTTAGACTCCGCTAAGCATGCATGTACACCTATGAGTACCACTACCAAGCTTAGTAAGGACACTTTAGGCAAGGACGTAGAGCAAACCTTATATCGGAGTATGATAGGTAGTCTTCTCTACTTGACTGCCAGTCGTCCCGACATCGCCTTTAGTGTTGGAGTCTGTGCGCGATATCAGGCATCCCCAAAAGAGTCACATTTACTTGCTCTAAAATGTATTATTAAATACGTGAGTGGGACTCTCTCATACGGGATTTGGTATTCCTTTGATACCGATGACCGTCTATCCGCCTATTCGAATGCCGATTGGGCTGGGGATGTAGATTGATGTAGGAGCACTTCTGGTGGGTGTTTCTATTTTGGTTCTGCTCTTGTCTCCTGGCTGAGCAAGAAACAAAATTCCATCTCTTTGTCCACAGCGGAGGCTGAGTACATAGCTGCCGGGAGTTGTTGCACACAACTCTTGTGGATGAAGCAAATGCTGGAGGATTATGGGATTTCACAGGACACCATGACCATTTCCTGTGACAACACGAGCGCGATACACATATCCCGCAATCCAGTTCAGCATTCGCTCACCAAGCACATCAGGATACGTGAGCACTTTATTCGTCAGTTAGTTGAGGAGAACACTGTATCCCTGAGTTTTATTCCCACCGACCGTCAGTTAGCCGATATTTTCACGAAACCTTTAGATGCCCTTAGATTTGAGAGTCTTAGGAAGTCTTTGGGGATTTGCACAGTTGACTGAGGGGTTGGTCTATGTCTACAATAGGATGCTTCTTCATGTTCATATCATATGTTTCCTATTGCTAGTCTATTGTATTTGTACCATTGCTTAGTTATACAACTTTGTTTTATTCTTTTTACTTTTTATATTTCTTTTGAAAAATACAAAAAGATTTTACTTTAAGAAAAGCACAAAAAGATTTTATTTTGATAAAATTTTTGAAAAATCCAAAAAGATTTATGTTTTTGCTTCTTTTATGGATGAGCATGTAAGATAGCCAAGTCACAACTTCATTCCATTTATCCATGTGACTGTTTGATAGAGATTTGAGACGCTACATCATTTCATCCATGGGCTTTACTTAGTATGGAGTCTTTGAGATGTAATTAGTGATATCGTCCTACATGTTTGACTCCTATATCCTTTATTGCACACATGCACGGCTATATTTGATTATTGCACTTGTATATCTCATATTGGCTTGAGTGTTTCCATCTCAATTCTATCTATACATTGTACAATATGCGATAAAACTTGACAAGATTGGAATGCATGTAAAAACCGTTAAGGTGAGACTGTGTGTTTTTGTATAACGGGGAGGGGCTGTGAAAGGTAATCTTCTATCCTTTGCGCAAAAGCCACCGTTAAAAAGGACCTAAAAAATGGAGGAATTTTAATATCCGAGGTCCAAAGAGGTTAAAAGAGCCCGAAAAAAATTAAAGGCAATAAAAAGCACTTCATGCCAAATATGGGCCACTTAGGTTTCACCATCAATTCTCCAAAGTTTGAGAATTTAGAATGCCTTTATTCAAAATTATATCTGAGGGAGTTTGGTTGGAGAATTTTTAAACGGGTTTGCACTTCCTTGAAAGTCCTGAAAAAGCATAAAATCATTTTGGACGTTATTGGTGTGAAAATCATTTTGATCTTTGATTTGTTGATTTGATTGAGTCAATATCTTATACTGTCACTCTTTTACACCAAAGGAAGCATTTGAGTTCATTCGCTAGGAATATCCTATATTCATCGTGCACATATGTCATGTTTGTATGCTTTGATTTTCATATCAAATTTGATCACACCACTTCATTTTCGTTATCATCGACTTGGTTGCTTTGTGTTCATTCATGGTGTGATATTATCTGTGTGACACCCCGCACTTGCTTATTTGATTTATTTCTCTCATTTGTCTATTTGGGGACATCATAAAAAGGGGGAGAATGAATTATCTTATTATGGGGGAGATTTGAATGGTTTAGTTTGCTATGGTTGAATGAATTATCTTATTATGGGGGAGATTTGAATGGTTGAGTTTGCTATGGTTGAGTTTGCTCATAAATTGGTATATATGTTTATCTCACTTCAAACTCGATATGTCACGTGGTATTTTGCTTTTTTCTCATGTGTGTAGGTACTACTTTGATGATCACTGAATTGCACACCCTGATGAAAAAAGCGTTGAGATTCCTGAAGATTTGAAGACCAAACGCTGTAGTCTTATTCACTTGTACTCTTTCAGTTTTGGGTTCATGGAAGGGTAGATTTGTATAGGCATTTTTATTTTGATAATTCGGATGTTTTTATGTTTGTACCGTCATAAACATAGGGGGAGATTTGTAAGGACATTTTTGTCCATTAGCATTTTATATGTCGTACGCCGTTACGCCGTTGAGAAAATTCAAGAATCATACGCTCATCAACGGAATCCGAATATCAAAGGCAGAAAAGGAATCAGGGAACAGACCGGACCGATCTGGCCCAGATAAAAGAATCGATCCGGTTCATCCGGACCGATCCGCCTAAAGAGACCGGACCGATACGCCTGCTGAGGTGAGGCCAGTGTACCCCGGATCCATAGCGAACCGATGAAGCTAAAAATCCGAACCGATCCGATGCCAACCGGATCGATCCGCCTTCAAAAAGGAACCGATCCGATGTCACCGGACCGATCCGCCCAAAGAGACCGGACCGATCCGACGAGGATAATTTCAAACAGAACGTGTTCAGATCATGTTTCGAATTTTAGGGCTCAAGTTCTCCTATTTAGTCCCACTATGGGAAGTGGTTTTTCCAAGACTTCTATACACGATTTTCAGAGTAGAGAAAGCCCTAAGTCTTCACCTATTGAGTACCAATACTCTAGGTATTTTGATTCACACAAAATCCATACATTTGTGAATCCTTTTGGTAACCCAGGAACGCAGTTTTGCAGTTCAACCCTTGTGGAGGAGACCGTTCTTCTTCTCCATTACAACCCTACTGGAAAGGTATAATTCCAGCCGCGACTACAGAATCCGATACCTGAGGGTAATTCTTAGTCAACTTGTATTTTCATTGTAATCCGATTGTATGCCGTTTTCTTACAAATTATAGTGAAAATTAATGGTTTTGCCCCTGTGGGGGATTTTTTCCTTAATTGCATGTGTTTGAATGTTCTTGCTTAGATTATCATCTTATTCAATCACATACTGCTGCATGTTTAGGGTTTGTTTGTGCTAAAAGGGTTTTATATATAATTTGATCATTTGAACGCAAGCACATACGTTCTCAGAAGTCTTCATTTATGAGCCATGTCTGTGAATCCATTTCTTAAGAAAATGGTAATGTGAGTCATAATCTGCATATAATTTATAATATTTAAGTGTCTAAATAATCAATATGACCGATGTAAGACGGTTGAATGTTTCCCGTCTGCAAGTACCTGACTTGATGTGAGTCGAAAGTGGAATTATTACCGGCCCACACTGTGATATGACATGAATATATACCCCATATGGTGAATGATGATAAACTAAAATATGTAATTTATTTATGACAATTTATTTACTTTGTAATTTGTAATTTATATATGATAATTTATTTACGACTAAATTTGTAAGAGTAATCTTTATTTATGAACACCTTGTAGCTTATTTATGAGAACAAATTTGAGTAATAAATAATATGTCGCAGAACAAATAAATGCATAATAAATAATAAACTTAAGTGCCACAAATTTGGATTAACACAACTTAAATAGTCATCCTGGTTTTGCAATACAATATAATAATTCATTACCCCGACGTTCGATCGTAATATGATGGAAAAAAATCATCCATAAAGTCATCGTCGTTGTAATTGGGTTGTGGCTGAACATATAAGGGGTATGAGATATGTTGCGGCATATAATCCTCGGCGAGATTTGGAGTAGGATTGTAAGGTTTAACACTATCGGATCCCATATACGATTGAGATGAGCTGGATCCCATGAACTGTTGAGATGAGCTGCCAACAATACAATAATTGTTTAATTCCTCCCGTAGGGCCCTTTTTCTCTCGTAATACATTCTTTTCCGCTCAACATACTGTTCTCAAATGGTTTTCAAACAAAATTCATGTTCTATGAACATCGTTCTCCAATCCTCCTTATATGAATTGGCCGACTGTGCATGACTACGTGTAGTGGGCCTCGCTATATCAACTGCCATAGAACGACCTTCCGAATCCACCACATCCATTTACCACCTTATCGGAATTAAACGTTCAGATGATTGTGTGGTATGTTGAATATTGTACTAAACGTTCCCCAGTGTTGACGAAGGTGGGAATGGAATTCTTAAGTCCGCAGGATCCATTGTCGTAAATCCGACACCATCGTGGTTAGCCCAACGAAAAAAAATTGGTAACATCGGACCTCGATATGCTACACTCCAATATAGATCCCATTCTGCTTGATTAATGACTAAATCATTGATGAGTGCATTATTTTTTATATTTTATACCCAAATTTATACTCTGTTAGTCCCATTTTAGTGTATTTAATAAGTTCTTAGGACTATTTTATTAAAAAGAGAAAAAAATGCGAGAATGATTAAATTCATATTGAAAATGACAATTTTAAGTAAAAAATGGGCACTGCGATAATTTTATAATATTCTTGTGCTAATTTGTGAAAAAAGTTGCCTAGTGAAATTTTTGCAGATAATGATGGAATTTGGTGCAAATTGATGATCAATTCAAAAAAGGGGCGAAAAATCTGATTTTTACGGTCGTTCGAAAAAATGTTGTTTTTACACTTGTGAAATCGTAAAAAAATCTTAAATTTTTATTCTCCGATTTGGACTAAACTCGGCATGATATAAGAGTTTTCAAGTGGGGGGAAATTCCGTCCCTTATCACGATCCAAAGATTAAAGAGGTGGAGAGATAACTACCAACACTATTCGACCAATCAGAAAGAGTCCCACCACAACTCAAATACCTCACCACTTGTCCTATAAAAAGGACCCTTCGGCTCATAATTTCGTAGACAATTGGAGAGGAATTTCGTGGAGGATTTCGGGGAGCAACTTTGAGTAATTGTAATCAATTTGAGGGCCAAGTTTTTATCATTTTTTTTAGAGGATTGAAGATTGTTGTGAGAGAACTGTTTGTAAGTTTGGTTTATTAATGAAGATCTCTACTCATTCTTGTAATTTCTCCTTCATTATGGTAGCTTAATTCTTATATTAGGAGTAGGGAGAAGTTTATCATAGTTAGCTAATATTGTCACGTTAATTTTATCGTTGTCTATTCTCTACTTGTTTTAATTGTTATTAAAGATTCGGTATTCATTTTAAAGTGACACGAGAGTGTGTTTTAAAACCTTCAAGATTGTTTTGTCAAATCAAGTTTTGAGATTCAAAAATAGTAATTTTTGATGGATTATGCTTGCACTTTGATTGTTTTGATAGTCCATGCTTAAATACATTTGCGAATTTTAAAACTTGTATTTTCTAAGAGAATAGGGATTTTAGTCGTCTATTAGAGACGTTAAAAATATTTTGAACATGATCGTCATATTTTTCGAATTAAACGCGGCGAGAGTCGGTTTGATTTGAGTTATAAAAAGGGAATGACAACATTAAATTAGTGTGCAATATTAGTTACGTGATAAATGGACCCCGAATCCTAATTATTTCCTAATTGTTTACAAATCTCTTGTGTTACTCTCATTTATCGTAGTTACTTTTATTTTGTGTAATTTATAATTATTCTCTACCCCATTTGATCTAGTTGGACAGTTGCAATTCTTTGAATAATTAAAATTGACAAATCCTCGTGGGTTTGACCCGTACTTACACTCGCTATTCTATAATAGCCCGTGCACTTGCGGTATTTTATAAAATTGACAACAATTATCCCCAACAAACTCCCATTCGTTGTTTCGATAAAAAAAGTGATGGCGTTCCAAATAGGACATTGGGTGTTGTGGGTCGTGAGGGATCGTGATGCTACCCGCCAACTGTCTATAACATTTGTCGCCGAGATACCACGTCCCCCCGAGTTCTGGATCCAATAGAATGTAGCGTCGCATGCTCAATTGTCTTGCAACATTTACCGGCCCTATATTATTTTACGGCAACATTAAAAATGGTTGCTGTGTAATAGAATCCGGCGACCGACCCTCTAATTGTTCTTGCATTGAACTGGATTTAAACCTCATTTGCCCCGCAATTATTGCCCAATTATCGATCGACCAGTGTAGCATTAGAGGCCAAACATTGGGCGCATCAACAAGTCGGAGAGGAGCAGTTGTGTTCAAGTACTCGTACGCCCAATATTGAAACATAAAAAATTTAACGTCATAAATGAATGATGACGGCCTTAATAGACCTTGTCTCGGTGGGGAGCTAGAGGTTGGTTAACGTCACAAATTGAATCCACTCTTTTACGAGCAAAATAACGATTCAATCAAATATTCACCTCCATAATTTTTTAATAAGGGCTAAAAGTGAAAAATGAAATAACAATTATTTTTAATTTATAATTATAGAATTATAAATTAAAAATTAAAAATTAATGAGAGAAGAGTGTTGAAGAGTTAGAAGAAATTGTGAGAAATAATGAATGAGAAATGGGGTATTTATAGTTAAATGAGAGGGGTTTAAAGTATGTATGTATATATATATATATATATATATATAACATTTTATACAACGGCTATGAAACACAATGGTAGCAAAGGGATGGGGGTCACGTAGGTCGGGCGGACAAAAGATGTCCGCCTGTCTTGGATGGCCAACATTTTACTGTCCCAACCCCAATTTACAGTTGCCCATTGCAAGATTCACCATGTAACTCGTCCCATAAACCCATAGATTTATGGGATCCCACTGTGGTTGGCAGAATAACTATCTTTAATACGAAATGCTTATAAAGTAGCAAGCAAAGCTAGTGAGATATATATTTAGCAAAAGTAAAGAAATAAAATAATTTACTTTCCTGGTTAGATGATCTGATCGTGAAAAAGTCTTTCTAGTTTCTTGGACAGACTGTTTTCTTCTCCTTCACCATCCATATCCAACAAGGACACCTCCCCGGCACAGTCACCAAATGTAGGAAGGTAGTGTAATCGGGGTCTATGATTAACTGGATCTGGTGAGGCATTACTTGCCTTCAATGGATATTAAAGGAGTAATCTGGTATAAATATTTTCTGGCGTAGCATTCAACAATAATAATATCAAATGCTTAATCTCTATGAAAGAACCTTTGAAAGCTTTAGAGAAGATGGTGAGAGAATATGCACTATAGAATAAGAAAGATAGGCTTGCATGGTGTAAAAGCACTAAGTGTGTGTGTAATATGTATGCTATGGACTCTACCATTGATGATATAAATATGGTGTAAAATACTATGACTACAAAGCTAAAACTTCAGGCTTCAATGATTTTTTTCTTGAGACTAAGAGCCTCCATTTATGTAAAGTACTCTTGCCTCTTTTTCATATTTTTTTCTCTAGTGAGGGATAAGCCTTCTATTTATAATAGGTGTGGGTGAATTAGATTCACCCAAATGTGACATGTGTCCTCATTAAAATAATACAAATGAACTTGTCTTTATCAATTAAATGATATAATAAAACTTGTGGGGCTCAAAAATGACGTAGCCAAGGACAGACTCTATGCTTGACCCAAAATAGTTATTTTATAAAATATATGCATGTCAAGTCCCTTAGTCTGTGGGACTAAAATAAATAAGTAAATATTAAATTTTCATTTAAAAATGATATTTTTTCTGAATTGCATGGCATTTATGCGCTGAGCATGATTTGTTGAGAGGCCGTGAGCCTGCTCGACTGACTGTTAATTTAATTATGACTTCTTGAGGGATATGAACCCTCCCAAATGACTACAAATAAAATATATTGTTAGAGGGATGTGAAGCCTCCTTGAGTGACTGTTTATGACAATGACTTATCGAGGGACCTTAACCCCCTCGACTAACTATAATGTAAATGACCTCTCGAGTGACGTTAAGGTCCCATCAGGGAAGTGTGACTTTATCGAGTAGCCGTGAGTTACTCGAGACTTTTGGTGATGTTCTCTCTTATATTAGAATGGTTGAGCATTTTACCTCACTCAATGAACCTTACTCTCCAGCCTCTAAGCCAAAATCCTCAAAGATCCCACTGGCTACTTTGGTGGGCTCCTCGAGCCCTGCTAAGTCGAACCACTGATCAGACAAAAGTACCCTTCTTAGTAACCTGTAATACAAATTACCATTAGTACTAAATAAATGCGTAATTAATATAAATTATAATTGGTACTAAGAAGCTCTGGACCCCTTTACACTAGCTCCTTCGTACAAAAGTCTCTTGCTTTGTGAGAGAGTTGTGTACGCATAATTTGTATTTTTATTTTTATTTCCAGTAAGATATTTTCAAGGCTCTTATATGCTAAGAGATTGTTGCTACGCGGGCGGATGTAATATTTGATCGTCAAAATACTATAGGGCTGATGTAATATTTTATCGTCAAAATACTATAAGGTTGAGTGGAATGTCTAAAAAGTCTTACAACGGATCTTTCAATGTAATGCAGAATA
This sequence comes from Sambucus nigra, assembly GCA_949130495.1. Lineage (NCBI taxonomy): Eukaryota > Viridiplantae > Streptophyta > Magnoliopsida > Dipsacales > Adoxaceae > Sambucus > Sambucus nigra. The sequence goes on from OX422213.1 coordinate 157,864,853, forward strand.
TCATTGGTGTCAATTTAGTTACTTCCTTTTTTTTTCTTTTTCCATCTTTTCAAAGATCATTTTGTTTGTTAGAGTTTAGATGTAAATGAGAATTATGATATGCATTGTAGCTATAATCTTAATATTAGAGAACAAGGGATTCAGTTTGTATGTATAAGGCTCATCCCTCTCATTCAGAAATGCTTGTCTTTATAATTTTAATGTTTTATTTAATTTAAACCATGCCTAGTTCTTCTTTGATAAAGTGCATGGGAAATTGAAAAATGGATCACCATGAAAATTTTTGATACCTTATTTAGATTGTCGCGGGATTTTGAATGGTTAGGAAAAAATCTTAGGATGGTTTTAAATATTGATTAATAACATTACATATTGTCAATTGTTCCTCTAGCATCCTCAAGCCATTGATCCTAAATTCTTAGTTTTTTTAATTTTTAAAATCAAATAAATAAACATGTTCAAGAAAGGAACTTCCCTCAACCTACTCATGCACGTCTCTTTTTCTAATGCATGAAATTAGTTCCCTTCAAAATCTTATACACCCAAAAAATATGTTAACTCCCCCCAAACCACGCATACACGCTACTTTCAAAAATTACCTTATTTCTCCCTGTTTTTTCCATCATCATTTGAAATATCTTCAAATCACCTCTCACCACTCGCCCCGACCTCTACTATCTGTCTCCCCCTCCTTAATCCACCTTCCACCATAATCATTTCAACCCCTTCCTTAGCTATACCTTACCCAGTCACACGACTCACACTGTCGGGTTCACCATTTTATAAGTTTGCCTTTGTTCCGTAAGTTTCTCTCTTAGTTTAGGTCTGTGGTTTGAAGAAATAGTTTTTCTAAATGGGTTTACATTGGTTGCAGGAGATTTTGGTCTAAGCGGGGATATGGGAGAAAGGTTTGACATAGACGGTAGGGAGATTCGATAAATCCATGATGTTGTTTCATCTCATGACACGATCTACATGTTTTATTTGAATTTATATAAGTAAATAGGCCAAAAGTATGTTTGATTATTCTGATAATTAGAGTCGTATGGTCTTTTTAGCAAACACTACCTTCCCAACAAACAATTGGATACCGGGTACTAAATAATATATTAATTTGTGTGAAAACATTATGAAAGACTAAAAAAATTAGTTGTCATTAATGAAAAGGCCCTTTAGTGTGTACTTTAGGTAAAACAACTTTTTTTCAATTTTTAGTAAAATCCAATTTTATCTTCTTAAACGCTAAACATGCATCTAAATGATTTAATCCATTAAACAATTAAAGCATGCGGTAAAAGAAATAATTTCAGGAAAAAAACCTTTCGGGTAAAATCTTTTTATTTCATTATGAACAGTAAGTCGCAACTTACAATATAGAAAATCTGCAATGAATCTACTGCAACAAATCCACATAGACACGCAGTCTAAATCAACAAAGGACTCCCGCAAGAGCTACAGCACTCATCATCAGCAAGGCATACCCGCAAGCATCCCCAATGACCTCAATCAGTGTAATGAATGAATGAACTACCTTCTAGTAAACGCGTTCAAGATCACAAACTATAAAACAGAGCCATTTGATATTGAATAAACTCTGGATGATAAAGAACTATATGGGATTTTTCGAAACTGTTCTATTCTGAAAAATGTTTAAGCAGTGGTGTATTTATTTTTGAGTAAACAAGAGTCCAATGAAAATAAAACACAAAAATCGAGGCGACGGGTCATTCGAGCGACATGAGCATATCGTTAGAATGATGTATACTGTCGTTTGAGCGACAGTTAAAATGCGATTTTCTTTTTAAATAAATCCTCGAATTTTCAATAAACATTTTAACTCATAAACATTTAAAATATGTTTTATCAAATATTAAATTTTATTCCCAATATTTTAAAAACATTCAACTCATCCGTCATTTAATCAAAATTCTAAATCACATAAATTCTCTTAAGTATTCATACCTGAGTGATCTAGAACAAACTGAGTATGAAGAGTGCAACTTGACTTGATTTCTACTTCAAAGCTTTCAATTGCAAATTCTTCAATCTTAAACTGTCGTAGGCTTAAATTATTTTCAAATTAAAAACTAGACTAGATTCAAATTATTTTGTTCGGAATTAAGACAATTACACACAAATTGACTCGATTAGAAATTTGTTCCTACAAATCTCCCCCTTTAGGTATTCCTGGACGAAACCAAAAAAATACTATAAGCCGTAAAACATTTGTCCTATCCCATAAACCCAAAATGATAAAAATACAGGATATGAAATCGGCTAGCATCTGAATCTGAAATCGGTAAGAATTTGTCTCTAAATGTGATGTAGTAATAAATATTTGAATCTCTAAACAATATACCTACACACACAAGACAACAACATATGCCTAAGTGAAGTATAGAGGAACAAAAAAAATATATCAATATAGCATGAATAAATAAACAAACTCCCCCTACATCACATATATCTCCCTCTTTTTGCCTGGAATAGGCAAATCGTGGGACATACAAACCAAATCTAGCAAGAATAAATAGATGTGAACTGCATAGCAAGATAAATAAATCTAAGTATTAGCATGACAATGGATAGTGAAAGATAGCAGTAAATGGATAAAAGTCAGAATAAAAAAGACTAGGTCATCAATAAGAATATACATCCATGTCATAAACACAAAAATGCAGATATAAAATGTCCATCAGTAAAAGAGTACATCTTATCAGACAAATAATCAATACATCATACATCTCAATTGTCTCAAATACAATGTCTCGACAAAATAAATAACTAAATTGTAGGTGTATCATCATCATCCTCATCATCATCACCATCAGAGTATGTAGTTGAAATATGCCCTAAGCCAAAAGAACTAGCTCCTCTTCTCTGATCTATGTGCCTCATCTCGTCAAAGAATGTTGACATCCATAAGTCTTTACGGGAACGAACCTCAGCCTCAGCATCAAATCTATCCATCATAGCATCATACTTCCTACCCTGAGAAACTACCTGTGCCTGTAAAGTATAAAATTCCTCCTCGATAGGCCGTCTAAGTGCATATGTGTAAGGGCAAGGCTGAGAGGCATCAGGAAAGGGATCAATGGGACCCTCTGGCTGGGAAGAACATCCAGCTCCTGAAAAGCTCCCTCTGTGGTGGTCGTCTCGCTCTCGCCTCTGCACCCAGATGACACTCTGAACGAGTAAGCATGCTATGATCAATGAAAGCAGACTCGGAGAGACATAAATCATCCTATAAAATAGGAACTACAATAGATGTGCAAATACTATAAATAAGGAGTACATAGGGAAGAGAAATGCAAACAGGGGCGTTACCGATGATAGTAACAGATGACATCACTCGGAACAGAATAGTGGGAAAATCGTTGTCCTACTCTTAGGATACAGAGTACATGAAATAGTTAATATCATAACCAATCTGAGTGTGATTGATCCTAGGGTAGATTGATGATGTCACAAACTTATTAAGAATGCGAAAGGCTGTGCGTAGCTGACGGTGATACATAGAAGTACTGACTGGAGGGATCTCCCAGAAACAGTGGTGGAGAATATCCTCAGATGGTGGACTATCATCACCCATCCGGGGAAAAATAGCGTCAGGGATCCGCGGAATCTATAGCGACTCGTCTATCAGATTAGCTATGACGAGAATAGGAACGCCACGAACGGTAGACTGAATCCCCTCAGAAGTGTGGATACAAGGTACAAGAACTCTCTGACAATGTCAAGATAGACCACACCATAAGCCTCAAATAAGGAATCCAAACTCCTACCTACCAGCCAATGAGGAATGGATAATTGGTCGAATGCAGAGACCACAAAAACTTGCTCCCTAAAAACTGCACGGATGTGAAGTCCGAGCATATAATAGTGCTCGTACTCGACAATGGTTTCCCATTTCACAACAGAGTAGAGAGGGCAGTGAGTCCGAGCTGGCTGGGCACAAAAGGATGTAGACAACTCATCTAGAAGACCAGAAGTGGCACCTCGACATCTAAGAGGTATAGCTACCAAAAAAAATATCGCGTAGTGTAAGGAAAGATAGGTTTCATAGCACAGATGACTACGAACCTATCTCCGTACACAAATCCAATCGAACCATCGCGAACACCATCCATAAAGTAGCCTAAACAATCAGATAAACAAACTCAACAAATGTAACCCATCAAAAAGACACAAGTGTAGGTATCCCAAAAGAATCCAAAGAAACATATATACCAGAAAATTTTTAAAACAAATATCTTGGATAAATTTGGAATACACACAGGGCACAAAAAAATGATGCATAAACTTTACTGGCAGCCCCAAAACTTGACATTTTTTAGATTAAAATAACATAAACACCCTACACGCTGATTTGATTTTTTTTGAAATACCAACAACAATGTAGGAGTGCTATGTGTTTTAATCCAAAAATTTCAAACAAACCTTATCTCAAACGTGATTTTTTATCCTAAACCAGAAATGAGAATGAATAACACGGTATTCAGTAGCAAAATGAAGTAAAATGTGTACATTCACTTCATTCAAGAGTTAAAATCACAAATCATCAGAAACCCATCTAACAAAAATCAACCATAGCAAATAAAATACAAAAAAATACCTCGAACAGTGAAACTCAATCTCTGTGATGAAATGGCGATGAACCAGAGGAATTTTTTTATGTAAACAGAGTTCGAAAGAGGAAATCGAAACTTAGAATACAGAATAATGGAGTTTTTTTTTAAATCGCATATTGGTCGCTATAACAGTGAGAGAGAGTAAAAATGAACTAAAGACGTCGACTGAGCGATATAACCAAGAAACCCTAATGTCGCTCGAACGGTAAAGTTGTCGCTCGAACGAAAAGCAGTGTCGTTTGAACGATAATATCGCGCGACAATAGATCTCGCTCGAACGATATATGTGTTTCGCTTGAGCGACATGAAGAAACTTACATAAAAAACTCAAAACATGATAAGGTTTTGTCCACTGAAATTTGTTTTCATAAAAAGCTTACTGGAAAGGCCAAACAGTAATAAAACAGACTCAAAACAGAAAAAAAAAATGAGAAACGATGTGAGTTACGTGATAACATAGTACCGATGTGCTCAAACATGGTTATGGAATGCATGGATGTGAACTACAACAAATGAGTCACAATATTAACACGTCGAAGCGTTCAAGAAGCTCTAATTGATAGCGAAATATCATCAAACTTTATTTTAGCCATATGTGACGATTAAAGTGTGAGCTAAATGAACTAAACAATCAAACATGCACACAAATCTGGAATTTTGATGATTCTACATACAATAGCCTCATGATACGATTTTTCAATGTTGGGATTCGTGGTGTAAACCCGTTTGAATTATCCCTGCAAACTCCCTCAAATATAACATATTTTTTATTGGAATGAACATAATCAAATTGGCCCATTTTGGCATATGATTCTTTTAATTTTTTTCGGGCTCTTTTAAACGGTGGCTTTCACGACGAGTCAATTTTACACTCTCGCAACCCTTTTTCGTGAACACTCATAATTTTTTTTATTACAATCCTCACGAAAAACGGTTCTTACATGCACACCTCCTCCTCATGTTTACTTACGCATAGATGATAAAATTGAGATAAAAACATCTCACCAAGATGAAATATGCAAGAGATGTCAAACATTCATATAAACTCGTGCATGTGTGCTAAGATGGCATATACAAAGTCGAATCAAAATGTATATCAACTTCAAACCAACCCCATAATACAATGGTTAAGATCATTCTAAGAACCAATAATGATGACCAAATGTCCTAACCACATGAAGAATGAAAGGATGGGGGTCCAAGTACACCAATATGCCACATCAAACATGTAAACTCATGACACAAAAAAATAAAAATCTTTTTATGTTTTTCAAAAAATTGACTGTTGATACCAAAATTAATATGCTGACGTGGACGAATAATAAGAAGACACATGGCACAATAACAACGAGGAAGTTTATTTCCCCCGACCAACTCATGTTCTCTCCGAGCAACAAGGATACACCGAGGAACTTTAGCACTCCGAGGTACTCCAGCGCTCCGAGGAACTCCTGAGCAACGAGCAACTAAGGCGGTCCGAGCTGCACCTCGGCCCCAGCATTGATTGCCAGATAACCAACAGTTCAACTATTCATTGAATGCTTATTATCTTGACGCACACGCTGCATTAAATGTATTACCCTTTCATATGTATATCATTTAATGTATCAACCCTTTCATGTACAGCCTAAGGGCTATAAATACCTTGTATCACCCCCATTCAAAGGGACCAGAATTTCTTGAGAGAACATATACTCGAGAATTCTCAAACACTCAGCAATAACATAACAGTGGACGTAGGCCATTCATATAAGGCTGAACCACTTTAAAAATCTTTGTCTCATTTTATTTATCTGTGATTGAATAATTAGATCGATCTAGTTTTTTACATCAACAGATTGGCGCCGTCTGTGGGAAACGACTGTTGTTATCGTTTTTCACCAAAAATCATTCATCATTAATGGCAGATAATCCGGAATCCAGCAATCGAAATGCTGGAACCTCTCCAAATCCATCTGCACCACCAATTATTCCAGATCTGACTGGAATAATGGCAAATCTGGCTCAGGGCCAAACCGTCATGCAAGATACGATGCGACAACTCATCCAAACCCTTCATGGCAGTGCACCAACCCATTTCGGATCATGAAATCTCCAAAGAAATACCCGTGCGCCTTCTTTATGTACCAGGCGTGTTAATAAAGAATCCCATGATCGACCAACTGCTCGACAAGATAAATCCCAGGAAGCCACTTCAACGCGATCAGTTGCTCGAACCAATAGGACCGAGGAAGGAAATGATGCTTGGAAAGGTTCCATTCAGCGGTTGGAGGATAGATTGGGAGAAATGGCTAAGGCCAAGAACCCTCTACAACGAACCTTTGTTCGAGGAACACCTTTTGTCCAGGATATTGTTAATTTTCCTACCCCGTCAAAATTTAAAACCCCTGTTGTGACTCCCAAATATGATGGAAAGACAGATCCTGTTCTTCACATAGAACAGTATCAAGCTACTGCCGACATCTATGCTGTCCCCGACGAGATGAGATGCAGAGCATTCTCGGGAACCCTTACTGGATCTGCCCAGATATGGTACAACAATCTTCCTCGGGGTAAGATTTCAACTTTCTTTCAGTTGGCCGAGTTGTTCATTGGCAATTTCTGTTTTGGAGCAAAGCCAGTAAAACGAGTAGCGCATTTGTTAAGTGTTAGACAAAAATCTGGTGAAAGTACTAGAGATTACATAACTCGTTTCAATAACGAGAAGCTGGAAGTCATAGATTATGAAGAAAAGACAGCAATCACCGCCTTGATGAGTGGGTTGTTGCCTAACAAGTTGTACTACACTTTGGCCAAAAACCCTCCTCGAACCATATCAGACCTAATGAGAAAAGCGTCCAAGATTATGAATGCCGAGGAGGCCATGTCTGCGAAGAAGAATATGGACACCAAAGAAACCAAAGTGGAAGATGATAAAGCGAAGAAGAAGAGTATCCAGCCCCAAGAAGAATCAAGCTATACAAGAGGAAATGAAGACCGGGCAAGAGAGAGATCTAGATCTCCTCGTCGGGCAGAAGAAAAACAATAAATGAAGAATGTGTGTTGATTTCACCGATCTCAACAAGGCAGTAGATGCTACTTCGGGACACGAGCTGCTCATGGATACTTACTCTGTCTACAACCAGATCAAAATGAAACCTGAAGACAGGGAACGACATACCAGCAGCTGATGAACAAGGTTTTTGCTGAACAAATCAGTTGCAGTATGGAAGTCTATGTCGATGATATGCTGACAAAAAGCAAGAAAACTGCTGATCATCTAGTTGACTTAGATCAGACCTTTGATCAACTGGATAAATTATCAAATGAAACTCAACCCGACGAAGTGCACATTTGGAGTACGAGAAGGAATGTTCCTCGGGTACATCATCAACCAGCGAGACGTTGAAGAAAATCCAGACAAGATCAAAGCCCTTTTAGGGTTGCGATCTCCAACGACGAAGGAAGAGGTGCAAAGATCAGATACCCAAAGTTTGAAAAATTGGCATTGGCATTAATTAAGGCAAGTAGAAGAATGAGGCCATGTTTCCAGGCCCATACCATGCATATCGACATGCGATTAAGACAAGCTGTAGCAGAGTTTACTGATCTTAATACTCCCGAGAAACAAAAGTTGCTCGCTGATCAACCTGTGGATGTTACAGGATCAACAAATTATACTCCTTTGGTTAGGAGGCGTACACTTGCGTGATCAACTTCGGTTGGTAAAAGAGCTTGTGGACAAGATAGTTCGAAAAGAACTTGATAGTTCGAGCGTGATCAACTTCGGTTGGTAAAATAGCGAGAAAAAATTATACTCCTTTGGTTAGGAGGCGTACACTTGCGTGATCAACTTCGGTTGGTAAAATAGCTTGTGGACAAGATAGTTCGAAAGAACCTGATAGTTCGAGCGTGATCAACTTCAGTTGGTAAAATAGCGAGAACAAATTATACTCCTTTGGTTAGGAGGCGTACACTTGCGTGATCAACTTCGGTTGGTAAAATAGCTTGTGGACAAGATAGTTCGAAAGAACCTGATAGTTCGAGCGTGATCAACTTCGGTTGGTAAAATAGCGAGAACAAATTATACTCCTTTGGTTAGGAGGCGTACACTTGCGTGATCAACTTCGGTTGGTAAAATAGCTTGTGGACAAGATAGTTCGAAAGAACCTGATAGTTCGAGCGTGATCAACTTCGGTTGGTAAAATAGCGAGAACAAATTATACTCCTTTGGTTAGGAGGCGTACACTTGCGTGATCAACTTCGGTTGGTAAAATAGCTTGTGGACAAGATAGTTCGAAAGAACCTAACAGTTTGGACCCACGACCAACTTCGGTTGGTAATAGGGCGAGAACAAAATATACTCCTTTGGTTAGGAGGCAATAGTTCAAACCCACGACCAACTTTGGTTGGTAAAAGGGCAAGAACAACATTCTTATAACGCCAATCTCGGTTGGTTTGAAAACAAAATATGCTCTCAAATGCCAACTTATGTTGGTCGGGAGGTAATATTATTACAAAAGTTCCTCAAAGAACAAAATATTCCAAACTGAACCAAGTATGGTTGGTCGGGGATAAAAACCCACTAACTGTATTTGGTCGACGAGGAGAAAATATTTCAAATAGAACCAAGTATGGATGGTCGGGGATAAAAACCCACCAACTGTAGTTGGTCGACAAGCACAATTTAACAACCATGGTTGGTTGAAAAAATTTTAAACATTTTTATACTCATTACTTTATTATTAAGTGATCGAGCAACATTGATACTTATAACTTTTTTGATCGATGAACCATATAATATTGTTATGCAAGCACAAATATAAAGTGTTTAGCAATTTGCGAACAAAAATGAAACTCTTTCATTGAATTCGAAATGAATCACACAAATTTATTACATTGATATTAAATTGTGTACTAACTATTACATTGAGATTCCTACTCTATTGGTTTCTTCCCCTCTGCTTTTGAAACAGGTTCCTCGCCAGCAGGTGGATTATTTCAAGCAAGAGGAGAATTTATGAAATTAAGATCTTTCAGCATTCTGATGTTCATCACAGATGGTCTAATGTTCATCTTTCATCCCCGAGAAGCTCTTGCTCGTCCCCGACAAGCTTTTGCTCGTCCCCGAGCAGGAAGTTGCTCTTCAAGACTCATGATCTTCTCGGACATCTCAGCCAAGGCCTGGTTCTTTGCCATTAGTTGGAAGGCTTGATTCTCCAAAGCAGATTGAGTTCTCTGTTCTTCGACAGTTACCCGAGCAGCTCTTGCTCGTCCCCGAGAACCTCATGCTCGTTCCCAAGCAGAGGTAGAAGTCAAAATCAGCATCTACAGCACTGAGAGCTCTACTACTACTGTCTCGACTAACATTGAAGAAGAAGTTGTATGAAAATGTTTTGAAATCCACCACTAGCTCACAGGAGGCAGTAGGTCGGCTAGCAAAACCAATCAACATACTTGAAGATTATGATAAGCTACAATCGGCATCATATGTCGTCCAGGAGATAATGCACTTTATGTGGAACAAATCAAGAAGGTAGATCAAGAATTTCACGAGCACCGAGCAACACTGCAAAATAAAATACTCCATCCTTTCAAGTAAACCATCAAGCATGAAGCATTGGGGGCTTCTGTTGATACCAAAATTAATATGTTGGCGTGGACGATTAATAAGAAGACACATGGCACAATAACAACGAGGAAGTTTATTTCCCCCGATCAACTCATGTTCTCTCCGAGCAACAAGGATACACCAAGGAACTTTAGCACTCTGAGGTACTCCAGCGCTCCGAGGAACTCCTGAGCAACGAGCAACTAAGGCGGTCCGAGCTGCACCTCGGCCCCAGCATTGATTGCCAGATAACCAACAGTTCAACTATTCATTGAATGCTTATTATCTTGACGCACATGCTGCATTAAATGTATTACCCTTTCATATGTATATCATTTAATGTATTAACCCTTTCATGTACAGCCTAAGGGCTATAAATACCTTGTATCACCCTCATTCAAAGGGACCAGAATTTCTTGAGAGAACATATACTCGAGAATTCTCAAACACTCAGCAATAACATAACAGTGGACGTAGGTCATTCATATAAGGCTGAACCACTTTAAAAATCTTTGTCTCATTTTATTTATCTGTGATTGAATAATTAGAGCGATCTAGTTTTTTACATCAACATTGACCCAAAAAAAATCTTTTTGAATTTTTCTCAAAAATATTTAAAACACATTTTCACAAATATTAAATTTTATTCCCAATATTTTAAAAACATTTAGCTCATCCGTCATTTAATCAAAATTCTAAATCACATCAATTCTCTTAAGTATTCAAACCTGAGTGATCTAGAGCAAACTGAGTATGAAGAGTGCAACTTGACTTGATTTCTACTTCAAAGCTTTCAATTGCAAATTCTTCAATCTTGAACTGTCGTGGGCTTTAATTATTTCCAAATTAAAAACTAGCCTAGACTCAAATTATTTTGTCCGAAATTAAGGCAATTACAAATAAATTGACTCGATTAGAAATGTGTTCCTAAAATTAAGGAACATTATAAAAATTGTAAATTCATCTATACTCGATTGGAAAAATTGATGTTACTTCTCTCCAATTTCTAATGCCACCTAACTGTAAAGTATCATCTTCAAAATATAAATTTAATATAGCCTTGAGTTTATATTCCCGAATTTTTCAACATGTGACTCTCTCTCTTCTTTCTTAGGTTAAATCATACCGGTGGAAAATTCACAACATAAGTTTTGTCAAGTCAGCGAGTTTGATTAGCCACAACAATAGTAAAAAAATGCTAACTTGCCAAATGCAGGATACGATTTCCAATTTCTGAGATGGTCATGTATGTCTAAATATCGAGCTCTTGAGATATACTTCATGAAATTCTATAATTTTCATTTATCTTATATTTTATTTCATCTATGTAGGTGACTTTACTAGTTTCCACCAGTGTTACTGAGGAAGGTCTTGATATTCGGTAATGCAATGTTGTTATTAGCTTTGATCTTACAAAAATTGTTTATGTCATACATTCAGTCAAGCGGTTGTGCTAGAAAGTCTGATGGTTAAGAGGTGCTTGGTTGGTGTAATAGTCTAATCTTTTTTATTGCCATTTGGAATTTTCATTTGTATAGTATCACAATAGTCAATTTGAAGTAGTAGTTGATTTTTGCTTTAGTAAAAATATTTACTTGTATTATTAAATGTGATACTCGCATGGTATGTTAAAAGATTGGTATATGAAGTGGTCCAAACATGATTGTTGGTAGTTGGTATTATGCTCACATGTATATTATAACTGTTATCAAAGAGTAGTCAATTTGATGTAGTAAGCTACGTTGAAAATATTTTGTAATCGCGGTTCCATTACATTTATATATGATTTCCATGCCGTTTTTGCCTAGATTGTTTTATTTATATGGGATATAATTTATTAATAAAGATGCATCAAAGATGCGGTTGTGGAATCAGAATTGTGGATAGTAGTAACATTTATAAGCAGACCAGGGGATGAAAACCATCTCAATTGTGTGCTAATTGAAGAATGCATTACACCGAAATGACAAAATATGATCTTTGTCACAAGATTAGGGTAGGCGGCACGATGGCGAACAAAATTTATTCTTCAAAATGTTTCACTTGTCGAGGTATAAAATTTGGTTTTATCTGTTTGTGCGTATATACATGCTACTCATATCATTATTAGTTTATAGCAAAATAACTCGTGGGTTTTCTCATAGATTTTTATTTTTATTTTTTGTATGGAAATATAGTTCGATACAATTTTACAATGTTTTTGCCTTATTTGATTTAGTTGTCATTTTTGTTTAGCGCTCCCTTCCATTCTTGAACAAAAAATCATTTTTGATTTATTAAACAATAAAATAACCTAAATAGGGGAGAATATACATTTATACCACAATTTTCAACCGTAAGAGAAATAATTTGTCATTATTAGTTTTATATTACATGTATAATCTCCTCGAAGTAGAACAGACTTGAACAACTGGTGCGCTTCAGGTGATAAGATATTACCGTGTATACATTGATTTCATTGATTGTAGTGGTTTTATGCGGAACTTAATAATGAAATATTTTCTTCGAAAAAATTAAATAAATGACGAATGAATTTTTATGAGGGTGGTGGCATGTGGTGGATAATTTTTGTCTTTTTATATTTTAATTTATGTAACGGTTCATTACACTTACAAAAGGAATTTTTTTTGTTTACATATTACTATTTGTAAGTGTTTTGAACCATTAAAAAAAATATTTGTAAGTGCTTAGAACCGTTGCAAAACAAAAATGCTTACTGAATATTGTAACAATATTGAACTGTTCCAAATTTTTTATTTGCAACGGTTTAAAAACATTGCAAAAATATAAACATATAAAGGTTCAAAACCGTTGAATTTTTTTTTGCAACAGTTATTTAAAACAGACATTCGTTCGTAATAAATCGTTGCACATATCATTTTGTAACGGCTTTGAACCGTTGCAAAATTTTTGCAACGCAATAATTTGCAAATAATTTGCAAGTGGATTGAACCATTCTAAGTGCCATTTAAAAGAGTTTAATACATATACAAATTACCTTTTTGGTATAGTGGCTGAGCATACGAAAAACCCATCAAGAGGATGGAGTTGGAAAAGTTGTTGATATCAAACCTTCCGATAGACCTCTCAATGTCTACGTGGGTACGATCCAACTAGGAGTACAAAGAACCCAGCATAACGGAAGCAATAGGAAGGTTGACACCATGTGTCAACCAAATAAACATATTGACTAGACTAGGTCACGATGGGACTAGTAGTTAGGCTTGCTAAAAAGAAAAATGAGAAAGGAGCACGAGGATGTACGATGCTAACTCAGAAGAAGACTCATATCCTTTTCTACAAATTTCTTCTACAATAATTCCTTGCTTACTCTGCTCTTCAATAAGCTTAGTGGAGGTCTTATAAAGAAATTGATAAACTGGGGAAATGTGGCCTTTGAGGAACCTTCAATGATGTCTCTCACCCATTGATCTAACTAGATGTGATCTTGCATATCCTCGGATCAATATGAGCATCAGTGAAAAATGTTTGGATGCATGGTTCCACGCCCATCAATTCGCACATAGCCTAAAAGCTAAATGTGGATTCACCCCATGAGGTAACGAAGGTAAGATTTGTGATGCTTTATCGAGACATGAAAAGTTGAAACGCAATTTTATTCTTCAACGGAGTGAAGTTAACAAACCACTCTTCAACCCTCATAAGTCCTATTTATACCAAAATGTCAGAGTACTTACCTATTATGTACTCAGACCAGGTATGAGGGAACCATCTAGGGAACCACTTGGTCTTTCGAAATCCACCCAAGAATGTCACTTTTTTCCAACCGATGGAAAAGAACATTGCAGGGATCCACACTAGTATCGTTGGTGTGATGCAGTGACTCCTCCAAGGCCAAAAGGGGTGGTAATTCGTTCGTAATAAGTCGTCGCGAGGAGCAGTAGGAGTCTTTGATTTTTGACAACGTCAAAAGATCAAACGGTCCAGATTAAATCCATAATAAATGACACATAATTATGGCGCGAGTGGATTTGAACCGTCGGATTTTGGCGCCACTTCGTTAAGTGTTAATCCGTACAGTCGCACTTTTTTAGTTCAAATCTGGAACGTTCAAAATATAGTTATATATCCAAGGGCCGTGATTAAATGACCTTTGGATGTGGTGTCTGTTCATGAACACACACCACAAGAGGCTATATATAAAAGGCAAAATCCTGTTATAATTAATTCCGAAAATTCTCTTTCTCTATTATTTCTTCTTACCAATTTCATAGAGTGTTCTGGGTTATTCTTCAAATTTGCTACTTGAATAAACCCGTGGATTTGTTGTATCTTGGAGGTAATTTGCCTAGACCCGTTAGCAAACTCTGTACAAGTGGGGGCAAATAACACCTTAAGGACAGTAGTTTATTGCACCTCAAATCCAATCATATGTTCATATTTTCTACATAATTAAAAATTCATCAACAATCTTAAGGTGTTATTTCATGGAAGCAGAAAAGAATATGAATATGTTTTTGAATCCTAATGTGCATTTGGACTGCTTTGATGGAACAAATTTCACTCGCTGGAAAGGAAAATTATTCTTCCTTCTCACAGTTTTGAAAATTGCATATGTTCTGGATCCTAAACTAGAAGCAATTCTGGAACCAAAAGAAGACGATAATGAAACTGTCAAAGAACAACGGAAGAAACGTGAAGAAGACAAACTGGTGTGTCGTGAGCATATTCTGAATACACTGTCTGATCGATTATATGATCTTTACAACTCTATGCAGTTTCCGCGGGAAATCTAGAATGCTCTTGAATATAAATACAAAACAAAGAAAGAAGGTACGGATAAATTCTTAATTCTGAAATATTTCGAATTCAAAATAAGTGATAACCAAACTGATTTAGACCAAGTGCATGAGTTGCAAATCCTTGTCACAAAGTTTCGTGAATTAAAGGTGGAAATTTCTGAATCGTTTCAAGTTGGTGCAATTATTGCAAAATTACCACCAAGTTGGAATGATTGTCGTAAGAAACTCCTACATAGGAAAGATGATATAAGTTTGGAGGAATTACAGAAACATTTAATAAATTGAAGAAGAAACCAGATCCCGTGATCAAACAAATGCTTCTCATAATTCCACCAAAGTTAACTTTGTTGAAGGAAAGAAATATCATAAAAACTTCAAACCTAATGGTAAGAAGTTCAAGAAAAATAATTCCAATAAGAAACAGTCCAATGGGGCTTGTTTCAATTGTGGCAAAAATGGCCACTATGCTCGTGATTGCAGAAACAAGAAACGAAAGATAGATGCTACTGAATCCAATAATACAAACAATGCAAATATGGTGGAAAATAAGATCGAGGATCTTGTAGCAATGGTATCGGACATGCAAATTAGTATGATTACCGAACTAAACATGGCGGCAATAACGAAGTCTTCTGACTGGTGGCTCGATTCTGGGGCTACCATACATGTCTGCAATGATAAATCATTGTACTCCGCATATGAAAAAGCAGAGGACGGTCAAGAGGTTCTAATGGGGAATCATAATTCTGCCAAAGTTATGGGAAAAGGAAACGTTGAACTACAATTCACATCTGGAAAGAAGTTGACGTTGACAAATGTTCTCCATGTACCAAAAATTCAAAAAAATCTAGTGTCTGCAAGTTTGATTTGTAAAAGCAGCATTAAAGCCGCCTTTGAGTCTGATAAGTTAATTATGTCTAAGAATGGGGCATTTGTTGGGAAAGGGTATGCTTGTGATGGAATGTTCAAACTCAGTATTTTGATTAATAATATGAATAATTATGCTTATATTGTTGAGTCTTTTGATGTTTGGCATGCTAGATTAGAGCATTTAAATTTTAAATCATTGAAATACATGTTTAAACATAAATTAATAACTTGTGATAGTACTTCTCATGAAAAATGTGAAATCTGTATTCAAGCAAAATTAACAAAAAGACCTTTTCCTAAAGTCGAACGAAGTACTGAATTATTAGAATTAGTTTATTCTGATATATGTGAGTATAATGGTATGTTAACTAGAGGCGGAAAAAGATACTTTATTACATTCATTGATGATTGTTCAAAATTCACATATGTATATTTGATAAGATATAAGGATGAAGCTTTTTCAATGTTTAAACGTTTTAAAGCAGAAGTTGAAAATCAAAAGGAAAAGAAAATTAAAATTCTTCGTAGTGATAAAGGGGGAGAGTATTTTCCAAATGAATTTGACTCATTTTGTGAAGAACATGGAATAATACATCAAAGAACTGTCCCTTATTCTCCCCAACAAAATGGTTTGGCTGAAAGAAAGAATAGGACTCTTACTAATATGATCAATTCTTTGTTAATTAATTCAAACTTACCAAACAATTTGTGGGGTGAAGCTTTACTCACCGCTTCTCATTTACACAACAGAATTCCATCAATGAAAACACATGTTTCTCCATACGAGGTATGGAAGAATCGAAAACCAAATCTGGACTACCTAAGGGTCTGGGGTTGTTTGGCTTTCTATAGAATTCATGACCCGAAAAGTTCAAAGTTGGGTGCAAGAGGAATTAAAAGTGTTTTCATAGGATACGCGGAAAATTCTAAGGCATATCGGTTGTTGGACTTAAATTCTAATGTTGTAATTTAATCAAGGGATGTTGAATTAATTGAAAATAAATTTTATAAAGATTCATGTGTCGAATTAGATGCCAATCCTGATACATCCACTAGGTTGATTCCTAGACCATCAATTAATAATAAAAGGAATGAACCCAAAACAGAAATAGAACCTAGAAGAAGTCAGCGTGCTAGAAAAGAAAAATCTTTTGGCCCTAATTTTATTTCATCTCAAGCCTTAGCCTTTTTTGTTGAAGGAGAAAGAGATAATATTCTTAATAAAATGCTTATTTTACTTAACGTAGAAGAAGATCCTAAAACCTTTAACGAAGCAATGACTTCAAGAGATGCTTCTTTTTGGAAAGAAGCTATTAATGATGAGATGGATTCAATTCTATCAAATCAGACATGGGTTTTAGTGGACTTGCCACAAGGATCACAACCTATTAGTAGTAAATGGGTATTTAGAAGAAAATACAATACCGATGGTTCTATTCAAACCTTTAAGGCTAGATTGGTAGCAAAAGGTTTTAAACAAAGAAAAGGGATTGACTATTTCGATACTTATGCCCTTGTTGCTAGAATTACATCCATACGTGTTTTAATGGCAATTGCATCTATTTATAATCTGTTTGTGCATCAAATGGATGTTAAAACAACATTTTTGAATGGTGACCTAGATGAAGAGGTATATATGGAACAACCCGAAGCGTTTGTTTTACCCGAAAATGAACATAAAGTTTGTAAATTAATTAATCCACTTTATGGGTTGAAACAAGCACCAAAGCAGTGGCATGAAAAGTTTGATACAATCATTCTTTCTGATGGTTTCAAACATAGCAACGCTGATAAGTGCATTTATTCAAAATTCACCAATGACTATGGTGTAATTATTTGTCTATATGTTGATGACTTGTTAATTTTTGGTACAAACATGAGAGGTATATATGAAACTAAGAAGTATCTTCGTTCACAATTTAAGATGAAAGATCTTAATGAAGTGGATACCATCTTGGGTATTAAAGTTAAGAAACATAGTGGGGGTTATGCATTATGTCAATCTCATTACAATGACAAAGTTATTCACAAATTTAATCACTTAAAAATAAAAGAAGCAAATACCCCATATGATTCTAGTATAAAATTATGAGAAAATTATGGCAGAGTAGTTGCACAACTTGAATATACTAGTGCAATTGGAAGTTTAATGTATGCGATGCATTGTATAAGGCCAGATATTGCATTTGCATTATGTAAAATGTCAAGATACACTAATAATCGAAGTGTGGATCATTGGAAAGTAATTGGGAGGATTTTTGGTTACCTCAAGAAGACCAAAGAATTAGGTCTAATTTATTATGACTTTCCAGTAGTTCTTGAAGGATACTCTGATGCTAGTTGGATAACTAGTGCAAGTGATAATAAATTCACATCTGGATGGATATTCACCTTAGCGGGTGGGGTGGTATCTTGGGCATCCAAGAAACCAACTTTCATTACACATTCAATAATGGAATCTGAGCTTATAGCACTGGCAGCAGCCGAAAAAGAAGCAGAGTGGCTAAGAAATTTATTATTGGACATAAAGTTAAGGCCAAAACCAATGCCATCTCTTTCTTTATATTGTGATAGTGAAGCTACATTGTCTAGAGCGTACAACAAAGTATATAATGGAAAATCTAGACACATAAGTTTAAGACATGAATATGTCAAACAATTAATAACTTTTGGAGTTATTAATATTATATATGTTCGAACAAATAAGAATCTCGCTGACCCTCTTATCAAAGGACTTTTTAGAGATTTGGTAAGGGACACGTCTAGTGGAATGGGACTAAAACCATTTTTTCAATAGTCACCGGTAATGGTAACCCAACTTTGTAATAGCATTACCACTATTCCAAAGTTTAATGGGTAATAACAAGTTACTGATAAGTGATTAGTTTTTGCACTGAAATTTATTCAACTTCATGTCCCTTCTAGGATGTTCAGTGCATATTGCTACGTTAAGAGGATGAGTTAAACTCTTAATGAAGTTCGTTGTCTAAAGTAGCAAGGACGTGCAAGAGAACTTCACCTATATGAATATAGGAAGTTGTGCCGCTTCTAGCAAGATTTTGGGTTTATTCTTGTAAATATTCATGAAGCCAAGATAGTGCACATGGCCATAATAGTGATAAAAACATATTGAACATCTCGTAGAGATTGGGATATCTCATGTGTGATATATATTCGGTTCTAAATAATAATACAAGGTTTAATGGATGGCACACCATTGTCTTATTAGAACTTTGATATATATTCACTAACTGAAGTTTTAAATCGAAAGATACCTCCTTGTATGCATGAGCTTATCACAAGAATAAATTGCATTAATATTAAAATCTAGTGGGGGATTGTTGCATGATTTTAATAATAATGGGTATTAACGGTTAGAGAAAATGAAAGGTTAAAATCATTAATTAGTTGGAATAAGAAAAGACAAAGGGAAGTGGGAAAACCAAAGTCCCACATTGGAAAAGTGTGAAAAAGTTAGTGGGTTAATAAATGCTCTTGTGTCATAAGAGATTACTTGTGTCCATTGAAGTGTGTGCTACTAGTGTACACCTTAGGTCCAAGGATGGTGCTTTGCACCAACCGTACACGCGCGCGAGCGCGCGCGTGTGCGAAAGTGCGATTGGGAGTTTAGGGCGCTTTAGAGGCGCACTTTGCACTTCGCTTGTACGCGTCGTCGTGAGGAGCAGTAGAAGCCTTTGATTTTTGACAACGTCAAAAGATCAAACGGTCCAGATTAAATCCATAATAAATGACACATAATTATGGCGCGAGTTGATCTGAACCGTCGGATTTTTGCGCCACTTCGTTAAGTGTTAATCCGTACAGTCGCACCTTTTTAGTTCAAATCTGGAACGTTCAAAATATAGTTATATATCCAAGGGCCGTGATTAAATGACCTTTGGATGTGGTGTCTCTTCATGAATGGACACCACAAGAGGCTGTATATAGAAGGCAAAATCATGTTATAATTAATTCCGAAAATTCCCTTTCTCTATTATTTCTTCTTACCAATTTCATAGAGTGTTCTGGGTTATTCTTCAAGTTTGCTACTTGAATAAACCCGTGCATTTGTTGTATCTTGAAGGTAATTTGCCTAGACCCATTAGCAAACTCTGTACAAGTGGGGGCAAATAACACCTTAAGGACAGTAGTTTATTACACCTCAAATCCAATCATCTGTTCATATTTTCTACATAATTAAAAATTCATCAACAATCTTAAGGTGTTATTTCATGGAAGCAAAAACGAATATGAATATATTTCTGAATCCCAATGTGAATTTGGACTGCTTTGATGGAACAAATTTCACTCGCTGGAAAGGAAAATTATTCTTCCTTCTCACAGTTTTGAAAATTGCATATGTTCTGGATCCTAAACTAGAAGCAATTCCGGAACCAAAAGAAGATGATAATGAAATTGTCAAAGAACAAAGAAAGAAACGTGAAGAAGACGAATTAGTGTGTCATGGGCATATTCTGAATACACTGTCTGATCGATTATATGATCTTTACAACTCTATGCAGTCTCCGCAGGAAATCTGGAATGCTCTTGAATATAAATAGAAAACAGAGAAAGAAGGTACGGATAAATTCTTAATTCTAAAATATTTCGAATTCAAAATAAGTGATAACCAAACTGATTTAGACCAAGTACATGAGTTGCAAATCCTTGTCACAAAGCTTCGTGAATTAAAGGTGGAAATTTCTGAATCGTTTCAAGTTGGTGCAATTATTGCAAAATTACCACCAAGTTGGAATGATTGTCGTAAGAAACTCCTACATAGGAAGGATGATATAAGTTTGGAGGAATTACAGAAACATTTAAGAATTGAAGAAGAAACCAGATCCCGTGATCAAACAAATGTTTCTCATAATTCCACCAAAGTTAACTTTTGTTGAAGGAAAGAAATATCATAAAAACTTCAAACCTAATGGTAAGAAGTTCAAGAAAAATAATTCCAATAAGAAACAGTCTAATGGGGCTTGTTTCAATTGTGGCAAAAATGGCCACTATGCCCGTGATTGCAGAAACAAGAAACAAAAGATAGATGCTATTGAATCCAATAATACAAACAATGCAAATATGGTGGAAAATAAGATCGAGGATCTTGTAGCAATTGTATCGGACATGCAGATTGGTATGATTACCGAACAAAATATGGCAGAAATAACGAAGTCCTCTGACGGGGGGCTTGATTCTGGGGCTACCATACATGTCTGCAATGATAAATCATTGTACTCCGCATATGAAAAAGCAGAGGACGGTCAAGAGGTTCTAATGGGGAATCATAATTCTGCCAAAGTTATGGGAAAAGGAAACGTTGAACAACAATTCACATATGGAAAGAAGTTGACGTTGAAAAATGTTCTGCATGTACCAGAAATTCGAAAAAATCTAGTGTATGCAAGTTTGAATTGTAAAAGCAGCATTGAAGCCGTCTTTGAGTCTAATAAGTCAATTATGTCTAAGAATGGGGCATTTGTTGGGAAAGGGTATGCTTGTGATGGAATGTTCAAACTCAGTATTTTGATTAATAATATGAATAATTCTGCTTATATTGTTGAGTCTTTTGATGTTTGGCATGCTAGATTAGCGCATTTAAATTTTAAATCATTGAAATACATGTCTAAACATAAATTAATAACTTGTGATAGTACTTCTCATGAAAAATGTGAAATCTGTAGTCAAGCAAAATTAACAAAAAGACCTTTTCCTAAAGTCGAACGAAGTGCTGAATTATTAGAATTTGTTCATTCTGATATATGTGAATATAATGGTATTTTAACTAGAGGGGAAAAAAGATACTTTATTACATTCATTGATGATTGTTCAAAATTCACATATGTATATTTGATAAGACATGAGGATGAAGCTTTTTCAATGTTTAAACGTTTTAAAGCAGAAGTTGAAAATCAAAAGGAAAAGAAAATTAAAATTCTTCGTACTGATAGAGGGGGAGAGTATTTTTCAAATGAATTTGACTCATTTTGTGAAGAACACGGAATAATACATCAAAGAACTGCCCCTTATACTCCCCAACAAAATGGTTTGACTGAAAGAAAGAATATGACTCTTACTAATATGATCAATTCTATGTTGATTAATTCAAACTTACCAAACAATTTGTGGGGTGAAGCTTTATTCATCGCTTGTCATTTACACAACAGAATTCCATCAATGAAAACACATGTTTCTCCATACGAGGTATGGAAGAATCGAAAACCAAATCTGGACTACCTAAGGGTTTGGGGTTGTTTGGCTTTCTATAGAATTCATGACCCGAAAAGTTCAAAGTTGGGTGCAAGAGGAATTAAAAGTGTTTTCATAGGATACGCGAAAAATTCTAAGGTATATAGGTTATTGGACTTAAATTCTAATCTTGTAATTGAATCAAGGGATGTTGAATTTATTGAAAATAAATTTTATAAAGATTCATGTGTCGAATTAGATGCCAATCCTGATACATCCACTAGGTTGATTCCTAGACCATCAATTAATAATAAAAGGAATGAACCCGAAACAGAAATAGAACCTAGAAGAAGTCAGCGTGCTAGAAAAGAAAAATCTTTTGGCCCTGATTTTATTTCATCTCAAGCCTTAGCCTTTTTGGTTGAAGGAGATAGAGATAATATTCTTAATAAAATGCTTATTTTACTTAACGTAGAAGAAGATCCTAAAACCTTTAACGAAGCAATGACTTCAAGAGATGCTTCTTTTTGGAAAGAAGCTATTAATGATGAGATGGATTCAATTCTATCAAATCAGACATGGGTTTTAGTGGACTTGCCACAAGGATCACAACCTATTCGTAGTAAATGGGTATTTAGAAGAAAATACAATACCGATGGTTCTATTCAAACCTTTAAGGCTAGATTGGTAGCAAAAGGTTTTAAACAAAGAAAAGGGATTGACTATTTCGATACTTATGCACCTGTTGCTAGAATTACATCCATACGTGTTTTAATGGCAATTGCATCTATTTATAATCTGTTTATGCATCAAATGGATGTTAAAACAACATTTTTGAATGGTGACCTAGATGAAGAGGTATATATGGAACTGCCGAAGGGTTTGTTTTACCCGAAAATGAACATAAAGTTTGTAAATTAATTAAATCACTTTATGGGTTGAAACAAGCACCAAAGCAGTGGCATGAAAAGTTTGATACAATCATTCTTTCTGATGGTTTCAAACATAACAACGCTGATAAGTGCATTTATTCTAAATTCACCAATGACTATGGTGTAATTATTTGTCTATATGTTGATAACTTATTAATTTTTGGTACAAACAAGAGAGGTGTATATGAAACTAAGAAGTATCTTAGTTCACAATTTAAGATGAAAGATCTTAATGAAGTGGATACCATCTTGGGTATTAAAGTTAAGAAATATAGTGGGGGTTATGCATTATGTCAATCTCATTACATTGACAAAGTTATTCACAAATTTAATCACTTAAAAATAAAAGAAGTAAATACCCCATATGATTATAGTATAAAATTATTAGAAAATTCTGGCCGAGCAGTTGCACAACTTAAATATGCTAGTGCAATTGGAAGTTTAATGTATGCGATGCATTGTACAAGGCCAGATATTGCATTTGCAGTAGGTAAAATGTCAAGATACACTAATAATCCAAGTGTGGATCATTGGAAAGCAATTGGGAGGATTTTTGGTTACCTCAAGAAGACCAAAGAATTAGGTCTATTCTATTATGACTTTCCAGCAGTTCTTGAAGGATACTCTGATGCTAGTTGGATAACTAGTGCAAGTGATAATAAATCCACATCTGGATGGATATTCACCTTAGCGGGTGGGGCGGTATCTTGGGCATCCAAGAAACAAACTTGCATTACACATTCAACAATGGAATCTGAGTTTATAGCACTGGCAGCAGCCGAAAAAGAAGGAGAGTGGCTAAGAAATTTATTATTGGACATAAAGTTATGGCCAAAACCAATGCCATCTATTTCTTTATATTGTGATAGTGAAGCTACATTGTCTAGAGCGTACAACAAAGTAGATAATGGAAAATATAGACACATAAGTTTAAGACATGAATATGTCAAACAATTAATAACTTATGGTGTTATTAATATTATATATGTTCGAACAAATAAGAATCTAGATGACCCTCTTACCAAAGGACTTTCTAGAGATTTGGTAAAGGACGCATCTAGTGGAATGGGACTAAAACCATTTTTTCAATAGTCACCGGTAATGGTAACCCAACTTTGTAATAGCATTACCACTATTCCAAAGTTTAATGGGTAATAACAAGTTACTGATAAGTGATTAGTTTTTGCACTGAAATTTATTCAACTTCATGTCCTTTCTTGGATGTTCAGTGCATATTGCTACGTTAAGAGGATGAGTTTAACTCTTAATGAAGTTCGTTGTCTAAAGTAGCAAGGACATGTAAGAGAACTTCACCTATATGAATATAGGAAGTGGTGCCGCTTCTAGCAAGATTTTGGGTTTATTCTTGTAAATATTCATGAAGCCAAGATAGTGCACATGGCCATAATAGTGCTAAAAACATATTGAACATCTCGTAGAGATTGGGATATCTCATGTGTGATATATATCCGGTTCTAAATAATAAGACAAGGTTTAATGCATGGCACACCATTATCTTATTCGAACTTTGATATATATTCACTAACTGAAGGTTTAAATCGAAAGATACCTTAATGTATGCATGAGCTTATCACAAGAAGAAATTGCATTAATATTAAAATCTAGTGGGGGATTGTTGGATGATTTTAATATTAATGGGTATTAACGGTTAGAGAAAATGAAAGGTTAAAACCATTAATTAGTTGGAATAAGAAAAGACAAAGGGAAGTGGGAAAACCAAAGTCCCACATTGGAAAAATGTGAAAAAGTTAGTGGGTTAATAAATGCTCTTATGTCATAAGATATTACTTGTGTGCATTGAAGTGTATGCTACTACTGTACACCTTAGGTCCAAGGATGGTGCTTTGCACAATCCGCACAAGCGCGCACGCGCGCGTGTGCGAAAGTGCGATTGGGCATTTAGGGTGCTTTAGAGGCACACTTTGCACTTTGCACGTACGCGTCGTCGCGAGGAGTAGTAGGAGCCTTTGATTTTTGACAACGTCAAAAGATCAAACGGTAGAGATTAAATCCATAATAAATGACACATAATTATGGCGCGAGTGGATCTGAACCGTCGGATTTTGGCGCCACTTCGTTAAGTGTTAATCCGTACAGTCGCACCTTTTTAGTTCAAATCTGGAACGTTCAAAATATAGTTATATATCCAAGGGCCGTGATAAAATGACCTTTGGATGTGGTGTCTGCTCATGAACACACACCACAAGAGGCTATATATAGAAGGAAAAATCCTGTCATAATTAATTTCGAAAATTCTTTTTCTCTATTATTTCTTCTTACCAATTTCATAGAGTGTTCTGGGTTATTCTTCAAGTTTGATACTTGAATAAACCCATGGATTTGTTGTATCTTGGAGATAATTTGCCTAGACCCGTTAGAAAACTCTGTACGAGTGGGGGCAAATAACACCTTAAGGACAGTAGTTTATTACGCCTCAAATCCAATCATCTGTTCATATTTTCTACATAATTAAAAATTCATCAACAATCTTAAGGTGTTATTTCATGGAAGCAGAAAAGAATATGAATATGGTTTTGAATCTCAATGTGCATTTGGACTGCTTTGATGGAACAAATTTCACTCGCTAGAAAGGAAAATTATTCTTCCTTCTCACAGTTTTGAAAATTGCATATGTTCTGGATCTCAATCTAGAAGCAATTCCGGAACCAAAAGAAGACGATAATGAAACTGTCAAAGGACAATGGAAGAAACGTGAAGAAGACGAATTGGTGTGTCGTGGGCATATTCTGAATTCACTGTCTGATCGATTATATGATCTTTACAACTCTATGCAGTCTCCCCGGGAAATATGGAATGCTCTTGAATATAAATACAAAACAGAGAAAGAAGGTACGGATAAATTCTTAATTCTGAAATATTTCGAACTCAAAATAAGTGATAACCAAACTGTTTTAGACCAATTACAAGAGTTGAAAATCCTTGTCACAAAGCTTCGTGAATTAAAGGTGGAAATTTCTGAATCGTTTCAAGTTGGTGCAATTATTGCAAAATTACCACCAAGTTGGAATGATTGTCGTAAGAAACTCCTACGTAGGAAAGATGATATAAGTTTGGAGGAATTTCAGAAACATTTAAGAATTGAAGAAGAAACCAGATCCCATGATCAAACAAATGTTTCTCATAATTCCACCTAAGTTAACTTTGTTGAAGGAAATAAATATCATAAAAACTTCAAACCTAATGGTAAGAAGTTCAAGAAAAATAATTCCAATAAGAAACAGTCCAATGGGGCTTGTTTCAATTGTGGTAGGCCACTATGCCCGTGATTGCAGAAACAAGAAACGAAAGATAGATGCTACTGAATTAAATAATACAAACAATGCAAATATGGTGGAAAATAAGATCGAGGATCTTGTAGCAATGGTATCGGACATGCAAATTGGTATGATTACCGAACTAAACATGGCGGCAATAACGAAGTCTTCTGACTGGTGGCTTGATTTTGGGCTACCATACTTGTCTGCAATGATAAATCATTGTACTCCGCATATGAAAAAGCAGAGGACGGTCAAGAGGTTCTAAT
Source organism: Sambucus nigra (assembly GCA_949130495.1). Classification (NCBI taxonomy): domain Eukaryota; kingdom Viridiplantae; phylum Streptophyta; class Magnoliopsida; order Dipsacales; family Adoxaceae; genus Sambucus; species Sambucus nigra. Next base: position 157,891,393 of record OX422213.1, read on the forward strand.
GGGGAATCATAATTCTGCCAAAGTTCTGGGAAAAGGAAACGTTGAACTACAATTCACATCTGGAAAGAAGTTGACGTTGACAAATGTTCTGCATGTACCGAAAATTCGAAAAAATCTAGTGTCTGCAAGTTTGATTTGTAAAAGTGGCATTAAAGCCGTCTATGAGTCTGATAAGTTAATTCTGTCTAAGAATGGGGCATTTGTTGGGAAAGGGTATGCTTGTGATGGAATGTTCAAACTCAGTATTTTGATTAATAATATGAATAATTCTGCTTATATTGTTGAGTCTTTTGATGTTTGGCATGCTAGATTAGCGCATTTAAATTTTAGATCATTGAAATACATGTCTAAACATCAGTTAATAACTTGTGATAGTACTTCTAATGAAAAATGTGAAATCTGTATTCAAGCAAAATTAACAAAAAGACCTTTTCCTAAAGTCGAACGAAGTGCTGAATTATTAGAATTAATTCATTCTGATATATGTGAATATAATGGTATTTTAACTAGAGGCGGAAAAAGATACTTTATTACATTCATTGATGATTGTTCAAAATTCACATATGTATATTTGATAAGACATAAGGATGAAGCTTTTTCAATGTTTAAACGTTTTAAAGCAGAAGTTGAAAATCAAAAAGGAAAAGAAAATTAAAATTCTTCGTAGTGATAGAGGGGGAGAGTATTTTCCAAATGAATTTAACTCATTTTGTGAAGAGCATGGAATAATACATCAAAGAACTGCCCCTTATACTCCCCAACAAAATGGTTTGGCTGAAAGAAAGAATAGGAATCTTACTAATATGATCAGTTCTATGTTGATTAATTCAAACTTACCAATCAATTTGTGGGGAGAAGCTTTACTCATCGCTTCTCATTTACACAACAGAATTCCATCAATGAAAACACATGTTTCTCCATACGAGGTATGGAAGAATCGAAAACCAAATCTGGTCTACCTAAGGGTCTGGGGTTGTTAGGCTTTCTATAGAATTCATGACCCGAAAAGTTCAAAGTTGGGTGCAAGAGGAATTAAAAGTGTTTTCATAGGATACGCAGAAAATTCTAAGGCATATAGGTTGTTGGATTTAAATTTTAATGTTGTAATTGAATCAAGGAATTTTGAATTTATTGAAAATAAATTTTATAAAGATTCATGTGTCCAATTAGATGCCAATACCGATACATCCACTAGGTTAATTCCTAGACCGTCAATTAATAATAAAAGGAATGAACCCGAAACAGAAATAGAACCTAGAAGAAGTCAGCGTGCTAGAAAAGAAAAATCTTTTGGCCCTGATTTTATTTCATCTCAAGCCTTAGCCTTTTTGGTTGAAGGAGATAGAGATAATCTTCTTAATAAAATGCCTATTTTACTTAACATAGAAGAATATCCTAAAACCTTTAACGAAGCAATGACTTCAAGAGATGCTTCTTTTTGGAAAGAAGCTATTAATGATGAGATGGATTCAATTCTATCAAATCAGACATGGGTTTTAGTGGACTTGCCACAAGGATCACAACCTATTCGTAGTAAATGGGAATTTAGAAGAAAATACAATACCGATGGTTCTATTCAAACCTTTAAGGATAGATTGGTAGCAAAAGGTTTTAAACAAAGAAAAGGGATTGGCTATTTCGATACTTATGCACCTGTTGCTAGAATTACATCCATACGTGTTTTAATGGCAATTGCATCTATTTATAATCTGTTTGTGCATCAAATGGATGTTAAAACAACATTTTTGAATGGTGACCTAGATGAAGAGGTATATATGGAACAACCCGAAGGGTTTGTTTTACCCGAAAATGAACATAAAGTTTGTAAATTAATTAAGTCACTTTATGTGTTGAAACAAGCACCAAAGCAGTGGCATGAAAAGTTTGATACAATCATTCTTTCTGATGGTTTCAAACATAGCAACGCTGATAAGTGCATTTATTCAAAATTCACCAATGACTATGGTGTAATTATTTGTCTATATGTTGATGACTTGTTAATTTTGGGTACAAACATGAGAGGTGTATATGAAACTAAGAAGTATCTTCGTTCACAATTTAAGATGAAAGATGTTAATGAAGTGGATACCATCTTGGGTATTAAAGTTAAGAAACATAGTGGGGGTTATGCATTATGTCAATCTCATTACATTGACAAAGTTATTCAAAAATTTAATCACTTAAAAATAAAAGAAGTAAATACCCCATATGATTCTAGTGTAAAATTATTAGAAAATTATGGCAGAGCAGTTGCACAACTTGAATATACTAGTGCAATTGGAAGTTTAATGTATGCGATGCATTGTACAAGGCCAGATATTGCATTTGCAGTAGGTAAAATGTCAAGATACACTAATAATCGAAGTGTGGATCATTGGAAAGCAATTGGGAGGATTTTTGGTTACCTCAAGAAGACCAAAGAATTAGGTCTATTTTATTATGACTTTCCAGCAGTTCTTGAAGGATACTCTGATGCTAGTTGGATAACTAGTGCAAATGATAATAAATCCACATCTGGATGGATATTCACCTTAGTGGGTGGGGCGGTATCTTGGGCATCCAAGAAATAAACTTGCATTACACATTCAACAATGGAATCTGAGTTTATGGCACTGGCAGCGGCCGAAAAAGAAGCAGAGTGGCTAAGAAATTTATTATTAGACATAAAGTTATGGCCAAAACCAATGCCATCTCTTTCTTTATATTGTGATAATGAAGCTACATTGTCTAGAGCGTACAACAAAGTATATAATGGAAAATCTAGACACATAAGTTTAAGACATGAATATGTCAAACAATAAAAACTTATGGAGTTATTAATATTATATATGTTCGAACAAATAAGAATCTAGCTAACCCTCTTACCAAAGGACTTTCTAGAGATTTGGTAAAGGACACATCTAGTGGAATGGGACTAAAACCATTTTTTCAATAGTCACCGGTAATGGTAACCCAACTTTGTAATAGCATTACCACTATTCCAAAGTTTAATGGGTAATAACAAGTTACTGATAAGTGATTAGTTTTTGCACTGAAATTTATTCAACTTCTTGTCCCTTATAGGATGTTCAGTGCATATTGCTACATCAAGAGGATGAGTTTAACTCTTATTGAAGTTCGTTGTCTAAAGTAGCAAGGACGTGCAAGAGAACTTCACCTATATGAATATAGGAAGTTGTGCCGCTTCTAGCAAGATTTTGGGTTTATTCTTGTAAATATTTATGAAGCCAAGATAGTGCACATGGCCATAATAGTGCTAAAAACATATTGAACATCTCGTAGAGATTGGGATGTCTCATGTGTGATATATATCCGGTTCTAAATAATAAGACAAGGTTTAATGCATGGCACACCATTGTCTTATTAGAACTTTGATATATATTCACTAACTGAAGGTTTAAATCGAAAGATACCTCCTTGTATGCCTCAGCTTATCACAAGAAGAAATTGCATTAATATTAAAATCTAGTGGGGGATTGTTGGATGATTTTAATATTAATGGGTATTAATGGTTAGAGAAAATGAAAGGTTAAAACCATTAATTAGTTGGAATAAGAAAAGACAAAGAGAAGTGGGAAAACCAAAATCCCACATTGGAAAAGTGTGAAAAAGTTAGTGGGTTAATAAATGCTCTTGTGTCATAAGAGATTACTTGTGTGCATTGAAGTGTATGCTACTAGTGTACACCTTAGGTCCAAGAATGGTGATCTGCACCATCCGCACACGCACACGCACACGCGCGTGTGGGAAAGTGCGATTGGGCGTTTAGGGCGCTTTAGAGGCGCACTTTGCACTTCGCATGTACGCGTCGTCACGAGGAGCAGTAGGAGCCTTTGATTTTTGACAACGTCAAAAGATCAAACGGTCCAGATTAAATCCATAATAAATGACACATAATTATGGAACGAGTGGATCTTGTAAGGACACAAATTTCCAATTGAGTCCATATATAGTTTTGGCTCAATTCCGGACAAAAATATTTTTTCATAGGATAGTATTTATTGTAATATTCTCCAGCCTATGAAGTATATGTTGAAGACGTAGCGGCAAAGAATTTAAAGCTTCATCAAAATGCCGGTTTGTGTGCCTCGTTTCTACGTCATCAACTAAGGTTCCATGCTCCCAAGGTATGAATGTAATTATATGTATATAGGAGCTTGGAACAATTTGTATTGGGTGTTAGGTTTAATAAAAACTGCATTTTATTTTTCAGAAAGAATCAATTAGAACTTTAATATAAGTATATAAAAGTTTCTGGGCCAAAATCGAATTTTTCAATCTTTCTGGCTGTTCGTTTGAAATGTCGTTCGAACGAGTTTTTTCGTTCGAACCAGATTTCGTTCGAACGAGTTTTGTCGTTCGAACCTGTTTCGTTCGAACGATTTTTGTCGTTCGAACCAGGTTCGTTCGAACGAGTTTTGCCAACGACCCTAACTGGACAGTCGTTCGATATGTCGTTTGAACGAATGGTCGTTCTAACGAGGTATCTAACGAACCTCTAACGAGCCCAGGCAGGTCACTCGTTAGAAGTCTCGTTCGAACGAGAATCACGTTTGTTCGAACGAACTTCCAGCGGGAACAGTTATTAAGCAGTTTTTTGCAGTTTTTCCCCACTCTTCCACTTGGTTTTCAACCAACCTTTTTCATACTTTATTATGTGCGGGAAACACATTTTCCAAGACAACTTTTCCAACATTTGTTTACCTCCAAAAGAGAGTTTGAGAGAAAATTTGTTTAAGGAAAAAGATCATGTTTTGAGTGTTATTCTTTCAAAGAAAAATTCATACACACTCTAGTTTACACCCAATTGTGTTTATCCAAGTTTCTATATTTATATCAATTGCTTGGAGTTTTTGGCACCGGTTTTCTCTACCGAATTCAAGAGACGTTTCGGGTTTGCTTCTACACCCCATCACAAAGAAGACTTTTTTTTTTAGATTCTACCCACACGGAGAAAGGCTCCATGCTTGGGTGACGGTGACCATATAAAGTCCCATCGGTGGATTCCGAGACCGCGGTGGTGTTCCGAGGTTGTCCGCTAGGAAGAGGTTTCTACGAGAAGGAGCGTCGAGGCTTGAGAGGGATCGGGTCAGTCGTTGTAAGTCTATCTGTCTTGTAATTGTAATTCCGTATCTAGTGGACTTGTGGCTAGGGCCGTCCGAGGTTGTTTCCCGTCTTGGGTTTTTCCTCGTACATCTCGGCGTAGTGTGACATTGTTTATTTTATCTTGCTCATTAATTTAGAATCCATGCTTAGGATAATTTCAAGATAAAATTTGGTTTATTTTTCACACTCATTTAATTTGGGACTTAAATTAAATATTGGGTAAATTTGGTTTATTCAAGTCATTTGCTAAAATTGGTTTCGCCTAACTTTGTTTAAATGAATGATCATGACTTAGGCAAATTCTAGGACTTGAATTATGTTTTAATTTGTTTTGAGAAATTAAAACTTGTTGTTATTTTTGTAAGTTGAACCATCACCTGTTTTACAACGCTTCCGCATCATCTCTATCATTCCTTGAGTTTTGTTTTAAAAGGAAATTAAATTTTCTGAATTATTTAAAACCCGGGGATTCCACTTTTCAAATTGGTATCAGAGCCAGAAACGATAAATTATTTCGTTAAGATCCTTTAATTTTTGGCTAAAATGGATTTTTCCCCATTTTCAAAATTTCCTATTTTTGATGGTTCTAACTACGCGTATTGGAAAGCGCGAATGAAATCGGCACTTAAATCTATCGATGAACGTGTTTGGATGTCTGTTGTTAACGGTTGGACCCCACCAACACATTTAATTGAAAATGAACATGTTCCCAAACCCGTTGATAGATGGACTGAAAATGAGTTTAAGCTAGCAAACTTTAATTCCCGAGGTTTAAATGCCTTATTTAGCGCTGTCGCACCGGATGAATTCCGACGTATTATGACATGTGAAACCGCTAAAGAAGCTTGGGATATTTTACAATTAACTCATGAAGTAACTAGTGTCGTTAAAGCTTCTAAACTTGAAAACCTCACCACTCAATTTGAAACTATCAAAATGGATGAAAAAAAAATTTTGATAAATTTTATGCTAGACTTTCTGATATTGTCAATTCATCCTTTAACTTGGGAGAGAAAATACCTGACGACCGTGTTGTAAAGAAAATTTTGAGGTCACTACCCGATAGATTTATTCCTAAAGTGACCGTTTTAAATTCTTTACCCACTTTAGCCTCTACGAAATTAGAAGAGCTTGTAGGTGATTTACAAACCTATGAACTAGATATGTTTCCCTCTAAAACTGAAAAGAAAATTGAAAAGGGCGTTGCTTTAAAATCCCGAAAAGAGGTCAAACAAGTTGTAGAGAGCGATAGTGATAGTGACTCGGAAGACATGACTTTGTTTGCTCGTAAATTTAGAAAATTTCTTAAATTTAACAAAGATAAAGTTAAAAATGATTTTAAGAAATTTGAATCTTCTAAACATGATAAAAACGAGAAGATTTCTAAATCTGATAAGATCCCTAAACCTAGTAATGAAAATGTTGATAGGGACGAGTCTAATAAATGTTTTGGTTGTGAAGGTTATGGACATAGGGCTTTTAAGTGCCCCACTAAACTAAGGAAAGAGGGTAAATGACCCATTTCATATAATGCGACCCTTAGTGATAGTGATAAGGAAGAGAAGCCCGATTCCCCCACGAAGAAAAATTTTGTGGCTTTTATGGCTAAACATGTGAGTGATAATGAGAACTCATCGAATGATGAAATAATAGCACATGCCACTTCCAAGGTCATTGTACAAGATTCTCTTATTTTTTATGATAGTGAGAGTGAAGAAGAAAGAGAGAGTGAAAATGAAGAAGAGGTTGATGAGAGTGAACTTCAAAATGCTTTTCATGAATTATATAAAGAATCTATTAAATTGAAAAGAGCTAATTTGAAGTTAGAAGCGAGTTTAAGAGAGAGTGTCAAGGTCATTGATGAAAGTACCTTAATAGAAGACCTTAGGACACATGAGAGGACTCTTCAAGAGAAGCTTAACTATGTAGAAGGCGAGAGAGATAGCCTTAGGGTTTAATGGAATCCTTGAAAAAGGAGCTTCTTGCTTTTGAAGAGCGAAATGTTTTACTAGAATCTAAAATTTTAGAATTGGAAAATAAATTAAAAGATTCTAGTAATGTCAAATTTGATTTGGAATGTCGTTCGGAAAAACTAGATAAAATGTTAGGAACGGTCCAAATTAAAAATGACACTTTTGGTTTAGGCTTCAATTCTTGTAATGAATTTAACCCTAAAGTCAAAACCAATGTTTTAGGAGAATCTTCTAGGAATGCATTTAATGATCACTCCTTAGATAAATCTTTTTGACATGTTCTTACTTGTACACATTGTGGTCGAAAAGGTCATCTTAGGCAATTTTGTTTAGATCTTAAACGAATTCCTAGAAAATCCCATAGTAAAGTAACCACGATAGCTAACGTTCCTACACCTCAAGATAGTAATTCTTCATTAATTTGGGTTAGGAAATCCGACTTGGTTGCCTTACAAAATAGGGATTTTGATTCTCATTTACTTTCACATCCTTCCTCCCTTGCTAAATCTAAAGGATGATTGTGTAAGTGTTTGCATACTTTAGCGTTTGTACTTCATGCTATATTCATATGCTAAATGTATGCTTGTTTAGTCATTTTCTAGTCTTTGCCTCATGTATATCATATGCTAGAAATTATGACTTGTTTATCTTTTTGTATTATTTTTTGTGTTTGATTTACCTGAAAAATATAAAAAGATTTTTGTTTATCATTTGTGTTTTATTTATTTCATTCAAGCTTAATGAAAAATACAAATGATTTTTATTTAGTCTTTTGAGTATATATCCTTATTTTTTATTAAAATGTTAAAAAACTCAAAAAGATTTTGTTTTGTGTGTATTTTAGTTTGACACACTTTATGTGGCATATATTTGTGTTTGAATCCCATCATTTACGCTCCCACGTGGCTAGAATTTTTGGTTTAGATTTTCAAACCTTATTATGTTCTTTACCATATTTTATGGATTAGTTGGACTTTGTATTGTTTAAATGGATTCTATTTCTATATGCCTCTATTCACACATGCACGAGCTCTTTTGAAATCTTAATGGCACATGTTATATTTGAGCTTTTTGAGGTGTTCTCCTATCAATCTAGTCATCTACATATCTATGACCTAGGAGGACTAGTGCATGTCAAAATCCGTTGCATGTGAGATTTGTGTGAAAAATGAAAACATGATAAATTAATATATGCACGGGGAAGGGCTACGAAAGGATGAATTAAATCCTTTGCGATAGTAAGCCACCGTTGATTGGATCTAAAAGAAATACGTGATCCAAAGGCCTAAAAACAGAATATTTGGCATTAAACAGAAAGCAATTGCCACGGCCTATGTTTGTATGATATATTCATTCAAAAACAAAAGAATATATATGCTCATTGAGGGAGAATTGGATGGTATATCAACGGTTTGCATAATGTCCGTTTATCCTAGTTGTCTTTAATGTCATGACTCTATTTGGTTTGTAGAATCATCATCATGCTAGGCTTGTATGCATTGTGTATGTTTGTTCATTGAGTTCAATCTATATTGTCACATGAGGTTATATTTCAATGTGATGAAGTTTGCAATCAAATGAGAACTCCGTGAACGTTTATTAAGTGTTTGGGTCTAAATTTATCTGTTACTAGTACACACCCCTACACTTCCGTTTCCATATGACACATTTTTGCCATACGAGTGTGCAAACTTATTGTATTTTGTGTCATGTGTGTGTTTATATCTATATATATATATGCACGTACTTATTGGTATATTTATAGTATATATATATGATATTTGTTTGTCTTTGCCTTGTTTTAATTTCCCATATGCTTTCATGTCTTATCACTTTAAGCTTTCACATGCTGTTTATTAGTTATTTATCCTTTGCCTATTCCTGAACAACAAGGGGGAGAATGATGATAGGGGGAGAAATGGTATCTAATCCTATTATTATCGTATCTTCGTTTGTCGTTTGGGGGAGATTTATCTTAGGGGGAGACGTCTTTCTAAGTAGGTCATGTATTTAAAAGGGAGAATTAATTTAGGGGGAGTAATTAATTAATTTAAGACTTTGATATTCCTTATGCATTGAATGAGTTTGCTTAAGTGTGCAGGAATTATTCTAAAGCGCGGCATCTTTCTATGGCAAAGCGTTTTGATCCTTGGGTTGAGTCAAGATTGGGCGGGTTATGTTTTGAGTCTAGTAGAGCTTGACGGCCCTTTAGGACTTTTGTTTGGTTTTTGTCCCGGAATAGCCAAAGGGGGAGATTTGTAAGGATACAAATTTCCAATTGAGTCCATATATAGTTTTGGCTCAATTCCAGACAAAAACATTTTTTCATAGGATAGTATTTATTGTAATATTCTCAAGCCTATGAAGTATATGTTGAAGACGTAGCGGCAAAGAATTTAAAGCTTCATCAAAATGCCGGTTTGTGTGCCTCGTTTCTACGTCATCAACTAAGGTTCCATGCTCCCAAGGTATGAATGTAATTATATGTATATAGGAGCTTGGAACAATTTGTATTAGGTGTTAGGTTTAATAAAAACTGCATTTTATTTTTCAGAAAGAATCAATTAGAACTTTAATATAAGTATATAAAAGTTTCTGGGCCAAAATCAAATTTTTCAATCTTTCTGGCTGTTCGTTTGAAATGTCGTTCGAACGAGTTTTTTCGTTCGAACCAGATTTCGTTCGAACGAGTTTTGTCGTTCGAACCTGTTTCGTTCGAACGATTTTTTTCGTTCGAACCAGGTTCGTTCGAACGAGTTTTGCCAACGACCCTAACTGGACAGTCGTTCGATATGTCGTTCGAACGAATGGTCGTTCTAACGAGGTATCTAACGAACCTCTAACGAGCCCAGGCTGGTCACTCGTTAGAAGTCTCGTTCGAACGAGAATCACGTTCGTTCGAAGGAACTTCCAGCGGGAACAGTTATTTGGCAGTTTTTTGCAGTTTTTCCCCACTCTTCCACTTGGTTTTCAACCAACCTTTTTCATACTTTATTATGTGCGGGAAACACATTTTCCAAGACAACTTTTCCAACATTTGTTTACCTCCAAAAGAGAGTTTGAGAGCAAATTTGTTTAAGGAAAAAGATCATGTTTTGAGTGTTATTCTTTCAAAGAAAAATTCATACACACTCTAGTTTACACCCAATTGTGTTTATCCAAGTTTCTATATTTATATCAATTGCTTGGAGTTTTTGGCACCGGTTTTCTCTACCGAATTCAAGAGACGTTTCGGGTTTGCTTCTACACCCCATCACAAAGAAGACTTTTTTTTTTAGATTCTACCCACACGGAGAAAGGCTCCATGCTTGGGTGACGGTGACCATATAAAGTCCCATCGGTGGATTCCGAGACCGCGGTGGTGTTCCGAGGTTGTCCGCTAGGAAGAGGTTTCTACGAGAAGGAGCATCGAGGCTTGAGAGGGATCGGGTCAGTCGTTGTAAGTCTATCTGTCTTGTAATTGTAATTCCGTATCTAGTGGACTTGTGGCTAGGGCCGTCCGAGGTTGTTTCCCGTCTTGGGTTTTTCCTCGTACATCTCGGCGTAGTGTGACATTGTTTATTTTATCTTGCTCATTAATTTAGAATCCATGCTTAGGATAATTTCAAGATAAAATTTGATTTATTTTTCACACTCATTTAATTTGGGACTTAAATTAAATATTGGGTAAATTTGGTTTATTCAAGTCATTTGCAAAAATTGGTTTCGCCTAACTTTGTTTAAATGAATGATCATGACTTAGGCAAATTCTAGGACTTGAATTATGTTTTAATTTGTTTTGAGAAATTAAAACTTGTTGTTATTTTTGTAAGTTGAACCATCACCTGTTTTACAACGCTTCCGCATCATCTCTATCATTCCTTGAGTTTTGTTTTAAAAGGAAATTAAATTTTCTGAATTATTTAAAACCCGGGGATTCCACTTTTCAGATCTGAACCGTCGGAGTTTAGCGCCACTTCATTAAGTGTTAATCCGTACTGTCGCACCTTTTTAATTCAAATCTGAACGTTCAAAATATAGTTATATATCCAAGGGCCGTGATTAAATCACCTTTGGATGTGGTGTCTCTTCATGAACAGATACCACAAGAGGCTATTTATAGAAGGCAAAATCCTGTCATAATTAATTCCTACAATTCTCTTTCTCTATTATTTCTTTTTACCAATTTTATAGAGTGTTCTGGGTTATTCTTCAAGTTTGATACTTGAATAAACTCTTGAATTTATTGTATCATGGAGGTAATTTGCCTACACCCGTTAGCAAACTCTGTACGAGTGGGGGCAAATAACACTTTAAGGACAATAGTTTATTACGCCTCAAATCCAATCATTTGTTCATATTTTCTGCATAATTAAAAATTCATCAACAGTAAACTGATTTCGTTAGATGCTCAAACATTTGAGCGTTTTCACCAATGTAATATTTAGTACTAAAGAATAGTGAATAACGGTAATGCTCTAGGTGGGCCACTCTCACCTCCCTCCCTGTTGCCGGGTTGTAGGAGAAGTGAGTCATTATAGGTGAGGATTGATAAGCCATTGAAATAAGTAGTTGAAAGGAAATAGCTTTTTCACCCAACGAATATAACAACAGAGGCAAGTAGTTTTCTCTGAAGAAAATGGATACTCAAGTTCTCTTGGTTATGGCAAAAGTAGAAGTTAAAATGTAGAAAGGAAAGTGCTTATATATATTTTAAAAAAAGGAAACATTGGGACACTTTTCTCATGCGTTAGCATATACCTTGGGAATAACACAATGATGTTACTGCTGATACATTCTGCAAAGTGTTGTTTGATTACCACACGTGGAGATTGTACAAGGCAAAGAATGGTAAATGGTGGTTGACGTCTTGGATGGAATTAAGAGTACCACTACACATACACATTTTCATATTCGTTTTCTATACACGCCTAATAAGACAAGGCTGTAAGGGGTTGTACTCTGTGCCATGGCGGGACCCACAACAACAAGGTATAGCATTTTAATGCATCGGGTATGAAAAACGTGTACAAAAGTGTGTCTGTGTATGTTTGTCCTGGAATTAAATATAGATTGATTTCCTTAGATACACATGAGAATATGAAATGATGAGATCAAGAAAGCCGCGTTGACCCAAGATCTTCCGAAAGCATGTGTTTCATACACAATCTTGACACAATAATTTTCTGTAAGAAGGGGAAATGCATTAAGGGTTTAAAGAGACAAGGAATATTAGAAGATAAAAATTTGATTAAGAAAGGCAAAGTCACAATAATCAAGATCACCTTTAGAGAATAAACAGGTGGTAATGGTAAAAGGTCCTTCGGTATTGTGGGTACCCGAAATTAGAATGATGGGCCTAAACGAGTAGCCCAATTGTTGTTGCCCAAATTCCAAACCCCCCATATCTTAATCGGTTATGATTTAGTCTTCTCCCATGTTCCCATTAAGAGGGGTTCTAGGAGAAGATGAAAAACGTGGGGAAATCCAACACATCCACTCCCTGAAAATGAACATGAACATATATATAATAAACCCTAGGTCGGGGGCATAGGACACACTGTATTCTCTGTAATCACTCTCCGGAGTATATAGAAATAATACTGAATGCACCACCGTGAACGTAGGCACCTTTGTTGAACCACGTACATCTCTTGTCATGTGATTGGCATTTTGTATTCCTTATTCTGCTTGGTGATTCTTCTTCTCTTATCTCTTTGTGTTGAATAATAATTGTCACCACAATTGGCGCCGTCTGTGGGTATGTTTATCTTCCCTGAGAAAGCCCACACCCAGAAAAGAGTTCGAAATGTCTGGTCACAGTAATAATGCTCCCCAGGCAGGGGATATCCAAGAACCACCTGCTCCTCGCAGGATTAGATCTGAAGTTCGGCGTTCAGATCAGAGGGCTCGCTTAGAAAGGCCAGCCTCAGAAGAAAGCCAAGGACTAACGAGGTCCACACAGATATCCAGGCTAATTGATGCATATGAGGCGAGGCTCCACGAGAAAAGGGAGTCTTCTCACAAGCACGAAGCTGAGAATGCTCGCCTCAAAAGAAGATTAGAAAGAATGGAGAGAGAACTCTATCGTGGTACCAAGAGACGTCCATACTGCACTCCTAGCCCTCAGGCGAGAAAGTCTCGCAACTAAGGAAGGAGCCCCAGGTGCGGATCCCAAAAAGTTGAGGGAAACAAGTCAGAGGATGACTTGCTCGAGCAACTGCGACTAGCTCGCAACCACAGGAACCCGGATCGCAGCAACGAGAACATACGAAGTCTGGTCCGAAGGGAGATGGACCAACACCCTGCACATCACGGTACCAGATCGACCCGAGAACTCGCTAGGCGAGCTCTTAAAACTCAGATGAAATCACCTTTTTCGAGGGAAATAGAGGAAGAGGAAGCCCCTAAGAAGTTTTCTATTCCAAGGTTCAAGATTTATGATGGTAAAACTGATCCCATTGATCACGTCAGGCAGTACCGGCAGACCATGACTCTCTGGAATAATCGAGACGCACTAATGTGTCGAATTTTTCCCTCGATCCTGCATGATGTGGGGCTGAAATGGTTCGAAAGGCTCCCCCACCAGTCCATCAGGAGTTTCAAGTCCCTAGCTGAGCTCTTTACGGCCCGATTCATTACCAGTAGCTCCCATCCCAAAAGGATGGATGCTTTGCTGACAATGAAGAAGACGCCTCAAGAGACCCTCCGAGACTACGCGAAGAGGTACTGGTAGTTATTCAACAAGGTCGAGGACTGCTCGAAGCAAGTGGCAGTGGCCTCTTTCAAAATTGGGCTACCCAGCTCTTCCCTTCTGTACCAGTCCCTGATGAAAAAAGAATCCATGACCATCGACGACCTAATGGCCCGCATCGAGAAATATGCCAAGGTAGAAGATGTGACCCGCCTTAGCACAGGGGAAAATGATCGAACTAAGCTCGCTGCCAAAGGCAGTGAAAAGACTGAGAACCAGAAGAAAGTAGGAAAAAATGGGGGAAAAAATGGCTCCAAGAACGGAGGCAATAATGATGTGTCGAAAGCATTTCAGGTGATCAACACCGTCTTCAAAGAACCAATTTACAAAATTCTCACAAAAATCAAAGAAGAGCCATTTATTAAGTGGCCCCGGAAGATGGGAGGAGATCCTTCGAAGAGGAACAACGCGCTAAGATGCGCTTTTCACAAAGAGGGGGGACACAAGACCGAGCATTGCAAAGCTCTTAAGTCCCACGTCGAAGAGCTGGCCCAGTCGGGGCATCTGAACGAATTCATGGAAAAAAGGGCAGAGAAATTTTCTACCCATAGAGAAGCAAGGCCTGACAACATACTCGAAGACGATGCCGGCCATGAATTCGCAGTAATTCATGAGGCATCTGACGTGAAACAGATCCAAGGAAATTCAGCTTGAATGGAGGTAAAAAAGCTTACAGCGGTGATGCAAGCTTTTCAGAACTATCCAGCGAAGACGCTGCTAGGAAAACATCGGCGAACAGATGACGTCGACTATAGTAAGCATATCGTGTTTGCAAAGGAAGATTTAGTAGGAGTAAGAACCCCATATCATGATGTTCTGGTCATTACTCTCAGAATATATAATTATGACATCGACAAGTTACTGGTCAACCAAGGAAGCTCGTCTGAGGTAATGTACCTCAACCTATTCAGAAAATTGAAGTTAAGCATCGTCGACCTAAAGGAAGCTACTGTCCCTTTAGTTGGATTCGCTGGGAAAGTGACCATGCCCTTGGGAAAGATCGTGTTTCCAGTAAGGGCAGGACATGTTTCTAAAATGATCGAGTTTCTGGTAGTCGACATTAACTCGTCGTACCAGGCTATCCTGGGTAGAGGATGGCTGCACGCGATGAAGGTAGGCTCCTCGACCTACCATCAAAAGCTCAAATATGTGATCGAGAGAGGAGTAATGGAGATCCATGGTGATCAAGCGACGGCAAGAAGGTGCTTCATAGTAGCCATCCGCCCAAAACCAGAGAAGAAGGTCGACAAATCCAGCGAGAAGGTTGAAGAATAAGGAGGTCTGATACCTTCGAAATAGAAATTAAAATATGGAAGGCCCGAATTGGAGGAAACCAGGATCCTCCCCTCTGAACGTGTCATCGAGGACCTGGAGGAAATCACAACTGGAGATTACGATGACAGCAGGATCTTCTTGATTGGAGCTTCTCTCACAGATTAGGAGAAGAAGGAATTGACGATCCTGTTAAGGAACAATATAGACGTCTTTGCGTGGGAACCATACGAACTGCCTAGAATTGATCCTAATATGGTTTTTCATCAGCTGCACGTCGATCCCACCTTCAAACCAATCGCGCAGAAGGCACGGCGAACTGCACCCGAGAAGGCAAAAGTCGAGGAAAAAGAAATGGAAAAACTGTTGGATGCAGGATCCATATGGGAGGTACAATTCCCTAAATGTTATCCAACCCAGTAGTAGTTCTAAAAAGCAAAGGGAAGTGGAGATTTTTCATCGACTTCACTGACCTCAATAGAGCATGCCCTAAAGATAATTTCCCCCTCCTAAAAATTGATCAACTGGTAGACGCCACTGCAGCTCACGAGAGAATGAGTTTTCTGGACGCATACTCAGGGTACCATCAGATCCCTCTGTATACCCCAGACTAGGACAAAACAGCATTCATCGCCATAGTTGGGTTATACTACTACAAGGTCATGCCCTTCGGGGTCAAAAATGCGGGGGCAACCTACCAGCGGCTGGTCACCAAGATGTTCAAGGACCAAATGGGAGACATCATGGAAGTCTACATCGACGATATGCTCGTCAAGAGCAGGAAGAAAGAAAACCACATCTCGGACCTATCAAGAACCTTCGAAATCCTCAGGAAGTACCGAATGAAACTTAACGTGAGCAAGTGCTCTTTCGGTGTCCAGTCAGGAAAATTTCTCAGCAAGAGAGGCATCGAGGCTAACCCAGACCAGATCGATACAATAAACAGGGTACAACCTCCTCGAACAATTCGTGATGTACAGAAGCTCACTGGCATGCTCGCTTCCCTGAACCGTTTTATATCCAAGTCCTCCGAGAAGTGCAAACCGTTCTTCCAGCTCCTGAAGGGAAACAAAATAATAGAATGGAATCAAGATTTCTCGCGGGCATTGGATGAACTCAAGGCTTACCTTAGCTCCCCACCACTACTCGTCATACCACAGGAAATAGATTCCCTATACTTATACCTCTCCATTTCCGACCACACTGTCAGTTCTGCATTAATGTGCGAAAAAGCAAGAATCCAGCACCCCATTTATTACACAAGCAAGACCTTAATAGACGCCGAGAAGTGGTACCTACCACTGGAGAAGCTCGTCTTTGCACAAGTAGTGGCCTCAAGAAAGCTGAAGCACTACTTAGAAGCCCACACTATCATCGTCCTTACATCGCACCCCCTTAAAGCAATCCTAAGGAAGGCGAATTTGACGGGCAGACTGTCTAAATGGTCAGTCGAGCTCGGACGATTTAATATCCAATTTCAACCAAGGAAGGCAATCAAGGGGCAGGTCCTTGCTGATTTCATAGCCGAATTCACAGGCAAGCAGTCTTGCAGCCAACCTCAACCAACAGAGCAAAGAGGGAACCACGCGACGGAGGGAATCTGGAAATTATTCGTTGATAGAGCCTCCAACTCAAAGGGGGAAGGAATAGGCATTGTCCTCATTACTCCAGAGGATACAATCCTTAAACAAGGAATCATGCTTGGATTTGCAGCCTCCAACAACGAAGCAGAATACGAAGCTTTAATAGCCGACCTCCAAAAGGCGCACACTTTGGGAGCAAAGCATTTACAGGTGTTCGACGATTCTCAATTAGTCTCCAATCAGATAAGTGGAGACTACAATGCAAAAGATGAAAGAATAGCAGCTTACCTCGCCTTAGCAAAAAAACTAATGGCTAGCTTCGAAGAAATCAATGTCCAGCAGTTTCCCAGAGGACAGAACAGCCATGCTGACGCCCTAGCAGCCCTGAGTTCAGCAGTCGATTATGACTTAAAAAGAATAATCCCCATCAATTTTCTCGCTCATCCGAGCATTAACCGTAACAGTAAGCCGCCAGGCGCGGAGCAGGTGCTCCAAGTGGAGTCAGCACCCAGCTGGATGGACCCTTTAAGGGACTATTTGAAGGATGGCACGCTCCGAGATGATAAGAAGATCGCTCACCAAATAAGAGTCAAAGCTGCTCGCTTTCACTTATCTCCAGAAGGCAAGCTATATAAGAGATCCTTTTCTGGTCCTTACCTTCAATGCGTTCACCCAAGGAATGTAGAGCAGGTTCTACAAGAGCTTCACGAGGGAATATGTGGAAGCCATATTAGAGGAAGGTCTCTGGCTTTTTGAGCAATTAAGGAAGGCTATTGGTGGCCATATATGCAAAGAGACTCTGCGATGTATGTTCGCAAGTGCCTGAAATACCAACTTCACGCTCCTATAGTCCACTAACCTGCTAGCAACCTAAAATCACTGTCCAGCCCATAGCCATTCGCCCAATGGGGAATAGACATCGTAAGACCACTTCCTACCGCCATCGGTAATCGCAAATATTTATTGGTCATAACTGACTACTTCACCAAATGGATCGAGGTGGAACCCAAGCGAACATCCGAGATGCAGATATGATAAGGTTCATATGGAAAAATATAATCACCCGTTTTGGCATCCCCAGAACCATCATCACTGATAATGGAACGCAGTTCGAGAGCGGCTCTTTTTAGAGTTTCTGTAACGAGCATGGAATCAGATACCATTTCAGCTTGGTGGCCTATCTTCAGAGCAATGGCCAAGCCGAGGCTTCCAACAAAACAGTGATCGACGGATTAAAGAAATGATTAGAGCGAGCCAAAGACGCATGGGTAAATGAGCTACCACATATTCTATAGGCTTACCGTACTACTCCACGATGAGCGACAAGGGAAACCCCATTCTCATTGACGTATGGGACGAAATCAGTCATCCCCTTGGAAGCAGGCTTGTAAACAATGCGGTCCAGCCTTATCGATCAGGGCAATAATGATACAGCATTGCTCACCGAGCTTGACCTAGCCGATGAACGCCGCGAGCTGGCCCTAGTAAAACTAGAAAGCTATCAGCAGTAGCTCGCAAGGCACTACAATAAGAAGGTCAATCCAAAGACATTCTGAATTTAGGACTATGTCCTGAGGAAAGTCCTAGGCAGTGCAGTAAACCATCAGACAGCAAGCTATGGTCAAATTGGGAAGGACCATTCAAGATAACTAGAGATGATCTGCAGGGAGCCTATCACTTGGAAACGATAGAAGGCAGAGAAATACCCCAAGCGTGGAATGCAGCCAACCTTAGGAAATTCTATTTCTAGATTCTTCTTTTGATATTTAATTATGAAACTGGAAGTTCATTTCCTTATCATTAATGAAAAGTTATTTGGCAATTGCATTCTACGAAGTATCAGTTAACTAATTTGCATTTTACGAGGTGTCAATGTATAAACTTTATAACCCACACACCTTTTCCAAGTAACAGGCACACTGATCATTACACTACAGCAGGGAAATGACCCTCCTCAGGTTTTCGTTATGAAATATGAAAGACCTCTTAGCATTATCCCTGGCAATATATGAAGCCCTATAGGAGATCCTTAGGAAATATGGCCAAGTCAAAATTGGTCACCAAACAATGTTTGGTTGAATAAAATCCTGATCGGATAGAGCATCCAACACCAGGTGTGTCCTCGCCAATTTCCACACTTAGGCCAAAGGGAGTGTGACGACACAAACTAAAAGGTAAAGTGAGGCAGAATGGTATCTCATTGGCATACTGGACTGGAAGGACACTTACTTCATAATGCGAACATACAAATCTAGTCATCCAAGATAGGCTCAAGATTTTTTAGCAAAAATGTGGAAAATATAAGACACTTGTTTAGTCGAGAAATTTGACCAAAACATAAATTTTATATTAATTCATCACATTTACAGCAAATACAATACATGTTTAGTCGGTGAGCTCGTCCAAATCATCGACTTTACATCACTTCAATACAAAATACACAGAGTTACTACTGAGAGAATCTTAGTGAGGGTGAGGGTGAGGCCTCCGAGTAAGATAATCATCCACTTGAGATCTTCGACCATCATCGGGAGGAGGAGCTAATTCTTCCTCGACTTCTTTCGCATCCGACTCCAATAGCTGTCAAGGGATGTCATCAATGGGTATCCACTGATCATCTCTTCGGAAGGGGTTAGGCATTCGAGTGGAAGGAGATATTTCATGCCGATAACAGAGCATTGAGTTCCTTCGAACTTGCAGCTCCCTCAAAGCACTCAACCACCCCCTGATGAAGGTGAGCTCTTCAAACTCTATCAGCTTCGTTGGAGCATCTAGCCAACATTGATTGTAACCATCGGCCCACACTCGTCGAGGTCCTTTCTTAAAAAAATGCCTCAAACGAGTGACGTCCCTTTGGAGCCCAGAAGCAATCACATACGCTCGCTAAACATCACCACAAAGCTCTTCCATTTCCCTAGCTAAACTCCTGGTGCTCCTTCCAGCTCGCGGAACGGTTGCATGGGTAGAGCCTCGCAGCACAGGAGGAACGTCACTCGAGCCAGTTTTAGCTCGCGACGAGGAAGAACCTCACAATACTGCAGGAGCGATGCTCGGCGCATGCTCCCTAAGTCACGAGACCTCTCTCCTCAAAGCTTCATTCTCCTGCTGAAGAATCTCCTCAACCTGGTTGATCTCATAAGCATCTATAAGCTTCCTCCATCTCTTGGAGCCTATCCTTCAGTTTAACAACAAGCTTAGTCTGCTCTATGAAGCGCTTGTTCCTTAATCGCAGTGATTTGCAAATCCTCACAAAGGTATGATAAACTTCAGAGCTCACATCAGGTCCAAGCATTCTTCCCAATTGAGAAGTGGCTGGTATATAATCATCAACATCAATCGACTACAAGCAATAAAAAGGCAATGGAAAGAAAAATAAATCAGTGCACTGGGGAAAAGAAACCTTTTCATTTCATTAATAAGGGTCAAAGTACATCAAGCAGCAAAAAGGAAAATTACAAGCAAAGATACAAAGTAGTCCTAGAAGTAAATTAACTCGCAACCTCAGGCTGCCCAGAAGTAGCTGGCTGCTTCCCCTTGTCAGCAGCAACAGAAGCATCCCCCTCCGTAGGGATAACCTCTGTCACCTGGGCAGGGAGAACATCGGTAGGAATCGTCTGGGAGGCAGGGTCAACGCCTTCGATGGTTGGGGCAGGGGCTTCCTCCACAATTAGCTTCGTACCTGGGTCATGCTTGTTGAACAGAGGAGAGGCGACATCGACACCAGCGGCTATGAGGGCCTTGTTCCAACCTTTTTTGAAGTTCAGACGGCTCATGTAGCCTATCTGAACCTCGGCATCTTCATATGCAGCAGCCCACCCGAAGTTATAAGAGTCATCTTTGATGGTAGCTGCCTGAGAATCCTTTTCTTTTAGTTGCTCGATCAGCACCCTATTCTCCTCTATAATGGCTAACTTGCTCGAGCAGACCAGGTCATAGGCCTGCCTCAGCTCGTTCAGCTCTTTAACCGTCGCATCCCTCTCTCGGTTGGAGTTGACGAGGGCCAGGTCAGAAGAAGCTTGGGCAGCGTCTGCAGTCTTCAGATCAGCCTCCAGTTGAGTGCCCCTCACTTTCGAGGCAGCATTTTGCTGCTCCATCTCGCTGTTCCTGCTCACCAGCTTGTCGCGAGAGCGATAGAGCACGGCGAAGTCAGTCACAAACTACAAAAATATAGAAGACATCAGGAAAAGGAAACAGCTAAAACTTATTAAAGCATTAGAGAAAGGAAAAAGTCTTACCAAGACAAGCCTCTGGATAGCTTGTAGGGCCAACTGATCAGACCCCAGCTCCCTTTGGTGATCTGCAGGAAGAACTGCCCTCTCGAGCAGCGTAAGGGACAATTAAGGAGAAATGGCAACTGAGGCCCCCTCGGGCAATGAGGACATCGGGACTAAGGCCTACCCAGCCTTCGTCCTCGATTCCATCTTTCTCCTCTTCTCCTCTTTCTCTTTATCCATTCTCCTCTTCTCCTCCATCCTCTTCTTCTCCTCCATATTCTTTCTTTCCTCTTCCTTTTTTCTCTCTCTCTCTCATATGTTCTTATTCTTTCCTCTTCCTCTCCTGATTCTGAGTAGAAGATCGAGAGCCAGTAGCTACAGCCCCAGAGCTGGACTTTTGCTTCTTCGACCTCTGAGCGAGGAGAACATGATCATCATCATCATCGTCCCAAATCAAATTTTTCCTTGGAGGAACCATCTCCTCGCTTAAACTGCTAGATGTGCTCAAAGATTCTCGAGCTTCAGAAACTTCCTCCGAGTCAGAAGAACAATCACCACTGGAGCTCCCCTCGCCAAAATTGCCTTCAACACTGCCTACGATATCACCCTTAAAACTGCTCTCCTCCTCGTCCAATTGAATAGGATCAGCAGCAGTTTCTTCAGAGGTATCAAATTCAGGAATACTATCTACCGGCCTCGCTATAAAGCTAGAACCAACATTTTTGTACTCGAGCAAGAAAGCAGCAGACCGGGGATGCTCACCGTCGGCTAGGGGCTCCCTGATATTCCAGGCCTTGACCAATTCAGAAAAACGAACCTCACTGAAAGCAGGTTCCAAGTTCTTCGACCTCGCTGAAGAAAAAATAGGAAAAGTCAGAAAGATCACAAATCAGTAAAGAAATTGAAAGAACAGGGCAAAGACTACCTATATATTCTTCCCCATAAAAGGGAACAGAGAACCTATCAGACCTCGACCCCTCAGTCTGGGGGGAAAACTGCCAATTTCTAGCAAGGAAACCATATTGCCAATAGCCCTTATGGGAATCAGGTAGGTTTACCACCACTACCCTGTCAGGACTCCTGTCTTTGAGATAGAGAACACCAGAACTAGTTCGAGAAAAAGAATAGCAAAAGTAGACTTCAGCGATCCCTAATTTGGTGCCATAGAGCTGATTTATTCCATGCACGCCGTTGATTATCTTTCACACATTGGGCGAACACTGTGCAGGAACAATGTTAAAATAACCAAAGAAGTGCAAGAATAGATTTTTGGGAGGAAAAGTAAGTCCCCCTTGGGAAAGCAACAAGACATGGATCCAATGGTCACCCTCTATCTCTATAACGTTTCTAAGGGAGAGGCGCACTCAATCTCTACCCACTCAAGAATATTGTAAAACTTCCTAAACTCAGAAACCGATCTATTACCAATCTTTGCCATCAGAAAACACTAAAAAACTACAAATTTAAAGAAAAAATACAAAGAGAAGGCACAGGGGACTTACAAGGTTAAAGTTCTACTTAAACGATGAAGAATCACAAGCCCAAATGATGAGGAAGATCGAAAGCAATAAGAATGAAGACCGGGAAAAGAGAACGTGAATCGCTAAAATTCGCAGAAAATGGGAGAGTACAGAGAAGCTAGAAACGACGATTGAGAAATGACTGCTCTAGATAACTTTTGTGTGTTACTAATCATAATGCACAGACCACGAAGAAAGTGCCGCCTAACTCAGTCCTCATACTTTGGGAAGAGTTGCACGGTATACAAAGGGGCCATTATGACAAATCATTTAAATTTATTGAGCCCAAAGTATGGCCCAACAAACTTAGGGGCAATTGTGGGTACCCGAAATTAGAATGATGGGCCTAGACGAGTAGCCCAGTTGTAGCGGCCCAAAGTCCAGACCCCCCATATCTTAATCGGTTATGATTTAGTCTTCTCCCATGTTTCCATTAAGAGGGGTTCTAGGAGAAGATGGAAAACGTGGGGGAGTCCAACACCCCCACTCTCTGAAAATGAACATGTAGATAATAAACTCTAGGTCCGGGGCATAGGACACACTGTATTCTCTGTAATCACTCTCTAAAGTATATAAAAATAATACTGACTGCACCACCGTGGACGTAGGCACCTTTGCTGAACCATGTACATCTCTTGTTGTGTGATTGGCATTTTGTATTCCTTATTCTGCTTGGTGATTGTGCTTATCTTATCTCTTTGTGTTGAATAATAATTGTCACCACAGGTATCACTGATGAACCAAATTTGGTAGAACTTGGGTGAGTTATTTTATTAGTTTTATAAACTCTCAAACCTTATTGAATCCAACTATTAGTTTATTATGTCTATAAACTGTGAGCACCTCCCTACATATATAAACTTTCTCTCATAACATACATATGTGTCTCCTAATATAATTTGTAAGTTGATTGCACGGCTTATAATCTCTCAAGAACCGAGTCAACCCTCAAACACTGTGCTTGATACTCGCCAAGATCAATATATACATATATATATATATATATATATATATATATATACTATATAGGATATTACTCCCTTACGCGTTTGACCAATCCCGGCACCGGATGACACTAATCGGTACAAGGTTTATATACTCAACTTACGTAATTATTTTCAGTATTAACTAAGTTTAATATCTCAATAAATAAGTTAAACAACCATAAAAGGAATCCCAAACTCAAGTCAGGCTCCCAAAACCCAAACAACCAGCCCATCCCTAGGTAAAATAGGAGGGGTCGATCAATCGATGGTCCCAGATCTTGGTCAATTCTTCTTCATTACGGATTTTGTCCTTCAAAACCTCCATTAATGCTTATCCAAGCTTCTAAAATAGATTCAAAACCCAACCAAACTTTAACCTAACTATTGGGTTATGATCATAAATGTATTTCAAACAATGTTTAATCCATCAAGTTCATAATTTTAAACCTAGTTCATTAATAACATGTAAGAAGTCCAATTACTCTACGATTTCATATTTAGTCTATAAATTACATGGGGATTTTACTTTATAATGAAAATAAACCCTAAAACATGAATTATATTCCAGATTTACATATTATACAATATCTAATTTCATATTCCCTTCATAAGAGTACAAGTCCTCAATTCATATGCAATTAATCCAACTCCTAATTAATCATGTACACAAACATAATTAAGGCTAATTAAACTAGCTCCTAAGCATGCATTCTAATCTTAAATCGAAATAGGAAACATGTATTCGAAATAAGTTACATATTTAAAGTGTATTGCAATAGATTTCTTATCTGAAATGATGAACGGTGAATCCTCCATGATTTAATTCCTTGTTCTTCCTCCTCAAAGTTCCTCCCAAGTTCTCCAGATTCTCTAGGTATTCTAGGGTTTGTTTTTAATGTGTAAAGTGATTAATTAATAACACTTAACTCTATTAAATATCTATAATTTTTTACCTCTACATTAGGCCTATTTTTTGGGCCTCCAAATAGACCATATATACTATCTGGAATAGCTCAAAACTCAGCCTAAGGGTATACCTATAGTTAGGCCCAACTTAAGAAGATAAAAATATATAATTAGGTCTTCGTATCACTCTAGAGTCTGCACCAACTAGTTATACCTCATATTTCACGACAAAACCTTATAATGTAAAATAAAATAACTAATTAATTATTTTACGCATAACTACACATGGTCCAACATAATTGATTACACCCATTAATTAAAAATAATATGCGACACAAATAAATTACTAAATATGCAAATTTAATTATTGTCTAAATATGCAATTGTTATTACCAATTATCTCAAGTAGTAATTAATTCTCATTTATTAATTTCTTCTCATAATTAATAAATAATAAATAAATGCCAAAAAATACGGGGTATTACACTTATATGCATAAAATACTATGGAAATGTCAAAGGAGCTGTCGTTTTGTCTATTGAAACGAGCATGTCATGCGGCATGGCAGAGATACCAGCAATCAATTCAAAGTACATAAATTATTTGACGTGTCGGGAATGGTAAGGTATCTGATTGGACATGAACCCAAAAGATTCGTCGTTTTGGCACCAGAGTGTTTATTGTTGGTATTTCCCAGAATGTGTATTAGATTGACCTCCGTTGTGGAATCGTTCGATATACTTGGGAGATTTGTACTTTTGTGCTTATAATGGTTAACTCAATAACTTAATATTTCCTTGATCCTTACCCTTCAATCTAGTTCCCTCCTGCAGTACCCAAACAACTCCCCTCACTTATCTATTCGATTCAAATGGTTTGATACAAACATAAGCAAAAAGTTAGTTACATGACCTTTGTTCATTTTTTGATCGCTCCAACGAAAAAAAATCACGGCTCATACCAAGGACCAACATCGTGAATGAATTTATATTTAAAGGTTCACGGCCTCTTTCATTGTTAGCTCACTCCAATGAATTTTGGTTTCGCTGCAATAAACTACTCTTGAGATCTTTTTTTTTTTTTGGTAAAGAAGGGTAATCCCGGGCCAGCTTGCGCGCACCTCGGACTAATCCCTCCTTCCCCATGGAGATCTTTAGTTAAGGTGCATATTTTATGGAGGAATAGTTTAGATATTTTATCAAAATTTACATTATATCACTTTATGTCATATCACCTTTTGGAAGAGTACAGGCTAGTGACTGATCCTTATAGCCTTTACCCGCTCTTTCATGCCTTGAGGGTGTGGAGAAATGAACTCCTTTAACATCATATTGGGTTATACCATTAAATTTTTTTTTCTATATAGAACTCCTTAATGCAATTAGATGTACGAGAGTGTGAAGATAGTTTATGGAGCTTGTTATTCTCACTCATATCATTTGAGTCCTTCTTTTACACTAAGAGAAGGAGAGTAACCCATGTTCACCTTGTTCTTATTTCTTATCTTCTTTTATGTTCATTTGATCACCTATTTTCTTCGCTCTCATTGATAACAAATAGGAAAGAGATTTTATTATTTAGCCTGCACCATTTTATCACAAATTCTTCCAAATGCTTTAGGGCTTTAAACCATATGAGAATTTGTGATCTTGGTGGATTACTTTGTGACTCCTCACCATTAAAATCAAAATATTTATCGATATATAAATAATACTTCTCATGAAAATTTTGGTATTAGGTATAAAAATTTTGAGGCCCCTCCCTCTGTAAAATCCAAAGATCGGATTTGCTAAACCTTCGCAAACGACTCAAAAATTAAAACATTCTTCTCCATAACTAATGAAGAAAAATGTGCTGAAGCTTACTTAGAATAAATTTCCTATTGTGTTATTTATGAACATTTTGTCATGTCATAGGAATCTTGAGGGAATTTTGCATCAAACTTTAAAGGAACATCAAAACGACCAATGAATCTCATTCCGATAAAGTCTCTTTGCTGAAGTGCGATTTCAATGCCCTTGTGGAAATTTCAAGAACCATTTTATCTAACATTAAAAAAATATTAATATCCAAAAGTTTTAACATAATTTCTTAAGACTATCAAAACCAAAGCAAAATCCATATTAAAATCTCTTTGGACAAAATAGAAACATTTCATTTCTTGGTATTCGTACCGATTTTATTACGTAAAATACTTTGAAGTGGTAATTTTATAAAGAGTGATATAGGAACATAAATGAGAATAAATTATTGTTAACAAAGTTTGTTGAGGATACAATTGGCATGATCACTTTGGGGACGGGGAAAGCTTGGCGTAATAGGAAAGAGTTTGATAAATATATATCTGGATTTTCTAGGTTAGAGAACATCCTTTTGGTGGATAGCTTAAAGGATAATATACTTAACATAAGACAAATGTGAGACGATCGTCATAACATGATTTTAACCATAAATTAATGTAAAGTGATCTACTTTAAGGGTAAATGTAGTTTAAAGGGTATGAATACAATATAGAATTGTTATATAATCAATGTGATTCCAAACGTGGTTTGTAACAATGTCAAAAATGATGCGATGGATCTTTAGCATAATAGGTTGGGTCACGTGAACTTTAGATACCTTTGTAAGATTAGTAAGAATGAACTTGTTCACCTTTTGAGTAAATTTCATCACGTATACATGGTACTTGTCAAATTGAATAAATTATAATATATATACGAAGTTGAATGTGATTTCTACCTCATGCTCAGGGATGAAAATTGTATTTTGGGTCGTGTTTCGAGACAAGATGACATGGTGAGTTTTTTTTAACATGACACAACTTGAGTTTATAATTTTTATATTTGACACAAACACGACACGAGTTTGTAATTTTATATTTGGCATGAACATGAATCTCATAGTTTACGACATGACACGAATAACATGATTTCTTCAAATGGTACTAGATATAATAAATCAAATAAAAACATGATTAACATGATAATAAATGATAATCATGTGCCACTTTCACCATTAGTCTACACCTGGGTTGGCACAAGGCGTGGTACAGGAGGGTATGACTTTAGCCCCGGCAAAGCAAGCGACTAATTCATCTTTAAGCGCTCGAGTAGGCATGTTGGGGGTACTCTTAGTACTATGGATATGGATTTTAATACCCTTAAGGGGAGAAGTTAACGGTATGTGGACAAGGGAAGTCCTGATGTGGATCGTGGGAGGAGCTAAAACACGGGTAGGCGAGTCCTCCTAAACCTAGGGGGTGAGTTCACTATCGATGGAATCATAAACTCTAGGGTCTCCACCTTTTGGATCTTCTCATATGAGGTCATATTCTTGGTGAATGGACATGATATTGGATTCCATCCCCCTCTAATGTCTTAAGTACGTGACACAATTTTTCTCTCACATCAGCTCATTACTACGATGCTAGGCCAAGTTCCTCAAATGCAATTTTTACTTTCTCGAGGTTTAGGATCCTTAATATCATTTTGATACTTGTGTTTCACTCCATGTCTCTTCATGCAATGTTAGAGGTTGTCGTTTTCCTTTTGGCTTCGTCAATTTATGTTTATTGCGCTCACAGACATTCCACATGTGCATCAATCATTAAGGATACGTGATTGGGGTTGTCTTAGCCTTATCCGCCATCAGACTAGTCATCCCGTGTTTGTTAACAGGAAGTTAAGGCTCTACGTTACTGATTGTTTCCTAAAATACCCCATAATTATAAACATTAATATCAAGGGGAATATACTAAATAGTCCCTCAAACATTTTTAGTACACGTTTAGTTCAAGAATTTTTATTTTGTTTCTAAAAGTCCCTCACCCTATAAAAACGCTAAAAAGGAGCTCTAGTGAGGGTCGTCGGAGCTCAGGCAGTGGGGGGTTGGGGGTGGGACGGGAATGCCGCTGGCATGAGCCTCTAAAAATAAGAGAATATTAGTTAAATAGGTGTTTGGTAGAATTTTTTGGAACAAAATAAAACACTTGAACTAAATATGTATTAAAAAATATTTGAAGGACTTTTTGATAATGGATCATAATATCAAGCTATTGGCACTGGGAAGAGGTCATAAATGGAACAATTTATGTACTCATGTTTTTAACATTTTAGGAATCCACTACAACTTAACCGACTCTGGTAAAATCTACCAAAACATGATACATGTGCAGTTGTCACATATACCAAACTCTCATATAAAATTTCCCCACCGTAACAAACTCATAGTATTTTTTCTATCATAAAGCCATTGTCAATCAATTATTTCATGTGTCATGTTGCCACAAAATAAGAAAGTTTTGGTATTCAAAATTTTTCAAGTACACTTTTTTCTCTTTTTTTTCTTTTTTTCTCAACATGTCGATAAATGGCCATAGTTGAACTCTTGGGTCACCACTCGCTACTTGCTCATTCATCCATCACCACTCATTCATCAACATTATCTTAGTCCATTCTTTATTATTTTTTGTTTCTTGATTTATTTATATTTTAAAGATATTGATTTCAAGCATGGTGTAGACACCACATTTTAGGACCCCTTAGGTCCCTAGCACCTTTCCATCTCACTCCAAACCCTATGTCGCACTCCGAATACCGATCTAGAGGCCATCGGGCGCCCCTAGGACCCATTTGACTATGGTTAACTCTATCGTCAAAGCAAAATCCCTTTAAATAAAGGGCTTTGAATACCCTTTTCAATGGTCCACCTCGTGTGCAAATTGGCATAACAGTTCGGACGAATGGATCATTTTACTATCGAAAGTCGATTCGGAGGCCACCGGATACTCCCGAGACCCGAATTGACCCCAATCAACTTCACCGTTAGAGAGAAAGCTCTTTGAATCTTCGAAGGTCACTAAAACCCCTTTCCAACGGTTTGCCTAGTGCATTAAACAGCATAACCATTCGGACAAATGATCAGATTTCCCCTGAAAATCGATTCGGAGGCCACAGGGCGCTCCCAAGCTCCGTTTGACCAAAGTCAATTCTTCAGCTTAAATGAGACTGAATGAATCTCCAAAGGGAACTAAATACCATTTCCAACATTCCACCCCATGCGTAATTCGAACCTACGGTATGGACGAAAAATCTGTTTTACTTCAATAGGTCCGCGGGCCCTTTCGGGTCCCGGTTGACCAAGGTCAACCTTCCAAACTGAGTGAAACTCTTTAGAATGTAGAATTATATCTCCTAATCTTTACAATGGTTTGCCTCGTGCACGATTCTAACTTACCATACGGACGAACGATCCATTTTCGTCCGACAATCTCCCGTCAGAAAGACCGATGTGCGCTTTCGAGCTATATTTGACCTAAAGTCAACTCCCGAACCTAGGAGAGGTCCAAGGACTCTTGCATGTCTCTGAATTACCTTTCTAACGGTATATACCGTGTACAATTAGGATTAACGGTTTACATTCTATGAGCATTTTTCTAGAAAAATCTGCACGAGACTGCCAATTGGCAGGTCCAGATCCCTGCCTATCGGCACGGTGTCAAGGGTTACCTACCGATAGGCACTCCCTGGGATAGGCCTATTGGCACCCCCTTGTCCCTATAAAATGAGTCAATGACCTCACTACTAGGGATACCAACATAATAAATCCATCTGCATCAGTGATCTCAGCAACATCAGCGAAGTTCCTCATGTGAAGTTCCATTCAAGATTACATTCCCATCATTTTCATAACCAATTTGGCAAAATATACTTCCCTTTCATCAAAATTCATTAACACTCAAGGGAGTTCATCCAAGATCAAAGATCAAGCTTCAAAGAATGTCCAACTCCTCCCCCCTTTCTTTAAATTACTTGTTTTTGCATAATATACATTGGATTCATAATCTAGTTCTTACTTTAGTTCATACACATTAATATCTACACTTTTATTAGTATATTGCACATACTTTATTTTCTACAAAAATCCCAAAAACAAATAAAAGAGGGTTATACCCGTAAATTTCGAACAGAATTATCCATCACACTTTTTCCAGAACTAAAAAACACATTTTCTACACATACACATATAATAAAATTTCCTTTGAATCTATGGGATAAACCCCACCCCTATGCTACATTCGAACTACGTGGACTTTGATTCCTTTATAGGCTACGTAGGCATCTTGGATTAAAATTCGAGACTCGGGTCCAACTTTCTATTTTTCCAATTTTCCAATTTTATCAATTTCCCAAATTTCCTAATTTTCTAAAATCTCCCATTTTCATATATATATATATATATATATATATATATATATATATATATATATATATATATATATATATCATGCTTGTTTGCGTTTCATCCAACATATATTGTCGTTTCCTAATAACGATTAATATCTTGATAAACGTACAAATCATATTTTCTATATATGTTATTTTGGGAACATTCTTATGGATGACCTCACTTTACCTTGTCCATGGTATGAGTTGAATGATTCCGATCTCCATTATATAAACACGCACACACACTTCACGGGGATATAAAGGAAAATAATAACACTAGCCCATGAGAGACAAAAAGGGCGGGATGGGTGCCTAACACCTTTCCATTCCGTAACTTAGTCCCCGAACCTTCAAACTATTAGTTTCGTATGCATCAGTTTGTCCTTGATGCCACTTTCTTGAAGTGGCAACATGTTCTTTTGCCTATTTTGTGCAAAATAGGCTGGTGACTCCATCTCTTCACATTTACCCCCATATCGATGATCGCCGAAGCACCTTTTAAAGTGGGGTGCAAGACTGCGGCGCAGTCTTTTCAAGGGTTCCTCCTCCTATGCCTCCCGGGATGGCCACAGTGGTGACTCTGTTGGGGATTATATTTAAGAGGGATGGACTCTGTTTGCATGGGTGTTTTATTTTGTTATATATCCCCCTATTTTCATGTTCCCTTATTATTACCAGACTACATATACCTCATGCTTATGCCACTATTCCCACACTTGTAGAAATTTTCCATGTACACTTCACACCACGTGCACCTAGGAGCACATATATCCACATATTGCACACACCACGTAGAAGTCCATGCTTAGATGTCACTAACACACACCTCTACTTATGCTCATCACACACTCACTTGTATATAATTACTCATCGCCCACTCTCACTTATTATCCCTACTTAGTATAGCTCTACTATTTATACTTATACCTTATTCTCGGTTGGGCATGATCAAGAAAGATACTCTCTCCATAAGATATTAATCAAAGAAGCATGCATAATACACACAACACCACCAAAGATCATTGTTATCATGCTTATTTGCGTTTCATTTAACACATATTATCGTTTCCTAATAATGATCAATATCATGATAAACGCACAAATCATATTTTCAATATACGTTATTTTGGGAACATTCCTATGGATGACCTCACTCTACCTTGTCCATGGTATGAGTTGAATGATTCTAATCTCCATTATATAAATACGCACACACACTTCACGGGGAATAAAGTAAAATAATACCACTATCCCATGAGAGATCTAAAGGGTGGTATGGGTACCCTTCTCATTTCGTAACTTAGACCTCGAACCTTCGAACTATTGGTTTCGTATGCATCAGTTTGTCCTTGATACCACTCTCTCGAAGTGGCAACATGTTCTTTTGCCTATTTTGTGCAAAATAGGCTGGCGACTCCATCTCTTCACATTTATCCCCACACCGACAATGGCTGAATCAATTTTCAAAGAGGGGTGCGAGACCGCGGCACAGCCTTTTCGAGGGATCCTCCCCCGACGCCGCCCGGGATGGCCACACATGGGTTTGTGTATGTAACAAACTTGAGAAAAAGAGTTAAACATGGTATGAAGAAAGATAATTATATGTTTTTCCAACCACCACACCACTATTAAGGTACTTATCCCCCCCTCTCTCTCTCTCTCCCTCACAGAGCCGTCCCTGGCCATGTACCAAGTGGGTAGTGACACAGGGCCCATTTTAGAGAAAGTATATATATATATATATATATATATATATATATATATATATGTTATGGGTTCAAAAATATTTTATGCAGATTAAAAAAGACCCATTTTTAAAATGGGCTTCGTTTTCTAGGGGGCCATTTTTTCAAATTTTAAAGTTTAACTAAAATATGAAAAATAAAAATAAAATCTGTACACAAAATGATTCAACTATCCAAAAAATCTCAACCGAACTCATCTAATCCCATTTTTTTCTATATTCTTGGTACCCATTTTATAACAACTACCAGTTTTATCTCTCTCTCTCTCCCTCTCTCTCTCTCTCTCATAATTTCAATAAAGCAGCCACTATTTCTCTCTCTCTCTCTGTGTGTGTATGTGTAGCTACAAGCGTGCACCAGTAGTGTATTCTGCAACACTAATTTATCTCTCTAAGTAGTATAATGTATTGATCTTTTTTAATTAAGTTAACAAATTATAAGTTATTATAATTTATAAAGGACATGGTTTTTTATTAATTTTTTTTACTTTTTGAAGTTATTATTACTATGTTTTTTATTAATTTAATTATTTTTAAATTCATCAAGGTCTATTTAATTTATTTTTTTAAGTGTTTTTTTTTTGTTACCAGGTTCTTACTTTCTACTTTAACTAAGAACTATTCAATGATTTTTTAAGTATTTAATACCTTTGTACAATATTTTTGGGGGGAGGACTAAGTTGAGTTTCACACAGGGAACTCCAAATATCAGGACCGACCCTAATGTCAGGACCGGGCCTGCTCCTGCACACCCACCCACATACCCAAACCCACACACCCCCGTACGTACCCACGTACACATCAGCCTTCACCTACTCCAACATTATCATAATTACTAATTAAACCCTTTATTAAAAGTAATTATTCATCTCTCCTTTTAACCAAACATAAGTATTACATAATACAATCAACACAAACCTTTTCGATTAAATGAGTTTCATGGAATCATGTGTATCTAATCTAAACCCATTACGTAAATCCAAGGTTGCAATCGATGATGAGGATAAGAGAGAATCGAGCCTGGTTTTCGGTTTCTATTTATGGGTTCTGGGTTAAGAAATGAATTTGGGAAAACCATGATTTTGGTAAATGGTGGTGAGAGTGTATATGGTGGTGTTTGAGAAGATTAAGGGTGATGGTAGATCGGACTGTGGTTAAGTGGATGATGACATCGGGTCATGAGTAGATGGAACCCAACAATCTTTTTTTGTTATTGTTGGATGATATTTGGTGTAGATAGAGCAACTCTCTAAATTTATGAAGAATGGGTTTATATGTTGAGTTTGTGGCATTTAAAACTTTTGATTGATTCATTAAAATATTTATTGCAAAAAATATAGATGTCATTTTATAACTTTTGGGTAAAACTTTTGTCCTCAAATTTTTCAGATTATTTTACTTTTTCTCTTCACTCCTTTTAATTATTTTTACTTTTCATTTTTAAAGGGTGCTTAGAGTTTTGAGTTTTAGTTTTTTTTCTCTTAAAAGAATATTCAAAAGGTTACTTTTAAGGCATTTGTTTGTGCGATTCAATTCGTGTTTTGGGTTGTATTTTGAGCCGACATAACACGGGATTTTTTTGGACACGAATACATGTTTTCATTTTATTTTATTTTGTCCGGCAAGAAAACGATTTGTATAGACCACGACACAATACAATGAACACATTTTTTTAAAATTTCATAATGTAAAATAAATAGTCACTATAAACAAAATGAAAATATGACTAACACGACAAGACGCAATAACATGACAACACGACTCATAAATTCGATGCCAACACGAGCCACGTATTATAAAATTTATAGTCGTGTTTGAAGAAAGTTTATGATGTTCCCAATACTAGTATTGGCCGCGGAGTACAAGTGAAAGGTCGCTGCCTTGGACAAGACAGGTCGTGGCCAGCATAAAACACCCTGTCGCTACCTGGGATTAGACAAGTCGTGACTAGCTCCTGCTTCAACAATGAAGAACCTGCTACGAACAGTCACAGGTATCACTTGACAGCTACCCTTCTAGAAATATTCCACGATCGTATAACTTATATGCATGTCACGTGCTTCGTGCACGTGACACTCCTTTTGACTTCTATAAATAGAAGTGTTCACCATAAAAATACCAAGACGAATCTGGTGGCGAAGCCCTGCCAGAGTCTCTACCCTACCTCTCTCTACAAGCTACTACACTTGGGGGCTTACCCAACCGTAGTTATACAGCGTTATCCCTTACAGGCCACATCCTAGGTTGTTCAGCCTTGTTGTATTCATGTATTCTCCTCTCTTATCTCTCTTGTACGCCTATAATAGCACCCTAGTTTTGTACTATCGAACATACAAAATGAGAGTAGGGCAACAAAACGGATGTAGACTCGTTTTTATAGCCAAATATCTTGTGTATTTCTCTTATTACTTGCTTTATTGATATTTTTATACTTGATATGGTGGTTGAGAATGATATATGTACGATTTCTCGCATCATTTTGGCATCGTCTGTGGGAAATGAGATATTAAATCTAGTTTCCTTTATATTTTTGGGTTCTTAACACCTACTTTCATCCACGGGGACTCTGGGGCATCCTCTTATGGGTGAGGTTTTGGTTGTTGAATTCGTATTTTACATGTAAACTCCGTGAGGGGGTCTTTTGTTTTCATATATGTTTATAAGTCCCTTTTTCATGACCTTAGATCTGTTTTCTATACCCCAATTATGTTTCCCTGACTAGTTTGTGCTGGAAAACACAAAAGGCCATGGACTCGAAAAGAGGGTAACTAGGATTGAGCTCATATTGATTTAGTTCCATTCTTTTCCCCATGCTTCGGGTTTTCATTACCAAATTTGTGCTATATTGAGCTTGACTTTTTATGCCTTTGGTAGACTCCTAGTTTGAGGGTTAAACCCCACTTTTGGGTCCATTTTTTAAATCTTACCCCTACTATCTTTGACAGAATGCAGCCTGGCAAGTCAAACGCCTATAGGCCTCATCCCCTGTCATGGTTATTAGTATATTTTCACTAAGTTTTCAGTTCATCACCTGGAGAAAGGATCCTACACATGTCGGCGACAGCCTCTTATGCCTTATGGGTCGCAGCCTCTCCCTTATCTACCTTCCAAGGCTACAACTGCCACTTATATATGACAGGGTCGTAGACAGTTGCAAAAGGTTGCATCCTAGTAACTATACGTTGATTATTTCCTCTACATTCTTCGATCTTCTCACCACTACTTAGTTCATCTCAGAGTATATTCCTAAATATTGATATAGCAGAAGTCATGGAAGGAAGCTTTAGATCATGTCCGCAACAGAGTGAAGATATTACCCAGCTCCTGAACTACATTAATGATCTGTAAAACAGACATGCCTCACTCCAAATCTAAGTCAACCTCCTAGCATAGAGGGTCATGATGCTGGAGGCAGTAGCCTTCACCTCTCAGAAAAAGGTCGCGGCCATTGAAGACAAGGCCTTATACATGCCTTTGAAGATGAAGAGAAAATAAGAGGGACCAAAAGTAGAAAAACACTATGAAGACTACACCACTTTAATCTCTATTATTGAACACGTCTTAGAGAACATCAAAGGAGATAAATTTCTTAAGTGGCCCAAGAAGCTAAAGTCCCCGCCCTACAAAAAGGACAGGGCTAAATGGTGTGAATTTCACTTAGACCATGGCCACGACACCAAAAGTTGCTTTGCCCTGAAAAATAAGATTAAAAGGCTTGCCAGTCAAGGGATTCTTTGGAGATTCATAGAGGATGCAACCCATAACTAAAAGACCGCATGCTTAGTTTTTACCTCCAGAAATTTCTATTCATGTTTTAGTGAAACTCTTTGTAGTTTTTATAGGCTTTGTATTTTACTAACAAAGTCATATATAGATATATAAATATGTGAATGGTGGATTTAGTCATATTTTAATTGTTTTTCTCCTCATTTAAAATCTCAAAAAAGACCTTTATCTTCAACAAAATTCAAAGGAAAATGACCAATTATCAAGGAATATTATTTATTACGGGAGAAAGAGTCTATAGAGGAGAAGGGGTGATGGCCTTAATTATCCCATAACGCCCCTTACATCACAAAGGCATATGAAGAAATGGTATGCTTATGTTCGTGGGTGGCTTATTGACAACCCAATCTGTGGAGACTTAAAAATACCTAGCTTGGGGAGGTTTGATAACACCTAGCCTATGGAGGCCTAAAAAATATGCGTACAGCCGTGGGTGGCTTATTAACAACCCAGCTTGGGGAGGCTTAAAAATGCCCTAAAAATATGAAAAGGTCCAACTCTGTGGAAGAGGCCATAGTTAAATCAGGATATGGGCCAAGGACATGGTTGTCCGTGGCATGGGAAATTATTCCCACTAAACTATAACCCAGCATTACTACATCAACAATTATACAAAGGGCTAAGTTGTAAAGATCGCGAAAGGGTAATTTTACACCCATACTAGCAACGACTGTAGCATTCATCAAAATAATGAAGATTGAAGAGATCAAACATGTGAAGTTCAAAGTTGCGGCCTATCAGTCCACGACTAATTTTCTTACAGAGTCTTCATTGATGCGGCCTATCTAAAAAAGTTGGAATTCCTATGTGAAGGTTACAACAAATGTCAAAGTTATTTTACAAAGCATTGAAGACTGAGAGTAAAAAGGTCACAGTTTGTTCAAGATTCAGCGCCATACATTCAAATGTCAATAAAAGATGCAGAAAGAGCATGGCATTCATCAAAATATACGGTCGCAATCTTGTATAATTCCATGAAAAATTTGATCCAATGTTTGAAGATTATAAAATAGTTAAAAATTAAAATCAACGATTGATATCATTCGCAGAGATCAAGCAAAGTACAAAAATTACAATTTTAAGCATAGGAAACTAAGAGGTTGCGTCCTCATCTTCATCATCATCGGTCGTAGTCTCTATCTCATCATCTCCAACGGTTGCCTCCTCAATACGTTTTTTGGCTAGCTCCTCAGTGGTCCTCAGCTAAGCAATGCATTCCATATGCTCATGATCACTAAGTTTCTAGGCAAAAATGGTGTCCTTGTCAGCTGGGAAATTTTTTATGACCCTATGCCTTAACTCTTGGAAGCCACAGAGATAGGCCTTATTATTGAGCACAAAAAGTTCCCTGGAAGTTTTGAAGGAGGCCATGGTGTTATCAGGAACTCTCT
The DNA here is from genome assembly GCA_949130495.1 of Sambucus nigra. NCBI lineage: Eukaryota > Viridiplantae > Streptophyta > Magnoliopsida > Dipsacales > Adoxaceae > Sambucus > Sambucus nigra. The sequence goes on from OX422213.1 coordinate 157,928,834, forward strand.
TCAATGCTGCAGCGTGCTCCTCATCCTTCTCCTTAAGGGCTATAGCATGCTCGTCCTTGAGCTTTCAGAGGTCCTCTGACTGCTTTTGAACCAGGTTTTTATTCTTCTTCTGAACCAAGTTGAACTTTTGTTCAAAGGCTACAGCTTTTGCCTCAGTGATCTTCAAGGCGTCCGTACTCTACTTGAAGTTGTCTTCTGCCTCTTTCTTAGCATCGAATGTAGCCTGCACCTACTTATCCGCATCCATTTTATAGGCCAGGAGCGCAGCCACAGAAGACTTCTTACTAAACTCAAAAGAATAAATCCTGGAATTTTGTAAATTGGACCGATGGTTGGTCTTCTTGGCCCAATGAAGCTTATATAATCCTTCATACTTGGCCTCTTAGGCCATGGAAACCTCTACAGCTTGAGAGACTAAAAGCAAAATTTTAGCTTAGAGTACATATAAAGAATCGTAGAAATAAGAAGTAAACTGGAAGATATCTTACCCTAAGTAGACTATGGAGGGCATATTCTTCCAAGTTATTAGCATCCTCATCCACCAAGCAGGTGAGATCAGTAGTGTTTGCAACCATCCTCGTCTTGGAAACTGTTGTGGCGGTTATGACCCAAGGTGATTTGGGATTTGGTTATCTCAAGCTAGGCTATGGACGACCATCAGGATCCCTTTCTTCCCTGCTCTGTAGAGTGGGCAAGTTAGCATTAACGGCTATGATTATCTGCAAAGGTGACGCAGTATTTGAAACATTAATGGGGCGGAGCTACCATGGAAGTCCCCTCCAGATGAAATTATACCTACTGCGGCCATCTCGGAACCAATATCTTCATCAATTTAGACCTCATTTTATGGCTTACCAATTGCAACATCATTAATTAGGGACGTATCTTTCTCAGCAGGAAGGGTTAGCCTCCTTAACCCCAGCAGCAACAGACTCATCGGTCGCTAGAATAACCTCTTTGGGTGCCCTCTTCCTCTTCTTCCCCTTCTTTATGGGGCTTGGTTGAGGCCAATATTATCCCCATATGTGTCATTGAGCTGATCTATAAGCATCTCGCGATCAATCTCCTCAACATCACCTAAAAAGGAATTTAGAACAAATTAGTAAAATTCACAAGTCACACCACAGTAAAAATACCAGAAGAAGTATGGATACCTTCCGCAGTCATTTTGGGAATTTCTTTGGCAGGGAAGTAGTCTCTTTAGAAGAGCTTCCGAGATGTTACTATCCGAGGAAAAAAAATTATTTGTTGGTTAAGAGGGCCGCAAACTTAACCCTCTTTTCTGCTTGCTATTTAGCTTCAGGCCTGAAATAATTATTTTTAAGGGGTTAGTGTGTACCGCAGCAAATATACGAAATAAGTTGTAGTGTTTAATACAAGAAAAAAGATAAAGGCAGCGAAAATTTACCTTCTTTATTTGGGCAACCAAATTGTCGTGGAAACCTAAATGACCTCTCCCTTTCACTTTCTTCAGCGTAGGTCTCCATGTTGACCCCCAAAACAAAAAGGAATTTGTCTTTCCAGTTTTTAACACTAGAAGGACTTCCTATCATTGGGTACCTATCTCCCTTCCATAGACCAAAGTATTATTACCATAAATTTTCAACGGAGTTCTCTTTGGGCCTATAAAATTCAAAGAACTCTGCAGGAGTGATGTCCTTCTCAAAATGCTTCTTCTAGATGACTGTTGATACAAAAATTAGTCAGTTGATGTGGATCAATTACATGAAGACACGTGTCATCCAACATGGCATAAGTTCAATGTACCGAGCTACTCAATATACCGAGCAACTGTTTAGGAAGATCAAACGACAAAGACAGATTTAATGAATATTCTTACCATGTACAGATGTATATGCCTATTTAATTACGGCATATTATCTATTCATACTAACAGACCAAGGGCTATAAATACATTGTAATACCCTCATGGAGGGGTAAGATATTCTAAGAAACATAATTGAGATCAAGGCAAGACACCCAGTAATACAAGACAATGGATGTAGGCCATTTCATTAAGGTTGAACCACTTTAAAAATCTCTTGTCTTATTTCTTTATTTCATGTGATTAATTAATTCGATCAAATCTAGTTTTTTACATCAACAGATTGATGTCATCTGTGGGAATGACTATACGTAGCGTTTTTCACTAAAAACTTATTACACATGGTGGATATCCCCGAATCTAGCAACAGGAAAAATTACGGGAATCCTCTAAACCCTTCTGCTCCTCCAAATACAAACGATATCACAGGGATCCTGGAAAATTTAGCCAGGGGACAAACAGCTATGCAGAAAACCATGCGACAGTTCATTCAAAGTGTTCAAATTGGAGCATCTGCCCAATCAAGCCAACGAAGCACTCATAGAAGCATGAGTCCACCATCTTCACGCTTCAAATGCACTGAATTCCATCATACCGGGAATTCAAGTGATCCATCCTATCACCCTGGTTTAACTTCTCCTATAAGAATTTTAAATTCTCAAGAAAATGTCACTCTAATTCCAAAACGAACAAGCACCCTGGAAAGGTTGAGCAGAGCTTCACCCTTTGATCGTTTGGGCTCGAGGAGGAATAAAAATCCTCCTCGGATTGCATCGAGGAATTCTCAATGACCAAATTATTTAAGGGAAGGCTCAGCCCAATCACATCCCAATCCCAGGCCTGCAGCTCATACAGAATGATCTCAAGAGGAGAATTCTACGCGATCTGTTGCTCGTGCGAAAATAAACAAATAAGAGGCCAGGTTAGGGGAAATGGATAAGGCCAAAAACCCTCTCCAAAGAACCTTTATCAAAGGGTCTCCATTTGTACAAGCAATTGTGGACTTTCCCACACCATCAAAGTTCAAGGCTCTTGTGGTCACACCTAAGTACGTTGGTAAAATCGATCATGTCCTCCACATAGAGTAATACCAAGCTGCAACAGATATCTATGCAGTCCCAGATGAAATGAGGTGCAGAGAATTCTCAGGAACCATTACTGGATCTGCTCAGATTTGGTACAACAGCATTCCTCCGGGGAAGATTGCGACCTTCCATCAACTGGACGAGCTCTTTATAGGAAATTTATATTTTGGTGCAAAGCCAGTTAAAAGGGTCGCACATCTGTTGAGTGTTAGAAAAAAGGTAGGAGAAAGTACCAGGGATTATATCACTTATTTTAACAATGAGAAACTGGAGGTCATGGACTATAAGGAAAAGACAACCATCACAGCTCTCATGAGTGGTCTTTTGCCAAACAAGTTGTATTACACTTTAGCCAAAGACCCCCCAAATCCATGGCTGAATTTATGGCTAGAGCAACCAAAATTATAAATGTCGAGGAGGCAATGGCTAAAAAAAATAATGATGAGTCAATGGCAGAAGCTAAAGTTAAAAGAAAATCGGAGAGGAAAGATCACAAGTGATGATGCCAAAAATAGCACCACCAGGTAAGGTGTTTTCAAGCTCAATATAAGAATAACAATGGCAGCACAGTTATATAAAGAGATAAGAGACTGAGATGAGGATAAGAGGAGAGGGCACCGATATATAAGTGGTTCAGCCAATTTGGCCTACGTCCACTGTGAGTGTGTATGAGTAATATCACTGAATGAAGGCACTAATGGCCATGGATACAACCTCTCAAGCTTTCTCTCTCTACTGTATATCTAGACAGAGTTTTTGCTAGGGTTTAATATCTGGGATCCTTTTGCAAGGTAGAGGATGACCTCTATATATAGTACCTAGGGGGTGTAATGTACCCCCCATACATGCAATGAGTATGTGTGTGGTAACCTCACCAATAGGGGGAAGCCACCTGTCACTGTCACATGTAAGGAATGATGATGAAATATTCTCCCCACATGTGGAGAATAATCTTGTTACAACTGATTTGTGCCCATGTGTCCTTATCCAAAAGTCAACAGATGCTCGGCCGCCATATTGGTGCATGACCTCGGCCTGGGAGAGGCCGAGCTGTAAAGGCTTGATATTCGTCCAATCCGAGATGTGCCATAGGGAGTCTCGGCCTGATCTCAGCCGAGACATTATGTTGGGGTCGTCCCCAGCCGAGGTTGGACTGATTCCATGTTGAAGATTACCAAGGCTTCTTGTCACCTCGGCCCCAGCCGAGGTTGGACTGATTCCATGAAGATTACCAAGGCTTCTTGTCACCTCGGCCTACACTTGGCCGAGGTTACCACACCCAGGTATATGAGAATGTTGTTGATCCCTGTGATGCGTGTAGTGTCCATTGGAAATGTAGGTGGTAGTGTCGGCCTGGGCCGACCTTACTAAGGCCGAGGGCTGATATCGTGGGCCCATGGCTTACCCAGGATCGGTCAATATCTCGACCATTACCTCGGCCGAGGTTGGTGTCTCTAGGCCGAGGTTAAACTTGGGGCATATCAATCACCCCCAGTCCCTAGTTACATATGAGGGAAGGTGACTAGGGGATTAGTACGCATCCGAGGCCTGTCTTCTTACGAACCAGTACTTGTTTGACACTTGTCTAATGTTGGAGCATGCTCACTTGGTAGGCGTGTGTTGTCAGCCGCCCTTTAGGGCTCCCAAGGCAATGATGGGCCTTGGGAAACGTGCCCATGTATTTAAGGGTTTCAAAACCCTTTTTCCCTCCTTCTTCTTCATTTCTTCTCTCCTGTGCACGATTTCTTCCTGCGATTTATCTCTTTAAAGCACTTCTAATCAAGGCTCTACTGCAGAGGCATTGTTGGTTTTTTCGCGAATTTTCTTCATTTGCCCTCATCGTTTCATTTCTAGGTACTTTTTCCTTTCCATTTCCTTTATTTCTCGTATTTGGTTTGCATTTTCCGGCGAGTTTCATCGTTTTCCGGCGAGCACCATATTTTCAGGCGAACAATATTCGACTTAAACTTCTAAGTTCGATCTTTAGATTTCTTTACTTTACAAGCCAATCCTGTTTGTAGTTTTAGGAGTTATTCCCACGTCTAGGGGCGTCCTCTGATGCTCAGACCTTTATACCAGCTTCTTGAGGATTTCCCCTCTCTTAGAGATAAGACCCTAGAAAAGATTAGGCAAATAGAAAAGGCCCAAGAGGAGGCTCGTAGGTTGCAAGAATTTCCTATTAGACCTATCTTTCCCCCACCTCTCAAGGTGGTATATCCTGATCCCCCTGAGTTATTCTATCAGATAGAGGTCCCTGTCGACCCCATACCGATGTCTGAGTCTGAGTCTTCCAGCTCAGACCCTATGTTCGTGGACTCATTTCAGGAAGCCATGGATTTCACACCTTGGCCTGGACAGGCCCCTGATCAGGTCGAGGTCTCCAGCCGAGCTTCATCCCATAGTGGCTCAAGCAACTCAACCTCTTCTTCAAAGGTTGAAATTATTGAGCCGAGTGTGGCTGTGCCACCCATTCTTGACGCCATCCCCCTGTCGGCCGTCACAGGGGCGGAGTTCGTTCAGAGATTTGCTAGTAACCCATCTACATCTGCTCCGGCCGACGTTGAGCTTGATGATGATGAAGATGCTGAAAGAGATGTGGACGTCTCTGAGGTGGCCGAGATCGAGAGCACAGTAATTGAGGTGGATCTACTGTGCTTCAGATATTTATACTCCATTAGTCCCTCCATAAAATTAAGGAGACCTCTGAGGGAAGAGGGGGCCTATCACGGCCGAGATGGAGAAATATGCCTGTATGAGCAGATGTTTAAGTTAGGGTTTTGCCTACCCATTCATCCCATCGTCAAATCCATACTCTCCTATATCAATTTGGCTCCCTCACAGCTATCCCCCAACGCCTGGAGAGTCGTCATAGGGGCCATTATCTTATGGAGGGCAGTCCACCACTCTGACCTCCCAGTTCAGGTCTTTGTTGGTTGTTATGTCCCAACCTCGGCCAAAAACCATCCGAGCTACTATCATTTTGTGGCTCGAAGGCCTGAGAAGAAAATGCTCCAGGTGACTCAGACCTCAAACCATAATTGGAAGCCCCGCTATTTTTTCGCCTCTGGACCATGGGAATTTGGCCCATGCGTTCCCTCTTCCACACTTGAGCCGAGGATACCCCTCAAATGGGGTAAGGTCTCCATGTCTGCCAGGGCCGACCTTGGTCTAAGTCTTCAGAATATCCAGAAGGTGAAGGCCTTGCAAGACCAAGGGGCACATGGTCTTTTTGTTAAGTTCGAACATTTGCTGACCCCCCATTATCTCTCGGGGACGGGCCTAGGTGGAAGTCCCCTTGTTGACTTTGGTAAGGATTTTTCTTTTAAGTTTAACCTCTGAACTCATTCATATCTGATCTCTAACCCATATATTTTAACTTTTGCAGAGCGACCACAAGGCATTCCAGACGAATTGTGGGAGATGGCTGCACCGAGCTTAGCGAGACTCGCCAAAAAATCCGGTCTGAACGCTCCTCCCCCAGCTCCCTCTACATCCAAATCTCAGGCCTCAAAGAAGAGGGCCCCAGAATCCCCTGCCTCTGAGGATCAGAGGCCGACCTTGAGACAGAAGAAGGCCTATGATGCTGCAATTCCAATATCCTCGGCCGACGCCCTGTCGGCCCGCCTGGCCCAGTTGAAGTTATCTTACAGCATTATCGGCCATAGTCTGCAGGCCCTTGACGCCATCGGCTCTGCAATGACTGAGGCTGACAAGCGCTTTTTTAGGTCTCTGGATACATAATTACTGGTTGAGTTCGGCCTTCACAGAGCCATTCAGGTACGTCTTGATCTCTAGTCAAAATTTTATAAGTGCAACATCTGACTTTTCTCAAGCTTAACCTCTTATTTAAATGTGCAGGGAGTGGCTGCTATGCACCACCTATCGAACTGGACTCTGAGGAAATTTCCCCTCATCCAGAAGGGGCAAGAGGCCGAGAAGGTTCAGATCTCCCTAAATGCTGAGGTCGACCGTCTGAAATCAGAGCTGCAGAACTCTGAAAATAAGGTTAAGGGGTTGGAGAAAGACATTTCTCTGCTCGTCAAAGATCATGCCAAAGTCCTGAAGGCCAAAGATGACGTTCTGCAGCAGAAGGTCAGCTCGGCTGTCAAGGCTGCCCTCGAAGATGCCTCGAATAAAATAATTTCTGACTACAAGGCCTCGGACGAATTCATGGGTTTTGGCTTTGAATATCTTGAAAGAGGTATCAAGGCCACTACCAAATGGGCTGAAGTCAGAGAGAGGGAGGTCGGTACTCTAAAGGCCTCTGACTTTGTGGGTCTCGGCTTTGCTGACCCTCAGTTTGCTCAGGCGCTTCAAGAGGTGGAGGACGAGGCTGTTGCTCCTGCTGAGACTGCAACTCTGGGAGGGGCCGAGGTCGGAGGGGCAGACCATACTGATGACATGGCCGAGGTGACTAATGCTGATCAAGCCAATCAGGCCGAGGTTATTAATGTTCTCCTCCCAAACCTTTAGGATTTGTAACTTGTAATTCGTAATTTGTAACTCGTAACTTGTAACACCATGGTATTTTGTATTCAAGGAATATTTGTTACTTCTTTGTATTTCAACCTCTGAATGCTATATCTCTTCCCTTTATTGAATGCCATGTGATCTCTTCTATTATTTTGTTAAAGTGATGTCTTGTTTATACTCAGTCAATAATTCTGGCCTCAGGTCTATTCACCACTGAATTGTAATTAGGCTCTGAGGTCGTCAACTAAGACGTTATCCTCATAATTAATCTCACCAAATTAATGATGTTAAGAGTCTGAGGTCATCTAACTAGGGTGTCTGAGCTCAGACCTCGTCACCACCGAGTGATATTATGAAGGTCTGAGGTCGTCACCTAAGACGTTATCCTAATAATCAATTTTACCAAATTAATGATGTTAAGAGTCTGAGGTCATCTAATTAGGGTGTCTGAGCTCAGACCTCGTCACCACCGAGTGATGTTATGAAGGTCTGAGGTCGTCACCTAAAACGTTATCCTCATAATTAATTTCACCAAATTAATGATGTTAAGGGTCTGAGGTCATCTGCTAAGGTGTCTGAGCTCAGACCTCGTCACCACCGAGTGATGTTATGAAGGTCTGAGGTCATCACCTAAGACGTCTGAGCTCAGACCTCGTCACCACTGAGTGATGTTATGAAGGCCTGAGGTCGTCACTTAAGACGTTATCCTCACAATTAATCTCACCAAATTAATGATGTTAAGGGTCTGAGGTCATCTGTTAAGGTATCTGAGCTCAGACCTCGTCACCACCGAGTGATGTTATGAAGGTCTGAGGTCGTCACCTAAGACGTTATCCTCATAATTAATTTCACCAAATTAATGATGTTAAGAGTCTGAGGTCATCTAACTAGGGGGTCTGAGCTCAGACCTCGTCACCACCGAGTGATGTTATGAAGGTCTGAGGTCGTCACCTAAGACGTTATCCTCATAATTAATTTCACCAAATTAATGATGTTAAGAGTCTGAGGTCATCTGCTAAGGTGTCTGGGCTCAGACCTCTTCACCACGGAGTGATGTTATGAAGGTCTGAGGTCGTCACCTAAGATGTTATCCCCATAATATATCTCTGGTCTAAGAATGAAGCAAGAACTGTTATGGAAACTGATCTTTATTAATAACCTCTTCTCAGTAAGATAGTACATTTACATAAGATTTTACGTAACATCATATGTAATATCTCTTTAGGTGGTCAGCATTCCATGGGTTGGTGAAAGGTTCTCCTTCTAGGTTTTCTAGCCTGTAAGTGCCAGGCACAACCTCTTCTGTTACTTTATAGGAGCCATGTCAGTTTGGGTGTAGCTTATTTGCCTTTTGTAGGGTCTTCTTTAGCACTAGGTCTCCTACTGCAATGGGTCTTGACTTCACCCTTTGGTTGTAGAATTTCGTTGCCCGCTGCTGGTAGGCTGCTTTTCTGACCTCTGCGTCTTCTCTTCTTTCTTCGATAAGATCCAGGTCTAGTCTCCTCTCTTCCCCATTGCTGTCTGGGTCGTAGGTCTGAATCCGATGAGTTGGTAGTCCTACTTCCGTTGGTATGACGGCCTCTGAGCCATGTGCCAGCATAAATGGGGTTTCTCCTGTTGGTGTCCTAGCCGTGGTTCTGTAGGCCCATAACACAGCGTAGACCTCTTCTGTCCATCTCCCCTTTGCATCTTCTAACCTCTTCTTGATTCCGTCCAAGATGGTTCTGTTTGTGACCTAGGTCTGGCCATTTGCCTGAGGTCGACCAGGAGATGAGAAGAACTGTTTAATCCCCACTCTTAGCCAATACTTTTCTAAGGAGGAGTTCTTGAACTGGGTCCCATTATCCGAGATGAGAGTGTTTGGGAGGCCATATCTTCATATGATGTTCCTCCTAATGAACTGGAAGGTCTTCTGCTCTGTAATTGTTATCATCGGTTCTGCCTCCACCCACTTTGAAAAGTAGTCAATGGCAACTATCAAGAATCTATAGTTGTTGACAGCTCTTGGTAAAGGTGCTACCCAGTCAATTCCCCATACCGCAAATGGCCATGGAGAAGAGATTGACGTCATAGGCGGATGGGGTTGATGAGGAATAGTGGCGAACCTTTGACATTTATCACACCTCTTCACATATTCTGCAGCGTCCTTAGACAAGGTAGGCCACCAGTATCCCTGAGTGATGATCCTCTTGTCTAAGGGCCTTCCCCCTATGTGGTTAGAGCAAGAACCCTCATAAACCTCCTGTAAGACCCGGTGTACTTTCATGAGATGCACACATCTGAGGAGAGGCAATAGAAACCCCTTTTTGTACAAGATGTCTCCTATCATTGAGAACTTGGCAGCCCTGTACCTCAACTTTCTCCTTTCTAGCTTGGACTCAGGCAGCTCTCCCTCTCTTAGGTATCTGACGAGCGGGTCGATCCATGAGTCTCCTAGGTTCACATTGTGCCAAGGGCTACATACCTCATCCTCCTCGATGGTTGCCTTTCCTAAGACCTCGATTGGAATGGTCCTTCCCATATCTGTCTTCACTGCTGAGGCCAGCCTTGCCAATGCATCAGCGTGATTGTTGCTCAGTCGAGGCACTCTCTTCAGTTTTGCTTCTTCAAAATATTCTAACAACCTTCTTACCTTCTTCAAGTACTTGGCCATCCTTTCGTCTTTGGCCTCGTATACCCCCAATACTTGATTGACAACCAACCTTGAGTCGCTATGGAGTAGGAGTCGCTTTACTCGAAGAGTTGTTGCCAACAAGAGACCTACTATCATGGCCTCATACTCGGGCTCGTTGTTTGAGGCCTGGAAGCTGAATCTCAAGGCGTATTCAATGTTGGCACCATCTGGAGCCGAGAGTATTAGTCCCGCCCCGCTTCCACTGACACAGGAAGATCCATCAACGAAGAGGCTCCAGACGTCTGTACTTGATGAGAAGACCCCTTCTCTCATAACCCCCTTCTTGAAGAGGTATCGATCCTCTTCGTTCTCTTCTATTCCACTCCGGGTTTTGCCCGAGATGACCTCCTCCCGATTTCGAAAGACATTTGGTGCCGTCTCTTTCGAATCTTGGAAGACACTACGGTTCGTCTCTTCCGAATTTCGGAAGACACTACGGTTCGTCTCTTCCGAATCTCGGAAGACACTACGGTTCGTCTCTTCGCCGTCATCTAAGCCTTTCTCTGTCTCGGCCTCTTCCAAACTTCTACCGGCCTCTTCCCAGGTGAATTCTGCGACAAAGTCTGCGAGGGCTTGCCCCTTGATGGTTGTCCTAGGCTGGTAGGTAAGATCATATTCTCCTAGTTCGATGGCCCAGGTCATCAATCTTCCGGACTTCTCAGGTTTGTGCAGAACCTGCCTTAGTGGGGAGTCAGTGAGGACTACCATGGAGTGAGCTTGGAAGTAAGGCTTTATTTTCCTTGAGGCATGTATTAGGGAATAAGCCAACTTCTCCATTCGGGGATAATTTTGTTCAGACCCTTGAAGGGCCTTACTGTTGAAGTACACAGGCCTCTGGACCCCATCCTCTTCCCGTATGATGGCCGCGCTGATGGCTGATTCAGAGACTGCCAGATACACAAACAACCTTTCCCCCGTGATGGGCCGAGACAGCAATAAGGGAGATCCCAAGTAGGACTTGATTTGGTTGAAGGCTTTTTCACACTCTTTGTCCCATTGGAAGGCCTTTCTTAGAACTTTAAATAATGGAAGACACTTGTCCGTTGCCCAGAAACAAACCTGTTAAGGACAGCCACTCTTCCTGTGAGTCTCTGGACATCCTTGATACTCCTAGGAGTCTTCATGTCGAGCAATGCCTTAATTTTCTCAGGGTTCGCTTCAATCCCCCTCTGATTAACGATGAATCCCAGGAACTTGCCAGCTCCTACTCCGAAGACACACTTTGTCGGGTTGAGTTTCATTATGTACGAGTCCATGACATCGAAGGTCTTCTCAAGGTCCGCTACGCGAGTACATGCTTTCAGGCTCTTCGTTAGCATATCGTCTACATATACCTCCATGGTCTTACATATTTTCTCTTCGAACATCTTATTGATAAGACGTTGATACGTTTCCCCCGTATTTTTCAGACCGAAGGGCATCACTTTGTAGCAGTACGTCCCTTTGTCAGTAATGAAGGCTGTCTTCTCAGAGTCTTTAGCATCCATGAAGATTTGGTTCAGGCAAGACCTGTTCAGTTCAGTGAAATCTACACACATTCGCCACTTCCCATTGGCCTTAGGCACGATGACTGCATTTAAGAGCCAATCCGGATAGGTAACCTCTCTTATGAACTCGGCCTCTTCCAACTTTTTTACCTCTTCCCGGATGACGTCGTACTTCTCCCTGGAGTAGACTCTTCGTCTCTGCTTGATTGGCTTGGCATCTCTGTCCACGTTGAGCTTGTGGCTCATGACCTCAGGGTCGATGCCAGGCATGTCTGCGTGACTCCATGCGAAGACACTCTGTCTCCTCCTGAGAAAGTTTATCAGCTCTTCCTTGATTCCTGGTTCTAGGGCCTTACCGACCTGGACGGTTTTTTTCAGCTCGTCCTCATTGAGGATGATGGATTCTACCTCTTCCGCGGCCTCACCCTTCTTTAATTTTTTTTCGTCTCTTGGGTCAAGAGTGTCAATGCTGTAAGTGGTGGTTGCTCTCTTATGGGTTTCTCTCTCTTCGGCCGAGTTGAAGTAACACTCTCGCGCCGTGGTCTGGTCCCCTTGCACTTCCCCTACTCCATAAGGAGTAGGTAATTTTAGCATCTGATGGACCGTCGACGGCACAGCTTCAAACTCTTTAAGGGCCACCCTTCCTACGATGAGGTTGTAGGCCGAGAAGACGTTTTCGTCCATAACGAAAAAGTTTATCTTCTTGGTCAACCTCCTAGGCCACTCATCCCCCATCCGTACATCCATCTCATACATGCCCAATGGATGGACCTTTTCGCCACTGAAGCCTATCAATGGGTGATGATAGGGCACCAGCCTTGCCCTGCTAAGACCCAGGCTCTTGAAGCAAGGCCATAACATCACGTCTGCTGAGCTTCCCCCATCTATGAGGATCCTCCGTACCTCGCACCCATGCACCCTTATTGTTATGACCAAAGGGTCATCATGGGGGGCTAAGATACCCTTGAAGTCGAGTCTAGAGAACCCCACTACGAGGGTGTCCATGTCTACCTTCTTCCTTTTCTGCACTGTATCAGAAGACGTTAGATTAACAACTTCGATCTTGGCCAATGACCTGGCCTCTGCTACATGAGCCTTCCTGTCGGCTACCTCAGAGCCTACTCCTGCAAATCCCCCACATATGGTGCTAACACCAAAGGAGATCATATTGAGCCTCTTCACCGGGGTGTTATCATCCTTTGGCGGAAGATCCGGGTCATCTTCATCATCTCCTTCTGAATCATCGTCCCTTCTGGCCGGGATATTGCCACGGCATCTGTCATCTCTTCTTTTCTTAGGGTCATCTCTTCCACCCTTTGGAGACTTACCATCCACATACTTCCTCAGCTTCCCAGATTTCAGCATCTTCTCAATCGCATCCTTTAAAGCGAAGCATCTATCTGTGGCATGGCCATGATCCTTATGGAACTCGCACCATAGGTTTTTGTTCCTCTTATGTGGCGGGACCTTCAGTTTCTCAGGCCACCTCAGAGTCCGATCAGTCTTAATCTCATTGAGGATGTGCTCACAGCTCACAGTCAGAGGAGTGTAATGAGAGAACTTGTCATCTCCTGACCTCTTCTTCCCCTCTTTCTTACCTTGGGACTTTCCCGTGCTACCGCGGTTCTCCTCCTAATACTTGGCGGCCATTGGCTCTTCCGCATTCATCACTTTCCCTGCGGTTTCCAGCAGCTCCGCCATAGACCTAGGGGGGTCTTCCGCCAGTTTCCACAATAGCTTCCCCTTCTGTAGGCCTCCTATAAGGGCGGTCATGGCTATGCTCTCTTCATAATCTTCCACCTCCAATTTCTCTTTGTTGAATCTTTCTATGTAGTCTCTTAGGCTCTCACCCTTGGCCTGTTTGACATACAGCAGGTGGGTAGTCTTCTTTTGAGGTCTTACCCCAAAGCAGAAGTTGTGGATGAACTGCTCAGCCAAGCCTTTGAAGTTATCGATTGAGTTCTTCGGAAGGGAGGTGAACCAACTATGAGTTGCCCCTGTCAAGGTCCCTGAGAAGGCCCTACACTTCATCTCATCGGGTATCGAGTAAATGTCTGTTGCCGACTGATACATCTCGATATGGTGTACAGGGTTAGTGCTACCATCATACTTGGGAGTCACTGTAGGAGGCTTGAACTTGGCTGGGGTTGGGAACCCCACTATCCTAGCCACAAATGGGGAGCCCTCTGAGTAACCCCTTTGTAATGGGTCCCTGCTTTTAATGAGATCTCCTATCTTCTCCTCAAGGCATTGGATAGAATCATTCCAGGGTCTTCTGTCATCAACTTGGCCGAGGTTATCCCCTGCCACCTCCCTACGATGGACAAAGGGTTCCCTAGCCGCGACACGTTGGTTGTTGACCTCTTCTTGTTCCCTACCTCTTCGTTCACAGGGTCGGCCTTGGTCTGGCCGACCCTGCCTATTCCCTCTATAAGAGCCTGCTGCGCTCCTTGACCTCGACAGCCTCTGTCTTAGATCATTCACCGGGCCCAGTCTCTCGAAGGCCGACCCTCTGCTCAACCTATTAAAGGCCGACCCTCTTTGTTAGGCCTCTTCTCCTCTTCGGCCGACACATCCTTGACTCTGCCTAAGAGGTCGTATAGTGTTATTTGGCACCTCATACGGCTCCCAACAGTCTTCTGGGGCTTCTTCAGCTTCTAGGTCATCATACTTGTCCTCTGGGCAAGGGTTTCCCTGCCTCCCCAGGCGCAAGCGCCTAGGGTCAGCAACGTCCCTTCTCCACTGGGGTGCAGGCTGGTCCTTCATTGGCGCCTGGGGTGGTCCCCTGGCATCAGGATGAGGCTGAACTACCGCCGGAGTGATCATATCCGGTGAGACTCCAGGTGGCCTCATCATAGTTTGACTAAGCTGAGCAAATTGCTCCTTCATGGCTTGTTGTGTTGCAGCTAAAGATTTCAAGGCCGCTGCTACCTCCGCCATTTCGGAATGGGGGGGCCTAACTGGAGCTAGGCCCCCCACCCCCGGGCGGCGGAAGAGGCGGCGGTAAGTCTGGTGCCATATGTTAACACTGTAGGGCTTGAGTAGCAAATGAGCTTAGCACCTCACAGGACCTCTTTCAATGGTGAAACAGCTCCACGCTAGGGGGAGGCCTGGTTCACCATCAGAGTCTCTGGTGAGGTTAAGCAGAAAAAGAGGAAGAGATAGCTTCTCGTTCCCACAGACGGCGCCAAAATGATGATGCCAGAAATAGCACCACCAGGTAAGGTGTTTTCAAGCTCAATATAAGAATAACAATGGCAGCACAGTTATATAAAGAGATAAGAGACTGAGATGAGGATAAGAGGAGAGGGCACCGATATATAAGTGGTTCAGCCAATTTGGCCTACGTCCACTGTGAGTGTGTATGAGTAATATCACTTAATGGAGGCACTAATGGCCATGGATACAACCTCTCAAGCTTTCTCTCTCTACTGTATATCTAGACAGAGTTTTTGCTAGGGTTTAATATTTGGGATCCTTTTGCAAGGTAGCGGATGACCTCTATATATAGTACCTAGGGGGTGTAATATACCCCCCATACATGCAATGAGCATGTGTGTGGTAACCTCACCAATAGAGGGAAGCGACATGTCACTGTCATATGTAAGGAATGATGATGAAATATTCTCCCCACGTGTGGAGAATAATCTTGTTACAACTGATTTGTGCCCATGTGTTCTTATCCAAAAGTCAACAGATGCTCGGCCGCCATATTGGTGCATGACCTCGGCCTGGGAGAGGCCGAGCTGTAAAGGCTTGATATTCGTCCAATCCGAGATGTGCCATAGGGAGTCTCGGCCTGATCTCAGCCGAGACATTATTCTTGGGTCGTCCCCAGCCGAGGTTGGACTGATTCCATGTTAAAGATTACCAAGGCTTCTTGTCACCTCGGCCCCAGCCGAGGTTGGACTGATTCCATGAAGATTACCAAGGTTTCTTGTCACCTCGGCCTACACTCGGCCGAGGTTGCCACACACAGGTATATGAGAATGCTGTTGATCCCTGTGATGCGCGTAGTGTCCATTGGAAATGTAGGTGGTAGTGTCGGCCTGGGCCGACCTTACTAAGGCCGAGGGCTGATATCGTGGGATCATGGCTTACCCAGGGTCGGTCAATATCTCGACCATTACCTCGGTCGAGGTTGGTGTCTCTAGGCCGAGGTTGCACTTGGGGCATATCAACAAGCATAACGGTGGGAGCAAGCACTCGAAAGGTAAGGAAACGTTGGAACACTTAACGAAGTATATAAATTATACTCCCTTGAAGGTGGATATAAATAACATTCTGGAGGAAATCAAGAACAGCGAGGAACTGAATTTTCCAGACAAACTGAAATCATCTCCCGAAAGAAGGGATAAATCCAAATATTATGAGTTCCATAAATATCATGGTCACATGACCAAGCAGTGTGTAGCTCTCCAAAATGAAATAGAGGCACTCACTAGACGTGAAAAGTTAAACAGGTACGTTGATAGCCAGAATGGTGGGAGGATCAATAACAGAGCTTGGCAGAGGTCCAAATCTCCTTACCGACGATAAGAAAAGGGACCCTGACGATGACCCTGACGATGAACCCAATCTCCCAAAAAAGCCGAGACAGCCTGAACGTGAGGTATTTTTAATTCATTTTTGGTTTATTCGATTGTAACATGATTACAGGTGTAGACACAGGAGGGGGTGATCATATCGCTGGAAGGAAAGCTTACATCAATGAGGCTCAAGCTTGTTCCTATATACAGCGAATAAATCTGGTAGAAGAAGATCGCCTGAGAAAGGTTAATAAAGATAAGTTGGTCATTGGTTTTTCTAAAAACGACCTAGAAGGTATTTTTCATCCTCATGATGATCCTCTAGTGATCAAAATGAGGATGAAGTATGTAATCATTTCAAGAGTGATAGTAGATAATGGTACCTCGGCTGACATCATGTTCTACCCTTGTTTTGATAGTTTGAACTTAAAGCTTGGTCAGTTGGAGCCGTATCACAGGCCGCTCATCGAGTTCACTGGAGAAAAAGTTTTTCCACTTGGAACGATCAAGTTAGACATGTTGGTTGGTAACTGGTCTACTTGCAGATCAGAGAAGGTGTGTTTCTTTGTGATGGATAAAAATGTCCAGTCAGCCTGCAACATAATCATGAGGAGAGTAGGCTTGAAAAATCTTGAAGCAGTTTCGTCCACTGTACATAAATGTTTAAAGTTTTTGACCAATTTTGGGGTTGGAATTATGAAGGGCGACCAAAAAGTAGCTCGAGAATGCTACTACTCATCTACCAAGCAAGAAGAATCGAAAAATGCTAGGAAGAAAACTACCACTTATCATGTGGATGAATCTGATGAGTCTGAGATTGAAACCTTAGACCCAAGAGATGAAACGGAACTCGTTAAGGGCTAGGTTATAGAGGCGACAGAAAGCGTTATTCTAGTGACGAGCAACCAAAAAAAATAACTCAGATTGGTGCTTCACTTGATCCGGTATTGAAGCAAGAGCTGGTGGCATTTCTAAAGCACAAAAAAAAGTATTCGCGTGGAGTCATGAAGATATGCCGGGGATAAACCCAACTTTCCTATGTCACGAGCTCAACGTTAACAAAGAGATCAAACCAATTAAGCAACGAAGAAGTGAAGTGTCTTTAGTCCGGAGAAGAATCAAGCTATTCAAGAAAAAGTGAAAAAGTTACAAAAGGCTTCTTTCATCGAAGATGTCAAATATCCTGATTGGTTGGCTAACGTTGTGATAGTAACAAAGAAAAATAATAAATGGAGAATATGTGTGGATTTCACAGACTTGAATAAAGCTTGCTCGAAAGATCATTTCCCTTTTCCCAGGATAGATCAGCTGGTAGATGCAATTTTGGGGCATGAGCTGTTAAGCTCCATGGATGCCTATTCCGGATATAATTAAATTAAAACGAAACCAGAAGACAGCGAAAGTACCTCTTTCATTACCCCATGAGGAACATATTGTTACAATGTTATGCCTTTTCATCTTAAAAATGCAGGTGCTACATATAAGTGGCTGATCAACAAGGTGTTTGCAGAGCACATTAGCAAAAATATGGAGGTGTACGTCGACGACATGTTGACCAAAAGCAAGAAAGTAGCTGACTATATAGATAATTTGAGCCAAATATTTGATCAGTTGGTGAAGTACTAGATGAAGTTGAACCCGACTAAGTGCGTTTTTGGCGTGCAAGAAGGCATGTTCCTCGGGTACATCGTGAATCAAAGAGGTATTAAAGCAAACCCTGACAACATAAAAGCCTTGTTGGAATTACAATCTCTATCCACCAAGAAGGAAGTGCAAAGCCTTACGGGACATGTTGGAGCTCTCAATAGATTCGTCTCCTGAGCAACTGATAGATGTCTTCTATTCTTTAAGGTGCTCAGAAAGACCTTTGAGTGGAATGACGAGTGTGAGAAGGGGTTCTTAGAGTTGAAGAGATACTTGGGGACACCTCATTTATTATCCCGGCCAGTGGCAGGAGAAAAATTATACCTGTACTTAGCTGTTTCAGAAAGTGTGGTCAGTTCGGCTTTGATACGAATGGAAAGTGGGGTATAAAAACCAGTTTATTATACGAGCAAGGCATTGAGGGGAGCATAGATCAAGTATCCAAAACTGGAGAAGTTAGCATTATCGCTGATTGAAGCGAGTAGGAGGATGAGACCATATTTTCAAGCCCATACAATAGTGGTATATACTGACATGCCACTCAGACAGACTCTACATAAGCCAGAAAAGTCTGGAAAATTGATGCATTTGGCAGTGGAATCAGGGGAGTATGACATTATCTATGAGCCAAGATCCTCTCTCAAAGGGCAGGCAGTGGCGGATTTCATTGCTAAATTTACCTAACCAGATGTCTCCGATCAACAAGGGGCTAATGCAGAGCAACTCCAGGATGCTAGAGGAGTAGCAGAATATTTCCCCGAGCAACTCCCAGCAGCAGCATCACCAGAACAAATGGCCACCGATCAACCGAAATTCTTTGGTAAGGTGCAAGAGTTGAAGAAGAAATATGAATAAAGGAAGGACAAGATATTTCATCAAGGGATTTTATCAGACCAAGCGTTTGATGATAATATCCCTATATGGAATTTATATGTCGATAGATCTTCATATGCAACAGGTAGCAGAGCTGGAGTTATTCTCAACAGTCCAGATGGGATAGATATAGAATATGCTATGCGTTTCCAATTTCAGGCTTCTAATAATAAAGTTGAGTATGAAGCCGTAATTGTCGGCCTCAACTTAGCTAAATCATTTAATAGAGAGCAAACTATGGTGTTCAGTGATTCGCAACTAGTGGTAAATCAGATGCTAAGTCTTTACGCTGCAAAAGGGGAATTCATGTCAATGTAGTTAACTAAAGCTATGGAGATTGTATCCAATTTGGCAGTTATCCAATGATTAGAATACCAAGACTAGAGAATGCAACGGCAGATGCACTTACTCGATTAGCTTCAGCTACGCGCACCGAGTTACGAAGAATAATTCACATTGAGATACTTGCAAGCAGAAGTATTGATGAAGATTTGACGGTGAATTTTATCGCTTTGGATATGGGACCATCCTGGATGGATCCCATCAGGGATTCTATCGAAGAAGGTAGTTTACCAGTCGGCCAACTGGCAACCAAGAGGTTTAAGTATAAGGCCGCCAGATATGTCTTAGACAATGGAGTTCTGTACATAAGAGGTGTGATAGCCGATCTACAAAGATGTATTCATCCAGCAGAAGTTAAAGATCAAATAGAGGAAATTCATGAAGGATCTTATGGAGCTCACATAGCACGTAGAACTCTTTTACAGAGAATAAATACGCAGGGATACTATTGGCCAATAATGCGCGCTGATTGTACAACTTATGCCAAGAAATGTGACAAGTGTCACGATTTTCAACTACACGAAGAACTCATCGGGCGCTGCTAACACCAATCACTTCACCTCAGCCATTCTCTATGTGGGGAATAGATTTAGTCGGGCCTCTGTCGACTACAAGAGGACGATTCAAATATTTGGTGGTCGTTGTTGATTACTTCACAAAATGGGTAGAAGTTGAACCTCTTATGGATATGGCCTACGAAAGGGTCCATCAATTCATCTGGAAGAATATTATTTGTAGATATGGTTTGCCCCATGCCTTTATCACCGATCACGGTACCTAATTTAACAATGATGAGTTCGCAGCGTACTGTCTACAGTCCAATATTCAAAAGATTCATTCTGCGTCGGGTCATCCCCAAAGTAACGGGAAAACAGAGGTGATGAATAGAACTCTACTAACTGGGTTGAAGAAGAGATTGGATGATGCCAAAGGAAATTAGATCAACGAGTTACACTCAGTGTTATGGGCTTACCAAATAACTCCCCGAACAGCAACTGGGGAATCCCCTTACATGTTAGCTTTTGGGAGTAAAGTCGTCATACCTGCTGAGTTAGGATTACCTACTCATAGGGTGCTTAATTTCAATTCTCCGGTGAGTGATTTGATGAGATATTTGGACTTGGACATGCTCGATGAAGTAAGAGAAGATGCAGTAATCTGAAACGCCGCTTATCAGTAAAGGACTGCCATGTTCTATAGTAAAAGAGTCAAAAAGTGTGATCTCAAGGAAGGAGATTATGTGCTCAAGAAATCAATTCAAGAACACAATAAGTTAGAAGACAATTGGAATGGTCCCTATCGTGTCACATACAGAATAGAAACTTTAGAAGGGGACGAATTCAAAAATGCTTGGAATGCAGAGCACCTACGAAAATACTATCAGTAATGTAACTGTACATACCCCCCATTGTTTCAGTATGAATGAAAATGATGATTTCCCCATTCGAATTTTTTTTGAGTAATAGTGCTACACACTACACTTACTTTGATTTGTAGCAGCAATAAAAAACAAACCAAACTTTTTCTATCAACTAAAAGTTGCTCGATATCAACAACTATCAACTAAAAGTTGGTCGGCATCAACAATCACCAACTAAAAGTTGGTCGATATCAACAACTATCAACTAAAAGTTGGTCGGCATCAACAATCACCAACTAAAAGTTAGTCGATATCAACAACCATCAACACAAAGTTGGTCGGCATCAGCAATCACCAACTAAAAATTGGTCGATATCAACAACCACCAACTCAAAGTTGGTCGGCATCAACATAATCACCAACAACGTTGGTAAAACAATCGAGCAAGGCAAGGCCTGTTTGATTATGGGTGACTCAAGTGGCATCTAAAGTAGGCAAAAAGATGGGTAAAATATCCACTGTCTAGGCACCAAGGCAATTATTTGCTTAAATGATTGTCACAACTAAGCAGGAACATGGGATAAAAATAATTCCATTACTTAGGCATTTATGGGTGATAAGTCACTACAACTAGGCAAACACATGGGACAAAAGTTCCATTGTCTAGGCAATCAAATCAACATAGGGCGAACTGCCCATTTATATATATATACTTAGTGACTGACAAGTATAGCATTATTATAGTTAATCTCATGTTATAAACAAAGATTGACAAGATAAACAACATACAATTAAATTATTTTCGAGGGAAAAAAATTACAAAAAGATGATTTTTCTTTATTAAACAATCAGTAACGAAATACAAATAGCCTATTCTACTAGTTTCTTTCTTTCAGATTTAGGCACGGGGTCCATTCCAGCTGGAGTATCATCTAGAGAAAAAGAATAATTGATAAAGTTCAGGTTCTGCAGTATTCTGGTGTTGCTTGAACTTGGTCGGTCTTACAAATGAGGAGGTCTCGATATCTCAAATTCTTCATGAAGACTGTAAACACCAAGATATTTGGAAATCAAACACTGAGGAATAGAGCTAACTGGAATCCAGATGACATCTAGTTTAAAAGTAGGTACTGGTAGATCAAGTAATCCAGGATTATACCAATCCCATAGCTCGGTCCCGTTCTCAACCTTCATCACAGCTAGAGCATTCAACCATCCCTGTTTGTATCCCTCATTGTTTGATTGCTTTAACCTGGCATCCAAATGATATAAAGCTTCACTGTATCCCCCCATCCAGAACTCTCTGGGTTGCTTGTGAAATTGATAAGTTAATCGTTCAACATGCTGATGAAACCTCTTCACCAAACTTTTCTTATTCTGCAACGCAGAAATCTGGTTGGAAAGTTGCTCGGTAAGCATTTTAATCTTCTGGGACATCTCAGCTAGAGCTTGATTTTTTGCCTTCAGTTGAACAGCTTGATTTTCTAAAGCCTGTTGAGTTTTAGTCTCTTCAATGCTGCTCCGACCAGCTCTTGTTCTACCCCGGGAAGTGGATGCAGGTCTGACTCTTTTCAAAGCTTCTAATTCTTCTCTTAATGATGCATTTTCAGTCTCCAAAAAGGAAAAACCTTCATCATTAACTGGGACCAGATCTACAGAGGAAGAAGTAGAATTTAGTTGTCTCAGTTCTTCTCTTAAAGCAATATTTTCTTCCTTCGGCAGCTTAGCAATGTTTCTATGTTCCTCAACTTCAAGTTTTAGCACACTCTCTCTCTTATTATGGGCTGAGATGAATTTGTCATAACCCCGATTAGCGTTCAATTGTTGTTACTTCTTCTCATAACCTTTATGTAGAAGAGCAGTGGCTTCCTTGTGTTAAAGTTGGAATCATTCCTTAAATATCTTCAATCATTTTGTAGTAAGCTACATTATCTGCTACAGCTCGATCAAGCAGACATTTTAAATACTGATAAGCTTCAATTTCTCGTTCAGAGGCATTAGAACTAAGAATATCAATTATTTGTGCTTTAGTGAAATCTACACGACCAGCTTTGAAGTAATCTTTACACTTCTTCATCAACTTTGTATCATGAGATGACAATAGTTCCATCCTGATAATAAACTAGCAAGGAAAAGTAAAAATAGATCAACAACAGCCTAGGTATATTGAACAGTAAAGGAGAAATTCAGAATAAATAACAAGTCCATGTTATTGATCATAATAGAGGAGGGTATAACCAAAAGTAAAAAATAAAAAAGAAAATTAAAAATTATATAACAACATTACACCTTCTCCTTATTCCCTAAAACATCCTCAGCAGATTTTGAAGAAGGGATTGGTTGCTCTGTGGGCAGCTGATGTTGTTCAGAAGGAGTTGTTGCCTACTGAACTTGCTCGGAGGATTGAGGGATAGTCGCAGCAGGAGGTTGTTCTACCATCATCAAAGAAGATTCATCAGACCCAACTTCATCTTCTTCCTCTTCTTCAATAGCAGGGGGAGGCCCGTGAACATGTCTCTGAAATAGTTCAGAGTCCTCAGCGATGTTTAACTCCTTTAACACTGCAACCCATCCATCCCTAAAGAACTTCAAACTTGCATACTCCATTTGAGTAGAGGCGGAAGTTATAGCTTTGTTCCACCCTTTGTCCTAGACAGAGCTAAAGGACTTCTTCGCAGTAACTTTCCTCTTCTCCCTTTCCGAGGAAACGCTTTCTCTGAGTTGATCTTCAACAGATTTAATTTTCTGTTCAAGCTCTATCTTACGTCGTTCAGCCTCTTCGAGCTTGCCCTCAGCTTCCTCCTTACTGGAAACGGACACTTTCAACTTCTCCTCTGCCTCCTTGGAAGCATTTATAGCCTATTGTCTGGCTAGATCAACTTTTTGTGTAGCATCCATAGATCTCTGCCGAGCTAAATGAGCCTCTTTTATAGCATCCACAGCTTGTTGTTGAGCTATCTCAGCAACATTAATTTTATTCTCCCAACCAGCTTTGTCCTCCTTATACTTCTGCCGGGAATCCTCTAAAGATTTTGACAACCCAGCAACTGCTTCTTCTACTTCACTGGAAGAGGAAGCAGCTTTAATAGCTTCGTCCTTCTCCAGGATATTATTGAAATATACCAAAAACTATAAAAAGAAGAGAAACTCAAATCAGAACATGAAGACTGCATACAAAATTAAAATGACATGTATAATGACACTTACTGATGCAAGGTGTTGGGCTGCCAAGTCAGTGACTTTTCCTCGAGGAGTGAAAGTCTCAACAGCTCGGCAGTCAGGAAGAGTTCCAGACCAGATCAATTTTTTGGCCAAGCCAGGAGTAATGAGTGCTGGAGAACTAGCCCTCAAAGAAGGAACTTCAACCCCAGTAGGTTGAATAGCAGCATCAACGGTCTTCTCAGCAAGACCCCTTCTCAATCTTTTCAAAGGAGTAGACTCTTGAATCAAAGGTGTTGTCTCTTCTCGAATAACAGCAACCCCTTAAATCAAAGGTGTCTCCTCTTTTGGAGAAATAGAGGGCTTCTTGTTGACCTCCTTGACAGCTATTACTGCTCCCTTAGATGGAGCAATATACTTTTTCTTAGTCCCTTCAGCTGGGACATCTTTTTTGCTTCTCTTTACCCCATCAACACTAGGTACAATATTGGCAAAGAGATCAGGCTTTCTCCTCTTCTTCATCATCAGATCAGTAATAGAAGTGCCCAAATCAGAGAAATATTCTTTAACAATTGAAGAAGATGCTGGGGCCTGCTCAAGATCAATGATCAAAGGAGGAACAAGAGGTTGAGCAATAAAAGAGGAAATGGTGTTCTTATATTTCAGCAAATAGGAAGCAGACCTCATGTGCTTCCCAACGACTGGTTGATGAAAACACTAGATAAATATCAAATCCTTTATATTAATATCACTCTCTTTTGGTTTTTTTTTACTATCCACTGCAAATCAAAAAAGACAAAGCAAAAGTTAGTGAAACATTTTATCAAACAAAAACAAAGTTGGCTTAAAATTAAAAATAACCTATCCCATTGCCATAAGGTGGACATCTAGGACCTTGGTACACGTCTTTCCCCTTTAGTGGGGGGGTGTTGCTAATTTTTCATCACAACCCCATGTTCAAACTAATCCCTATTAGAATCAGGGAGATTGACCAGTAAAGCTCTATTAGAAAACCTAGTTTTTAAATAAAATGTGGTGTCGTTGGTGACCCATTTGTAACATATAATTTCAGGAATCCCTAGATGAGTTCCATTAATTTGATTCAACCTATGTACGCCATTAACTACCCTCCATGTATTTGGAACTACTTTTTCATGTACAATATCAAAATATTGGCAAAATTCCAAACACAAGGGATTAGGCGAGAAAGAAAAACCACATTCTGCTACAAAAATAGAGGGAAACCAGTGTCC
This sequence comes from Sambucus nigra, assembly GCA_949130495.1. NCBI lineage: Eukaryota > Viridiplantae > Streptophyta > Magnoliopsida > Dipsacales > Adoxaceae > Sambucus > Sambucus nigra. The sequence continues at coordinate 157,953,538 of OX422213.1, forward strand.
CTCAGCTACAAAAATTAAATCGAAAGGGCAAGGAGGTTCCTCCAAGACAACCCAAGAAGGAATTTCAAAATCGGCTCTAAAATTATCTAATGAGTCGATAAGGTAAACCATGATGACTAAGGCAAAGAAAGAAGAAGGAAAGAATAAATTCTTACGGAAGATTAAGGAATCAACTAAGGCAGATGACTTTAAAGAACGTTCGAAGAAAATGAGAAGACAAAGAGTTTGGAAATAAGATAGCAAAAGGTAGAAGACAATGGGATTTTACCATCGTTATATATGCTGCATCAAAAAATGAGAAAAGTAATGATCACATATGACGATTGTTGTGTTCCCGATGGTTAATCAAAGGAAAAAGACGCAAATGCCCAAGCGTTCGTGAAAAACTCAAAAAATTTACAAATTTGCCATTTTGCGCTCAAAATTGTTATATAAAGTGGAAAACATTCACAAGAGTTGTAGTTATATAATTAATCAAGACGTAAAACATATGCCCAAGCAACTCTTGGGTAAGATGTTCCACACTCTCATATCAAAACTCAATCGTGAAACATTGGGGGCTTCTGTTAATACAAAGATTAGTCAGCTGATGTGGATCAATTACATGAAGACACGTGTTATCCAACATGGCGTAAGTTTAATGTACCGAGCTACTCAACATACTGAGCAACTGGTTAGAAAGATCAAACGACAAAGATAGATTCAATGAATATTCTTACCATGTACAGATGTATATGGTTATTTAATTACGGCATATTGTCTATTCATACTGACAGCCCAAGGGCTATAAATACATTATAATACCCTCATGACGGGGTAAGCTATTCTAAGCAAACATAATTGAGATCGTGGTAAGACACTCAGTAATACAAGACAGTGGATGTAGGCCATTTCATTAAGGCTGAACCACTTTAAAAATCTCTTGTCTTATTTCTTTACTTCATGTGATTAATTAATTAGATCAAATCTAGTTTTTTACATCAATAATTACCATGACAGTAAGTATAGTCCTCCAGCTATTTGGTTCAAGTTGATATGGCACTAAATTCATGGCACTCAGAAACCTTCTCATATAAACGGGAACTGGCAGCCGCAGCCCCAAGAGGAAGGCATGAAGAGGGAAACACACCCCATCATTAGGGATTACGGAACATGACCTTTGTTCCGCGATGGGAAGAGTATAATTAGTCCCTTCTAGGAATTAAAAGGCTTCAGCCAAGGCAGATATCCATTCTTCACTCATGATACATTTGTGTTTAAGTGCCGTGGGAACTTTCTTGATGGACTAGTCGCCGCCAGGAGTTTCAACCTTTGCGGCCACAACAGATTTACCAGTCCTTGCAGTAATATCTACTCCTACAAGAGGATTATTACTGGATTGAGTGTCCTCTTCCATCTCTTCAGCGGTATCTTGGGGATTCCTACAAACGAAAGAATCTGCGGAGTCAAAATCTATCGTTATACACTTGGGGCAGTCCTTAAGTCTGCAGGGTCCACTTGCCTTTAAAGGCTTTATATGAAATATTTCGGGAGGAGGAACACCGAAGTGTCTCTTCCAAAAACCCTCTAGATACTCCCAAGTGTTCCAATGCATATGGTCACTGCAATACCGAAAAAAGTAGAAGAAATTTGAGTTAGGTATCATAGCTATTATGATCAAAAGGCCTTTAAGGGGGTCGCGGATATGTTAAAATTAAATAAATATCTACAAGAAAGATTTTCCCAGTTCTGGGTGGATATGTCAGCGATGGACGCGGAAAAACACCAAGTTCAAACTTTAAGGTCGTGGATATTTAATATAAAGGTCCTAAAAATAAAGGTTGCATCTAAATACTTCATAACAATTAAATGACTACAACTAGAGGAAATTTATACAAGGATCGAAAGGGTCAACTAAAGGCCACAGCAAGCTAGGATGGTTACACTACCAAGCCGCGGTCGATGGGTAAACAAGAATGCAGAACATATTCCTAACTTTCAAAGTTAAAAATAAAAATAAAAAAACAAAATAAAATAAAAAAAACAAGGGTTTTTGTCAAGAACATGTTCTTGGAAAAAACAAAATCCAAAATGGGGCTAGTTAATGATTCAACCCAAAAAATAAAAAAACCCTCCTAAACCTAGAAAAAAAATAAAGATTAATTCTAGAAAATCCTAACTTAATCATATCAAACCCAATATCATTTCAAGCCAGCAAGTATACCTAGAAAATCATAAACCAAAATTCCTCTAAAATAATCCTAGTTTCAGAAATATTCGAGCAAAATGGAAATTCCAACAAAAGCCCTAATTTTCTAAGATTCAAATATGTGTAGATATTAAAAACTCAGTATGAAAAGGAAGATAAAAGGTCAGTTACCTGGAAATTGCTGGAAATATGGGAAAATAGCGATTGCTCGACCTTGCTCCGCCTCACACAGCCTCAAACCACTACAAAACCACCAGCGAAGAGTCACCAAAAAAAAAAAGGAAAACTGACAAAGTTTGGCTCTCAATTTGCTCTCAAGAATATTACCAAGGTAATGAAAATCTCGACCTCATCCCATTTATATAAGAGGGCGCTAGAAGGGAAAACATCGCAATTCACTTGTCGCAACCATCTTTTCGTATCTCATACAAGAGAATTGCAACAAGAACAATAGCACCACGGTCAAGGTCATAAAACACAACTGCAGCACCAACTCGCCACGTCTTGTCACTAGGCTTGGGCGCTCCCCAATACTCGCATTGGTCGCGGAGTACAAGTGAAAGGCCGCTGCCTGGGAAAAGACAGGCCACAGACAACATAAAACACCATGCCGTTGCCTGTGCCTAGAACCAGACAAGTCACATCCAGCTCCTACTTCAACAATAAAGAACCTACTGAAGATAGTCACACGTATCACTTGACAGTTGTCCTTCTAGAAAGATGTAATACCCCTTATTTTTATGCTTTCTAAATTTGGGGAATTTATTAAATTTGATGTGAGTTGTTAATTTAATATAAATCCGAAAATTAATTATTTTATTACTAATGTGATGAGAGTTAGTAAGTATTGGAAACTTGTTGAATATTACTAATGAGCAAAGTAATATATAATATTGGTTTTATTAAATGTCACGAGTAAGGGTGTGCCCGAACCCGAATATACCGAATGCACCGAAAACCCCGAACTGAACCGAACACGCTTTTGCAGTTTTTTTTAATTCGGTCTAAAAATATATAGGACCGCATAATTCGGGTCGGTTTCGGTCCTCGATCGTAAAAACGGTTTTGGACCGGACCGCTTTAATTATATATATATATTTATTTATTTATTTTATTTCATAATTCACTCACAAACACGGACACTGCACACTCACCCCACACGCACGCTACTAACCACATGAAAACCCACCAAAACAAAATCCCAACATAAGTTAACCCAAGATTTTATTTTCCCCTCTCTCACTCTACAAACAAGCCTCCTCCCCGCTCTCTCTAAGTCAGCAGGCTCTCCATTCCCTCATTCTCCTCTCCTACATACGAACAACAGCTCTCCTACATATGAACAACAACTTTGATCAAGGTATTTCTCTCCATCTATAAGATGTTGTTTAAATTATAAGTTTTTCATCTGTTATTTGTTTTGACCCTCTCCATCCACAAGATAAGATATGTCATCCCCTCATTGTGATAGTTCAAGACCCTGTTTCTTTTTTTCATCCATACGATTTATGATTTGTGATTAGGTACAAATTTTTTTCATCTATACTTGAAATGTTGGGTATAAATTTGACACCTGCTTGAAATGTTGAAATGTTGGGTACAATTTTTTTTCATCCATACCTGATATCCATACTTGAAATGTTGGGTACAAATTTTTTTCCATCCATAACTGTTATTTTTTTTCAACATTTAAAAGAGCTGTTTCTTAAAATGTGCTGTTTTTAAAGCAGTTTTTTTTAAAGAAAAGTGCAGTTTTTTAAAATAATGTTTTTTTAAAGTGTTTTTTTTTTAAAGAACAGTATTGTTTTTAATAAAAAAATGTGTTGTTTTTTTCAAAAAAAGGTGCTATTTTTAGTAATTGAAAAACTGTGTTGTTTTTAATGGGCGGACCGAAAAGGACAGAGACCGAACACGGACCGCTTGAAAATCGAATAGGACCGAGACCGATTATTCTGGTCCGGTCTCGGTCCATAATTTTCTAAGACCGATTAATGCGGTCCGGTCCCAAAAATACCTCAAAACCGGACCGGACCGCGAACACCCCTAGTCACGAGTGAATAAAATGAAAATTTTGGAAATTTAAGTCGCCCGTGTCGTGTCAAGACTAAATTTTGATTAATAAAAGTGAATAAATTATAAGTCACCCCTATGGCCATTTTGAGTGCGCCAAAGTGTCCGAAAGGGTCGAGATAGTCAAAATAATGTACCCGAGGGTTTAGTTTGAGTCTCGGGGCATTTTTAGGCTTAATTAACACCCCGGGAGGGCGTTTTAGGCATTTTATATTTTGGGCTTGGAAACCTACGAATTTTCTAGGTTATATCAGATGCTTAGGGTTGTCTTCTGGGGTTAACACAACCAAAAACAAAAGACGGCCATTGGAGAAGGAAAGGAAGAGCTTACCAAGGAGTTCTTGGATATTAATGTTAGAGCATTTTGGGATATAAAGAAGACCAGTAGGACTTATTAAAAATATAGAGCCTTTAATGTAAGGCGAACCTTTCACGGGGATGTTTTACATATAAGGGACAATGGGAATCCGCGAACGTCACTTAATAAGTTGGAATAATCCCACAAATTTGAATAAGAGACAAACCATATACGAGTAATAAGGATAAATATCATAATTAACGAGTAATAAGGATAAATATCATAATTATGGGTCGTGAGAGTGTACCTAAATTTGATATAGTAATAGTATATATATATATATATATATATGACTGTGTTTATGCATATACTATATACGTGTAAAAATCATGCCAACGCTACTTACTATCCCTGAGGTTACCGCGCTGGGACAGTCTTATCTCGATGGGACCTTTATGGGGGATATTGACTCGTACCCTAGAAGATAGGAATCCTTGGTACAGGCTATCGGATCGATAGTCAGACGGTCCTAAGAGACGTGAGGGTATGTGCTATCCTCTTAGTGACTTGGAACTATGTTTCGCCTCATTTTGTATGTGTTTTGTGTTAATACAGTTCGAGAGTGATTCCGAACTAGTATTTCCCTTAGTATGAGTGATACGGGGACTGGATAGCAGAGTATGCCCGCACCATAGATTTTATGTGGGGTGTTGTTAGAATACATATTATATGAGTATTTAATATATATATATATATATATATATATATATAAATCTGGAATTTGGGAACTACCTGCTATGATTGTGGTATGTAAGAAAAGAATAATTATTTCAACTTGGGAATAAGTGTTTGAAAAGTATGATATATTTCTGAGTAACTTTATTATCGAATAAGGCTTATGTGAGAATTGTACTGTTAAATAAGATTAACCTCCTTAACATTTAAAATCATCGGCTTGAAATCTTACGAGTAACTTAAGATAAAATAAGTTAAACTGTTGGGAGTATTAGTGCGATAGGTGTGCACATTATAAGAGAGGTGAGAATTTCTCAAGGGAGTGTAGCACTAATATGTTGGTTGCATTAGCCGGTAGCACTTTAAATACTTGCTAAACTAATTTTAAACTGTTTTTTATAATCGGGCTCCGACTCGTTTCCTATTTTCTCTTCTCTCTTGTATATATATGTATATATTACAGGTGCTCAGCCCCAGGGGCGTCTTGCATAGGATCCTCCGTAGGGAACGCGCTGTAGCTTAGGTGGGAGTTGCAGGCCTCTTACTTAGACGACCTCATTGTTGATTCCACTTCTAGTTCTACTTTATCTAATTGGGCATGTGTCGCCCTTTTCATTATTCAGTTGGCTTTTGTGATGGATTGTAATTCATTTACTTTCAGTAGTTTTATTTTGGGATTTATTACTGTCAGAATGTTTTTCTTTGGTGGTTTGAAGTTGGGATTTACTATTGATAGTTAAATTCTTAAATGATCATTTATATCCTTGTTATTATTATGTGACTCTAAAACTGTTAATTATCAAAGGTTTTAAATATTGGTTTTAAATTAAATTTGGAAATTGAAGTCTAAAAATGGTTTTGTCACTTAGCTTAATTAATTAGGGTGTTTAATTGGAAAACCTATTTTTGCGACAGTGATGCTGAGAATGAACCAACCGTTCACCTTGGTTATAATTTAATAAAGGACTGATCACCAGGTATTTAATTAGGTGGGGTGTCACAGGTGGTATCAGAGCATCAGGTTCTAGTCTCCTTTAGGATCTATACGGCTTATTTTGATTTCAGCTTAGCGTTCTTGCTATAGAGCCCTATTTTATGATTGTTGTATTCTTGCTTTTATGATTACGTCTTCAGCTATTTAAGATTTGATAATAACTATAGACTAATAAATTTCTTCACGTTTCAGATGCCTTCGAGATGTGCCCAACGGATAGACGTGCACAAGCTGAGTAGCCAGTAACTCCGGCTCAGGGAATGATGAACGCAAATGGGGTAGCCGCCATCGTTGCTCAGTCAGTAAATGTCGCGCTAGCGGTAGTACAGCAGGCTCCACCCCAAGCTCAGGTAGTGGCGCCAGTACCTTCACAGCTTCCATCTGCGTGGGAGCGGGTTAGGGATGCCTTTCAGAAGGCGCATCCCCCTGAGTTCTCGGGTAGTTCAGATATCATCATTGTCAGCCAGTGGAAGAAAGATATCCAGAGGCATCTGCGTATGTATGAGTGCACAGATGCGCAGAAACAGTTGTTGGCTTCCTTTAAGCTAGTGGGGACCGCTTTGCAGTGGTGGGAGTCCACCACCACCTTGGAGGAGAGGGATGTTATCCCAATTCAGTCATTTTGGGAGCGGTTTGACCGCAAATATTTTCCATCCGCCGTGCAAACTGAGATGAGGCGGAAGTTACTGAACTTGAAGCAGGAAAATTCTACTGTTGCTGAGTATGAAGAGGAGTTCACAAGACTTCTCACTATAGTTCCAGATGAGGCACCCACTGAGGGTAAGAAGATACTATTGTTTGTGGATGGGTTAGCTTGGAGGATCCGTCAGCACCTTATAGGAAATCTGTCTCTGAGTACCTACACAGACTTACTCAATGCTGCTTTACTACACTGTCAGGATCACCGCTTCCATCTGTAGGGAAGCAAGCGATCAGGAGAGTCCAGCCAGCAAGGCAGGACAGGGGGTAGTGGTGTTAGTGGAGCACCGACATCTCAGGGGCAGACTCGTCAGCATGAGCAGAGTTCCCATCAGGGGGACCCTGCCAAGCGATTCCGATTAGGTGACTCCAGGCAGGGATTTGGGGGATTTAGGCAGGGCCAGCCTAATCAGCAGGGACAACATCGTCAGCCACAGGGGCAGCAGCAGGGCCATCAGGGACAACAGCGATTTCAGCAGGGCCAATGGCAGGGTGGTAACGGCCAATAGGGTCGTAATCAGCAGGGACAGAGGGGAGGAAATTTTAAGGGACAATGCTTCGGGTGTGTTAAAAATGGCCACAAGCGCCAGGATTGTCCAGAAGGTGATAGGGTCCCACAGCAGCAGGGTGCCCGTAATGAACCACAGAGACCACTTTTTCCAGTCGCCCTACCAGCACCAGCTCAGGTACCATCCCTACCAGCCATTCCAGCCGCTCCAGTGTAGCAGGGGCAGTTACAGTATGGACGTGTCTATAATGTCCACCAGGCAGCAGCTCCACAGGCGCCGCCCGCGATTGAGGGTATGTTTCCTATCCATGGTACTATGGGTCGGATTTTATTTGATACTTGAGCGACACACTATTTTATAACTACCCATTTTGCGAAGGCCTTAGGGTTATTAGCCACATCAGAGAGGACTGTAACGTGTGTAGACTCACCACTGGGAAATGGATCGCTAATTTTCTTTATATGTCGGGGTGTAGGAGTAGAGATTGGTAGCTTGGTATTACCAGCAGACATGTTAGTCTTAGATATGCATGAGCACGACGTTATTATTGGTATGGATTGACTCACAGCTTACAGAGCCATGATAGATTATTTCGGTGGGAGTATTGTCTTTTCCATTCCGGGATAAGAGATGTTTGTAGTGGCGATGCCTCACCCAGAGGGAGGCTCGACCGCTCATTTATATTACATAGAGGAGGATACCTCTAAGGAGGTCGTGATTCCCTTATACTCGATCCCAGTTGTTCGTGAGTATTCTGATGTATTTCAGGAGATACCAGGCCTACCCTCCAGTCGAGAGATAGATTTTGTCATAGATTTATTACCGGATACTCGACCAATAGCACGTGCTCCATACCATATGGCTCCAATGGAAATGCGAGAGTTACGGGATCAGATAGAGCAGTTGTTAGGTCAGGGTTTTATTCGGAGGAGTACCTCTCCTTGGGGTCCTCCAGTGTTGTTTGTGAAAAAGAGAGATGGTTCACTGAGGCTATGTTTGGACTACTGGTAACTGAATAAGGTCACGATATGGAACAAGTATCCATTGCTTCGAATTGATGATCTGTTCGACCAGCTGAGGGGAGAAACTTTCTTTTCAAAGATAGATCTAAGGTCAGGGTACCATCAGCTACATATTAGGGAGCAGGATGTTTCAAAGACTGCTTTCTTGACGAGATATGGGTCCTACGAGTTCAGAGTGATGCCATTTGGACTCATAAATGCTCCAGTCGTATTCATGGACTTGATGAACCGAGTGTTCAGAGAGTTCTTGGATCAGTTTGTCATCATCTTCATAGATGACATATTGATATATTCACACACCGAGGAAGAGCATGCCGAGCACTTGAGGCAGGTTCTTCAGACTCTACGAGAATATCAGTTGTATGATAAGTACGAGAAGTGCGAGTTCTGGTTATGGGAAGTGCAGTTCTTGGGACATGTTGTTTCTGAACAAGGGATAGCAGTTGACCCGAGTAAAGTGTCAGCGGTGAGGGAGTGGGGACATCCCACGACACCGACGGAAGTGTGTAGTTTTTTAAGAATAGCCGGATACTATAGGAGATTCATTCGGGGGTTCTCCAAAATAGCGGGTCCATTAACGAACCTGACTCGCAAGGGGGTAGCATATGTTTGGGACGATGCTTGTCAATTGGCTTTCGACGATCTGAAAGCCAAGCTTACTTCAGCACCGGTCATTACTTTACCTAAACCGAGTGTGGAGTATTTGGTTTACACTGATGCCTCTTTACGGGGACTCAAGGGAGTACTTCAGCAGGAGGAGAAGGCTATAGCTTTTGCCTCCCACAAGCTTAAGCCGCACGAGAAGAATTACGCCACACACGACCTAGAGTTAGCAGCGGTCGTTTTTGCATTGAGGATATGGAGACACTATTTATTGAGGGAGAAATTTCGCTTGTTCACAGACCATAAGTCACTACAGTACCTGTTCACTCAGCGAGAGCTGAATATGCGTCAGCGCAGGTGGTTAGAGTTTGTGAAGGACTATCAGTTCGATATATAGTACCATCCGGGGAAGGCCAACGTAGTTGGCGATGCGTTGAGCCGTAGGCCGGTAGATGATGTAGCAGACATTTGGAAAGTAAAATGGAAAGAGTCGGGTCACCAGGACGCAGTAGCCCGTTCCTTCATATCGGTCATGACAATGACACCCGAGATTGTTACGAGGGCAATACAGGCCCAGACCACAGACTCATTTTGCTAGGAGCAGATTGTGCGATTTTTAGCTGAGGGTGTTGAGTCCTATTCTGTTAGTTCTGATGGGGGTTTGAGGTTTAATGGGAGATTGGTGGTCCCAGAAGGAGCAGACTTACGTCATGCAGTGATGACCCAGTCTCACGGGTCACGATTTGCGGTGCATCCTGAGGGAGATAAGATGTACCAGGATATGAGGCGGTAATACTGGTGGAGTGGGATGAAAAAGGATATTGCTGAGTTCGTGTCCAAGTGTTCTACCTGCCAGCTGGTAAAGGTGGACCATCAGAAATCGTCGGGGTTGCTTCAGCCATTGGAAATACCCGCGTGGAAGTGGGAGAGTATTTCTATGGATTTTATTACTGGGTTGCCTACATCACAGCGGGGTCACGACTCCATCTGGGTGATTGTGGACCGTTTGACCAAGGTGGCTCATTTTCTGCCAGTACGGACAGACTATACCACGAGCCAGTATGCTCAGTTGTTCATTGCTGAGATTGTTCGATTACATGGGGTGCCCCTGAATATTGTGTCAAACAGAGACAAGATTTTCATGTCGCATTTCTGGGAGAACTTTCAGGAGGCCATGGGTACGGAGTTGAGGTTGAGTTCAGCTTATCACCCACAGTCAAATGGACAAACAGAGCATACTAATCAGATGTTAGAGGATATGCTACGCATGTGTGTCATTGATTTTGGAGGAGGTTGGGAGCCACATCTTCCACTGGTAGAGTTCGCTTATAATAACTCTTATCAGTTCACGATTGGCATGGCTCCATTCGAGGCTTTATATGGCAGGCCTTGTCGTTCCCCAACTTGTTGGCTAGAGGTGGGGGATAAAAAGTTACTCGGACTAGAGGTGATTCAGTAAACCTCCGCTAGGATTGAGATTATCAGGAGTTGCATTCGGGTAGCCCAGGACAGGCAGAAAAGCTACGCCGATGCAAAACGGTTCTTTTGAGAGTTTAATGTGGGGGACCAAGTATTACTACGTGTATCTCCTATGAAAGGAGTGATGATATTCGGGAAGAAAGGGAAATTAGCCCCGATGTATGTGGGACCATTTCCCATTATCGAGAGGATTGGGCCGGTAGCATACAAATTGGGATTGCCAGAGCATTTACATCGCATTCACGATGTATTCCACATCTCGTCGTTGAGACGATACCTTCGGGATGACATGGCCCATACCCATATCGCGATTGAGGAGATTGACTTATAGCCAGACAGCTCTTACGAGGAGAGGCCAGTGGCTATCCTAGACCGTAGCAAAAGAAGATTGAGGTCAAAGGTAGTCCCACTTGTCCGGGTCCAGTGGGAGCATCATAATGTGGAGGAATCCACTTGAGAGCGTGAGGCGGACATGCGTGAGAATTACCCGGAGTTATTCTTACCAGGTACACCTTATTTTTCGAATTTTGGGATGAAATTCCGTTATTAGGGGGGAAGTATGTGATACCCCGTATTTTTATGCTTTCTAAATTTCGGGAATTTATTAAATTTGATGTGAGTTGTTAATTTAATATAAATTCGGAAATTAATTATTTTATTACTAACGTGATGAGAGTTAGTAATTATTGGAAACTTGTTGAATATTACTAATGAGCAAAGTAATATATAATATTGGTTCTATTAAATGTCACGAGTGAATAAAATGATAATTTTGGAAATTTAAGTCGGGACGCTCCCGTATCGTGTCAGGACTAAATTTTGATTAATAAAAGTGAATAAATTATAAGTCACCCGTATGGTCATTTCGAGTGCGCCAAAGTGTCCGGAAGGGTCGAGATAGTCAAAATACTGTACCTGGGGGTTTATTTTGGGTCTCGGGGCGTTTTTATGCTTAATTAACACCCCGGGAGGGCGTTTTAGGCATTTTATATTTTGGGCTTGGAAACCTACGAATTTTCTAGGTTATATCAGATGCTTAGGGTTGTCTTCTAGGGTTAACACAACCAAAAATAAAAGACGGCCATTGGAGAAGGAAAGGAAGAGCTTACCAAGGAGTTCTAGGCCAAGAACTCCTCCGTTTGCACCGTCGTCACCGCCAAACGTTAGATCGCGCAACGAGGATCACCACTACACTGATTTCATCCACAAATCAGAAACAAAAATTCCCAGGTAAGTATCTATCTTTCTCTATTTCAGTTAATGCTCCAATCATATTAGCCTAGGATTGATTAGGACTAGTTTTTGTGAAAGAAGAACCCATTTTGGAGAATTAAATTCGCATGGTGTATGAGTATTAGATGTATTCTGGAAACTCAATTCATATGAAGAGATTGAACCATGAAATTTCAGTAAATAAAGAGTATGAAATCTGGTAAAAGAATGGGAAAGAACTAGACAAAATAAATATTAGGGTTCTTGATATTTTTATGGATTATATCCCTTTTTAATTCGTTTTTCATGATGAAAATTCGCATGCTTAACGTAGGAAATCATTTATTTGAGGTTATAATACTTGTAGTATAAACTATTTAGAGTTTGGTAATCAAAGATATCGTTTTGGATGATTTTGGAAGAGGAAACCCGTAATCTGGAAAACCTGCAGGTCTGCCATACCTGCTTGATCGATCGATCGACCCTGGAGCATCGATCGATCAATGCTTCCATCGATCGATGCTTCGATCGATCGAACACCTGCCATAGATCGATCGACCTCTCCTGCATAACTCATATTTCCCTTTTTATAGGTTGTTCCAACTTAAATGATTAGACATTCTTGGATATTAATGTTAGAGCATTTTGGGATATAAAGAAGACCAGTGGGACTTATTAAAAATATGGAGCCTTTAATGTAAGGCGAGATTAACCTTTCACGGGGATGTTTTACATATAAGGGACAATGGGAATATGTGTTAAAGGGTGAGACTCGTGAGGAAGTTACGTTGTAAAATAAATTAGTACCTACTGAAATTACACTTATGAGGATAGGAATCCGCGAGTGTCACTTAATAAGTTGGAATAATCCCACAAATTTGAATAAGAAACAAACCGTTGTACGTGCTAACTAATTAGGGAGTAATAAGGATAAATATCATAATTATGGGTCGTGAGAGTGTACCTAAATTTGATATAGTAATAGTAGTATATATATATATATATATATATATGACTGTGTTTATGCATAACTATATACGTGTAAAAATCATGCCAGCGCTACTTACTATCCCTGAGGTTACCGCGCTGCGACAGTCTTATCTTGATGGGACCTTTATGGGGGATATTGACTCGTACCCTAGAAGATAGGAATCCTTGGTACAGGCTATCGGATCGATAGTCAGACGGTCCTATCCTCTTAGTGACTTGGAACTATGCTTCGCCTCATTTTGTATGTGTTTTGTGTTAATACAGTTCGAGAGTGATTCCGAACTAGTATTTCCCTTAGTATGAGTGATACGGGGACTGGATAGCAGAGTATGCCCGCACCATAGATTTTATGTGGGGTGCTGTTAGAATATATATATTATATGAGTATTTAATATATATATTTAAATCTGGAATTTGGTAACTACCTGCTATGATTATGGTATGTAAGAAAAGAATAATTATTTCAACTTGGGAATAAGTGTTTGAAAAGTATGATATATTTCTGAGTAACTTTATTATCGAATAAGGCTTATGTGAGAATTGTACTGTTAAATAAGATTAACCTCCTTAACATTTAAAATCGTCGGCTTGAAATCTTACGAGTAACTTAAGATAAAATAAGTTAAACTGTTGGGAGTATTAGTGCGATAGGTGTGCACATTATAAGAGAGGTGAGAATTTCTCAAGGGAGTGTCGCACTAATATGTTGGTTGCATTAGCCGGTAGCACTTTAAATACTTGCTAAATTAATTTTAAACTGTTTTTTTTTAATCGGGCTCTGACCCGTTTCCCATTTTCTCTTCTCTCTTGCATATATATGTATATATTACAGGTGCCCAGCCACAGGGGCGTCTTGCATAGGATCCTCCGTAGGGAACGCGCTGCAGCTTAGGTGGGAGTTGCAGGCCTCTTTCTTTGATTCTACTTTCTAGTTCTACTTTATCTAGTTGTGCATGTGTCGCCCTTTTCATTATTCAGTTGGATTTTGTGATGGATTGTAATTCATTTACTTTCAGTAGTTTTACTTTGGGATTTATTACTGTCAGAATGTTTTTCTTTGGTGGTTTGAAGTTGGGATTTACTATTAATAGTTAAATTCTTGAATGATCATTTATATCCTTGTTATTATTGTGTGACTCTTAAACTGTTAATTATCAAAGGTTTTAAATATTGGTTTTAAATTAAATTTGAAAATTGAAGTCTAAAAATGGTTTTGTCACTTAGCTTAATTAATTAAGGTGTTTAATTGGAAAAGTTATTTTTGCGACAGTGATGCTGAGAATGAACCAACCGTTCACCTTGGTTATAATTTAATAAAGGGTTGATCACCGGGTATTTAATTAGGCGGGTTGTCACAAAAGATTCCACGATCGTACACACGTCACACCTCCTTTTTTCTTCAATAAATAGAAATGCTCACCACACAAATACCAAGACGAATTTGGAGGCTAAGCCCTACCAAAATCTCCACCCTACCTCTCTCTACAGGCTACTACACTTGGGGGCTTACCCAGCCGCATCTATACAGAGTTATCCTCTACAAGCCGCATCCTAGGTTGTTCAGCCTTGATCTATTCATGTATTCTCATATCTTATCTCTCTTCTACGCCTCTAATGGCACACAAATTTTGTACAATCGAACATGCATAATGAGAGTAGGGCAATAAAGCGGACATAGACTCGTTTTTATAGCCGAACCTCTCTATATCTTGTGTATTTCTCTTATTACTTGCTTTATTTATATTTTATACTTGATATGGTGGTTGAGAATGATACACGTATGATTTCTCACATCATCAGTTTGTGTGTGTGTGTATATATATATATACATATATATATAGTATACTTCTAATATCAAGTTTACTTATTTTTTTCCTTGGATATTAATTAACATTTAACTTTTATTTTAACATCTTTTTAAATAATTAACCAAGCTTTTGTACGTACATTGACATTTAATATTAACACCTTATTTATAATTTATTTTAATTTATAAATTTCATTTAGTTACAAATTTTAATTTAATTATCACAACATATATTAGTTAAATACTTATTTAAAACAATTACTAAAACATGTGGCACACGCATCACGTTTGCATTGTTAGGTGTTTCTTTTAGATGTCGAGCGAACCATGATTTCCTTCCTGGATTTTAGCCATAAGTTGAATCCCGCACTTTAACTTTATTGATCGAATTCAGAGAACTGATTTCCCACATATGGTGCCAATTGTAATTCAAAAACTCATTAATCTAGAATAATAAATCACACAAACCATATAGCAAGCACAATTACACTTAAGAAAAAACAAATCAAACAAAATTACATAAGATATATGTAAGGACATATTTTTATAAGTCCGTTATCAATTTGTTATGTCATATACCCCTAAACCATCGAAGAGCATTCAAGAGCAATCAAGCATCAAAGACGGATCCGAATATCAAGTTCTTCATCAAAAAGACTCCGCGAAGTTTACTTTTGTAAGGTTATGTTTTTAATACCTTAAATTTTAACTTAGAGCTTTTGGAATATTTTTACGAAATATTTTCTACTTGTTGGAGCGGAATTTTTCGTCAAAATTTGAGAATTAGCATTTTTTCTAAGTGTTGGAGCGGAGATTAAAATAATATTTTTTTTTATGACCAGGTGGTTCAAGCGAGATCAGCATCTCGTTCGAGCGAGATTGGTATGTCGCGCGATGTCGTTTGAATGGCACGCATCCTTCGTTCGAGCGATACCTGTTTCTCGTTCGAACGAGCTCTAATACCGAGGCGATGCATTTTTGTATAAATACTCATTAAATAGTTTCGTTTTCATTAAGAAGTCCCAGCGTTTTACAGAACAGAAAAACTGCGAAAGCAGAATTCTTTTGGCTTTTTCTTTTTGGGTTAATCCCTTTTTGTTTTCAATTCACAAAACTCCCATATGCTTTAGTAAATTGTTTTGGTGTTCGAGAACACAACTTTGCTTTTGTTCAATCTCTGTGGAGAATGCATCTCCATATTTGATCGGTGGATACCGAGCGTAGTCATTCTGCGTGTGGAGGAGCCGAAGATGACGAACCGACGCCTGGAGGGTATTTCGTTGTCTCTCATATCTTTGAAGGTTTTACTGAAGGCACCGTGCCTTACACACTTGTGGAAGATTATCAGGTTCTATGTAAGTCAAAAGTCTCGTGAATTCTTCAAAGTGTTATAAAAGGTTTTACCCGAAAGGGTTTTTTTCCTGAATCGGTCATCTTTATTTTTCATGCATGGTTTGAATGATTTATGAAATTTAGATGCATGTTTAGAGGCTGAATTGATTTTGTTTAAGAATAGACTCTAATTAAATAAGTGTGCCAAATTGAAAATTTGCGAATTTAATCAAATATCACACAGTCACGTTTTTCAAATTGGTATCAGGGTCGGTTGGGCTAATTTATCGCGTATTCCTATTTTTCGCAACATCGTGTGATATTGATTTTTTTTTAAATCAGTTTTGTGAAAAATCACATTTTTTCTTATGGTGCACTTATATAATCAGAAGCCTATTTTTTACGAGTCTAATTATGCCTACTGAAAAGCTCGTATGAAATCTATTTTAAAATCTATTGACGAACGTGTTTGGTTGCTTTGTGAAAATGGGTGGACTCCTCCCACGGTCACCATTGATAATATCACCTCTTTAAAACCCATGTCGGCCTTGACTGAAGATGATTATAAAATGTCTAATTTTAATTCCCGTGGTCTGAGTGCTATTTCTGGAGCCATCACTCCCGGTGAGTTCCGCCGAATTATGACGTGCACCACGTCTAAAGAGGCATGGGATGTTTTGAAATTGACACATGAGGGTACGAACGCGGTTAAAGAATAAAAGTTACAAAATTTGGCCACCCAATTTGAGACTATCACCATGTCTAAGTCTGAATGCTTTGATGATTTTTATGCACGTTTATCGAACATTGTTAACACTAGTTTTAATTTGAGTGAGGTGATTGATAACACGCGTGTCGTTAAAAATATTTTGAGATCTCTCTCAAAACGCTTTATTCCTAAAGTCACTGTTTTAAACTCTTTGGAAAATTTGAAATCACTTAAGTTGGAAGAACTTGTAGGAGATCTTCAAACCTATGAGATAGACATGTTTTCCCAAACCATTATGGCTAAGGATAGAGGCGTTGCTTTAAAAATTCATTTTAAGAAAAAGTTTGTGAGTCTGATTCTAAGGGTGAGTTTGTTTTTGATGATGTGGCCATGCTTGTGAAATTTTTTAAAAAGTTTCTCAAAATGAAAAAAGAAAATTCTTCCAATAAAAAGAGATCTTTTGAGTCAAATAAAAACAAAGTGGGGGCAAAAGATAGTGATAAGGAGGATGATATCAGGTTCTTTGAGTGTGAGGGCAAAGGGCACATAGCTAAAGAGCTCCAAAAAGTGTTTAGAGATTTGTACACCGAGACCTTAAAAACAAAGAAGTATAATAGATATTTAGGTCTTCGGGTTTTAGTTTTGAAGAGAGAGAAGGAGGTTTTAAGAAAGGAGAAGTGTGATTTGACCAACACGTTGTCTAGTCTGACGACACGTGTATCCCAACTCGAGTGTGATCTCGAACGTGCCAGGGAGGTCAAAGTAAATTTTGAGAACGCACCTAAGAAGGTTAAAAAGGTGGTTCTTAAGGGTAAATGTGAGAAGTTAGGAATAAGTCATAACGGTGCTTCTATTTCCCAATTAGCACCCGAGCCGATTTCCACTTTACTGTTAGATTCACATGAGTCTCACCTTAACCCACCTAGGCGTCCCATTCCTATTAGGAGAGCGCGTCCTATAGTTTTTGATAAAGGTGTTCCTAGGCCTATATGTGTTTGTTCCCATTGAAAAAGGAGAGGACACCTTAGGAAATTTTGTTTTAAGCTAGATTATCTGTCACGTTTTGCTGCTACACGCGTTTCTGCCACACATGCTCCCACATATGATACTTTACATGCTCCCCGAGACTACATGAGAGAGTTTGCACATTTAGGTGAGCAAGTTAAGTTTTTGGTCAAAACTTCACAAGATTTTATGGAGGATTTTCATAAGTTGGCACCATCTTTGGAAAACCCCTCCGCACCTAACGATTGAGGTTTGATTTGTTTACTAGCATAGGATATTTTTTCATGATGACATTATTTGCCTATAGCTAGTATGTATCATTTTTGTATGTTTTCCTTTTTTGAAAAATACAAAAAGATTTTATTTTGAAAAAATCCAAGAAGAGTTTTGTATTTTGTTTGCACCTTTTATGGATGAACACTTAGGATGACCAAGTCACAACATCATTCCATACTTTTCATATGACTATTTGATATTGTTTTGAGATAATAGGTCAATTCATCCATGTGCTTTATAATGTTTGGAGTCATTGAGATGTAATTAAGTGTTACTTCCTACATGTTTGACTCATGATTTCCTTTTCTGCACATATGCACGAATTTGTTTGATTATTGTGCTTGTCTTATCACATGTTGGTTGGGTGTTTTCATTTCAATCATGTCCTTAAAACGAACCAAGCGCGATAAAACTTGATAAGAAAATTGTGCATGTAATTGTCGTTGGTAAGGTTGTGTGCTTTGTTTGAAAACGGCGAAGGGCTACGAAAGATTTTCATTTATCCTTTGCGATTAAGCCACCATTTAAATTGGACCTAAAAAATTGAGGAATTTTATTATTCGGGGTCCAAAGAGGTTTAAAAGAGCCCGAAAGATTTTAAGGCAATAAAAAAAAATTCATGCCAAAAAAGGGGGGCCAATTAGGTTTTTGCACCAATTCTACAAAGTTTGAGAATTTAGTTTAACACCTCTAAAAGAAAATATATATGAGGGAGTTTGGTTGGAGATTTTATAACGGGTTTGCACGTCCTTAAAAATCTTAAAAAAGCGCTAAATAGTTTTGGACGTTATTCGTGTGGAAATAACTTTGACTTTGATTCGTTTATTTGCATAAGAAGATTGTAATACCCCGTAATTTTAAATGACTTTTAAAATGGGTTATATTTTAAATTAATGGATTAATTGGATTTTATGATTAATTAATTCATTCGGATTTTATTCGGACTGTGGATATTAAAATGGATGATTCTGAATATTACTTAAAGATATTTAGGTAATATATGAATGTGATGTCATTGATATGACTGTATGATATAAACTCGATAATTTATATTTTTAGTCAGACACGGTATGGGACGTGTCGGGACTAGTTTATTAAATTAAAAAGGAAATTTATTTTCTATCGACCTTATAGTCATTTCGACTGCGTCGTTGCATCCGGAAGGTTCCAAATAGTCAGAAAAGTCTATTTGGATGTTAATTTTGAGTCTCGAGTCATTTGGAAATGAATAGACAACCCGAAAGGGCATTTTGGTCATTTTTCTAGGGGGGATGAATAGTGATTTCGGATTTTAGCCTATTATAAGTATTGGTAGATTAAGTGTATAGGGGTTATTCATCTCCTCTACACAAAGTAGAGAAATCATCTTCCTAGAGAGAGTGAAAGGGTGCTTGGGAAGGGAAAAGCCTACTTGGAAAGGAGAAAAACAAGAACCAAGGTTCACCACCACCAACCACCACCGGAGTTTGACCGGAGAAGGGACAACCAACTGAGATATACTACACCAAAGGATCAGACCTTCAGTTAAGGAAAGTGTTTGATAATGGCAATTTAAGTTTGTATATTTTCCATGTTAGAATAGTATGAAAAGAGAAGATTATTTATGTTTGGAAGAAATAATGGAGTATTAAATGGATTTCTGGAAACTGAAATGATATAGGAATTAAACTCATGTTTTAGGTTGATAATAATCCACGAAATAGTCATGAATCTGTTGAAGAAACTATGAACCCCATTGATGTGTTCTTGAAGATGATATGTTGATAAACTTTCTGAAAATAAGGAGATAAACATGATTTTTAATCCAATCCCTTGATGATTCTAGGATGTTTAGAGTATTGGAAATCGTTCATATATGTTGATATATCATGTAGTGAAGATTATAAGTCATTTGGTATGTTTAGATGAAGGTATAAATGATCATAAGTTGCTAAACCCGTAGTTGCTGAAATGCAAAAAAAAACAGGCTGTGACCTGAGGGATCGATCGATCGACCCCTGCCTTCGATCGATCGACCTCCCCAGAATATGTAAAGTTACTTCTTTTAAAATGTTGATTCTAATCCCAAACCTTTTGTGGATCTTTGGTGATAATTATTTGGATATTATGGGACTTAGAAAATATCATTAAACCCTTGATAAGATTTGAATTAATTTGATTTGGATTCAAGTGATTTGAATGATGAAAATTATATTGAATGCAATTTCGGTTGCTAGATTCATTTGTTAAATTCCAAATGGGGATGTATGAGGATTTAAGATAGGACCAGTAGGGGTGATTTAATATAACACCTGGGTATCCTTAAGTTTACAAGAGGGTTTAATCCAAAGTGAAAGAATATGTGTTTATAAGAGATTTGAAACTATCGATTTTAACCTTAATTAAAAGGAGAACTAAAGTCGTAGTAATTCGGGAGAAATGATGTTATGGACCAGTATAGTGACTTCTTACTGAATATATGTTGAGAAAAAACCTATTTGAATCTTGTGTATTGAGTGAGGGTAGCCTTAGGGTTACAATTTTAACATCAAGGACTGAGTTTAAGCTCATTATTGATTTCGCACGGACAGAGTGTAATACAAGAGCGTAGTGGTATGTCTCCTGGATAGAGATGGGAGTTTAGAACACTTTTGGTTGAAATAAGATATGAGGTTATCCCGATCGCATTGTTTAAGTTGTCGGACCTCCTCGATCGACAAAGTTAAGTAGTAGTGTATTGGAGGGGTTCCTTGTTTGGATTTCGCTTTGCGAGACGCTCCGCGCATGAACCTTAACGATGTCGGGAGTGGAGAGATGTTATAGGATGCGAGGATAATTAAATTATGAAGTAAAGATATGATATTTTAATACGTGGAATTTAAAAGAGATATAATGCTACGTATGGGAAATATCTTAGGGTAGTGATAATTACCTTATTGATATTATATTATAGGTATGATAATACCTATTTGATTGATTGATGGTTTTTGTGTATGACATATCTAGCTTACTTGCTATCGGTGGGAGGTTTGCGCGTGAGGGCAGTCATATCCTGATGAATCCATGGGATCTTTGATTTGTCGCTCGAGAACATAGGTCTATGAAAGACTTATCGGGCAGTTGATAAGTCCGCTGACTGTGGGTACATAGGTATGTGCGTGACCCATGGATACGAGAACTATGTTCGCCTCCAATTTTTTTGTTGTTGTTTGTGGTTCGTGGAATCTTACCGAACCTTTAGTTCCCTATTCGGCGACCTGCGATGATGGGACATGATAGCAGAGTAATGCATTGCATCGCAGCTGTGACTCGGGGTGCCGTATTATATATGAATATATATATAATGGATTAAATGATTGAATGGATATATATTGTGGTTAAATCTATCTACGGTGATAATTGAAGATAACTGTGAATAGAGAAAGATAATGGAATTAAGTTAATGAATGTTTATGCTTATAGAATTGAAAAGCTTAACTCATGTTAATGGGAAACGATTCATATTAATGAGTAATGGTTCATGTTAATGAGAAACTAATCATATAAAGGAGAAATGTAAATGAATAATAATGTGACGTATGGTATGGGACATACGGGGATTATGATATGGGAATGGAATTATAATATGGAGACAAGAAAAGAGGAACCATTAACTAGGAGGTTAATAGGAAACGTTAAGTGTGCACTCTAGTTGAGAGGTGAGAATAGCAAGTGAGAGTTGGATCTAACATGTACATAATAAATGCTTTATTACACTTGTTAAATACTTGTTGTTTTAAAAATCATCTACACATTCGGGCTCTGACCCGTTTTCTTTCATATTTTCTTTTCTATTGTATCTTCTATATCAAGTGTCCAGCAACAGGGACGCCAACTTTAGCGGATTATGACAGGCTATGGATTTATGGAGTTTTGCTTAGACGCCTATCTTCATTTGATTCATAGTATTCTTACTTAGGGCATGTCACCCAAAGGATTCAGTTATCTTTTCTATCGAGGTCAAATACTTTTGTATTCGGGACTTTTTAATACATTTAACATTGATGGGATTACTGTAATGGAGTAATATTATTTGGGAATATTTATTCCAATTGCATTTAAATTCTTTTGTGTTATTGGGTTATCAGTGTTGTAGAATCAAATGTGTTGTGTTATTCTTAAACTAAAAATGGTTTTGTTGAAATTTAAATTTGGAAAGTTTTTAACACCAGCTTAATTGGGTATTGGGTGAGTTGTGAATGTTTTCGACAGTGATGCTAAGAATGAGCCAACTGTATATTCTGTTTTAATTTGGTATGGGACTGGCCACCAGGTATTTAATTAGGCGGGGTGTTACAACGATGTCATCTAAATTCAATAATTTTATGCCTAAGGATACTTTTGATGTTCATTCGTTAGGAATACACGTATGCATCGTGCACATATGATTGATTGAGTTTATTTACCTATCAAATGTGTTCACAACCATACATTCCATTTCCATGACTTGGTAGTTTTAGTTTAAATCCATGGTGTGATTTTTTTAGTATCTTATTTTTGTATGAGAAAATTAAAAAATCCAAAAATAGTTTGTGGATGTAAATGAGACATACCTTTGCATGTGCGTAGTTCGATCCATATTTGCTATGCATTTTATCGTGATACTCCACGTTTTGATTTTTTCTTCTTATATGTCTATTTGGGGACATCATAAAAAGGGGGAGAAAGAATTATCATGTTATGGGGGAGTTTTTGCATTATGGGGGAGATTTGATTATATTGATTGATTGATTCTTATATCATTTCAAATTCGATGCGTCACGAAGGTATTTTGCTTTATCTCATGTGTGTAGGTACAAAGATTGAAGATCATTATGTTTCACACCCTGATGAGAAAAGCTTTGAGATTTGACGAAGATGTTTGAAGAACAGTTTGAGATCTTACAAATCTATTCATGGGATGGTAGATTTGTATTGGCATTTTGGTTTTTGATAATTCGGATTTTTTATGTATGTACCATCATAGACATAGGGGAGATTTGTAAGGACATATTTTTATAAGTCCGTTATCAATTTGTTATGTCATATACCCCTACATCGTCGAAGAGCATTCAATATCAATCAAGCATCAAAGACGAATCCGAATATCAAGTTCTTCATCAAAAAGACTCCGCGAAGTTTACCATAGTAAGGTTATGTTTTTAATACCTTAACTTTTCACTTAGAGCTTTTGGGATATTTTTACAAAATATTTTCGAAGTGTTGGAGCGGAATTTTTCGTCAAAATTTGAGAATGAGTATTTTTTCTAAGTGTTGGAGCGGAGATTAAAATAATATTTTTTTGACGACCAGGTGGTTCAAGCGAGATCAGCATCTCGTTCGAGCGAGATTGGTATGTCGCGCGATGTCGTTTGAATGACACGCGTCCTTCATTCGAGCGATGCCTGTTTCTCGTTCGAACGATCTCTAATACCGAGGCGATGCATTTTTGTATAAATACTCATTAAATAGTTTCGTTTTCATTAAGAAGTCCCAGCGTTTTACAGAACAGAAAAACTGCGAAAGCAGAATTCTTTTGGCCTTTTCTTTTTGGGTTAATCCCTTTTTGTTTTCAATTAAAAAAACTCCCATATGCTTTAGTGAATTGTTTTGGTGTTCGAGAACACAACTTTGCTTTTGTTCAATCTCTGTGGAGAATGCATCTCCATATTTGATCGGTGGATACCGAGCGTAGTCATTTTGCGTGTGGAGGAGCCAAAGACGACGAACCGACGCCTAGAGGGTATTTCGTTGTCTCTCATATCTTTGAAGGTTTTACTGAAGGCACCGTACCTTACACACTTGTGGGAGATTATCAGGTTCTATGTAAGTCAAAGTTCCTGTGAATTCTTCAAAGTGTTATAAAAGGTTTTACCCGAAAGGGTTTTTTTTCCTGAATCGGTCATCTTTATTTTTCATGCACGGTTTGAATGATTTATGACATTTAGATGCATGTTTGGGGGCTGAATTAATTTTGTTTAAGAATAGAATCTAATTAAATAAGTGTGCCAAATTGAAAATTTGCGAATTTAATCAAATATCACACAGTCACGTTTTTCAATATACGTGTTTTGGTAACTTGCTTCTATCCCTATGGGAATTACTTTTTATTAATGAAATATAATGAGCTTTAATACATTTCGACATAACTTCCACGCACTCATTCTTGTATGCCCTACATAGAGGGGGAACCTCTCATTTATACGGTGTCATTTATGGTCGTAAAACTGTCGGACTTTGTCTATAGTGCTTATCGCATTTAATATCATATCTTAGATAATGATCCAATAATTATCTTCTCTTTCCACATCTTAAGGAAGCAAGAAACATGGGGAGCACGCTTCCATGAGGGACTACCTATGATAATGATCAAAATTCCTTCCACAAATTTCCTCTTATCAAAAGCATTAAAGTCTCCTCGCTAAATGGAAAACTTAAAAATCCTTTACCATATTATATCAATGACCTGCGTTACCCCACAATGTATTTTCCACCAAAATTCATCATTAAGTACTCAGGGGTCCATTGCACGGACAAACATTTGAGGTTGAGGGAGTTATAGAAATCCCATCATGGCTCAGGTGTACTCTTAGTACTCATATTTAGCACCCACAAAATTAAAAGATGGAGCAAATTCATAATAAATACCTATAAAAGTTATTTATTGTGGAGAATGATTTCATTTTTTGATACTTGACTCAAGAAACTCAAAATCATGGAATAAACTAATGCATTACATATAAAGGTTTAGACAAAGGTCATTATACCTTAACAAAGAGATAATGGATAAAAATATTTTTTTGGATATGTATAAAAGGACTTTAATATGAGTATTAGGTCAGATTGATTAATGAAACTCAATAAGGTATGTTAAAATAATTTACCAGAGCAATGACAAACATTGACATTGTGTCCATTTTGGATAACCTCCCTTACAGGTTTAGGGGTGAGCAGAGCCTCAGGGGACTTAATCCAATTATAGAGACGCGTCTCTCTACTACATTGTGCCCACTCAAGGGAAAATTTGTTTATGCGTTCCTTCGCTTTCCTTTTCCAAATAGAGTCGAGTAGTAAGGGTGAGATTTGATAGAGAACATAATCTCTCGACTTATTATGGTGTTTAGCGAGGTATGTGATAGTGAGAAACTCAGATATACGAACTTTTTTTTACCAAAAATATTAAGCATAAAATAAATAACTCCTAAAAGGGGATATAAGGCAAAAGATCAAAAACCCAAACCAAAAACGTGATTGGAGACTAAGTTACGGAGAGGGAAAGTGTTAAGTTCCCCCTCTGCCCTTTCGATCTCTCATGAGAATGAAACATATTTGTACTCGTGGGTGCATGTGTGTGTGTGTGACATATAAAGAGCGTAAAAGTATGTGAGAATGTAAAAAAATTCCAGAGTATGAGCATATGTAAGTGTAAATTGTATCCAAGTATATAAGCATGTGTGTGTGCGCAAATATGTTCAAGTGTGTAGAAAGTTATATAAATGAGTGTATATGGAGTGTTATGAGTGAGAGTAGTTATTTGTCAGGACACTACCACGTATAAGGTTAGCACGAGTAATCAAGAGACATATATATAAGCATATTTATTTCACCGTGAAATCTTTATAGCTCGAGTGACCGTGGATGATGAAGTCACTAAAGTCACAAAAATGTATAGATATAAAATGATGTTAAAATGACGCATTAAATATGCACATAAAAAATAGATGAAATAGAGAAAATGATAAATGAAAGAAGTATAAAAACCAAAAAAAAAAAAAAGACTTGAATCTCATAAACAAACACAAGATGTTTAAATACTACAAGAGAGAGAGAGAGAGAGAGAGAGAGAGAGCTCTAATATAGGCGTTGGAACCCTAGTTTGTGGAGAATGAGTGTTGAAACCCTGGTTTGTAGGAAATATTTATAAGGAAACCTCATTAAGTCATAAATTACATGTAGTCCTTATTTTGTTGCTTTTGGATTTTTAGAAAATAAATGTGATAGGAATATATGAAATAAAAATATGAATGTTAGTGTTATTAGTGTAGCACTAGTAATAGATATGAAGATGCAAGATATAAATAGATGGTTGTAATATAAGCGAGAAGGAAAAAAGAAAGTAACATTGATACTTTTCAACCTTCAATGCAATATTTGAGTTTCCTGTTATAAATCTTCAAGTGTTCATGAGGATTGGGTAACGTAGGCAAAATGATAATAACGGATGGTGTAAGGAATGAATGGATGATGCAATGAATGAATGGATGATGTATGGAATGAATGGTGTGAGGAAGAAGATTTAGTTTTTATTTTATTTTTTTAGAATATTTAGCAACGCTTATTTCGAGGTCATATCCTTGGAGATGAAAATGACATATCTTATTTATACGTTGCTCAAAACTTGAAAAAGGTCGGATTTTCCCCTACATGCACATGCTAATTATTTTGTTGGACCATGTACTAATTGACATGTGGTATTTACTTATGGGCCAATAAATGGTGGATATGATGATCGGGAAGTCCCAGGACATGCCGATTAGTAGGTGTTTGGTGTTCTCAGACGAAACTTTATTTTTTAAGTGTATCTCTCTAATGGGGAGTTCGATTCATACACGGCTAGTGCCGTTGGAAAAACAATTCAGGAACCTATATTTTACATGTTCGCTGAAATAATAAAATCGGACCTTCGCATTGGAAAAAAAAGGTCCCGGGAGGAAGGATCAGGTTATCCGATGGGACCTAAGAAGAGCGTAAGTGAATAGTGAGGCGCCTATATCGACGATCATCAAAACTAAACAAAGTAGATATAGGACAAATAGCATGCCCCATTGAGGGGGTTATTGTGACACCCTACTTAATTAAATATCGGTCAATCAGTCCTTTATTAAATTAAAACAGGATTTCCATTTGGTTCATTCTTAGCATCACTGTTGAAAACTATATTAATTACTAATCACCTAATTAATTAATTAATTAAAGTGGTGCCAAATTGTATCCTTCATTAAACAGATAAGTATATGCGGAAACAAAATGAGTAATTTATGCACGCAATCACTGAATTCAAAAAATAATATTGAATAAATAACTGAAAGACTTGCCGAATAAACCATCGACTATAAATCCCAATCCAACAAATAAATAAATAATCCAAATACTGAATCGAAAAGTAAATGGTCAACACGCCATAAGTGAATCAGTAACTAAGATGAGATCCCTAAGCTTGGAATGAAGAAATGATGTGTCTAATCCAACTCCTGCATGCATCAACATATGCTACAGTTGCGTATCCTGGAATAGAATCTCAAGTCTGGCGTCCCTATGGTTGGACACCTAAAAGGTTTTTAAAAATATTTGCACCAAGGGTTTGAACCCAAAACATTTTGAAAATATTTTATAAGTGATTAAGTTTACAGTAATTAAAACGTATGAATGTTTCATATTTAAGCTAGTATCGCACTCACTTGAGATAATACTCATCCCTCGACTATTGTGCACACCTATCGCTTTTCTTTATAACCCTCCTAACTACACTACCCCGTCTAACTAGTCTTGTTATAAACATTACCTGAAACCTTACTCTAGCCCGAGTAACTTTTTACTAATGATTTATAAGTGATTTCTCACATTAACTTAATTTCTCGTCTTTAAATAACTATATAACAATTTTACTAGTTATATAAACAATACCATTTTACTCCAGGTATTTCACCCGTATGTAATTATCTACACTATTATATACGTATAAATATACTCAACATTCACACACATGTTGTGTGTGTATATATATATATATATATATATATATATATATATATATACAGTGTAAGAACTCACTGGATGTTTTTTCTAAAATGCTATCATCCTAGGCATACTCAGTCCAACTCGGATACCACGAGATAGTTCACTCACACTGAATCATGAAATAAAAAAAATGTAGTGGAGGAGGTCATAGTTCTCCGAGTGTGAGACTGAATCACACCCAAAGCATCTAACCTCGAAAAGAATCACAACATAAAATATCGGACGCTATGACCTGGCAATTATACTCGCCATGCATTTACTAGTCAGGGGATTCACCCACATCGTGCAATCTTCTATGATAGTACTAGAGGGGTATGTAATTATAATAATATCTTACACTGATATTTAATGAGCACACAATAATATATACACAATAACACTATCCGTATATATATATATATATAATTTAAACCCGATTAACCCGTGCTTAACTCCCATAGCACTAGCCTAAAAATACCCGAGTCCAAAGCCCGACTCTTGTCTTAATTAATTTCACATTAATTAAATTTATTTAGGTAATGTCACTCAACTACAATATCCGGACACATCTACTCAGCCCGAACTTTAAGTCATAAGAATTATATTTCACTTAATTCGTTAATAATTTAAATCACTAATTTATTCCCATAAGGTAAAATAATGTCCTACAATTTTCCCAGCACGTTTGTCTTATCCTTACGTTTAAAAATCCGTTGGAAACCCCTTCGTTTTAGCCCCCCCAAACTAAATGGGAAAAACAGTGCTATCAGGTTCCCCCTGAACCGGTTCGACTTGACCACCGAACCGGTTGGCCCCCACTTTCGAACCGGTTCGCTGCACAGGATTGCGAACCTTCTTCTTGCCATATCCGTTTTTCCTCCATTATTAAATCTTTAAGCTTTTTATTTCCTCTTAGATCATCACTCAATCATAACCAACATTTTATACACATAGAAACAGGCTCTAATCATCCTAGAAACCATTAATCACCAATTAGTTTTCATATAATCCCATATTTTCTAATTTGGGTTTTATCCGGGTTTTATTCAGCCTATTATGAATTTGACTTTATCATCCAAAATTTATCATCAATTTCTATTGGGTTTCTCATAGCATTCATATTTCTACATCCTAAAATCATTTAGCATCAACAATTTCACTCTTAATCTCCCCACAGTGTCCCATTTAAGGAAAATTCGATTTCATGCAATTTCCCACCCAAGAACGAATTTTTAATTACACGTACTATGATATGAATCGATTATCACAAGTTTAAAATTACAGCAAGTTAACAACTTGCCTCGAATGATTAGTAATGTCTGATCTTTTGAGGTGGACGATGATTTGGAGAAGAACACACTTGCTCCCTTTTGATTTGGTTCCCAAAATCTCCCCTTTTTCACCCTTTTTTATTCTCTGTAGAACTAGGGTTTTCTTTTTGAGCTGTGACTACCACAAACTTTCTAACTTAGGTTTTATTATGCTAATCTCGAAATTATGCTTATGGGACAAATAAAAATGGCTCGAACACCCTCGTGTGGGTCTCGATTATGCCTAAAAATGCCCCCAGACCCATTTACTAGCCCCATGTACTCTTTTCCGACTATCTCGGTTTATCCGGAATCAACTGTGCACTCAGAACAGTCATCTGAATTATTTTACTAAAAATTTCTATCTCGACCTCAATATAGTCTATCCCCGACTCCCGATTGAGATAAAATAATACCACGTCACTATCACTTGTTATGAGGAAAATAAATTATTACTATTTGCTTAGTAATTATTTTCTATAAATATTAACCATTAAGTCTCCCGATTAATATTTAAATGAACTCATAATAATTAATTCAATTAAATTACGACACATTAGTCATTTAAATTAGCCAAATTAATTAAATATATAATGCTTTAAAATACGGGGTGTTACAGTTATGAAGGCCCTTAAATGAAAATTGTTAATTATATAGAAAGTAAGGGATGAGGTGGAAAAAGAGTTGAGAGAGGTGGGTGTGTCAAGATAAATTTTAAAGGCAATGCACCACTCCATTCACCTTGAAATGTCAAGGAGGGTATGAATTGTTAAAGGAATCTAATCCAAAAAGGAATCGTTGGTGCATTCGATGCACGTGAATGAGAGCCCATAACTGCAGTTAAAGCCAATATAAAATTCTGGGATCTTCACCAAATAGTTTAGCGTGCTAAGAAAATTATTTATTTGTATATAGATTAATAAATGACCAAGTAATGCATGGAACACTATGGATACTTCCCATAAGGAATGTAAATGAATATCCATTAATGGGGTAATATTATCGATGAGTGGGAAATATGGGGGTAACAAATGACCAAGAGGCTTCCTTTGGGAATAAAGATGTAAGTTGGGTAAAGACTGGGAATAATCTTAATATTTTAGAAAAAAACGACCACTTATACAAGGATGATGATTAGTTTTAAATGAGGTAATGGGGTGCAAATATGGTGTTGGATCTTGACCTAGGAGGAATGTGTGAATCTAAGTACATTAGCAACGTGCAAGGGTAAGAGGTAACACCAAAATTGGAGTATGTAGCCTTATATAGAAGTTGTAAATATAAGTCATTCTTTGGTCAAATTGGATTATATGAGGAAACGAGAGTATAAATTACAAAAAGGATTTTGGAGATGGTTTGTGATAAAGGGCATTGTAATGTAAATTGGCTAGAGCCCATTGCAAGGTTGTTGAGTGAATATACTTCAGAGGTCATATATTCTATAAAAAGTAAGCAAATATTATTATTCCTTAAAAAAACTCTACACGTGAGTACTCAAGTGAACAGAGTTAATTTTTTTAGGGCATTGATAAATAGTGGTGCTTCCATCAATACCGTGTCATTAAATTAATTATGCGGTGGAGGAATATCATAAGAAAGGATTGATACTTATGCACTAGTAACCTCCAACTTACTCCAACTTTGATAGCATATGATAACAATCGTTGGGGTATATTATTATAGGTATTCAATTGAGGAGTTTAACTTTTTTTTATTAATTTTCATCTCATCAACAATAAAACTACCTACAATCTATTAATTTGACGAGTGTGGATGCGCACTCACAAAAATGTCCCATTCACTTTTCACCAATTAGCTAAAGCTAGTATTAAAGGACTTGATGTTGTTATTAAGCCCACCGAGAAAACCTTTTCAGCGAAAGAGGCACATGTGGTTGATTTTGCCTTTACACTAAGTTATATGATGAGAGGAAGGGAAATAATGCCACATAAGTAGATATTAGCTCCAAAATTTATACTAAGGAAGGTGAAGCAAAAGAGAAATATGCATAACAAATTTTAACCCAAAATAATGAATGTAAAAAAAAGGATGAAAGAACTAACACGCGTAATGGTAAAAGCAAGATCAAAGCAATCACACACCCTACGAGGGTGTGAAGTAAGGTGAATCCATCAAATAAAAAAGTGATATACCATTTGTAACAATGTGAGCTGGCATTATTCTAGTAGGAGGTTATAAACTCCAGACGGTAATTATATGTTATAGATAAATCCCACATTGTGGAAGATATGAAGGAGCGTGAGGAAGCCTTATAGTGTATGCATATGGCCATCATCAACAAATCAAAGAACATGAATAAATTATAATGGGTGGCAGAGGATAAAATAAGGTAACCATTTTCATATGGAAAGGCTTGTCCTTAAAATTAAGGTATAAACTATTGAATTTTATCCATAAATATACAAATGTCTTCGCATGGAAGTATACTAAGATGACATGTATTAACCCATGGGTGAGTTCACATAATCTAAATATCCTGCCTAATGCATTGCCCAATTGACAAGCTTTGCATATTGCAAGTTTGGATTGAACCTAAAGATAAAGGACAAGGCAAAAAAAAATACTTTCTCATAGTAGGGTTTATCAAACTTACGCAACACCTAATATGGATATAAAACATTGTTTATGTTGTAAATAAGGACAAGTATCTATTAAGGATATGCTTGGACTTGTGAGACCTCGATAAAGCTTATCCATAATGAGTTATTTCTACCAAGCATTGATATATTTGTATATGTACCTACGAGGCACGTTATTTACGATTTTATGGATGCATATATTTGGTATAATCAAATTACGATGAAACTGACACGTGCTAATGAGGTCTGTTTTTTAACTCCTTTAGGCAAATTTTATTACACTTTTATGCCTTTTGAACTCAAGAACATTGGTGTCTTTTATCAGAGAAGGATAATAGAAATCTTCCATGATATCTTCCAGGGCATCTTGTAATTTAATGTAGATGATTTGGTGGTGAAGTTCAAGAAAGAATATAGGTGTAGACAAGACTTGAGGAGGGTCTTCGAAAGGTGTTTGAAGTTCAAGATGAAAACGAACCCCATGAAATGTTCATGTGGGGTGATAACGAGATAACTTGGATTTGTAAGTTGTGGGAAAGGGGTCGATGTGGATGTTGAGAAAAAATAACAATTGTTGTTGATGCTATACCCCAAGGAAACAAAGCAAATTAAGAGCTTTCTTTGGAAAATTTCTTATCTCAGACACTAAAAGAAAACTAATTTTTTTAGCATCTTTTTGCGACAAATATAAGAAATGCCTAGAAAAAACTTTTCTCCGCATTTATCTTTAAATAAAGAAACTTTATGGGGTTTGATTACAAATGCTAGAAATTTATTACAGTTTTTAGCAAATACCAAAAAATATGCGGTATTTTAAAACAAATGCCGGGAAATTTACACAAAAATTGGGCTTACAATTTTTAACTTAACGGGATTTTTTTCCTTTTTTGAGCGGGTTATCACCTCACTTTTACTCAAAATTCCCTAGCTCTCCACCTATTTCTCAATCGGTTTCTCGAGAAGTCCCATGCCCCTATATTGTAAACTAACGGCCATAGACCAACAGTAGTTGCCTCCGCCGACCATCAAGGTTCCCATTGTCGACCATCAAGTTTCTCACCGTCGAACACCCCTAATTCCATCAAGGTGGAATCTCTCAATTTTTTTAAATTATAATAGTTTTTTTTTTGCATTCTATTTTACTCCCTAAAATTGGGTTCATAATATGACAATCTTGGGTTCAAACTTCGTTTGATTTATTCTAATTTATGCATTTTTTTTCAATTTTATTGGTATAATCTTTGTTCAAACTCAACCCTCACCCAACCTCAGGCCTCCATCTTAACAGTTGGTGTTTACTATTTTTTTTTTTGGGGGGGGGGGGGGGGTGGGGGCTGGGTGTTTGATGTTAACAATTGGTGTTTGATATTTTCAAATGAAATAGATGTAGTGTTTGATTAATGTTTGATGTTAACAATTGGTTTTTGATAATTATTTATATGATTTGTTTTTTGGTGGTGTTTATTAATAGTTGGGTTTTGTTGATTTGGGTTGACTGTTGATTATTTGTTATAAGGGTTTCATGTCAACATTTGGATTATTATTTATATGATATATATGTTGATGTTGATGTTAATGTTAATGTTTAATTATTATTTATATGATTTAAGAAAAGTGAAAAATACGAGTTTTAACCCGCCTTAAGCAGATTTTGACCCATGTAATATAAATAGGTAGGGAGTTTATCATTAATCGAGTTTGAGGTTAAAAAATAAATGTAACACCCCGTATTTTTGTGCATTTAATATTTAATTAATTCGGGAATTTTAAATTACTTGTGTGTTGTAATTTTAATTGAATTAATTATGACAATATATTTGTTTAAATATTAATCGGGGAGTAAATGGTTAATGTTTAGGGAAATTTATTTACTAAGTGAATAGTAATAATTTAATTACGTCATTTCGGGTATTAATGACGGGGTATGCACTTATCTCAGCCGGGAGTCGGTATAGACTTAATGGGGTGTGAGATAAGGATTTTTATAAATTAATTCGGATGTCAATTCTGACTGCGCGGTTGAGTCCGGATGGGTCGAGATAGTCAGAAAAGAGTACCCGGGGGTAGTAATTGGGTCTCGGGGTATTTTTGGGCATAGTCGCGCCCACACGGGGTGAGTTGGGCCACTTTAATTAAGCCTATTAGGTGAAAAAAGGGATTAAGGGTTTTTAACCTAATGGGGAGATTAGAAAATCAGCAGCCATCAAATTCTAAACCTAGGGTTTGAGAGGGGATTTGGGAAAAACAAATCAAGAGCAAATTGGAGGTTTTTGGAGCCAAATTGAGGGACTACGCCAACGGATCTGACACTACGAACACTTACAGGCAAGTGGTTAACTGTTGTGATTTCTAAAAGTTGATAATCAATTCATATCATAGTGATGTGTGTATGAAAATTCGTTTTGGGTGTGTCTCCAAAATCTAAATTGGGTTTTTGTAAATTTATATACCTTAATGAGATTAAGGGGGAGATTGATCCTGTTTATGATTCTAGAATGTAGAGAACTGAATCAGATGTTAAAACCAATAAGAGTAAATGGTTAATTGCTGTTAAAAACAAATGAAATTCGGATTGGGGGTTTGAAACCCAGATAATACCCAAATCGGGGAAACCTTGGAAATTATGGATATTGATGATGAAATTAGGTCTGTGATATGTTTAGACCCTTTCCTTACATGGAGGACATATTACTTGTATTTGGGTAAGAGCTTAAATGGAGAATTAAAGCTTAAACTTTCGTCCATGGCTGACAGCGGCGGGACTGGACGAACACTGGAACGATCGATCGATCGACCCAGGGGTTCGATCGATCGAAGGTACAAAAATCTGGGCAGTTCGCCCAGTTTATTATTTAAAGGGAAATTTATTAAAAAGGGGGTTTCATACATTAATAAGTGATAAACAATTATGAAACAAATATTCCTAGCAATTATGGGAGAAAGTAATTGGGACTAGGATGAATTTATGTGGGGCATTTAACGGATGAATTTGAGAGATTTTATTCCAAAAATAGTGAGGTACGGATCAAGGGAGTGAATCCGGGTATATTGGTCATGCGACCCCAAGGTAGTGAATTAAGTTTGGAGATAAACTAAATAATTTTGAGTCGGGATATAGACTCGGGTGAATATTGAATTATGGACCAAATGGGCGAGTCCGGGTATGTTGGTAATTATAGGTAAATATAATTGGGAAATTATGGAAATAAATGTGTGACACATTGTGGGCGAAAAATGTGGAAAAGGAATTATGATATGTAAAAATGGACCAAGTGATGAGTCCGGGTATGTTGGTTATGTGACACCAAAGTATTAAATTAATTATTGAGAGAGAGTAATTAATTTGGAGTCGGAACATAGACTCGAGAAATATTAAAATAATAAGAGTGTATTAATTAATTTAATTAGAGTCGGTTTGTAGACTCGGGTAGGATTAAATTAATAAGGGTGTTAATTAATTTAATTAGAGTCGGTTTGTAGACTCGGGTAGGATTAAACTAATGGATGGGATAATTAGTTTTATCAGAATCGGATTGTAGACTCGTGAAGGGGTACTTATTAATTAATGTGATAATTAATTATATTAGAGTCGGACCACAGACTCGGAATTTGGGTTAATTAATTTAAGTGTAAATTAATTGTATTAGAGTCGAACCACAGACTCGGATTGATATTAAATTAATATGTGTGTTAATTAATTTAATTAGAGTCGGGCGATAGACTCGGGGAAAGTATTATATTAATTGAGGTGTGAATTAATTATATTAGAGTCGGACCATAGACTCGGGAAGAGGATAAATTATTAAGTGAGAAAATTAATTACATTGAGTCGGACCATAGACTCAGGAAATTACAGGCAGTGTACGGGATTTTGAGTACATGGTAAAGCCGGGGTTATATATATATATATATATATATATATATATATATATATATATATATATATATATATACGATGTAGTGATAGTATATATATATACGTGTATGTATTGGGTGTGATATTAAATTACAGGCAGTGTACGGGATTTTGAGTATACGGTAAAGCCGAAGTTTATATTATATATATACGGTATCGTGATAGTATATATATACGTGTATTTATTTTGCGTGATACTAAATATCAGTGATTAGATATTTATTAAATTTATATACTCTAATGCTATCAAGGGAGGTTGCGCGATGTGGGTGAATCCCCCTAGCTTGAGGAGTAGGGCGAGTATATCCCCAGGTCATAGCGTCCGGTATATATGGGTGAGGGATTTATCTCACTTTCAGGGAAGGAATATGACCGCCTCCATTTCGTATATTTTGGTCCAAGTTGGTGAGCGATTATAACTTGGGGAAACTAGGTTTTGTGAGCACACCTAGTGAGATAGCATTCTAGAGGGAATCATCCGGTGAGGGTATACTCGGAAGGATGGATACGCGTATGATATATGTGTAGATGTTAGTAAAGGTACGTATAATATGGTAGTAAATATTATATGTAGGTGATAATACAGTGCGTGATGTATTTACCTTATATAACTCGGGTTACAGTTATATGCTGTTAATTAATGAGAAATTAATTAAGTTAATTATTGGTGGAAATAATACAGTGTTTGATGTATGTACTTTATATAACTTGTGACACGGTTATATGCTATTATTTAAGAGGAATTAATTAAGTTAATTGTGAAATAACTTATAATTCAAGAATCATTATACTCGGGATAGAGTAGTATGGCAAGGGAAGGTTATACCAGAACTAGTTGGACGGGGTAGTACAACTAGGTGGGGTTAAGATAACCGTTAGGTGTGCACAATAGTGGAGGGGTGAGAATGTCCACAAGGGAGTGCGACACTAACTTAAATATGAAGCGCATTCATGCATTTTAAATTACTGCAGTTAATTCACTTGCTAAATATTTTCAAAATGTTTTGGGTTCTAACCCTTGCTATAAAAATATTTTCAAAACCTTTTAGGTGTCCAGCCACAGGGACGCCAGGATTGATATTCTATTCCAGGGACACAGAGCTGCGGCACATGTGGATGCTAGCACGAGTTTGGATTAGACGCATCATTCATTCATTCTTAGAGTAGGAATCTGGTATTAGTCTCAGTTTTATTTAGGGCTTGTCACCCAGACTTCTCGGTACAGTTTTCAGGTGTAATTCATTCAGGTGTTGAATAATTGTATTGGATTATTTATTTGGTGGCCGGTGATTTATTCGGCAAGTTGCGTATATGTGATCCAGTTTATTTTTCATTCAGTTGTGTGAATGGTTTATATTTTTATTCCGCATGTATTGTTTTGTTTATTTAAAAAGTTAAAATTGGCACCAGTTTTTGGAATACTAGGTGGTTAGTAAGTTTTAAAAAGTTTTCGACAGTGATGTTAAGGATGATCCAACTGGGATTCCTGTTTTAATTTGGTATAGGACTGATCACCCGGTATTTTTATTAGGCGGGGTGTCACAATAAACTGGTCATGGGTCATGGGGTGGGTTCGGGATAATATTTGCAAACCTGCCCGCCCCATACTCGACTCGTTGCCATCCCTACAAGAGATATAGAACAAACCAAAAATATCTGAGATGAAATTGGAAGATCTCTTGATATAATTATTTTTTGTTTAATTATTTATTTCTTTACATGTTTTACTTAAATTTGATCAGGTTTTTGGCATTGCAATTGCATATGATAGACATATCGCTAGGAAAAGCTTGTCTAGCTTATTGTGTTTCATTGACTTGTTACAATTTACATTCTTTTTTTCTATAAAGTCATTTTTATTGCTCTTGGTTTTATTCCCACTAGGCCCATCAAACGGATGGATATAGGGGATATGAGTGGGTCAAAAATGGATTGGGTTGAATATGGGCGGGTAAAAAATGGGTGTTGGCTGATCCCGGGTCGAATTTGGGTCAGTCTAACATAGGATCGGATTGGGTCAAACCGTTAACCTGTGACATAGTAATGAAACCATAGTTGAGTTTTAAAATAATTTATGAAATCAATTTGTCAAAATCAAATGGTAATCAATTTTTTCAATATCAAATTGAATCGATCTGAGAATAAATTTGTTACCGATTTCCTCCAAACCTAAAATGAAGATAAAGACGAAACAGATGGAGAGAGAAAGATATATAGAAAGATAAAGGCAATAAATACCACATAGATGGTTTTGATGGTTCCATCCAATGATTTTGATATTTGGTTCCAGATGGTTCCCAAGAGAGAGACCGCCATTTTGTTATAATGGAGATATGCTTTAATGGTTTCAACATAAGGTTCGGTTATACTCGCGATGACCCACTAATAAAACCGAATTATTTTGCTTCTCAAACAATTCTGGCCCACAAATATAACTGATGGGCCCCGATCATATTATTTTGAGCGGGTTCATCCTCAAAACCCCATATTATCGGGTCTAATTCTTGTTCTTTTATCACTAAAGGTTACGATAATGTGTGTGTGTGTGTGTGTGTGTGTGTGTGTGTGTGTGTGTGTGTGTGTGTGTGCATGTGTTTGGGGGTGGGGTGGGAGATTGATGATGGTTAGATTCAATATATTTTATTGTTCTTGATTTACTCTTTAAAATATATTTATAAGAGTTATAATTCTAATTGGATCCTATCATATTGCACGTCTTTTTACTTTTTAAATCATGGTATTTAACATTGAACTCAATAAGGCAATGATGTAGTTGTAATATATTACACGCCTTTTTAAATTTTGAATGATGATATTTGATATTTATGTTCTCTCTCGGCCATCAGGTGCCCTCACTGGAACAACCACTCCCAAATTTGCTTTTGCAAAGTGATTTATTTTCATCACTCGCCAGGAGGTTAGAAAAACTTTCACAAGAAAATCTGCGGGATAGGGTAGCTTTATTATACCTATGTATGTATGTTTGGAGATCTCATTTCAACCAATATAGATTATTAAATGTTTATAAAAGGAAATAAGAACTTACGGTTATTTCTTTTCTTTTCTTTTTAAATTTATATTATCTTTTGTGGATAAAATATGCATGTTTAAATTGAAAATTATTTGTATCATAGACAACCTTTTCAATGTATCTATATGTACCCTAAGCAATGCCACCGATAAGATTGGACACTTCCTTTTTCCCTTTTTATTGCTTGTTTATTTTTGTGGCAAACGCAAAATTTCATGTGAAACAAGAATTGGAATTAATTGCTTGAAAGGAAGTCGAGGTTTAGGGTAGATATTTTTTACCTCGGTGAAGGTGAATTATTTTTATTTAGATCAACATGGTTATGAAGAATAGTTTAAGAAATCCAAAATGATCATTACATCTTTTTTTCACATTATAACCAGCATTTCCACGATCTCTGTTTTGAGATGCTAAAGAGTCTTGTGTTTAGTACAAGTTAGGGCAAGAAAAACATGTCCCGTCATAAAAATTATTCTATTAAATAAATATCCTTGTTGATCCCCCACCCCACCCACACACACATATTTAAAAAGTCCACATGCCAATTAGCAAAGCTAAGTCAAGAGAAAAAACGACATAATTTTTTTCCCTTTTTATTACTGTCATTGTCCTTTTTTTTCCTTTTCAACCATCATACTCCATCATGAAATGAAAAGATTGCACAATTATCTCCCTAAGACATTCATCATAATAATGGAGCTCCTCTCTCTGCATAAAATCCTAGAAATATATCCATAAAATAGAAAATTTGGAGCAATAATCTATTAACTTAAGATATATCTAGCCTGAACATGGGCTTGGCATGTACCCTCACCTCCAAATTGTTGTGACGGGATAAACATGAGGTGAGTGTTATTCTTATTGTCCAAATTAACATTTTGGAGATGGACTGCCAAAATATAATGTCAAGATTTCCCAAGAGGTTGCGGAATTGATACGGGGATAAACAGGAACATGAGGCATTATCCATCTCATCCAATCATTGACTTCCTTACTCTATCACCCTGTACTTCCACAATTTTTAAGGTTCATATAGAGTTCATTCTAAGTTGGATATTATCTGTCAAATACATAACTTTCTTGAAGCCTACTATTAATTTAATAAGAACCCAACCCCGGTCATCTATGTTTCACCGTAAGAATGCATCCTCAATTAAATTCTCACTACTGAAATAATAATCTATCTGGCTTATTATCATAGTACGCAACTGGGGATCTATAATAGTAAAAAACATAGCATGAAGTGTCGTTGGTGGAACAATAGGAACTTCGAGGGACAAACACTCTAAAATATCATAAACACATGCATAATGATTGCATAGGTTACAAAATATGATGCATTTTTTGCATAATAACATTTTTAAGACATAGTTCTTTACAAGAGACTAAATTCTAAAGTGATAATTGATATGGCATTTTTAGATTTGGACCATGTCTACACACATATTTTCAGTCATGTTTTTAGATTTTGCAGTTATTAAAGAAGCATCATTTGGAATGAGATTCTGCAACCATTAAATTTCATACTAGATTATCACTCTCTAATAAGATTTTCTTTACTCTTATGTAATGGTGTACTCTAACGCTCTAAACGGGTCATTTCAAGCCTTATTGATATATGTGATAAGTTGTGTAGAAGTGATGGTCAATCTAAAATAGACTTTTTCACTTTTCTCCTATTTCATATGTTTTATCATCATATGAAATAGGTGATGAAAAGGTCTAGAATGGTATGAGAATCCTTTAGTGTGTAATAACACCCCCTCCAAATGGCTACCTCTAGAACCAAGGAAATTTTTTTCATCAAATCCACACATTAATCTGACTCGATCTTTAGATATCTACATGTTAGCCCGTCTCTAATATAGTGTGTATATTATTTTCAACTATTTTGATATTATCAAATCGATATCAGTTAAACTTTTAAAATATAATACTGCTCTCTACGATGCTCACCAAACGTTTATTTGGATAAATCCACCTCTCAATTTACCAATCATTCTCTTAACTCAAAAGTATTTTTTTATTGTTTGTTGTCAATATTGAGTATTTTATTTAGAGAAGTCTTGTTGCAAACCTTTTCTTTATCCATTTATTCTTACTACCTTTGTCATGTTCTTGTGATCATACTTCACCTTCTTAGGTAGCACTCTCATGATTTAATAAGATATCTAATGTCCTAATGCACTAACAAAGTATTAGGAATCCATATGATGGAGTAGCATCTAATAATGCAATTTTAGTTTAACTTTCAAATTTAGAATTCATATCTTTATTTTAATAGTTGAATAAATTCACCCACGACTCTTCGACTCCATACTTTTTCACGACCCAAACCTCGACATCTTGAACCAAGCCATTGAGAATGTTACGTATTACACAAAGGCAACCCCCGAAAATATTGAGCTGAAATTCATAAGGCGAGAATCTAAAATCGGAAAGTTGAATTTTCCCGTTTAAGTTATCCTCCGATTTATCAAAAAAAATAATTATATTACCATTATCATCTCCTCTAACACACACCCAGTGTAAAATTCCATTCAGTAGTGTGGCTATGTTGCTCACTTCGCACAGTTACAGGTAGTTTTTGACCCATATCGTCTATATATGGGTTTTAAGACACAACATAAATTAGAGCGTAGCTAAGCTCAAACTCATGTATGGTAATTACCAACTTAGAATTGATAATACCATAGAGATTTGAATAAACATCATTTGACTGACCAGCAAGGTTAGATACCTCCTTGCACTCTCGTGTAAACTAAGAGTGACGATCCATGTGTGTCGTATCATGTTTAGTCGTGTCATTTTAAGTTCAGGTCGGGTATCAATCAACGTTAACCCAACTGTTTATCAAATCGTGTCATATAATCTTATCATAATATATATAATAGAAATTTAAGATATAAATATATTTGATGTGCTATTTGTACAAAACAACTTAAACATATTATCTATATCATTTTTGGGTTACTCGTTTGACACTAACAGAACTTGTTTAGTATTTGTGACTGTGACTTGTGTTACTTACTATATGACCAACCCTAACTCATTAAATTCATAAATCGTGATCGTGGTGTATAAAAAATTTCAACCTCGTCTGATTTAATTAGAAAGATCCTACTGTACGCAATACAACAGTGATACTATTTTCACATGTTTTGCGCTTTGTTCAAAGTGAGAACTATGTATATCTAAGCATCTGAACTGGTTATTGTAAACATCATATCATAAAACCACCTAATCACCTCCTTAGTCCCTAGCACTCACTCATCCACCGTAAATCCTAGGTCATATTCTGAGTATTGATCTAGAGACAGTCGAATGCTTTCGGTCCTTGTTTGACGCCGAACAACTTTCTCTCCTGACCAGAAGCTCAATAAATCTTTTGAGGGCTCTGAATCCCCATTCCAACGATCTTCCCCGTGCGTGGTTAACTCTCCATATTTAGTGAATCTTCAAATGGCTCTAAATCCCCTCTCCAATAGTCTGCCACGTATGCAAATCAACCTTACGGTACTGACGAATGACTCATTTTACTCCGAAGGGTCACTGGGCATTTTCGGGTCCTATTTGACCTTGGTCACTTTCCAAATCGAATGAATCTGAATGAAATCTTGAAAGGAACTGAATAACCTTTCCAACGGTCTGTGCCGTGCGTGATTCGACCTTACGGTTCGGACAAACGATTCATTTTCCTCTGAAAACTTCTTGTCTATTGACCAACGGGTCCTTTCGAGCCATGTTTGACCTCGGTCAACTCCAGGACCCAGGATTATCTTAATGGATTGTTAAAGATCTCTGAATACCCTTTTCAACGATCCATCCCATGCACGATTCTGACTTATGTTTGCATTTTACGATCGTTTTTCCGAAAAACCTGTCCCAGAATGCTAAATGGCACCCTCAAGACCCTTCCTAGCGGCAGTGTGCCTAAGGTTTTATACCGATAGGCAGGTCTAGACCCCTTCCGATCGACACCCCCCTTGGCCTAAAAATAGAGGCCATGACCTCACTTTGAAAGGCACCCCTAAACATCCCTTTTAATAATTCAGAATATTGTCTCGAATTCAGAGTTGTTCCCTTCCTAAAAAAACATTTTCCACATTCCATTCCATCACTTTCTCACATCGTTTAGTAAATTCCCACCCCCCATATCATCATACAACTTTCATTGCTTTGCATGATCAGCATATCTACACTCAACATCAATATCAAGCATTCATAAAGAGGTCCAATTCACCATCATTTTTCTTTAATTCTCTTATTTTAGTATTAGTTTATTTATTTCTACTTTTGCACTTTTTTTCATTACATCACATATAATAATCTCAAACCTTTATTAGTAGTATTTGTACATACTCCATTTTCATAAAAAAAAAAAAAAATAAGGGGTTATCTATAAGTTCCAAAAGAGGGATTATCACTACACATTCCCACTCTTAAAGCACATTTCTCTCTACATATGCATAAGAGAAATCTACCGTTTGGATTTATGGACCGAACTTTGCCCTATGTTATATTCGAACTACGTGGACTTTGATGCCCGCTGGGCTACATAGGCATCTTAGGTAAATCCTGAAACTCTAGTCATCCCTTATGTGCATTTATAAGATTATTTTCTATGAGACTTCGCCTAATAAAATACCGGGTGATCAGTCTTATATCAAATTAAACAAGAATCTCATTTGGTTCATTCTTAACATCAATGCCATTCATTCATTAATTACTAACCACCTAGTGTTTCATTAAGCTGATGTCAAATTTTATCTTTATTAATCCAACCAAACAAAAACGACAAAACAACAACCAATCCAATACGAGAATAAAAATGAAACATGCCTCAAAGTAAGTACTATAGTCTGTTAAACAACGTAGACTACAAGCCGTCCACAAATGCGAATATAAAAATATCTCAATACATGTCAATACTGAATATAAAAGTACAAGTCTAAAAGTACAACTGACAAGATCCCTATCTAAGATTGAATGAA
Organism: Sambucus nigra; assembly: GCA_949130495.1. NCBI lineage: Eukaryota > Viridiplantae > Streptophyta > Magnoliopsida > Dipsacales > Adoxaceae > Sambucus > Sambucus nigra. The sequence continues at coordinate 157,997,091 of OX422213.1, forward strand.
ATAACCGACTACATCAAAGAAACCACAGCACTCCACATAGTTGCAGCCACGTACCCTGTAAGAAGGAGTCAAGCCTTGCGCCCTTGTGGGAGGACACCTAAAAGGTTTTTGAAATTTTTTTATAGCAAGGGTTAGAACCCAAAGCATTTGAAAATATTTAGCAAGTGAATTTAAATGAAATAAGTAAATATGCAAATGCTCTTCATATTTAAATTAGTGTCGCGCACTCCCTTGAGTTTACCTCACCCCTTAACTAATGTGCACGCCTAACGGATTAAACCTAATGTCCCTAGCCACTTCCCTCGTAACTAGTCTTTCCCAAATAATATACTAATTACCCCACTAATATACCCCAAGTGAGTATAGTATTTTACTCATTAAGTTATTACTCGCATTAACTTATATGGATCATAGATCTTTCACTTTAGTTCATATAACATTACCACAAGTTATAATATTTATAAATCTCACGCCATGTATATATGTAAATTCCCGTATATAATTTTGCACTATATATACGTATCATATCTCAACATTCACACATATGTCGGATATACAATGTTATCACCGAACGCATAGGAGGCGTCCATAGTTCCTATCCGCTCCATACCAACGGACCACCCCTAAGTCACAAACGCTATGGCCTGGGGATTATACTCGCCCCGCTCCACAAGTCAGGGAATTCACCCTCATTGCGCAACCTTCTATGATAGCATTTATATTGGTATGGCTTTACTATATATATACTACAGACGCGACCACAAATATGTATCTAGTGTTCGTGCTGATATAGGCTCAAGTGCAAGCATGTCGCGTTAGTAATAAACTCGATAAGTCGGGATCGTCTCCACAGGAAAATAGGAAAAACGAAGTCGAAGGACGTTGGAAAGATTGAGAACCCTAACTCGACTCTAAAAAGAACGAAAAGATGATTATGGGAGATGGACTAACTATACGCAGAAATAATAGGAAAGTTAACTGCAGAATTTAGAAATAAATTAAACGCTTTTTGACCTACTTAAGAAAATTAAAAACTGTAATGAAAAGTGCAAGTGAGAAAAAAAGAGTCAGAATACACTCCTCTAACCCTAGTTCATTTATCAATGTTAAAACTTAATTTGGAATTGTACTATCTGAGTAAACCCTGTCTTTAGTACTCCCAAGCATATCATATATGAGGGATCGTAGCCCGCATCATACATAATCAAGAGACGAGTAAAGCAGTGTCGTCGTAGCTACACGCGCGTTGCACTCTTAAGCATCCCGATTACCTAGGGCAAACGACATCAAAAGTATTACAACGGTTGTGATCACCACACAACAAGATTAACTCAGTTATTTAATTCAAAATCAAATTTTACGCATTCATTAAGAACATCGGGTTGGATTCGTGCATCCCAACCCTTAGAAAATTAGCCGGACATAGTAAAACAAGAAGAAAACCAGACTTTAATAAAAGAAGACATCTTAAATAGTAACTTAGAATTACGAAGAATGAAATTATTAACTAATCAATTAACTAAAGCAATTATGAAAGCAAAAATGGAATGAATTTACTTGAATTGGAAAAGCTTGAATCAAAGCTAAATGAAAACTAGGGTTTTTTTGTATTGTTCTCTCTTTAAAACTAAATAAAAAGCTTCCCTAAAACTAATTAGAAGTCCCCCTAATGTCTGGGAGGACATTGAAATATATACACTACAAAAAATACAAGAGTTGGAGTCATGCAAGACTCTAGCTTGAAGAAAATAATCACAAATCTCGAACCCTATATCGATCTGCCTAAAAGTTTCGGATCGTTCTGCCTGATGGCCGGATCAATCCCTTTTTTATGAGGACCGGATCGATCCATTAAATATGCCCTTATTCAGTGAACTTTGGGGGTCAGATTGATCCTTTTTTTATGAGGACCGGATCGATCCGGTAAATATGTCCTTATTCAGTGAACTTTGGGGGTCGAATCGATCCCTTTTTTATGAGGACCAGATCGATCTGGCAAATGCATCCTTATACAATGACTTCTAGTGTTCGGATCGATCCTTTTTTAGGCCATCCGGATAGATTCGGATTTCCTTCTCAATTTCTCTTCATTATCTCTTTAATTTCTCATAATTATCTCACATCTCTGGGTCGTCAAAACTTCTACTCTGGAACTCGGATTGGAACGTCGTTTCTTCCTACGCGCTCGTAGACTCGAGATCTTCGACTTTTATTTTGGATCCTTGACCGGATTCCTGGTGGAAATTACATTTTTTCCCTTTGGATTTTTCTTCTTTCTTCTATCTTGCTTCTTCCGGTTTCTTTCTTTCTTTCATGTATTAAATACCTGTAAAATCAATAAGAGATACACGAAACTAGGTATACTTGTTAAACAAAGTCATTAGCAATGATATGAGAAAAATCAACTCATTTTACACTGTCCGAGGTAATAAAAGCCTCTAAATTAAGGAGAAAAATTGGAAGAATTTATGTCTAATCAAACCCCCCCAACTTAGAACTTTGATCATCCCAAGCAATGTAAAAGAATCAAAACATGGTCCAACTCTAAAATGAGATAGCATACCTCTTTCGCGGGCGAGCGATTGTATTTAGCGTATGCAATAATCCTTTAAACCCCAAGGTTACCCTAGTAGGACGAGTTGTGTCTCGTGAGGGTTTGCAGTGAATATAGCCACAAAATTCGTTATTGACTCAAAGAAAAATCAAAATACTTAAAAATTGTACAATTTAAACTCCCCAAAAACTGGCCACTATAAAATCATAATCACAAGTCTCAAACCATAGTGTGTGTGTGCGAAGCCAAAAATCGAACCGCTAATTTCCACCGATTGATCATTACATTACTTTCCGAAAATTTGCTTTGCTTTTCAAAATCTCACTGAATACACTCACAAACGAATCACTCAGAAGTGTGGCTATTCTCTCGGTGTTCGTGATAAAAGGATTAAATATGATGGACACAAATTCACGCACACCACTTTGAAAGACAAAATTTTTGTGGTGAAAAGATCTCTTCATCGGAATACGGTCATAGGGAAACGGGAAACATCATCTCTTTTTCACACCATGTAATCTCTTTTATTATCTTTTGTGCCTTAGCTCTCCATGCAGTAGACAGTTTCGCAATTCGAACTCGGTTAGGACTTTCTTGGGTTTAAGGTGTAATTGGGTAACATGGAAATGGTTGGAAAATCTGGAATTGGAAATTTTTTTGATGATGTCCGTTTAGTGCTTTTAGGGCTTTTACCCATTTTTTTCTTCTATTTTTCACACTCTTCTTTTCTTGCTATTTTTGGTGAGAATTTTTCTATATTTTTTTTTCTTGCCATTTTTTATGCGCTTTTCGGACTTAATTTCTGGGATTATCAACTTTCACAATTCCAGGCCAATTGGGATTTCTCGGGTTATCAAACGAAAGCGAAAATTATTCGGTTCAAATTTGGGATACAAAAGGGATAATTTTTTCATAACTTTTTCTGGTCAATATTTTTGGGTGACAAATGATGGCCTACTTCATTGTCCAAATGCGAGTTGTTTTACCATATGCATCTCGAGATTAATTAAGTTTAGAGATATGTTAGCGCCCTTTTTGAGACAACACCTCACACGTTTCCCGTAACCGATCAAAACAAGGGTATTGAGATCACGACGACGTTTTAACATGCTGAAAACAACTTTGAGTTAACCATTAACTCGGATTGATTTATAAACTCAGAAAAATGATAGGCTCGAAATCTCAATGGGTTTGTCAATCTCCGCACAAATTCATAAAGTCGTTAATATTTGTTAATTTTCATCTTTGGACAATTTCGGCCTTGTGTATGTGATTTTTACAACTTGAGAAGCTTTTAAATTCCAATTTTTATTTATTTTGAAGAAAAATATTTTTGGATTTTTAATTTTTTTGAAATTTCTGGGTATTTTTGAAATTTTGTGAAGTTTTAGAAAGACGCACTTGTGACCCCCCCTAACTTAAACTTTTGCGTTGTCCTCAATCTAAAGGACTAAAATCTAAATAAGGCAAAATAATAAGTGCGATAAATCAAATAAGCAAATATTTAAAATGCAAACAGACACTAAATGACACTACACCTGACTCAATAATACATCAAAAATATTCCCATACGCGTCGGGGGTGCGACGACCTCTCATCTCTCCACAAACTCACCCGACCCCATGAATGGGGTCCAATGCCCTCCTCATCTCTCATGTCTTCATATCGTAAACCAATAATCGGAACAAGTTGGGACCTCACCCATAGAGAAGGGAAAAATTGAGAGACTCGTCATGACTACTCGGAAAGGGATCCTCGTGATGCTTACTCAAAGCGTGGCCTGCGTGCACCGACTTGGAGGGAACACCGAAGTTTCTTTTAATTTTTGTAATGCGTGGGTCGGTCTCTAAGGAGGACGAAACACAAATTTTCTCCTCAATCGCCTTTGGGACATCAAGTGGTATGGGTGGATGGTCACAAAGAAGGAGTTCATCGATTTTATCTTTCCATTCGCTTTCTAAGTGACTACAAGAGCCCAATAGGGATTGGACTTCAATAGTAAGGCTCTCATACACTGGCCCAAATTCTTTTTCAAAGTCTTCAAGACTTATATCTCCTAATTCGCTCTCTCGAGAGTGTTTAGAACATTCGTTTTCTCTCTCTTCTGAAGACTTCTGTGATGTGGAGGGATGGTCATTACGAAGGAATTCATCTATTGTATCTTGCCATTGTCTCTCATCCAAGTAACTAAACGAATTCAATAAGGGTTGGATTTCTATAGTCAGGCTCATATCCACATGCCCAAATTCTTTTTCAAAATCTTCCATACTCACGTCCCTTAAATTTCTCTCTCGAGTAATTCCAACGTCTTCGCTTACTCGCCCGATATCTAACTCCACTATTATTCTCTCCTCTAACCTCTCTCTCTCTCTCTCTCTCTCTTAATCGCGGTTACTACGCATACCTCCCCTACCTTTCTTTCATCATCAAAACTACCGCTCTCACTTAATGAAATAAGGCACGCCCCAAATGGTTCTCGCTTGTGGGACCTCTCATTCTCGTGTGCTTCCTCGATAAGATTCGTTTCTCGCGGTTCACTTTCGTCGCCCTCGTTCTTAATGTTATTAAAGATATTTATCTCAAGGGTCATGTTCCCAAATGTTAGTTGCATTCGCCCACTTCGAGTATTGATGAGTGCATTAGACGTAGTTAAGAATGGGCGACCCAGGATGATGGGAACATGATTGCTTGGGAGAATGGATGGCCCCTTATCCCAAATAACAAAATCCACTGGGAAGTAGAAAGTGTCAATTTGAACGATCACATCTTCAACAATTCCCCAAGGCATCTTCACGGAGCGATCCACGAGTTGGAGAGTCATATTTGTAGGCTTGAGGTCTCCCAAATAAAGTTGATTATAGATTTAATTGGGAAGAATGTTAAAATTTGCCCCTAAATCTATTAGCGCTCTTTCTATTCGTTTCTTTCCCATGACGCACGAGATGATGGGTGCAGCCGAATCTTTATATTTTAGTGGAATATCACTCAACAACACGGAGCTGACATTCTGTGGTAGACACGTGTTCTTTTTTACCTTTAACCTTCGTTTCATAGTGAGTAAGTCCTTAATGACTTTTCTGTAAATTGGAATTTTCTTCATGTCATCGAGGAAAGGTAAATCTAACTTAACTTGCTTAAAAACGTCTAAGATATCATCTCGAGCGGTCTCTTTGGATTGAGGGATCAACCTTTGAGGATATGGGGCTACACTCTAAGGTTTCACCACCACTTCAGGCTCTCTTGTGTCATCATTACTACTCCTTTTCTTGGAGACATCTTCGGCCCCTTTCGTGCCGGGTGAAATATCTTTTTCATTTTTATCATTGTATGGAAGAGGTGAAAGGTCAACTACTCTCCCACTACACATAGTGGTAATTGTACTACATTGCTCAATATGTGCCTGGGATGTAGAGCTAACACTTGATTGATCTTGGGGTGGTCTTTACCCTTGGGACGGGAACTTACCTTTCTCTTGGATACTTAACGTTGATTGCAACTTGGAGATGTTCGCATTCATGTCAGCGAGTATGCGATCATATCTAGCATTGGTTGCACTCTGGGAGTTGATAAACTGGTTTATTGTATCCTCGAGGTTCCTTCGTGGTGGAGTAATATATGGAGCTAGAGGTGGTGGTTCTTGTTGGAATTGAGGAGGCGGTGGAGGTGGGACAACCTGTGAATGTGGGTTCATCGCGGCTTGTAGTTGTCCGTAATTAAAACCAAGATGGTTTCTCCACGAAGGGTTGTACGAGTTTCCATACGGGGCGTTAAAATTTCCTTTAAATCCTCCTATAACATCCACCTACTCGGTGTGCATGGCCTTGTAGGTGGAAATCATTGGGCATGCTCTTGTGGAATGGCCCGCCTCACAGATAGAACACACATTTTCTTTCGAAACACGATTGGATCCGGAGATATCTCTCAACCGACTATCAAGCAAATTTTTTATATCTCTCTGAAGCTGATCAAATCGACGGTCTATTATGGTATTAATATCTAATTAGAATAGACCAGATGCATTATGCGTGGTCGATGCTTGTCTAGGCCGGACTTGGGTATTAGGATCAGATGTGTCCCATGCTTGAGTAGTCTCAACATACTTAAGATGGCCATCAGCATCACTAGTGTCTAATTCCCATAAAGGTCTTTCACACATTGTTTACACAAGTTGTTTGGAAACCACTGTCAACCCATTATGGAAGAAAGAGATCAAATGGTGTTTTTCAAAACCATGATGGGGGCATGCGCTTACCAACTCTTGGAAACAATCCCAACACTTGTCAAAAGTCTCATTATCGTATTTTCGAAAACCTTGGATTTGATTTTTGGCAGAGTTGGTCTTGTGCTGTGGGTAGAATTTTGAGATAAACTTGGATTGCATATCCCTCCAGGAAATCACGGAGTTCGGGGGTAGAGACCATAGCCAGGTCTTGGCTTTATCCTTTAAGGAAAAAGGAAAAAGTTTTAGGCGAATCACATCCTGTTGCATTCTTGGTCACTAAATGTGTCGCACGCCTCTCCGAACTCTCTTATGTGAAGGTATGGTTTCTCCGAATCCATGCCATGGAAAGTCGAGAGAATCTGTATCATCCCATTGCAGAAGTGGAATTGACCGACATTATACGGGAGTAAAACGCAACCAAGGGTGATAGTTCGTTCAGGAAAGAGTAAGTCTTTCATGGGACGATAGGGTGGATTTCCCTCTTCAGTGCCGAAACTAGCAGCGTCAGACATCACCCCTTCTTCAAATGGCTTGGAATACTCACTCGGTATTCTAGATATGTGACTCGAGGGTTGACTCACAGTGTAACTAGTAATAGAGTGCTCAGGGGTAGGAGGTGGAACCTAAAATTGTGGAACGCGAGGCGTGTGGGGACTGTCAGAGTTATACTCAATGATTGGATTTTCGTGCATTCGGGTTGGAGTATTTTAAGGAGTTTGAGTTTGTTCAGAATTTCTCATTAAAGGCTTTTGAGAGATGTTTTTTTTTTTTTGAATTTTTGGTTCAAGCTTTAGATTGACTCAATCTAACCTAAGTCTACGTAAATCCCCGGCAACGGCACCAAAAACTTGACGTGACCATAAATGTGTATCTAGTGTTCGTTATGATATAGGCTCAAGTGCAAGCCCGTCGCGTTAGTAATAAACCCGGTAAGTCGGGATCGTCTTCACAGGGAAATAGGACGAACGAAGTCGTAACGACGTTAGAAAGATTGAGAACCCTAACTCGACTCTAAAAAGAATGAAAAGGTGATTATGGGAGATGGACTAACTATACGCAGAAATAATAGAAAAATTACCTACAGAATTTAGAAATAAATTAAAAGCTTTTTGACCTACTTAAGAAAATTAAAAACTTTAATGAAAAGTGCAAGTGAGAAAAGAACGAGTCAGGATACACTCCTCTAACCCTAGTTCATTTATCAATGTTAAAACTTAATTCAGAATTGAAATATCTGAGTAAACCCAGTCTTTAGTACTCCCAAGCATTACATATGTGAGGGATCGTAGCCCGCATCATACATAATTAAGATACGAGTAAAGCAGTGTCGTCGTAGCTACACGTGCGTTGCACTCTTAAGCATCCCGGTTACCTAGGGCAAACGAGATCAAAAGTTCTACAACGGTTGTGATCACCACACAACACGATTAACTCAGTTATATAATTCAAAATCAAATTTTACGCATTCATTAAGAACATCGGGTTGGATTTGTGCATCCCCACCTTAAAAAAATTAGTTGAACATAGTAAAATAAGAAGAAAGCATGACTTTAATAAAAGAACATATCTTAACTAGTAACTTATAATTACGAAGAATGAAATTATTAACTAATTAATTAACTAAAGCAATTATGAAAGCAAAAATGGAATGAATTTACTTGAATTGCAGAAGCTTGAATCAAAGACAAATGAAAACTAGGGTTTTTTTGTATTGTTCTCTCTTCAAAACTAAATAAAAAGCTTCCATAAAACTAATTAGAAGTCCCCCTAATGTTTGGGAGGACACTGAAATATATACACTATGAAAAATACAAGAGTTGGAGTCATGCAAGACTCTAGCTTGGAGAATATAATCACAAATCTTGAATCCCGGATCGATCTGCTTAAAAATTTCGGATCGATCTGCCTTAAAATTTTGGATTGATCTGCCTGATGATCGGATCGATCTTTTTTTTATGAGGACCGGATCGATCCGTTAAATATGCCATTATTCAATGAACTTTGGGGGGCGAATCGATCCTTTTTTATGAGGACCAGATCGATCCGGTAAATATGCCCTTATTCAGTGAACTTTAGGGGCCAGGTCGATCCCTTTTTATAAGGACCGGATCAATCCGATAAAGGCATCCTTATAGAGTGACTTTTAGTGTCCGGGCGATCCTTTTTTAGGCCATCCGGATCGATCTGGATTTCCTTCTCAATTTCTCTTCATTATCTCTTCAATTTCTCATGATTATCTCACATCTTTGGGTCTTCATAACTTCTACTCTGAATTTGGATTGGAACGTCGTTTCTTCCTACGCGCTCGTAAACTCGAGATCTTCGACTTTTATTTTGGGCCCTTGACCGGATTCTTGGTGGAAATTACACTTTTTCCTTTTGGACTTTTCTTCTTTCTTCTCTCTTGCTCCTTCCGGTTTCTTTCTTTCTTTCATGTAATAAATATCTGTAAAATCAATAAGAGATATACGAAACTCGGGATACTTGTTAGACAAAGTCATTAGCAATGATATGAGAGAAATCAACTCGTTTTACACTGTCACATGTAATAAAAGCCTCTAAATTAAGGGGGAAATTTGGAAGAATTTATGCCTAATCAACTACACATCGACATATATAGAAATTCAGGCTATTGGAGTATCATGCCCATACCCAAGCCTAAAATATTTAAGTCTACGCCCCGACTTCCTTATTATTATTATTTACACATTAATTTCCCTTCTCTTAATCTAACCCGTTTTCAAGTATAACCGGATTCCCTGTCTCTCGGCTCGAAATTAAGTGTTTCTAGTCCACCATTTAATTTTCTACAGTCAAGTTTAATCCCTTTAAATAACAATATTATAATATACTAAATCATGAGCTTATATCTCTCATATCATGCAATTTAGTCAAATAATCTCAAGGTTAAGAAATTCCAAATTAACCATATCTCAATATTAAATTTCACAATTTCAGTTAGGGCAGAAACTATAAACTTCTAACATAGCAAGTCTAAATCAGGGGATTTCAGAAATCTGACAATCATCAGATCTTGTTCGAACAAAGATCCCTGTCGTTCGAACGAATTACTCTATCATTCAAATGACAGTGGTAATTCCTCCTCTCTCTTGCTTCTGCATAAACCCAATCCTCCATTGATGAATTTAAAACCCCTGTTTTGGACAGGTTTATGCAGAAACATTTTTCCCAATTCATCCTAAGCCCTTTTCTCCATTACAACAATCCTATCCCTAATAGTCTCATTAATTTTCAAATCCTCAATCATCAATTTCATCAATTATCAAATCATCTACAGATTTACAATCCTTATAAGGAGAAAACCCCAGTTTATGCAAGAACTAACCCTAGCATTCAATTTAATTACACCTCTTTTGATATGAATAGCTAGATACAATTTAATACTCAAAATTTGAACCACTTGCCTTAACCAAGATGATTTAGGGCTTTGAAAAGTTAAATTGCAATTGCCTCTTCAAGATCCCCAAGTTCACTTTTCCTTTGGCTCTTCATTTCTTCTCTCCCTTTGGTCTTCTATTATCACTTAATGATGCCTAGCCCCTTACACATCTTAGGGTAAAAACACTATTCACGTGTTGGGCCTATGGGCCCTAATTAGAATGACTCAAACTCTCTTTATTAAGTTCACACGTGTGTAATAGGACCCCAATACCCAATATGTGTAAGTACCCACTTCTTTCGGACTATTTTGACCCTACCGGACTCAACCGCGCACTTAAAATCGCCATCCGGATTGTATTTCTAAAATTAACTCCTCACTCGTTAACTTTATTGAATATTCACTTTTAATTATCCCCATTAATTAATTCTCATTAATTAAGGATCACTAATTACCGAATTAGTTAATTAAAATAATTACCCAAAAATTACAAGGTGTTACATTTTCATATATATATTCTTAGTGAATGTCATATTCTTGCATGCATATGTTTCGTCAGATATATACATTCGTTCTTCCATAACGACTTGTGATTCGACAAACACTCATACTATATTTTGAATTAGTATTTTCAGGAACACTCCTAAAGATGAATTCACTATGTTCTTTTCCATGACGCGGGTTGAATTATTCCATTCTTCATTTATATTATGTACGTAAGCACACACTTCATCAAGTCTAATAAGATACGATTAACGCATGCCCATGAGAGACCTCAAGGGCCGGATGGGTGCCTAACACCTTTCCATCTCTACACATTATCCCACATTGATGAAAATTGAGCGCTCCGAGAAAGGGTACAATCCTACGCACATGCCGAAGGGAACCCCGGAAAAGAAAAGAAAGGGGAAGCCCCGGGATGGCCACAGTTATGTTACATATTAAAACGATATGTCTCTACATATCATTTTGATCATTTGAATCAGTTGGTTAACTTTCTAGTGTCGGTTATACAGTAGTCATGATTTTCCAAACAAAGCTCAAAGAATCCAGTTAGAAAGTATTTATCATGTTTAATGTTGATGTACATACTCAATGGGAGATTGATTTCAAAACAAAGCCCAAAAATTAAAATTATTGGAATCCAATAAAACAAATCTCAACGAATCAAGTGAGAAAGTATCTATCGTGTCTAATATGTAATACAATAAATTATTGGATAAACCAATAAACCAACAAAATTCTCATCATAAACAAACAAAATTCTCATCATCAACTTCATTCATCAACACTCGCATTGAATAAGATTTAAGGAAATGATGCCACCATTTTAAGGCAATTAACTAGAAACTTCAAAGCATGCTCTCGCATCTTTGCCAGTAAATCAGAAAACATAATGAAACAAACTCACAAAATATCACAACAATGAAAAAAACTGGGTCTCCTATCATAATTATATTTTTTTAAGAGGATATTAATCCCCTGAATTTATTAATGGGAGGAGAAAAATCCTCTCCTTGGTGGCCTTACAATAGAATCATGATGTTTGTCTAACACTAGGTAGGCCTAGCTTATTTATATTGAAGATAAATTTAATCAAATGTGGAAAATCATTAAAAGAGTAAAATAAATTGGATTATCTTGTAGCTAAAGCTAAGCATGCTAAAGAATCTGCTACATTGTTGATTTATCTCCATATATGATAAATTTGACTCTGGCTAATCTTCATCATATCCATAATTTCCTTAATTTTGAAGTTTACCCTTCCATTGAGGTTTTCATTGCCCAATAATCATATTATAAACATCCTTAGAATCCTTCTCAATGATTATATTGTTAAAACCTTTCTCTTTACTTGATTGAAGACCGATTTTTATGGCCATAATTTCAGCCATTATACTAGTATTATGATTAATAATTTAGAAAATGCCATCTTGAAATCACCTTTATCACCTATGATAATGCCCCTATTCCACTATCACCTGGATTTCCTTTGCTTGATCCATCCATATTCAACTTGAAGGATCCTTTTGGAGGTCTAATCCATTTAGTGATGATGAAACTTAGATGTTTAGGAAGAACTCTAAGCTAAAAGTCATGAATTATTGCAGAGGTTATCTTACTAACGGGGCTGTTGAATATATGAGAAGCACTAATTTCTAATATAGTCTATTGAACTTTCTTGATAATAAACTCTACCTTCATTTCTTGGTCTTCAAAAAATCTTTCACATCTTGATTTCCAAATCTCCCACAATATGACCATAGGAAGCAATTGATGAACAAATTTCAAACAATCACTTTTAGCAGAATTTAGCCACCAAGACACTAACATCGCTCTTATGGAATTGAATGAAGTGATAACTTCCACCATATTCAGATAATGATACCACACCTGTTTAGCCAATTAACTACGCAACAGGAGATGATTTAAGGATTCCTCTTGATTTCCACAATATTGGCATCTAGAATAAATTCTAATGCCAGTTCTCTGAATGTTATCATCAGTGGGGATGGCCCTATGAAGACATTTCCAAACAAAAACTAAATTTTTTGTTGGAATTTCTTTAGACCATAGTTGGTTCCAAGTTTTATTTTTCGTCCACGTCCTCAAATCACTTGATAAGTTGATTTTAAGTTGAATTCTCCATCAGTTGAGGTTGTCCACACCATTTCTTGATCCACCTTTGTAGTATGCTCTACTATCTCTGCCTGAGCACTCCCTATTCTCTTCATGACATGAGAAACAGTAGATACAGTATTCATAAAGTTATTGTATTGGTCCTTCACGAAGGTAGCCCCAATGCCCTTTGAATTGTTGAGTCACCATGCAAGTTTAAAAGAAAAGGCTTTGTTGACATCTCCTAAACCCCTCACCTCTAGACCCCCTTCAGCATTTGATTTGCAAATTTTTCTCCAGCTTACCCAAGATTTCTTTTAACCTCTTGATCCACCTGATCCCTAAAAGAATCTGCTAAAAATTACTTGCATTCTATTAGCAATAGCTTTAAGTGTATAGATAGTAGCCAGAGTGTATAGAGGAACATAAGATAATACATGTTTAATAAGGATAAATCTGCCTGCAGAATATATGTATTTAGTTTTCCATCCCATAAATTTATTTATGATCTTATCAATTAGCTCAGAGAAATAGCTAATTTTAATTCTTCCAATGAACAGAGTACATCCAAGATTAGTTAAAGGCAATTTCTTATAGGGAAGAGCAAGTCAACCTGCAATTAAATTATTTCTTGCTAAAGGTAAAGATTCAGCCACAGAGAAACAACTTTTCTTTTATTAATTAATTGGCCTGAAGTTTGTTTATGCTTAATCAAAAAATTAAATTTTGAAGACTCCTTTTTCTCCCATTCACAAATAGTATTATATCATCTGCAAAGCTCAAATGTGTTATCAATCTACTTTCAGGAGGATGAGAGTAAGCAGGTACCTTCTTAGACATCAATAGTTTATCCAAGCCTCTACTTAGAACCTCTGTTGCTATAATGAATAACGAAGGGGATATTGGATCACCTTACTTTAGGCCCCTTATAAACTGAAAATACCTATAGCACTTTCCATTAATCAAGATAGAGAACCAATTATTGGACAAAAGTCCCCAAATATAATCAATGAAAACTTTAGAAAATCTAAACTTTCTCAAGACATTAATGAGTAAAAGCCATAAAACTCCAGTATAGGCCTTTTCCATATACAATTTAATCATCACATTAGATCCATGGCATTTCCTATTCAATATATTCACCATCTTATGATAAAAAAAGAATATTATCCCGGATATTTCTATCTTGTATGAAACCTGATTGATTTCAAAAATAATTGAAGGAAGAATCAAAGAAAGCCTTGAATTTATAATTCGGGAAAGAATTTTAAGAGAGAAATTTCCAAGGCTAATTGGTATAAAATGATAACATAGATAATAATGTTTGATTTTTGGAATAAGAACCACATTATTTTATGACCAACTCCTAGGAACTGAAGCTCCCAGAAAAAAAGATTGAATTGTTTTTACTAAATCCTCATTGATCAAGGTCCAACATTTAACATAAAAGGAGCCAATAAATCCATCGGGTCTTGGGTTAATCTCTTAATAGCTTATAAGATATCCTCTCCTTAGAGCATTTTAATCAGCATCTCATTCCATTATACTAAAACTATATTAGGAATCACATCTATAACTTATTCTTCCACTTCATCCTTTTCAGTTAACCATCTCTCCAATAAATGATTAACAAAGACTTTAACTATATCCTCCATTTTTTCCTTCCACTGATTATCTTCATCTTTGATCTTCAAAATAGTCAACTTGTAATTACTATATTTCACTACTGGGTGGAAAAAAATTGTATTATAATCTCCTTGAGAGAGCCATTTAATCTTTGAATTTTGATTCTAATAAACCTCTTCCTTCTTTAAAGCATTATTTAACTCCATTTAGTCTTCTAAAACTTAGTCCTATTCTGAGGACTTGGATCATTCTCAAAAGCATCCTCCAAAACAAGGAAATTATCTTCAAGGTCTTGAATATTTTGAAATATGTTCCTAAAAACATCTTTATTCCAAGATTTGAGGTCCACCTTTAGTCTTCTTAACTTTACTGAGAAATGCCACCATTGGAGCTGCTATAACAGTTTCACTCCAAGATTTGGAAATGATAGATAAGAAATGAGCATGGTGAGTCCATATTTTTTTAAAGATGAAGGGTTTAGAGTGAGCATCCAACTGAGTTTTAATGGATAAAATCTGGGGAGCATGATCACTGCATTGCTTAGAGAGATGAAAGATGGATCAATGATGATAGGTATTAGACCATTTAAGGTTGCATAGAGCCATGTCTAACCTGGCACATATATCATCCTCGTTAACTGATGATACGAGAAATCATCCATGTGTCATTCTCACACCAGTAAGTCGAATATAAAGTGCATAATAAGCAAATAGAGCAAGTAAAGAGAGATAAAAGACAAGATATAGAGTGGTTCGGCTATAAAAATGAGCCTACATCCACTTTGTTGCCACACTCTCATTATATACGTTTATAGTACTTGTTTATAATGTCATAATAGGAGTACAATGTATATGAGATAAGAGAATACATATCTATGAGTATTTCGGGCTAGCCGGTGAGATGGCTGAAGATGCCGGAGAGTAGCCTTCAAGCCGAACCGAGTGGTCTGGAGAGCGTCGTAGAGAGAATAATCAGCTCTGAGCTAAGTGTTGGTGTAAGAAATGAACCCGGACACCTTATGTCGAGGTGTGGTCCTCTATTTATAGGTGGTGAAGATGTTGTGCTGCTGCGAAGGGGAAAAGGGGTTGCGGCATGCTAGGTGAACAAACCGGGGTCGTACCTTATAACGTATAGACCGCACATTGCATATGAGAGACTGTGGCTGGTTAAACATATGGCAGATATAAATAAGGCCACAGCCAGTAGGTGATAGGCTGCGCAGGGACCTTCGTCATGCCCATTGTCATCCTTCCGCGGCAGGGTGCTATATTTGTCATATCATTAACTCTAAAATTATTCCAAGTTAATCTAAAACCTTGAAATCCCGTATCAAAAAGGCCGCAACTAGTAACACAATCACTAAAATCTCCCACAACGTGTTGATCTATCAAGTTACCACCAATTTATTCACTTTGGTCTCAACCCACATGGAAATCTCCTATTAATAATTGAGGGAAAGCGTCATAAGAATTTCTTATAAACTCCAAATCACTCCACAAATATCTTATTTCCTCTTTTTGTGCATTTTGCATACACTATATTTAACATCACCTCCCGCTCTAAATTGTCATAATACACTTCCCTTCCATCTATTATTTTAGTGATAAGAGACAATTAATTGGGCTTCATCTCTATATTTTTCCCTTTTTTTCTTCTATTGGCAGACTCTATGCACTTCCATTTCCTTTCAAACCAAGTGGCAAAATTTTGTATCTCTTCTTGCATTGGTAAATTAACATACTTCCCTAGATCATTCTCTGATGAATATCCATTTTTCTTGGCCTGATAAACCTCATACTCAGGCAATTCAGTGGCTTTTGGAATTAACATTAATTGGTTAACTACAAATGCTTATTGGGGAGTAATTTCACAGTGTTGGATCTTTTGGATATGATTGGAAATTATTTTGGTCTTTTTCAGGGACAATGAAAGGTCTGAGGTTATAACTTGGCTGGATTGAATAAATTTTTAGGCTTATAGAAGTGGGAGTTATAAGAGAGTTTTATGAAGAAAATTGGACGATGGTAAGGTTGTCTTCAATAACAATAGGCTTTGGGCTTGAGGTTTTGATGGTCATTGTATTGGTTGAATTGGAGGGATTATGGTTGGTCCTTGGTAAGCTATTGGTCATTGGTTCTTTGGATGGTTTAGGTAATGTGATTGGAGTTGGTTGTATTATAAGAGTTGAGGTTATTATTTTGAATGGATGGTTCTTTTTTTGTTCTCTACATTGCCTTCTCCTTTGTTGGGTTTCAGGAAAATGTAAGAGCTAACGTCATGATCTTTCTTTATACAGTGAAGACAATATGAAGGAATGTTTTCATATTGGGCTTCCTGCCATAATCCAGATTCTCCTATTCCAATCCAAACCCTTATTGGTATGTCCTTAATTAAATCTAACTCAATGCAAACCCTATCTAGACTAGGTCTTATTTGAGAAATAGTTGAAGCATCAAGCTTTAAAGGTTTCCCTATCACCTGAGCAATTGAGAACAACGATAATTTTGCAAAGAGATGGATAGGTGGGTTAGGAAAATTGATCCACGCTTGAGAAATTGAGCTTTCTTCATCCACTCTCCATTGAGGTGTTCATTTGAAAGTTCTCATGGGATACCTTCCAAGTTACCACAGATCTTTGGTCCATAATCGAATAAAATCCTCCTCACAACTCATATTTATCAGTACGTGCTTATTGTCAATCATTCTAATAGTGCATGACTGATTAACATTAAATGTCAACACCCTTTTTCGAATCTCTTCCAAAGGCGGCCTACCATGTGAAAACTTCCCCACGATCGAAAACTTGAAAGGTTCAGGAAGGACTTTTATATTTTTTTGTGATAATATGACAATTGGTTCAGCTCTAAAAGTGGCAGGAGTCTTGAGTTCAACATCCCTCAATGGCTTATTGAGCAGTACACTAGCAAATGAACGTTACCAAGCATTATTAAGATCTGGAGATTTGGGGTTTTGAGGTACTTCATTAATGGCAGTCGCCATGCAAACCCTAGAGGGGGTTAAACATGTGTGTGTGTGTGTGTGTGTGTGTGTGTGTGTGTGTGTAAGAGAGAGAGAGAGAGAGAGAGAGAGAACTCATATGATCTCTTAATTTGTAGTTTTTGAACTCACAATTATATATGTGGCAATTAAAACATATCACAATAGGTTTGATTCCCCAAATATAGAGTAAAACAAATCGACAACATAAATATTAACTTAGTATAATTCCCATTATAAATACCAACTTCACTGTATGATTGTTGTTGACTAACACAACCACACTTTATAGAATTCCCTCTTTTCAATGGTTCTCATGGAAAAATGTCATGGGTTCTCTAGATTCTCTATCGTTGCCAAAAATTCAACATTTGCAATGTTCATATTGCCAAACCTCATGGCAAACTAATGACCAGACATGCTAATGGTGCTGGTTGATCTTCTATTATGTTAAATTCGCTGCATTCATTATTTGTACTAATTTATTTAAAATGAGTTTATATCACTAGTTTTACTCTATAGTGGAAGAAGTTCATTTCTTGGCCCTGGACTTATGTAATTTGATTATTTGCCCTACAAAAAAAGTAACTTTTGAGACAGTGGCCTAACAATCCCGAAAGATGGTTTATCCGTCTCAAATACTTTTTGGGATGGTATTTGGGACGGGTATAGGGGGTTATAAATACTTTTTGAGACTCCATGGCCGTCTCAGAATAGTTTTTTGAGACGGAAACAGATCCGTCTCAAAAGCTTATCATTTTATATGATCCTTTTAAGACGGTAAGATAATTGTCCCAAAAGATTGCCATTGAGATGAGAATTAATCTGTCTCAAAGGTTAATATTTCACAAGACCTTTTTGAGAAGGCAAGAAAGCCGTATTTAATGTATTTTTGGGACAATTCTAACCATCCCAAAAGAGATGAAGAGATCTTAAAATTTTTGCCCTTATATATTAGAGAGAATAAAATCTATCGCTAAATTTTAATATATAATTGAATTACATTTGAAAAAATTTATTAAAGTGTTACCAAATGATAAAAAAATATAATAAATAAGATGATTTTCAACCAATACAACGAATCGTTTTCATTCAACAAGTGTAGTTCTTACAAGCATCTCTAAATATTCATCAAAACAAAAATTATAACACTAAGTTCAAATATTCAACTTGACAATAAAAATACATTAAATTCTTATACTCCAAAACACGGAATGCTTCTATTAAAGTAATGCCGCAATCTTAAAGTGTACGATCTCCAAAATCACTGATTAGCATTGCAAGTTCTACAAAGATACCACCTGCAAAACAATTAGTATCAATTATGTCAAAATTAATATCCCACTCAAGGTGCAATGAATAAATATAGTATATTGTCATCACAAACAACATAAATTTTAAAATACGATTCCTTTTTAATAATTATCAAACTACTATTATTATTAAAAAAATCGGTAGTCTCCTTTGTTTATTCATGAAAACCACAGGTAGCTAACCTGTTTTAAACATTAAAATTGCCACAACACACTAACATGTAACTTTAAATTTAAATATTATGAGCTACATCAATCTCATAATAATAAAGATGTATTATTACCTAGTCGGTATGAGTCGTTGAGATTCTGGAAGCATGGCGTGAGACAATACTAAGAAATAAACTTTGCATTTCGCTCCTCATATTAGTCACTCCTCATACTTTTTCTTTCACACATTGGATCTCATAAACACAACTAGTGCTACAGAGAAGCACACATACAAATCAAAGCTAAAACCTCCCAAATATATTTAATGATCAGCAATGTTGTTTTACATCATACATAAATGCTAGGTTAACTTGCTAGCTAGGACAGTCTCGAAAAGATAAAAGCTAAAGAGGGAAATTAAGAGAGTTTTTCAGTATAATCCCACTTTGCACATAACTAAGGTGTTGCTTGTTTTTTCGAGTCTAAAATTAAGTCTATTCGGAGTTTAGAGTTGTTAAATGTTGATTATTTTCTAGGGCGTTTAGTTGGTAGTCCCTAACATTAAAAAGTGTTAGCGTCTAGTACACGACTTTTTTCCCCTTAGGTATTCAGTCCCTCGTCTTTAGAATGTGGTTCCCTTAGGTTTGTAGTCCCCTACCTCCGGAGAAGTGTCCGTGCTTCATAGGAAGAAGTAGAGTCTATAATACTAATTGAGCAACATACTGGAAAAAAATCAACATACTAATAACTTATTAAAATTAAATTCCAGCACACTAAACTAATTAAAATTAACTAACATACTGAAGAAAACTAAACTAATATATAGATAAAAAATAAATAGCATACTGAATGTGTGGGCTAGAATGTGTAGGCTGCTGCCGAGCCAACTAGGTGCTCCAGCCTACCGAGCCGAGCCTAGGTGTTGCTGCTATTGCGAGGAGAGGGGGGGAGAGGGAGAGAAGATGAGAGGGGAGTGAGGGAGATAAGATGAAAGGGAGATTGGGACGGACAGGAGTGGAGATAATGAGATAAAAAGCGGCAACTGTTTTCTATAAATTAGGTTAACTTTTTTTTTAGGTTTTAACAATTTTGGTAATTTAGATAATCGACTCAAAACTTTTAAAAACTTATAAATAGGTCTAAAAAAGTTTTTTTTATAAAACTCACAATAGATTTTGGGGAACTCGTGGGTGCGCTTGCCCCATTCAGGATAGGGTAGGTCCGCCCTGACTATTGCCTATGTCAAACGAGTCAATTTTAATTCATTGTTTTGTTCTTGCATCTGCAAAGGTAAAAACAAAGGGACATTTGCTGATTTTCTCCCCCTTCTCATTAGGCTTTCAAACCCCTTCTTAATGCCTAACTGAAGTTTATAGGACTGCTTCACTACACTTGAGAATTGTATAACAGTTCCCCTAATAGAGTAACACGATAACATGTCCATAATAAATGGAAGAAACATTGATTACTGCATACATTCCATATGAACTTCTCCTAAGAAAACCTTTATAAAGTTGGGAATATTTACTACTTTGTATTTATAAGTTTCACTCGCACATGAAACCGAAATCATTAACTTATGATGCACACAAGATAGCCTTGCAATTCGTTGTTCAATGCACAAATGCCTTACTCTTAATGTTTTGAGGCTTAACGCATCACCTATTGAAAAGAAAACACCTTACCCCTTGATTTCCCCTTTTTAAACATTGGTAAAGAACACTATTTTTTTAATTTATCCCTTTGGTGCTCTTAGACTAGGAAACCCAGCTGAATTTATTCAAAATAGAATCCATGTCCACGTATAACATCTGGTTATGATTATATGTGTGTCACACACATGTGATGGTAATAGAATGGAGATTTTATATGTGTCGCGCACGTGTGATGGCAACAAATGTTGGGATCCTTTCATTTTGACATAGTGCAATTCATTTATATGGTCAATGACCTTGACATGTGAATTCTAGTATAACTGACCAAATACTAAGACTAAATTGTAGAACACCAATAAGGTTAGGTAACTGAAATTCTAATATAAACAAAACTCAATCAAAACTAAGTTAACAAGTAGGACTCAAACCATAAACAATACGAGATTATTGATTGTTGTACTGTATATAATAAAGCTATCCCCTTCTTTATTTCACCGAAACAGGGAATAAATTGAAAAATAAGTTAATGACCAGACTACTCGTTAATATCAAAACCAAACATTTCAACGAGCATTTTCTAATAACGTCCTCACCAGACAATTAAGAAGGTAATAGAAGTGACCAGACTACTAGTTAACATACTAACAGAATCAATAAGCAACATGTGTCGTACATAGTTGGACAATGCATACAAGGTAGCATTAGTTGTCCATTTTGAAATATAATATGTCGGTTAGACCTTTAACAAACCTTTTAATATATCCTTTGAGACCCAAAAAACCTTTCATACCAGGTTAGTTGAACAGGTCACTGAGACATTGTAACAATTTTAGCATAACCCGAATCCCGAAAAATTGATCACAAACTATATACATGTATATGCTTCCAAAAAGAGGACTTCTTGAGATTATGGTTACTCGAAATTTGGTATATCAACTCATACCCTATGTGTGTGTTCAAATGGGCATATGATTTCCTAATAATAATAATAATAATAATAATAATAATAATAATAATAATAATAATAATAATAATAATAATAATAATAATAATAATAATAATAATAATAATAATAATAATAATAATAATAATAATAATAATAATAATAATAATAACAATAACAATAACAACAACAACAACAACAACAACAACAACAACAACAACAACAACAACAACAACAACAACAATAATAATAATAATAATAATAATAATAATGATAATAATAATAATAATAATAATAATAATAATAATAATAATAATAATAATAATAATAATAATATGTCTTCTCATTCTCAGTCACAACTTGCCTCACTTTTTCGGAGACCTTCTCGACTCTATTATAGTAGATGTTGCATCTAAGTGTCATTGGATAGCAAGGTTGGAACTTTATTGTAATTTATACAAAGAGGAAGAAGAGTTGAGGTTGTCAGTCCGGACTAGGGTAGGTGATCCAACAAGCAATAGTGGTGAAGGAAATAGCAAATATGTGGTCGACATATTTGGACAAACTCATCCTCCTGTAGCCAATAAAGTATTCGATTATATGAACTGGGGCCGTCAAATTATGAATAGAAGATTTGATCCTCATTTAGAGAAGTGCATGGGAAAGGGTAGAAAGGTTCGACTCAAGGCAACAAGAAGTAACACAAAATCAGTACTCTCAAGGTAGCCCTGCTTCCGCCTACTCTCCTCACTCAAATTCGACAAGTACCAACCGTTTATCAAATGGAAACACCGGTATTGTAGGTGATGAGTACTCAAATGGAACCTTAGAAGAGCCACGATTGAAATTTGAATGAAAGCATGTCGGGTCGACTGGTTCATTACAGATTAAGGGCGAGAAATCCCATAACGATTACCTAATTGATGATCTTTTCCTGCCCCACTTTATTATACTAGTATGTGTTAGTTTTGGTTTTGACATCATTATTTGGCAACATATCAAGCAAATTCATACATTGATTGATGTTATTCCTTGATCATATTACAGTTCACTCTGATCTCTATGAAGATATCGAAATTAGCAATGATGTCTTTATTCCTTTACTTGTGAGATAAAAAATAAATAAAAAAAATAAAAAATCTAGTATAACAATTCAAAGAAGGGAACTTGGAAGTGTTAAAAGCATGTACTCTCAAAAGTCACATCCACCAGTTTAATCCAATAGTCTTGGCACACTCAAAATGATATATGTGAGTTATATGTGTCCACATATATAAAAGTATCTATCTTTTCTAGTTGTCTTTGGTTGAAGTTTAAATTCGATAATATTAAAGGGTCGCTTTGAGTTTTTACAATTAAAAAATCAAATATTTTTATACCGTAGTAGTAAGCCAATAAGTAAAACAATTGAAAAACATCTAGAAATATGCATGACCTTGCCACTATAAAAGAACCTAGCAATATTCATGACTTTGCCATTATAAAAACAAAAACATTGCAAAAATCAAGTACTAAACACTTTTTTCGAACCAATGTCAAATGTTCTCTTCATAAAATCATGATTGTAAGAAGTGTGACATTCATAAATTAAGGATATTATATAAGAAAAACAAGTTGTTATAAGAAGTATGACATTCATAAATCAAATGTTCTCCTCAATTGCACCTTCAACATGTTGTCCCTCTTCAAAGTCACCACTTGAGTCTTTCACATTAGACGTTCCTCATATTTCTGCAATGGTCTCTTTGGGAATAGGTCTAAAACTTTCTTAACCTTAAATCTTCCTATAACTTTAGATTTGGACCTCTCTATGTGGAAAAACTCATACGCAAAGGCTCGATATGTAATTTGGAGCCAGAGAGACAAAATGGAAGACTTCACAGCCTTCAGAAATACACTAAGGCATCACTGAGGAAATTAGAGGAACATAGAAACTAAGGCATCTCTGAGGCGATTAGATTAACATTCTTAGATTCAATGTTTTAAAAGGTGTTATGAGGCTCGTCTCGAGGCTAAGGGGGAGGAAGAAGCCTTGAGGCCTATGCCTTTGGGTATTTGGTTGAGGCTTACGCCTTGGTGCGTTCCGCCTTGAAATGGTTGAGACTTACACCCCCTAATTGTATGGTCAAAGCGGGTTAAATGTTAAAAAAAAGTCACGTGAAAGAAATAACAGGAGACCAAATTTCTTTAGTGTAAGACCTAAACCTATCTCAACACATAAACCTCCCTCACTCTTTTGCAAGTCTTAACCAGAGACCAAATATCTTTCTTCCACCGGCGATCAAATTTCCTTCTTCTGGCCTTAATAAACTAGTAATTTCTCGTCCTTATTCCTTTTCAACATTCAAAATTTCTTCTTGATCGCTCTATTTTTTTTGTGTGTGTTTTTCTTAGTCTGTGAAAGCCAAGTTCTTTTTTTTAATTCCATGAAGATGAAGTATATTATTCATTTTCTCGGCCATTGGATATCAATGATTTACTACTTATTATATAGTGAAAATTTGATGATCCATTGCTAGATATATTATTTTTGGTTATGGTTTGGTGATGGCGATGATGACTATATTGTACTTGAGGATTATGGTTTTAATTATGAGTTTCGTTTGTCTTAACTGTAGAATATGTATTATGATGATGATGATATAATGGTGTTATTATTTATATTGTGTTATGAGATCGACTTTACACATTTTATTTTCAAGATAGATATGATACATGCTTTGTTCCTTATTTAATTATTATTTTTATACCATTCTTAGTGATTTTTTTTGGAAAAAATTGAGGCTTACGCCTCGATCCGCTTCAAAGCTAATGTCTCGCCTCACAAAGACAAAACGCCTCAACTTCGCCTTGAGCATTTAAAGCATTGCTTAGATTTAATGTGAATAGTTGCATTTTACTTTAGCGATTATAAATATAGTGTGATTAGTTGCATTTGCTTTAGCATTATTAGATATAGTGCGAGTAGTTTCACTTTGTGCAACGTTATATAGACTTAGTGTAAATAGTTGCATTGAAAGTAGTTGCATCTTGCTTTAACATAGTTAATGTAGGTAGTTGCATTTTATTTCAGCCATCATCATTATACCAATCGTGGCCATTACTCAACAGCCTTAAGATGAAACATTCATTGATAAAACCCCACCACCAAACTAGAACATATCATTAACCAAAAGCACAACATATAACACAAAATAATAACTAGTAGCACGCTTTCCCTACCTCCACACTAAACAGTGTTAGCCACTGGCTTCATTACCACTACATGTCCACGATTCTCCACCCATTACAAGCCAACAAACTATACCACCACCACCACCACCAAATAAAAACATTAAACCGAATCCCCTTAACCAATATGAAAAATACTAAAGATCCACAAATGTTTTAAGACAAGAGTACGAATTCTTCTTTTGCCTTATTCAGCACTGACAATAGCTTATGACATAACTTTTGTGAACTTGTTAAAGAGTTATTTTCATGTATTTAAAAGAAGTGCACCAACAGAGTTGAACGACTTAGATAAGACAAGGGAAAATAAGGAATTTTTAAAACGATTGACTACTGAATTTTAAATTTATTTAATTGTTGCTTACTCTGTTCATTTCCATGGTTAAGTTATGACTTGTTGTTTCCCGTTCTTAGAAAAATTGATTAGTGGGGTTAACATATAATTGAAACAATGTCATGATTTTCCACCTATAATTGTGTAGATAAAGACAAACATGTATACATATGCACGAGAAACCAACTATTTGTTATGATATAGCACAATGGTCCGATCATAGTTGTAGTAGTGTGCCGTTGTGTGGGACATGTGGAACCTCACAATATCAAACAGATAAATGGTTATATCTAAAAGATAGCCATTTATTTTCTTAAAATAGCTAACACTAACATAAATAATTCCAAAATATACAAATCTTTATAGTCTCAAGTAATGTTTTTTACATAAAAATGGATAAGGATATAGGTATAATTTCAAATCAAACGTAATAATCGACCTGGAAATGTATTGATTAAGCATTCGATCTAAATGACAAAATCTCTTAGACACAATCCATCATCTAGGGTCATGAAATATGTATAGTGCAATTTAAATAAATATATGAGGTAAGTCAACTATGAGAAGACCATGTTTACAAAGTTTTCTTTCAGTTTCTTAAACAAAATTGAGTAGATTTTAATGATTTTTTTTATTATCTTTCTCAATTTATTTCACTGTGATTTGAACATATTATGTAATACTGAAATGCTTCCTCTGATGACAGCTTTAAAAAGACTATGGACTTGTTTGTCTTAATTTTTTAGTTTTGGGGATCAATTATCAGTATGTGCACTCAAACCGTGCAACATATTCATCATTCACTTCATTTGAGTTTTAGTTTTAGGGATCGAGTATCAGTCTGCACACTCAAGTTGTGCAACATTTTAATCATGGACTTCATTTGAAAAAGTATATTCTTGATCAGAAAATTTCAACATAGAAAAAAATAAAAAACAAGCGGTTGAAACGTCCAGAGGGATGGGACTAAGGCTTAGAACATAGGGCGAGAGTGATGATAACCCAACATATCTTCTCTTACGGAAAATGCGACACTTAAACTATCTATGAACCAAGTAATCTTCAAATTAAGTGTGTCGTCCCTTTGTGGTTCACAATGTTTGATCACGTTACATTCCCTTTTAGTGGTGAAGCACATGCCATTGGGCTAACCCCTTGGGGTTGAAAAGATATCAGTGGGAAAGACAATCATAACAAGGAACTTAAATTAATTGATAACAAAGCGCCATACTCACGCAACGATCCACTAATGCAAAATGATTTGAGGTCTGCGACTAATCCCAAAATGATGAGGTACCATACTTTGGTACCTCTTAGGGTGTCCGCACCTCTTTTTAGGCCACTCGGTTACTATTATGAGTTTTCGACTCCTAAATTCTATATTTAATCCTAAAATAATCTTATAGTAGTCAATTGTGGACCAGGAGTCCAATGAGGACACGATCACTTCCCTTAGATTACTTTTGTGCGTCCTGAGTTATCCGTGCCTCACTTCGTGCCACTCAGATCGTGAAATACAAAGCTTATCATTTTAGATTGTTTAATGATCCTGACATTACTTTTTTGTGTTTACTATATTTTTATTTAAACTAGAACTTTAACTAATGATTGTCTTTTTATTTATTGCTTTTGGGTACCACTTCGTATGTTGGAACTTGTGTCTCAACACTCAGTGACTTAAATGTTAAGATTTAGCATTTGATATAGTGTTGGATAACATTTACGATTTTTTCAATGGAGATGCATATTTGAATTAATTGGGTCCATCACATATATCACAAAATAATATCATAATCGAATAGTACTTAAAATTGATGGCATAAACTACTTGCAAATGATATAAATTAATTAACACAAACAAACATATAAATAATTTTAACTAAAATTCACCGAAACAAGTATACAAATATTACCATAAATTGATATTAAAACTATACTACAACAACCAATTGATAATCCAGATTTTCAATTGGCTCATCTTCAATCTCCTATCACCACTACAAATCAATCCAGTAAAAAACTAATGATATTAAGCAATAACCAAAAATTAAAATGAGCTTTTATCCGTATCAATTCGACGATACTATAACTTGAATGCTCAGGACGAGATCAAATATTTAAGCACCGATGAACCCCGCCAAATACCCATCAATGAAAAACATATGATTGACATTGAAATAATAAAATTACGATATAAGGTAGAAAAAAAATACAACTATCTGACTATAAATAATTTATACTATAAAAAAAAACTCCAAAACTATTTCAATAACCAATCCATTAATTTTTCACTTCCCTTCCTTTCATTTTAGCAACAACCAAACAAGAAATTTTACAATCAATAGATAACAAAAAATTAATTTGAAGTCTTTAATAATAAAACCCTGCCTAGCTAGCCATCTACACCACCATAATCACACCAGAGTAAAGAAAGAAAGATATGACTTACCTTATTTCATGAACTTAACCAGCTGCGAGGTTGAGTTCTGAGGCTAGGGTTAGCGAGGGAGAGGCTAGGGATAGTGAGGGTTGAGGGCGAGTGAGGCTATAATGGATGCTAGGGCTAAGGGCGTGGAATTGAAGGATTTACCGGTAAAGAACAAATTCGGGGTGGGGTGGAGTGGGTTCTTGGTCGTGCTTATTAGTTTTTTATTTTTTCTTAAGCGAAGGCTAATAGAAAATTTGAGGCGGGAGACTTAAAATTGGTTAGAGGGAAATAAGATTAGTTTAGCCGTCTCATAAGGGGTACCTTTTGAGACGGCTACTAATTTGCAGGCTCAATAACTATATTTTTTTAGACGGGTACTTAAAGGGTTTTAAAATATGTAAGTTTTTAAGACAGTTAATTTTATCCGTCTCAAAAGGTCATTTTTGGGACTCAAATTTCAACCGTCTCAAAAGTTTTAGTCTTAAAAAGTATTTTTTTTGCAGTGTTGACGTAGATTGAAAATGCTGAATATTTGGCACCCGAGGACCCAGGATTGTTATTCATCTTGGCCAACAAATGGGTAATTTCTAGTCGTATTTTTGTGAATTGAATTTGTTTTCATTTATTCATTTTTTGTTAAGAAAGTAAGAACTGGTGATCTAACTATTTGAAAATTATTAGGTGATCTTCTATCATGTTAAATTTGTTGCATTCGTTATTTGAAAGCAGTAACTTCTTCCAATGGCAATATTGGCTTGTTAATTTATATGTTTTTTAGGGTGTTTAATTTTTGGGATGGCCGAAAAACAAACGAAACTCAATCGAAATCGTGCTAGAAATTTGTTTCATTTTGTATTAAATATACATATAAAAAGCCATTAACCACTTTGGGTTGTACTGACTTATTTAAAATGAGTGTCTATCACTAGTTTTACATGATAGTGGAAGTTCATTTATTAAAAATGCCATGTTTTGTGGATATTATCACATGGATGTGTGTGAGCTTATTTTGACAGAAAATCATGGTAAGGTGTTTTATTAAGTAAAATGTATTCTTATTTGTAGATAAACCATCAAAGAAGACGAATAATCACCGTCACTAATAAAAGGTCCCGAGCAATGGGAGTGGAAAAGTAATTCACATGCGAATATAGCAAATATAAATTTAAGTTATTAAGTTATGCTATTTCTTTGAGTAGTTAATAATCACTCTATTTTTTTGTAAGCAAAAATTGTAGACCTCGTCACTCCTAGAATTCCAAAAGTAGTTGTGGCATGTGGATTCATTCAGAGCAAATATTTTTTAACAAAAGTTGGGGGATTGCTACTAGGTTGAGACTTTTGAAAAATATATATTGAAAAGATATTTGTATCAAATTATCCCTACTCTGAATACTTGCAGATGCGTATCACATAACTGTAGCGTGACGTATTGATAATGTACTAGTTTTTATATTTAATTACTTAAATTCTCTAAATAATTATGTAATAATGACTAGATTATTTATTTTAATATATGTAGGTGGAAGAGGATGTTTGATCTTTATGGAGATTAGACTTATGGAATTTCTTTTTTTTCCAAAAATTTATCTCTTTTATTTTTGGACATAATTATATGACATTATATTTTTATAAGATATTTTGTTCCTAGTTCAAATATTTTAATATACGGTAAATCTTATTAATTTTATAGTGATATTTTATTTTTCTTGCAATTGTTTAATTTAATCTTAGTGTGTAAAATTATTTTGCATATATATGGTATGTGTACAAACTTATATATATATATATATATATATATATATATGTATATGTGTGTGTGTGTGTGTGTGTGTGTGTGTGTGTGTGGTGCTTCTTTAATGTTACAATATATTTTCAATAACATGGAAATATGGTAAAAGATTCAAATTCTATAAGAAAAAATGAAAGAAAAAACACGATGTCCAAATAATGACGCATTTTTTTCAATGTTGCTCGAAAAAATTACATTATGTCGAAAACAATTTTCGCACCATTTTACTTAATGTCACAATGATTTTTCCCTAAATATATGTAATGGCACAAAAATATATCTAACAATTTCTTAATGTCACAAAAAGATCTTTTTCGACGCTTTTTTAATTGCCAAATTTTTTTCTCTCCAACATTAATATTGATGCCGTAAACAAACTCCTTTTGCGGCATTTTTATAAAATGCTAGCCCAATTTCCGCCAATACTTCCCACCATTTATAAAAATTATATTAAACTTTTACGACAACACTCATTGCCACACTTACTCAAATGTTAGGAAATTTACTGCAAAAAGTGTTCGCAACGTTTATGGTGTCTTTCTTGACATTTAATTAATGCCGAAAAAATCTATTTCTTGTAGTGCCTCCACGTTTCACCAATTGGCCAAAGCTAATATAAAGGATGTGATATTGTTATTAAGTCCACCGAGAAAACCTTCTCAGAGGAGGAGGCACATATGGTTAATGCTGCCGTTACACTAAATTGGATGATGAGAGGAAGGAAAATAATGCCACTTAAGTAAATATTACCTCCAACACCGGGACGTGCAGCAAAGAGAAATATGCATAATAAATTTTAACCCAAAATAATGAATATAGAAGAAAAGGATGAAGGCACTAACACATGTAATGGTAAAAGCAAGATCAAAGTAATCACACCCCCTACGAGGGTGTGCAATAATGTGAATCTGTCAAATCAAGAAAAATGATATACCATTTGTAACGATATGAGTTGGCATTATTCTAATAGGAGGTTGTAAACTCGAGACGAGTATTATATGTTATAGACAAATCCCACATTGTGGAACATATGTAGGAGCATGAGGAAGCTTTATAGTGTATGCATAGGGCCATCATCAAAAAATGCACGAACGTGAATAAATTAAAAAGGGTGGTGGAGGATAAAATAAGGTAACCATTTTCACATCGAAAGGCTTGTCATTAAAAGTAAGGGATGAACTGTTGAATTTAATCCATAAATATACCAATGTCTTCGCGTGGAAGTACACCGAAATGACACGTATAAACCCATCGGTGAGTTCACATAATCTAAATATCCTGCATAATGCCTTGCCTATTTGACAAGCTTTACATATTGCAAGTTTGAATTGAACCTAAAGATAAAGGACAAGGTAAAAAAACTAATTACTCATAGTAGAGTTTATCAAACTTATACAACATCTAATATGGATATCGAACATTGTTCATGTTGTAAAAAAGGACAAGTCTCTGTTAAGGATATGCTTGGACTTGTGAGACCTCGATATAGCTTATCCAAAATGAGTTCTTTCTACCAACATTGACATATTTGTATATATAAATACAAGGAAAATTATTTACAATTTCATGGATGAATATATTTGGTATAATCGAATTACGATGAAAGTGGCACATGCTAATAAGATTTGTTTTTGAACTCCTTTAGGCAGATTTTACTACACGTTCATGCCATTTGAACTCAAGAACATTGGTGCCACTTATCAGAGATTTGTGATGGCAATCTTCCACGACCTATTCCATGACATCTTCTAATTTAATGGTGAAGTCCAAGAAATAATATAAGCATATACAAGACTCGAGGAGGGTCTTCGAGAGGTGCTTAAGTTTCAGGGTGAAGATGTACCTAATGCAGTGTGCATGTGGGGTGATATTGAGATAATTTGAATTTGTGGGTTGTAGGAAAGGGGTGGATGTGGATGTTGTGAAAGAATAACAATTGATGTTGATGTTACCTCCAAGAAGACAAAGCAGACTGAGAAAATTCTTAGGAAAATTTCTTATCTCAGACACTTTGTGCTAGCCCTCGGGGAAATTACTCACCACTTTCTTCACTATTAGGATATAATGCCAAATATCACTAACCTAAGGAACACATAAGCTTTCATTGAAATAAAAGAAGTTTTACCATCCCCTAGACCATGATATCGTTGAGGTGGGTAAGCCATTAATATTGTATTTAACTTCCATGCTCTACCTGATAAGTGCTTTATTGGCCCGGTAGAAGGATCGAGAAGATGATCCGTGTACTACTTATATCGAATTATATCGGGAGTAGAGTTGAGATGCACTAATGTTGACATGCATTGTCGAACACTTATCTTTATGATGCAAAAATCAAGTCACTACTTGCTAGCCATTTAAGTTTGTATAGTCACTCATTATGACCCCATATAAATACTTGTTCGCAAGGACAACATTGTTCAGTCAAACGATAAGTAGGTTCATAGTATTTCCAGAATATGAATATTAAGTGTGTAACTTCGAAGGCGATTAAAACTGAAGCCTTTACAAACGCGTCAACTAATTTTTCAGTCCAAACATTTGAGCTATCGATCGATACGTAACGTGATGAGGACTTTCAGGCTTGTATATACAAGCTCGCATATATGGAGACAGATGCGCGCGGGCGCGCACACACACACACACACACACACATATATATACACAATAGGGTATGCCCGTGCCTGAAGGCACGCTGATAATTTTCAAAGTACGTAATCGTAAAACGGCGAAATTTTTTAAAGTACGTAATTGCAAAACAGAAAAAAAATTGTTCCCCAACAAAACAATGTATAATTTTAAAAAATGTTCATAATTTCCGAAGTTGTGTGCGACACGACACTAATTTTCGAAAGTGTACGTCGTTTATAGGACCATACGTCATATTTAGTTCGCAATAGATAAACCACTTTTGAAATAACCTATGGTATGAACCAATTACTTTTAAAAAAATTGGGCAAATTTTCATTTGTTTAAGAACAAAAATACCAACTATATTATTATTAATTCTGAATGTGATAACTTAAAAAATTGAACAAAAATTCCTTTGTTTATATAATAATTCACCTTTTTTACGAACAAAACTGTGTACACGATTTAGAAAAATGGGACAAAATTTTCTCTTTTTATAGAACTATTCACCTGTTTAAGAAACCAAAACTACTCGATAATATAAATAGTCCATCTCAGACATTATATAAACCAAATCATCAATTTATGATTATAATAAACTTAAGGTATGATTACATAAAAAAAATCATTATTGGCAATTTTACCAAAAAAATGATGATAAAAATAATACTTAAACATGATAATAAATTTTCAATCTAATAAAAAATATAAATCGTCGTTCGATCAAATAACTCGTGGAACATTTTTGATGGGGTGGGATGGGGATCAAAGTTTAACGGGATCCCAAACTCAAGCTTGTAATTGACGCGTTCTCCTCATATTTGTCATAATCTAAAAATTAAACAACAAAAAATAGACGTGTTAGTTCAAAATATAGACGTGCCATCGCTCCAAAGTACAACCTCTTGGATCATGATCAGAATAAACCACCAGTGGAATTTCACTCTCTATCCATTGGACAATCCTTTTGATAACTGCAGTACATACATTTGTGACAGTTGAAATGCTCACTTTGGATAAACAAAGCTCACCCCCAATTGACTAAAGCTCCACTTGTAATTGATCTCCACATCTTTGTAAAGATGGGAAGACTAAAAAGTGATACATTAAATTATCAATGACGGTAGTAAATGGACAAGGGGGATAAATTAAAACGAAGCATAATAAAATAGCACATAAATTTTTAGATACCTTTAACATTAAAAGTATTACAACTGATTTCAACATAATAAATGGAAACGAATATCGAATTACGACAAAATACTCCCAACATTAAATCAAGTTTGAGACAATCAACAGGGATGCCAACTAATTTCAGAAGAATTGTTATGTTGATGTATAGAAGCAATATCAGTGAATATGTACATAAATCAATTATAGTAACTATATAAATACAAAATAATATATGTACATATTGCAAGCGTACAATTAATGAGGGAGATGCCCCATAACAACTTCTTAAGCAGTGGTTTGTTGGATATATCCTACTGGTGTTTGTGGTGCCTTCAGTCCTTGTTTTCATTTCTTACACTCGTAGCTTGGACACAAAGACGATATAGTGGTCATCTAACGTCTCGTCCTTCTCTATTTTTGAGTAATCTAAATGTTGATGATCTTCTCTTGATAAATTTTTTTGTGAAATATTGTTAGTAAATGTAGAAGAAATAACTATAATCTACACCCTCGCAAGGGCTGAGGCGAGGGGAGCGTGGCAGTGATCTGAACGGCTATTGTGAATTACAGACTGTATTGACAGGTGCTATGGATCAGAGTGTATTGACATGTCTTGTGCTACTGTGGATCAGAGAGCTGAACTGCTGCTGCGTGATATCAATATTAAGTGGGCATCCCTCATAGTTCGAGTTGTGTCCCACATTCTCTTCACATATCATATCAGTTGGGCATTCATCCTATAAGCCTAAACCTTATATCCAGGATAGGACCCGAACCCATATCAAGTTTATATAACCCTATAATTCCTAAAGTTGATTCGATCGGTCGACTACAAATAACTATTAAGGTTCAACTAATCAACTACAAAACCTATCAAAACCACCTTCAACTCAACATGTCCTGATAGGTGTATTGACAGGTGCTATGGATCAGAGTGTATTGACATGTCCTGAACTGCTACTGTGGATCAAAGAGTTAAACTGCTACTGCGTGATATCAATACTAAGTGGGCATCCCTCCTAGTTCGAGTTGTGTTCCACACTCTCTTCACATATCATATCAGTTGGGCATTCATCCTAGAAGCCTAAACCTTATATCCAGGATAGGACCCGAACCCATATCAAGCTTATATAACCCTATCATTCATAAAGTTGATTCGATCGGCCGACTACAAACAACTATTAAGGTTTAACTAATCAACTATAAAACCCTATCAAAATCACCTTCAACTCAACATCTTTCATGCATATGCCTGTCAATTTCTCAACTTCTTGTTGTGTAATGAAAGAGGCACCGTGAAAGTAAAGTTAGAGGAACTAATTGATAAGCATGAAAGTATTTAGTGAATATGAAAATATTTAGTAAATATTATAGAACCCAAAAGAAAATTACTCGTGATAGGCAGCAAGAAGGGAGGCATATGCGTGGGAGAGTTTGTAAGGGGGCAATGTTGGACTCAAGGGCATCCATGACATGCGAGCGTTGATGCAGAATAATATTAGAGGCTTTGTTGAGGTATTTCTTCAAGGAGTCACCTTCCTCAGTCATTGAAATATAAGAGAGTTCACTCTGTTTCAAAATGACGTATTTTAGCAACCTTGCAACTGGTCCACTATATATAGTCCACTATATATAATAGGTTATGGTTATTGATTATAGTCATTCCAAATGTCCTACTACAAATCTTGGTTCATATTTGAACTCCCTGGTTGTAGATTTTGTCACGTCTCTTCGAATTGAAAACCATCTTGGATGCTAGAATATGTCATCGAAATAGTGTTCTGGCTTCTGTTGGATTTCACCTGGCAAAGTGGATGAGCATGGTTAGATAGCTATTTTATATTTTCTTATCTTGGAATGAACTTTATCAGTTTGAATACTCGTTGTTGAAGTGAATTGTGTACCTGTACTACCGTTGTCGGTAGATAGCACTGGAACCTTCTCTTCATCAGTATATAACATTGTTGATTCTTCTGAATGTCATTTGAAATTCCTAATAACAAAGTCCTTTGTTCACACCGTGATTACAGTTTAATGGTGAGGTGGATGTGTAAATGTTATACTATTATCGCCTTTCCCTAAGTACTGTGTTTCATATCACACATACCATGGGTACTTTAACTCGAACAATTAAAGTATAACTTCATTAATAAAGCAAAGAGCATAACTACTTTAATTATTGAACAGGTGTGAAACTAAGAAAAATAAATGGGAATTTTGTTAAATAACTGGTGTGAAACTAAGAGTAAGCTAAATCCTTAAAACTTCGCAGCTCACTTGTTATTCATATGCATTATCCACTGCTCACCAGAAGAACAATCCCAGTTCCTTGTCCTTTCACTTTTCCACCTGAAGTTTCCCTTTCCACTAAGTTCTAACATGTAGCTACTACTGCCTAAACTGAGAATCAAGTGAATTAGACAAGCAAATGCTTATCTAATTACTCTAAGAATCTCAACAAATTTTTAAAACAATAGTATGTAGAATTATACAAACATTACTCTCAATCTGAGCATTTGTCGACATTATGCAATAGCAAGTAGTTTTATGAAGTTGCTAGCATCGGATAGTATATGAGCAATTGTAGATAATGGCTTCTCAGTAACACAATGTAATTAATGGTGGACAGTCGAACTTCTGCTTGTTCCGGTCTAAATATAAAAATGTAGGAAGCTCTCTTAATTCACATTCGGCTAATATTCTTTCCCTTACATCCAAGTCAATGGGGATGCAACTTTAAAAGCTGATATCTCTCGAGGGCATGTGCGTAGCATGACTGTTAGGACACTGCTGTAAAAGTGTTTTAAGGGACATAAAGCATTAAAAAAGTGATCTAATGATAGATATCAAAAGCACAGAAAAAGTGCAACAAAATTCAATATACAAACCTTAGTGTAATCAGAATATATCTTTAGGAGGATTGCATATCGGCCTTCTAACCAAAACATCCATTAACCTGGTCACCAACAATAGCTAAAGTACGCCATATCAGGTCACCGATGACTTTTCAATTTCAGATCTATATATTATAAAGAAAAATAGGACTTACATGACATTTCAACGACAAAAGAAAAGATCAAAGAAACTTAGATCCATTGTCATACTGCAGATCCCACCATCCATGTACAAATGTGTGATTAAAATATACATATAATCATATTTTCCATCTTCATTTTACAAATAAAAACTAAAATAATGCACTAAAATTATTGAAGTTGAAACGAATATGACATGGACAAATGAAAATGGTCTAAAATTAAACAGAGAAAAACTTCCTATGTGATCTTATAATCTTAAAAACTTCATCTGATTCTTCTATTTTGTAACAAATAAGTAATCTAATAAGAAAAAAATCCTAAACAGTGTAAAACAATTAGTTACGCCTTTTATCAAGAACCTATTAAACAAAAATGAAAAAGTTCAAAGAGGCACATATCATTAGATTCCTTGATGAGAACTTTCTGCACCGATTGTCGTGAAGAAACAACCATGAAAGCACACTTATAATTTATTTGAGGAATCATTCAATCAATAATTCACGACTCTCAACAACCAAGCCTATCCACCACCATCATCAACTAATTCACTAACACGTACCAAATAATCTTCTCCTAAGTTCATGTGTCCATGTGGTATTACTGGCATCAAACATTATGACGAATTATAATCGTTTTAAAAAAATAGTGACGATAAAGATCGAGAGATTTTGTATATGAACTTGTCACCAACTTTCGAAATCATGTATTTTGAGAGCTGTAAAGGATGAAAAACACAAATTTCTGGTACATGCAAATTCCTGAACATAATTTCTTAGCCAAACAGATTTCGCCTAGGAATTTAACTAATGCAGCCAAACAGATTTCAATAAGCGGGGTGAAAAAAAATTATCGGTCAAAATGCAGGGAACAAAGTCACTCTTTATAATAAAACAAAAAAGTAAGAAAACAAAATCACATACAATCAACAGTAGATTCTTCAGACCCTCACTTCTTCCTATAACAACCTATCACTCATTTATGCACTTACTCCACCCCGTGACCCCACACCCCAATAATCAAATTAGAATAACTTACCCTAACTTTTAGATAATAAAACATTAACACTGTGTGTTAAGTCACCTTACTCTGCAAAATAATATCAAATTGATGTTCAATCTGCAAAATAAAACATAAAACTGGATTAGATCTTAAAACGTGAATCACTTTAACAAAATACCATATAATATTTTTTAGAAATAGCCCCATAGATGGGCATGCAATCATTGTTAATGGAATGTATATGGACAAACCTATGCATCATGTCTGATGGAATGTAGATGGACAGTCATCACAACATATTAGCTCACCCCCATCACCACACATGCCACATATATCATCACTTTTTCCCATAAAATCAACTTGGACAGTTCAAATGGAACTTTTCCTGGCCTAATATTCAACTGGCCAAGCCTTAATCTGGTTTAAGGTGAATGACTAACCAAATTCCATAAAAAGATTAAAATAAGGACAGTTCAACCTGAAACCAGCATGACTCTAGTAGCTGGACATAGAATGCATCTTATCACAACACCTACATAAACTCCCATCAGGAGTGATTTGTTTGGGAATGCTTCAGAAAGTGTGATTCATTTGTAATCAGAACCTAAATAAACATTTTATCATTAATAGGAACTAAAGTAGGGATTGAATCCCCAAATATTCAGAGTAAAAGGAACTCTTTAACTATATAAATAACTGATGTGTTAACAATAACTACATAAATAAGTAATTTACTTATAGTGCATGGGTCCTTTAACATATGCACATAAATACTACAATTAATGTGTTGCCAATACACTGTAGTAATTTACTTACTCGATTATACCATTTTTGCAAAAATATAATTCAATATTTATAATTCAAACCCGAAGTGGATATTATTGTTTTGAAAAATAATAGAAAAAAATTGTGGATAATTTTTAAGGCTATTCACAATCCAAACCTCAAATTTCTCTATTCAAACATAATCTGATTCTCTAGAGGCGTACATTGTTTCTACCTCGACAAAATTTGTCCATTTAGGTTGATTGTGCAACCCAAGGTCATACTGTAAAATCTATAAAGAAGAGCATAGAAATTTACTGATGTTACTAACCAAAGGTTTAATTGGTAAATATTTATGCTATTCCCTACTAAATGGAAATGATAAATTAGCATATTAGATGAAAAAAATGAGGGATAGGTCATGGAAAAACTTTAGAGGTATCAAATGGGATCATCTGTAGAGAAAACGAAAGAAGTTATCCAATAGAATATTCCAAAAAAAAATGAAGAATAGAGTGAGCATCCTAAAGAAATCAACAGTGAGAAGAAAAAGTATTTAACTATAAATATAAACATAGATAATATATAACCAAATCGCAATCACGACCACGAAGAAACTACAAACAATCACTATTGTTTTCTAATTGAATAAAACAAATTCATACCCAATGAAGTAGATTCTCCTAGTAGGGATCTTTGTATCCTGCTTGTTCATCTTCTTGACAGCAGACTTGGAAACTTTGAGACTCCGGCTAACAGTACTAAGCCTTGGAAGTGCTGCCTTTTTTAGATCCGATCAGTAATAGTTATCTGCAACCTGATTTTCAATAGTCTTAGCTGTCCTAGGAAACTCCTTCATGACAGACTTATGAAGCAAATGAGCAGGCCTATTCTGCTTCTTTATCTTCGTCATAGCCAACAAAACTGACGAATCCTTTCCCGCAAGCTTAATTGTAACTGTCTTAGAGTTTGCTAACCCAGAGTGTTTGTAGCAGCTGAGATTATGGAGATTGTTGCTATCTTTGCTGAAACGAACACTTGCGATTCCATTGCCAAATTCTTTGACCAAAAAGGAGTTATTCTTTTTCACTATCTCCCAAATCAATGGAGCTTGATATATGAGTTAGGGTTTAGATCGTCGACTCGCAATTTAATTTTTTTCAATAAATTTAGACCAATATGTAATACCTGATGAGAATGTGTTAAAATACCTGATAAGAAAACCTATTACATTAACATCTTGCATAAAAACAACTTGAATAATAGAGTTACTCAGAAATAATAGACCCATGGAGCTTGATACTAAATTAACATCCATTTGAAAAATGCAGGGACTTCGTAATGGTAGACCCACACAGCTTGATACTTTTTTTTAGTGGAATATTGATTGGAACTTGACTTAATAATACCATCACTAAACAAATATCAAATAATGATACACAAACTAACCTAAAATAAAGAAATCACATCTCAAATAGGAGGACTAATCGCCATAAACTAACCTAAAAGCCCAATAAAGTGGCTCATCACAAATCAAATGAACATTAATTTAATCATGTAAACATACTATAATTGCTTTTATACCTAAATTCACAGACTACTGGGGGCAAGTTTGTACATCTATCAATAACATACAACCCAATCAAAAAAATTATGAAGAAAAAGTAAAACACCCATTAAGAAATTTTATCAAACACCTAAGATGTGTACCATTTTCATTGCCATCAGCTACGACATACACAACCTCCAGATTTGAACTACCGAGATCTATCAAATTCCTATAAAAATAATGTAAATGAAAAAAACTAAATCATTAATGATCCACCAAAACACAACTACAATAAAAAAGACAAATATTAAAACTTTAAAGTTGGTAACTTCGAGCTAAAGAGTTAAAATCTCTAAGGTTTCAAAAAACTGATAACATACACATAAAGAGAGAGATAAGAAAATACTTATTTAAGCAAAACATCAGTAAAATAATAGATAGTAAATAAATTGGACGTTTCAAATGAAAGTAATAACACATTTAAGCATAAAAAACCATAATGTGGAGTGCGAGAAAGACAAATGTTCGTTGAAAATAGATCTAATAGACCTATTTTGAATCCTAACCAAATAGATCCAAGAACCCTGTTTTGAAACAACACCAAATAAATCCAACATCAAAACAAACCTTTGTGTGACGTGGCATTGGGAGACATTGCGGAGATGGGAGGGAAAGTGGAGTTTATGGTGGGAACGTGGAGGGTAAGGGTTAAACTTACGTTGTAGCGGCCTGAAGAGCAAAGCGGCGGCTTGGGGAAGGGGCGTCAACCATAGGTGTGGAGATGTTTGATGTAGGGTTTTTTTGGTTCCCGATGATAGAACGGGGTAGAAGTGGAGAATGAAAGATGTTTGATGTTGGTGTGAGCGGGATAGAAGTAGAAAAGTATTCTAATTTTTACCAAAGTAGCCTCGATTTTGAATTGAAGTGTAAATTTGTAAGTAAAAAAATAGGGGGAAATCAAAGAATTAAGGGCAAAAGAGGTACTCCAATGGATGACATCATCAATTAAGCTTATGGCATACATAATTTTTCTACTATATATATATATATATATATATATATATAGAGAGAGAGAGAGAGAGAGAGAGAGAGAATGATGGGAGAGGTTAGAGAGAGAGAGAGAGAAAAATGATGTTTCACAGCGGGGAGAGAAGAGGTGGGGGAAGGTCGGGGGTGGCGGCGAGGGGGGGTTTCTTGCAATAAATAGGTGGCTATGGTGTTAAGGTTATGGTTAAGTTTTTTTTGAAAAAAATGATTATGTTTTATGGGTTTATAATTATATTTGAAATACCTTAATGGGCCTCACAATTATTTTAAAATTTTTAAAAATTTGTGAAAAGATGTGGGCAACTATATCTAAAATGAATCATTTACAAGGTGCAGTGTTATATATATTTTATAGACTTCACAATTATACTTCTATCAAATGCAAATGCATGTTCTGGTTCGCTTAAGACACTTAAACACACACACGCTGTCTCTCTCTATTACATATATAGGAAATGATACCTTAAACCCTAAAGTTTAGAGTTTGTAATGTTCCCCTCGTTATTTTAATTTGAAAAATTAAACCACGAAGTACATTAAATTATGTAATTAGAACCCTATCTCTAAGACCATCTCCAATTGTTCTTTCCAACAACCCAAATTTCCACCTAAGAAATAGGGATACCAAAAAAACCTCTCCAACCAATACTTCGTAAACCCGTGAATCTGATATGGCAGCTTAGTCAGATAGAGATTTTCAATCTAAATTTCTACATGTATAAATGTAGTAGCAGTTATCCAATGTGACATGGCAACCCACGTTTGTGTTGTCGGAAATGAGAGGGCTACTATTTCCCTAAAAAAATACACCTTTTAACAGAAATCCTTCACTTCTCTGCTACTTTTTACATTTTTCTTCTCTTGACTTCTTTATTTTGCAAGGAAAGATGAAGATTCAAAAATATTTATGGAGCTGATTGTGATCAAAACAAAGAATATGGAGTTCATGTAAGTGCATCTTCTTTAAATAGTTAAAAATGATATTGAGTTTGATCCCCTATATTTTTTAGACTTCCTAGTTATCATAAATACTTATAAACGAATACAAAAATAAAGCTCAGAAAGTTTTGTAAGAAATGTATATATATATATACTGTTTTGGGGGGTCAAACACCAAAAGTTAAAATGGTGGAGGTTAAACTCAATATTTAAAATTGACAGATGGTCAAAATTTAAATAAGAAAAATAACAAAAAATTATCCACATGTTTTATCTGTTTTACCTACTCACTTTTTGTTTAGCTATAAAATCTAAAATATATACATTAATATTATAAAGATAATCGTGCGTGGAAGGTGTTTGATGGAATGCTTGTAAAGTGATGAATTTTCTAGGTACGATTATTTGTTGTTTTATGATTTTTTTTTAAATTTTAAGACCTGTTATTTTATTCTTTTTACAATAACTAAAAATTGGAAATGAATTCAGAAGACAGTCATGAATTTTCAATGCCTAACATTAATGCTAGTGATGGCGATCAACGCACCGAAAATGATCCCCATGTGTCTCAATCCACATATAACTCTAGTGATTCTCGATTCAACTCACAAAATCCCACCCCCCATTCCAATTCACTCCCCAACTGTGCAAATCAATTTCAAATAAATTATGGTCTACACTCGACCATTTTCGGTCCTCATTTACGACAACAATATTCATTCCAAGGTCTAATGAATGCTCCACTATTTCCCTTTGAAACTCAAATGCCAACACCCTTAGAAAAGAATGGAAGAAAGAGAAAATGAGATCCGAATGCTCGTCCACGTCTTTTCTCACACTTCCTTGTTGTTTTGCAAACAGTTTCTCTTTTGAATTTGACGGCTCCGATATTGTTTGAATTTGTATACGAGGGGTAAATACCATCGGACAGGTAATATCCCATGTCGTAATTATGACCTCGTAATTCGAAGTTACATACTGGAGCAATGCCATTTACAATGTCATCAAACAAGGGAGATCTATCTAAAACGTTTATGTCGTTATTTGTGCCATCCATACAAAAAAATGCATGCCAAATCCATAAATCTTGTGACGCAACA
Source organism: Sambucus nigra (assembly GCA_949130495.1). Taxonomy (NCBI): domain Eukaryota; kingdom Viridiplantae; phylum Streptophyta; class Magnoliopsida; order Dipsacales; family Adoxaceae; genus Sambucus; species Sambucus nigra. The sequence continues at coordinate 158,039,596 of OX422213.1, forward strand.
ACTTCCAAGATAAGAGTGGGGATTTTTTTATAACCATTTCTGTACATTCCGTGCCATGCCTTAGGACAATTACTCCAATGCCAATGCATACAATCAAGGCTTTCGAGCATGCCCGGGAAGCCCCACGCCTCATTTTGTTTGAGTAACCTTTCAATATCACCCCTGTTTGGTTTCCTCAAATATTGTTGCCCAAAAATTCCAATTATAGCATCACAGAAATGAATTAGGCTTTTAGTTGCCGTGCTTTCTCAAATCTGAACATACTCATCAACATAATCAGCTGGAACGCTATATGCAAGCATCCTTAATGGTGCAATCATTTTATGTAAATGACTCAATCATGCCCTTCCCGTTGCATCAAATTTTTGTGTAAAGTAATTGTCGTACTCCTTTATTGCCTCCAATATGCGATTAAATAAATCCTCATCCATGCGAAAGCGACGACGAAATGTTTCTCGTGAATATTTTGATTCCTCACCCATGAAGTAGTCTTTTACAATTTGCTCATGTCTCTTCTCCCTGTCGCAAGAAATAAAGCGCCTACCGGACATAAATCCACCATTTGGCCGCTTTTTTGATGACACATTTGCTACTATAAGAGGAACATATGTTGCGGATGTTTCGATCAACTTGTGTGCGGAGTTGGAGGAAGATTCAAAAGGGTATTCTTTGTTTACTGGCTCGCTTAAAAAGGCGTTTTGTGATCGAGAATGACTCCGTGAATATTGAAATGTCGAAATCATGATCGAAATCGGAATTAGAAGATGTCATTTTGTTGCAATAAACCTATGAACAAGCATAACATTGCCAGATTACAAATAGTAAGTAAAAAGACGAGATGTATTTTTCTAGAATAAATCATGTAAAAATATTCGATAATAAATTAGAGTGATTCAAGGGAAACTCTCAAATTGTACACAAAATAAAAATTCGGTGATGTGTCAAACATGTATCGGTTATTGCCGCTGGCGCGGACCCGCAATCACAAACACACCAACCAATACCCGTGACACAACGTCGTGTTTGAGTTTTGTGTACAATTTCGAGGGTCTCCCTAGAATTATTCAATAAATTATGACCTATTTTGATTTTTTTTATAGAAAAAAGTGGCATTACAATTTTGATATTAAATTTTATTTTTTGAAATATGTAATTGTCTAACCTTGGTAGTATTTGCACCACGTATCAACAAAAAATGTTTGATGATCTCATATGGATGGATGGATGAGGAGCTTGATGGTTTTAATTAACGGAGTTTGTACTGATTGACAATTTGAAAGGAGATGAATTTCTAAGTTAATTTTTTTTTTAATAAAACTATCCGTTTCATAATAACAACCTTTTAAAATAGTTGTAATTGTAGGATTCACATGTGATTGAAATATCACACTGTTGGAAAAATCAAAGAGAGCCAATCAATGTCTACAACGGATATGTGCCAGGTGGATAGAAATAGAGGCATAACTGCTGAATAAGTGTTGAATATAGATGGGTACCATTAGAGATGGTCTAATCCCATTTAATAGTAACAAATATATTCCAAAGTGACATTTTAAGTGAGAGGTGATGTGTAAAAAACATTCAAACGAAACAATTATATGACATCGCGTGACAAATTAGAATTATTCATCATCAATTACTTAAAAAATCAAAAAAAATCAAACAGCAAGAATTTTTCTTTTCAAAAAACCCAAATTAACTACTAAATTACATACTTTTCAAGAAAATTACAATCGGAGGAGGAAAGTAATTTACACTTTACGAAGCACCCAAAATTAACCGGGTAACATTGTTTACGTTTATGCATAAAACAACAATAATCAATTCTAGTGTTTTTTTGGGATTAAATTTTAGGTTCTTTGTACTTCAGGGTATCTCCACTTGTTTTTGTACCGTTTCTCCTACTAACCCACTTCGGCGACTTTGCACAGCAGCTTGCCGGTAACTCTGACGCCATTAACGGTCTCTCTCTCTCTCCCTCTGTTTAGTATCCGTCGATTGTGAGTTAATACGACTGAAAAAACCCTAATATTTTTTTCGTTGTACTGTTGAGTGGAATAAAAGTGGGTTAGATTCATTAGACAAATTGACTCTAGTCATGTATGGGATATCTGTTTTCATGTTTTGAAATGAATTTATTTGGATTTTGTCCGAATGAGTATGAGCTTGATTCAAGAAGACGTGATTTAAATAATTTACGCAACCAAACGGGCGCATAGTGTTTTATGTTAGTTACACTCTTGACATACAATAAAGTTTGCTTCCTTTTAAATGAAAAACAGTTTTTCCCCCCCTTTTTGGGAAATGTGTTTGAAGCTTTTGAGTTGAATTATGCAGATTCATGGGGGTGATTGATATATATAATGGTTCATCTGTTTGCATGATCAAATCCCAAATTGGTCTTTACTTTGTTCCGTCAAATAGACCCAGTTGTTCATTTGAAGGAAATCAGAGGAAGGTCACTTGTATGGCCTCCACCGCACCTGTAAAACATGTGAATGAGGGACTGCAGTTAACGGGAGATTCTTTTATCCGATCCCACCTCCGAAAATTATCTCCATATCAATCCATTTTACCGTTTGAGGTAATTCATTTTGAACAATTTGACAGTGTTAGTGTTATTGTTTCAGACAATTTTGTTAGTTCTTGTGCTAATGGCCAAGTTTGTATGTATGATTTGTTTAATTGTTTGAATCACATAGATATATCGCCTGCTATTATATTTATATTGGGTTAACATTATAAAGTGTAATTGTATTGATTGATGGGTTGGTTCGGTTTAAAATTGGAATGGAACGGGTTTATTACTCCACATTTTTGAGAGTTCTTGTTGATGTAGTTACCTGTTAGAACAATTTTGTTTTGTTGAAATGAAGTTGGTAATTAGTAACTTTTAAAGGTTTGATATATTTATCAGACAGGGTTAGTTTACATGATAAGCCCATGTTATAGTATCCGCCTTTTCTTTTTTCCCCTCATTCCCTGCCAATTTGATTGGATTTCATTAAAATTATTTGAGGTAAATTGAGTGAACTATATGTTGGTTATTTGTGTTTGGGGTTTCTACATATATTTAGGGTAAAGTGCAAAAAACCCTTTAAACTTTGAAAATTTTGAAATCCACTGAACTATTTTTTAATGCAAAAATGTCTTCTTCAATGCGAAGAAATCCCCGGACTATTATAATGCGGAAATGGCTAAACTACTAATTTCTTGCATTATAATTGTCCGGAGGTTTCTTGCAAAGATTGCATCAATGACTTTTTTCTTTTTGCATTTTACCCTAGATTTTGAGGGCAAATTACACACCTCCTCAAGCCAAGTCCTACATAATTTCATTGCCGTTTTTACAATGACAGTTGCATCCATGTTAGGCTTTGTTGACTCATGGTGTTAGCGGTGTTGAGATTGACCAATATATATCCTCCTTTTTTATTTTTTATTTTTACATTATATTCATTTCTTTAAAGTTCAAAACAATTGAATTTAAAGGTCCTATAATTCTTATAATTATTCTCTCTGTTCCATCTTAACAAACAAAACTGAATATCTTGATTTTATATACAGTTGACGATCTCATCGCCCTTCTCCTCCTCCTCGCCTTATCCCTTCAGATGGGTTCAGTTGCATGGATTTTGTTTTCAATTCATTTCCATTATAAGCAGCTTTATCTCTTAAATTTAATTTTTTAAGATATTTTGTAATAACTTACTCCTTGATAGTTTAGATCGTTCTCCTTTTCTTTTTCTTCTATTTCAATTATCCTTCCTTTTGTTATTGGTGCACCCAATGGTCTACAAAGCATATGTCCACACCTTCCAAGTCTAGTTTCTCGAATCATATCGCGGGGGGAGCTACTCCTAACTTTTTCCATAACATTTTTTTTAATCTTTTCCATCCTAATTACTCCCATCATCCATCGTAACACCCTTATCGCACATGGATACTTTGCTGCGACTATTCTTCACTGCCTGAGAAGCAGACTTCATATGGGATAGAAGACCTAATAATACAACAGAAATGTTGAACTTTCCTTTTAATGTATTTTCTTATCACATAATATACGAAGTGCCTGTCTTAATTTTTTCCATTTTGTTACTATTCTATTTATTATATCCTGTTACTTTGCATTGTTAAACCTAGATATTGAAAATTTTATTTTGAGTCATTATTTATTCCTCAACTTTTATCAGTATGTTATTTTTTGCATCTTCATTGAGTTCATTCCAGAAATTCTGTTTAGTTTACGTATTTTAAGCCTTTTGATTCCAAAGTATTTCATTGCAAGTGCCTTACTGGAAGTGTCTAATAAAACTTTATGATCGGCAAAACAACATACATAGCATCCACCATGGGATGTCTTCTTATATATCTTTCGTTATTTCGCCGAATACTATAGCAAATAGATTAGGACTTAAAGTTAATTCTTGATGTAAACTTATTGGAATTGAAAAATTGTCAGGTTCTCAACATAGGTCATACTCTAGTTTTTCAGCCATTATACATATCTTGAATAATTTTATAGTACATGATAGCAATCCCTTTTCGTTGGAGTGCTCATCAAATTATATCTTCAGACACTTCATTATCATAAGCCTTTTCAATTTTTGAAGACCACATGTGATGTGCATGTGTGTGGTGGTGTCTTCTTGGGATTTTCAGATTTTTGGTGGGGAAATTATCTTGTATAATTATTAGTTAATTAGGATAGTGAATATTAATTATTGTATCTTGTTTAGATTTTTTTTTTATTATTATTAGTTAATTAGGACTAATTAATATTACCAATTAGTTTTTTTGTTTAGAATTTATTTTTAGTTTAGCTGGAATTATCAATTAGTTGTTTGTTAGGATTAGAACTCTATTAAGGCTTTTGGCCATCTCTTGTAATCACTTTATTTTTGATGCATGTTATTGAGAATTTAGAGGGAAATCCTCTTCTTTGTGTGTTTTTCTCATATTTCTGTTGCGTTTACATCAAATGTTAATAGAGCTGAATTAGCTCTTGGTGTGTGTACTAGAGTCTCCTGGTGTGTGTACTTGAGTGAGTATTGTGTTAGGTTCATGATTTTGGGCAACTACTTGAAACAACTTATTGATCAACGAGGTTATTGACATTGAACGTTTCGAGCATCGTTCTTTCTAGAACGATTATCGCCTCTCAATTTTCATATTATTCATCAAAGACAAAGTCGACATTAAGTCCCGCATTCAACAAATTTGACGCCATCATTGCCTGACGGGATGTCGATCACTGCCTATTCCCATGTTGTTCCCGGGTTTCTCCGCAAGGTTTCTTGACCCCACCTGCCCAACTTGCTGCACCCCACGAATCGTCCCAAACCCGTCGGAAACATCGACAGGCAATCCACGACCAATCTAGTACAACGACCCATGTCCAAGTCATCCCCATGGTGAATCTCTTCTGTGTCCGGGGACTTGGCCAACTCGGATTCCCCACTCGACATTTGAACCCTAGATTCAAAGGTTGAGACCCGCTCTGTATTTCATCTTGTCACGGATGCAAGTATCCAATCAAAGTTGTAGTTGTGTTTTTGGAGCAGAAATAAATTGAAGTAATGAAGAAATGGTGGCGATGGTCCAACGGTGATTGGAGGTGGCGTTGAGTTTTGTGGCGACAAAGGTCCTGCAATGGTGGCGAATGTGGTTGGCGACAGACCAATTCCCACACATATCATTCTAGCTGTGGAAATGGAAGGCACCGTCGATGCGATGGACATGTCTTCAAGTTTGGGCTGAGCCTTGAATTAAAGAGTGGTAGTGTAGAACCCCAAACAAAAGGTTGGTTAAAATCAAAATTGGGTGTGTTTAATGTGGGCTTCAAACCCATGGACAAGATGGGCTTTAAGCGCAATCACACATTGAGTTATTGGATAAAAATTCTGCCTTTGCTTGTTGAAAAAGAGAGCCACCCCCAAATTCAATTTGCCAAAAATTTATTATTCGGGGTTTAAAATTTGGAAAAATATTTTTGGTCCTCGTTGAAGTGGGAAAAACATTTAAACTACTTGTTTATTTGGCACAGTTTTGCAAAGTTTTTTGAAAGCTCATGGACGAGCTTTTTCGAAGGAGGGGAATGATGTGCATGGTTGTAGTGTGTCTTTTTGGGATTTTGGATTTTTGGTGAGGAAGTTATCTTGTAATCTTTTGTATTATTGTTAGTAATAATATATTAGGATAATTAATATTAATTCCTATATTTACTTTAGAATTTATCTATTATTTATCTTTTAGTTCACGTAGGATTATCTTTTAGTTATTTGTTAAGATTAGAACCCTACTTAGGAGGCTATAAATAAGGCCATTGGCCACCTTGTAACTACTCTATTTTTTTATGAATATTATTGAGAAGTGAGGGGAAATATCTTATTTGTATTTTTGTTATACAGTTCACTACGTTCGTGTATAGTATATCCTTTGTTTATGCTCTCAACTCAACTCAACTCAACTAAGCCTTTTTCCCATTATTTGGGGTCGATTACACGAGTCCTATTGATATGCCAATATGAGGCCTTGTCTCGGCTCAAGCCTGGCTCGGCTCAAGCGGACTTCACAAAACGTGCACTCTTAAGCCATCATGTAACAACCGTCTTAGTCTCGTCCAGTACCAAGCCGAGACCACATACCACCTTGACGGGCCTAACGCCTCGTCTCGTTCTGACGCAAATCAGCTGAGACTACACTTGGCAGTTACCGGCATGTGATCCAACAGAACATTGGTGGTCTCATACTCGGCCAGTTCGACACCTCATCCCGGCAGGACACGCTTGACATCTGACCTAGCACGCGGAATGGAGCACGCGTGGGAGAGTGCGCGTAGGCTGCGAGCCCCACGTGAGCAAAACCGTTGCAACAATATCTTCCTCACGTGTGAGAAATATCTCACAATCATGATTTACATGCACAGATGACTAGTGGCAGCATGGTATTGGTTACTTGATATTATACATGCCTCCTGGATGCCTGGGGTGCATATGACACCACTCCAGCCATATAAATACTTGTCTTTTACATCATTGTAAAGGATCTCTAATTTACAACTCTACTAAAACTCTGCTGAATTCATTGCATAGAAAGAGAAAGCTCGAGTGTTATGCATCCTAAGGCCATTAGAGCCCATTCTTAGTGGATTTCACACACTCACACAGTAGAGTAGGCCATAATTGGCTGAACCACTTATATTCCGTGTTATCTCTCTCTTTGCCTCGTCTCTTTCTGCACATATATACATATATCTATCGTACTCCGTTGATACACTAGTTTGAGCTTATATCATTGATTTGGTGATACCATTTCTGGTATCATCAATCTGGCGCCGTCTATGGGAACGAAGTATATCTTCTTCCTCATCTTTGCTTAGCTTGTACTTACCCGCTTCTTTGGTGGTGATCCAGCTCCGCTCAGGTGGACGTGTATCACCATTGAAAGAGCTCCAGTCGAGCCTCTCAAGCTTTTCTTCAGATTTCTAGCTCTACCAGTTCACCGGAGATATGACCTCCGATCTGCCTTTAGGTGTTGGCCCAAGCTCCAGTTAAGCCCCTCCCCAGTAAAAAATGGCTGAGGTGGTGGCGGCGCTACGCTCATTGGCGGACAGCCAACGGAAGATCCAAGAGCAGTTTGCAGCATTCAGTCAGAATATTGTGACTAGACCAGCTGACGCCGGAGATGAGATGCTAACACCAGCCACCAGAGAAGGCCACCCGGATCTAGCGGCCAAAAGGACCACTTCAGGCCCCACAGAAAGAGGTGCCTCCACAGCAAAGGCGTTGAGACGTGGCCGACCCTAGGCGTTTACACCTGGGAAGGTCGGGAATGCCATGATGATGAGGACGATCAATATGATGAGGAAGACGACATATAATGCGGGGAGTCGTATTGGATTTTTGGAAACACTGTACGTTCGCTTCAATTAAGCAGGGAAAACAGTCGACGGTTGAGCCGAGACCGTAGGCCTCGAGCATCAACTTTAAACAGGCTAAGCAGAGGATCGGCCTTTGATAGGCTCGGCCCGCAGGGTGATGAGCCGAGACCCATTGCAGAGGGGTTAGACTGAAGGCTCCCCCTTTGTGGCAAAATTGTGAGTTGTCCAACCCCGGCTAAATTCAAGCCGCCAATAGTCACACCAAAATATGACGGGAGCACTAATCCCGACCATCATGTGGAAATGTATCAATCCGTTGCTAATATCTACTCGGTCTCGGACGAGATGAGGTGTTGGGCCTTTTCTAGCACACTTACGGGTGCTGCTCATGTGTGATTCACCTCCCTTCCCAAAAACTCAATAGAAAATTTCAAGCGGTTAGCAGAAAGATTCATACATAATTTTTGCTTCGGAGTGAGGCCCCAAAAGAAGATGACACACCTCCTGTACGTTCAGCAGGGAAATAATGAAAGTCTGAGGGAGTATATAAAGAGAAGTTGGAAGTTGAAGACTATGAAGAGAGCATTGCTATGATTGCCCTGATGGGAGGATTGCAGAAAGGAAAGCTCCTTTGGAAGCTAGCCGAAGATCCTTTTAAATCCATGGCCGAACTTCTGGCTACGGCTGGGAAGGTTATGAATGCGGAGGAGGCAATGGCTGCCAAGGGAGACGACGAGAAGGGAGCAAGTAGTGGAAGTAAGTTCTAGAAAAAGGGTAAAGATGGCAAGAAGAGGTTGGCAGACGATAAGTTCGCTGACTATACCCCTCTAACAGTCAGCTGTGAGCATATTCTGAATGAGATAAAGAATGATCGGTCTCTGAGATGGCCGGAGAAGTTGAGAGATCCTCCTCATAAGAGGAACAAGAACCCGTGGTGTGAATTTCACCAAGATCATGGCCATACAACCGACAAATGTTTCGTTCTTAAGAACGAGATTGAAAAAAATGTTGAAAGCTGGCAAGTTGAGGAAGTATGTGAACAAGAGCAGTTCAAAGGGTGGCCGAGACGACACCCGGAAGAAGAGGAATGATAAATGCAGGCTTGACTCCCTGACAAGTCGAGACGACGATGCTTCAGACGATGATGATGAAGCAGACTTAGACCTCCCACCGAAGATAGTTGATCCTAAAGGTAGGCTAGATATGATCTCTCTAAGGGTGAAAATGATATGTGGAGGCTTGCAGGCGGAGGAAAGGAAATTGCTGACAGAAAAGCCCATGTGGTAGAGGCCAAATCTCTTCTTCCAAAACCCAAAGAAGTGAACTCGGCAGCGGTTGAGCTGAAGAAGGTAAAGAGAAAAAAGGTTGATATGAATACCCTGACTATTGGCTTCTCGAGGTTGGATTTTAAGGGGATTTTGGCCCCACATGATGACCCTTTGGTGATCACCACCTTGGTGCATGGGTATGAGGTTCCAAGGATATTGGTCGATGGTGGTAGATAGGCTGATGTGGTGTTTTGGGACTGCTACAAGGGTTTGGGGCTGAATAAGAAGAGACTGATCCCATAGCACCAACCTCTCATCGATTTTAGTGGAGAGAAAGTGCAACCTTTGGGAATCTACGAGATGGAAGTTAGAATGGGGAACTGTTGGCCAAAATGCCTCACAAAGAAGATCAATTTCTGTGTTATGGATGAGATCGTCTACTCAATTTACAATATAATTTTGGGACGAGTAGCTCTCAAGGAATTTGAGGCCATGCCCTCAACAGTTCACCAGATGATTAAATTCCCGACTCCATATGGAGTAGAGGAAGTTCAGGGTGACCAAGTTGAGGCACGCGAATGCTACTTCAACTTGGCTGAAGAGAGAGAGAGGCATATAAGAGGGCCACTACACCTTATAACATTGATACTCTTGACCCCAGAGATGAGACCAAGCTGAAGAAGGGCGAAGCCGCCGAGGAGGTAGAATCCATCGTCCTCAATATGAGGACGAGCTGAAAAAACCGTCCAAATCGGTAAAGCCCTGAAGAAAGAGATTAAAGAGGAGTTGATCAAATTGCTGAGGAAGAAGCAAAGCATTTTTGCTTGGAGCCATGAGGATATGCCTGGCATCGATACTAAGGTCCTCTGCCATAAGCTCAATGTGGTCGAGGATGCAAAGCCGGTCAGATAGAGGAGAGTGTACTCCAGAGAGAAGTACGATGTCATCAGAGAAGAGGTGAAGAAGTTAGAGTAAGCCGACTTCATCTGGGAAGTCATCTACCTTGAGTGGTTAGCAAATGATACCATGGACGAGTACCGGATGAAACTCAACCCCTCCAAGTGTTTTTCGGCATAGGGACAGGTAAGTTTTTGGGTTTTATTATGAATCAAAGGGGAATTGAGGCTAACCCCGAGAAGATCAAAGCTCTGATGGAGATGAAAACTCCAATGATGATAAAAGATGTTCGGAGGTTAACTGTACGGGTAGTAGCATTGAACAGGTTCGTATCCAGAGCTATCGATAAGTGCCTTCCCTTCTTCAAGGTACTCAGGAAAGCTTTTGAATGGACTGAAGAGTGTGATAAAGCCTTTCAAGAGTTGTAGACCTACCTTAGCTCTCCACTCCTGCTGTCAAGACCAGTTCAGGAAGAAAAGTTATATTTGTATCTAGTCGTGTCGGAGTCGGCCATCAGTGCTGCAATTGTCAGAGATGAGGATGGTGTGCAGAAGCCAGTGTACTTCAACAGTATGGCCCTTCAAGAGGAGCAGAAATATCCTAAGATGGAGAAGTTGGTCTACGCTTTAATTCATGCCTCGAGGAAAATGAAATCGTACTTTCAAGCACACACTATGGTCGTCCTCACCGACTCCCCTCTCAGACAGGTCATCCATAAATCTGAGAGAAATCGGGTAGGTTGATGGCTTGGGCAATAGAGTTGGGGGAATTTGATATCATCTATCAGCCAAGAACGACCATTAAAGGGCAGACCCTAGTTGATTTCGTAGCCGAGTTCACGTGGGACGAGGCCGACGCAGAAGAGATTGAGACTTCAGCTTGTGAGCCAGAAAGAAGAATACGCCTCCCCCCGGCCAAGGCTGAGACGAGTACGGCAAGAGATAGAGTGACTGAAAATGAAGAAGAGAGATATCTTTTCAAGAATGGGACCCTGGAAGAGGGTACTTTTTCCAAGGAAGGTACTGTTTGGAATTCGTTTGTTGACAACTCTTCATGCGAAGCCGGAAGTGGAGCAGGCTTGATCGCGTCGGCCCCAGAGGGACTGACATCGGATATGCTCTGAGGTTCAGTTTTAAGGCCTCCAACAATGAGTCGGATGTGACACCCAGCCTAATTAAATACCGAGCGATCACTCCTTTATTAAATTAAAATCAAGGTGAACAGTTGGTTCATTCTTAGCATCACTGTCGCAAAAATAACTTTTCCAATTAAACACCCTAAATAATTAAGCTAAGTGTCAAAACCATTTGTGACCTTATTTCCATTTTATTAAATCCAATTATAAAACCTTTAACCATTAACATTTTAAGAGTCACACATTAAGTATGAGAATAGAAATGACCATTCAAGAGTTTAACCATAAATCATGAATCTCAACATTTAGAACACTAAAGGAAAACATCCTGCCAGTAACAAATCCTGAAATAAAGATACTGAAATTTAGAAGAATTACAATCTCTGACAATACCAACTAAATAATGGAAAAAGGGCGACACATGCCCCTGATGTATAAAGCTGAACTAGGAGTAGAGTCAACAATGAGGTCGTCTAAGCAATGGCCTGCAACTTCCACAAAAGCTACAACACGTTCCATCCAAAGAATCCTAAGCAAGACGCCCCTGTGGCTGGGCACCTGTAGTACATATATATATACACACAAGAGAGAAGAAATAACAACAAACGGGTCAGAGCCCGAATGTAAAATAGTTTTAAAAATAGTTTAGCAAGTATTTAAAATGCTTACCGGCTAATGCAACAGTTATATTAGTGTGCGACATTCTCTTGAGAATTCTCACCTCTCATCTAGTGTGCACGTCTATCGTACTAATGAACCCCATATATCTCTCTAACTTATTCTCTATAAGTTTTAACACGTGAAATTTAGGTTATGATATTCACTTTAGAAAGGTCTATATCTCTTCAAGATTTCTTACATCATTTAGAAAAATTCCGTATTGTTATAACATTTCCGAATACTTACAGTGAAGTTAATGAATTTCATACTTTACTTAACTACTATTTTATTCAGTAGAAAGTTCTCATATAGTCACACGTATATATATTAATTACTCGTATAATATATATACAAACAGCACCCCACATAAAATCTATGGTGCTAGACTTCCATATAAAAGTATATATATACCAATCACTCATAAATTATATATATACTATCGGCACCCCACATAAAAACTATGGTGCTGGCATACTCTGCTATCAAGTCCCCGTATCACACAAACTAAGGGGAATACTAGTTCGGAATCACTCTCGAACTGTATTAACACAAACACATACAAATGGAGGTGAAGCATAGTTCCAAGTCTCTAAGAGGTCAGTACATACCCACACGACTCTTAGGACCGTCTGACTATCGATCAGATAGCCTGTACCAAGGATATCTATCTTCTAGGGTACGAGTCAATATCCCCCATAAAGGCACATCGAGATAAGACTGTCCCAGCGCGGAAACCCCCGTGATAGCAAGTAGCCCGGGTACGATTTTTACACAGAAATAATATATGCACAATCACACCGTCATATATATAAATATGTATTCACACCCACATTATTAAATTAGGTATTCTCACGACCCATACTCATCATTATCCGTTATTACCCATTTTACTCAATTATATCTTATAACGGACTCATCCCTTTTATTCTCGTAATAAAATTATTCTCAACCCACTTCTCGTCTCTCGAAGTATTCTCTTTAACCAAGTACAATTTCAGTAGGCCCTCACTCGCCTTCTAATCCTACTTCTTAGTCATTTCGATTATTCAATCAACGCACATATGATTTCTAAAGTATGAATGTCTCCCCGTTTACCCCTTATTTCCCTTCACATTAAAGTTTTACTTAACGGGGTTTATCTCGACCCTACTGGTCCTTCATATGTCCCATTATGTTCTAGCAACCCTAATCAAGCTTTACTACGTATAAAATCGGATTAAGCTAACACGAGCAAAAATGTAGTTTTCCAGGAGGGGTCGATCGATCGATCGATCCATCGATCGATTGATGCTCTGGGCTCGATCGATCGATCAAGCAGTTATGCAGATTCTGCAGAAAACCCAGTTACGGGATTCTCACCCCAAACTCCTCCAAATCATCATGCTACAGTCCCGAACTCCCATCCAATTATACTATAAGTGTTGTATACTCATATAAACAACATCCTAAGTAACACATGCGAATTTTCATCATCTATAACACGATAAAAGGGTAAAAATCTTTATAAGTCTCAAGAACCCTAATTTTTCCTTTAACTTAGTTTCTTCCATTCTTTACCAGATTTTCAATCACTAATATCATGGAAATTCGTGGTTCAACCTCTACATGTGAAATGGATTTCCAGAAATATGATCTCTACCTCTACAACATGCAATTTTTGTCTTCAATTAACATTTTTCTTCAAAAACTCTAATTCTAATCAACCTAAGACTAATATAAAAGGATGCATTAACTTGATAAAAGCAAGATAGATACTTGCCTGGAAATTTTGTCTCTGATTTGTGGAAGAATTTGGTGTGGTCAAGATCCTCGTTGCGCGATCTACCATTTGGTGGTGACGGCGGTGCAATCGGAGGTGTTTTTGGCCTAGAACTCTTGGAGGGCTTCTCCTCTTCCTCTCCAAGGACCGTCATTAGTATTTGATTGTGTTAACCCTAGAAGATAACATTTGACATCTGATATAACCCTTGCAAATTCGTGGGTTTAATTACCCATAATTACCAAATGTCCAAAACGCCCTCCCGGGGTGGTAATTAAGCCTAAAAACGCCCTGAGACCCAAACTAAACCCCCGGGTACACTTTTCTGACTATTTCGACCCTTCCGGACACTTTGGCGCACTCAAAACGACCATACGAGCAACTTATAATTTATTCACTTTTATTAATTAACATTTAGTCCCGACACGACACAGGCGCGTCCCGACTTAGATTTCCATAATTGCCATTTCATTCACACGTGACAATATTATAAAATAAAACGCATATATTACTATACTCATCCAGTAACATTCAACAAATAACAAATTTCCAATAATTACTAACTATCGTCACGCTAGTAAATATTAAAAACAACATTCCGGATTAAAATTAAATTAATTTATCTCAATTAAATTTAATAAATCCCTAAATTTTAAAATCCATAAAAATACGGGGTATTACATACTCCCCCCCTAATAACGGAATTTCGTCCCGAAATTCGAAAAATAAGGCATACCAGGTAGCACAATTCTGGATATCCTTGTCAGTACGCAAACTATCTACATAGTACGGCGTTCAATCACTATAGTTCTTTCCTCACAACAAGTTTGTTTAGCATTCTTATTGGAGACACTTCACATGGTGTTCCCAACCGGCAACATTCGCATAGGTCACGCCTATACATTATAAATTTCTATTATCTCACTATTATTGGGAGGCCGCACCTCACTACATGTCAACTACTCGAATTTATTCATATACAAAACTCCCATTCTGAGAAAACCATACGAATTATTTGACCACTCTTGTTTGCCTAAAACAGTCGTGGAATTCCACCATAGTTATCAGATATTTTCTCGACCGATCCAAAAATTCTGATTATCTACTCACCTCTAAACATACGGAAGGAGAATAATCGTGGTTCTTCCATAACAAAACCTTAATAAGCACCTCGTACGCGACAAACAAGTACGAGTACTTCTACAGAGCATTCCTGAAATCATCGTACCAAGATTCAAAAATCTCCTTCACGTGGCAACACTAATCTTTTATCACCGTGCGCCTATTCCCTGGCTAAGGGTGATACGTCCTACTCGAAACGAAACCTTATCTCCGCTAGTTCCTGAAATCCCATATTAAAGGTGGGATTCACCAATCTCATCCTGATTCAGAAATTTATACTGTGCCGGACCATGCATTGGCGCGATCCTTCCTTTCAAAGGAACTCTGGGGCATACTATTTAATATTGTAAACCAGCCCAAAGGAATATCAATCACTTCCTTCTCGGCGACTTAATTCACATGTTCGGGATGAACCCTTGATCTTGTTTTGAGGATGGCAACCCATCCAAGGACTTTACCGACCTCTTCCAATTTCAGGAATTGTCGATAAACACAAAATTCTTTGGTTGATTCTCCTCTTTCAACCATACCTTACCTATGGGCGGTGCATGAAGAGACTATCACTACGTCCCGCTAAACATCGATTTTCCCTTGAAATGTCTCACATTAAGTGACACGTAATACTCCCCTTCCTTCCTTGGTGTATGCCGAAAGTTTCGACCCGTGCTCTTCTCTCCACGAAGCGCACTTCTGGATTTCTTATACCATACTAACATCATCACCCTTTGTATGTGCAAGTCGCTCTCACACTTGACTACTAACAACTCCGCTCCGAGTGTTCTTCATAATTATTTAATTCTGCTCCATTCAAGGAATACTCCTTCTTAAATGGCTTCCCACAGTCTTCCAATTCAAATTAGGGTGTGCTATTCTAATTGCACACTTATGTATGGATTATCGCCCCTCATGTGACGTTTAATCCACTCCATCACTTCCACTTCGTTATACTAGTCCCACAAACATATATTTCCACACGTCCATTTCTACATCCCTTCGACTCGGACGATTATAACATTAGTTAGCTAGGATGTCTACACACCCGATAAACCGTGCATACTTGCGTAAGCATCACATACGCTTTTCACCTAATAACCAATTCTTTGTTTTTCCCTAGTGCTCGCAACATGATTACAACACTTGGGTACTCTCAATCACCCTGAAAATCAAAATTTTTAAATCCTTCTTATCATCGTTCCACCCCTCAACTCGTGGGGATAACTTTCAATGCTTTCTTACCACAAAATCCGGCTCCAGTGGCCTTAAAACAAAATTCAACTTCCAACTTATATACATAATTACTTGATCCCATTTCGACCGGGGTACCGAACTCATGGACTAATGACCAAACGTCTCCCTATTTCCAACCTTACGCTAAGTTTCATGCGTGGGATGTCTCGCAAAGCGAAATCCAAACAAGGAACCCCCCCGATACACTACTATCTAGCATTGTCGGTTATCGAAATCCGTTAGGTCCTCCGTCCATAGCATGTACCCCTTTATTCCGTCTCTTGACGGAAAAGTTACATTTCCTCCCGTAATTACACTTAACAAAGAACATTTCACCAATTGCACTATCGTTCAGTATTGTTTGATGGTAATTGCATTCCATAAACCTCGAATACATACTATCGGAATTCTCGGAATTCCTCTCCCTAATAATAGGGGTATAACTCTTAACTCCCACATCTCTAGAGGATAGATATAACAATGCACTCTTCCTATTACCAAGTCTTGAGTGCTCAACATAATACTGAATTAAATCTTTTCGCTCAACGGTAAGCCCGATACACACTGAATCATAATGACAAAGTCTATACATACATCGACATCGAATATCTCGAGCATACTATCCCCTCCGAAGTCTCTAGGATAGATAATATAAGTGCGAGTTCGACCTTCTTTCAGGTGAAGCCTCGCCAGAACAAAAAATAAAAAATGCTGCACTAATGCAACCACTCCGATAGTCGTGCAATAAATGCCCACTATTTGTATTAACCATTCTATAACGTTTTAACAAAGATAATATCATACTCGCGTATCGCATCACTACAACGAGTAACCAAAAAATTTACATAACACTGTTAATATACTCATTCATCCTCCGCGGATAACACTAAAGAAGAATTCCGCTACGCTAGGGAAAAATATTCACATAAAAATGACGTTTATAATTACACGCATTAAACTCGTCTCACATGCTAATCTAGCAATGAACAAAATATGGTGACTCGCTCGTGTCGCATAAACACGCCGCATCCTCTGAGTATACAACTTATACTTCTACCTTGGCAATCGTCTTGACTGCACAAATGGTTTCCGGACGTAACACGTCTGCGCAAACCAAAACAAAGTTATTTGAATCGTCGTCCTTTACTTGGCACCGTATTCTTGTCCCTAATCTCACTTTGGAACATATTATCGCGAGCGATTTCACTCTTCACAAAATACCTCAACACATAATCCATTTACTACCTGTCCTACTAACCAGGTTAGGATTGTCCTTCTCTCGGACTTTAGTAGACTCGATTCCTGTTAGCTGCCTCGGTTATACCCTTAGCCTTTTAGGCCCAAAAGAACACGTCACTGTCTATAATAGCCCTTACTGAATTTACCCTCGCTTGGTAAGAATTTAACTATCCGAATCATTTAAATGGGTCCCCTGATGTATATCCACATCCCTTTGTGGTGCTACACCACCACCGTTGTATTCAGTCTCATTCTCGACTAAATTCTTCGTTTTTTTTTTTTTAGCTTCCCACACAAAGAAGCGTCATCATCTATATTGACAAAATACGACGTTGTCAACCTCTATATCGACCGTCCATCAGAACTTCCTCTTTGAGTGTTATCAACTATTACTACGAGTCAATCTCCCACTTGGAGTCGTTTCCTCCACTTGTATCTACGTCTCCCGATACAAAATTCGCTAACGGTTAAGACTCATATTCACCAATGGACTTCTGTCATGTCCTCCTGTGATGAGTTCAGGACAAAGTTCACTTATAATCCTGAACATGTGATGAAGGAACATACGACCAACACTGTGCCTAAGGTTCTCTTATAGACATAGCATTCTACTTCTAAAATTTGTGATTGTCTCCCATCATATAGCTTCGTTCCGACAACCAAGAAATATTTTCTCTAAATTTTCACTTTCAGTTAGCCACACTCCGCCCTATATCTACACCTTTGGATACTTTACCTCCTTTGGTAAACACATACAATTCCCGCATTTCTAGAATTTCCACAGACAGTTCTCTACCCGTTTTGTAACACGTTGGGTGAGTTTACTCTCTCGCACCTCATTCGATCATAGCAGTACTTGGAAATCATTGTTGCGCCTTAGTCGCCTTTTGAGTCATGGCTTCTCGTGCCCTAATGGAGGTGACCTCGACTACGGTCATCTTCCTCGAATGTATTTTACCACCTCAACTGATCCCGGCCTTCTGATGTCCGCTTAACTGTCCTCTTCTGACATCCGTCATCGCTCGGCACACGCACACATCCGAACGAAATTAGAATTCACTAATGTATACACATTATAGCAGGAGAACGAAATCTCATCAAAGAAATCGACAATCCTAAACATAGGGCTCTATACCAAACAAGGCAACGCTGAAAGCATAATAAGCCGCACAGATCCTAAAGGACACTAGAACCTGATGCTATGATACCACCTGTGACACCAAATATCGGGCGATCACTCCTTTATTAAATTAAAATCAAGGTGAACAGTTGGTTCATTCTTAGCATCACTGTCGCAAAAATAACTTTTCCAATTAAACACCCTAAATAATTACGCTAAGTGTCAAAACCATTTGTGACCTTATTTCCATTTTATTAACTCCAATTATAAAACCTTTAACCATTAACATTTTAAGAGTCACACATTAAGTATGAGAATAGAAATGACCATTCAAGAGTTTAACCATAAATCATGAGTCTCAACATTTAGAACACTAAAGGAAAACATCATGCCAGTAACAAATCCTGAAATAAAGATACTGAAATTTAAAAGAATTACAATCTCTGACAATACCAACTAAATAATGGAAAAAGGGCGACACATGCCCCTGATGTATAAAGCTGAACTAGGAGTAGAGTCAACAATGAGGTCGTCTAAGCAATGGCCTGCAACTTCCACAAAAGCTACAGCACGTTCCATCCGAAGAATCCTAAGCAAGACGCCCCTGTGGCTGGGCACCTGTAGTACATATATATATACACACAAGAGAGAAGAAATAACAACAAACGGGTCAGAGCCCGAATGTAAAATAGTTTTAAAAATAGTTTAGCAAGTATTTAAAATGCTTACCGGCGAATGCAACAGTCATATTAGTGTGCGATACTCTCTTGAGAATTCTCACCTCTCATCTAGTGTGCACATCTATCGTACTAATGAACCCCATATATCTCTCTAACTTATTCTCTATAAGTTTTAACACGTGAAATTTAGGTTATGATATTCACTTTAGAAAGGTTTCTCTCTTCAAGATTTCTTACATCATTTAGAAAAATTCCGTATTGTTATAACATTTCCGAATACTTACAGTGAAGTTAATGAATTTCATACTTTACTTGACTACTATTTTACTCAGTAGAAAGTTCTCATATAGTCACATGTATATATATTAATTACTCGTATAATATATATACAAACAGCACCCCACATAAAATCTATGGTGCTAGACTTCCATATAAAAGTATATATAAATCGCTCATAAATTATATATATACTATCGGCACCCCACATAAAAACTATGGTGTTGGCATACTCTGCTATCAAGTCCCCGTATCACACAAACTAAGGGGAATACTAGTTCGGAATCACTCTCGAACTGTATTAACACAAACACATACAAATGGAGGCGAAGCATAGTTCCAAGTCTCTAATCCTACTTCTTAGTCATTTCGATTATTCAATCAACGCACGTATGATTTCTAAAGTATGAATGTCTCCCCGTTTACCCCTTATTTCCCTTCACATTAAAGTTTTACTTAACGGGGTTTATCTTGACCCTACTGGTCCTTCATATGTCCCATTATGTTCTAGCAACCCTAATCAAGCTTTACTACGTATAAAATCGGATTAAGCTAACACGAGCAAAAATGTAGTTTTCCAGGAGGGGTCGATCGATCGATGAAAGGGGGTCGATCGATCGATCCATCGATCGATCGATCCATCGATCGATCGATCAAGCAGTTATGCAGATTCTGCAGAAAACCCAGTTACGGGATTCTCACCCCAAACTCCTCCAAATCATCATGCTACAGTCCCGAACTCCCATCCAATTATACTATAAGTGTTGTATACTCATATAAACAACATCCTAAGTAACACATGCGAATTTTCCTCATCTATAACACGATAAAAGGGTAAAAATCTTTATAAGTCTCAAGAACCCTAATTTTTCCTTTAACTTAGTTTCTTCCATTCTTTACCAGATTTTCAATCACTAATATCATGGAAATTCGTGGTTCAACCTCTACATGTTAAATGGATTTCCAGAAATATGATCTCTACCTCTACAACATGCAATTTTTGTCTTCAATTAACATTTTTCTTCAAAAACTCTAATTCTAATCAACCTAAGACTAATATAAAAGGATGCATTAACTTGATAAAAGCAAGATAGATACTTGCCTGGAAATTTTGTCTCTGATTTGTGGAAGAATTTGGTGTGGTCAAGATCCCTGTTGTGCGATCTACCATTTGGTGGTGACGGCGGTGCAATCGGAGGTGTTTTTGGCCTAGAACTCTTGGAGGGCTTCTCCTCTTCCTCTCCAATGACCGTCATTAGTATTTGATTGTGTTAACCCTAGAAGATAACATTTGACATCTGATATAACCCTTGCAAATTCGTGGGTTTAATTACCCATAATTACCAAATGTCCAAAACGCCCTCCCGGGGTGGTAATTAAGCCTAAAAACGCCCTGAGACCCAAACTAAACCCCCGGGTACACTTTTCTGACTATTTCGACCCTTCCGGACACTTTGGCGCACTCAAAACGACCATACGAGCAACTTATAATTTATTCACTTTTATTAATTAACATTTAGTCCTGACACGACACAGGCGCGTCCCGACTTAAATTTCCATAATTGCCATTTCATTCACACGTGACAATATTATAAAATAAAACGCATATATTACTATACTCATCCAGTAACATTCAACAAATAACAAATTTCCAATAATTACTAACTATCGTCACGCTAGTAAATATTAAAAACAACATTCCGGATTAAAATTAAATTAATTTATCTCAATTAAATTTAATAAATCCCTAAATTTTAAAATCCATAAAAATACGGGGTATTACATCGGAGTATTAGGCTCTGCTGGCGGGACTCTCCCTCGCTAGAGCATTGAATGTCGGCCAGCTCTTGGTTCACAGTGACTCTAGACTGGTAGTGAATTGGGGGTATATGAGGCCAAGGATGATCGAATGACCAAATACCTAGGAAGAGGAAAGGTAGCGCTGAAAAATTTCAAGGAGGTGAAGCTAAAAAGGATCCCTCGGCTAGACAACAGCCGAGCCGATGCCTTAGCGAGATTAGCCTCCTCCACCAGGACAGAGATCAGAAGGTCGGTGTCGGTGGAGATCCTGCATCGGCCGACCATTGAAGTAGAGGGTAGCGCTGTGGAGTTTTGTTTGAACTTGAACTTGGGAGCTTCATGGATGGACCCTATCATCCGATACATCATAGGCGGGGAGTTACCCGATTCAAAATTGAGAATTAGAAGTTGAGGTACAAAGTGACGAAGTTCTCCATCATAGGACAAGTCCTATGCAAGAGAGGATTCCTCCTCCCCCTACGCAGATGTGTCCATCCGACTGAGGTAGAGTACATTTTAAAGGATGTGCACGAGGATCTTGCTCCAGCCACATAGGAGGAAGATCATTGGGAAAGAGAATTGCCACTCAGGGATATTAGTGGCCGACACTGGCCAAGGATGCAGTTGGATACGTGAAGAAATGTGACAAGTGCCAAAGTTTCACCACCATTCCCCATCAATCTCACTAGCCTCTGACTTTTATCACTTCCCCCTGGTCATTTGTAGTTTAGGGGATTGACTTGGTAGGACCGTTGCTAAGGGCTGTGGGTAATTACCGATATCTGATAGTAGCTATCGATTATTTTTCGAAGTGGGTGGAGGCTGAGGCGATGATCACCATAACAGAGAAGAAAGCCTTTCGATTTATTTGGAAGAACATTATTTGTAGATATGGCCTGCCAAACACTTTGATTTCAGACAATGGGAAGTAGTTTAAGAATATATCTTTGGAGAAGTATTGCGAGAGGGTTGGCATTAAGCAGTTCTTTTCAACTCCTGGCTGACCCAAGACCAATGGGCAAACAGAGGTGACGGATATGACAATTCTATATGGAATCAAGAAAAAACTGGAAGATGGACTGAAGAGGTGCACGCCGTCCTATGGGCCTATAGGATGACGGAGAGAACACCAATGGGGGAGACCCCGTTCATGCTGCCCTATGGTTCAGAGGCTGTGGTGCCGACAGGGATTGGTCTCTCAACCCACAGAGTCCAGACATATGGCCTAGAGGACAATATTGCAGAACGCAGACTGGATCTGGACCTAATAGAAGAAAGAAGGGAGGATGCTGAGGTTAGGCAAGCTGCCTAACCTTTTCCATTCCATTATGTTCAGTGCAATATCTTTGGTTAAGCCACATGATATCATGTCATTTTTTTTAATACCCCACTAAGTCAATTTAGGTCTACCTCAATCCCTTGTGTTTCCATCAATGCTAACTGAATTACTCTTCCTTATAGGGGCTTGTTTATGCTCTAACAATTAATAATTTTGTAAATTAATAAGTTTTTGAGAAAACAATTTTGTTCAAGGGAGATCAAATCAATGATTTTTGTTATTATTAAGTAATAATATTTCAAATAATATGGAATATTATCAATTCTTAGGATTAATTTTTTAATTATATATATCATATGTGATAAAAGTATTAAGCACTCTTGATTAATGTTTTTTTTTCTCTTTGATTCTACTACTCCTTTCAACCCACCTTCTCTTATACGATTATCTCTCCAACATATATTAAATATATTTAAAAATCTATATTTCTTCTTCGCTCCTAACTCGCTATGGAATTTATATTATCACCTTAAATATATATACATACATTTTAATAATTAATAGTGATTTAAACACATTAATGTCAGAGCATATGCTGCATGTCACAATATTTATTAAAAAAAAAAAATCCAATCAGGTTAGTTATTCAATTGTTGTTCCTTTTCATGTTAAAATATTCATCTTCTTTATTCATGTTGGTAATTGAATATTTAATAAAAAGTTAGCAATGGCAAAGATGAAATCGCAAAATAAGTCTATTAATGTTCGAATTTTCTTTAAATTTACATATAGCACAATATTATTATTTTTTCACATATTTCTTATTTACTTAATCAATCAAGGCTTACATTTAATTTTTTAATTATCAAATATTTGAGATATTTCTTAGACAAAAACTTTTTTAGTTATTTCTATATATAAAAAATTGTAAACTGTCCGTGCATCACGCAAACTGCAAAATTAGATATATACGGGCTATTGGGCGCACACATCATATTGAGACTTAAAAGTAAAAATAAGTTAAAAAATAACTTGTATATGTAATGTAAGTATTATTTTGCATTGATATATCCGATAGCCTAGTTTTTCTATACGCATTATCACATACCTTAAGTTGTAAAGTGTAGATTATATTTTAAAAGCCATTTCATCTATGTGACACCCTGCCTAATTAACCCCGGGTGATTAGTCCTAAATTAAATTATAACAGGCTTCTCAGTTGGTTCATTCTTAGCATCACTGTCACCTTTTTAATTACCAGTGTTCTAAAAAACGCGTACGCCAAGTTTTGGCCCTAGGCGTGGTCAACGTGTTTTGGGGCAAGGCGTGAAAAAACGCAGGTTTTTTTGGGGTAAGGCGTGAAAAAACGCGAGCTTTTTAGAAGTAAGGCGTGAAAAAACGCAATTTTTTTATTTATTTTTGTATTTTAAAAAGATAGTATTTTAATTTACAAATATTTAGACATATTTTTAAGGTATGTATCATTTTAGTATTTTTAATAGCCTTGTCATAGTAAAAAAATATTAAAATATATTAAAAAAGGCCTAAACGCCTTTTCACGCCTTTTTACGCCTAAGGCCCGCCTAGGCTTCTAAGGCTTAAGGCCACGCCTAGGGCACGCCTCGCGTTTTTTAGAACCATATTAATTACTAACCACCTAAGTGAGAAAATTAGACTGGTGCCAAGTTTTATCGTTCATTAATCTAATGAAATACTCACGCAGAAACAAATTAATTTAAACAATCACAATTAACTGAAATCAACCATTCACATCTAAATAACTAACCGAATAAACCATCGGCTCAAATCCAACAAAAGTAAAGACAAGTAATAAATCTCAACAAGTCTGACATAAGTACTGAATAAACTGTGAGCGACATGATCGAATAACTGATAGGAAATCTCTACACTAGAAATGAAAAGAACGAGGCGCCTATCAAACTCCCGCAACATCCACATATGCTGCAGCAACGGATCCCTGGAATGAGTCAAGCCTGGCGTTCCTGTGGCTGGACACTTAAAAGGTTTTTAAAAGTTTTTTATAGCAAGGGTTTGAACCCAAAAGATTTGGAAAACATTTAGCAAATGATTAACTTGCAGTAATAAATATGTATGCATGCTCTTCATATTTTAGTTAGTGCCGCACTTCCTTGAGGACATTCTCACCCCTCCTCTAATGTGCACTACTAACGCCTGAATTAATTTACCTAGTTATTTATCCCATGACTAGATAACTAATATAGCCCCTTACAACCACCCTACTCTAACCGAGTATGCCATAATTATGATTTGTAAGTTATTACTAACACTAACTTAATTAATCATTCCCCTTTTTTAATTCATATAACTTTCACACCCATTATACATATAATACAATTCACGGTCTGTATCAATTAACCCGTATATAACTATTTACCAAATTATATACGTATAGTCATATTACAACATGCACAAATATGCTGAAATAATAATTAATAATGAACATCCTCCCGAGTAATAACTCACCGGATGTATATCCTTTAAAGTGCTATCCCACTAGGTATATTCACATAACCTAGTTACCCCAAGTCAGAATCGCTCACGAACTTGGTTAATACATAAATATTGGAGGCAGTCATATTCCTTCCCTGAAAGTGAGATGCCCCTCACCCATATAATGGACGCTATGACCTGGGATTATACTCGCCCTACTCCTCAAGCTAGGGGATTCATCCACTACGCGCAACCTCCCCCTATAGCACTAGAGTATATACAATACTAATATCTAGCCACTGATATTAATGTACACACCATATATATACTATCGCACACCGTATATATATATAAATAAAAATGCCCCGGCTATACCGTGTACTAAGTCCGTAACACAAGCCCCTACAATTTATTATGGGTTTATGGCCCACTCTGATTATTAATTAATTTGCATATTAATTAATTAAATTACTTTTGGTGTCGCCCCAACCAATATATTCGGACTCGCTCTCTTGGCACGAAATAAAACTATCCCGTGTCTAAATCCCGACTCCAAATTATTTAGCTTTCACTCTAAATTAATTCAACGCCTTGGTATCACTCAACCATTATACCCGGACTCGCTCACTCGATCCGTATTTAATTATTTCGAAATATTCTTCCCAATATTTAACCATAGCGTGTCACACATAAATTCTCTCCAATCCCAATTATTTTTCCCTCACAATTAATTTGATTGTATCTCCTATGTTTATTTCTCATTAAAGAAGGTTTGGGAAGAAGTTTTTAATTAAATTCACCTTATATATATAAACTGGCCGAACTGGCAGAATTCCCCGACCATCGATCGATCGATCCCCAACCATCGATCGATCGATCGAACAGGTCTTCGTCTTCCCCAGGTCTCTGTTTTAGCCATGGACGAAAAACTCCAATCTCCAACTTCTTCTACAGTCTAACCAAAGTCTTCTCATCAATAAAATACATCAAGAACCTTGTAAGGAACCCCCATAAAGTCCCCAAACCCCGTTTAATTTACGTTCTCTATTGTTTATCTAAATTGGGGAAAAACCCGTATTATTTAGGGGTGTTCGCGGTCCAGTCCGGTTCGGTTTTAAGTTTTTTTTTTGGACCGTCGGTCCTCTAAAAAAATGGACCGAGACCGGACCGATAATGTCGGTTAACCGACCCTAGTCGGTTCGGTTTTTTATAGGGTCGGTCCGGTCTAACCCGTCGGTCCTCACATTAATGAATTACATCATTTATAATAGTACAAATATACCCGAGTCTATTTTTTTCAAACATTAAAAACTAAAAAATATCAAAATTTGCGATTAAAACAAACCTACTATTGAATTAAACTATAATTTAAACTAATAAAATATTGAAATATATACTTTTACTATTTATTTATCTTATATATATACATATATATGTAAAAATATATTATTTTATATACAGTCCGTCCGGGTCGGTCCTAATAGGGTTTTTGAAACTGTAAACTGTGGACCGGACCGACTAAGTCGGTCCACCAAAAAAATAAACCGAGACCGGACCGATTAAGAAAAAAGATAAAAAAAAAGGGTCGGTTCGGCTCGGCTCGGTTCGGTCCATCGGTCCAGTCGGTTTTTTGAACACCCCTAGTATTATTCGTTAATCCATCTCAACATCAATTTTTTATCTCAAATTCGTTTCCAACTCGTCTGGGTCTACACATCTTACTAGATATATACAAATCTCAGATTATACACATCTTACTAGATATATACAAATCTCAGATTATACATAAATTTCTACACAAATTCGAAATCAGGAGATTGATTTACAAAAACCCCATTTTTGTACCCCCTAAATCCCAAAACGAATTTTGATTTCTCACATCACATAAATATGAATCATAATGCGAATTAGAAGCTATAGCAAGTTAACCACTTGCCTTATGATTTCGTAGGGTCTGATTTGAAGTTATGAATTCCAAGGTTGAAGATGAAATTCCCTCTTTTGGTTCTTTCCTTTGTCCCCCAAATTGCCTTTAACTGCCTCTTAGGTTTCCTCTCCCACTAAGTGTTTTCTAAACATTAATCAGTCGTTCGCCTTTTCCTTATAATTAAGTAATTAGGCTTAATTCCGTTTTTTGCCTAATGGGCCAAGCCCAAGTGACCCAAATGCCCCTGTGTGGGTCCGGTTATATCTAAAAACGTCCCGTGACCCGTTTACTACCCCCGGGTATACTTTTCCGACCATCTCGGCCCATCCGGACTCAACCGTACATTCAGAATTGGCATCCGAATTAATTTATAAAAATCCTTATCTCACACCCAAATTAGTCCATTCCGACTCCCGGCTGAGATAAGTACATACCCCGTCACTAATACCCGAAATGACGTAAATGAATTATTACTATTCACTTAGTAAATTAAATCTCCCTAAATATTAACCATTTACTCTTCGATTAATATTTAAATAAATATTATCATAATTAATTCAATTAAATTACGACATACAAGTAATTCAAAATTTCCCGAATTAATTAAATATTAAAAGCACAAAAATACGGGGTGTTACAATCTAAAGCTAGTATTGTTTACCTATCTTGAGTTTTCAAAGATTTGAGGCTCACATGGTTATTTGATGAAGATTTGTGTCACTAAAGCAATTCAGTATTCAACCAAAATATCGAAAAGCATGTATCAAATATGATGCAGGAGTATACATAAGTATTCAAAATACATGTCTAGTTACAATTACATAAAAAACATATTTTTCTGGAAAACATTTTACAACAGACGATGCTTCCACTAAAAATTGGCATCCCATTACTACGCCTTCATCTTATTATTAGTATTATTTTTTTTTAATTTTTTATTCTTAGATCCTTTACCTATGAATGAAAAATGTGTTTGTGCACACAACTGATGCAAATGGGAAAAACTGATAAGAAACAAAATTATTTGATCCAAGTCAATAAAAAAAATAACAATCCAAACATTTATTTTTGAAAAATAAACATTATGAACCCCCACTGAAAACAACAACGTCAAAGAGATGTGCCGTGGATCCACTTCCATCATCTTCATAACATAACTTAGACAATTCATTAAACACCTTGACTGCACCGTTGATTACTGAATATAATTAGAGAAATTGTGGTTCACTGCTAGGACGAAGAGATAAAGAGGCAATGAAGCACAGTTAGTCCCGTGATAGCTTGTGTATATAAAGATGAAACTGTGATTTTAAAAGCAATGCACAAAGACGAGAAATTTATACTCCCTTCGTCCCAAATTAAGAGTCCCTATCCATTTTTTGTATAGATTAATTATACGCCAAATCAATGGCCATGATAAACACTTTGTTCGCTATTGTGAAATATGTTTCGTTTATTATGTCCAAAAAAGAAAGTGGACTATTAATTTGGGCCGGCCAAAAAAGGAATAGCGGACTCTTAATTTGGAACCTAGGGAGTATATTGAGTACAAAAAAATTACTGGATAAAACTCACAATGACGAAACTGGGGTTACATTCTAAATCTATTTATTTTGATTTAGTCTCAGCGTGAACAAGAACGGAACTGTTGGTAGGCTGAATATTTGAGGACTCACTCAATGTTGACCTCAATTTCTTGTACCTTATGACCTTGAATGCTTATTCATGAACACAAGGGTGAACTCTTGAGGAAACTGCTATGTGAGGCAACATTATTTTTTTTCCGTGACCAGGAATTTTTCATGAACTCTTGCTGCTCTTTCTCTGATGACTTATGTACTTTGTGTGCTCCGAACGACGTGTATTAAACCATCAATTATATATAGGCTACCGTAGAAAACCTATGGGTTCACAAGTGGCGAGCTTCTAATGGACTTAAGAAACCTGGATTCAATCCCCAAATAATTTCTTTAGCCATTAATTATGAATTGCTCCATTAGAGATCTATAAATACACTCTAAACCCTCATCTAAAATTATTATTTTTAACTACATGTTCTTGAGACATGCAAAACAAGTCCCCACTTTAACATTACAGATAATTATTAATGAAATTTAATTACCGAGAATTCTATTTCATTAACACATTATCCCTGTGTAGCTTCTCCATAAACTTCTTTAATACATCGCATTAACATAATTCACCAACTGATTTTGATATGATTACAACTTGTAAGAAACCTCAATATCATGCATCTCACTCTTTGACAAGTCAAAAGAATAAATGTGCACAACCAATGGCCATTAACATCTCCAGATTAATAGGCTAACAAATCTCATAATGACGTGGTGTGTATTAACACAAAGTTTACTAGTAAAATCATTTGATATGAACTGGTTCCAATTCTATACTCGAAGATTGTACTTCAGACATAATGTCAATGCGTAATTTATGTTACATAGGGAACCGATGATCTGATGTTGAATTCTACTCACCAGGTAGTTTATAGTGCAAAATAAAAGACACACTGCATTAAGTATATCAATAGGAAACTGCATACATACCCACACATATCTCATTAAAAAGGGTTAAACTGTTTCGATTAATGAATAATTAAATCGAAATACTAACATTATTACATAAATGCATGACTATTTGTATACATCCTTAACAGTCTCCTACTTAGGCTCAAAGTCATGTTGTTATGCATCCAACCCCATCCCTTAGATGTGAGTATTAAAAGTCTTGGTGCGTAAGTTCTTTGTGAAAGGGTTTGCTATGCTCTTCTCTGACGCAATTTTGGTAATTGTGGCATCACCCTCTGCACGATTTATCATATTATGTGATATATACGCTCAATGTGATTTTCCTTGTTATATGACTCTTACTACTTTGAGTTAGCACTTGCTATGCTATTACCACAATAGAGTGTAATAGTCGATTTTTCCGACGGAGATACCACTCTTAGATCCATAAGAGAGGCTCCGCGGCAAACGGCCTCCTTGGCTGCTTCGGTCTCTGCCATGTGAGCCTCTACGGTGCATGGTTCAAAGTATCGGCCGAGTTGACTCGGTACCGGCCGAGTCAACTCGGAATCGGAGGGTAGCGATACGATACCGAGAGGCGTTTAAAAAAAACATTGAATTGTGTTGCCTCGTCGAGATATCGGCCGAGACAACCGATTCCGAGACGCCTCGCCGCGATATCGGCCGAGACAACCGCTATATCGGTCGAGATGACCGATTCAAACAACACATTTTTTTTGGTAGCCCTCCAAAACATTTTTTAATTTTGTTTGTAAAAAGATGTCAAAAATACGTTTTGTAAGACAATTCTTTGTACATTTTTTTATAAAACATTTATTTGTACAAAAAAAAATGTATACGCTTTGTAAGACATTTCTTTTTACATTTTTTACAAAACATTTATTTGTACAAAAAAAAAATGTTGTGAAAATTATTGTGACCTTATATAATTTTTCTGAGTAATATGGAAAAAAATTTGCATCATTATTTGAACATTGTCATATTTTCTTTTATTTTTTGATAGAATTTTATTTTTTACCATATTTCTTCATTGTTGAATATATATTGTAACATTCACAGAAACACGGCCTATATAAGTTATCCACACATAGTTGTCAAATCGTGAATCGTTTACCCCCCGAATCGCGAATCGCGAATCGAATCGTGAATCGAACCGGTCGAATCGGAATCAAATGATAAAAATGAAATAAAACATACGTAAATGGGATTTGACACTATAGAATTGGTAATTAAGCAAAATATGACAAAAACCTACTCATAGCACATGATAATATACCAAAATATAGCCCAAAAATTAACCATAGCACATGTTCTCAATTGTTTTAAGCTTGAAAATGTAAAAAACAAAAATAAATCATAAAAAGTCATCATCAATGATCATTCTTCTTCATTCATCATCATCATCAAGGCCCAAATCACCATCATCGTCGTCATCATCATCCTCCTCTATGATAATTTGATCTCCCCCTTCTTCAAATTCCTCTTCATCCTCATCATCGTCCTCATCATCAAGAATTTCAATATCATCATCTACCACTTGTTTGCCTTTTCCCTTGGCATTTAAATTCCTTGGCCCTATACAACACAAAATAATTTTGACATATATTAACAATAAGATTAGCATATATATATATTAGTAACAAATAAACGATGATTATAATAATTCCACATATTTTCACCTCGCTTCCTCTTTTTGCTAGGCCCTTCATCTTGGAAGCATTCGTGAACATCCAACCATGAATGGTCGGTGGGAAGACATGGTTCTTCTATATCCCTCTCAGTGATCCACTCATCATCGTCCTCCATATCGGATAGACAGATTGGATCGAAGTCACCACATTCTCTCCTTTGCTCTCGTCTGATTTCAAGTTGAAGATTATACTTCACGAAAACAAGAGCATTCAACCTTTGTTGCTCCAAACGATTTCTTTTCTTGGAATGCACATGATCAAATGTGCTCCAATTTCTCTCACAACCTGTCGCACTACATGTGAGACTAAGAACTCGTATAGCAATCTTTTGAAGCTCCGGTACATCTTCACCAAAACTTTCCCACCAATTGGCTACATAAACAAAATAATATAAAATTTCAGCAACATATAAATTAACATAAAAAAATCAGTAACATATAAACTCACCGGGTTGTTTTTTATCTCTCGTTAGCGTTGCCGAACTTCTACCGAACAATCCCGCACACGTTTTAAACTTATCCATTTGCTCTTGTACGGTGATAATTGTATCGGTGTCCGAACACATCCTCTCTATAGTGTCATACAAACCACGCTTCACCTCTCTATCGGCCTTAAAGTCATCACTGAAGTGAAATCTTCAAATATAAACAAAAAATATATTTTAGTCCTTTATATAATATAAGTTAGAATATAATTGAATTTTCAAGTAAAGAATTTAATATAAATCATGCTACCTTGGGTTTAAATAGTATCCCGCGGCATGAAGTGGCCTATGAAGTTGGAGATCCCACCTCGTATCAATTATTTTCCAAATCTTCATATATCTCCTCTCAACATGATTAAAATTAATCGCAATTTGCTCCTTCGCCCAATCCATAGCTTCATATATGTAACCCATTGCCGGTTTTGCATCTCCATCAACAAGCCTCAAAACTTTGTAAAGTGGATGTACACTTTTCAAACAATATTTAATCGCTTTCCAGAAATTTGTGTCACCTAAAATGATACCCTCCACTTTCTTCGCATCCACCTTGTTGGCAAAAGTTCCATTCATCCAATCAACCGACGTAAACATACGCCTCAATGCCCCTTTATTTTCTCCAAAACTCTTCAATGTGAGAAAGGAAGTGGCAAATCTAGTTGCTCCCGCTCTAGTAAGTTCCCTCTTATTTGAAAATCTTCTAAACAAATCAAGCACCCATGTATGCCTATAAATATACACGGTAACTTCTCTTGCCTTGGTAATTGTGTTTTGAAATATAGGCAAGTTACCAATGTCGGTAAGCATCAAATCAATCAAATGGGCGGTACATGGGTTCCAAAATAAATTCTTTCTTTTCTCTTCCAATAACCTCCCCGCGGCTACATATGCCGATGCACTGTCCGTCACCACTTGCACAACATTTTCTTCCCCAATCTCTTCCACCATACTATCAAGCAACTCAAACAATCTCACCGCATCCTTAATGATCGAGGAGGTGTCCACGGATTTAAGAAAAACCGTCCCGCTTGGGCTATTCACTAAAAAGTTAGTGAGCGATCTTGATTTTCCATCGCTCCACCCATCCGACATTAAAGTGCACCCCGTTTTTTTCCATTCCTTTTTATACCTCTCCAACAAGCTATGCACATTTTCCACTTCCTTTTTCAAATACGTGACCCTAGCTTCATGATAGCTAGGGGGCTTCAATCCCTTTCCATAGTCTCCAACTGACACCAACATTTTTTTAAAAAGTGGACACTTCACAAGATTGAATGATAGAGCATTCTTATAGAAAAACCTCAATATATCCTTACACACCGGCTCCCTATCCTTTAGCATTTGATTCATGGTTAGTTGTTTACCCTTTCCCCCACCCCCCCTAATAACAAACCTATCCATTCCCCCTTTCGCCTTCCCCGTCGAACCTCCCTCATCATCGTTCCCCCCTTGAAAGCATTCATCTTCAACAATTGCTTGACTTTGATTGCTACCAACCGTGGAAGTAGTATTTTGACACAAATACTCTTGAAAAAATAATCTAACGGCCTCGGGACATTGTTCACACATACTAGTATCGCTATGAGTCCCGGCAAAATGTTGTTTCATTCGGAAAACTCCTCCCCATTTTATTGCTCCACAATAGTTACATTTCAATTGCATTCTATTGTTCTCATTCACCTTGGTGCAATGAGCCCAAGTTGGATCGTTTTCTTTCTTGCTCTTTGACTTTACCATTTTGATTTTCAAAGATCAAACAACCTACAAATCAATATCAATTTATTTAATAAACAACTCAAACAATAACTAAAAAATTTAAGCAAATACAACAAATATAACTAAAAAAAATATGGTTTTATAAAACATATGCAAATAAAACATATGGTTTTATAACTAAAAAAAAAATAGGTTTTATATGTGTTTTTTATGACTAAAAACAGGTTTTATATATGGTTTTATAACTAAAAACAGGTTTTATATATGGTTAACTAAAAAAAATATGGTTTTATAACTAAAAAAACAGGTTTTATATATGGTTTTGTAACTAAAAAAAAAAAAGGTTTTATATGTGTTTTTTATAACTAAAAACAAGTTCTTTATATGGCTTTTATAACTAAAAAATATGGTTTTATAACTAAAAAAAAACAGTTTTTATAACTAAAAAAAAAATAGGTTTTATGGTTAACTAAAAAAAATATGGTTTTATAAAAAAAAACAGGTTTTATATACGGTTTTTTGTAACTAAAAGAAGGTTTTAGTTATGGTTTTATAACTAAAAAAAATATGGTTTTATAACTAAAAACTAAAAAACAAAAAAAATAAATAAAAACATAAATTACTTGTGATTTTATAACAAAAAAAAGCCCAATTATGGTTTTATAAGTAAAAAACAACAAAATAACTGAGAAAAACAAAAAAACGTATGGTTTTATAAGAGAAAAATAAAAAACGTAAGGGCCAATATGAGGGAAACAAAAACCGTATGGTTTTTAACCCAAAAAAAAAAAAAAAGGCAGCCGTAAGGATCGTAAGAGAGAAACACCAACAACAAAATCAAATAAACAACAAAAAATAACAAACTTACCTTCGATTGAGAAGAAAAGCAGCCGGAAGTGCTCGAATTGGCTGAAATAAAGGATTTCGGCAAGAGGGTTTGGTAGAAGTAGGGTTTTTTTGGCCGTAAGGTATGTTATGTTAAATGAGTTTAAAAAAAAAAAAAAAAGAACGTGTGCTGAACACGTGGGTGAAAAAGGGCCCAATTTATGAATCGGTATAATGGCCGATTCCCGATTCTGAATCGAATCGTACGATTCTGTATCGAATCGTACGATTTTTTGTTCATATCCGATTCTAACTTTGATTCGAATCGTTTTAGCATGGAATCAAATCGAATCGTCCGATTCGAATCGCGAATCGGACGATTTTGACAACTATGTATCCACATAACATATACATGCAGAATAATTTTACACACTTAAGATTAAATTAAACAATTGCAATAAAATTATAGTGTCACTAATATAAAACTAATAACATTCACCGTACATAAAAATATTTGAACTTGGAACAAAATATCCTATCAAAATATAATTTCACATAATGCTGTCCAAAAATGGAAGAGACAAAGATTGAGGGAAAAAAGAATCCCCTTAAGTCTAGTCTCGTCCATGAATATCAAACATCCTCCTACATAAATTAAAATCAACAATTAGTCACTAATACGTAATTATTTAGAGATTTTAAATAATTAAAAATAAAAATAAAATTAGTACGTTAACAATATGCCAAGTCCGCCGCACTTCAGAATAACTAATTGTACAATGTAATGTATATTAAATAATGGTTTGAACATATCTGATTGGTACATATTGTTAATCTTATTTTTTTAAAATTTTATATATTTTTTTCAGAATTTTTCGCGCTCTCTAAATAGCGTATCTTTATGTATCGCCCGATATCGCGACCGATACTGCGACTGGGTTGAAAATCGAGTGTCCGATACCGAGACTTTGAACCATGTTATGGTGGGATCAAGGCTACTTGATACTCCTTTAACTGATCCTCTACCTCCCAATGTAAGCACATATTTTGAGGTAGACTTCCTAAAATAATTATTTGATTGAAAATGTGAGTTGTATACCTAATGTGCATGAGATTATTGCTTGGTAAATCAACATATAATCTCTAATCTTCATGTACTTGAGTATGTGTTTTACCGTATTCAACATATAATCTCTGGTTTAAACCAAGAACTGTTGACCATTCCAATGACAATATAGATGTCCGATTTTGTGGATAACTTAGCGTACACTAGACTTCTTATTGCCAAAGCATACAAAATTGCTTCATTTCCATGCTTGAAAGTTGAATAGACATATTCCGTGCTTGAAAGAGAGAAACCTTTTTATGAGATCGTGCATGGAAAACTTGGCAAGAATGGAATCAATATTAGTAGCTTGTGATAAGCCCAACATCCATTCTTGAGGCCCCCGCAAAAGGTTGATCCTAAGAATGTGACATGATTCTTCACGCTGGATTTCTAAGGAGTATAGTCCTCGTGAAATAAACTTCCAAAGGGTATAGTTAGTACCCCTAATCATCTATAAATTTATGATCTTCCGTCATTGAATGATAATGATTCCTTTGTTATCATCTTCACCCTCCTGTCCCTGTTTAAAAATTCGTTCAATATATTCGCCACTTGGTTTCAGCCACTCTCAGTTTATACAATTTTTCACTTCTCCTTTTTGAATTTGCAATACCTTTGCAAAGCTTCCATAATGTCTCTGAAATTTCTGCAGCCAAAAAGTCGCAGAAGAAGCATGGTTTCTAGAATCTTTCTCCTCTATTGAAACCCTATTCTTCTTAAAATTCTCGCTGAAATCTGGAGCATATATCAACACGTTTTTGGGACTAAATTTTGTATACCTTCTGCTCGATCTTGTTCGTCTCTCATGGTGTTTGTATACAGAGTCTCGATCAGTGTTTTTTCTCTCTTGTGACTTCCACTCTTCTCGCCTGATCTCTGCACAATATAAGGAATGTGCACCATATTTTTGCCATATTTATACGGACCTTTGTAATACGCCAGTTCAAATGGTAAGTGCTGGAACAGAAAAGGTGAAGGAGCCTTTGCACGAACAAGAACTCTGGCTGCAAATCTTAGAACAGTATCCTTGGGAAAAAGAGTTCAAAGAAATCGTAGGACCCAGATTGCGAACAAGGCCCAAGAAGAGAAGAGAAAAGAGAAGAGAATTAAGAACGAAATGTGAGACAGCATAATTGAATCAACGTGGCAAGATTCAGAAGAAGATGAGAAAGCCCGTAAAAAATAAGCAACAAAGCTGACGCTGACATCGTCTCTCTCTCTGGAACAAAAGAAAACCAAGAATGCAGTTAAACAATATCTGAAGGGAGGCAAGTGTAATTTACCCGATATCTTACTAGCAGCTTATATATATGCATATAAAGTCGTTAGTAAAATATTTTACAGAAACCTCAGTTACCTATTATTCAAACGGGTTGACATGTTAGTTGATATCCTGAAATTAAATATGGATGAATTGAGTAATCACTTCACGGGTATGTTTTTTTAGACTTCTTCAAAATAGCTTGTATTGATTTGGAAATTATTTTGTTTAGACCAAGTATTTCACTGTATCTGATTCATTTGATTTATACTTGATTACCTCATCACTGGCCCTCAAATGTCAAATTGTTATGTATTGTTTAGAAGCATCCAATACTAACTAATTGCATGGCACATCGACATTTATACTCTTCCATATGAAAGCTATTCGCTTTATGTACAGGTTTTATCAACTCGTCTCGGGAGAAAGCCTGAGGATATTGTAAAGTTAGATGCAAATGAAAACCCATATGGTCCGCCTCCAGAGGTATACCACAAGAAGTTTGTATATGAATACGTCGCAGATATATTCTTGGACTTTCTAATTATATAATCCACCCCCTGTAGTTGTGTGCACCACGTTGAGTGTGAAATGTTATTTTTGTCTTGAATATACTTATTCATATATTTGAAGGTTTTTGAAGCTTTGGGAACGATGAAATTCCCATATATTTATCCCGATCCTGAAAGCCGTAGATTGCGTGCTGCTCTATCTGCGGATTCTGGCCTTGAATCTGAATATATCCTCGTAGGATGTGGTGCAGATGAGCTCATTGATTTGATTATGCGGTCAGTGATATTTATAAATATAAATATATTGTGCTTAGTTTTCAAACTAACCTTAGTTTTATACTTGGCACAATCTACTTGTGACTTCGAACCTTTTTTAATTATCGTTTTACATATTTTATTCTTGAATGTTTTCTATTTTTTATTTCTTACTTGTTTTTATATACTGCAGGTGCGTATTGGATCCAGGTGACAAAATTTTGGACTGTCCCCCAACCTTTACAATGTATGAATTTGATGCCGCTGTTAATGGTGCAATTGTAATCAAGGGTAAAGAAACTTTGTGCTTTTTATTATTTCATCTTCATTCGAATATGGATTATTTACACTTCGGGGTCCAGCAGTTATGTTATGTGCAATTTTAGTCTGGGGTCTAAAGTTTTGCGTATTTGCACTTTGGTGTCCATTTTCATTTTTAGTGATGCTTCTGAGAGAAAAAAATGTCGCAAAAATAATAAAAAACGCCTCAATAAGTGAAAATGGACCCCAAAGTTTAAATATGATTTTGAGTTTGGACCCTAGATTAAAAATACACATAACAACTTGACCCCAAAGTTCAAATAACCCTTCAACTATTTGATACTGTGTTATTTCCCTTCCTTTGGCCATGGTTCCTGGCATTATACTCCAAGATCCCATCCTCAACATCTGCCTTATGTATATATATATGTATGTATGTATATATATATATATGTATATGCTGTTAAGGCTGTACATTACCATTGACATATTGTTGTCATGTGTAACCTCCTTTACTGTTTCATGTAACCTAGCAGTACCCCGGAAGTCAGACTTTAGCTTGGATGTAAAACTGATTGCTGAAGTTGTTGAGCAGGAGGGACCAAAGTGCATTTTTCTTACTTCTCCCAACAATCCGGATGGGAGGTAATTAATTATTGTGTTCATATTCATTGTTTTATTCATCTTGATTGTTATACTTGGGGTAATGTGATGGTACACTTGGCCACATTTTACACTAGAAACATTGTTCCAATATTGAGTGGGTTTAGACATCCGATTACTTGAATTGACCTCTGGGATAGCATAGGCTAAGAAACAATAATCTTATGGCTTTGACCTAATATTCTAGAGGGTAGAGTATGCACAACTGTAACCCATCTGCACAATTGTGACCCACTATTAAATGTCTTGGATGCTTGTCATGCTACATGCTTGATATTATGACTGGAACTAAGACTAAATGCTGGTTCGTATGAAATTCAGAAAATATGAAGTATTTGCTATTTATTTTGTTATTTAAAGATGCAAGAATAAACAGAAAATTAAATTTTCTGCGTCTATGTAGTGAGAGCTCACATTGGTGTCAGTGTTAGTACACATAATGTGTCCAACTTGTTGAAAAACCAAAGTATTTGCAATACAACCATGATGCTTGAAATTATGTGTAACATGCTTATGTGTGCTAGGAATAACCGAAGAAAATGGTTTGAACGAAGTTGCCTTGTTATGTAGGATCTTTACTATTAGCACAAAAGCAATGATAATATAGCTAGGTTTTGGGAAGGGAATAAGATTTCAGGGTTCTAGAGAAAGCCTGGATGGTAAAATTTTTGACCTACAAGGGACTATTAGGAAAAATGTTTTTGGTAGCTCTCGAGGGGCTATTATTATAATAAGAACTTTTAAATGGAAACACACCGTGGGACGTGTATTTTTGGGGTTGAATATTGATTGAACTAGATGAGAATTTCAGGCACGATAAGTTAAGCCTTTTGAGAGTTTCATTTCTTGTGGTACATGGTAAGGTTAATACTTATGACGCTAAAGAGGAGACCCAAATGTATATGATGTAGGAGCATGAGTTGCTTTGCTCGCCTTGGGCGAACCCGACTGGATTTGGGCTCGATGGGGCATACTCACCTCTTGTATGTGGGAATAAAGTTGCGCCTTACTAACAGTTATAGCTTTTGGTACACCGATAAGCGCTTGAGTGAGATCATAGGTTCGAGTTGCAGCAGAGAGGGTGAGGCTTTAAGGGGGGGAGTATGATGTATGAGTTGCTCGTTAATCTGCTTCGCTCGCCTTGGGTGAACCTGACTGGGTTTGAGCTCCGTGGGGCATACTCACCTCTTGTATATGAAGATAAAGTTTGACATCATTAACAGCTATAGCTTTTGGTACAACGATAAGCGCTTGACCCATCATTTGGAATGTAGAATAGGGGTTTATTCTTAGTTTTGTTAATTGTTAGTATATAATGTAATAAAAGAAGGATTGGTTCTCTTTAGGATATATTAAAGTAAGAGAGGAGTCTTTTGATCTTTTAATACTTTCCTAGTTGGAGTAGGATTGTTGTCTAAATAGGACATCCTGTAAAGAGATTATTCATTCTTTGGTTTGCTAATAAAATTAGAGATTGTATTTGGTGTACTTTATCTCACTTCTTTGGATCCAATTGGTGGTGTTAGCATCGGTATATAATCCATTATGGTGTGTCACTACATGTTATGATGTAACGTGGGTGGAAATTCAGACCATTCGATATTGCGCAGTCTCTTTTAACTTAATCTTGAAGAAAGGTCTTTTTAGAGTTGAGTTGTGGGGTAACTACCAAGAAAGACCCAAGAAAGTCCAAGGATATGCTTTTATCGGAGGTTGTGAGGTCTTAGCAAGAAGATAATGTTTTAGAGATCCATAGTCTAAACATTATTGATGGTGTATATTGAAAGAAATGCTAGAATGTTCGAGAACAATTGAAGAATAAAACGTGGATGTAACATATTGGTATTATAGTTAATTTGATTGCCAGAGAACGGTCCATATATGTAATGATTTGCACTCGATGTTAAACATTGAGGCCTTTTTAGCTCAACTACTAAAGCATAATTTGATAATACCATATGTTAGAGGTTCGAACTTCGTTGGCAGTAGTTTGTGAATATGAGGTGAAATAGTACCCTATTCAATTGTGTGCAGTTGTTAAAGCTGGGAAAAAATTGTTGGTGATAGAGTGGGGTATTGCAAAGTGGTATTAGTACTCAACAAGAACAAGTGTGTCAACATGTTTGGGTGATAGTTCATTTCATCCCAACAAGGACGCTGGGATCCCTAAGGGGAGTGAATTGTAACTGGTATTATGGTTGAGTTGATAGCCAAAGAGTTATGTCCCACATCGCCTGGGTAACGATCCATATATGTAATGATTTGCTCTCTTCTAACGCTGGGGCCTTTTAGCTCAATTGGTAAGGCATGTGGTTGATTCCACATGTCAGGGGTTCGAACCTCGTTGGCATCAATTTGTGGATACGAGTTGAAATAAAATCCCATACCATTGTGTGCGTTGGTTAAATTTGGGACAATATTGGTGGGGGTAGAGTGGGAAAGAATCAAATATAAGCCATCTCTACGGTCTTTTGCATCATCAACACATAATCGAGTTCCTTTTCTTGTATTAAGCTAAACTGGAAATAGATATTATAAATATAAAATGAAATCAGTTTCTGCTTTGTGCTTTTTCCTTCCTGGATCTTTGATGTTTTTGGTGGGCACATTGTCCACATTCTGTATCTTTCAATGAGTAATAAAAGTTTTGTTACTGGCCGGGAAAGGGGTGGGCGTTTGGATTGAAAGCAATGCCATACAAATCTGTTTGCGAGTATAAATTGCATAACATAAATGAAAGGAGAAGATTAAACTCGGAGAGAATTTTAGAACCACACCTTAGACATCGCTTCTAAGATGATGCCTTTTAGTCATCGAAAGTAGTGAAGTTCTATTACCTCTTCAATCACTTTACTCCTAGAAAGAAAAAGAGAGAAGAGAAGACGATATATCTATAGGAAATCGTTGGAGACCAGGTAAACTTGATGTAAGTGGGCTTAATTGTATATATTAGTGCTATTGGTTCCCCCCTCCTTTATTTTGAGTATTATACGTTTAATTATAGACGAGGGAAAATTCCTATTCTTCTACATCATTTTAAGTCATTTGTTATTAGAGATACTCTTCCTTTAAGTATCCCATGCCTTTCTATATAATTGTAAATCCCTCTTGAGGAGAGTTATTGGATGATAGTGAGAGTTTTCCTCTTCGATTGAGTGCGAGTTTTTTTGGGTATTTTCCATTGCGTTTGCTTCGCATCAAAACTTGGCATCAAATGTAATTTTGAAGAATTGGGCCTTTCTTTTATGGACTTGCTAACCCATCAAACCTAACCCAAGCTACATAAGTCGAGCTAAAACATAAATACTGCTTCATAGAAGCCTACATTAATGTGTATTATTAAATAACGTAATACTTATTTTGAGTCCATGATGCATGTAATGTTAAATCTTAATCACTCTCTCAACTCAACTCAACAAAGCACGTTCTTAATTATTTGGGGTTGGCCACATAATCCTATTTTTCCATTCTGCTCTGTTTTACGCAATATTCTCAGTAAAATCACACTATATCGTGTCATTTTTTTACAATATCCCAATTTAGGCATAACTCTACCCCGCATTACCATCAATACTATCAAAATCACTTTTCTACGTTTGACGTGTCCAACCCATCTAAGCCGATTTTCTTTCAATTTATCTTCTATAGGAGCTACTTTTACCGTTTCACGAGTTTGTTCGATTCTAATTTTGTCCTTTCGAGTTTTACCACAAATCCGTCCTCCCATCCGCATCTCCGTCACGCTCATTTTCTACACATTTTGTTTTTTTGGTTTTCCAACGCTCCGTCCCATCTAACATGACAGATCCAATGCCCGTCCTATAAAATTTTCCCTTTAACTTCAAAGGTATACGCCGATCACACACGTCGGTAGCACTTCTCCATTTGACCCAACCAACTTTAATTCTATGAGTAACATCATCATTAATATCACTTTCTCTAATCTTATGAGTAACATCATCATCACCATCATCATTAACCACTCTCTATGCTAGAAAAAGTCTGATATAATTTTTGAGTACAACACCAACATAGCCATTTTCTACTTTGCACCCCAAGGGGTCAGTAAGATGTCCATAATCTTAATTCAATAGTCGGAGATCTGAGGTTTAAGTCACAACTCTTAGTACTTCACCCCACCCCACCCCACCCCACCCCAATACACCATGGTTCAAAGTCTCGGTATCGGTTCCGGAATCGGACACCCGATTTTCAACTCGGTCGCGGTATCGGGCGATACGCAAATATACGCTGTTTAGAGCGCGCAAAATTTTTTGGAAAAAATATAGAAAATTTTAAAAAAGTAAGATTAACAATGTGGACCAATGAGATACATTCAAACCCATCATTCAATATGCATTGCATTGTAGAATTGGTTATACTGAAGTGCGGCAGAGTTGTCAGATTCAATATTGCATAGTAAACCAATAATAATATTGATAAACAAAAATGTACATTTTATTTTAACAACAGTGTATATTTTTTTAGATTTTTACAAAAACGTACAAAAGAACATTGCTACAAAAATGTACATTTTTTTAACAACAATGTACATTTTTTTACATTTTTACAAAAACGTACATTTTTTTAACAAATATGTATATTTTTTTTTACATTTTTATAAAAACGTACAAAAGAACATTTTTTACAAAAATGCACATTTTTTACAAAAATGCACATTTTTACAAAAACGTACAGAAGGACATTTTTACAAAAATGTACAAAGGGACATTTTTACAAAAATGTACATTTTTTTTAACAAAAATATATGTTTTTTTTTACAAATATGTACACTTTTTTTTACAAATATGTACAAATATATATATTTTTACAAAAATATATATTTTTTTACAAATGTGTACATTTTTTACAAATATGTACATTTTTTTAACAAAATTACATTTGTACAGAAATGTAAATTTTTTACAAACATAAATGTACATTATATATTTTTTGTAAAAGATTTGAATATTTTTTGTAAAAAAATAACATTTCT
This sequence comes from Sambucus nigra, assembly GCA_949130495.1. Taxonomy (NCBI): domain Eukaryota; kingdom Viridiplantae; phylum Streptophyta; class Magnoliopsida; order Dipsacales; family Adoxaceae; genus Sambucus; species Sambucus nigra. Next base: position 158,082,654 of record OX422213.1, read on the forward strand.
TTGAAAAAAGAGTTTTGGTAGAGTCATTTAAAAAAAAAAAAGAGTACTACTTTTTAAAAGATTTATATATTTTTTTTAGTAGTCATTTAAAAAAAAAGAGTTTTATGTTTTAAAAAATTAATGTTAATACTTTTGAAAAAGTAATACCATTCTGTAAATGTTACAATATATTTTCAACAACGAAGAAATATGGTAAAAGATAAAAGTTCTATAAAAAAATAAAACAAAATATGACAATATCGTTTGAATCGGTTGTCTCGGCCGATATCGCGGCGAGGCGTCTCGGAATCGGTTGTCTCGGGCGATATCATGGCTGTCTCGGCCGATTCAGTGATTTTTTTGAAACGTCTCTCGGTATCGGATCGGTACCCTCCGATTCCGAGTTGACTCGGCCGATACTTTGAACCATGCAATACACGCGCACACTTTTTTTCTCTAGAATTTTGAATCCCTATTTTCTTATGTAAACCTTGAAGCAATTAAATCTCTCATTTTTTACAATGAATTAATTTTAGGGTCTTTTTGACTTGGCTCCCAACATTAATGCCATAATTAGATTCCCCCACCCTCGAAGATGGAAAATTAGACACAACCCCCTACTAGGAACTGACGGTCGTCAATTTCCGTTAAAAAAATGCACTAATGTGTATTTTGACTAACTTCTTATCTTATTTTGACCTCTAGAGGCGAATGCCCCCAAAATTTAAACTCAAACTATGAGATGGTTCAATTATAATCCAAATTTTAATTTTTTAAAAATTATTTAATTTTCTTTACTTTAAAAGCACAATCAAACACATGAAAAATTAAATTAATCTTAAAGTGAAAATAAACTACACAAACATTTTAATTTCTACTTAAACAAAATTTAATCCAATTCAAGTTAAACAAACATAGCATGAATATTATCAAATTAAATTAGGGTCAATTATTAAATAGTCCCTACTATAAATATATATTTTTTAAAAAGGACACATTTTTAGTTTAACCCATTTAGTCCCTCAAGCACTCAATAAAAAAGTTTGGACTAAATGGGTATTAAAAAATGTCCGAGGGACTATTTGGTATATGTCCCATTAAATTAATGCCGACTTAGAGTTAAATTAAATTAAAATTACCCAAATATTAATTAGCTACAAATTAAATTAGAGTTGTGATTTAAACCAAATTTTTATCTTGATTAACCTAGCATGCATCTAAGTGATATTTTTTAAGATAAAAAATAAATCACAAACACACTATGCCGCGATGTACGAGGAAAACCCACAATGGAAAAAACCTCGGATGACCCTGCCTACAAGTCCACTAAGTATGGTTTTACAAATACAAGACAAAAAACTTACAAAACACGACTTGACTACGTTCAAGCCTTGACGCTTCTTCTTGCATCCACCTCCGCCTAGTCAACAACTCCGGAGTCCATCGGAATCTCGTGGACTGGTTACCGTCAACCCACATACGGTGCCTTTCATCGTATGAGAACGCCGCAGCAAAAACGTTCTCCTTTTTGGGTAGAGAAGGAAGCTAAACTTTCTCCTTCGATGGGTAGAGAAGAACCCGGTGCCAAACAATCTCCAAGCAAAGACATATATGAATAGGAACTTGGATTTAAACTAAATAAACATTTTGGGTGTAAAACACTTGGTTTTGTTCTAAAGATTAGACATTTTAACAAAGCCAAGGTGACTTTTTCTTGGAAGAATTTAGCTCTCAACTCTCTTAGAAAATGATGAAAAAGTTCTATTGAAAATGTTGTTCCCACACTTATTTTAATCAAGTAAAAGGAAGTGGGAAAGTGGGAAAAAACTGGCAAAACTGCATAGAAAACCGTCAGGTTGTTCGAACGACACTGTTTGAACGAGAATATCGAACGAGATTACTACCGAGAAGTCAAAAGAAAATTTCACAAAAGTCGTTGGAAATGTCATTCGAACCACTTGGGCATGTTGTTCGAAAGACATCCCAGTCTCGTTCGAATGGCAATTCAGGAAAAAAAAATTTCTTTTAAAACCAGAAACTTCTATTACAAGTTTAAAATGTTTTTCCTGTTAAAATAGTCGTTTAAAAAGATTTATAAAAGGAACACCCAAATAAAATACTATCCAAGTCTCAATAAATATATTAAATGCATTCATTCCTTTTAGAGACTTTGGAATCCAAATGTTGATGACGTGAAACTTGGCACGAAAATCGGCAAGGATATAATCTTCAATTTCTGGCCGCTACATCTTCAACTTAAACTTGTCATAGGCTTGAAAGGATACCACACACATCTATCCTATGACTCAATTTGTTTTGTCCGAAATTAAGTCAATACTACAAATTGACTCGATTGAAAATTTGCCCTTACAAATATCCCCCTTTGGCTATTCCGGGACAAAACCAAACCAAGAATCCAATGGGTCGTCAAGCATGCCTGGACACAATCCCACCCAATAAATAAATAAAAATACAGATGCTTGACTCGACTCATAGAAAATGCTTTGCCGCTTTAAATAATGCCGCTAAAGATGAAATCCCGCACACTTAAACAAACCATCCAACGCATAGGGAATATAACAAATAAAGTGCATAATAAAATTAAATACTCCCCTTTCATTAATTCTCCCCTTTTATCTAACGTGATCCACTTAAGAAAATAGCGCTCTCCCCCTAAGTTTGATCTCCTAAACTAAAGGTTTAGATACCATTTCTCCCTCTTTTTGTTTAGGAATAGACAAAGGTCAAGAATAAAATAACTTATTTCTCCCCTAATTAAAGCATATACTCCCCCTAAACTAAACAAGGGATATGAATAAGGAAAAACGAGTTAAACATGCAATGGTGCATAAAGTGACAAGAGCATTTAAGCATATGGCAACAATGAAGTGCAACTAATCCATACAAAGATTAATAAATATCACCTATGATGCGATAACAAAAAGATTCCATTAAAATGTGAAAACGCGAGTTTTAAACACTCAATGCTCTAATACCACTTGAAAGAGTTGGAAGCCCCCAAAATTTTTAAATTTGCTTTTAAAATGAATAATTTCCTTAAAATTAATAATGCAGAATAGGATGGTTCGAATCCTAAAAAACAAAACCTACAAATTTTAATTTCTTTCAAATTAAAATTAAGTTAAACGAAAAGTGAAATTAAATTACACAAATATAAATATTCACTTAAACAAATTAATTTAACCCAAGTCCTAAAATTTGCCTAATAAAGATTAATTCATTTTTCTATTTAGGCCAAACCAAATTTTATCAAATTACTACTAATGACTTGAATTAAATTGATTAAACATCACCCAAATATAATTAGCACCAAAACAAAAGTGTGATTATTCCCAATTTTATCTTACTCAAACCTAAGCATGCTAGGCCCGTCAATGGGTCGGGTTTAGGGAGATCCAGATCCGTGTAATCGGGTCTTCATCGGGTTCGGGTACGGCTCCGCGTCTTCATCGGGTCTACAATATTGGATCCAGACCCGGATCCGTTTCGGGTCTCGGGTTCGGGTCTGACCAAATATATACATTTATTTTATATTTATTTTATTTTATCCCCCTTTATTTTTTAATCTTAAATTAAAATATTTTGTAATGTATTATAGAATATTATTAGTATAAATAAAACATATATTACTTATATTTATTATATACATAAATATATATTTTTATATATAATACTTGGATGTTATATTGATAAGATATATTTATAAATATATATAAATTTATAGTCTCTCTCTATATATATTTAAAAAATAATAATGTACAATTCGGGTCGGGTCTTTGGGCCCAAGTCTTGTATAAGATCCAGACCCTACCCGTTTAATAAACGGGTCTTCGGGTATTCGGGTCCTAAAAAATATACTCAGACCCTATTAAATGGGTTGGGTCCGGGTCCAGACCCGACCCATTGACATGCCTAAAACATGCATTCTAAGGTGATTTGCAAGATAAAAATAAAGCACATCACACTACACGTCGATGTACGAGGAAAATCTAAATGAAAAAAAACCTCGGACGGCATTGGCCTAACAAATCCACTAAGTATGGAATGGCAATTACAAGACAGTAGACTTACACCAACAACTTGACTCTGTCCAAGCCTTGACGCTCCTTCTTGTAAACACCTCCGCCTAGTAGATGACCATGGACTCCTCCAGGGTCTCAGAATCCACTGGTGGGGCTCTTGGTCACTGTCACCCTCACGCGAAGCCTTTCTTCGCGTGGGAACACTGCAGCAAACAATTACTCTCCTTTGTGGGTAGAGATTAAAACCCAAACTTCTCCTTTTTGTGGGAGAGATAAACCAGTGTTGCCAAACACTCCAAGCAAAGATATATATATGAAGAACTTGGAATTGAAACTAAAACATATGGGTGTGTATGTGTTTTTAGGAGATCAAATCATTTAGGCATCAAAACATAAAAAGGAACTTTTGGTCTTAGATATTTTTCTCTCTTAAGCTCTTAGAAACACACTAAAGTTCTCTATAAAAATGTTCCCACGAAATGGTTAAAAGCAGGGACAAAAAGTAGGTTAGTGGGTGGTTTCCAAAAAAAACTGCCAAAAATAAGCTTTCCCGCGCACGGTCGTTTGAACGACTTTCCCAGGTTGTTCGAACGATATTGTAGAAGGAAAATAGGCCAAAATCTCGTTGGAAAAACTCGTTAGAACGAAACTTCTAACGAAAAGTTAGGGAATATTTGGCAAACTCGTTCGAATTCTCGTTCGAACGACACTTCGAACGAAAATTTAGAAAATCCAATTTTTCATTTTTAAGCCCAAAAGTTTTTACACAAAGTTCTAAAATATTTTCTGAAAATAAAGTCATTTTAGACAAAATTTACACCCATAAAATATTTCAATTCTCCTATATATATTAAATGCATTCATACCTTTTGGAAACTATGGAATCCTCAACTTGATGAAGTAGAAACGAGGCACTAGAAACTCGACAATGATGAAGCTTTACAAATCTGACCACTACGTCTTCAACAAACTCGTCATAGGCTTGTTGGATGGATACACATGACACTCTATCCTATGACTCAAATCGTTTTGTCCGGAATTAAGCCAATACTACAAATTGACTCGATTGGAAATTTGCCCTTACAAATCTCCCCCTTTGGCTATTCCAGGACAAAACCAAACCAAAAATCCTAAAGGGCCGTCAAGCTCGTCTAGACACAACATCCCACCCAAAAATAAAAAATATAGACGCTATTGACACGACCCAAGGATGTGCTTTGCCGCTTTAAAATTGTCCGTTAAAATGATAATTCCTGCACACTTAAGCAAACCATTAAACGCATAGGGAATATCAAAATATTAAATGCAATTTAAATAACTACTCCCCCTAACTTAATTCACCCCCTTTATCAAATATGATCTACCTAAGAAGGTCGCGACTCTCCCTAAGTTAAATCTCCTAAACTAAAGGTTTAGATACCATTTCTCCCCCTTTTTGTTCAGGAATATACAAAGGATAAATAATAAAAACATTACTTATTTCTCCCCAATTAAAGCATATACTATTTCTCCCCCTTAAAACTACACAAGGGATATAAAATATGGGAAAACAAGTAAAACATGATGGTGCATAAAGTGATAAGCGCATTAAAGCATAGGGGCAACGATAAAAAGTAACTAATCCACAACAAGGGTAAATAGATACCAACTTATGATGCGAAAAAAATGATACCAACTAAAATGTATTTAACATAAGCATGGGATATCAACCAAAATTCGCAACAAGATAGATACCAATTATGAATTAAAAGTATGAATGGACTAGCTTACATGGCAAAGACTTAAAAACAAACAAAATATCATATATATGTATACACAATAGATACAAAATACGTATAAGTACACACATATAGATATAAACACACAAACGATACAAAATAAAATAACATGAGTTTTCCACTCTTATGGCATAAATGTGTCATATGGAAACGGAAGTGAATGGGTGTGAACTAGATACCGATGAATTAAAACCCAATCACTTAGATATGTTCACGGAGTTCTCATTTGATTGCAAAACTTTGTCAACTAAGATTTAGCTTTGTGCGACGAGATAAATTGAACTCTATGAACAAACAAGCACAATGCATACAAGTCTAGCATATTGATGATTCTACAAACCAATATAGTCATGGCAATGATAGCGCAACTAGGAAATAAGGACATTGTGCAAAACCGTTGAAAAACCATCCAAACTCCCTAAAAAAATGCATATAATACTTTTGAATGAATAGACCAAACTAAACAAAATAGGCCTTGGCAAATTATATTTCTTTTAATGCCATATTTTTCTTTTAGACCTTTGGACCACGTATTTCTTTTAGGTCCATAGCAAACGGTGGCTTACTCGCAAAGGATAATATTTCGTTTCGGAGTCCTTCCCCGTGCACATTCATATATCAATTTTTTATCACACAAATCTCACGTGCAACCGATTTAATATGCACAAATCCTCTAAGTCACAAGATATGTAAATGACTAGATTGGTAGGAGAACACCTCACAAAGCTCAAATATACATGTGAAGTTAAAATTTCGAAAGTGTTCGTGCATGTGTGTGAAGGCATATAAAAAGTGAATCCATTAAGCAAGTCAAACCTAAACTACTCCATGGAACCATGACAAAGAACACTATAAGGATTGAAAATTTTAACCAAAAGTTCTAGCCACATGGAAGCGAAATGATAGGATTCAATACAAACATATGCCACAAAAGGTGTGTCAAAATAAAATACACAATTTTTTTTTTTGAGTTTTTGAAAATTTTAACCAAACAAAAAAATTTACTCAAAAGACAAACAAACCATTTTGTATTTTTCATTAAACCCTAATAACTCGTAAAAATAAAATACCAATGATAAACCAAATCTTTTTGTATGTTTCATTTAATGAAAATTAAAATGAAAAGAATATAATACGAAAGATATACACAAATCATAATTCTAGCATGTAATAAATAATGGAGCATAGACTAGAAAAATGACAAACAAGCATACAACTAGCATGAGGACCAAAAGCTAGAGTATGCAAAACTAAGCTAACACATTCAACCTTTTGATTTAGCATGGGAGGTTCACGTGCAAGCAAATGAGAATCATAAGTCCTATTTTGTAAATCTACCAAGTCGGATCTCCTAATCCATACAAGTGAAGAGTGACAATCTCAGGATTTGAGAATCTTGGCTACCTCGGTTACCTTACTTTTGAATTTCCTAGAAATTCTTTTAAGAACAAAACAAAATTTCCTAAGATGACCTTTTCGACCACAATGTGAGCAAGTAAAGACACGTCGAGAAGTAGTACCTAAGGATTAACCTTTAGAAGCTTTCCCAGGTGATACTCTCAAAACATTGGTTTTGGCTTTATTAGTGGAATCGTTACAAGAATCGAAGCCTAAACCACATGTGTCATTTTTGACTTGGGCGGTTCCTAATATTTTATCTAATTTAGCGAACCTAAATTCCAAAACAAATTTGACCTCATTAGAGTCTCTTAATTTTTCTTCTAATTTTAAAATTTTAGACTCTAACAAAACATTTTTCTCTTCAAACACAAGAAGCTCCTTTTCATTGACTCCATCAAACCTCTAAGGCTATCTCTTTCGCCTTCTACATATTCAAGCTTCTCTCGAAGAGTTCTCTCGCGAGTCCTAAGGTCTTCCACTAGCGCACTCTCATCAATGACCTTGGCACACTCAAACTAGCTTCTAGCTTCAAATTTTCCCTTTTTAATTTAATTGATTCGACATACAATTCTTGAAAAGAAATTTGAAGTTCACTCTCATCAACCTCTTCACTTTCATTCTCTCTCTTCTCCACTCTCTAAATCGTAAAAAACATGGGAGTCATAGACTTTGGCCTCGGAAGTGTCATGTATTTTAATGTCATCATTGGACGAGCTCTCACTATCACTCACATGACTTGCCATGAGCGCGGTAAAATTGCGCTCAATGGGGGAACCTCTTCCTTATCACTATCACTAAGGGTAGCATTGTATGAGATTGGTTATTTGCCTTCCCTCCTTAGTTTAGTAGGGCACTCACTCGCCTTATGGCCATAACCCTCGCAACCATAACACCTATTTGACTCGTCCCTATTAAGATTGTCATGATAAGTTTTAGGGATCTTTTCGACCTTGTCATGCTTAGATGTTTCAAAATTCTTATAATAATTTTTAAGCTTATCTTTGTTTAATTTAAGAAATTTTTGAAACTTCCTAGCAAACATAGCCATATCCTCCGAGTCACTATCACTTTCATCAACCAAAACTTGTTTTTCCTCCTTTTTGGGCTTTCAAAGTGATGCCCTTATCTTTCTTTTCATTTTTGGAGGGGAACATGTCTAGTTCATAGGTTTGCAAATCACCTACTAACTCCTCAAGTTTGGTAGAGTGCAAGGTGGGTAAAGAATTTAAAACGGTCACTTTGGTTATAAATCTATCGGGTAAGGACCTTAAAATTTTCTTTACAACTCGGTCATCGAGTATCTTTTCTCCTAAATTAAAAGATGAGTTTACAATATTAGAAACCCTAGCATAAAATTCATTAAAGGTTTCACTTTCCAACATCCTAATGGTTTCAAATTGAGTGGTGAGGTTTTAGAAGCCTTAATGACACTAGTTCCCTCGTGAGTGAGTTGTAATATATCCCACGCTTCTTTAGCGGTTTCACACGTCATGATATGTCGGAATTCATCTGGTGTGACCGCACTAAACAAAGCATTCAAGCCTCGAGAATTAAAGTTGGCTTGTTTAAATTCATTCTCACTCCATCTATCTACGGGTTTTGGGACATGTTCATTTTCAACTAAACATGTAGGTGAAGACCACCCATTAACGACAGACAACAAAACCCTCTCATCTATAGACTTTAGTGCCGATTTCATACGCGCTTTCTAATACGCGTAATTGGAACCATCGAAAACAGGAAGTTTTGAAAACGGGGAAAATTTCATTTTTAAACAAAAACGTAATAAGGACCTTAATGCAATAAATTAGCGCTCCTGCTCTGATACCAATTTGAAAACGCTAGTTTTAAACACTCAATGCTCTGATACCACTTGAAAGAGTTGGAAGCCCCCCAAATTTTTAAATTTGCTTTTAAAATGAATAATTTCCTTAAAATTAATAATGTGGAATAGGATGGTTCGAATTCTAAACAACACAACCTACAAATTTTAATTTCTTTCAAATTAAAATTAAGTTAAACGAAAAGTGGAATTAAATTACACAAATATAAATATTCACTTAAATTAATCTAACCCAAGTCCTAAAATTTGCCTAACAAAGATTAATTCATTTTTTTATTTAGGCCAATCCAAATTTTATCTAATTACAACTAATGACTTGAATTAAATTGATTAAACATCACCCAAATATAATTAGCACCAAAACAAAAGTGTGATTAATCCCAATTTATCTTACTCAAACCTAAGCATGCATTCTAAGGTGATTTGCAAGATAAAAATAGATCACATCACACTACACGCCGATGTACGAGGAAAACCCAATTGGGAAAAAACGTCGGACGGACCTGGCCTAACAAATCCACTAAGGAATTACAATTACAAGACAGTAGACTTACACCAACAACTTGACTCTGTCCAAGCCTTGTCGCTCCTTCTTGTAAACACCTCCGCCTAGTAGATAACCGTGGAATCCTCGACGGTCTCAGAATCCACCGATGGGGCTCTTGGTCACTGTCACCCTCACGCGAAGCCTTTCTTCGCGTGGGAACACCGCAGCAAACAATTACTCTCCTTTGTGGGTAGAGATTAAAACCCAAACTTCTCCTTTTTATGGTAGAGATAAACCAATGGTGCCAAACACTCCAAGCAAAGATATATATATATATATATATATATATATATATATATGAAGAACTTGGAATTGAAACTAAAACATATGGGTGTGTGTATTTTTATGAGATCAAATCATTTAGGCATCAAAAGATAAAAAGGAACTTTTGGTCTTAGAAATTTTTCTCTCTTAAGCTCTTAGAAACACACCAAAGTTCTCTTTAAAAATGTTCCCACCTAGTTAAAAGCAGTTACAAAAAGTGGGTTAGTGGGTGGTTTCCAAAAAAATTGACATAAATATGTTTTTCTGCGCACGGTCGTTCGAACGATATTGTAGAGGGAAAATAGGCCAAAATCTCGTTGGAAAAACTCGTTCGAATGAGGTCGTTAGAACGAAACTTCTAACGAAAAGTCGGGGAATATTTGGCAAACTCGTTCGAACGACACTTAGAACGAAAATTCAGAAAATCCAATTTTTCATTTTTAAGCCCAAAAAATTTTATACAAAGTTCTAAAATATTTTCTGAAACTAAAAAGTCATTTTAGACAAAATTTACACCCATAAAATATTCCAAGTCTCTTATATATATTAAATGCATTCATACCTTTTGGAGACTATGGAATCCTCAACTTGATGGCGTAGAAATGAGGCACTAGAAACTCGGCAATGATGAAGCTTTACAAATCTGACCGCTTTCAACAAACTCGTCATAGGCTTGGATGGACACACATGGCACTCCTATGACTCAAATCGTTTTGTCCGGAATTAAGCCAATACTACAAATTGACTCGATTGGAAATTTGTCCTTACAAAATGTACTATGATAAGCACGGGATATGAAACACAATTCGCAACAAGATAGATACCAATTTTGAATTCAAGGCATACATGGACTAGCGAGCAAGGCAAAGACTCAAAAACAAAGAAATACCGTATATATAGGTACACAAATATACCAATAACGCACACGCACATATACATAGGTATAAGCACCACACACGACACAAAATACATTAAGCTTTCCACACTCATATGGCAAAAATGTGTCTAAATACATGTGTTAAACGGACGTGAAGGGGCGTGAACTAGTAGCAAAAGAATTTAGACCCAATTACCTAAACATGTTCACGGAGTTCTCATTTGATTGCAAAACTTTATCCAACTTAAATATAGCCTCATGTGACAAGATAAAGTGAACTCACGGAACAAACATACACAATACACACAAGCCTAGAATTTCGATGATTCTACAAACCAATAGAGTCATGACAAAAATAGCATAACTAGGATAAAAAGTCATTGTGCAAACCCATTGATTTATCCACCAAATTTCCTCATTATTATTTTTTTTCTTTTTCTTTTCTTTTATGAACATACCAACTAAACAATGAAGACCTTGACTAATTTTTTCAATGCCTCATTTTTAAGGCCAAGTTTCAATGGTGGCTTTTCACGCAAAGTAATTTTGACTTTCGCAGTGCGATTCCATTGATAAACAACTGCACCGGATACATATTTTTCTATTTTTTTTAAATCCGGGAAACGGTTATTACATGCACAAATCCTCCATAGTCATAACATGTAGATGACTAAATTGATAGGAGAACATCTCACTTAGCTTAAATATACATGTGAAGTTAATTTACAAATGAGCGCATGTGTGAATCGAGGCATATAAAAAGAGAATTCATTAAGCATGTCAAAGTCAAACTACTCCATGCAAGCACGATGAAGAACACTTTAAGGATTGAAAATCTTAACCAAAAGTTCCAGCCACATGGAAGCGAAAATGATATTGGGTTCAAACACAAGTATATGCCACATAAAATGTGTAGAGTTTTTCAAAAAATTTAGCCAAATACAAGGATAACCCAAAACACAAAACAATAATCTTTTTGTATTTTTCGACTCAGACAAAATAAATAAAAATAAATACAAAAGATAAACATGTCATAATTCTAGCACAATTTATATAAAAAAGCATAGACTAGAATAATATGACAAATAAACATACAACTGTCAATAAGATATCATGAAGCATGGCTAGTGTATGTAAACATGCAAGCAATAACTCATAAGATATAGAAGTGAGGAGTCATGTGCTAGCATGTGGGAACCATAAAAAACGGGAAATTTTGAAAATGATATATTTCCATATTCACAAAAAAAATCCTTAGAAATCAGGATCTCACAATATTTTAGTGTAGCGAGCTTTGATACTACTTGTAGAGGCGAATGCCCCCAGAATTTAAACTCAAACTATGAGATGGTTCAATTATATTCCAGATTTTAATTTTTCAAGAATTATTTAGTTTTCTTTACTTTAAAAGCACAATCAAACACATGAAAAATTAAATTAATCTTAAAGTGAAAATAAACTACACAAACATTTTAGTTTCCACTTAAACAAAATTCAATCCAATTCAAGTTGAACAAACCTAGCATGAATATTATCAAATTAAATTAATGCCGACTTAGAATTAAATTAAATTAAAATTACCCAAATATTAATTAGCTACAAATTAAACTAGAGTTGTGATTTAAACCAAATTTTTATCTTGATTAACCTAGCATGCATCTAAGTGATATTTTGCAAGATAAAAAATAAATCACAAGCACACTATGCCACGATGTACGAGGAAAACCCACAATGGAAAAACCTTGAATGACCCTGCCTACAAGTCCACTAAGTATGGTTTTATAAATACAAGACAAAAGACTTACAACACACGACTTTACTCCGTCCAAGCCTCGACGCTTCTTCTTGTATCCACCTCCGCCTAGTCGACAACTCCGGAGTCCACCAGAATCTTGTGGCCTGGTTACCGTCAACCCACATACGGTGCCTTTCACCGTATGAGAACGCCACAGCAAAAACGATCTCCTTTTTTGGTAGAGAAGGAACCTAAACTTTCTCCTTTGATGGATAGAGAAGAACCCGGTGCCAAACAATCTCCAAGCAAAGATATATATGAATAGGAACTTTGATTCAAACTAAACAAATATTTTGGGTGTAACACACTTGGTTTTGTTCCAAAGATTAAGCATTTTAACAAAAACCAAGGAGACTTTTTCTTGGAAGAATTTGGCTCTCAACTCTCTTAGAAAATGATGAAAAAGTTATGCTGAAAATGTTGTTCCCGCACTTATTTAATCCAAGGTTCTAAAAGGCGCGAGGCGTGGTCGAGGCGTAGAGGTCAAGCCTCAAGCCTCAAGCCTTAGGAGCCTAGGCGGAGCCTAGGCGTAAAAAGGCGTTTTTCCTTTTTTTATTATTTTAATTATTCTAAGGCTAGTAATATAATAAAATAATACATACCTTGAATTTTGAAAATATATTCATATGTTTGGTAGCCATCTTTCTCATATTCGTGCTCCATAACCAATATTTGTCAACTAATCCTTCGTTTTTTTAAAAAAAAGTGTGCCTTAAGCCTTTTACCAAGAATAAGGCGTAATAAGGCGTGGGCGATGCGTTTCTCCCAAGCCTCAAGCCTAGGCGGGCCTAGGCGGAGCCTAGGCGGGCCTTTTAGAACACAGATTTAATCAGGTAAAAGGAAGTGGGAAAGTGGGAAAAAACTGGCAAAACTGCATAGAAAACCGTCAGGTCGTTCGAACGACTTCCCAATGTCGTTCGAACGACTTCCCAATGTCGTTCGAACGACACTGTTCGAACGAGAATATCGAACGAGATTAATAACGAGAAGTCAGAAGAAAATTTCACAAAAGTCGTTGGAAATCTCGTTCGAACGACATCCCAGTCTCGTTCGAACGACAATTTAGGAAAAAATAAAACCAGAAACTTCTATTACAAGTTTAAAATATTTTTCCTGATAAAATATAGTCATTCAAAAAGATATATAAAAGGAACACCTAAATAAAATACTATCCAAGGCTCTATAAATATATTAAATGCATTCATACCTTTTAGAGACTTTGGAATCCAAATGTTGATGACATGAAACTTGACACGAAAACCGGCAAGGATATAATCTTCAATTTCTGGCCGCTACATCTTCAACTTAAACTTGTCATAGGCTTGAAAGGATACAACACACATCTATCCTATGACTCAATTTGTTTTGTCCGGAATTAAGCCAATACTACAAATTGACTCGATTGTAAATTTGCCCTTACATGACCAAGTGCCGTTTTCTTCTTCTACCCCTCTTCATCTTCTTCCCCAAATCAAGGGCCCTAACCCTGATTTTAAAAACCTAAACATTTACAGTAAATTAAAATAAAACCCCCACACAATTTCAAAATCGAAATCAAAACCATAAACAAACTTACATATATTTAGGATACCATTGTTAAAAGGTTTTTGATTTTGAAATGGGGGATTTTGAATTTTTGAATTTGCATAGTTGAAGCTACTGCAACTTCTCCTGCAGAAAACAAAGCCATTAGTAATCATAGACCAATACAAGGCAAATCATCCTTTGGCCACCTCCCTGCTATGTAAGAGTGGAACTGCCTTAACTTGTCACTTTAATGAACCTTTAACAATGTTACCCGCAACTGCATTCCGTATGTTCTCCGATTTGGATGAACCGGTCACCCCCTTCCCAAACACTTATGTTCCCCTGCCGGATGAGTCCGGACTCGCCGGAGATCCGACGACGACCCATCAACATAATGATCCTATTGTTGGCGGTTGGATTGTTTGTGACCTTGATGGCTGGAGGTGGATTGCTTCTACGTGAATTTCAAATCAAAAGGCCCAAACAATTTCAAGATAAAAAACATTTAACAATGATATCCACAAAATCTGTGTGTTCATATTTAAGTTTGATTTTGATTTTGAAATTGTTAAGGTTTTTTTTCTGCAATTGTTTAGATTTTTGAAATTAGGGTTAGGGTTCTTGATTTGGGGAAGAAGATGAAGAGGGGTAGAAGTTGAAAACGGCATTTTTGTCAAAATAATATTAGGGGTTAAATCAAAATACACATTAATAGTTTTTTAAACTGAGATTGACGTCTGCCAAGTTCCTGGGGGGTTATGCCTAATTTTAATCTTTGAGGAAGTTAAGTATAATTATGACATTGATGTGTGTGTGCGGGGGTTGGGGGGGGGGGGGGGTTGATGTGTGGGTGTGGGTGTGTTTTGGGGGAGGAGGTAAGTTAGAAAAAATCCTTTATTTTTTTTCCATGAGTTGAGTATGCTTTGTTGTGGGAAGTAGAAGATCATCATATTGGTCTAGGCTCCCAGACCTTCCCCAAGTCTTCCCCTTTTCTTCTCTGATTAAAGTCAGGATTTTACTCAAGGTTGTCCCACATCAGCTAATGATGTGGATCTAAACAGGCCTAAGCAGTAATAAATCTAAATAAAAAATAAATGCAAGAATTTGTCTCAGTGTCAAGGTTGGACCAACAAAAGATGATTCTCATGCAGTAATGCTCAAGCATATAGAGTGTTGGGTTTTTACGAAAAAATCGTAACTAGATCCAGGCTAGCTAAAGGATACTTCTTTTTTTATTTTCTTTTTATTTTTTCTCCCGGGATTGTAATATGGGCTGCATTTTTGGCTATATTATGTAAGCATAGATGCAGATGCGTGCAGGTGCGACATGATGTGGGTGCGGTTATTTGTTTTTTTTTTTAAAGTAGGTCTCAGGCAGGTCGGACAATAAAATAATAATGTAAAATATATATCATTTTATTCTTTAATTTTGTATGGATAGTACATTATGTTTTAAACCAAGAATTACATGTACTAATCTCCGACGATTTTAAGTAAATTATAATATCATTTACGAATAAACATATATATTCAAACACCTTCCGACTCTTTAAAATTTGCCTTATCGTAAAATGTTCTAACACGTTATGATGCGTTCCACGATGAAGGGCATTTTAGTCATTTCTATTTTTGTTGAGTCATATTTTGTATCTGTTTATTTTTGTCTTTTGTGGATTTTCCTTGTTAGTTAAAAAGGTCGTACCCATTGCACAAGGCTCCGGCTTAACTGCACTTGTTAGTTGATAGTAGTTAATTGGAGAAGTGAGGGCGTAATTTGTAATGAGAATGTTCTAGTTCATGTGATGTCATTAGCGATGTCAGTCCATAATTTGAGTGTTACTACTCTTTGTTTGAGTGTAATTTATTTGTGTGCCATTACACCATTTACGTCAATTGATATCAAAGCCTAGTTGCGCCACCCGTTGTTGTGTAGGAAAATCGTTAACAAAGCAACAATGACGCCAAAAAAGAACCAAGCTCAGCGTCGTAACACCCGAATTTACGAAACCCTTGCCTACCTCATGGAGAAAATGGAGCTCATCCTTAGCGAACGCTACCAGCCCATCACCACCCATCATTCCCACTCCACCACCGCTGCCTATAGCTCCACTACCCACCCACTTCACCTACAACCACCTAAGAGGCCCAACCGATAGCTAACCCCTGCAACCCATCACCTAATCCTCCCACTGGTCTGTGACCACTATCCAAAGCCTTGTCGGCTACCCCATGACCCCCCGTGTGTTGCCATTCTTCAGCAGCGTCTTCCTCAAAACCAACCTCTAGAAGTTTCGTGGGATCCCCACGACACCACTAGTGATTATAAACAAAAGGTCAAAGAATGGCTCCAACAACCTCTCATCTTCAACCACCGCCACATTCAATTTAGTCACAATGTTGGAGGTGAGGAATTGCCTCCCATGCTTCACTTTATGGGTATAGTAGAGCACCCGTACTGGAGGACAAATGTGTCTCCGTTTGACTCTTCGTTCCCCCTCCTTACATGAGGGATCTCTTTTCAAGGGTTCAGGGCCTCCCTCAAGGCACATCGTCAGTCACCACCTACACGGCGCAATTTCCAGAAATGTGCAACTGAGCGTGTTTGGGTGAGAGTGAAGAGCAACGGATTAACCGCGTTATTCATGGTTTGCAACCCTGTATCCGCCAAGATTTAAGCCTCAGAAAGATTCCAACTTCTGTGAAAGCCGTTAAATATGTTATTAAGGTAGAAGAGCACCATCAGAGTTCAACCACTCCTCCTTGTCCTCCGACCACCAGTCCTTAACCTCGAGCACCGGATGCCCCTTCCACCGCTATGAAATGCACTACATGTGGGGTAGTTGGCCACCGAGCATCCGAGTGCCCTAAGGGGAAGAAGAGGGCCCTCCTAGCGACGGATGAGTTTGAGCTGCCTGATGATGGAGAGGTGGAACACCATAAGGCCTTGATTATGCATGTCATTCCAATTGATCCCGATTCCGATAGTGCTCCTCTTTGAGTTTGAGAACAAACAATTTTTATGGAGGAGAGAGGTGTTTAACGATGAAGGGGAATATTCGTCGTTTCTATTTTGTTGAGTCATATTTTGTATTTGTCTATTTTTGTCTGTTGTGGATTTTCCAAGCTGATTGGAGAAGCGGTGAGGGCTAGGATATGTAATTTGTAATGGGAATATTCTAGTCCATGTGATGTCATTAGTAATGTCACTCCATGACATCATATATGCCCTAAGCATTCCGTAGTGGTCAAGTAATTGGCCTTTCTTGATCCATGATGGGGCATTTTACAATACTATAAAGGACATTTTCGGGTGGCAATAAAAGGGATAACGGTCAAACTATTTAACCGAATGGTTTCGTACGAAAAGAGGGCTAAAGATGAAAAAATACAAACTATAGGGATCAACTCAGTTTAACTGAAAAAATAACGGCCAAAGTCAAAGCGACCCTTATATGAAACACAACAAATAACTAAGCAACTTCAAGAAGTCAGCTTTGTTGTGTGTCTTGCCTTTAAATTGAGTTGACCTTTAAATTTTTTACTTTCTTTGAATTTATTTTATTCGGACCTTTTGTGGTGTGCATATATAGTTATGGCTCAAAGGATGTATTATTTAATCATATTTAGTTTTATGCTTCTTTTGCAATTCAATGACATTCCTTAGCCTTTAAGCTGCCTATATTCTTATGAGGCAATATGGATAACTATTAAGTGCACATAGCGGCTTCTAGAACATAAAATGTTGGTTAGTTCATAACTCGGTGGAGTTTCTCGTAATTTATTCTATTTCCATGTATTGTTTGACAGTATAATTGATGATGAAGCTCTCTTGAAGATACTTGATCTGCCTATACTGGTTGTATTGGATGAAGCATACATTGAATTTTCGGGACTCGAATCTAGGATGGGATGGGTGAAGAATCATGAGAATCTAATTGTGCTGCGGACATTTAGCAAAAGAGCTGGTATGTTCATAATACCTTCTTCACAAACTAGTTAAAATATAAAGAACTTATGTAAATAAGAATATATGAAGCTTGCCCCTGGTGATTTTTTATTTATCATTTTCAGTGCTATACTGTTATCTGAATAATGCATGGTTGGTAATGGGAGCGTAAACATTCTAGTGACGACTTTATCTAGAATTCTAAGGGCCATATTGATGTCTCATATTTTCTTCTTACTAATCTAATCTATTCTTTGACTCATCACTACATTCTCTTTTCCATTTCAAATAGCCATTCCTTATTCTCCATCTCCCTTTTCCTTTTCTTGTCTAATAATATTCTCCTTGCTCGTTATCAAGTTTCGTTCCCTGTTCACCTCCTCCCTTCTGGATTTTTGTGGTGTCTTGGATTAATCATTAAGGGCACTTTAGTTTTGATGTTCTCTCAGGTGATTGAACATAAGATTTTGTATGTTACAATCGATAGTCGCAGAGTCCAGGCCATTCAAAATGCAGAGAAAAAAGAAGTTGGAAAGTCTTTGGGATGTCTGTTGATTGGGGTGTGTGTGTGCGTTATTATGTCAACATTATTGCCAGTAACTCATTGGGTCTTCCTTCGTCAAAATCAAGGGATGGGATTATTTGATGTGGATTCAAAGTATAAGCACAGCAAAGGTCCATTTCTGATAATTTCTAAGAATTGCAACGGTAATGGTTCCACCTTTTTTACATGGTTTGGTGCAGGATGGTCTCGCTTGGCTGAAGCAATTTCTTTAAGCATGGGGGAAGGAATCCAGAGTAAGGGCATCAATCATATTCAGGGGAACTGTCTATTCGACAAGAAAATTGAAACGATGATCTGGATAAATGTCAGAGGCAAAACAGGGAGTATGGTTATGAAATTACAAAAATCAAGTCACTCGTCTACAATCAGATGAATTATACAGTATCGAGGGTACAATTGGGAATCATGCATTGTCTTCCGGATAAGGCATTGATTTTTTTGAAGAACATGGCTCAACAATGGATTAAGTGCAATGATTTCAGTAATGTTCGAAATAGCTTTCAAGGCTATGGCCTCAAGGCCCGCTTCGAGGGCGAGGTTTGAGCTATTACGGCGTGGCTACAGCACCAGAGTGCAACTTACGCCTAGTCTATAGCTAGCCTTGACTAGTGCCTACCCTCAGTTTACACTTCTGCACTATAAATTCCAAGGCTGTATATTTAAATCAAACATACATGTTCTATACTTATATATACCGATTTTTTATGATGTTTAATGATGCAGTCCCTCTTTTGTTTTGACTTGTGATATGATGATACTTTATTGCTTTTTTATGATGGAATATTGGGAGATGATAAAATATTTGTTTTATGGATATTTTGTGATGATTGGTAATTATTTTTATTATTATTTTTTTCTTTCTTTCTATATTCTCCCCAAATAAAGGCTTACGCCTTGCTCCGCACGCCTCGAGGATATAGCCTCGCCTCGTCCGTGGAAAGGCTGCTCTTAGCTTTTTTGAACATTGTATTACACCCAAACCCACTGTCAAAAGCGACAAAATGGCACCTAAATCATTATTGGCGGACCCCAACCTCCAACCAATAAGTGCCACATGGACAAAACCAACATATGCAATAAACTTAATATCACAAACACTGCTGAGGTATGCAGGCGCACAACGGGGAAAATGTAGGTGTGTATAAACCATAGTACTCGAGGGGCCAACGACCACTCTCAAAACAGTCTTTCAATTTGTCACAAACACTTAAATCATCTAAGTATTACACATTTACGATGACAACACATTGTCAATCGACGTTTGGGCATATACTCGAAGAGAGCCTGCTGAAAACACAAGCGCACACAAAGGTCAAACACCATCTGGAAAGGTAAAACACGAGGCATGATGATGTGAATTATAGTTGAGGGAAATTTCGGTATTTTCTTGTTTTTAATATTGTAATTTTTCTTTTTATTATTTTTCATTTTTTAGTTGTAGTTATTAGGTTTAAAAAGGGCTAGGATGGGTATTTTGTAATGAGAATGTTCTAGTCTATGTGATGACACCCATGACATCACATGTGAGCAAAGCATTCCTTAGTTGGCAAGTAAAAGGCCCTTTCTAGATTCTTCTCTTATCCCTATAACTAATGTAATAACCCCATTTGGGAGAAATCATTTAAGTATAGTTGATTTTGAGTATTACTAATCTTTGTTTGAGTGCCATTGACACCGTTTACGTCAATTGGTATCAGAGCCTAGATGCTCCACTCGCTATTGTTGTTATGTAGGAAAATTGTAAACAAAGCAACAATAGCGCTGAAGAAGAACGCCCAAACTTAGTGTCGTTACACCCGAATTGACGAATCCCTCACCAACATCATGGATATAAAAGAGATTGAGGAATTGTTACGCAACATGGATGAAGTTCTTTGGATAGGAATTATCTATTCGGTGCCCAAGTCGGGCGACTCGTTGCCATCCATTCTTCATGCACCCATCTAAACCCACCATCACCAGTTCTCTTCCGCCCTACCAAACCCTTCGACCACTCCACCACCTGAGACATCCTCCTGCCATTTCCTTTTGCTCGAAGAGCACTACCACCCTTGACCTTGTTACCCCCATGGTTCTCAATATGGTCCGTATCGCGCAACGTATTGCCTATACGTATTGTGTCGTGAGTAAAATGAGATGTATCGGTTATAGTATCGCTTTTTGGTGTGTATTGGAGATACAATATATGTATCGGGCGATACGGTATGTATCGGCGATACATTCGTATCGTGCGATACAACCCAACGCACATGAAGGCAAAAAGCCCAACGATTCCGTTCAACTCCAAAAACAAAAAAAATATAAGAAAACCCACTAAGATATCAATCATCGACTAAAAGGGTTTCAAAAAGTAAGGGTTACACGAGGAGAAGACTTCAACTCCGAAAATAATTTTTTTTTAAGAAAACCCATGAAGATATCAACCATTGACTACAAGGGTTTTCAAAAAGCAAGAGGGTTACATGAGAGAGGAAAAGACAAAGCAATTCAAGAGAAGAGAAGCGAAGAGGAGAGAAGAGCAACTTTGATTTCTACTCACATGTATGATTTGAACTCTTTTAAATCGACTTTCTCATCTCCTCTGTTTTCTTCTTTGATTTTCACATCTGGTAGGGCTTATCCTCTTCAAAGAGAAGAGTCGACTTTTTCCTCTCCTCTTCTATTGCTTCAGCTGAGTGAGAGTGGGTCTTTATTGTGGTGGGTCTTCTGTTGGTATACTAAAATACGTAGTGGGGTCTCTGTTTGTATACTAAAATATAGACCTAGACTAAAATATTATATTATATATTATATGTAGTGGGATTTCTGTTTGTATACTAAAAGATGGATATTATTATTGTTTATTTGTATATTAGTAAACTAAACATAGATTACATATAATCTGTGTTGGATTGTCTTTTATTTCATTTTAGGTATCTATACAAACATATATATATATATATATATATATATATATATTCAAAACTGAGGGTGTAAGATTGTAATTAATTAAAAATCTAAACCTTGTCAAATTTCTGTAATTTGTGTCCCAAACATATATGCCCAAAAACAACTCGAAATAAACTCTAAACATATAATTTGTAGTCAATTTGGATGGACTATAATTTGTATAGAACTCGAAATAAAGTTATAATTTGTATAAAACTCGAAATAACCCAAGGTTCTAAAAGGCGCGAGGCGTGGTTGAGGCGTAAAGGTCAAGCCTTAGGAGCCTAGGCGTAAAAAGGCGTTTTTTCTTTTTTTATTATTTTAATTATTTCAAGGCTAGTAATATAATAAAATAGTACATACCTTGAATTTTGAAAATATATCCATATGTTTGGTAGCCATCTTTCACATATTCATGCTCCATAACCAATATTTGTCAACTAATCCTTTGTTTTTTTTAAAAAAAGTGTGCCTTAAGCCTTTTACCCAGAATAAGGCGTAGGCGATGCGTTTCTCTCAAGCCCCACAAAACCTCTTACTACCTGAACAACCTCGTGCACCCCCCGCCGCAAGCAGACCCAAACCCCCTCTCCCCCGATCTGCCACCACCGCTGCCCCACCACTCACTGTTACACCAAACCCAACACCACCAATACCCCCATTCTCCTTTCCACCACCCTCTGCTGTCCCACCAACTCAAAACCCTAATTCTAAGCCAAAACCACAACGAAAGAAGAAGAAGCAACTGAAGGTGAGGCAGATGGCCAACTTTAGGGATCCGGTGAAGAGAGAGCAGCAAACCAGGCAGAGAACAAAAAGAAAGGAAGCTGAATCAGCAGGATTCAACATCGATTTCACCCCGCTGCTCTTACTGTAGATCCTCGACCACCGTTTGAATATATACTACCTGGCGAAGGCTATAAGAGCTAGGATCTGGGGTTTCACAGCTTTATATTGCTGTTTAACCCAGGTGGAAGACATCACTGGCCAAGGTCAGATCAAAAGAAGGAAATGGGAGAAAACGGAGAAGAGGTGGGTTCTTCATGCTGTATTGAACCGTCGGTGGTCACCATCGCCGGCCCTAGGTAGGCGGTTTTAGACCATATGTGATAGAGAATAGATTATGGATCTCAATAACACATAGGCAGCATTTAGGGTTTCAAACCCAAAAGCATAAGGGGAAGTGGGTTTTGGGTTGGGCCTGTTTAGGTGCTGTTGGTCTGGGCCTCTTTTAATATACTTCTTTATAGGGTCTTTAACAACTTATATAAAGTCCTCACTGGGCCTTGTTCTTAAGGAAGAGAACCAAGCTGCTGGACCTTGGCTGGAATTATTTTGGGGTTGAAGTTCTAGAGTTTGACAAGCTCTGTTGTGGCCCAAATTTTGAGGAACTTTTCCCTCGGCTCCAATTATGAACGCTCGAGGACGAGCATTGTTAAGTGGGGGAGTGTGATGTGAATTATATGTAAAACCCCGTATTTTTACGCATATTTATTTTTATGAAATTATGAAAAATGGGGATTAATCAATTTAAAGGGAGAAAATTTAATTTGTAATTAATCCGATTTAATGGTAATAATCACTAGCGTGACGAGAGTTAGTAGTTATCGAAGTAATATTATGGCCAAAATGAGATACACAACAGTCATGTTATAATTATTTGGGACGCGCGTATGAGTCGCGTTACCGGTATGTATTTAGGGGTTAAAAACGAAAATTATTTTTATATAACTCGAATGACTATTTTGAGTGCGCCAGAGTGTCTGGAAGGGTAGAAATAGTCAGAAAACACTACTCGGGTATTTTATTTGGAGTCCGGGACATTTTAACCCAAAATGACACCTCAGAGGGGTATTTTGGTCTTTGGGGCTTTTGAGTAATTAAATGGATGAAAATTGGGTTAATTAAAAGCATTGAGGGTTAGTGGTCTGTCAGTTTCAACTTGTGTGAGAAAGAGAGAAAAAGAGAGAGAGAACCAAGGAAGAAGAAGAAGACTCCATTAGAGCCCTAAGCCAAGAACTCGAACTTTCACACCAGAAATTACACCAGCGCGTAGATCGTGTCAAGAGGATCGTTCCCATACCAATTTCAGCCCAAGAATCAGAAGTTCATTTCGAGGCAAGTGTTTATCTTGCTCCTCTCTTAGCATATATTGTTCCTGTTAATTTAGGTTTGATGATATAAATTTGATGCAATGAAAACTTAGGTTTAATTAGACTAATTTGTGAAGAAAACTTATGAATTGGAGATGGGTATGCATGTAGAGGTTTTGCCCTGATTAGACTAATAAAATCTGGGAATTTTATGTCTTAATCACGAATTATAATAAGAGTTTTGGACAATTAAAATTCTGCGTTTATATTTAAGAGACATTGGAAATTTAAGAGATTGTTCAATTCCAATTGATTATATAAGGATTTGACCTCTAATTCGTGTTAGAAAGTATCTTAGGGTGATTGGGATTAGTGTAGGAACATTTAATTTGGATTGGGTTGAGTATTCGTATGTTTTTGAGGAATAAAAGTTGAGAAAAATCGAAGTTGGGGAAAAATCGGGTCTGTCCGGAATTTTCGTTAGAAGACCTGCCCAGGTCGTTCGAACGAACCTTCTAACGAAATTTCCAACGACCCTTCTAACGAGTTGCTGAGTTCATTCGAAGTGGAAACTTCGTTCGAACGAACTCGTTCGAACGAGAATCCTGGAACTTCTAACGAGATTCCAGATTGAGTTTTTAGGGTCCGTTCGAGTTAAAAACCATTCTAGGGTTATCCAAGCGAGTGTATTAACCTACGTGAGTAACGGGTGGCTTAAATTCCAAAGTTTTAGGGGATTAAGGGTGTAGTAGTCCTCGAGGTATCGAAAGTGTGTGAAAACCTAGGAGAGAATGTAAGTCCTAGAGAGGCTATATACATACGGATATCGTGTAGAGTAATGGCATTAATATTACTTATGGATTATAGTATTTGGGTTATGTGATTGCCTATTAATGTATATAAGTTGTGTGCATGCTTATTATTTGGACTATCATGTGTATGACATACTAGCTACTGGCTATCGAACGGGGGTTAACGCGTTGTGGACGACCATGTCTTGTGTGCCTTAGGGGGATTTCGAGTCGTATCACTAGAGCATGGAACCTAGGTACGGGCTATCTGTGAGAACGATAGTGTTGACGGTCGTATGGGTGCATAAGTATGTGCGTAGCCCATCGGCTTGGGATTATGCTCGCCTCCAATATGTGTATATGTTTCAATGGTTCTTGAGGGATTGAACCTGTTGTCCTTATGCGTGAGCGTTGCAATGGGACTAGATAGTCGAGTATGGCTAGCACCAGGGGTTTCTTAACCATGGGTGTTGTATAGATATATATATTTGTCTGTATACATAGTGAGATTTTATATATGTATACTAAGTTCCTATTCTTTGTTTCTCGTTGGCAACTTTATTAAAGTATATACTTATTAGGTCACCCATCGGGAATAAAGAATACTATGAGAATGAGTTGTAATATCCTTAAACCTATTCCTAAATAATAATAGTATATTGGTTACGTGTTATTAAATGTTGTATCCGGCACAGTGATTATCCTATAGTCAGGTAGAGTGACGAGACTAGTATGGGTTGTTAAACTCGCTAGGTGTGCACATTAGATGAGAGGTGAGCATCTCAAGTGAGTGCGCTAAGTTAACATAGATAATATGTGTTATTTAAATCGATTTAAGCACTTGCTATATTTAAATTGTTTTCTACTCGGACTCTGACCCGTTCTTTTGCAAATCTCTTTTCTTGTTCTATTATTTTAGGTGCTCAGCCACAGGGACACCATACTTAGGAGGTTCCATTCATTTGCCGAGCTGTAGCTGCTGTGGAAGTTACGGGATATTGCTAGTAGATGCTTTTGAGTCTATTTCTCCGTATCTATCAGTTATTTATTTCAGTTGGATATGTCGTCCCGCCTTTCTTACATTTAGAG
This sequence comes from Sambucus nigra, assembly GCA_949130495.1. Classification (NCBI taxonomy): domain Eukaryota; kingdom Viridiplantae; phylum Streptophyta; class Magnoliopsida; order Dipsacales; family Adoxaceae; genus Sambucus; species Sambucus nigra. The sequence continues at coordinate 158,108,120 of OX422213.1, forward strand.
ATTTAGATTTAATGGGTTCTATTATTAGACTTGGATTTCATGTATTCGGATTATTGTATGGGATTTTGACTGGAAATGTTTACTCCAGTTCTTTATTTAAATTCAGTTAGTTCTTCCTTATTATTATTGTGTTGCATGGTGGTGATTGAATTTTCCTTTATTGATGGTTAATAACAAGATAAATTTTTGACACCAACCTTTTTAAATATTAGGTGATTAGCTTATATGAAATTTAAAATTTGAGTTTTCGACAGTGATGCATTATCTGAACCAACTTGATATTCTGAAATTAATTAATTAAGGACTGATCACTCGGTAATTAATTAGGAGGGGTGTTACAGGTGGTATCAGAGTATCAGGTTCTAGTGTCCTTAGGATCTGTACGGCTTGTTATATTTCTGCGTAGCGTCCTTTGATATAGAGCCCTCTATTTTAGGATTGTTGTACTCTTTTTGCATTTTACGTTCTTCAGCTACTTTGAGTTAATAACTGTAGACTAATGAAACTTTACTCTCCTTTCAGATGCCTCCTCAACGGGCACAGAGAGTTCCCAGAGATGCCCAACCCGAGCCTCAGCCTGCTCCAGCTCAGGGTATGATGAATGCCACTGAAGTTGCCGCCATTGTAGCTCAGGCGGTGAATGTCGCATTAGCAGTTGTGCAACAGACACAACCTCACGCACCGGTGGTGGCTCCAGTTCAGGCCTAGGACTTCCCGTCTGCTTGGGAACGTGTTAGGGATGCCTTTCAGAAGGCGCATCCTCCGGAGTTGACAGGGAGCTCCGATGTGGTGGTAGCGAGTCAATGGAAGAAGGATATTTAGAGGCACTTGAGGATGCATGAGTGCACGGAGGTGCAGAGTCAGATTCTGGCCACGTTCAAGTTAGTGGGAGCAGCACTGCAGTGGTGGGAGTCTATTACCACCGCTTAGGAGAGAGACACTTATTATTCGAGACTTTTGGGTGCGGTTCGACCGCAAATATTTCCCCTCGGCCGTCCAGATAGAGATGAGACGAAAATTGGTGAACTTGAAACACGGAGGGAAAGACCGTGGCGAAATATGAGGCAGAGTTTATCAACCTTCTGAACATTGTACCGGATGAAATCCCAACTGAGGAGAAGAAGATTCAGCGTTTTATGGATGGATTGACATGGAGGATCCGCTAGCATTTGATATGCAATCTTTCTTTGGCCACCTATTCGGACGTGGTTAATGCAACACTACTCCACTGCCAGGACCACCGTTTTCATCTGACAGAGGTTAAGCGAGAAGGAGAGTCCAGCAGGGCAGGACAGGAGGAAATAGTGCTAGTAGGGCACAAGCAGTTCAGGGTCAGCATAGGCACAGTGACCAGGGTTCCCAGCAGGGGGATCCTAAGAGGTTCAGATCAGGAGGTTTTAGACATGGGCAGGGAGGTTTCCGACATGGCCAGCAGGGTCAGCACGACCATCAGGGCCAGCAGCAGGTTCAACAGGGCCAGAATGGTCAAGAGAGGGGTGGCAACGACCATCAGGGCCGGGGACAGCAGGGACAAAGGGGAGGACCCTTCATAGGGAGATGTTTCACTTGTGGCAATACTGGCCACAAGCGTCAAGACTGCCCTCAGAGGGGTAGAGGCCAACAGCAGCAGGGCGCTAGCCAGGAGCCCCAGAGACCATTATTTCCCGCAGCTCTCCCAGCACCCCCACAGATGCTAGCACTGCCACCCATTCCAGCCGTCCCGGTTCAGCAGGGATAGCTTCAGTACGGACGAGTCTACAATCTTCACCAGGCCGCAGTCCCGTAGGACCCACCCGCGATTGAGGGTATGTTTTCTATCCAAGGGACTTTGGGGAGCATTTTATTTGACACGGGGGCCACACATTGTTTTATTGCCACGGGGTTTGCACGTACTACGGGATTATTTGATACAACAGAGAGTACGGTCACTTGTGTGGATTCATCGTTGAGTAGAGGTTCTATTATTTCTTTTATTTGTTGGGGAGTGGGTATAAGAGATTGTGAGGTTTATCTTACCCGCTGACATGCTCGTATTGGATTTGCCCGAGTATGACGTGATTGTAGGTATGGATTGGCTTGTCAGGTATAGGGCCATGATTGATGGTTTTAGGATGAGTATAATTTTTGCCATACCCGGACAGGAGATGTTCCTAGTGGCAATGCCTCGCTCTGAGGGAGGATCGTCCACTCATTTATACTATATAGAGGAGGAGACCTCTACGGAGGTGGTGGTACCTATTGATTCGATTCCTGTTGTTCGAGAGTTTGCCGATGTGTTTCAGGAGATTCTGGGGATACCGCCGAGTAAAGAGATAGACTTCGTCCTTGATTTAGCGCCGGACACTCGACCGATCGCCCGCGCACCTTACCGTATGGCTCCAGCAGAGATGAGGGACTTACACGATCAGATTGAGCAGTTGTTGGGGCAGGGGTTTATCCGTAGGAGTACTTCGCCGTGGGGTGCTCCCGTACTGTTCGTTAAGAATAGGGATGGATCGTTGAGGTTATGTGTTGATTACCAGGAGTTGAACAAAGTCACGATACGGAACAAATATCCGTTGCCTCGAATCGATGACTTATTAGACCAGTTGAGAGGAGCGGCTTTCTTCTCGAAGATTGACTTGAGATCGGAATACCATCAGTTGCGTATCGGGGAGCAGGATGTGTTGAAGACTCCCTTCTTGACGAGATATGGTTCCTATGAATTCAGGGTAATGCCCTTCGGGCTAACCAACGCCCCAGTTGTGTTTATGGACTTGATGAACAGGATTTTCAGAGAGTTCCTGGACCAATTCGTCATCGTCTTTATAGATGACATTCTGGTTTACTCGCAGACCGAGGAAGAGCATGCCGAGCACTTGAGGCAGGTTTTGCAGACATTGCGTCAGCATGAGTTGTACGCAAAATACGAGAAATGTGGGTTTTGGCTGAAGGAGGTCCAGTTTTTGGGGCATATCATCTCTGACAAAGGGATATCAGTGGATTAGGGGAAGGTGTCCGCGGTGAGGGAGTGGGGATAGCCCACGATACCGACCGAGAGACGCAGTTTCTTGGGCTTAGCCGGATACTATAGGAGGTTCATTCGAGGGTTTTCGAAGATAGCGGGGCCGTTGACACACTTGACTCGCAAAGGGGTGCCGTTTATCTGGTGTGACGCCTGTCAGTTAGCCTTTGATGAGTTGAAAGATAAGTTAACCTCAGCACCAGTGTTAGCATTACCCAGGCCGGGAATGGAGTATCTAGTCTACACTGATGCGTCCTTATTAGGACTTGGAGGTGTACTTCAGCAGGAGGATCAGGCTATAGCTTATGATTCCTGGAAGCTTAAGCCTCACGAGAGGAATTACCCCACCCACGATTTAGAGTTGGCGGCGGTGGTGGTTGCACTTTGGATTTGGAGACATTACCTCCTGGGGGAGAAATTTTGCTTGTTCACAGATCACAAGTCATTGCAGTATCTCGTCACACAGAAGGAGCTGAATATGCGTTAATGCCGGTGGCTTGAGTTTGTGAAAGATTATCATTTTGATATCCAATACCACCCGGGAAAGGCTAACGTGGTAGCAGACGCGTTGAGCCGTAGGCCGGTAGGAGAGATGGCCGACGTGTGGAAAGCAAAATGGAAGGAGTCACCAGGATGCGGGGGCTCGATCATTCATGTCTGTGATGGCGGTTACGCCACAGATTATTACGAGAGTAGTACATGCTCAGGCAGCTGATCAGTTCTGCCAAAGTTAAATAGTGCAACTTCTAGCAGAGGGGGCTGAGTCTTATACCGTGGGTTCAGACGGGGGTTTACGTTTCAATGGAAGATTGGTTGTCCCTGAGGGTGAGGACTTGCGACATGAAGTTATGACAGAGTCGCACGGTTCACGATTTGCGGTACATCCCGTTGGGGATAACATGTACCAGGATATGCGTAGACAGTACTGATGGAGTGGGATGAAGAAGGATATCGTCGAGTTCGTCTCTAAATGTGCCACTTGTCAGTTGGTAAAGGTGGACCATTAGAGACCGACAGGACTTCTACAGCCATTAGAGATTCCTATGTGGAAATGGGAGATCATTTTTCATCACAAGATTACCTACATCGCAGAGGGGTCACGATTCGATATGGGTGATAGTGGATCGGCTGACCAAGGTAGCCCACTTTCTGCCAGCCAGGACAGACTACACCACGGGACAGTACGCCCAGATATTCATAGCAGAGATAGTGAGACTCCACGGAGTGCCTCTCAATATCATGCCTGACAGAGATAAGGTGTTCGTGTCTCGATTTTGGGAGAGTTTTTAGGAGGCAATGGGTACGGAGTTGCGACTGAGCATAGCCAATCACCCGCAGACGGATGGTCAGACCGAGCGAACAAATCAGATGTTGGAGGACATGTTGCGTCTGTGCATCATTGATTTTGGCAGAGGATGGGAGCAGTACCTTCCACTGGTGGAGTTTGCCTATAACAACTCCTACCAATTTACTATCGGTATGGCTCCATTCGAGGCACTATACGGCAGACCTTGTCGTTCCCCAGCATGTTGGTTAGAGGCGGGGGGACAACAAGCTACTTGGTCCGGAGGTGATTCAGGACATCTCGGCAAGGATAGAGTTGATACGTAGCCGTATTCGGGTTGCTCAGGATCGACAAAAGAGCTACGCTGACGCTAAACGGTATTTCCGAGAGTTCAACATTGGGGATCAGGTGTTAGTTCGGGTGTCTCCTATGAAGGGAGTTATGCGTTTCGGGAAGAAGGGAAAGTTGGCGCCTAGGTATGTAGGGCCATACCCCATTATCGAGAGGATTGGGCCGGTTGCTTATAGACTTGGGTTACCGGAGCACTTGCATAGGGTCCATGACGTGTTCCATATCTCTTCGCTAAGGAGATTTCTTAGAGATGATTTGATCCATACTCACATTGCGTTGGAAGAGATCGACTTACAGCGTGATAGCTCTTACGAGGAGGGGCCGGTTGCTATCTTAGACCATAACGAGAGGAAGTTGAGGTCGAAGATACTACCACTAGTCCGTGTTCAGTGGCGGCACCATAATGTTGAGGAATCAACTTGGGAGCGAGAGGATGACATGCGTGAACGTTATCCGGAGTTATTTTTGCCAGGTATATTTCCATTTCCGAATTTCGGGACAAAATTCTGTTATTAGGGGGGAAGTATGTAATACCTCGTAATTTTGCGCATATTTATTTTTATGAAATTATGAAAATCAATTTAAAAGGGGGAAAATTTAATTTGTAATTAATCCGATTTAATGGTAATAATCAGTAGTGTGACGAGAGTTAGTAGTTATTGAAGTAATATTATGGCCAAGATGAGATACACGACAATCATGTTATAATTATTTGGGACTCGCGTATGAGTCGCGTCACTGGTATGTATTTAGGCGTTAAAAACGAAAATTATTTTCATATAACTCGAATGACTATTTTGAGTACGCCAGAGTGTCCGGAAGGGTAGAAATAGTCAAAAAACACTACTCGGGTGTTTTATTTAGAGTCCAGGACATTTTAGCCCTAAACGACACCCCGGAGGGGTATTTTGGTCTTTTGGAATTTTTGAGTAATTAAATGGACGAAAATTTGATTAATTAAAAGCATTGAGGGTTCGTGGTCTGTCAGTTTCAACTTAAGAAAAAGAGAGAGAACCAAGGAAGAAGAAAAAGACTCCATTAGAGCCCTAAGCAGCCAAGAACTCGAACTTTCACACCAAAAATTACACCAACGCGTAGATCGTGTCAAGAGGATGGTTTCCATACTAATTTCAGCCCAAGAATCAGAAGTTCATTCCGAGCCAAGTGTTTATCTTGCTCCTCTTTTAGCATATATTGTTCCTGTTAATTTAAGTTTGATGATATAAATTTGGTGCAATGAAAACTTAGGTTTAATTAGATTAATTGTGAAGAAAACTTATGAATTGGAGATGGGTATGCATGTAGAGGTTTTGCCCTGATTAGGGAATTTTATGTCTTATTCATGAATTATAACAAGAGTTTTGGACAATTAAACTTTTGGGTTCATATTTAAGAGACTTATTGGAAATTTAAGAGATTGTTGAATTCCAATTGATTATATAAGGATTTGACCTCCAATACGTGTTAGAAAGTATCTTAGGGTGATTGGGATTAGTGTAGGAACATTTAATTTGGATTGGGTTGAGTATTCGTATGTTTTTGAGGATTAAAAGTTGAGAAAAATCGAAGTTGGGGAAGAACTGGGTCTGTCCGAAATTTTGTTAGAAGACCTGCACAGGTCGTTCGAACGAACCTTCTAACGAAATTTCCAACGACCCCTTCTAACGAGTTGCTGAGTTCGTTCGAAGTGAGAAATTCGTTCGAACGACCTCGTTCGAACGAGAATCCTGGAACTTCTAACGAGATTCCAAATTGAGTTTTTAGGGTCCGTTCGAGTTAAAAACCATCCTAGGGTTAGCCAAGCGAGTGTATTAACCTACGTGAGTAACGGGTGGCTTAAATTCCAAAGTGTTAGGGAATTAAGGGTGTAGTAGTCCTCGGGGTATCGAAATTGTGTGAAAACTTAGGAGATAATATAAGTCCTAAAGAGAGAAGCTATATACATACGGATATCATGTAGAGTAATGGCATTAATATTACTTACGGATTATAGTATTTGGGTTATGTGATTACCTATTAATGTATATAAGTTGTGTGCATGCTTATTACTTGGAATATCATGTGTATGACATACCTAGCTACTGGCTATCGATCGGGGGTTAACGCGTTATGGACGACCATGTCTTGTGTGCCTTCGGGGGATTTCGAGTCGTACCATTAGAGCATGGAACCTAGGTACGGGCTATCTGTGAGAACGATAGTGTTGACGGTCGTATGGGTGCGTAGGTATGTGCGTAGCCCATCGGCTTGAGACTATGTTCGCCTCCAATATGTGTATATGTTTCAATGGTTCTTGAGGGATTGAACTTGCTGTCCTTTATGCGTGAGTGTTGCAATGGGACTAGATAGCCGAGTATGCCTAGCACCAGGGGTTTCTTAACCATGGGTGTTCTATATATATATACATATACATATATATATATATATATATATTTGTGTGTATACATAGTGAGATTTTATATATGTATACTAAGTTCCTATTCTTTGTTTCTCGTTGGCAACTTTATTAAAGTGAATACTTATTGGGTCACCCATTGGGAATAAAGAATACTATGAGGATGAGTTATAATATCCTTAAACCTATTCCTAAATAATAATAGTATCTTGGTTACGTGTTATTAAATGTTGTATCCGGCACAGTGATTATCCTATAGTCAGGTAGAGTGACGAGACTAGTATGGGTACTTAGACTCGCTAGGTGTGCACACTAGATGAGAGGTGAGCATCTCAAGTGAGTGCATTAAGTTAACATGGATAATATATGTGCTATTCAAATCGATTTAAGCACTTGCTATATTTGAACTGTTTTCTACTCGGGCTCTGACCCATTCTTCTGCAAATCTCTTTTCTTGTTCTATTATTTTAGGTGCTGGCACAGGGACACCAGACTTATGAGGTTCCATTCATTTGTCGGGCTGTAGTTGCTGGGGAAGCTATGGGATATTGCTAGTAGACGCTTCTGAGTCTATTTCTCCTTATCTATCAGTCATTTATTTCAGTTGGACATGTCCCTCTTTTCTTACATTCAGAGATTTAGATTATTGGGTTCTATTATTAAACTTGGATTTCATGTATTCGGATTATTGTATGAGATTTTGACTGGAAATATTTACCATAGTTCTTTATTTAAATTCAGTTAGTTCTTCCTTATTATTATTGTGTTGCATGGTGGTGATTGAATTTTCCTTTATTGATGGTTAATAACAAGATTTTGACACCAACCTTTTTAAATATTAGGTAATTAGCTTTTATTAAATTTAAAATTTGAGTTTTCGATAGTGATGCATTATCTGAACCAACTTGATATTCTGAAATTAATTAATTAAGGACTGATCACCCGGTAATTAATTAGGAGGGGTGTCACATTATAATTGAGGGCAACTTCGGTATTTTCTTCTTTTTAATATTGCAATTTTTCTTTTTATTATTTTTCATTTTTTAGTTGAAGTTATTAGGTTTAGTAAGGGCTGAATAAGTATTTTGTAATGGGATTATAACAGTACATGTGATGTTACCCATGACATCACATGTGACCTAGGCATTCCTTAGTGGAAAGTATTGAGCCCTTTCTAGATCCTTCTCTTATCCCTATAAATAGTGTAATACCCCCAGTTGGGGAAATCATTCAAGTATAGTTAATTTTGAGTATCAGTATTCTTTGTTTGAGTGTAATTTCTTTTTGTGCCATTGACGACGTTTATGTCACATGATCTCATAAAGTTTCCTCGACTCTAATGGAATCTAGTTTAGCTTAAGCAAGCAAGATTTAGGGGTATTAGAGGCCTGGCCAACACATTCTTTCTAAGGAACTTCAAGGCTATGTGGAGTGGAGCATAGAGAGTAATGTTTTGTTAGGTTAACACGACTAACTATCTCAGAATGCGAGAGGAAGGGCATTGTCCTTTTGACATTCCTCTCCAACACGTCATACTCAATAAACTCGTACACATATCCCTCTATATGTCTTTTGAGTCTAACATGCACATAGAACAATGTCAGACAAAGTTTCATAAATCTCACTTTATGTCACCTCCGCAACTTCCCCTAGAGTAATTATCAAAAAGCATTATCCAATGATATTGGTTGCCAAGTCTAGGTTATAACCACCGTCACCATAAGTAACCTCCACCTACCTAGGACTTTGTAACTCCCAAACAATCCCTAACTCCCAGTTGCTTGAACTACGCACCTTAACTCCATTCTCAAACCACCACTTTACCTCAAACCACCACTTCACCTCTAACCTTGAACACCCGGTGCTTGGATTGCCTTCTCCTAATTACTCACGTGGTACTTGCTCTCTTATCCTCCTCTCCATAACTCTCGAAGTCTCTCTCATTGTGCTAAGCTCTTGGCCTTTAAAATTATTTTGAATGTTGTTTGGTGGCAATCCGAGTAGCCTACCTTCTTGGGAATTGTTCATTGAAAAGTATCCAAAAACTAGAGGGTTGGAGGAAAGGGTGCCTCTCACGACGTGGTAAATTATTTTGATTCAAGCTGTTAAGTAGAATCCCCATATACTTGTCAATTTTAAAATTCATTAAGAGATGAGAGATTTCCTTTTTATTTGTTTTGGGGGAGGGAGGGGGGGGGGGGGGGGGGGGGGATGGATGAAAAATCATTTTGGTGATTGGATAATGTGACTAAATCAATAAAGAAAGGAAGTTTGGGGGTGGGTAATCTACCGCAGAACATGGCTCTCCTTGGGAGCTGTAGTGAGGAGTAAATATAGGGTTCATGCTTATGGTTAAGACCCCCAAGTTGTTGAAAGAGGTTCTTCTCGATGTCCTTGGAATCTATATTTTAAGGACGAGACTTGCTTCTTAATAACGTGCTGTACCAAAATTGGTTTTGGGATATGTCTGGTTTGGGGGTAGTAAGTTGCCATCCCGTTTCCCAAGACTATTGTGTGTATTCTATTCCACGTCTTCATTTCTTCTTTTGTAAATTGGAATTCCTCTTTTGGTTGCTCTTGGATCTTGAAGTTTGCAAGAAACATTGGGCACCATGCAGCTGGGAATTTGATTTCTCTTCTTGGGTTGGTAGAAGGGTTTCCTTTAGCTAAAGATGTGAGGGATAAAGGGGTTTGGGTTGGCAACTCTTCAGGGTGGTTCTCTTCCAATACTTTCTTTGCAACTCTTGTGGATTCTTCCTCTTACTTTTCTTTCAGCCCTATAAGACGATATGGAAGACATGAATTCCTTCAAAAGTAAATCTATGCGTGGCATCTTTTAAAAAGGTGAATACTTGCGACATTGGTTAAAGAGATGAAAATCTTTACTCTCTTTCTTGGTGTATTTTATGAGAGGAAGAATAATACTAATCACGTTTTGTGGGTTCTTATGGTATAATGCTTTTAAGGAGTTTGGGGTCGAGGGAGATTTTCCCAATGGCACGATTTTATTATAATTGATTGGATTTCCTTTTGGGTTGGAACACAATAGCAGGTCCTTTGGGCACATTGAGGGAGGTAGGTGTAAAGGTTAAATTTTATGGTTGGTAGGTCTTCCACTTCAAAGGCTTTTGAACATGTTAGTGTTACTTTCTTTGTTAACATAGGGGTTAGGTCATCCTCCAGTAATGGAACAAAGGGATTGTCTCAAATTATAAAAGGGTTGTGTGATTATGGGTTTCTTTAAGGAAAGTGTGAAACTTAACATGCAGGACGGGACACCAAGTTTGTTTTACTCTCTGATTTCTAATAAATTTGATCACAGTGGTAGTTAAAATGTTGCTGATAAATAGTAATTGCTGAGAATGAAGGTTTTATAGTACTGTTGAAATGTTGTTGATATATAGCTTGATTGTTGAGAATGAAGGTTTATATACTGCTCGGGGGTTACTCAATATTCGAGGGTGACATGAAGGAACACCGAGTTTTTTCTCTCTCTTATTTGTGAAAAATTCTCTCTCAGTGGTAGTTGCAGTGTTGTTCATGCACTGTTGAATGTTTATAGATGATATCATTAAATGTAATGGGAACATTATAATGGACCAAGCATTTTGCTGACAACCAGACGGCAAGAGGTACATTACACGTAGCCTCTTGTAGATACGAGGTCTATAATGATTTGACATTTGTCATGTCTGTATTAGGTTTTCGTGACCTTTCCCTATTTCCTCAAAATTGACATATTAAAAAACTCAATATATTATTTGATTATGCATGCACAACTCTTGAGATTTAACTACCTCGAGAGAGCTGTGAGTTGTCCTGAGTGACCTAGTGAGATCGCTCGAAGGACCTTGGGGTCTCTTCTTTTCTATTTACAATGATTGATTCTTTACTTAACGATGCCTAGCTCTCTATCCTCCAATCTAATCCCCTTAGATAGCATTCCTCAGTAGAGCTAAAATTTGCTCCCTCAAGTCCTTCCTTACTCGGTCAACCTTAATTTTCTGTAGTTTGCTCGGTTGACCTGGGCTTTCTTGAAGGAACACCACTTTACCTTCTCCCTTCGCAATACCTGTCGAAGGTTAATTGCGATGTTTGCAAGTACAATTCAAGTAGGAAATCGGGAGAGATATTGTTCTTTATGCTAAGTTCTGTTACTAGTCCTGGTAGGTCTAGTAATTTCGAGGTTCTGCAGGGGACCTCAATGAGGTTCTTCGAGTTTCCTTGATTCCAAGTTTCTTCAGGGACCTAAATACTTTGTTGAGGTTTCTCAAGAAATCTCATATACTTAGTCGAATATACCTTTCTTTACATTATTCTTATTTATTAGAGTTTTTCATAGAGGCTCTGTTATAAAATGGTGTTGGAATCGGGAATGTGGAAGGGACGGTAAAAGGAAGTGGGATTACTGATGAGTTTCATTAAGCTGGGATAGAGCTTCTTTTTGTGCAGAAAATTGACAAGGGACTATTAAGAATTTTGCACTAATTTGTAGCTGATTGGATTTCTTTTATTCCATTTTCCGTTGTTTCTATGTACAGATTTTATTTCGTTATATTGTGGATTTCTGGTCACACATCAGTGTTCTATTCACTCATAACTGCTGTATTAGTGGCTCATTACTTCATATATATGAATATTGAATTTAGCTACTTGTTTATTTGTTTGTGTCATTCTTCTTAAATGATTGTTATTTATATGATAAATCATTTGTCTATATATACTAAATAATTAGATATTTATGTTGTGAATAAACATTCAATCAGGGTTAGCTGGACTTCGTGTGGGGTATGGAGCATTTCCTTTGAGCATTATTGAGTACCTTTGGAGGGCAAAACAACCATATAATGTGTCTGTTGCTGCTGAAGTTTCCGCTTGTGCAGCGCTTACAAATCCTGCATATTTGGAGGTATTTTTATTTAGGATTCCCAACTTCTGGCTTAAACTGTTGCCTGTAAAATAAACTTTTCCAAATATTCTAATATTAGTAATAGATCTGTATTCATTGTCCCTGAATCCGCTTCTAAATAGAATTAGTGAACAATCTCTACCAGAATGTCAAAGTGGCTTTGGTGCAAGAACGGCAGAGGCTCTATAAGCTTTTGAAAGAAGTGCCATTTCTCAATCCATATCCAAGCTATTCAAATTTCATCCTTTGTGAGGTTACCTCCGGAAAGGATGCTAAGAAGCTGAAGGTACGAATTTTTTGCTACCATGGCTGGTCGGTTATTCTTGGCTTCAATATCCAATACTTTGCTCTATATTGATGATTTTTTCCCCCATCTTTTGAATGAGAATGGTTTGCATAATTGGTTCATGGTTGCTGAACTACTTGGTTTTAGTTTTGCTTATTAATGGGTTTCTGCATTGAGTTCTTCTGTTTAGGTTGCTAAAGAAATACACATAAACAATAAAATGATCTTAGAATTTTCAGAGAATCTGAGTCTATTTTATGTTTTCTAGAAGATCAAGATTTCAAATGTAAGTACCAGTTTACTTGATATTATATGCTTCTCCCCTGGTGGTTTACTTGCTGCACTATCAGTATGTGGTTTTAGACACTGTTGTACTTCATTAATTCCCTTACCTTTTCTCCCCTTTTCTCTCTAATGAAAATATGTTCGAGAAACATAAAGAAATTTGAAAACATCGGAGGAGATCCCTTCACAAAAAAAAAATTCTCCAGAGGAAACAAATTTTAAGACATAAGTGAGCAATGAAACGGAGGGAACCACAAGTTTAACCCAAACAACCAGATGTAGTACAAAACATCAAGCTAATGAATTAAAGCTGTCACTCAATCAATATTGTTGTTGATTTTGAGATTAACGATTCTGTACTAATGAGCTCTAACTCCCTCACATGGTATGATTAACCTCCCTCTGTAGGGATGGGATGAAGTGAGCTCAGCAGAAGCATTTGCCTACAGCAACAAATCATATTGAAATAAGGGTTTCATCTCTCAATCCATCTCAATATCATTTGAAGTAATTAGTCTGAAATAAGAGAATACAAAAATAATTATAGACACCAAATACTTTGTCCAAGTTAACCTTGATGGCATCGTCTATGACATTATTCTATGATCTCAGTAATGACACCATACTTTTAACAAACTCCACTCTAGGATACTCCTAATGAATATTCTTTTATTCTACTTAATATTTAAGCGTTAACATCAAAACAAGCATTAAAATTAAAACAACAAATTCAAATTAAATGGCTCTTTGTATGGGATCCACCCCACGTGCCAATTGTTCTTTACATACATCATTCTCCCCGTGTGGAAGAAAGCTCAACCATGAGCTTTATGGTAAATTGGATTCGTGGAGCCATATAAACAAATAGTTTGATTATTTTGAGCATCTCAATCGTTGCCAAGATGACGATTTGGATACCCCAAAATCTTGCTTATGAGCTCAATAGGATTTGGACACCTTTATACTGCTCAAGAAGCAGCGAATCATCACCATTGGATGACGATTTTTGCCATCCCATTTTGCGCAGTTATTTGGGCAAGTGAGTTGATGCAAGATCCATATCCAAATTCATTGGAAACGTTCTCACGCCCATCATTGGATCAAATGTTACAAACTACTGTCTTAAATTGAATTTTAATCGTACGAAGGAATTGGACAAATAAGGGGAGGACTTCCAATTTCTTTCAAGGAGATGAGCCCAAGTAAAACATGTATAATCATCAATAAAAGTCGCATAATAACGATGACTAGATAGGCAGTAACAAGTGATGGCAATCACACATAATAATGAATCGGTTAAAAAATACGAGGTGCAACCATCATATGTGGTATGCAACTAGTTCTAGTATACTTGGAGAGCTCACATACTTCACACAATTTTTTTGTCCGCACAAGCATTAGAAAAATAAGAGAATAACAAACAACGATGTTGAAAATTGACATGCCCTAATGGGCATGCCACTAATGTAAGGTCCGAAGAGAAATATCGTAAGACATAGAAATTGGTGAGATAGAAAGCACTTAGATTAGATGCGGTGGTGGAGGATCCCAAAATAGTACAACCCATCACGCACATAGCCACTGCCAAGAATCCTCCTTGAACTTATATCTTGCAAGAGGGAATGGGTATGAAAGGACACAATAGTAGAACTGAGGTGTTTGGCAAGTTGGCTAACAAATACGAGAGTAAAAAAAGTTAGAATCATGCAAAACCGATTAAAGAGTTATATCGGGAGACATACATTCCTTGCTATGAGTACGTGGATAGGAGCCGTCCGTCAAACGAATGTATTGAGAAATGGGAACGGTGGGTGTGGAGAAAAGGGACGACCTCTCATATGATAGAAATCAACTGCTTTTGAATTCGGTAAGGTTTAGATTGCAGCTGACTCTGATCATTTGATTCGGGAAAAGCATCATTAGCAACCGGAGGAGCCGCCTCGTAGCACGTGGTATCAACAACTCTGGCCATGTGAGATGAACCAAATGGTGGTTCCGAGCAATTTTCTGTTTCAACTCTGGACAGTGATGACACATAATCTCCCCATTATCAAAATGAGGTTCCAAAGCAAAATTGCAACTATTCACGAGTACACTTGTAGCCAATTGGATCGGGCATGGTGTGTCAAGGAAAAAAACTCTTTCCCATTATCTGAATCACCTGGCTGAAAAAGATCATAAAATGGATCTAAAAAATACCGGAGAATAGTTTTTACACCAAAAATCAACCGAAAGATCACCAATAATCATCAAAAAGCAGCCACAGATGCACGAATCAGCAAATCACCATGTAGACAGCCGGAAAATGGCAAAAAGTTAATTTCTGAACAACCCAGCAGCCCATAAAAATCAAATGTGTGCAGTACCTTACCTTACCGCATTATACTGCAATAAAACAATCCTAAAAGTGGTCCAAGCAGAGGCAAAGCCTCATGGAGCTGCTGTCGGCTCAAGGTTGCGATCTGCCTGGATTATAGGAAACGTCCTTTAACACCAAGTGAGAGGGTTGTACATATATATATATATATACTTTCTTTTGTACTCTCTGGCAATTTTTCTCATGTTATCTTTTTGTAGTAACTAATAAGGGCAATTAGGGATATTTTAGTACTTTTTGTGCATAAGAAGGTCCTCTTCTTCTTGATATGCCACAAATACATGTGGGCCACCATTATTTTGATCCTTTTTAGCACGCGTGGGTGAAAAATCCTATAGTTATGGAATCAACAGAATTAAGCCGAAGAAAGTAAATAATCACAATCACACAATGACACAATATGTACGTGGTTCGGCAATGTGCCTACGTCCATGCGGTGTTTCTCTCTCTCTTGATTGATTTTTGGTAATAAAGATTACATGCCCTTTTCCCAGCGGAGTGGATTACATTTATAGAAAACTAAACGAGGTTGAGTCGTGTGGGACTGTATGACCTTAGATAGCTATTTTGACTTGATCGGCTGAATCTAACTCCGAGATTTCCGCTGATTGACCTCAATCAATCCTTATCCCTTTGAGCTATGATCTAGCGGAAACGTGTCATTTCCTCATGCCTAGTCGGATAATTCCCGCATAGCGCGCGCATTGTATTTTTCACCAAGGTGTTCTTTGTCACGGCACAAATGCCTGACACTAATATTTAACTGACGTGATGAAGTATAATATAAGAAACTGAATGGATGCATTAATTTTATCAGTACCTTGATGTTTCAAATGTATTTCCATTTTTTTACATGAGATTTACCATCCTACTCGTGCTTTTTAAAACATGGCTGTTAGTCGCAACTACACAACAATTTAAATCCGGCGTGATAACCATACTGAATTTGAAGGAAAATTTTGATGTATTAAGATATGCTACTGCAACTATGCTCTTATTCCTCCGAATAAACTGATAACTTTGCCCTTTTTTAAATTCTTCTTTTAAAAAAATAATTTTACCACAAAGCTGAGGAACAAGATACTCTAAGTTCAAATAGGTAGGCCAAGTAAAATGGAAATAGAGTTGGGAGTATTTTCCGTAAAGAAATGAACATATATTCATTATTGGTGACAAATTTCATCCCAAGCTATGATTACTGAAAAATGAGGCTAGCTACTAAACCTTTTAGATTTGAAACACTTGTATTGATAATTTGTATTTACAGGAAGAGCTCGCAAAAATGGGTGTGATGATTCGTCACTACAATAACAAAGAGTTGAGTGGTTATGTTCGTGTCTCTGTTGGTAAACCTGAACAAACCGATATCTTAATGGACTGTCTCAATCGCCTGCAATGATTCAATTGATCTTTACATACTATTCAGGCATTTATTTTGAATTGCAAAAAATGCTATTCAGTCTTCCAAGTATTTATCATTTGTAACATTGGGATGCTGTCATTAAAAAATTATTGTACTATCTACATTTACTTTATGTTCCCGCGCAAGCGTGTAGGTAGATTAAATGAACGGATCAAAGTGGAAATATATTTTTAGTTCTGCATATTTTATTTCACATGAATCTAATAGCACGACTCACTACATTTGCATTTACATGGTAATCTTGATATGTTCCTTTAGTCTCACGTGCACATATGAATCAAATTTTCAGTTAATGATCTTTTCAACGAAATTTTTTCATGCCATCACACATGCTGTTACACCTGTTGTGCTGACTTACATTCACACTTGCACCTTTTCATCTATTTAGATTAAGGGACTAGACTACGCCCCTCATGTGAAGATTTTATTGTAAAAGCTCGTGTGTTTTGCACTTTAGAGTATGATCCTTGATGTTTTTTACAGCCCTAGGATATTTTAGCATATACATACGTATATATTCAGTAGTCCGTGCTTCTATTTTACAACTGCAAAGATATTTTGGAGACTGGAAGCTTAAGTTTTAGTTGACGAGTTTTTTCCTAAGTTGACCAAGTGGTAATGATCTATAACTATTTACTGATAATATTTACATATATATATGGGGTAAATATTTTTGGTTGGATATTTGGGAAGAATATGTAAATGATGTAATCATGATTTCATGGTTGTTAGTGTAATATTTTGTAAGAACATCATTAATTCATCATATTAATATTAAATCATATGATTGGTTCTTATTTACAGGATTTTTGATCCTCGTGTTTTTACAAATTGTGCCTAAATTAATAGAACAAGGCATACCTTGGTACATAGCTTTAATCTACTTTGCTGTAGAAATCTCTGTTCAATATTCTCAACAATTTCTCCACAACCCTTCTTTTTTTTTTTAAAGAAAATAATTGGAATTTTTGGATTTCTCCCTATTGGCCTATATTGTGTTTTCTTCTTCTTCATCTTCTTCTTCTTCTTCCGTGTAGATTGTCGAGGAAATTCGCCTACTATAAATAGGGAGAGAGAGCCCAAATTTCCTAGTCAAGACATGATTGGTATCATCAATCACAATAGTAGAGTTTGATTAAGAAACTAATCCATCAACAATTCATATTGGAATTCTTATGTGGGCACATTAAGTAAGATACTAATATTTAATTAAATAATTATTTTCGAATTTACAGTAATTTTGAAATTAATAAATCAATTAAATAATTCAAGAATCAGGTAGCCTGAGACATTATAATGAAGGGTACACATTCTTTTAGAGTGACAATTCAAGTATAAAGTAATCTAAATGTCAGTTTGGTTATTTGGGATGATGGAATTCAATGATAAGTGACTTTATTTTAAACTTGTATTTACCTTCATCGATAGTAAAATAATAGTAACTTATCTCTAATTGTGAGAGCATAAAGTTGAGAGAGCACGGAAATTAAGTTCATAGTCACTCTTTGTAAAATAGTTAAATAAA
This sequence comes from Sambucus nigra, assembly GCA_949130495.1. Lineage (NCBI taxonomy): Eukaryota > Viridiplantae > Streptophyta > Magnoliopsida > Dipsacales > Adoxaceae > Sambucus > Sambucus nigra. Next base: position 158,125,960 of record OX422213.1, read on the forward strand.
ATTATAATGATTAAAATGATGCACGATGAATGGCGAAAAAGTATTTTAGTACCTATTTGTAAAAATAAAGGAGATATACAATGTTGTTTCAAATTATGGTGGTATAAAGTTAACGAGTCAGAGGATGAAACTTTGGGGAGAATGATAAAGCAAAGATTTATTTTAAAAACAATAATAAGTCACAATCGGTTTGAGTTTATGCCTCAAAGGTTAACAATTTAAATTATCTATTTATTGAAGACATTAATGAAAATGTATAAATATGATGAGGCATGACCCACTCCAATGGTAACTATCTTCAAGGTAATAATATTTTAATAGCATAGAGAAGACCAATAATCAACTTTTTTCACAACACAGAGCTTTCTGGTTACAATAAACATAAAATAATGGTCGATTGTAACTTTTCAATAACAAAAGAAGAAATGAAACAACTTGAGAATGATGATTCAAGAGTAGAGAGATGAGCACTTCAAGTACCTAGGAGAGAGTACTTGAAGAAGTTCAGGCAGAGTAACTGTGATCTAGTGGTGATCCCTTTTGGCTATGCCCCAAGTGCTTTATTTATAGCAAAACATCAGGGTTGATGTGGCACGTGCGCAACAGAGGGGATACTCCCTATCGATAAATATCTCGATAGTACTTTTTGTTCCTCTCACTGTTAGTTGTTGTCTACCACGATCTGTCTATTGATAGGTGACACTTGGTGTAATAGACATAAAAAAGTAATGTTGTTGTCGTTTTTTTTATACCAAACGATTACTTGGTGAACAATTTTGAAAACTTACGAGCAACCTCGAGGGTCACTTGCCGTTGTTATTTTTCTAAAACAACTTTTGAGCAAGTATAGCTTTGGAGAAGTGTATAATAGAATATGTAGATATATAATAATAAGATTATTAATAAAAAATTAGTGACAAGTAAATATATAGATGTGATTAAGGATATATATGGTACATCGAGATAAATTATCAATTACTGTAAGTTTGCACTAAGGTTCAACACTAAGTCATTGTCTTTTTTGTCCTTGCTATGGATGAATTGACTTGACAAATATAAGATGAGATGCCGCGGTGTATGTTATTTGTAAATGATATTGTTTTAGTGGATGAAATCATGACAAATATTAATGGTCGATTGAAAGTTTGGGGAGACCCCTTAAAAACAAGATGCTCTAAACTAAGGACAAAACAAAGTACATAGAGTGCAATTTTAGTAATAGTAAGAGGACTAATGGGTATATGTGAACAATGGAGGATCGAGTCCAGAGGGGGCAAAAATATAAGAATAATTTTTTTATATGACTTGAACGCTGTAGGAGAATAGTCAAACCGGGCTCTATAAATATCTTGAAATGAGGACGCGTGACCAGAGATAATCGAAGACTTGACTTAAGTCCAAACAAGTAAACATTTGTAATAAATGAACCTCAACTAAATCTATTATAACAACTAGACTTGCATAATAAAAATATAATAATCATGAACCATAACTATTACTATATCATCTTGGAAACAATCTCATATGGAAGTAGATTTAAATATATACCCTCGACTTCTCAGGGTCGACCATAATAAGGTCGGCCATTTCATGGCAGATAGCCATAAAAGTGCATGTTTCACTAGAAATGGCATTTTGGACTTTTCTTGCCTATGTTAGCATGAGAAAAGATCAACATTGCACATGAAGGAATGATCAAACAATCCCTCACACCTTTTAGAATGACATATCGTAACTTTTTAGAGGCTCTAAGCAAGTAGCATGCAATATGTGACTTGGGGTGCACATTACACCCCAAGACCCATTATTCATTCACTTGTACTCTAAGTTAGCTCTATTAGTAGAAACCTTATAAATACTCTGCAAAATTGTACTTTAGGGAGATAAGTACTTCTTATGAGCTTGTACTACACTAAAAGATGGGGATTAACCATTGTTGCTAGTGAAAAACAAGATTGATCCTAGTGGATGTAGACCCAAGTGGTTGAACAATTTAAATCTCTTTTCTCTCATTCTCTTTATATTTTTACTGTTCACGTGCTTACCTAGATTGATGATGTTCACAATCTTTTACTGAGTTCATAAATATTCATATTTAACTAATTTGATCTGCATTCATGCATCAACAGTTTGACGCGGTCAGTGGGAACTCGATTAAACTAAGTCATTTTCTCTGGGTAAACTCGTTCATATCCTGGTTATATGTCAAGATCTAGGTAAAACTAGATCTAGAATTGTAATTTTAAGGGTTGAATTTAGTGTTTTCTCAATGTTCATCATAATCTCATTTTCGGGCTAATTCCCCTATTTTTTTTCTAGGCAAGATTATTGTTCATTATCATCATAATTTCGCCTCATTTGAATCAAAAGCTATCATAAGATCAACTCCATGTTTTTGATCACTTAGATCTAGCGTGCCAAATCACCGTTCATCATCTACAATGTTCTAGAGAATTTGTTGATTCAAGTTCATAAATGCATTATTATCGTTCCATCTCCTTGCATAGAAAGTTCTGGGTAGATCTTCTCATTTGATCTACAAATCTTCTGTTGAAAATGACATCATATCGTCTACCGCCGCCTCCTCCGGGCAGTAAGCACGCTTCAAGCAACGGTCCTCCACTTGACATGGTTGAACTCGCCAGAGCACTAAAACTGATGATAGCGAATTGGGAAAAAATGCAATCACAAATGCTAGCTCACTCAGATGTTGGTGGGACGAACATCAGAGGGAGTATCTAACCCTTATACCCCGATAATAAAAGGTAGCTGTAACCCTCCACGTGAGATACTATACGCGCCAAGGAAGGCCAGACCATCGAGTATGAGGCGAAGAGATGTCGAAGGATATCATCAACTTGATATGGGTATGAAGAAGAACCTGTAGAGGAAATTTCAACAATAGAAGAGGAAGAGTCATAGGCAGAGTCTCACTCGAGGATCAGGGATCACTCCTATTAATTTGGTGTGACCTTTTATATGCAGAAGACAATACGGGCAACTTGGACAAGGAATCCATCACAGTAGATGGCAAGTGCTTTAACTTGTTTTCTTTGTTAAAGTGTTGTATCCTATGGCTTGGTAGTCCTATTTTCGTCGACACCACTGCCTCTGACCCATAAGCCAATAGGGTGTTTCCCTTATCGGGGTCCCCAGGGTTGTCTTGTAAGACCAAAGGACACTATACAATGCCTCCGTTCATTTGCCTTTGGCTTCTTCCAACATTGCTTTGATTCTTGAAAGTAATGTCGGTTCGTCACTTCCGTTTAACCATTAGTTTGCGGACGAGCCGGTGCTAAGTAGTATTGCTCAATTCCCTACCTTTCACTCCCTAGCGAATCGTTATCGAGCTGGGCTCCATGATCTGGAATAAATTCTTGGGGTACTCCATATCTACTCATGATATTTCTCCACATAAACTTAAAGAATTTTTTATTTGTGATATTGATCATGGGTTCCAATTCTACCCATTTTGTGAAGTAGTCCACAACCATAATAAGGTACTAAAACTTTCCCGATACAGGAGGAAGAGGGTCGACGATATCCCTCCCCCATAGGGAAAATGGCCATGGCGATGTTATAGGTGTGAGGTAATGATGAGGATGATGGCTTATATTTTCATATGCCTTTGACAGGAATCACATTTCTTAGCATACGCATGGGTGTCTTCGGCCAATGTGGGTCAATAATATCCTTGGGTGGAAATTCTCTTGGCAAAAGATCATCTTGTGATGTGACTTCCACAGAATCCTTCACGAGCTTGGTTAAGACAGATTCTACCTCGGTGGGTTGAACACACCTCAAAAGAGGTAAAAGGAAACCTTTCTTGTATAACATTTATCCGAAATGACGAATTTGGCTGCTCTAAAATTGATCTTATTTACCCACCTCTTTACTTATGGAAGATTTCCTTCCTATAAATTTTCAATGATGGGATCCATCCAGGAAGGTCCGAGGTTTAGACTAAATTTTTTGGTGTTTGGGTCTTTTTTGTCAATGCTTGGCTCGACCAAAATCTCTATCGTCACGACCCTTTGAAATTCAGTTCTGGTGGTCGAGGCAAGTCTAGTCAAGGCATCGACTCTGACATTTTGTGTTCTTAGGACCCTTGGTACCTTCACCTTCGCAAAACAAGAGGTCTATATTCTCACTTTGGAAAAATATTTGGTCATCTTCTCATCTATAGCTTCCCACTAGCCCAAATTTCTGAGTTTGTTGGTATTGGATTTCTTCGAAATGTCATACTTGATTCTCAGATTATCAAGAGCTTTTTTTCATTATCGTATGCCTCCGTCAGAGCTTAGTTGCTCCTTTTTTCCCATTTGAAGATCAACTATCAACATCAATCCAATCCCTGCATAAAAAATGAGATGAGATGTTAAGAAGACAAACTTGACATAGAGAAGACAATAAAAGTAAAGTAGAGATATGAATTCCTTTTTTCTCCTCTCCATGTTGCCAAAATATCCCATGCCACAATCGGGAGACCGTTCCTTAGAAACTCTGTAGCCCGGAGAGAGTTGGCATAGAGAGTGTTGGGATCGGCCTACAAGTCTTTCTAATTATCTCGTGAAGAGGTTGCACGAGCGGTCATCACGGGCCTCGTGGGACTCGACCGAACAACGACCTCTTTTGGGGGACCGACACCCTCCTTTCAAGACTTTTGGGAATGTTTTCCTCCTATAGCCTGTAATACCCCATATTTTTATGCTATATTAATTTGGGGATTTATTAAATTTGATGTGATGGTTTATTTAATAAAAAAATCCGGAAATTAATTATGTAATAATTATTAACGTGACAAGAGTTAGTAATTATGGGAAACTTGTTGAATATTACTAATGAGCATAGTAATATATTATATTGGTTATATTGGATGTCATAAGTGAATTAAATGACTATTTCGGAAATTTAAGTCGGGACGTGCCCGTGTCACGTCAGGACTAATTTTGTTAAATAAAAAGTAAATATTTTATAAGTTATTCGTATGGTCATTTTGAGTGCACCAACGCGTCCGGAAGGGTCGAGATAGTCAGAAAAGTGTACCCGGGGGTTTAGTTTGGGTCTCGGGGCGTTTTTAGGCCTAATTGGTGCCCCGGGAGGGCATTTTAGTCATTTTACATAAGTGGGTAATTAAACCCACGAATTTCAGCCAACCTATATCAGCCATTAGGTCAGCCTCTTAGGGTTAGAACATTCACAAATCAAGTGACAGCCATTGTAGAAGAGAGGAGAGAGCTCCAAGGCAATCCAAGGCCAAAAAGCCACCGGTTTGCACCGCCACCACCACCACCGCGTAGATCACGAGTCGAGGAACGCAGCCATACCAAAATCAGTCGTGAATCTGCATACCAAAATCCCAGGCAAGTGTTTAAACTTGCTATTTTCGTTGATGCAAACTTCATGTTAGTTTAGGAATGAATTGTGATAAAAACTATGGAAGAAAACCCCATTTTTATAGGAAAACCCATGTAGTATTGATGTATATGTTGATTCTGGAAACCCTTGCCTCGTAGAGGTAATAATCCACGAAATTTGGTGATCATAATAAAGAAATATTGGAGGAAGATTCATTAGAAATCTGTTTAAGAAAATTCTAGGGTTCTTGATAATTGGGCATGATTTTAGGTTGAAAATCCATGTTTAATGATAGTTATACACATGCTTTATGTTATAAACACCTGGTATAATGTTATGATGATGATAGTAGGATTTTTGGGACGATTAGAATGGAAAAACATAGTTTTGGATGAAGAAGTTTGATGAATCCCGTAACTGCATTCTGCAGAATTTTGCCCAGACCTGCTTGATCGATCGATCGAGCCTAGAGCTTCGATCGATCGAAGGTTCGATCGATCGAGCCCCAAGCTTCGATCGATCGACCCCTCCTGGCAGACTCCTATTTCCCTTGCTTAATTAGTTAAATTAAGTTTATCGTGAAATAATTTTTGGGCATTCTAAATAAAATGATTTGGGAGACATTGAGGACCAGTAGGGTATATGTAATAATGTTGGAACCTTTAATATTCAACGAGAATGATATTTATGGGATATTTACCTTAGGTTGTTAGATTTATGAATTTAAAGGGTGAGGTGCGTAAGAGAGTTACGTTGGAATCTAATAAAGTCACTTACTGAATTTCAGATTTGTGGGGATATAATCCACGAGTGTTAGGTAATAAGTGAGAAAACCCTTCGAGTTAAGGTTAGGAATAAAACCTTATACATAATTCTATAACTGTGAAATTAAGGATAAATGGTATAATTATGGGTGATGAGAAGAACCTATATTAATATGATAAAGTGGTATATTTATATGATTGTGTGTACATATATTATATGCATGTGAAAAATCATACCCACGCTACTTGCTATCCCTTAGGATTCCGCGCTGGGACAAGTCTTATCTCGGTGGGACCTTTATGGGGGATATTGACTTGTACCCTAGAAGATAGATATCCTTGGTACAGGCTATCGATGTGATTGTTCAGACGGTCCTAAGAGACGCCGGTATGTGCCATCCTCTTAGAGACTTGGAATCTATGCTTCGCCTCAATATTGTTTGTGTATTTATGTTAATACAATTCGAGAGTGATTCCGAATGTATTCCCCTTAATATGAGTGATATGGGGCTTTGGATAGTAGAGTATGCACGCACCATAGTTTTATTCGGGGTGCTGTTATATATATATATATATATATATATATATATTATACGAGTAGTTAATATATATATGAGATTATGAAATTTGAGACTGACTACTGTAATTTGATAAGTAGGACATGGTTGTTGACTCATATTATAAATACTTGTTTTGAGAAAGTATAAAATGTCACGGGCACTTTATAAATTTTTACGAAGTTAAAAATAGAGAACTTTGGCTACAAATTGGAACATCTTTTTAAATTGAAATCGTGTATTGTAAATCTTCCGAGTAATCTAAGTTAAGTTAAATCTTTTAGAAAGACTGGTATGATAAATGTTAAAACAAACCGTTGGGAAGGTTAGTGCGATAGGTGTGCACATTAGAAGAGAGGTGAGTATTTTCTCAAGAGAGGGACGTACTAATATGTTGTTGCATTGGCCTGTATCAATTTAAATACTTGCTAAACGTATTTTAAATCAAACACACCTTCGGGCTCTGACCCGTTTCTTTTTCTCTCTCTCTCTTGTATATATATGTATATTTTCAGGTGCCCAGCCACAAGGGCGTCTTGCTTAGGATCCCTTGAGAAGAACGAGCTGCAGCTTAGGTGGGAGTTGCAGGTCACTTGAGTAGACGACTTCCGTTATTGACTCCACTCCTAGTACTCTCATTTATTGGGCACGTGTCGCCCCTTTTCATCATTTCATTTGTTGTTGGGACATTTATATTTCAGTTATTTCCGGTATTGTTCTATGGGATTTATTCAGGATGGAATTGTGATTTTAGTTTCATATGTTGACATTCGATTGACGAATGTATTATGTTATTTGGCATTTTGTGGTGTGATTCTTAATTGTAGAATTATTGTTTTTAAATAAATAAATCTTTTTCTTTAATTAAAATTTGGAAAGTTTGTATGAAAAATGTTTTTGACACTTAGCTTAATTATTTAGGGTGTTAAATTGGAAAAATTATTTTATCGACAGTGATGCTGAGAATGAACCAACTGTTAACCTTGATTTAATTTAATAAAGGAGTGATCGCCCGGTAATTAATTAGGCGGGGTGTCACAGGTGGTATCAGAGCATCAGGTTCTAGAGTCCTTTAGGATCTGTGCGGCCTATTATGTTTCAGCGTTGCTTTCTTTGATATAGAGCCCTACTACTAGGAATGTTGTGTCTATCTCTATACTTTGGAATTTCGTACTTCTGCGATTTGGTTATTTGAATGATGAACTCATCCAAATTTACTTAAATTTTCAGATTGATCGTCAAGAAGAACTAGCTAAGACGGTTAAGGGAGTCAATGAGCAAGGTCGACTCATACCTCAAGTATCCCCAGAGGGAATATCAACCGCCGAGTTAGCAGGTATCGTGGCACAAGCAGTTACCACTGCGGTTTTACAATACCAAGAACGCAGCCTACAACTTAAAGGAGGCAAAAGACCTAGAGAGGTTAACCAAATGCATGAGACTGACGTTGAGAATTATGCGAAGGCACTGAATCTACGTCAACAAAACAATCAAGATCGAGTCAGTTCCAGTAGTAACGAGATTTATGTACAGTGACAAACGTGTCAGGGACAACGAAGCCAGGTTCAGAATGAAATCACCAAGAGGTGTTTCGGTTGTGGAATGGAGGACCACAAACGTAAATCTCGTCCGAATCAGACTGGGGATAAACTACAACCTGACCGGCAAAGAATTTCGAAACTCTGCTATAAATGTGTACAACCGGGTCACAAGTGGATGGATTGTCCTCTCCCTGACATAGTTTTTCCGCAGATTTCCCCTCAAGGAAAGCAAGACCAGGGAAAAAGAGAGACTAGTCAATACCGTAAGGAAGGGAAGCAGTTTCGAGGGAGGTGTTTCCAATGTGGCAAGAATGGCCATAGGCGTCAGAATTGTCCAGAGAAGAATAGGGCCCCACGGCAGGAATGTGCTGACAATGAACCCCAGAAGCCAACTCCGCCACCCTTTCCAACAGCCTCAGTTCAGCAGAGAAAGCTACAGGGCGGACGTGTCTATAATTTTCCACAGGCAGCAGCCCCGCAGGCACCACCCGCGATTGAGGGTATGTTTTTCTATCCATGTTACTATGAGTCGAGATTTGTTTGATACGGGTGCAACGCACTATTCTATAAGCTACCTATTTTTTTTTTGCGAAAGCCTTAGGGTTGTTAACCACAGCAGAGAGCACCGTGACGTGTGTCGACTCACCACTGGGGAGTGGGTCACTTATATTCTTTATATGCCGGGGAGTGGGGGTAGAGATTGGTAGCTTGGTATTACCTGCAGACATGCTAGTCTTAGACATGCACGAGCATGATGTGATTATTGGTATGGATTGGCTCGCAGCTTATAGAGCCATGATTGATTGTTTCGGTGGAAGCATTGTTTTTGCCATTCCGGGGCAAGAGATGTTTGTAGTGGCGATGCCTCGCCCAGAGGGAGGTTCGATCGCTCATTTTGTATTACATAAAGGAGGATACCTCTAAGGAGGTTGTGATTCCTTTGGATTCGATCCCAGTTGTTAGGGAGTATTCCAATGTGTTTCAGAGATACCAGGCCTACCGCCCAGTCGTGAGATAGACTTTGTTATAGACCTATTGCCTGATACGAGACCTATAGCACGCGCACCGTACCGTATGGCTCCAGCAGAGATGCGAGAGCTACGAGATCAGATAGAGCAGCTGTTAGGTCAGGGCTTCATTCTTAGGAGTACCTCACCTTGGGGCGCTCCAGTCTTGTTTGTGAAGAAGAGAGATGGTTCACTGAGATTGTGTGTGGACTACCGGGAATTGAACAAGGTCACGATACGGAATAAGTATCTGTTGCCTCGAATCGATGATCTGTTCGACCAGTTGAGGGGAGCAACTTTCTTTTTGAAGATAGATCTGAGGTCGGGGTACCATCAGTTACGTATTAGAGAGTAGGATGTTTCAAAGACTGCCTTCTTGTCGAGATATGGGTCCTACGAGTTTAGGGTAATGCCGTTCGGACTCACAAACGCTCCAGCCGTTTTCATGGACTTAATGAATCGAGTATTCAGAGAATTCTTGGATCAGTTTGTCATCGTCTTCATAGATGATATCTTGATATATTCACACTCCGAGGAGGAGCATGCCGAGCACTTGAGGCAAGTTCTTCAGACTCTACGAGAGCATCAGTTGTATGCTAAGTACGAGAAGTGTGGATTCTGGTTGCGAGAGGTACAGTTCTTGGGCCATGTTGTTTCTGAGCAAGGGATAGCAGTTGACCCGAGCAAAGTGTCAGCGGTGAGGGAGTGGGGACAGCCCACGACACCGACAAAAATGCGTAGTTTCTTGGGATTAGCCGGATACTACAGGAGATTCATTCGGGGATTCTACAAAATAGCGGGTCCATTGACGAATCTGACTCGCAAAGGGGTACCATATGTTTGGGATGACGCTTGTCAGTTGGCTTTCGATGAGCTGAAGGACAAGCTTACTTCAGCACCAGTCCTTGCCCTACCGAAACCGGGTGAGGAGTACCTGGTTTATACCGATGCGTCTTTACGGGGACTTGGAGGTGTACTCCAGCAGGAGGAGAAGGCTATAGCTTTTGCTTCCCGCAAACTTAAGCCGCATGAGAAGAATTACCCCACCCACGACCTGGAGTTAGCAGCGGTCGTCTTTGCATTGAGGATTTGGAGGCACTACTTATTGGGTGAGAAATTCCGTTTGTTCACAGACCATAAGTCACTGCAGTACCTATTCACTCAGCGAGACCTGAATATGCGTCAGCGCAGATGGCTAGAGTTTGTGAAGGACTACCAGTTCGATATACAGTATCATCCGGGGAAGGACAACGTAGTTGCTGATGCGTTGAGCCGTAGACCGGTAGACGATGTAGCCGACGTCTGGAAAGCAAAGTGGAAGGAATTGGGTCACCAAGACGCAGTGGCACGATCTTTCATATCCGTAATGTCGGTCACGCCCGAGATTGTTACGAGGGTGATACAGGCACAGACTACAGACCCGTTTTGCCAGGAGCAGATTGTGCGACTTCTAGCTGAGGGTGCTGAGTCCTATTCTGTTAGTTCTGATGGAGGTTTGCGGTTTAATGGGAGATTGGTGGTTCCAGAAGGCGCGGAGTTACGTCATGAAGTGATGACTCATTCTCACGGGTCCCGATTTGCAGTACATCCGGGAGGTGATAAAATGTACCAGAACATGAGGCGTCAATACTGGTGGAGTGGGATGAAGAAGGACATCGCCGAGTTTGTGTCCAAGTGTTCTACCTGCCAGCAGGTGAAGGTGGACCACCAGAAACCGTCAGGATTGCTTTAGCCGTTGGAAGTACCCGCGTGGAAGTGGGAGAGTATTTCCATGGATTTCATTACAGGGTTGCCTACATCACAGCGGGGCCACGATTCTATTTGGGTGATTGTAGACCGTTTGACCAAGGTGACTCATTTTCTGCCAGTGAGGACAGATTATACCACGGGTCAGTATGCTCAGTTGTTCATAGCTGAGATTGTCAGATTACATGGGGTGCCCCTGAATATTGTGTCAGATAGGGACAAGATTTTTGTGTCACGTTTCTGGGAAAGTTTTCAGGAGGCTATGGGTACTGAGTTGAGGTTGAGTTCATCTTACCACCCACAGACAGATGGACAGACAGAGCGTACTAATCAGATGTTAGAGGATATGCTACGCATGTGTGTTCTCGATTTTGGAGGAAGTTGGGAACCACATCTTCCACTGGTAGAGTTTGCTTATAATAACTCTTATCAGTTTACGATTGGCATGGCTCCATTTGAGGCTTTGTATGGCAGGCCTTGTCGTTCTCAAACCTGTTGGCTCGAGGTGGGGGACAACAAGTTGCTAGGACCAGAAGTGATTCAAGAGACCTCCGCGAGGATTGAGATAATCAAGAGTCGTATTCGGGTAGCCCAAGACAGGCAGAAGAGCTACGCCGATGCGAAACGGTTCTTCCGGGAGTTTAATGTGGGAGATCAAGTGTTATTGCGTGTATCTCCTATGAAGGGAGTGATGAGGTTCGGGAAGAAGGGTAAGTTGGATCCGAGGTACGTAGGACCATTTCCCATCATCGAGAGGATTGGGCCGGTAGCATACAGGTTGGGATTTCCAGAACATTTACATCGCATCCACGATGTATTCCACATCTCGTTGTTGAGACGATATCTTCGGGATGATATGGCCCATACTCACATTGAGATAGATGAGATTGACTTACAGTCTGATAGCTCTTACGAAGAGAGACCAGTGGCTATTCTAGACTATAGTGAGAGGAGATTGAGGTCGAAAATAGTTCCACTTGTGCGAGTCCAGTGGGAGCATCATAATGTGGAGGAATCCACTTGGGAGCGTGAGGCAGATATGCGCGAGAGATATCCAGAGTTGTTTTTACCAGGTATGCCTTATTTTCTGAATTTCGGGACGAAATTCCGTTATTAGGGGGGAAGTATGTAATACCCCGTATTTTTATGCTATATTAATTTGGGGATTTATTAAATTTGATGTGACGGTTTATTTAATAAAAAAATCCGGAAATTAATTATGTAATAATTATTAACGTGACAAGAGTTAGTAATTATGGGAAACTTGTTGAATATTACTAATGAGCATAGTAATATATTATATTGGTTATATTGAATGTCATAAGTGAATTAAATGACTATTTCGAAAATTTAAGTCGGGACGTGCCCGTGTCACGTCAGGACTAATTTTGTTAAATAAAAAGTAAATATTTTATAAGTTGTTCGTATGGTCGTTTTGGGTGCGCCAACGCGTCCGGAAGGGTCGAGATAGTCAGAAAAGTGTACCCGGGGGTTTAGTTTGGGTCTCGGGGGCGTTTTTAGGCCTAATTGGTGCCCCGGGAGGGCATTTTAGTCATTTTACATAAGTGGGTAATTAAACCCACGAATTTCAGCCAACCTATATCAGCCATTAGGTCAGCCTCTTAGGGTTAGAACATTCACAAATCAAGTGACGGCCATTGGAGAAGAGAGGAGAGAGCTCTAAGGCAATCCAAGGCCAAAAAGCCACCGGTTTGCACCGCCACTACCACCACCGCGTAGATCACGAGTCGAGGAACGCAGCCATACCAAAATCAGCCGTGAATCTGCATACCAAAATCCCAGGCAAGTGTTTAAACTTGCTATTTTCGTTGATGCAATCTTCATGTTAGTTTAGGAATGAACTGTGATAAAAACTATGGAAGAAAACCCCATTTTTATAGGAGAACCCATGTAGTATTGATGTATATGTTGATTCTGGAAACCCTTGCCTTGTAGAGGTAATAATCCACGAAATTTGGTGATCATAATAAAGAAATATTGGAGGAAGATTCATTAGAAATCTGTTTAAGAAAATTCTAGGGTTCTTGATAATTGGGCATGATTTTAGGTTGAAAATCCATGTTTAATGATAGTTATACCCATGCTTTACGTTATAAACACCTGGTATAATGTTATGATGATGATAGTAGGATTTTTGGGACGATTAGAATGGAAAAACATAGTTTTGGATGAAGAAGTTTGATGAATCCCGTAACTGCATTCTGCAGAATTTTGCCCAGACCTGCTTGATCAATCGATCGAGCCTAGAGCTTCGATCGATCGAAGGTTCGATCGATCGAGCCCCAAGCTTCGATCGATCGACCCCTCCTGGCAGACTCCTATTTCCCTTGTTTAATTAGTTAAATTAAGTTTATCGTGAAATAATTTTTGGGCATTCTAAATAAAATGATTTGGGAGACATTGAGGACCAGTAGGGTATATGTAATAATGTTGGAACCTTTAATATTCAACGAGAATGATATTTATGGGATATTTACCTTAGGTTGTTAGATTTATGAATTTAAAGGGTGAGGTGCGTAAGAGAGTTACGTTGGAATCTAATAAAGTCACTTACTGAATTTCAGATTTGTGGGGATATAATCCACGAGTGTTAGGTAATAAGTGAGAAAACCCTTCGAGTTAAGGTTAGGAATAAAACCTTATACGTAATTCTATAACTGTGAAATTAAGGATAAATGGTATAATTACGGGTGATGAGAAGAACCTATATTAATATGATAAAGTGGTATATTTATATGATTGTGTGTACATATATTATATGCATGTGAAAAATCATACCCACGCTACTTGCTATCCCTGAGGTTTCTGCGTTGGGACAAGTCTTATCTTGGTGGGACCTTTATGGGGGATATTGACTTGTACGCTAGAAGATAGATATCCTTGGTACAGGCTATCGATGTGATAGTTCAGACGGTCCTAAGAGACGCCGGTATGTGCCATCCTCTTAGAGACTTGGAATCTATGCTTCGCCTCAATATTGTTTGTGTATTTATGTTAATACAATTCGAGAGTGATTCCGAATGTATTCCCCTTAATATGAGTGATATGGGGCTTTGGATAGTAGAGTATGCACGCACCATAGTTTTATTCGGGGTGCTATTATATATATATATATATATTATACGAGTAGTTAATATATATATGAGATTATGAAATTTGAGACTGACTACTGTAATTTGATAAGTAGGGCATGGTTGTTGACTCATATTATAAATACTTGTTTTGAGAAAGTATAAAATGTCACGGGCACTTTATAAATTTTTACGAAGTTAAAAATAGAGAACTTTGGCTACAAATTGGAACATCTTTTTAAATTGAAATCGTGTATTGTAAATCTTCCGAGTAATCTAAGTTAAGTTAAATCTTTTAGAAAGACTAGTATGATAAATGTTAAAACAAACCGTTGGGAAGGTTAGTGCGATAGGTGTGCACATTAGAAGAGAGGTGAGTATTTTCTCAAGAGAGGGACGTACTAATATGTTGTTGCATTGGCCTGTATCAATTTAAATACTTGCTAAACGTATTTTAAATCAAACACACTTTCGGGCTCTGACCCGTTTCTTTTTCTCTCTCTCTCTTGTATATATATGTATATTTTCAGGTCCCAGCCACAAGGACGTCTTGCTTAGGATCCCTTGAGAAGAACGAGCTGCAACTTAGGTGGGAGTTGCAGGTCACTTGAGTAGACGACTTCTGTTATTGACTCCACTCCTAGTACTCTCATTTATTGGGCACGTGTCGCCCCTTTTCATCATTTCATTTGTTGTTGGGACATTTGTATTTCAGTTATTTCCGGTATTGTTCTATGGGATTTATTCAGGATGGAATTGTGATTTTAGTTTCATATGTTGACATTCGATTGACGAATGTATTATGTTATTTGACTTTTTGTGGTGTGATTCTTAATTGTAGAATTATTGTTTTTAAATAAATAAATCTTTTTCTTTAATTAAAATTTGGAAAGTTTGTATGAAAAATGTTTTTGACACTTAGCTTAATTATTTAGGGTGTTAAATTGAAAAAATTATTTTATCGACAGTGATGCTGAGAATGAACCAACTGTTAACCTTGATTTAATTTAATAAATGAGTGATCCCCCGGTATTTAATTAGGCGGGTGTCACATAGTCTCTTTCCCTTTTCTCTTAGTTTTTTTCAGATGATTCGGCTTTCTTCTCAGGAATGGTTTTCATAATTCCTTCCCTGATTAGTTTGGGGATCAGCACATACCCATCCTCGTCTCAGATATTATTCGAACGATTTGCCAAAATAAGCAAAATCCTAAAGTAATAAAAATAAAGAGACGGGGACGAAGGATAGATAGAGATGTGAGGCAAAAACTTCCGAAGCTCTTTTAAGGGATAAGTATCATAGACGATTCCAAGCTTTTGATCTTGGGAGAGGGAGGTTAGTTGCTCAAAGGTCTTCACGCCTTGGTTGATCACGTCATCAACTTGTTACCAAGCATCGACACTAAGACCAAACGAAATCATAGCTGCAAGAAAGAACCAATATAAGTCAAAATTAGAGTAAAAAATAAAGATTATAAAACAATGTATTAAGAAAAAAAGCAAAATAACAAAGAGTTAACCAACCTTCCAATCGTCATTTAAAGTTTGGGGAACCCTCACTAGCTTGCTCTTAGGGTTGCGGGGGCTCGTATAGTAATTCCCAACGAAGTTCTTGTTGGAGATGATAATATAGGCACTCTGAAAGAAGTCCCTCGTAATGTTCTTAGGATGGACAAACATCCACGTGACAATAGAGTTGAGGATAATTTTCCATGAATTGGGGGCCAACTAAGAAGGAGCAACACCTAACTTGGAAAAGATATCCCAGATGTGGGGATAAAACGGAAGACTAAAACCTAGTCCAAAAATTGCCTGATATAGACATATCTCACCAGCATTCTTTAGATCATAAGCCCTTTCCTCAGCCTTAGGTGATCTCACAGTTATGGATGTTTTAATGTCATACCTATGCTGAATTCTCGAAGATTTTATTTTTATAATTGTACTCTTATAAAAGCGAGCTCTGGAAAAATCTATCCTGTATGCTTCGTCACCGTCAACTGTCGTGTTAACAATATTGTGGTACACGGAGAAAAATCTTGTGGCTAACTTTACAAATGAGGTATATTCCAACTCTTTGTCGTATTTGTCTTCATCAACTAGACCTACAACTTCTTAGGCATTAGAGCATCACTCAAAAGGGTTAATTCGACAACCAATTGGAAAGATGACTCAGAGGAAGATGTATAAGAAGATGAGACTATGGCATTAATCTTAGTAAGATTTCTAGAAGAAGATGCAGTCATAGGATCTACTTGGCAACATGGGTCGAATTTATTGTTGTATGGTTGCCCATCACAGTAGTAAAACGAACCTCCTCTAAACTCAACGTGTTACTGCAAACTGACATGTCACCAGGGCGATGGGTTATAAGAGGCTAAAATCTAGGTTCATCCTCTTTGATCGGTGGACTACGAGGCCTAGATGAACCCTCAGTGTGACGGGTCGAGGGGTAAACCGCTGACAAGGGGGTTGGCCTATGATACCTTCGGCCACTCTCAACACAGTGAGTTTTCTCAGCCAAATATATACTGAACTCACTAAAGAATTCTTCAAAAGGATTGGACATTAACAAACTCACAAGGGGATTTCACGCAGCAACATTAAAGATCAAAATGATTAAATACCGATGAGTTTATGCTAGAACTGAGGTAAATAATCCTAAAGTCACAAACCTATGATTTTAACGACGAAGTAAAAACTGTTATAAACTACTAAATGAAGCTGGAAAAAGATCTGAAGAAGGCGGTTCTTATAGAAATTAATGCCAAAATTGAATAATAATAAGAACACTGTGAAGCTCTTGAGAGAATCCCAGAGATTGAAAGTGCAATCTTGGGAGAATTTTTAAGGTGGTTTGTAATGAACAAGGTCAAAGTCTTATATGGAGAACTAATGGGATTGGGTCTCACGTGCTAAGCCTAATGTTGGGAAGTGTAAACGACGAATGTGAAGAGACGTGATCTTGTCAAACATAGATAAAAATATAGTATTATGAGAAATTTCATAACATAACCTCAACCAAAATAAAAGACCTTTGCACCAGTTGTTCTGCCCAATAAGCCTTTGGCTTCTACGTTTAAAGGTCCCTCATCTCCTTCGAACTCTGGACCCTCAACTCCTGCATTTGGAGGCCTGTTAAGACCTTCGACTTTAACATTTAATGGTGCCTAAATGCCTTCATCCTATGGACCTCCAACTCCTATTTTCCATCAAGACCTTCAACTTCAACATTTAAAGGTGCCTCGGCTCCTTTGGCATATCGATCTGTAGCTCCTATATTTCGAGGTCCCTTAAGATTTTCAGCTTCAACATTTTAAGCTCTCTCCTCACATTCGGCATATGGACCTTCAGCTCCTATGTTTAAAGGTTCCTCAAGACCTTCGACTTCAAAATTTAAAGGTGCCTCACCTCCTTCGGCATGTGGACCTTCGGCTCCTGCATTCGGAAGTCCCTCAAGACCTTAGGCTTCAATATTTAAAGGTGCCTCAACTCTTTTAGCCTATGGACCTTCGGCTTATTTGTCTTCGACTAATTCACACTCAACTTATGGTCTCATATCTTCTATTATAACTATAATTACTTGAAAGATTAAAGCCCAGCTGGTAATTGATAATCTTGGAAACAACCTCATATGAAAGTAGAGTTAAATGACCTTCATCCATTTCACCCTCGACCATATACCCTCGACTTCGTAGGGCCAACCATAATAGGGTCGGCCATTTCGTAACAGATAGCCAGAAAAGTGCAGATTTCACCAAATTGGACATTTTGAACTTTCCCCACCTATATCAGCATGAGCAAAGATCAACATCACACGTGAAGCAATAATAAGACATTAACTAGAAGGACAGATGGAAGCCTTTTAAATCTTCCCAACAAGCAGCGTGTAACATGCGACTTGGGGTGCACATTACACCCCAAGACCTATATATAAACCCCTTATTCATTCACTTGTACTCTCAGTTAGCCCTGTTAGTAGAAACCCTTCAAAAACTCTGCAAAATTTTTACTCCAGAGAGAGATATGATTCTATTGAGCTTGTACTACACTAAAAGTTGGTGAATAACCATTGTTGTTAGCAAAAAACAAGATTGATCCCAATGGATGTAGGCCCAAGAGGCTGAACCACTTAAATATGTATCTTAGTCTATTTTCTCTCTCTCACTCTATTTATTTGTTCTAATCACGTGCTTAGCCAGATTGATGATGTTCATAATCTTTTAGTGAGTTCATACATATTCATATTTAACTTAGTTGATCTGCATTTTTCGTGCATCAACATTTACAACAACCATGAATACAAAGGTACTTTCCTTTTTCATTAATTATAGATTTTGAGGGATATGAGAGTTATGACTTAAAGGGTAAAGAAGTAATCACTTCAATAATGAGAGAGAAGCAATGTGAGAGCCTTGTGTATGTATTAGTGGTGATTGAATGTTCTACTTCCTGTATTTAATTGTGCAAAATATCAACCAATTGTTATACATTTTGTTGAATGTACAAATGAAGGTTGTTATTTATAGGCACATTATATAAGCTGAGATATCCTTACGTGCAATTAAATACTATGTGGTACAGTTCAGGTGCATTAGATGTTATATGACACTTTGTCCCTTACTCCTTATTGTTGTCAAACCACTATTACTGTGAGTGAGTGTACAACATGTCATGCATGACAATGACCTAAATGGCATATTGTTGTCATGTCATTTGTTGACCTACAAACGTGAACCTATACGTCGTTCTTTGTACTATAAAATGAATGCACACATGTATGAATATTGATATGGAAAATGTTGGAAGTGAGTTTGTGCGAGTAACTTGGTTGGTTGTTCAATTGTTCTTTATGACTTCTGTAAGTGTGTATTAATAAACTAATGTTGGTTAACATGACCACGCGAGTGGCCTACTTAGTTTTTCGTTGACTATTTGTATGACTGTGCAAGTAACCCATATGGTTACTCTTTGCTTACGATATGTGCATTTCTTGTGAGGGAGTTGGAACTCCCTCGCATTTGAAGCTCTTTTATCGTCATAATATTAAATTGGTTAAGTTTAGGTTTCTCAACAAATCTTACTCCTCAGCCTCCAAGCCCAATCCTCAACGATACCAAGTGCTTTTTTAGTAGATCTACTGGTTCTCGAGTCCATGGCAACCCCTAGTCTAATTTGTAATAAAAGAAACTAGTGAGTTAGATTTGACTAGTTCTCAAAATGAGCTCAAACGTGACATTCAAAATGACACGATGCACTTGAATTGGCACCTCCAAACCATATTGACCATTAATTAAACCTAAATTCCTACAAAACTAAATACTTAATATCAAATTAAATATGCTTCATTAACCTAAGGTTGTGTATTTTGCATTAACCCAAGTATTTTTTATATTTATAAATTTAGTATGCATTTATCGAAAACTAAATAATATTACTTTTCTCTATTTGGATATGCATTCTATGAATACACACACACACACACACACACACACACACAGGCTCCTGTGCACACCCAAATTTGTGTACCAAGTTTACACACTAATTTTTTTTGACATAGTAAGCAAATTATCTCTGAGTTGAATTTCTTTGTGTGGTATTTAAACATTTTAAGGAACCAACATAAAAAAAATCGCTTTTTTTTCTACTTTAAAAAAATCGGTCAAACTTTCACATCTTTTAAAGCTGCGAAAGTTTGAGCGATTTTTTTAAAATAGCAATTTTTTTTAGATGATTTTTATTATATGGGTTCCTTGAAATGTTTAAATATCACATAAAAAAATTCAACTCAAAAATATATTTTTTAATATTTTCAAAAAATAGGTTGGTACCAGCGAGTATACAAACTTGGTGTGCACATGAGCCTATATATATAACACAAATAAAATTAGATCTGGAAAAAATAATTAGTTTATACATGATCACTATTTTATTTTTTATGTACATTTGGAAAAGGTTGTAAACGTAAATATTAAATTTTAACAATGAAAATACTATAAAAATTGTTAGAGAAATATAGTTAATTGTTAACATTTCGAAAAAAAGGTATGAGCTCTTGAATACCTAAATAAATTTGGAGTCGATCAGTTGCCTCGGATCGTTAAAGGAAATCGAAGGGAGAGTCGGAAAGGTCGCACTTGAAGAGGTCAAGTTATGTTAAATGTTTAACATTTGAATTTACTTTTTAATGTCAGTCATTTATCACCGAGCTCGAGAGAAGAGGTCCAGGAGGAGGTGTAGGCGTTTTAGCAACTGGTAATATTGAGTCTTTAACGGAGTATGAGAGGTTGGGGGGGGGGGGGGGGGGGGTGACATGAAAATAAAGGTGGCTAAATGAAAAAAAGTAACCATTCGATTAGGTATACAGATTAAAAAAATGTCTTAACCCACTTATTTTGGAAACCTTAAAATAGTGACCTGTAACTTTCTATTTTTACACTTAACATCCCTAAACTTTTTTCTCCATTAATTTTTTTGAAATCTCAAGCGAGCCCCGACCACTTTTAGATTATCCCTTATGTGTGAAATTTGATGGTTAAGTGATACGTAAAAGTGATCATTTGCATTATTTATGCTTAATTATTCAATGAGATGTAGATATTAGTGATGATGTTAGTCATATGATTAAAGTAGGTCGTGCCAAGTTGAGAAGCATTACCGTCTCATACTATGCAATTAACTTGTACCTTTGAAGTTGAATGGAAAGTTCTATAGGATGATTATAAAACCTGACATATTTTATGAGATGGGTGTTAGGAAATCAACACACAAAATATGAAAAAAATGAGAGTGGAGAAGATGCGAATATTAAGAAGGTTGGTAAAACTCGAATGAATAAAACTACAAATGAAAAAATTCGTGAAACAACAACTTATATAAAATACAAATTGAGAGAAAATCGGTTTTGATGGTTTGAACATATCAAATTTCGATTAATAAGTTTCCCGTAAGGAAGGGTGAGTTAGATAATATTGATGGTAATGATAGGGGTAGAGGTAGCCTATATTGACTTGGTGGTATATTATCATTAAAAAAGATACAATATCGTGTGTTTAACCGAGATTGTGGTTTTCCTCTTCTTATGTACGATTTGTGTGAAATCAGATTGATGGGGATCCTCCCAAAGGACTTTGATTGAACATGTTTCAGAAAGAAAAACAATAAGAACTAAATTTAGGGTTTATATCACCCAAGGTTCTAAAAAACACGGGGTGTGATCGAGGCGTGGCGGTCAAGCCTTAAGCCTTAGAAGCCTAGGGGTGCCTTAGGCGTAAAAAGGTGTTTAGGCCTTCTTAATATATTTTGGTATTTTTTAACCATAACAAGGCTATTAAAGTACTAAAATTGTACATATCATAAAAAATATGTCTGAATATATGCAAAATAAAATACTATTTGAATATTTTGGATGAGATAATGGTTCGATTTGTAAAAAAATTCTTTAAAAGGCGATATCATTTCACTAAAGTATCGTTGTTTTTAGAAAAAAGTGCGCCTTAAGGGTTTTACCAAGAATAAGGCGTAAAAAGCGTAAGGCGGGGGGTTTCTCCCAAGCCTCAAACCTAGGCGGATTTTTTAGAACAGTGATATCACCATACCTAAAAGGATCTTATCGTTGATTTTAAGTAGGAGACGAATTTGATGAATAAGGTGATGTTGATGTTCAACCACTCCAAATATTGTCTGGATGTGAAAAAACCTTACATCATCTAGTATATGATCCACTTAAAGCAAGCTAGGCACTTTCGGAGAGAAAAACTTAGTGAAATAAGAGAAACATTATTATCTCTCTCCTCACCCTTCATAAAAATGTGAATAGTATTTTTCTCTCTCTTTATAACCCTCATGAGTGTTAATGCAACTTACCCTTCCCTAGATCCATATATATAGATACACGATGCGGGCCACATTGACGAGTTTTGGGCTTGCTACTTTGTACATGAACTATGTTAGGCACCCAGGATAAATAATTAAATTGACTTCCAAACAAAAATATGAGAATCCCAAATTACACCTTGTAATTTATTTTCTTTTATGTTTAATTATAATTAATTCCCTAAATAATTACAAGTGCGCTTGAATTTAATTATCTTAAAATTACTCAAATAGTGATGCCTTATTTGAAAATATTGATAACACGTGTTATGATTCCTCGCGTTGAGCGCTTGGCGAAATTAAATTTATCCCAAATATAGTTTCACCATCTCCTTATCTATTTCATGATCTTAAACTTTACTTATTTGATACTCTACCGGACATAAATTCATGTTCTTTGTTTATTAGTAGAATAAGAACTCATAACTTTATCAATGCGGTATTACAATTTAGAACATCTATTGGATGTGAATTCCTCCGAAATATGATCTTAACATATTAACACAATAATCACCCAACCTAGAGAGATTATCGACCAAATAAATTGAATCTAACTCATAACAAATCCAATAAATAAATATATGGATATTTCAATCCTCATAATCATCGTGATGAAGAATCTATGCACCCTTTTCAAACTTTTGAGATTGTGTAAATTTAGTTTAATCATCACGTGGACTTGAATCTCACTTTTGGTCATGTTCAGTACATTCATGATGTATTGGTGCAATCCTCTTTGAATCATAAAAAAAGTTCCTGAACCATCAAATATGTTCCTGTAGTCAAGATAAACTACTCAGATTGCACATGCAATTTTACCGGTAGGATGTCAACTCTCAATCTAAGTTGTGAACTATTCAATTGTATTAGAACTGAAATTCTGTTATTCTATAATCATGCTGAATCCAATTCATCGGATTCCTACCAAGTATAGTTGATCGACAAATATAATATATTTAAAACAAATACAAGTCATTCCCGCAAACATGATTCATATCTCAAAATGGGCTAAACCAACTCTTTATTTAAAAAATAAATTCATTTAAAAATGGTTTTAAGAATAAAATTCCATCAATCTTCAACTTAGTCTTAAATCCATGTGACCATGAATTTAACATGCATTCTCTTTATATGAATGTTAAAATCCTTAGCTGGTAAGCTCTTCGTATAATGATTCTCTAGGCTGTCCTACGATGCAATCTTGGTCACGATAATGCCGCCTCTTCACACTATTCCCACATCAGGTGATACTTTCACTCAATGTGCTTATCCCTCTGTAGAGGGGTGTTTACCTACAAATAAAAAAAATATTTTTTTATCGGACATATTGAGAAGGAACCCACCCAGGGTCCCGACAGAAACTCATATTGAGAAGGAGCCCACCCAGGGTCCCGGCACAAACTCATATTGAGCAGGAACCCCCAGGGTCCCGACAGAAACTCATATTGAGAAGGAACCCACCGAGGGTCCCGACAGAAACTCATATACCCACCGAGGGTCCCGACAGAAACTCATATTGAGAAGGAACCCACCCAGGGTCCCGACAGAAAATCATATTGAGCAGGAAACCACCGAGGGCCCCGGCAGAAACTCATATTGAGAAGGAACCCACCCAGGGTCTTGGCAAAAAGTCATATTAAGCAGGAACCCCCAGGGTCCCGGCAGAAAGTCATATTGAGCAGGAACCCACCCAGGGTCCCGGCAGAAACTCATATTGAGCAGGAACCCCAGGGTCCCGGTAGAAACTCATATTGAGAAGGAATCCACCCAGGGTCCCGGCAAAAAGTCATATTAAGCAGAAACCTCCAAGGGTCCCGGCAGAAACTCATATTGAGCAGGAACCCTAGGGTCCCGGCAGAAACACGTTGAGAAAGAACCTCACCCAAGATACCTATAGAAACTCATATAGAGAAGGAACCCTCGAGGTCCCTTAACAACAGGAAATGTCAGAGCAAGGAGCAGTCAAGGTCCCCCCCCTCAGCTTCCAGAAAAATGGGCTAGGATGGGGGAGTGGCTACCATGAGCAACTCCCCACCATGAAACGTTATTAACACTTTGCTTTCTTGTACAGGTAGCCTAGTTGAGCAAGCAGGGCTCGAATAGGCCAATTGGGACCTCTTGGGAGTTTTGTCTTGGCGGCTGAGGGACAAGGTATGTTGAGCAAGCTCAACCACTTAGTATTATAGGATTGAGAGAATACTAGTAGGAAGACCCAGAAGCCACTCAAGACTACACACACTTCACACTTGGTCACAAGTGAAGTGAGCAGCCAAAAGAGCTGGCTACTCACAAGAAATAAACTCGTTATAAAAAATGACTTTTCCAGAAGAGGGGGTCCTCGAGGTCCCTCTCAAGAAAAATAATAATTTTAAGAGATAGGGGTCCTTAAGGCCTCCTCTCTCAAGATTTACAAAAATTGCAGCACAAGTTACCGTTCCAGAAGATATTTACAAAATCAAATATCTTGTCTTCCTTAGGAGACATATGTTCTTTTTGAATTTAGTTGGCGCTAGGTGACGCCTGCAGGAGGGGAAAGGCAGGGCTGCCTGCAGGTAGGGACAATTGGTGCACTTCAGACATTGTTCCCCACCAACCATCTCAATTTTGGCACCCAAAATTGCCAACTCAGCCCTAACGCCCAAGTATAAATAGACCCCCGGGCAAGGTAAAAAAAGAGACAATTTTTGAGAAATTACACTGTTACTCTGCTAAAATATCACCAGACCTACCTAGTATCCTCTCCCTGCTCATTCTCTTAGTGCTGAGTGCCTTGTTCTTTCACTCCCCACTGACAACCATCATTCTCAGGTGCTTCCCTTGAGAAAATTATTATTTTTGTTGTGAAAGTTCATCTTCTTGCAGGGAGTGAGTTGAAGCTTGAGTTCCATTATTACCAGAAGGAGAAGGTTTCTTGAGAAGTTGCACCAAGAGACTGTGAAGACCTTGCAGGCAGTGTCCATTGGAGTGGGTCACGCCTCACCCCTTCCAGTTATTCATAGACCCCAGTCTCACTACCCTCCTACACCCTCTTATGGGTCCTGGGTTCTTTTAATATAACAACACACCCTAAATAGGCATTTAGTCCTTCCAAAACTCCTAAAATTCTCAAAAAATCCTAGACTTTGTCAAATTAATAAAATACCCTTGAATAGAGAATCATGTTAATATACACCTTCCTATACCAATTAAATCCCAACTTTAACCCAAAGTTTGACCAAATAACTTATATTTTACAAAAACATCATGGACGAATCCCTTATGTTTAAAACTTTTAAAAAGTAACTTATAAGCCTAAAACTCTAAACAAAAACCACCCAAAGATCCAAATCAAAACCTTAAATTATCCACTTACCTCCCTGCTGATGTGGGACCACCTGGACTATCAACATGACATGTACCACATGGAGTATCCATGGTACCTATTTGACCCCATATGTACCCTGGTTGAAATTTGCACAAAACCTAGTTAACAATCATCTCCATTTCCACCAATGAAACCTCCTCCATGAACCCTATAAAAGGTACCATTTAGCCCTTAGAAAACTCACTTCAACTCAACACACTTTCAAAGTAAAGTTTTGAGTTTTTATGCATCTCTGTCATTTTATGTGTGAATTTTATTTTCTTTCATTTGGTTATGTTTCTGCACTTATATAGAGTAAATTTATGTAGTTACATGTGAAGGTTAATGTGGGAATGCACTGAATAATATTAAAAACTAGAAAACTCCATTGAAGCTTGATTTTCAATGGTTGATTATGCTTCCTTGACTTTGAACCAGTTTCAAATTGAGGAAACCTAAGCTTTGGTTCTCAGGAGCATAGTTGCAATGTGTAATTGAACCAAAACCAAGCTTTAATTCCCCAAATCTAAGTTTGAATTTTTCGGGCCTGAAAGTTTTAAAGCATGAATTTAGTAGTTCTACTCAACCAAAATCCTTCAAACCAAGACTGTTTGATTGTATTTTTAACATAGAACCAACCATTACTATGCCATAATAAGAATAATAACTTTCAATCACTTATTGTCAGGTCAAACTTTTGCCATTTGTACAATAAATCAATAGCTCACACTAGCCCACCAAAATCTTTGAAACCAATATGGTTGGATTCCTCTTCAAAAATTACAAAACTTTCGTTCAGGAACCAACTCAAATGGATTTCTAAAACGTCTTAAATATAGGGTTTAAAGTTTCAAAACCCCAAAGTCAAACTATCGAAGGTTGAAGGTGAAGTGGGTTGCACGCCCGTGAGTGGGGGTCAAACCAAGCGCGTGTGATGTTTGACCTAGCGTGCCCAATAAAAAAATACAAATTTTTTCCAAAATTTTTATTTTTAAATTCTGAAGAAAAAATCAAGTTTAAAGTTAAAAATCCAACTTTTATTATACACATAACCCGTGGCCATTTTTTCAGGTATTTCAAAAATTCCCAATTTTTTTTCACAAATTCTTTTCGTGAAATAAAGCCATTTTTTCTCTTTTCACTAAACCCAAATCCAAATGGAAACTAAGAAAAGTATTGCCTTTTAAACTTTTTGAAATTATATATTATACCCTCTTAATTATTTTTACACTGAACCTATTTCATCACTCTGCTGCATCACATAAGCATTATTTTAGACCTATACTACCTACTTATACTCTCATTGATTTCAGACTATCCTATCAACTACCGTGAGATAGATGCAAAAAAATGCAAACTGTATATACAAAGTAGGTGGTTCTATTTATAATATTAAACAATTGAGCTTATGCCTTTGCACATTACTATGTTGTTGTACTACTATGTAATAACTTGGAATTATATCCTTATTATAAACTCTTTTGTGCAGTTCATATTTATCATGAATATTGATTCTATCGATATCCCAGTTATCTCTGAAACTCGATAAATCGCTACAACCTATAAATTTAATACACCACTGAATTTCCTTAAACCCTTAATTGTAGTATTACCCTGTATCCTATTTGATTTAATTGCAACAAACCATGCAATTTGTAATCATTATTAGTGAAACCCTAGTAGCATTCCTTATGATTCAGGGATTAGACCCTGGTATACCACGGTAATTCTTATTGGCCTGTAGGACTCAGATGGTGAGTGCCTAATTTTTATTTGCTACATGTGTATGAGTGCCACTCTAACTAAGTGTGCCAAGCTATTTTATTATTTCTTTAATTATTTAGGATTGCCTGTCCAAATGTACTATATACTTTGGGCGATATTGTAACGATATGACTACGCAGTTGAAGCACTTATAACCAATAATTTATGGGTTATTTGGTTGTAATTTGAACCCTTATCCTTCTAACTTAATATATTCAATTTCAATTCACCATATTATTCTTTTACATATCAATAGACTTTAGTAATCCCCTGCTAGTTCTATAGTATTTTCTTTTATTTTTATCTATAACATCTGCATAAATTAATTCCAGTTATATTATAACAATACATGCTACTCACACTTTGTATAGAAACAAAGTTATCTACTTGGAAAATCTGCTTAATTTTTTTTCCTTCCAGATGGATATTGAGCTCGAAGAAGACGAAATGACACCCGCACCTTTGAACTTTTACTCATTTTTATCCCCGAAAACTATTTCAGTAACATATGTGTGGGTGAAAGCAGTAATGATGGTAGTCCATGATGGAATGTCTATATTACAACTTATCAGCTTCTGTGATTCCCATATGTTTTCTATAATTTTTTCTTGTTATGTGTGACATGTATGAATAAAGATGTATTTCCGCTTATTTTAGACGCATGTATGTAATAAGATGCCTAGCATCCCCCTATAATAAAAGCATTTAAATTCCTCTTTCCTTCAATTATTTTGTTTTATATTATTATCCCTTGGTTACCATTAATGAATAGAATCGCGGATGCGACATTTGAGTTGGAAATAACTCCATCATTATTACAATAAAGTGTAATAACCGATTGTCCTGAAGTAACCACACCTAACTCACTTAGGAGGTTCCGAAGCCAAACAACCTCATTTGCTGCCTCTGAAGCGACAAAATATTTGGACTCCATTATCAAATCATCAATTTATGATTGCTTAAAACTCCTCAAACTTATGGATCCTCCTCGTAGATTAAACACATATCATAAGATTGATTTCGCAGAATCGTTATTTGACTGAAAATCTGAGTCTTCGTACCCTAAAGGTACAAGATTGTCTGCTGAGTAAACCAAGGTATATTCTTTAGTTCTTTTCATGTACTTAAGAAGGTGTTTTACTGCAATTCAGTGCTCCTCAATCGGGTTAGACTGGAATATGGTGACCATGCCTCTTGTAAAAAACATAACATATATGAGGATGCCCATCGCCAAAACATAAGGCATGGTCTTCATCATCTCTATGTGATCAGGTTCCTTAGGACACTAATACTTAAATATAATGACTCTCACAATAACGTGGCTCCATTTGTGATCTTGTATACGTGATACAAGTATCCTAATCATCGGTTATACTCCCACTGCCATTAAGCAGTGTATTGCTGATATCAGTTTGCACTTAGTCCTACATGGGCGGTTCATAAGTATATACTTAGTCTTTCCCTATTATCTCTTATAAATTCAACTTACTCTTAGGTTTTTAGTCCATTATATAATCTTCCCTTAAGTACTAGGCATTAGATTGATCAGATCTAATACAAAAATCATGAGACTCAAGAACAGTTAGTATCATTCTCAACATGAATAGAATAAATATAAATAATATAAATAAATACAACACAAGATAATAAATTACTGATTAAATTATAACATCTCTGATACAACCCAAATAATAATAGAATCTAACTCCAACTATGGAATATAAAATATCTTAAGGTCTCAATATACAACCTTGAATACATAAATACATCTCTTACATATCTCTAACTCAGGAAAAATAAAAAATAATACATCTAACTGGTAAACTGAAACATAATAAATATAAGGATGTAAAGGAGCTACACTTCTTGACTCATACAACCTATGAATGATGACTAGGATGGTACTGGAGAAACAACTTCAACTAAATAACTCAAGTCTGCTGCAGTAATAGTGACGTAAGAAATGTAGACAAATAATTCAACAATGAGGATTAAACCTAACATGTTTGAGTGAATAAGAATATTACATCTGGGCCACAAAATTAATAATAAAGATAATACATCTTTCTCACGTATTAAATTAATTTTAAGTTATTAAGTTACCCTAACCTAAACAACCGAAATCAACATGCGATTCTAATACCAAACCCAAATGAGGCATATGGGATATACTTTCACCTTGTAATTAAGTCTCTACTTTAACATTCTTAACTTCATCTCTTCTATTATGAATCCCGTACTTTACAGTAATCTTTTGTATTAACAGTACATCGCTTACTGAACATTTTTCTTTTGTATTACCCGTCGTATGTTATGCTTCTAAAAGTATGCCTCAAGTATATGAGCCTTTAATATTCTCAAATCACAATTTAGCATATACGTGTCTAGTATATTCTTATAATGTTATTCCCGAGTCATAAGATTATGGTTATACCTCACTCGTATAAATCATAATATAGCACAATAATATTAAAGTACAACAACCCATAATCATATGATCCAGTATACCCATGAGTATATTCAACTCACATAAATTCACATGGACTATGCTCAAGTTCTCAAATAAAAGTACGAAGGCCTATCCTTATTGCCTTCAGGGATCATTCATGTGCACTAGGTATAGTTATAGGGTGTCCTAACCTTATAAACTCAATATATCAACTAAGGGAAATCACTACGCCTTCTCACCAGTCCTACATCGCCCATACCCAAGTCTATATGAAAGGACTCCACCGTCTATCTCCCCCCAAGAAAAATAGGTACGTCAGTAAGTAGGATTGGGGTAAATAGTACCTAGGTAGAGATAGTGTCAATCATTGGGAATACCATGTGCAATTAACCTCATACGCGCTCCACCAAATCCCTCCTAGAACATCCCCCACGAGCACACACACCCCGAGGTATGATCGTACATAATTCAAGAATATAATCATAAAACCTACTCAATGGGGTTACACATAATATCTCATTCATCACAAGTTGATACATATGTTAATTATAATCATTTATATATAATTCTCAGTCGAAATCCTAAGGCTCCCAAGTATAGGTTTAGTCTCACACCTAACATTCATAAGAATCGTTCTAAGTCAACAACTATCATACTTCAAGGGTTACAAATATGTTCTAGACTATCACAGATTCTACACATTCGTTAAGCGTTGCCTGGTATTATAAAGTAACGCAAATATTAACCTGAAATCCAAGGTCTCTAAACTAGGTATTATAAACACATATATGTATAATTCGTTTCAATATATATATATATATATAAAAACCCAACTCTTCATTCCAAATTAACCCCCCCCCCCCAAAAAAAAAAAAATGACCAAACTAAATTTTAGCATTGCCCAGTGTTGGGAAAATATTCATGAAAACTCCAAAAAATACAAAACCAAATCCCATGCATTCGTAATTATATTATCTAAAACCTACACGTGTCGAATCTATCTGGACCCGTGTTGGATTGATCCTACGAGCCCAAATCCCTTTCTTCTTCGACTTTTTAACTAGCGCGACCAATGATGAAAACCTTCAAACCCTAAAGCCTCTATAACTAGAAATTGGACCTTAACCTTCACATAAAACTAACATATGAATACTAGGAACCTACTCTTATCATGTTTGGATGGTTAACAACTCATTTAAAGATCTAAACCCAATAATCATTAATGAAACCAAAGGTTTATGTTCGTCACAACAATAGTGTATTTAACCTACTAATTAACATTAAGTAACATGAATACTATATGGGTTTTACAAATTAAAGTTTGTACGATTCACATATAAAAATATCTAATTCAGACTTATATGATTGCATTCAATAGATTGATTCTTTAGCAAGATTACATGATTTCTTCAATATAAAATTAGGGTTCATCAATCGATTAGTCTTACTTACAAATTCAGGGTTGATTATGATCAAAATCAAATTTCTAATGTGATCTTAACAGATTTCAACCCATTACTATCATTATAACAAAAATATGACTATATTCTTAAACAAAGTAAACTTGCCTTGGATCGATTATACGAATGGAATCCCCAAATCCCCAATTCTCTAAGCCAAATCCTCCATTCTTGAAGCTAGGTGTAATACCCTGTAGTTTTATATAGATATATTTAATTGAATATTTAATTATGCGGGTGACACATAATTTAATTTAGGAAATAATGGGAAATTAAATAAATATTAATTTAGAGTGAAATGAATTAATATTTATTTGATTATGTATTTAGAAGCGTGCTTTTAGTAAATAAAGTTGAATTAAGTCGTAAGTGAGTAAACACGACAAAATTTAATATTATCTCAATCGGGACATCTGTGATTAAATTAAAATAGATTGAGATGGGAAAATATTGTTTAGTGACTCGGGTGATGATTTCGAGTGCACAATTGATCCACAATGGGTCAAAATAGTAAAAATTGTGTACTCGGGAGTTGTATTTGTGTTTCGGGGACTTTTTAGATTAATCGGTACTAATTTAGGTGACTTTTGGACTCCTTAATAGCATGTGAATAGCCAAAAACGGGATTACACTTATAAAATGAAAGGTTTGGGTTTAGGGAAGAGTCATTTCATAGATTCAAAGGTTAAGGAGAGTTATTCAAAGAGTTAGAGAGAAAGTAAAAAGAATTGGGAAGAAAATTCAAGAGTCTAAGGGAAGAATAGACGAATTTTACAAGAACGTTCTAGGATTGAAAAAGTAGAAGGGATTTCTTGAAGGATTAAGCAACATCTTCATCAAATCAGATTCTACGGATCATAAGGCAAGTAATTAACTCGCTAATTAATTTGTATATGCAATTTTAGTCACATCATATTCGAAAAATGATATTTTGGAGATGATTTCACATATATATAATAAACTATGGGATTTGGGAAAATAATTTATATTTTGGGAAATGATCTATAATTGAGAGATGATATAAATTATAAATCTTTAAAGAATTAAGGTGGATTGAAAATTCTGAAATTTGAGAATGATATGGATAATGGGATATGCAAATGAATATGTTATGTAATAATTAGAGTGTTGAAATTCTTGACTCTACTTATGAATCTCATGAAATGATGATTAATCTTTTGAACTATGATTGCTATATGTTAAAATCATATTAGAAATGTTCCTTGTACTCTTTTTGAATTGGGAGTGTATGATATTGGGATGAGAATTATTGGGACCGAATTGGGGAAGAATACAGGGATGAGGTTTGCTGACTAAAAAAACGAATCGCTTCGCTTTTAGACCGAACATGTTCGGATTTCTCAAAAGCAGAACCGGTTCGCTTTGAGATCAAATCGGTTCGAAATTCTGGAATTTTAAGATTTGGGACTCTTTTATTAAATTAGGGACAAATTTAAATAATTAAGGGGAGGAGAAAATCCACGGTTGATATTTTTATATTTCTGGAAATTCAATTAAGTTGGTATGTGGACCTTGAGTTAAAAAGGGATTTTAGTGGAGTTGTGAAATTAAAATAGTTGAGGAAAATAGTTGAATATGAATAATTGTGATGGAAAATGGGGGAATTGGGATACGGGCTGAGTGATGTAGACACGTGTTCAGAATTGGTATAGAAAAATAATTGAATTAATTAATTAAGTGAATAATTAAATTAATTGAGTATAAAATGGAGCATTGGGTGATAATGCATTTTTGTGCCATTTGTGATAGGCATAATTAAATAAATTATTGTTGAATATATATATACATGTGTGAAAATTGTATACATAGATATTATATCGATGTGAAAGATATAATGATATGGATAATATAACACACCCCTCTAAGGGATATCATCGGAGGTTGTGCGAGTGAGTGAGCTTCCCTGGCTAGAGAATGCAGGGTTAGTATTATTCACATGTCATAATCGCCACGCATGTGTATGTTAAGGTTGAGTTCGAGGTAAGGTAATTATTGGTATGGTTACTGATCTCTAATTAGGCAACTTATAATCACCTCCAACGTTGTTTGTTATTTTCTATCGTAGTTTGGTGTGAGATCCCGACGCAACAGCCATGATGATGAGAGTATTCGTTGGATGATGATAGCATTAGAAACCCGCATCCGGAGAAATTATTATTGTTATTACGAATGGCAGTTATACATATATAGTGAGTGATATATATATAGGGAGAAGTTCAAAAGTGAACCTAAAAGATGAACATTTTAATGGATCTCAACAAAAAACACCTTAGCAACCCATTAATTTTAATTCCTATGTTGTAATTGGTCAGCGCCAGCGATAACGGGCACATATGCGACACGCGGGTGGGGTGGGGAGGGTGGTAAGGTGTGTGTATTAAAAAATACTCGGGGTTGCCGCAGACCAATTACAACATAGGAATTAAAATTAACGGGTTGTTAAGGTATTTTTTGTTGAGATTCATTAAAATGTTCATCTTTTAGGTTCAATTTTGAACCTCTCCATATATATATATATGATAATGAATTCGTATATATGTGTGTAGAAAATATATACGGGCATGGGACTTAAGCATTAAGTGTGAATAATGATTTAATAACTAGTGAAAGTTATTGAAATGGTTTAATAAATTGTAATTGAGAATAATAATGATTAGAGAATGTGAAAGCTAAATAAATTAATTATGTAGGATGGGAATATGGTATGGAATTTGAGGACATTTGGGAACTAGTTAGGCGGGTAGCATAACTAGGTAATTAAAATGCATACGTTAGCAGCGCACTTTAGATGAGAGGTAAGTAATGTCTCATGAGAGAGTGCGGTACCAATTTAAATATGAGTAAATGGATATATATTTATTTATGCATTTTAATTACTCGTAAAATATTTTCAAATGGTTTTGGGCGCGGACCTGTGTCAAAATATATTTTAAAAACCTTTTAGGTGTCCAGTCACATGGATGCCAGGCGTGATCATTCCCAGGTACATGAGCTGCGACAACTGTGGATGTTGTATAGTTTTGTTTACTCACTTATATTTCTATATTCTAGTTCTGGACTCTTTTTTCCTATTTAGGCAGGTTGCCTAAGATAATCGGTTTATTTTAATTGATGTTATTTCATTTTGGTTACTATTGTATGGATATTTATTCTGATGATTTAATCGGAACAATTTGGCAGTATTAAATTTATAATTTTGATTAATTTGTGGTTGCGGATTTTATTTTAAGTTGTGTGGATATTTGTGGTTCATTATTATATTATTGCGTCATGTTAACTAAGATTAAAATTGACACACGACTTAATCTAATAATATGTGGTTAGTAATGAATTGAATTCGACAATGATGCTAAGAATGAACCAATGAGATTCATGTTTTATTTTAGTAAAGGGCTGGCCACCCGTTATTTTAATAAGCGGGGTGTCACACTAGAGTATCCTTACCTCTTCCTCAATAGCTAGGTTTATCTCACACGTGTTTTATGTTAATTAGGTTACGATAATAGGATATATTAATCACTATTCACGAAATTAGGATAGGGCCTTAAAATAGCCTCAACTAAAAAGGCTTAAAACATGCTCCAAACGCCTCCAAACTTGGCCCTAACCATATACTAACCCAACGGGATAAAATTCTACTAAAATAGCTCAAATCGGACTTGCTAAACGTCATACAAACCTACTTATAGGTTAACATCTTTTAGAAGTTAAGCATCTTATTGGGTTGTTTAATTGTCTAAATTAATTAATTATCCAATATAGATAGTTTAAGTGAAATCTTAATTATAAATTAATTAGATTATAACTTGGTATTATAAGAATATATTTCACAATTGGTGGGACCTGACATTAATGGAAAATCCCAATAACCCCGACACCTAGCCCCTAACCATTCCATATGATCCCATAATACTAAGTCAATCATTTATTAATCTTAATGAATTATCATGAGTTCGCTACCATCTATAGCAATACAATCACATCAACATGAAACTCCATTACGTAATCCAACGTATGTGACATATAAAAGTCACATCTCAATGTACTAAACAAGATATCGAATGTCCAGGATCTCAAATCATTTAATGACACACCGCATGTCATATGCAAATAACAATTTATCACAAACCAATAATCAAATTAACAATAAATTTAAAAACCAAAAACATATGGGGTATTACATTCCTCGCCGATTAAACAAGCAATTTTATCCTCGAAATTCAATTCTTTATATACCTAACTTAACAGTCAAAAACATCTCATCCACATAAAATCCTCTCAATATAAACATAATCTACTCTCTTTGACCTACCATGCGCCAAGGCTTGCCATGACTCTCATCCGGTTATAAATCAAACCCAATGAGCCTAACTTTTGAAACGTTAACTTGTCCCTTAAAAAATTCCTCTTTTA
Source organism: Sambucus nigra (assembly GCA_949130495.1). NCBI lineage: Eukaryota > Viridiplantae > Streptophyta > Magnoliopsida > Dipsacales > Adoxaceae > Sambucus > Sambucus nigra. The sequence continues at coordinate 158,161,349 of OX422213.1, forward strand.
TGTACACGTGGAAGACGTAGCACACATTGAAGGTGATTAGGTAAGGCCAAAAGACATTGGTCACACCATATTCAAATCGTGAAAAAGGACCTATGTATTGGGGAAACAACTTTCGCTTGGAACCCAAACTTCATAATTTCATTCATAGTGGAGATACTTAAAAGCACTTAATCTCCGTCATGGTACCATAAGCTACACTTGCTCTTGTCCTCGTAACTCTTTCACCTACTCCGACAGTTTTCATACGCTCTCTGCTGAGCAACACTTTCTCTGAAGTGCCCTGAACACATTCTCATGCAAATAAATTTGTAACCCCAACTATAATTAACTTTAATCAATATAACAACAATTAACTGATGGACCCATGCCCACTCTGGGACCTCTGTACCCCACGATAAAATCAATGGATCCACTCTCCCAATTTTACACTTATTTTATAACAATTGCAATTATCCTAATGTCTCTGATGCTTAACCCTCACTACTATCAGGGCATACCTAGACATAAACTATGCTAAGATCTTTTTAACCTAACCAACCATACTAGCTCCTCAAGTTATAGTACATCTGGTTACCCAAGGGATGTACAATGACCTCCAAACCACGCGCCTCGACTAAGACTACTTTTCGCAACTTGGGACTCTTAGGCACAATCCATCTCCCTTGGAAACACAACCTTCTATATTAGGCAAAATAAGAAAGGGAACTACTCCCAACAATAGTTCACATACCATTTCCTAGTAAAAGGTATTCAACTCTTAGTCCTAAACCAACATTGACACAACATCGAGGGTAACAACCACTACTGTGTGACACCCCGTCTAATTAAATACTGGGTGATCAGTTCTTTATTAAATTAAAATCAAGGTGAACGGTTGGTTCATTCTTATCATCACTGTCGCAAAATAAATTTCCAGTTTAAACACCCTAATAAATTAAGCTAAGTGACAAAACAATTTAAACCTTATCTCTGTTTTATTTAATTCCATTATGAAAACCTTTTTCTAATGATTAACAGTTAATAATCGCATCAATGTTAAAGATGGAAATCAACACACAAGAATTTAACCATTCAAATAATCTAATACCAAGTTTAAAAACTATGAATGCCATCATCCTGACAAGAATTAAATCCCTAAGAGTACCAAATACTGAAAATAAAAGAACATAAATCTCTGACAAATCTAACTGAATAGGGAAACGGGCTACATATTCCCTAACTAATCAGAACTAAAATAAGAGTAGAGTCAACAACGAGTTCGTCTAAGCAATGGCCTGCAACTCCCACATAAGCTACAACGCGTCCGTTCCAAGGAATCTAAGCATGACGCCCCTGTGGCTGGGCACCTGTAATACATATATATATATATATATATATATATATATATAAGAGAGAGAGAGAAAAAGATAGGAAACGGGTCAGAGCCTGAGTGTAAAACAGTTTTAAGAAAAATAGTTTAGCAAGTATTTAAAATGCTTACCGACTAATGCAACAACCATGTTAGTGTGCGACACTCTCTTGAGAATTCTCACCTCTCTTCTAGTGTGCACGCCTACCGTACTAATAAATCTCATAAGTTTCTCTAACTTATTCTCCATAAGGTTTTATCAGGTGAAAAGCGAGGTTATGATATTTACTTTAGTAAATCATTCTCTTCAAGATTTCTTACATTATTTAGAATAACTCATTTCCCTTATAAAGTTCCCGAACACTTATAATAAAATTGAAGCATTTATTCATTAATTATCTACTTATACGCACAGTAGAAAGTTCCCATATAGATATACGTATATATTATTCACACATATAATATATATACTAACGACACCCCATATAAAACCTATGGTGCTAGCATGCTCTGCTATCAAGTCCCTGTATCACGCAAACTAAGGGAAATATTGATCCGGAATCACTCTCAAACTGTATTAACACAATACACAAACAAATGGAGGCGAAGTATAGTTCCAGGTCCTAAGAGGTTAGTACATAGCCTCACGTCTCTTAGAACTTCTGACTATCATTTTCAGATAGCTTGTAGCGAGGATACTATCTTCTAGGGTACGAGTCAATATCCTCCATAAAGATCCAATCGAGATAAGACTATCCCGGCACAGAAACCTCCGTGATAACAAGTAGCCCGGGTATGATTTTTACACAAATACATAATATATGCACAGTCACACAGTCATATATATAAATATTCACATTTTCTAACTTAGGTGCGCCCACAACGGATAATTATAATTATCCGTTCTTAGCACAATTTACTCAATTATCTCGCGTAACGGATTCGTCTCTTTTATTATCATATATAATTTATTTCATACTTACTTCTCATCTCTCGAAGTATTCTATCCCACTAAGTATAATTTCAGTAGGTATACCATCTTTAACCTTATGGCCTAAGTCTTTCATGAGTCCCTCGATTCATTAACGAATTGACTCACCATCTCTAATGTGTATCGAAATTCCCCGTTAGCCCACTATTTCGTCCCATATTAAATTTCATTCAATGGGGTTTATTTAGACCCTACTGGTCTTCCTCACGACTCCTCATATTCTATAAATAATAAGCAAGGGTTCGTACATAATTAAACCGGATTAAAGGAAAAGGGAAAAAATATGCAGTTTTCAGAAGGGGTCGATCGATCGAGGGAATGGGGTCGATCGATCGATCGATCAATTGAAGCAGTTCTTGCCCATAAACTGCAATTTCAACCTACGGGTTTCAACCAATAATCTTCTCCAAAACGCCGTTTAAAATTCCCAAACTCCAAAATAAGGTTACTACTGGTTCTATATACATATATGCATGAATTTCTACGTAAGACATGTATAATTTCTTCAACGGAATTGAATTAAAGGGCCAATTTGTATTAACTATCAAGAACCCTAATTTTCATAAAACTTCCATTCTTTCAATTTTTTCCCCATATTTCTTGCTTGTAATCTCATACCAATTCGTGGGTTATCCTCTACGTATGATTAGGATGTCCAGAAGATAATTATTTCCACCAAAACATGTGATTGAATCCTCAAATTCCTCAAATTCTTCTATGGAACATGTGTATAACAATCCTAATCTAACATGGATGAAACAATAACTAAAAGAAAAGAAAGATAGATACTTGCCTGGAATTTGAGTTTCTGATTTGTGGACGAAAGAGGTATGGTTGCGTTCCTCGTCGCACGATCTACGCTTTGGTGGTGGTGGTGGTGTAAACGGTTGAGTCTTTGGTCTTGAATTGCTTGGAAAGCTCACCCACTCCTTCTTTAATGGTCGTTCTTTGATTTTGTGTTTGTTAATCCTAGAAGGCAACTACTAAAGGCTGATTTATCCTTAGGAAATTCGTGGGTTTAATTACCCAAAAATGTTAAATGTCTATAGTACCCTCCCGGGATGCCAATTAGGCCTAAAAGGCCCCGAAACCCAAACTAACCCCCCTGGGTACATTATTTTGACTATCTCGACTCTTCCAATCGCATTGGCGCACTCAAAATGACCATACAGGCGACTTATAATTTATTCACTTTTAATAATAATAATTTAGTCCTGACACGACATGGGCGCGTCGCGACTTAAATTTCCATAATTGCCATTTTATTCACTCATGACAATTTTTATAAAATCAATCTTATATATTACTTTACTCATTTAGTAATATTAGACAACTTCCCAATAATTATTAACTCTCGTCACGCTAGTACATATTTAAATAAATTTTTGGATTAATATTAAATTAATTTATCTCAATTAAATATAATAAATCCCTGAATTTAAAAACCATAAAAGTACGAGGTATTACATACTGCTTCTAATGATTCTGTTTCATCAAAATGTAGTCGATAAACATAACAACACCCTGATATATCTACAGTAAAAATACATTAAACATCGACTTCATGGACATAACTGAAGCATTAGTTAACCCAATTGGTGTAACTCAGATGTGTATGATCCATATTGTGTTAGAAAATTGCATTCGGGATATCCTCATCCTGATTCCACTACCGGTGATAACTCCATCTCATTTCAATATTAGAAAAAATGCTTCCCTCGGTGCTCAAATATGTCATCGATACACAAAAATAAAAACTTGTTTTGTATCATGACCCTGCCCAGCTCCTGATGGTCTATACATGAACTTAGTGTACCTCCCCTCTTTTAATGAAGAGGAAATGGAGCTTCCCCGTGGTAACGTATTACCTGTATAAACTGTTAGCTCGAAAGTGATTGTGCTTGGTCCTCTATCGTCTTGAATGGATCCAACTATATTAGATTCCCTGGCAACGGGCCTAAAAATAGTGTCAAAACTAAGGCTAAAATTATTTTCTTGTGTAGGTGGTAACTTGGTACCTCATCAAATACACTTGAAAGAATCTCAAACAATCAGTAAGATCTCTATGAAACCATAATCCCCATGCTACATAATAATATGGCAAAATGGTAAACATAACAACATACTCAATGTAGTTTCCCTAAATATAATACATACCCAACTAATCCATGCTACATAATAAAATGATGACCTCATGTATAAAATAAATAAAGCAGTTCAAAACCAAGTCGTTTAAACACGGTTGCTATGTCTACATAATCAAGAACTAAAACAACACCCTACCCATTGGGGTATCCACGTAAAAATAAAACTCATTAAAAAATAGATATACACCCTATTATCATGAAGAGAATACTACTAGCCAAAAGAATAAGACCCATCAATGCCAATATAAGACTCATGTGCATAAGCCAACACTATAAATGTTTGATATCTCGAATGTTATCTCTATAGACTGATTTCCCCTAAGGCATCTATTAACTAGGTGGTATCACTCTTTATAAATATAATATTTTCCTCTAAAGGAACCATCGAAACAATTACCCCATTGGCCCTGCTAATTTTATTCCTAAGGTCGGTCCTATTAAAACAGGCCTCGTCGGTCCTGTTCTCATTGGTCATGGCCTTACTGGCCAAATTTCCCTTGACCCTGATATTCTGATTGTTTGTTATATGGAACCTTTTGAGGTTTGCTCCCCCTGTGTAGTCCCATATGCTGGTGAAAGCATCCCGTGCTTGGGGAGATTATCTAGTGTCTCTAGTTTATTGGTCCTCTATAAACCCTAATCTTCTTAATATTAGGAATTATGTATTTATGATAGTAGATGACGATCCTGGCGATGTAAGAAGTCAAATTCCACTACCGGAGTGCAAGGTGTGAAGAGAAGTTACCCAATAACACTACTCGAATATTTCACGTGACATTTTTGCTAACGCCATATGTGTTCTTCGCTTCTGTATCCATCCCTTATAGCGTGTAAATATAAAGATAGTTGAACTCCCACTCATACTGGACTACCATGCGATCATCCCGATGACATCTTAGGAACTTACTCCTAATGTCATTACGAATGGAGGGTTGAAAAACTACCCTTTAAACCATTCGCTAACATATACTAAAAGTCTCACGCCCAATAGGCTTTAACTCCCGATTGAAATCAACCTTATGCGTGGGAAATCTCACAAATGAAATCCAAATAAGTAACCCTTTCAATACACTTCAGTCTATCCGAGTCGTTCGTCAAAACCAATGTCGTGAAACCCCCTAAGTATTTATCATTATAAAGAGTACAAACCCTAAGCGGTATATCTCTAAAGTAGTTAAAGAATGCAATGTAGAAAAGTGATGAGCGCACTCAAGACCCTACGATACTAGAACATGGAATTCTCAAATACCAACTTTGACACCCCATAAAATCCACAAGTATATTGATGAGGTCTAATACGAAAATCATCAGAGTTAAGAATAATTAATATCATTCTTACCATGAATGGAATAAATAAAAATGATATAATAAATATAACACAAGATAATAAAATGCTGAATATATTAAAGCAATTCTGATACCATCTGAAGAAAATTGAAAGCCAACTCCAACTATGGAATATAAAATATCTTAATGTCTCAATATCCAACCCTGAATTCATAATTACATCTCTTACAAATCTTCTATTTTGAAAAACCAAAAATCATACAAGTCATTGATAAACTGAAACATAATAAATACAAGAATGTAAAGGATCTACAATGCTCCTTATGAACGATGACTGGGATGGTGATGGAGATATTCATACAACTAAATAGCTCAAGTCGGAGGCAACAATAATGGCCTAAGACATGTAGAAAAATACTTCAACAATGAGGATTAAATGTAGGAAGACCACGGTGAGTATGATATAACTACATTTGGGTCAAAAAAATAATAATACGGCTTCCTCTTGTATTAAGTTGATCTAAAGTTATTTATGTTACCCTAACCCCAAAAACCTAAATAATCATGTGATTCTAATCCCAAACCCAAATGATTCCCATGTGATATAGTTTCACCTTCTAATTAAGTATCTCTACTTTAACATTATTAAGTTCATCTCTTCTATTAAGAATCCCATACTCCACAATAATCTCATGTATTAACAATACATCACTTACTAATTTTTTTTATCTTGTATTAACCTTTTCAAGTTATGATTATAAAAGTATGCCTATAGTATATTAGTCTTTAATATTTTAAGTCACAGTTTAACATATACGTCTCTAGTATATTCTTACAATGTTATTCCCGAGTCATAAGCTTATAGTTATACCTCACTGGTATTAATCATAATCCAGTAGAATCATCTCAAAGTACAAAAATATATAATCACATAATACAGAATATCCATAAGTATACTCAACTCACACCAATTCACAGGGATTATGCTTAAGTCCGCAAATAAAAGTATAAAGGCATATCCCTATTAACTTTGGGGATCACTCGTGCATACTAGATATAGTTATAGGATGTACCAACCCTATAACCTTAAGGTATTAACCAAGGAAAATTATAATGCCTTTATGCTAGTCGTACGACACGCAAGGCTATATGAAAGGACTCCCCAATCTATTTCCCCTAAGAAAAAATGGGGACATCAGCAAGTAGGATTGGGGTAAATAGGACCTAGGTAGAGCCTGTCTCAATCATTGAAAATACCATTCATAATCAATGTCATATGCTCCCCATAAAATTCCTCCAAGTACGTCCCCAACAAGCACACACACACACACACACACACACACACACACATTCCCTTAGTATGATTGTACATAATTCAAGCATACAAGCATAAACCTTACTCAATTGCGTTGCATATAATATCTCATTCATTACAAGTTAACACATACATTTAATTATAATGGTTTATATATAATAATAGACCAAGATCATAAGGCTTCAAAGTCTAGGTATCATCTCACAACTAACATTAATAAGAATCATTATAAGTCAACAACTGCCGAACTCTAGGGGTTACTTGCATGTTTTAGGCTATCATAGGTTCTACACAATCGCTAAGCATCGCTTGGTATCATAAATTAACACAAATCTCAATCCGAAACTCGAGGTCTTTAAAATAGGTATTATAGATACATATATGTATAATTCGTCTTGATATACATTTTTGAAAATTTTAGCATTTTTTTTCCAAAAAGAGTCGCCAAAAGTGAAAAAATGGGGGCCAAACATACAATAGTTTTTACTCTGACAATAAACATAACTCAATGGTAAATATTTACATTAATAGTAAAATAGGTGTTGTAAGGTCAATATTTACTTTGCTATTAAGATAATGAAAGGAAATTAAATGAAGATGAAGACGAATTAAATTAAAGGTAATGTTAAGATTTGAAAAATTAACATGCTCTGATAGTAAATATTCACAATGTAGTTAAATATTTACTATCACGATAAATAGTTACTTCACAACACATAATAGAAAAGCTGATGAAAATAATTAAAATTAATCTCACACAATAAATATTTATTGTGACAGTAAATGTTTAGACTATTAGTAAACATTTACCTATCAAAAATATATAATTACTTTACTATTAATATACAAAGAAGAAAAAAGAAAAGGAAAGTATCGGATTGAAAAGTAATACTATAAAAATCCTTAACAAATTAAGAAACCATTCACTGGGTATAAAGTGAGAATCCATCAAAGTGAGTTTTGTGATTTGAGAATATAGTAATTTCTTATACTCCATGAATTTCCTCCATTACGATCCTAATTACTTATCTATATCTTTATCTTCATTGAAAGGCAAAGTATAAGACACACTACCTTCTCTGGAAGTATTCTTTCCTTTGTAATTCGAATTGTGCATCATTTTCTTAATAAGTTCGTACATATTTTTCATACTACTGTATAATATCTTCAATATATATTGATCACCAACCAATGAAGATTATACATTATTCAATCGATCATTTGTTTACATTGGATGTGAAGCCATTTTGACCAATTTTAGTTCATGTTCCTTGAATCAAGTCTCCAAGGCTTTGTAACTAGTCGAATTGGCCATTATTGTTCCTGGATTAATCCGCCTTGATACTAGATGTAACCAACATAAAATGTTAAAAGAAGAAGAAAGTATAAGATAAAATTTATAACGAATGGAAAACAAGATGTAAAAGCTTAATCCACACGTATCTTAGATACCTCAACAAGACAATTACCAAGGTATTGATACACCCCTCCACCACCTCAAAAAACTAACTTGCCAATAAATCCATACCCACAACTGGACATGTGACTTCTCTAACTAACTCATAACATATTTTTTGAATCTATTTACTAAATGAAATATGATACTTCTAATTACACACAACTCAATCAAACACCCTTCCCTATACTGTTAAACTAATGATAATATATCAGTTTGGAATGAACACTTCTCATTCAAAATGAAAATGAGTATTATTTACTAACTTGCAATATGTTCTGGTTTACGTTTCTTGATACATACAATGTGTTTAATTGTTATTGTATAGTTGACTTATAATTGGATATTCTATATAGTCATTTGGTTTTGTGTGTTGTATTTCTTCATGTTGTCGTGTTTTTTAAATGAAATCAATGATGATTAAATATCAAAGAAATAAAGTCCATGAACAGATGATAAATGTGGGACATCAAAATCCACTAATACTGATAGTAACCTAAGAGTTTGATAAAAATGTGTTGTCATAGCTTACGACACTGAGGAAAAGTTATAGAAAATGATGCGTACGAAAAACTACTCAAATCAAAATTATTACCAGAGTTGAGGTGATATATTGTTTTAATCCAAAATCAAGAAAAAAATATTTTTAACATCTAAATGACAAAATGTGATTTACAAAATGATTATTTTTATTAGCATGGTTCATTAACTATATAAAAGGAATTAAAATGTATAGAAGTAAGACATACATTTGAGATGAGGATTTATACAAGGAAAACCAATAACAAAAAAAAATATGAGCTAAATTTACACCTTGCATTATTATAGGTAAGGTATTATAAAAAGGGGAAAATAATTGGCAAACTTAACCCTCTCCTAGACTCAATAACACAAACTCCACAACCAAAATTTTCCACCATGTTGTAATAAGATCGATCGCGAATCTCTCTCCAACCACTCATCATGTTGCGGGTGCCAACCTTGTTAATAATGTTGCATTTGAACCAATCCACATGTATTCTTTTAAAGTTTGAAGAAGATTTTTACATTCCAATTGAACATGTGAGAAGACACCAATGTATTTCTAACTTCCTAGGATGTGAGATTCCTAAAGGTTCATGGAAGTGCTTAATGCTTTTAGCTAGTCAAGCATAAACTCTCAAGCATTTTTGAGATATCAAAAGTTTCAAGTCTCTTAAGAACAAATTTGTAAAGTACTTGTTCAAGTTTCGAGAAGAAGTAATAGAATTTCAAATAACTTTAAATAAATGTTTAAAACATATGTATCTCAAAATATAAAGAATTTTCTCTCTCTAAAGATATAAAGATTAAAATCTCGAGGGAAAAATTGTTCAAATAAAACCTTGAAAACCCTCAAAAACCTAAACTTGTTTGAAGAGAGAAGAGCCATATAAACAGCTAAAGATAACTTTTGGACAAAAGTTTAACATTCAATTTAAGAAGATTCAATTTTATATGATAAACCATGGGTGTTTTAAATCATTTAATTACTTTACTTGTATCCTAAAGTTTCATTCTAAAGGGTATTCTTATGAATAATGTCGGGTGAAGTTTCGTGAAGTCTGGTGAATACATGTTGATATGAAGCTTTACCGGATGACCTCAAGAACTATGAATAAAAGTGTGTTTTGGAAACCAAAATAAAACAATCATATGAGATGGGGGAACATGAGTATACTTATACTTTTACAATCTTCCCCCTTTTCTATTCCGTGACAATACATGCGAATAAAAAGATTATGAAAAATGAATCAAATTTATCAACTATGACAAGACATTATCAAGTGGAGGGCATGCACGATCGAAAGACACACTTTAATGAATCAAAAGATATTATTCAACTAATAGGAACTCTTGAAACTTGTTTTCTTTCAAGCCATAGTAAAATCGTCAATATACCAATGTGTAAACAAATGACAACGAAACATAAGTAATAAGATGAATACAAGATATAACAGCGTAAAGTGTTCATCAAATAACTAAATAGCATATATAAAGTTTAATTAATATATATACAAGTTACGGTATCTAAATTCCACTCCCTGATTTTATATTTTCACTATTTCAATTTCTATAAATTATTCCCTAAAATCTCATAATGATACTCCCTCTTGATCAAACCTTCCCCCCTTAGAAGGAAATTCGCCCCCCCTTTTGTCATGGAATTGGCAAAGGAGAAAATGATATAATTAAGAAACAACGTCATCAGGAACTTAATGAAACATTGTATAAAGAAGTGAACTAAGAAAAGATAATCCAAATGATTGAAATCAATAATCAAAATATATGTTGAGATAAAGTTAAGACCGATTATAAACCAAATCGAACAAATCTATAAGGCATTAAAATATAACTATGAGATAAGTAAGGCCCGAATATATATCACCAAATGATAAAATCTACCCCCTAAACACTTCCCAACATGTTATATCATTAACTTTCTTTCCCTAAGAATTACAATGTAAAAAGTATAACCTAAGAAACCAAATTGTATCTCTCTTTATTATAGAGTTATCATCATTTTGTCCAAAATTGATTATCCCCCATAACCAAATCACAAATCCTAATAGGAAACTTTTACTCTCTTTAAACAAATGAAAAAAATAAAGAACATGAATCAAGAAAGACACAATAAAAGAAACTATAAAAAATAGATAAAACAAGCTTAAAGTATAAAAACATGCAATATATGAAAATAAGCGCAAGGCAATGATATTAATACAGGATATGAATTACATGGTATAGTATACAAGGGAATAAAGAACCATAATGATCTAACAAATCAAATATATAAAATAATCATCAAGATTTAACATAAATACTCAAAATGTACTTAATATAAAAATAAGCACAAGGAGTAAAGAGTCTAGGATTATAATAAATACCAGTTGGTGAGTATCAAGTTGAGATTATAAGATCCAAATTCTAACTCTCAAAACATAAGCTTAGATAACCGTTGAAAAAAATAATATTATGAATAAACAACATAAAGCCTAAAGTCAATTAAGGCTAAAATTAGATCAATGATATGCCAAACAATATTATCACTCAAGAGACGTGATATCCTTAATCATGAGCAATATATTCTACAACATGACACTCTAAGTACATGATACACCAATCTGAACAAAGAAAATCAAAAGCATGTTAACAATTAAGCCAATAAGGAAACGTGCAAAATATACCACATAGTGAAATTGAGAATAAGATGAAAATAAAACATACCAATTATATTTTTAGTAACTTATCTCTATAAAATGGTTTTACATGAAGGCACAAGCACATTTATACAATAAGGGAGCTACTCCATACCCATATTTAGATAAGGAAAATATAAATATAATTATCCTACTTACCAAAATTGTGAATTTATGACAATATTCATAATCAAGAAAATATTATCCTAAAGGATAATAACATGATGATATTTATCAACTAAGAACATCATAACATATCTTGTAGATGCAAAACAAATAAAAATAAACACCATTTAGAGAAAGGTCCAAGCTCAAGTTCAATTAAGAGAATGATTCATAAAATAAATGAGGTGAAGTTTATACTTGGTGAAATATCTAACATCCATTAAGATCATTTTTTACTACCACCTTTACCCCCTTAAATAAGAAATTTTGGTTAAAGCCTTTGGTTGTTACCCAATTTTGGATAGATAAAAATATTTGAGACAACTTTCACTAAAAAATAAAGGCGGGATACTATTTTCAATTTTTAAAGGTAGCATCACACATTCTAATGATGTAGCCCTAACCACTTCTTCACTCATGATTTTTATATAACATACTCTTTTTAACTTTCTCAAATAATGATATTATAAAATCACCCCATATACATTCTAAGTAGTTTAGACACGCTTTCACAAGTCCAATGAAGCTTTTAACACCTTATAGTAGACCATACATATTTTTCATCCCTTATAAAGTGGCATCTAATCAAAGTGTCATGTGGTGTAAAGTGCAACAAGATATGAGCATGAGTTTCATATTAAAAATTTCTCAAAGTTTATAATACTTAAAAGAAAATAAAAACCATGTCATTAAGCACGCATCACTTCCCAAGTAATAAAAAACATTCATAAAAAAGTATGTCATGGAGTATATTATTTAAAATAGATAAACATTATTGTATCAAAGTAATTTTTAATATTTCTATGTAAGATACATACAATATCACAAGAGCGTGACATAAAATTAAGAGATATACATAAAACACATAATCCTAAACATGTTCCTACAAGATCAATCAATCATGAATATAACAAATGAAGTACTAAGATATTAAATCTAGAGAAATAATAAAGGTTAAGGCTAAAAGCCTAAATATAAAATAAGAAAACCTAGGGTGATAATCATATAATGAAAATATAAATCCAAGTTACACAAGAAACACTCTAATATGCATAAGAATATAACATATATGAATTATAAAATGATAAACTAGATATGATAATTCTATAAGCATATGTTAGGATAATTAAACAAAAGAGCACTATTAAAAATAAAATCTTTTAGAATTATTTCGGATACAAAGCAAGAATAAATCAAGAAGATAAATAATAACATATGAGATATCAAAGTGATAAGGGTGATATACAAAACTAATATAAGAATCAAAGCATATATCCTAGCACAAGGTATATGAAACATAAAAGGCTACCAAAGGCATTTGCTAAATCAAAACCAACTCTAACATTTAGAGGTGGAGGGGGCTAATTTCAAATGCATTTTCATTTTCATATTCATTTCAATTTTATTTTTATCCAAACTTTCCTGCTTTACCCATGCTTGACTCACCCAAAGCGTCTTTGATTTAGGTGGGACATAAGACACGTTTTTATTTGCTTTGCATCTCATTCCATGGTCCTTTTGTAAAAAATCCTATAATTTTTTTAACCTATTTTTTTTTCAACGGGGATAGGTGATTCGTCCCGAATATTGTATTGTATACCCCTTTATTCTTTCACATTTTAACCCCTTCGTGTATGTTAATTTCTGTATTTATGCTCGTTAGTCCGATAACCCCTATAATTGATATGTGTATGCTTTTCGAGATTTAATTGAGCCTTTGAAGGTGTTATGGGTGCATAGTGCGAAGTTGGATGCATTTCGAAAAAGTTTCGTCATAAGATGCAACTTCAAGGGAAATTTGGTATTTTTAAACTCTATATTTTGGATAGTATAAAAGTACGAACAAATAGATCATCAAATTATCTTCGCGTGGCCACCAATCGCGCGTCTTTAATTTGGAGGGTTTCAAAACACCAACATGTAGTGAATTTAATTATCTTCACGATGCTTTTGACCGTGCATAATTCTTAGTCCGTATGAATATTTTATAGTTGTTGCCATGCTACATGTCAGAATTGGATCAAAGTGCTAAAGATCACTGTCAGGTACCAAATCAATTCGGCATTGGTCATAATCGATTTGGGCATAGATTATTTCAAGTGTAGGACTTCATTTTTTTAGCCCAGTATGGGTTTGGGAGTTGGTTTCTCAGAGCTTTTTTCCATTCTCTCTCCTAGGGTTTGGATTATAGGTAACTCTTCATCATCTTCTTCATGAATTAGTTTATTTTCATTTACTTTTCTTTCTTTCTATCTTAGTTTTGAATTAATATAAGTTGTTTGTTTTGTTTTCATTTGTTAATTAGTTGTATTAATTATTTTAATCACGTGTGGTAACTATTTTAAAGGTTGGGATCATTATACCACCATTAATGGAATTTGAGCTTTAAAATTTAGGGTTTGGTTTAAATGACTTTCAATTGAAACATTTTGTATTGAAATCGAAATAGTAGGCATTTAATTTCCTTTGTCATGCAAAGACAGTGTTTATAGCGACATGAATCCATCTGTGACCATTTTTTATTGAAAGTTTAATATTTCATATTTGAATTAAATTTCTTCATGTTTGATGTTTATAATTAATTGAATATGCTCGGTTAATTATTTTAGAACCAAATTCCTTATTACGTTTTGTTAGCCCATGGTGGGGAAATGATCATAATCTTGTTTTTATTATTTTTAGTTAATTAGTTTTAATTAGAGTAATTAACTTCTCTCCATTTTAAACCACCATCATCTTTTACATTTCCCCACTTTCTAAGTACTAAACCAATTTAATCCTATATACCATTCATTGTGGATTCGATCCCTACTTGCGCCACACTTCCATATATAGCATGCCAAGTTGTGGTATTTGTTTTGTATAGGATGTAAACATCTATCGACATATTTTACATACGACGTTTACGCTCCATAAAAAATGATAACCCATTTGAGAAAGCATCTTGCAAAAGCATTCCCTTTTATTTGTGATTATTATACATTACTTATTTCTTCTTCAAAACGTTAAATTTGTCAATAATATCACTATTCGTTCATTTGATCGTTCATTAATTGAGTTCATTATGAAATGTGTTACTTGATCACCATTTTCAAAGTTGTTTTGACCCAATAATCGCATAATATTTAGGAAATAATCGAAGTCCATCTTTGTTATATAACCCATATTAACCTTGACCTCACCTTATATATTTCTTTACTCAACCCCTTTAAGCCTAAATATAACCTTTCGTTTCATAACCCAAATTACCTTAACCAACTCCATATTGGAGTTTTAAACCATACATACACCTTTCATACCTTTATTTATAATTGTGCTTGAGATTTAATGATGTTTTTTTATCGTGGTTGCAATTAAACACGTGGGGTTAGATTTTGTTCTTGAGAAAAAGAAAAGAAAAAAAAGAGAATCCAATGAAAAAGAAGTGAAAACCCAAAGAAAAATAAAAACAAAACAAAAGTGAAAAAGAAAAAGAGGAAAAATAAAGGGATTGAAAAAAATTAAGAATCCCATAGCTATTAGAGAAGTTAGTCATACTCGAATGTCATGTCTATTTGCTTTTTATGGAATTTATATTCCAATTTTGAAATTGCTCGTGAATTTCCATTATTCCAGGTGTTTCTCTCCTAACACTTTGAATTCAAAAATATTTCCTTCCTTTCATAACCCTAATCCCAAATCAATGTTACAACCCTTTAAAAATCCTATATGATCCTTGTGCGAATTTGATTCAAAAGTCATAATAAGTGCAATAATTTGTTAAAATGAATTTCACCTTACTTGATGAATGGTATGCTTTCATTGAGATTAAAATTTTTCATTATATATATAACATTCTTCATTGATGACATGTACGCGACCCAGTTTCCATTTATATATAGCATTCTTCATTAATGTTTATAATTTAGGATTTTTGGGTGAATTCATTCGCAATGTTTATAATATGTTGAAATCTTTTGTTCTTATTGTTGAGACTTGGCGTATTGGATTGTTTGGGCATATTTTGAGGAAACTTGATATTTGTGGGTTTCATCCCTGAAGACCTTCACGTGATAAAACTCGTTCACTAGGGTAACCTAGGGGTTTAATGACTTATTGCATATGCTAAATGCAATCTTGTTCCCTACGAAAGTGGCCTTTTATCATTTATATTCATATCTATTTTGGTTGGTATGCTTTCTCATTTTCAATCATCTTTTTTTCTAAGGACTAACAATGTGTAAGTTAGGGAGTGTGATTATTCAGGAATATTGTATTTAGAACCCTTTATTCTTGCACACTTTAGTCCCCTCACGTACGTTAATTTCTATATTTATGCTTGTTAACCATACAACCTCTATTATTGATGTTTATATGGTTTTCGAGGTATAATTAAGCCTTTGTAGGTGTTAGGGTGCATAGTGCGAAGTTGGATGCATTTTAAAAAAGTTTCATCGCAAGATGAAGATATAATGGAAATTTGGTATTTCAAACTCCATTTTAGATGGTATAAAAGTACCAACATGTATATCACCAAATTATCTTCACGTGGCCACCGATCGTGCATCATTTCGATCCCGAATGAGGAAGTTATGACCATTTTTGCTTTCCGAGTAGGAATATTTCGATATATTCTTCTACTTCAAGGGTTATTAGGTAAATTCATTGTGGCCATCCTGGGGCTTCCCCTTTTTGATTCCCTCCGATGCATGCGCAGGATTTCTCCCTTTCTCGCGGCTCTTTATTATCGTCAATGTGGGGGATTTTGTGTAGAGATAGAGTCGCCAACCTATTTTTCATAAAAAATACAAAAAAATGTCTTCGCCTCGAGAGAACGACATCAAGGACAGTACTGATTCTTGCGAAACCAAATAGTTTGAAGGTTTGGGGACTAATTTGCGGAATGGGAAGGTATTAGGCACCCATCCCGGCCTTTAATTCTCTCATGGACATGTGTTAATCTTCTCCTGTTAGACTCCATGAAATGTGTGCTCATGTGTATAATATAGGTGAAGAATGGAATCATTCAACCCGCATCATGGAAAAGGATGGAGTGAATTCATCCTTAGGAGTGTTCCCAAAAATAAGAATTCAAAACATAATATGAGCGTTTATCGAATCAAAAGTCACTATAAAAGAGCGAATGTGTATATTAGATGAAACACATGCATGTAAGAATAGGAGATTCATAAAGAATACATATATATGATATGAGGGAAACATATAAACATGCCTAAAGGAGGAATCGAGTCTCGAGATTAGCCCAAAATGCCTACGTAGCCCAAAGGGCATCAAAGTCCATGTAGTTCGAAGATAACATATGGTGGGTTTAATCCATAAATTTAAACATGGGATTTATATTATGTATAATGTGTCTTAAGAGTGACCGTGTGAGATGAGAATCACTCTTTTGAAATTTATAGATAACCCTCTTTTTTATGTTTTTGGATTTTTTTATGAAAATAGATTATGTGCGAATACTAGTAATAAAGAGATGATATTAAATGTAATGTAATGAAATAAAATTCTAGGATAGAAATAAAGTAAATAACACTAAAAGGAGAGAAATATGGAAAGGGATGTAGAAGTTGACCTCCTCATGAGTGCTTGATGTTGATCTTCAGATGTAGATGTGATGATCTTGCAATGTTATGAAAGTGGTATGGAAAGGCGGGTGAATTTACCAAGCGAGGTAAGAAAGTGATGGACGGGAATGTCGTAAAATTGAAATTTAACAAAGGGAACAACTTTGAATTCGAGAGAAAGTTCACAGCCTTACTCGAGGGTTGTTCAAGGATTTTGGGGTGTTCTAATTGTTCTAAAAGTTTCTTTCAAGATGATATTATGACCTATATTTATTGGTCTAGGGGGTACCGATGTTCAGGGGTTTAGACCTGCCTATCGACATAGCACCTCAGGCACACTGTCGATAGGCAGGATCCTTGGGGTGCCACTTGGAATTCTCGGATAGGTTTTTCGAAAAAAGGGCGCAAAATGCAAATCGTAAGTCAGAATCATGCACGGGATGGACCGTTGGAAAGGGTATTCAAATCCCTTTAAGAATCCATTAATACACTTCCAATTTTTAGAGTTGACCAAGGTCATTTTGGGATCGAAAGTTCTTGTTGGTATCTAGACGGGAGGTTTTTGGAGGAAAAAAATCGTTCGTCCGAATCGTAAGGCTGATTTGCACATCTGATGGACCGTTAAAAAGGGTATTCAATGCCCTTTAAGAATTCATTCAGCTTCATTCGGTTTAAAAAGTTGACTAAGGTCAAATGGGGCCTGAAAGCGCCCTGTGACCTTTCGAAAATTGATCGTTAGTCCGTATAGTAAGGCTGATTCGTGCACGGGATGGACCATTACAAAAATTATTCAATGCCCTTCAAAGATTTATTGAGCTTCACACAAGCTAAAGAGTTTAATGAAGTCAAATAGGGCTCGGGAGTGCCCGGTTTAATTTTTAATAGTAAAACGGATCATTCGTTCGAACCATAATTTCGATTTATGTACGACGTGGACCGATGGAAAAGGGATTCAGATCCCTTCAAAGATTCATGATCTTTAGTTCAATCTGGAGAGTTTATCAAAGTCAAATTGATCTCGAGAGTGCCCAGTGGCATTTAGATCAGTTTTCGATAGTGAAACGGGCTATTCGTCTGAATCGTAAGGCCAATTAGTGCATGGTATGAACCATTGGAAAGGGTATTCAAAGCCATTCGAATATTTATAGAGCTTTCTCTCAGGCAAGAAAGTTAATAAGAGTCAAAACGGGGCTTGAGAGTGCCCGATGGCCTCTAGATTGGTACTCGGAGTATGACCTAGGGTTTATGGTGAGCGAGTAAGTGCTAGGTACCTAAGGAGGTGCTTGGGGGGGGGTCTTAGGATAGGGTGTCTATAGAGAGCCCCTCGACGGGCGACCCTAGGACAAGTGAAGTCTGTCGAATGATAGACACCACATCGATATTAGGGAAGAGGATTTTAGGTCAATTATGTGAACCTAAAGGGTGAGGATGACTGATTTAGAGGGTCGAGGTCAATTATGCGAACCTAGAGGATGTGGATGACTGATTCAAAGGGTCAAGGTCAATTCTGAGGACCTAAATTTGGGGTGACTAATTCTCTAGGTGGAGTTTAATTTTGAGGAACTAAAGTTATGACGAACAATTATACGGGTCGAGATCAATTCTGAAGACCTAAAGTTGTGGTGACCAATTTTTCATGTCGAGGTCAATTCTAAGGACCTAAAGTTATGGCGACCAATTCTGCAGGTCGAGGAGGTGTTAAGGTTAATTCTATGGTATTAAGGTGACCAATTCAGTGGGTCGAGGTCAATTTTGAGGACCTAAAGTTATGACGACCAATTCTGGGGGTCAAGATCAATTCTTAGTACCTAAAGTTGGGGCCTCCAATTCTACGGGTAGAGGTTAATTCTTAGGACCTAATATGGGATCGACCCATTCTGTGGGATGAGGTCAATTCTGAGGACCTTAAGTGGTGGGGATCAATTCTTCGGGCTGAGGTCAATTCTGAGGATCTAAAGTTCTGGCGACCAATTTTACGGGTGGAGGTCAAATCTGAGGACCTAAAGTTGGGATGGCCAATTTTGTGGGCCGAGGTCAATTCTGAGGACCTAAAGTTATGACTACCAATTCTACGGGTCAAGGTCAATTATGAGGACCTAAAGCTATGGCGATAAATTTTGAGGACATAAAGTTATGATGACCAATTTTGTGGGTTGAGGTCAATTCTGAGGACCTAAAGTTGTGGTGACCAATTTTGTGGGTCGAGGTCAATTCTTAGGACCTAATGTTGTGACGACCAATTTTGCGGGACAAGGATAATTCTGTGAACCTCAAGTTGGGGCTACCAATTCTGTGGGTTGAGGTTAATTCTGAGGACCTAAAGTTGTGATAACTAGTTTTACGGTTTTAGGTCAATTCTACAGACCTTGAGTTTTGACGACCAATTCTGCGAGTCGAGGTCAATTCTCAGGACCTAATGTTTTATCGGGGACTAATTTTGTAAGGGAAAATGTATATGATTTTGGGTGCAGGTGCACTATAAATTTCGCTGGGGATGGTGTTGTCTTGAAATTCTATTGGGAAATGTTTAGTTTTGAGGTTTCGACTAAGGTATTGTTGTAGACTCAAATGCCGACGCATCATAGGTTCCGTTGTGGAGTATGCTAGGGATGAGAGTGTAAGATTAATCCAACTGGGGATTTTGAGAGTTTTTAACGGGCTCAGTGCTTCGAAATTGATTTTCTTGAGGGAAAATAATGTTTTATATTTTTCATGGATTTTTGGGAATTTATGGGATTTTTGCAAATTTTTAGAATTTTCTTTACGAAATTTGAAGGGGACTGCAGATAGGCAGGCATGGAAAGGTGTCAATTAGCATAGGGCACAGACTCATGGCTTTTTCAGGAACAGGGAAAGAAGTTGCCGACCATCTTTTATGTGGCTTCAAAATTTTGCTTCGGGGTAGATTACTGAATCTTTGTTGGGGATGTAGATGACCTTCTATCCTTGGAGCCTTCCTTCGAAGTAAGGATGTTGTTGGCACATGAGGTGACATCCATTGTTGGTTCTTTCCTTTTGATATTTTCTTGTAGAAATGTCGTTGTGACTAGAGGAGCTTGGCATTGACCATATTATATGCTTGATGTATTAACTTTGCACCTGAAAATAGACTCAAAAACGCAAAAACAGATGCTTCTTTTTTTGTTTCATTATCTTGATTTAGTGTCTTAGTTTACATGCACTTTAATTTACTGCTGGGTTTTGTTTTAAGAAAAAATAGGAAAATGTGTTTTTGGAATTTTTTGAATAGAGGAAGGTATTGGAGGCTTGGTTACAAAAAGCTTCATTTTTAAGGGACTTATTTTGAGAAAATACAGTTTTTGGAAATTAATTTGTAGGCAAAAAGAGAAAAAGAGATTTTTTCTAAAAAGAGGAGTCGTTGATCAGCATACCCCTTTGTCCTGCCTATCGACATGGGGGTCAAGTTAAATCATTCTTTAGTTTTGATTGCACCTCTTGCATACTTGTGGTACTTAGTAAGACAAATAGTTAAACGGGATTCCGGATGGTTTATTTTTTGCAAGGGTTCTTGGATATAAAAAAGGAGAGTTTTTGGGGGGTGTTTTTCACCAACATCTATATTTTTTCTCTTGTCTCTTCTTTCTCTTTCTCAAAATGGATCTTCTAATATACGAAGAGTTATCTTCTTATCTTGAAGGCTTAGAGGCCATGTGCCTCTACAATGTTAACTACGACACTTTTAGCTTGTGTCGGGTTTTTCTATAGCGTAATCGGGCCATAGACTGGAACTTACTGGAAGCGATAGTACAATTTTGGTACTATGAGGACCATGTCTTTCGATCTGGCCTAGACGAGGCTTGTCTTGGCTACGAGTAATTCTCGGTAATGTTATGGGTTAGCCTCAGTGTTATGTCGGATATGCCCAATTTTTCTCATTCTCTTTGGGCATTTCTTGTTGAGTTGCTCCATATTTTCCCTTTGACAGCTCGACCATTGGTTAATGGAAGGAATATTTATCTTATGACGATTATATATTAAGTGTGTCAGAGGGGCTTTGATGATGATGGCTTTGCCGGAGCTGTTGCTTTGGGTCTTACTGTGAGGATGTTAGATGACAGGGCCCTTGACGGCTGATCCCCAAGTGGCTGCGATAGTGACGTGGATGTCTTACCATCATAGACATGCGGCGATGGTGCTGGCAGAGATCCTGAATAGTCTCGATTCTTAGAAATAGGGTTGTTTCAATTTTTTTAGGGGGAGCTTGGTGATGCTGTTCATGTGGCTTGTAGAGAGGTTTCATTTGGTGGGTCCTCCTGAGTATCCCTTAGCGAGTGTCCTAATTTCTTCGTTTGACCTTTCTTAATATTCAACCCGTTGATAGAGAACTAGGTCAACTGGTTCATGGAGCACGGATCCCGGTGTCTTCGTTGTTTGGTGCCATAGTGGGGAGACTTACAGTCTATTTCGTAGCTAGGAGATTACTGGTATATGTGGTTAGTTGGTCTCCATTAGACCTCATTTTATATACCTTGGCAACTTCTGCGCCAAACTGGGTGGGAACAAATACTGCCTCCTTTCATAACGAACTTCTTCCCGATGGAGCATCTGACTAAATCTTTACGGATGATACTGGGTTCCTGGTGGCAATGCCATCGTCCATCTACCTATCCATCACCATCTTTAGGAGGAGCCTGACATGTGTCTCGGGACTATCTGAAGTAATTATGGAAGCAGGTAGTGGGGAAAATTACGGAGAGACTGGGAAAATATGGCTTATTACCTTGGACACCACGGAGGAGGGTGTTGTTGTTTCAAGTGAACTTGTTAGGGAGTATCACTGTATGGAGCGCATACAGAGTGTTAACCAGAAGTGGGAGACTTGAGGACCTCCGGGTCAGGGAATGATGAAGAAGCGGGCTCATATGGTAGTTAAGGACAGTGTTTGTGAAACTGGGGTAACATTTTGTGGAGATGGAATAATTTTTGTTTTGGGTGATTTTGGGGTTTTCTATGATGAGAAGAGTCATAGAGCACTGAGATTTTGGACTTAAGGGTAAAATTTCTTGAGATAGTACAGATTGACTGGACACGCCATCTCTTCTCCTTCAGAGTCTGTTAGCACAGAGGCACCGTCTGACATAATTTTCTTTACAATGTAAGGGCTGATCCGATTTGGTTTGAATATTCTCTAAGGTCCAAGAAGGGTTCTACTATCTTCTTTAGGGAAAGGTCTCCATCTTAGACTCCGCGGTGCTTGACTTTTCAGTTTAATGATCACGCTATCCGATAATGATACCCCTGTATATGATATAGAGCCTTAAGTCTCTTTTCATACAAGATTGAGAGTTCATAAGAGAGATTCTGATGCCAATATTCTTTGCTAATTTTGGTCTCAATCATGATGCGTAGGGAAGGTATTTCTAGCTTAATAGGGAGAACACCTTCCATGTTGTATAATAAAGAATAAAGGGTAGTCCTATTAGGTGTTCTGATTGAAATGCTGTGGCCCCAGAGGGAGTATGGTATTTGGTCAGCCCAATTTTTGTAACTCTCGATCATTTTGCTGATGATGGTTTTGAAGACTTTTTTGGCAGCTTTGACATCACCATTGGTTTAAGGTTGGTAGGGAGAAGATTTGTGTCTCTGAATACCATACTCGTCGACCAGTTCTATGACCTCGACTTCGAAGTGGAGTCCATTATCTGATACTAACTCGTGGGGAACCCCGTAATGGCAAATGATGTTCTTTTTGGTGAACTTGGCCACTTTATTGGCATTCAACACTGTGTATGGCTTAGCTTCGACCAATTTGGTGAAGTAATCAATGGCGATCGAGATGAACTCACAGTTGTTTAAAGCTTTAGGAGTGACCTTATCTATGATGTCAGTGCCCGAGGTGGAGAAAGGCCAGGGATAGGTCATTTTGTATAATTCTTAAGGAGGCAAGTGTTGGAGATTAGCAAACTGCTGGCATTTGAGGTATCTTCAAACATAGGCAGTTCGATCATGAACCATGGTGGTCCAATAGTACTATTGGCAGATAATCTTCTTAGAAAGTATATGACCGTTCATGTGGGGCCTAAATTCCCCACTGTGGATTTTTCACATCAATCCTTCAATATCAACCCCTTCTATACAATGCAAATGTGTCCCATCGAAGTTTCTCTTGAGAAACGCTTTATCACAAATAATATACTGTGTAGCCAATTTATGAAGGGTTGCACAGTCTTTCTTATCTGCATCTTGGGGATACGTACAATGTTTAAGGAGGTTCTAAATGTCGTAGTACAATAATCAGACCATTTTAGGGTCTTCTTCGGTGACGATCTTGATATGGTAGTAGTGAGTGGGCATAACTTGTTTTTAAACCAGGAAAAGGGCCATTGTTATTCCCTCAGGCATATTGACCATGGAGGCCAGGGTCGTAAGGAAATCATTTAGACTATTCTTTATCGGAGGCAAGTAGTGGAAGGTGACATCTTTAAACATGGAGGCCAGCTCTTCTAGGTGGTCATGAAATGGTAAGAGCTTCTCATATTTTACTTTCCATTTTCTAAGGATTTGGCCAACGATGAGGGAAGAGTTCCCATAGACGTCTAGGTGCCAGATTCTTTTTTTAAGGGAAATAGTGAGGCCTATAGTGCATGCCTCATACTCAGTCATGTTGTTGGTGCAGGAGAAGTCTAATTTGATGGCAATCGGGGTGTGACTATCATCGTGGGAGATCCCATTATCGTATCCTTTCTTATTGGCAGCTCCATCGAAGAACATCTACCATCTGAGATCCTCCTTAGAGGTGCAAAGAATGTCTTCATCTGGGAATTCAAAGACCCAAACATTGGTTCCTTCTATGGGATAATCGACAAGGTAGTTGGAGATGGGCCTCCCCTTCATGTCTTTCTTCTTGACGTACACAATATCGAACTGAGCTAACAACATCAACGAGTGATCCATTCGACTTGGCAAAGCAAGTGTCTATAGAAAGTACTTGATGGGATCCACTCGAGATACTAGTCAGATGAGAAAGGCAAGCATGGAGTGTCGTAACTTTTGTGTGACCTAAACTAAGGCGACACATGCTTTCTCCAAGGCAATGTAATTGACTCCGTACCTGACCAGTTTTCGACTAGCATAGTAGATGGCTCTTTCCTTACAGGATTCTTTAATGTATTGGGCCAACAAAGACCCTACTGCAGTATCAGTGAAGGTTAAGTATAGGAGGAGGGGGATACTTGGCTACGATGGCATGAGCACCGGAGGTCGATATAACACCCCGTATTTTTAATGATTTTTAAACATTGGATTAATTAAATTAAATATGGGAAATTAATTGATAATTAGTACGGATTAAAATAAATATTAACTAGCGAGATCAGGGTTGGTATTTATTGATGAGAATTATATTGAATATTACTGAGCGAATAAAGTAATATATGATTGTGAGTATGATTGAGAATTTATGAAAATTGTCACGAGTGAGAAATACGATAATTACGGTAATTAAGTTGGGACGCGCGTGTTAGTCATCTCAAGACTAAATTAATGGAATAAAAAGTAAAATATTTATAAGTTACCCAAATAGTCATTTTGAGTGAGACAATGTGTCCGAAAGGGTCGAGATAGTTAGAAACGTCTACCCGTGGGTTTAGTTTGGATCCGGGGACAGTTTTAGGCCAAACCGGCATCCTAGGAGGGCGTTTTGGTAATTTCTATTTTGAAGTATTATTAATGACAAAAATTAAAGGGTTAATATATCATATACGGGGAAGAGATAAGGGTTATCAGTTGTTAACCACATAGAGGCCAAAGGAGGAAGAGTGAGGAGAAGTTTCTAAGGATAAAACCTCCATTGCTACGCCGTTTACACCAGAATCACCACCACCGCGTAGATCGAAGAGAGGGGATCGCACCTATATCATCTTATCCAATGGATCAGACCTTCAATCTAGAGGGAAGTGTTTAAACTTGCAAACTTTTAGCAATAATTTTATCCATGTTAGTGTAGGTAAAAATACTCATGAATTGCATATGAAATTGGGTGAAATTTGGAAGAATTAATTTATGATTGAGGACTGAATTAATAGTAGTTTAATTCCTTCATGTATGTAGATTAGAACCCATGAAATTTGGATTAATATTGATGAACGAATCTGGGTTAATTGTGCTCATAATCTGAAAAATTAAAAACTAGGGTTCTTATGATGAATATTGGGGATTTCGAATTTATTTGAGGATTTATTACAATTTAATGGTTCTGGAATATTAGAAAGCATCCTTATATGTTAGGATAATAATTAGAATTTATTGTTGGGAGTTTGGGACTGATCTGTAGAGGTTTTAGGATAAAAAATGGTGGAAAAACGCATGTGTTATAGGTTGAAGACAAACTACCCAGGTCGCGCGAAGTCTCGTTCAAGTGAGACTTGTATCTCGCACGAAGTTATTCAAGCGAGATAAACATCTCGTGCGAAGTCGCTCAAGCGAGATTCAACCCTGGTTCGAGCGACAGGTCTAAATTTTGTTAAATTTTTTGTTTGTCCCAATTAGTGCTACACAGTTAATTTGAGTGAGGAAAAATAAATATATGATGAATTCAGTATAGTGCAGAATTATTGGAAATTATTTAGTTATATTAATTTAAGTATTTGGATCGGTGAGTTAACCTTGGACATTTCGAGAGATAGATAGAGAGAGAGAGTATATTCGTAATTTAACATATATATTATGAGTAGTAATGAAAGAATACTACGCATGAAATATATATATATTCGGGTTGTGTGAATACCTATTGATATTAGTGGGATATGTGAGCGCCTATTGTGTGATTAATTGTGTGTATGACATACCTATGTTGCTTGCTATCGCGGGAGGTTTTGAAAGTGATAAAGGACAATCTTATCCTGATAAGCCTTTGGGGGAATTTTAGATTTGGTACCTCACAGCATAGAACCTTGGTATGGTCTATCTGAGATATGATAGTGTTGACGGTCATATGGGTGCGTAGGTATGTGTGTATCCCATAGAAGTGGAACTATGTTCGCCTCCAATACTATGTGATTTATATTTATGGCTCGTGGGATATTTCTGAATCGATTGTCCTTATTTGAGTACGAGATGTACCTGGACTCGATAACAGAGTATGCATTGCACCTTAACTGAGTATTGAGGTGCCGTATTTGTATTTATATATATATATATATATTATAGTGATGAATATATATACATGCTTGTTGATATCTATTTTGTGAAATTCGTAGATATGAATGATGATAAATTCTTATAAAATGTAAGGACGTGAACACTTAACCTTATTGTGAAACTCTTACTCTGAATAGTAACTGTAAGAACGTTTAGTAATAATAAGTATGAGGGAAATATGGGTTTTTACTATGGGTGATATTTAGAAGGTTTATGTCTACAATCTAGTTAGGTGTGATGACGATGATTAGGACGGTTTAGAGGTACGTTAGGCGTGCACAATAGTTGAGAGATGAGAGCTCGAGAAGCCAACATGTACATAGTATTTGCTTTACCGCATTTTAAATACTTGCTAAACTATTTTAACATATTTTACACTTGGTCTCTGACCCGTCTATTGCAAAATCTCTTTTCTATTGTTGTATTTTATTTAAGGTGTCCAGCCACAGGGAGGCCAAGCTTAGACTATCAGGCCATTTGAAGTGCTGCAGCTATTGTGGGAGTTGCAGGTCCTCATATTTAGATGCCTCTACTTCTATCATCCCAGTTCTATTATTTAGATTTTACAGTCAAGGCAGGCTTTGCCCATTCTCATTTTTGTATACCAGAGAGACATGTACACATTTCATTTACGTATTCAGTCGGATTTAGTATTATTACATTTTGATGGTTTAAATTTTTTATTTAACTGGGACGATTATTTCAGTTTCTTTACATTCAGTCAAATAGTGTTTTATTCATTAGTCATTTGTTCGTGAAAATGTTGGATGTTTTAATGATTTAAATTAAATAATATATACTAATGGGGAAAATGTTTTGACACTAGCTTAATTAATTATTAGGTGGTTAATAAGAAAATTGTTTTCGACAGTGATGCTAAGAATGAAACAACCAGATATTCTATTGTAAATTTTATAAAGGACTGACCACCCTGTATTTAATTGGGCGGGGTGTCACAGGTGGTATTAGAGCATCAGGTTCTTGAGTTTTGTAGGATCTGTGGGGATTTTCACATTTCAGCATATAGTTCTTTGATGTAGTTCCTTATCATAGGATTATTGTATTCCTCTATGAATGCAACTTACGTTCTCCTATGATTAAGCATAGTTGATGCAATTCATATACGAGTTCGAATGGGCGTGGTACACCGGACAACATGGGACGACCAGTAAAGGGCCGTTAGAAGGACTGCGAGAGAAGAGGTACAGTAGGAGCTATGGAGTATTCGAAGAATGGTTATCGTGATAGAAGTCACTAAAATTATTGTCTAAGAAGATGATAAAAAGGGAAAATCACTCGGGAGAAATGACTTCCCAAACACTGTTGTAGATAAAAGTAGTGCAGATTCAGACTCACCCATCATAGATGAATAAGAAGAGAGTTAAAGGAACTACTTTGAAGAATCGCCTATAAGAATTTGAAGAAAAGATGAAGTGTGATGGGCCAATGGAAGGGGATAATCCAAAGGCAAATATATAGAGTGGAGTGCAGTGACACTCATAATTAAATTTTGGGGACATTTTTAGCTCATTGGAGCAACATAGAGCAGTGATAGCCAGTCACCACTTATAAAGCAGTATATATATAAAATTAAATGGGAGGTTGGTTGAGGTTTGACCGTAAGACCTTCCATGCACTGTTAAGGAAGGAATGCGAATGGAATTACGAGCTTATCACAAGTAAGTCAGGTGGAGACCGACCATGAGAGATAAGTTAATTTATTTAACGAACTTCGTAATCGAAGAAGGGGATACAGAGAATAAAAAGGCTCCGTAAGTTAAAATTAACTCGTGGGTAAAATGCCCAAGCATGAAGGGGAGATACGACCCAAGTGAATAGGGTTAGTATCGTCAACTCCATTCGTTTAAAAGAGTACATCAACGCTTCCAGGAGAAGGAAGACAAGAGAATTGCAGAATATAAACAAAGAGCGACACTGAATTTAACGGTACCAGTGAGGCACCACAAGAGGGTATACCCAGTAAGGTACACATACAAATACTTTAGATCATTTGAATTCTTACCAAGTGACGGTAGATTCAGTCAGGGTTGTCAAAACTAGCAACAAGTTCCATAGGGCCAGCGGAGCCAAAGGGACAACAGGAGTAGCAATAAGGGCTAAGACTGCCAGGTTTGAGAGAACGACACACCGATATGGAATGTGAGATCGAGATAGATAATGGACACATGAAGTCGTCCTATAGGTGGTGAGTATGACCACAAGTATTAAACTATTCCACAATGGGAAAGTGAGAGCAGTTGGACTGGGAAAGTAAAGGAATACGATGACAGTGGGACATAATAATAGTATAAAAGAGATTCCCAGCAAGAGAATCGGGTTAAGAGATTTAGGACCAAAGGCTGTGAGGAATAATTAGGTTCAGGTAGGACCAACAAGGTCCTCAACAGTAATAACAACATCTTTATTTTTCAGAACCGTCAAGGCTGAGGAGATGGTGAGGGAGGCTAGTAGGGCCAGGGCTAGAAGCGAGAGAGTTTATCTGGCAAGTTGTTACGGTTATGGAGTGACGTACCTTATAAAGAGGGATTATCCAAAGTAGGACATAGGGCAACCATAGGATGAGATCTTGGATATACAACCGTTACATCCGAATAATGGGTCAGTTTCGTCAAGAGAGTTATGCTCAGGGACCCGTTAATCGTGCAAGGTAGATAAAAAATGGGGATTGAATAATTGCCTTACCCTTACAAGTAAGTGATGACGCTTCAGGTGACATGGATGAGTCATAATAATTGACTAGTAACACTACAATTCGAGTGTGCATCGAATTAGTGGGTGCACTGGCGATAGTAGCCTTATTATGTGACTACCATTGGGTAGAGAGATTTTTGAGTTAACTGCAGGGAGAAGCAGGTGTGGACTTTAAGATAATTTGTATATATATTACATAGCGATTTTTGCTCCTTTTTGGGTGTTATAATAGTAGACCATATTATTATTTTATTGTATAATGACTGGATACCAGAGTTGAGCAATAGTAAATTATATGCTAAGACTATCGTACTTGTTATTTCAGGGTAATATATTTTGGGTTACGAGGCATCGCCTGAAAGAGGGTTGAGCTTGCATATATATTATATTGTATTGTAGACTTCAGTGAGTAAGTTGTCCTATTATATTTTATCCCAATGAGTAGGGACTTTTACTGATGTGATTTATGGTATATTAATTTATTATCGAGCGGAGGGATATGACTCGTTAGATTATTTAGCGTTGTGAACTTAGTGATAGTGAGAGCATCGTGTAAAGGTCATCTTAGAGACATGAGAGTGGACGAGTAGACTTTTATGTCCGCAGATGAAAATTCAGGGGTACATGTTATGGACTAAGGACTTAACAGATACCGTAAGTGCACGGGTTATTATAGAAATTCAACAAGTGCATATACAAAAGTCTCGCTACCCAATGGTAGTCATATATATAAGAAGGCTACTATCGCCAGCGCGCCCACTAATTTGATGCACACTGAATTGTAGTGTTACTAGTCAATTATTGTGACTCATCCATGTCACCTGAAGTGTTATCACTTACTTGTAAGGGTAAGGCAATTATTCTATCCCCATTGGTGATAGTAGCCTTATTATGTATATGCACTTGCGAAAATTCAGTAATTCTTCAAATTATGCACTCTCATGCTCGTTAAGGGTGGACCCTATCCTAATCTCGTGATAGTGTATACTAAAACTGAGATTAATAAAAATAGTCTCATCATCATTAATTTGAACCCGATTATGTTGTCTATTTTCCTTATTAAGATCAGTTAAGAATTGTTCATTTGAAAAATCATCATCATCAAGAGTTTGATTAGAATCAACACAATTAATGTAAGGTATATCAAGATACTCAGAATCCTCATTTATTTCATTTTCAGGAAAAAGAACGCTGAGAACCTCATCAAAAGAGGCCTCGATTATATTCATATCAGGAAAAGGAAAAATAGGAATAGGTGAAGAGACTTGAATAGGGTAAACAATAGGGTTGGGTTGAATTTGAGCAGGTTGGATTAGTATGGCATTCCAGTTAAAGAGAGGCATGTTGGAAGATGTGATCTGAGCGGACGAGTCCGACAACATGACATTTGAGCATATCATAGAGAGACTCAATCCTGGTGTCTATAAGTCGAAGGATTCTTCGAAGTTAATTTCCTCAGAGTCCTTGGTAATTGACATGGTTTTCTCGGGGAGAGGTTGCACTTTATGTTTATAGTCTTCATCCCAAGAGTTACTATCTTAAAATAATATTTTCAGCCCCAATTTTATCTTATTGTCAATATGGTCGTACCACGGTTCAGGGAATCCACAGAAGGGTAACTCTTCACCTTCCTTGACAAATCTTTTGTTCAAAGAGTTTCCTGAAACAGTCTTTTCATTCTCTAAGATTTTCTTCGGTCCCAATCGATAGAGTGCTTTGAGTTCATCCAGTGAAAGTTTGTAACCCATACCACATGGGAGAAAGGCCTGTTTTAGTACTATGGGCTAAAGGATTCCTTGCTAAAACTGTCCTAGCCCTATTCCAAGCGTGAAGTGCATGTTCTTTAACATCTGACTTACATTGACATTAATGTGAGGGTTATGTTCTTGACAGATTCGATCTTTGAAGTTATCCCCTACTGGGACGGGGAGTGGGTCGATATAGAAACTAAATATAAACATGTCATTAGACGTATACTGAATCTCCAATATCGAGTTACTAGTGCAAGTACTGTCTTTATTATCATCGTCCCCCAAAATGGTGCGGACTTGCCCTTTAGTAAATATTTTTAGTTTTTGATAGAGAGAAGAGGATACTCCTCGGATTCTGTGGAGCCAAAGGCGATCAAGGAATAGGTTAAAACAAGTAGGTATGTTGATGATTTGTAATTATATCATAGGATTGATAGGGACAACCCCTAGGGTGAGTTTTATGGAACCCATTACTTCTTAACGAGTGTTGTCATAAGTGTGCATGGGGGCAGAGGTGGGAGTGAGATCACTAAATCTCAGTCCCAAGCAGTTGATGGTTCTGAGCGAACATGCATTGAGAGCATGCCCATTATCAACAAGTGATAGTGGAACCGTCTTCCCCAAGACTTAGACTGAGATATTGAGAGCATAATTATGATCAGGGCCAAACTTTAGTATTTCTTCTTCAGAAAAAGGAGAGGAATCTGGAAGAGGTCATGGATTCAACCATATTCATGACTTCTTCGAGAGTAGAAGAGGGAGAAACTATGTGTCCTATGAGGATTTGTAACAAGGAATTCCCGTGTAGCTGAGAGGACATAAAAGGTTTTTGTAGGGTGATATTGGCTTGGGTCTTCTTGAGCTGATCGACGAATTTTCTTCCCCCAACGGTCAATTCTGGAATTAGGAGATCTTCGACTACTCCCTTTCCTTTGTCTACTTCGATTGCATGGGGGACCAAATCTTTTTAGTATCTCCCGGATTTGGTCTTGTGGTTTACTGAATCGAGGAAGAATACGAACCCAATAGATTTATCTATCTCGAGCTGAATGGATACTTTCTTTATTTCTCCTAACAAATACGCAAAGGAGATCATACCACATAATCTAGCAGCTGGACTGGCTTCTTCATGACTCGGTTCATTATCTGAGCTATCAAAGTCTTCCTCCCTTCTGGTGGCGACTATATCTTTTTTCTGAGAGTGGTTAAATTATTCAACAACCTTAATGGCTTCATCATATAAGTCTTCCAACTCAGTGAAGAAGTGCAGGAATGAAGGGACCAGTCGTTCATGAAGTTTCAAAGTAGTGAGTAACTCTATAATTGTTTGTCAATTTTTAAAAATACCTTAAGTGCACAGGCTATTATAGCATAGAGAGTGTAAGGACGGGTCAAACCCACGAGGATTTATCAATTTTTTCGTTCAAAATAATTATGACTGTCCAGCTAGACGAAATGGGTGTAGAAAAGAGGTGTAATATTAAACTAAGCTAACAAAAAATAAAAAAGCAACTACAAAAGATATAGACTAGTATGTGAAAAAACTAGGACGTTGGATCCATTTATCACTTTCAACTAATACTATACAATAATTTAAACTCGCGTTTCCCAATTTTATAACTCAAATTAAATCGACTCTCGTCACATTTAATTCGGAAAATAGCACGGTTAAGTTCAAAATAAAATTTTACGCCACTAAACTTAGACGGCTTAAATCCCTATTCCCTTAAAAAGTTCATTTTTAAATTTTAAAGTGTAGCCTTTCAGCATGGACTATCAAAACAAATGAGTGCAAGCATAATCCATCAAAATCACACTTAAATATAAAAATAAGATTTTTTTTCAAACAAAGTCGAAAGTTTAAAATACACTCTCGTGTCGTTTTAAATGAATATCGATTTTTTTAAACCTTTAGCACATATTGGGAACAAAGGCAAATTTAAATCATGCACAATATTAATCAAACATGATAAATCTTACCTAGTCCTAGTAAATAAATTACTCTAGCATAATTGAAGACAAAATACAAATACAAGAATGTATATTAATTCTCATTAAACTTACAATAATCGTGTCTTACAATAAATCTTGACAAAATTTCTCCAATAAAATAATTCTTGGCCCTCAAAGAAAATATACTCTAAAAATAACACTGCCAAAAATTATCTCTTAAATGGCTCTCTAATTTTTTCTCCCCCAATAATGAGCCAAATGGTCTTATTTATAGACTTAGAATTGAGGTGTTTGAGTTGGTGTAAAACACCTATTTAATAGATTAAAATGAGATTTTAAAATCCCAAAATTAATTATTAAAAAGGTATTCATCAAATAGAAGGAGCTTTTCTTATTAGTGGGTTTGAACTTGAGATTATCTGATGGGATATTCTTGAAACTCACAAAAAATATCAGTCCCAAAGCCCTTCATTTTCGGAGATTTCAATGATGATTGGGATTGATTCTGACAACCACATGCGTGCTGTTGGGACGCACTTGTTTTGGGCCAAACATGGCCTTGTGTTTTAAATGATTTCCTTCTAAAAAGTTATGAAGGACTTGGGAATCGAACCTAGATCAACAGCCATGCTTCCATGCGCGCACCACCAAACCAACAACCTTCTTCGATTATATATCTGTAGCAATAATTTATATACCATACATTTTTTTGAAATTCCATTTTTCACACTTTGACCCCTTAACTTTATACTTCTTTTAATTCTTCCCACAACTTTCATATCTTCACCAAATGAACTCGAATCTTCACCAAGCTTCTGAGGAACCTGTAAAAACATAAAATAACTTATATTAATTCAAATTCATCCCCAAAAAGTTTATGAAATAACCAATTTACCCTTATTTGTATTTTAGACCTCGAAATTCATAACTTTTCCATTTTAACTCCAAATTCAATCAAATTTCAGGGAGAACTTTATTTTGCCTAGATAAATAATAAAAATTTATTTTCAGGCCCATAAAGTTTCTAAAATTACAATTTCACCCCTTGGAGTTATTAAAATTGCATTTCAACTCGAATTTTATTCAAACTTGCATTTTTCTTTTATTTTATGAAAATGAATTTAAAAGCTCATTATTTCTGATACAATGGCCTAACAAGGTCTAGATTTGGGCATAATTCATATAGATTAATGTACTCTTCAAATACCCCAAAACCTAAACTTTGCTTGTCCTCGAGCAAAACTAAAAACATTTAAAATCTAACTCACTTTCGTAAGAATCACGATTGTACTTAGCATGTGCAACAAGTCGTTAAACCCCTAGGTTACCCTAGTCGATGAGTTTTATCTCGTGAGGGTTTGCAGTGAATATACCCAGAAAATTAAAAAACTTTACTTAATATAAAAGACACAAAAGTAATATAACCAAGTTTGAAAACTTCATAAATATAGTAGAACTTCACTTTTCAATCTTAACTTATAGTGTATGTGTGCATAGCCAATATAACCGTCCATTTCAAAAGATTTGATTGTTACCTTTCTCATTCAAAAGTTCATTTTGATTTCAAAATCTCACGGAATGCACTCATAATCGAACACTCGAAAACGAGTTATTTTCTCTCGGTATATGTGAATAAAAGAGTAAATTTAGGTGAACAAATTTCACATATACATAATCAAAAGTGGAATTTTTTATAATGGATGAATATGATCTCATGAATGGGAAATCGATTACTTTTTGAAAACACTAAATCACACCATAAATCCTATTCATCTTCTCTCAACACTATAACTAACTTTACTTGAGATAGATTAGGACTTTCTTTGGTAGTTTTGTAGGCAGGAATTTGGATAGAAAGAATGATTTTTGGAGTTTAAAATCTCTGAGAATATAGAGGTTTTTCGGTAATTTGACTTTAAGGCACTTTTTTTTCTAACCTCCTTTTTTTTCTTTTCAACTCACATTTTTTTCATGTTTTTTTCTTTCTTTTTTTCTTTTCTTTTCACGCACATGCTTTTGTAACCTATTCTTCTTCTTTTGGACTTTTTTCAACCGTAATTTTACCTTTGTATTCTCATACAATGGCTATGCCTTTTTATTTTTATTTTTAGAGGCTTTTAACTCCCAGTTGGAGTTGGGTAGGATAATGAGTTTTCAATAAAAAGGCATATTTTTTTTACTCAAATGGGCTTGCAACGGAATAATGTAAAAAGGTCAGTTTAGGCTTAATTTTGGTCTTTCAAACGATGGCCTAATCCCATTTCTCAAGTTTCGTTAAGTTAATTTATGTATCAAGACAACTTACTACGACTTCTATTGCTTAAAATTCATATTTTGACTTTTTTATTTTCAGTAATCGAACAAAACAATGAATTTGAGATCATCAACGAATTTATCACTGAAGGGAAGTTTGAGTTACTTTAACTCGGATTGATTTATATCTCTCAGAAATGATGAATGGAAAAAAAATCTCACCGGGCTAAAATCTCCACATTATTCATTTATCATATTAACATTCGCCTCAATATCCATTTTCGATCATATTATACAGCTAATGTGTAAAAAATTTCATAAGTTGAGAGATCGATAAATTAATTCTATATTAAGAAATCGTTTCAAAACTCAATTATGTTGAAAATATTTTTGGATGTTTGAAACTTTTCTGATTTTTTTTCAAAGCGGAGAAAAATGACCTCAATACCCCCTAAACCTAATTTCTACATTGTCCCCAATGTAAAGGACAAAAATTAAAAAGGCAGGAAAGATATTATTGTAATGAGGGACTTTTCCAACGCACAATTCTTGTAAAATAAAAACTATGATACTATAACAATGACCCTATTTCATGTTCACTCCTGTTACACAGGGTCTTGGAGGAGAATGTCTTCCACTTCCCGATCTCTCAATTCTAGATATGGCTTCAACCTTTGACCATTAACTTTGAAAATTTCACCATTTTTAGGATTCTCTATCTCAACTGCCCCATGTGGGTAGACTATCCTAACAATAAAGGGACCGAACCATCTAGACCTCAACTTACCATAAAAGAGATGCAACCTAGAATTATAAAAGAGAACTTTCTGTCCAGGCTCGAATGAATTCCATAAGATGGACTTGTCAAGGAACATTTTCATTTTCTCTTTATACAATTTTTCATTTTCATCCACATCATTCATAATCTCTTCCAACTCATCGAGTTGGAGTTTTTGGACCTTTCCCGCAGCAGGTAAATCGAAATTGAAGGTTTTAATGGCCCAATAGGTCTTGTGTTCTAACTCTACCAGAAGGTGACAAGCTTTTTCATAGATAAGAATATACGGGGACATACCAAGTGGTGTTTTGTAGGCAGTGCGATAAGCCCACAGTGCATCCAATAACCTAAAGGACTAATCCTTCCGGTTCGAATTCACTATTTTCCCGATGATTTGATCGATTTGCCTATTGGAAACTTCTACTTGACCACTGGTTTGAGGGTGATAAGAACATCCTACTTTGTGCGTGACTGAATACTTTTTCATGAGACTCTCGAAGGATCGATTACAAAAATGGGATCTTTGATTGCTAATGATGGCTCGAGGCGTATCGAAACGAGAGAAAATATTTTCTTGAATGAATATGACCACCATGTGGCAGTCATTTTTCCTACACGGTATGGCTTCTACCCACTTAGACACATAATCAACTGCCAAAAGAATGTAGAGATTACCGTAGAAATTTGGGAATGGACCCATAAAATCAATGCCGCAAGAGTCAAAAACCTCAGTAATCAAAATGGGATTTAAGGGCATCATATTCCTATGTGTAATCTTTCCTATCCGCTGGCAACAGTCACAACTCCTACTATAATCGTTCGAGTCACGAAAAATGGAAGGCTAATAGAATCCACACTGCAAAAATTTTGCAGTGGTCTTTTTAGCACCGAAACGACCTCCACAGGCTTAGTCATGGAAGAAAGAGATTACACTTTGAATCTTGTGAACACACTTCTGAATGATTTGATCGGGAGGATACTTGAAAAGATACGTGTCGTCCCAAAATAAATGCCTGGCTTACTTTAAAAATTTGGAACAATTTTGTTTAGGCCAATGCAGAGGCATTTCACCCATGACAAAATAATTCACAATATCGACGAACCATGGGAGCTGAGAGAAAGGACTCATTTAGCGATAATAGGTTATTAGATGATTCAATGGTTAACCTAGACAAGTCATCTGCCACCACATTCTCACATCCTTTCTAATCTCGAATTTCAAGGTCAAACCCTTGCAGTAATAGGATCCACCTAATGAGATGGGACTTAGCATCCTTTTTAGATAAGAAGGTATCATAGGGCCGAATGATTGGTGAAAATGACAACTTTGGATCCTATCAAGTAAGACCTAAACTTCTTAAGGGAAAAAACAACAGCGATGGACTCTTTTTCAATCCTGGAATAGTTCAATTAGGCATCATTAAGAGTCCTATTAGCGTAATAGATCATGTGAGGAAGTTTCTCATTACGCTGACCTAGAACCGTACCTATGGCATAGTCTAAAGCATCACACATGATCTCAAACGGCTGGTTCCAGTCGGGAGGTGTCATAATAGGTGTAGAGGTCAATTTCGTCTTTAGCCGTTCAAAGGCTTGAAGGCATTCATTAGTGAAATCGAAGGGTGTGTCCTTGGAAAGAAAATTACACAAGGGTAGAGAGATTTTACTAAAATCCTTAATAAATCTCCGATAGAAATTGGCGTGTCCTAAGAATGAGCGAATTTCACGCATAGTTTTAGGTGGTGGGAGATTAGCAATGATATCTATTTTAGCTTTATTTACCTCGATACCCTTTTCAGAATTGATGTGACCTAGCACTATGCCTTATTTGAACATGAAGTGGCACTTCTCCCAATTAAGCACAAGGTTCTTTTCCTTACATCTATTCAAAATGAGGGTGAGGTGATGAAGGCATTCATCAAAACTAGACCCAAATACAGAAAAATCATCCATAAAGACTTCGAGAAAATGCTCCACCATATCTGAAAAGATACTTATCATGCACCACTAAAAGCTAGCCGGTGCATTGAATAACCCAAAGGGCATGCGTTCGTAAGCAAAAGTACTAAATGGACAAGTGGAGGTGGTTTTATCTTAATCCTCGAGAGCGATGGGAATTTGATTATAGCCGGAGTAACCTTCGAGAAAACAATAGTATGGATTACCAGCTAATCTCTCTAGCATTTGGTTTATGAAAGGAAGAAGAAAGTGATCATTCCTTGTAACATTGTCCAATTTCCTATAATTAATACACATTCCTAGTGGATTCTAACTCATCATCGCTATTTTTTACCATCGTAACACCGAATTTCATTGGTACCACTTGAACGGTACTAACCCATTAGCTATTAGAGATGGGGTAAATGATACCCGCTTCGAGTAATTATAGCACCTCGGATCAGACGACCTCTTTTATATTGGGATTAAGTCTACATTGTGCTTCACATGAATTTTTAGCATCGTCTTCTAAGTGTATCCTATGCATACACACCGAGGGACTTATCCCCTTAATGCCAGATATGGTCCATCCTATGGCTTCCTTATATTCTTTGAGAACATGCAAAAATTTACCTTCATATTCTTTATCCAATTCAGATGCGATGATAATAGGCAAGGATTCAGACGGTCCTAAGAACCTATACTCGATCATTTCAGGCAGTGGCTTCAATTCAATCTTGACAGCTTTCTCAATCAAGGGTGGAACATGTGACGTGGAAAGTGAGAGGGGTTCATGCTTATACTTCCAACTTCCTACTTCCATGATAGGGGCGGAGTCGAGAAGGCCAATGACTTCTTCGATTGATTCTTTAACATTAAATTTGGACCCAAAAAATGCAAGACATGTTGTTAAAGGACCGTCATTATAAGTTTGTTCGAAAATCTCTTGGACGATATTATCAATCAGGTCGGCATCCACGAGTTCATCATCATCGGGTGGTTGTTTGGACAAATTGAACACGTTAAGGTCCATAGTCATGTTCCCAATGGATAGATTCAATTAACCATTATGGCACCTAATGATGGCATCAGATGTGGCAAGGAAAGGATGACCCAAAATAACAGGGATTTGTGCAAGAGGATTTTGCACTTGCTGGGTGTCCAAGACAACGAAATCGATGGGAAATACAAAGTCACACACTTTAATTAGGACATCCTCAATAATACCTGTTAGAATTTTTACAAAATGATCGGCTAAGGACACCGTAATCCTAGTCGGCTTTAACTCCCCCAAACCTAGTTTCTCGTAAACGGTGTACGACAGAAGGTTCACGCTTGCTCCTAAATCTAAAAGGGCTTTCTCAATGAGGTGCTCCCCTATCTTGATAGAGATCATCAGAGTAACGAAATCCTTATACTTCATGGGAGTTTAATAAGAAATGATTGATCTAGCTTGCTCGGCTAGAAAAACTTTCTTGGGTAAGTTGGTGCTTCTTTTAAAGGTACAAAGGTCCTTCAGAAATTTAGTGTAGGACGGAACTTGTTGAATAGCATAAAGCAGTGAGATATTGATTTGTACTTGCTTGAATACTTCTAACATCTTATCAAATTGCGCCTTTTTCTTTTGGGGCACCAACCATTGGGGAAATGGAGCCTTTGGGACATAGGTCTCCACAGATGGCTCAAAAGGTGAAGGTGAGGAGCCACGGGTGGATCTTCATTCTCCTTACATTTCTCAGATTCACTTTCGATAGGAGTTGAAATGTTTTTCTCTATTTCTTTACCAGAACTAAGCGTGATAATGGCTTTTCCATGCTCTTGGGTGTATGAAGTGGTCGTGTCGTGTTGAATAAAAAATTGACCCCTAGGCATGTTACCTTTTGGATTGGGTTTGGGCTGACTCAAGAATGTTCCCTTATTCCCTCTCACTCAATGCGTTATCTAGTTGGCTCATTTGAACCTCGAGTTTGGTAATGGCTTCAGTATTCACGTGCATGCTTTGTTGGTTGGATGGGAGGACATTTTGAGTGGTTTGCTTGAATTGAAGAGTACTTTGGGAAAGAAAGTTCATCGAATCCTCTAAAGATTGGATCTTTTAGGATGAGGGATTCGAGGGTGCGGTGGCATTCTTTTGGAAACCCGATGGTGGGTTACCAAAAAATTGTCCTTAACTTCCTTGGTATGGACCCTTGGACCTGAAAGAGTGGGGTCGTCTCGCCACCCCGAATTGTGTGGATTGGAATATGGGTCATACTTTGGCCTATTTTGATATAGGGCATTGAATTACTAGGTGAGTTCCTTGTGGGCCGAAAGGGAGGGGTAATTCTCTACTAGGTGGTTGAATGCATTGCAAAGTATACACATAGGGGAACCTACATATTGAACGACCGCATGTGCTGTTCTATTACCCTCTTGGCTCGTCTCTAAAGCCTCTAAATATCGGGCCAATGTGGCCACTTTGGCATTTAAATCATAACTTTGTTCGACTTGGTGAGCGAAATCCTCATTGTATGTGGTGGACCTAGATTCTCTATTGGGTGCCCATTGTTGGAACTTTTTCTCTATGGTTTCTAGGAATAGCCACACGCCGCCCTCAATTTTCTCTGTAAAATCACCATTACATAATGACTCGAGCATAGTTCGGGTGTTGCAATCGAACCCTTCATACAAAATTTGGACTTAGCATCCCATATCAATCCCATGGTGCAGACATCGTAGTAGCAAGTCCTTGAATCACTCCAAATACATCCACAAAGCTTTTGAAGCACCCTATATCATTGACTTACTTAAGTCTATACTATATAGGTGCTCATATAGTTTGGAAATTGTGACAAAACTTGAGTCCTATCCCTAGTTACCAAATAACCGTAGAATCTTCATTTAATTCCTCTATAAGTTCTTAAAGGTAGCTCACCAACACCACACACTAGGATTGCATACATACATCATATCATGCTATATTTGGATGTGTGTGAGTTAATTCCATTGAAATTGAAATTCTTCTATTTTTGGGAATTTTTAAATAATTTTTAAGAATTTAAAATGATTTTTTTTGGAATTAAAATGGTGGATTAAAAACCTTTGGGGTTAGATTTATAAATTGTGTTTATGGCATAAATTCTGGTTGGGTAGAATTCGAAAGCGCTTGAGAATATTGTGGGTGTAAGTTGTATTTCTAAATCTTCAAAAACACGCATTTTTCACTCGATCTCAGCCGTGTTGCCTTTACAACAGTCTAATGTGTGTTTTCTTACACTCACATTCTTAACACTCACTATGCACCATTGGATATTCTTAATCAATGATTTGCTTGTGTTTTGTTATAATCCCCGTGTTTGATTTTGAACAAATCAAATCTATATTAAAAGCGGTGGCTTGGCAACCCTTGGATCATCTTCGAATGCATCATGATCATTCATTTCTCTTCGATCTTCCAGAGACTTCTACTCTTAGTATAAAAGGAGACCTCGTCTTCAATTTTGTAACTTTTGGCCATTCGTTTCCTCTCGGAGAAAAGAGAGAGTAGAGAGAGAAAAGAGAGTAGAGAGGGAAAGAGTTAGAGAGAGAGAGAGAGAGAGAGTTCATACTATTTTTTACAAATCCTAACTCAAAACTTCAAACCAAATCCAAACCAGAAAACCTTTTTTTGAGTGTTTATAATTCGTGATTTGAGAAATTTTTCCTCTGCTATCCAATATCTCTTTTCCAACTTAATCACGTTGATTAAGTCTCTATTTCTTCATATAGAAATATGAGATTTGATCTTTGTGATATTGATCACGTACTTATTTGCTAGATCTGATTTCTTCTTTCAAGAAATCTATTATTTGTTGGTTATTTTCAAAATAAATGTTGTTTTCAAACCCTAAACCAACAATAACCTTTTTGATTTCAACTTACTCAAACTGTCAAACGTAGATCTAGTTTTGAGATCTTGATTAGGGTTTTCACTTCCATTTACTATTTTCAAAACAAAGAAAGTGCATAGGATCTTGGCTAGTTTGTATAGCAATATTCCTTCTTGATCTCCGGTTATATGAAAGATCCAAAGTCTAACTTATTTGACTAAGCTGATTTTAGAAAACTTTGCATCTAGAGAGATCTATTTGTAATTTGATTCTCATATTGTCTGTAATTAAGTGTGTGTGTGTGTGTATGTTGCATGCATGAGTTTAGAGCATTACACCACATACACCTTCACAGTACTACACTGAAACATGTTGGTGTTGAGATACTAGACTGTTAGAGTCGACGTAGAGCTAAAATGAGTAAAGATAAGATGCTAGTAGAACATGGGCAATAATCAGAACCTTAGGAGAAGTCAAAACATGCCAGACGAGTTGGTACATTTCTGAACTTAGATTAGGTTTGTTTGTGTGTCTTGATTGTTATATAGCTTGTAATTTGTTACTTATTCTTAGTGGACTTTTTACTTTTGTGGCGTAGCGATCACCGTGGATGTTTCCCCAATTGGGTGGAGTTTTACCGCTTTAAAATTGCTTGTGTACACTTTCTTTTATTCTCATACCCTTTTTGGTAAACCTATAACTGAAATTACTGGTTCATAACTATTTTACACATCTTGTGTTTATAATTTGTTTGAAGAAAAGAGTTTCTTCAACAAACAGTTGAGAGCCATTTAGATAGTTTAATGTTCTATTAAACAACTTAAGTGGTAGTTTTTCAATTGGTATCAGAGCATTGGTTTCTCAAAAAGTTTTTAAGATCTTGTGTTTCTGAAATTGTTTTCTCAAAACAAATTATGGACGAGAATTTTGAGAGACTAGGTAACCTGTCCAAAACCCCTCTTTTTGATGGAACCAACTTCCCTTATTAGAAGGTAAGGATGGTTGCATTCATCCAAGGGACCTTTAGGATATGATGTTTGGTAAGTTATAGAAAAAGGTTACACTTTTCCTACTAAACTAGCCGCTGAAGGAAATACTGTGAGGATCAGAAAGTTACTAAGTGAATTCACTAAAGAAGAGAAACAAGTTTCACTTAATAACGATAAAGGCAAAAGTTCTATATTCATGTCTATAAATGAACACGAATTTAAGAGAATATCATTATATTCTACCTCTAAAGAAGATTGGGACACCCTAGTGACTGCACATGTGGGTGATACCAGAGTTAAAGGTTCTAAAACTCAAATGTTAATCCAGCAGTATAACTCATCGATCATGATTGAGACTGAGTCATTTGATGACTTATATATTAGACTGGCAGACATTATGACCAAATTGCATGCTAATGGGATTGTTTATGATAGAAAGGAAATTGTATCTAAATTTCTAAGATCACTTCCACAAAAAATTGATAATAAAAGATATGCAATTGAGGAGATGGATGATCAAAATCTGATACCTGAACTCCTCAGTAGCAAGTTAAGAACTGTGGAAATGGAACTATAATTTAAGAAACAATTAATTCAGTCCCAAAAGAGGCAGTCTACATCCAATCTTGTCTTTTCATCTAAGTTGACCACACATAAATTTAGCATGCCGAACATTGACTTAGACTCTGATGAGGATCGTAATTTAGATACTTTGGATAATCAAATTGCCTTAATGTCTAAACAGTTTAAGAAAATTATGAGTTTTCAAAATAAAATAACAAAAAGACAAGGAAAGCCTACTTATCCAAATCAATCTAATAACTTACCTCATGAGAGAAGGCAAGACAAACACCAGTCTGACAATCACAAGAGACCAGAGAAAGACCTTAAGAATGTTGAATACTATAGATGTGGAAAGCTAGGACACATGGCTAGTGACTGTAGAGTTAACTTAGACAAAATTCACAAACATAATAAGGCTCATTTAAGCAAGACTTGGGATGAATCAAGTGATTCTGAAAATGATGAACCTGAGTCATCCAACACTTTTGACCCTTGCATGTCATTCTTTGCTAAGATAATCTACAATGATGATTAGGAACTTGATCATACCATGACTGATAGTATGCCTACTAGTTTATCTGCTCTATTGCTTGATAATGTTGATAATAATTCAAACGTTGTGTGTGTGAGTCAAAGGGAACGCACTATTCTTGATGTCAATGGGTGTGTGAGTCCTAAAAATGAACCACTAGGGGACATTACACACTACACACTTAGCAACTCCAAAAATGATGACCTCCTGGACATTCACACACTATACACAAAAACTCTCAAGAAAAGCACTAGGCTTGAAAAAACTGTTAAGGATCTTACCCAGAAGATAGAAACCTCAAGTCTGATGATCAAATAAAATATTGAAGAGTATACTACCCAATGTCTAACTCATGAGACTAAATGAAAAAAATTTGATAAAAAATTGAAAGAGTTGTCAAACTCTAATGAAATTCTGGAAAAGAAATACAAAGGAACGTTGTTAGAATTGGAACAAACAAAAAAGAAAACATCCACAGTCTTCAAAAAATTCAAAAAATTTGAAAATAATTCCAAGTGTTTTCAAGATTGTGTGGCTAAAAGCAAAACCAATTCTGATGGTAGAACTGGAATAAGATTTTGTCCCAATTGGTGGCAAAAGGCCTACTGAAATTTGTCGAGACTTTTAAGTTTTAAAAAATGATTTTGACACGAATCAACTGAAGTTAGACATTAGTGAATCAAGATACTCTAAGCATAATGTTGAACAAAATACAAAATATAT
Organism: Sambucus nigra; assembly: GCA_949130495.1. Lineage (NCBI taxonomy): Eukaryota > Viridiplantae > Streptophyta > Magnoliopsida > Dipsacales > Adoxaceae > Sambucus > Sambucus nigra. Next base: position 158,206,040 of record OX422213.1, read on the forward strand.
CTTCCCTCCTATTCGATAAGTAGATTCGACATTTCGCCCTGTGCCACCTAGGAATAAGACTAGAGCTCAAAACCTAGACAAACCCTTAAATAATACCTTTCCCAAGGTTATGAGTTCAACATGCCATCTTTACTGCTCCTATTGTGATGTCTATGTACATTCCTTAGATGGTTGCTACTCCAAGCGACTATATAATCCTGTTTATACCTCTTCTATTTACCAAAACTTCAACTATTCTAGGAGAAGCCGAAAAAATTATGTCCTCCCTAGACAGCCAGACAAAAACTCTAACTATCATAATAGAAGAAAAAGGACTAATACTAAAAGACAATCTACAAGAAGGAATCCTAAATTATATTCTAGACCAATTGCTCCAACTATTTATAACAACAATAAAATTGCGTAAAAATATTTTAAACAAAAGGCAGAAGCTCGCAAGTTTTATCAAATACGAGCTAATAAGCGCAAATTAAAAACTAGAGCAATTTGGGTTAGAAAAGATGATATATTACCCCAGTTAAAATGTAACATAGTGATCAGTACTTTTAGAGCTGAACACACTACAACTGGATTGTACTTAGACTCAGGATGTTCCAAACATATGATCGGGGATAATACTAAACTCTCAAATAAAACTAACTTCTCTGGAGGAAAAGTCTTGTTTGGAGATGGTGTATCAGCCCAGATCATTGGTAAAGGAACACTCCATGAAGAAGGATTACCCATTATTGAGAATGTTCTCTTGGTAAAAGGTCGTAAAGAAAATTTACTAAGTATATCACAGTTCTGTGACTCTAACCATACTGTCACTTTTTTAAAGAATAATTATAAAATTTTAAATGAAAAAGGTGACTGCATTATTACAGGACTTCGTACTCCAGATAACTGTTACACAATCAATCCAAGTACAGAGGTCTATAACATTGCCAGAATGGATGACAATGAGATATGGCATAATAGGTTGGGTCACATTAAGTATGATGACCTTGGAAAATTATGCTCCCAAGAGATAGTTAGAGGTCTTCCCAAGATCAAACCAATTTCAAACATTATTTATGGTCCATGTCAAGAAGGAAAAATTGTCAAGGCACCCCATAAGAAAGTCAAAGAAGTTGTATCCACTAAACCTCTAGAACTCATCCATATGGACCTCATGGGTCCTTCTCTTATTGTTAGTCTTTGTGGAAACAGTTATATTTTTGTTATGGTTGATGATTTCACTCGATTCACTTGGGCTGCCTTCCTAAAGCATAAATCAGAAATCTTTCAAAAGTTTTTGAAAATTCTAGTTAGTATAAAAAACGAAAAGGACTCCGAAGTAGATAGAATTCGTAGTGACAGAGGAGGAGAATTCGTAAACTCGGGTATCGTAGAATATTATGACTATAAGGGTTACAAACATGAATTTAGTGCTCCTAAGACACCTCAACAAAATGGTATAGTTGAGCGTAAAAATTGCACTCTTTAAGAGATGACCCGTGTGATGATTCATGTGAAAAACCTACCAAAATATTTTTGGGTAGAATCCATTTGTACTACTTGTCATATAATCAATCACGTCTATCTAAGGAAGAATACCAAACAAACATCCTATGAGCTTTGGTATGGAAAGAAACCTAACCTAAAATACTTTAGAACTTTTGGTAGTACCTGTTATGTCTGTAAGGACAGAGAACATTTATCTAAATTTGAAACCAAAGGTGCTAAAGCCGTCTTTTTAGGATACTCTCCAATTAGTAGAGCCTATCGTGTATACAATCTTCGTACCAAAACCATGATGGAATCCATTAATGTGGTTATAAGTGAAACTAATGTAGAAAGTACGACCAAAGAATCAATTATTGTGGATGAGTCCGAAAACATTTTAAATTATGACTCTCTAGAAATAGTTTAATCTTTACCAACTGAGACCCCTGATGTACCTAACTGGGTTTCTAAAGATCATCCTTTAGATAGTGTAGTTGGTAATCCTACTGAGCCTATTCATACAAGATCTCAACTTCATAACATTGCTCATTTTGCATGTTTTATGTCTCTTATTGAGCCCAAAAATATAAATGAATCCTTGAATGACACTTTGTGTATAAGTGCTATGTAGGAGGAACTTCTTCAATTTGTCATTCATGATGTTTGGTATCTTGTAACTAGGCCTGAAAATAAAAGGGTTATTAGAACACGTTGGATTTTTAAAAACAAGACTGATGAGTTTGGGATGATTATTAGGAATAAATCTAGATTAGTTGCCCAGGGCTACTCTCAGATTTAAGGAATAGATTTTGAGGAAACTTTTTCTCCTATCACTCACCTCAATCTGTTCGCTTACTTTTTACCATAGCATGTCATTAACATTTCACTCTATATCAAATGGATGTTAAGTCAGCCTTTCTTAATGGAATTTTAACTGAGGAAATCTATTTAGAACAACCCAAAGGGTTTATTGACCCTCATCACCCAAATTATGTTTATTGTCTCAAGAAAACTCTTTATGGGTTAAAACAAGCTCCTAGAGGTTGGTATGAGCATCTATCCACCTTACTTTTAGATAATGGATTTAGGAGAGGAGGAAATGACCAAACCTTGTTTGTCAAACATTTTTACAACATCATTATTATTGCTCAAGTATATGTTAACGATATCATTTTTGGTTCTACGTCTCCTTTAGAAGTTAAATCCTTCTCTGACATTATGCACAAAGAATTCCAGGTGTCACTTATGGGGGAGTTATAGTTCTTCTTAGGACTCGAAGCTAAACAAAATTCAGAAGGATCATTTCTATCGCAATCTAAATACGCTTTAGAGATTGTTAAGAAGTTTGGCCTAGATACAGCTAAAGATTCTAGGACTCCTATGAGTACCACAGCTAAACTTTCCAAAGATGAGAATGGCAAATATATCGATACCACTTTGTGCCGTAGTATGATAGGAAGCTTACTTTATCTTACTGCCTCCCATCCTGACATAATGTACTTTGTCTGTGTGTGTGTTCGATATCAAAATAATCCTAAAGAGAGTCACCTTTTGTGCATTAAAAGAATTATTAAATACATCAAAGGCAATTTAAACTTAGGACTTTGTTACACTAAAGACACCTCTAGTACTATAGTAGGTTACACCGATGTTGATTGGGTTGGGTGTATCGATGATAGTAAGAGTACTTCAGGAACCTGTTACTACATCATTAACAACTTAGTAGGATGGAGTAGTAAGAAACAAAACTGCACTTCCTTGTCTACTGCAGAATCCCAATATATTGCAGCAGGAAGCTGTTGCTCTAAATTACTTTGGCTGAAACAAATGTTAAAAGATTATGGTATCACTGAAGATAAGTTACATCTCTATTATGACGATCAAAGCACGATTAACATTTTTAAAAATCATGTTCAACACTCTCGTACTAAACATATTAAAATCGGATATCATTTTATACGCGGAATTGGAAATTAATTATCTTCCTACTGAATTACAACTAGTTGATCTATTCACTAAACCCTTAGATAATGCGCGTTTCGAATTCTTACGCAAGTCGATTGGCATGATTTTTGCAGAATAATGTTATATGCGTTATGACTATTTTTCTTTACCCTTTGTCTATTTGTGACAAAATGGGGGACAAATTTGAGTCATTGTTGTATATTCTCAACTAAAAAGCATGATCTCAATTATCTTATTTTTAGGAATCAGTAACGTCGTTTGCAACAGAATTTTGTTAGGGTATTGATTCGTATCTAGTTGAGTTATGTAAATTTATCTTTCTAGGATATTGGGTAGATATAGTTTTTGTATAGGAATAGGATTTTCTTATTTCTTTTGTATCCCTATGAGTCCTTGATTGACTTAAAGGAGATTTTGTCTCATATTTCCAAAGGGGGAGATTGAAGCACTTTATATGACTTACTTAAGTCTATACTATATAGGTGCTCATCTAGTTTGGAAATTATGACAAAATTTGAGTCCTATCCCTAGTTACCTGTCACACCCCGCCTAATTCTGGCGTCGGCCGCCACCAAAACTAAGCCGGGCGTGAGTAAATAAAATACCATTCTTAGCATGAGAAAGATATGAGACATAAATAAATCAGTCCATAAGATAAATAATTGAGTCAATCTCAAATGATCACAAATAACTAAGCGATAAAAGATCCATCACATGCTAACTCCAAAAAAAATCCAATCTCCAATAATGATTAAATAAAATCTGAATAATCCCAACAGATTTCCTCTAAACAACTTTGGAACCGAATGGCCCAATAAAACTCCAATGAGGTCTCATAATACGACTGGAAAAGAAAGTCTAACTAAACTATGCCATAAAGTAAATAACTCCAGCTGCACATCCAATGATAACTCCGATAAACTTATGCAGCTTCCCCAAATCAAATCCTGAAAAAGATTAGTCAACGCATGGGTCAGAGCCAAAGCCCTGAGCAAGAATACACACTACTCTCCTCAAATAGGATCCTTGAATCCAGACAGTAGCATTATACGCAATAAATATCACAATAGAATATTTTAAATTAAACGGGATAATTAGACGCGATAATTATAATCTACTAACTACCCTCAAAATCCCCATTTATAAAGGCACACCAATATGATTTTAAATTCCCAAGTCCCACGATGTTAATTTAATTAAATTAACCAGCTTTTATTATAGTTCTCACTTTTTATTAAAGTGTCACACTTCCCCTTGTCAATCGTCCTCTGACCCGTTTACTGTCGGCCCCGACACATGACAAGGTTCCCCTTGTCAATCGTCCTCTGACCCATTTAAACTGTCGGCCCCGACACATTATGTCGCCACAAATTTTAATACCCGTTTTTATCTTAGGCATTAATTTTCAAGTTCTCAATTTATAATCACCCCACCCTTTTAATCGATGTGAGATCCTCAAAATACCCCTTAGTCCCATACCTAAGGGTCCCCAAGTTATCAATACGTCTTATCCTATGTATAGGAAGATTTTCTAACATAAATCTTAACTTAGTCTCGCACTTAGACTACCGTAACGACGATAAAGTATCAAAAATCATCCTACCCCCAAGATGATAAAAACGCAATAATCTACCCTCACTAGTCCCATACCTAGAAGGTATCCTAAAATATAGGGATAGCAAAAATTACCCAACAACCTGTCGTCACAATGATATTTAATAATACCAACAAGTCACACCAACAAGAATAATTAATCAATGTATAAAACAACGCATGATAGTCCAATTCAATTAAATATTTAATTTAATTATCACAACGTCAACAATACCCAAATAATCTCATTTAATTATTTTAAACTAAATATACCAAGTTTTCATCATATATTCATCAAACCAAATTTTATTATCTCTACATGTATTACATGAATTGTACGCACCCAAAAATCATTTATTTTAAAACTAGAATTTTTCTACATGCAACCTACACCAATAAAACCCAAAATCGCTCATCAATCCTACGTACACAAAGGGTTATGAATATTATTCAGATTAAAAGATTTTATAAAAACAGCCCCATAATTAGTATCCACTTTTTCTAATTAAGTTACTAATTATTTTTAAGAAAACATGTAATTAAGTGTTTAGGCGACACTTAAAACGCATAATACTAAAGGAAAAGAATAGATTATTCATGCCTGTAAAGATTGTGTTGAAAATCTGATTTAAAATCTGGATTCCTCTCGAAAAATTAGCAAAAGAGTGTTCTTGAACGATCTTGATTAATCCCCAATTAAGCCTTCAAAAACTTGTGACAAAAACTTGATTTTGTTGAAGGTTGATGATTATGAGTGAGAGGAAAATATTTGGAAGTGTTCTCTGGTGAAAAATGGGAGAAAAAGTGATTATGAGAAGTCCCCCTACGGATTAACAAGACTATATAGTGATTAGGAGTCCTAATCCTACACAAACTCTAAAAATAGCTTACAGCACACGTATTCTGGGAGGGTCGATCGATCTACCCCCGGGGTCGATCGATCGATCACCCCTAAAAACTGACAGTTCGCCCAAAAAATGCCATAAGGCAAAATATTATAAAATCAATATAAAATCCGTTTTAACTCCGATTTTAATTCCGCTTGAAGTTTTATTCTTCTAAAATCATAACCAACATATTTAGCCAATAAAAATTATTAAATTCAAAAATTTATTTTTCTCGAAAATTCCAATTAATTAATTAAATAATAAATAAAAACATGGGGTGTTACATACTTCCCCACTAGCAAAGAATTTCGTCCTCGAAATTAGACGAAGCATACACATCAACACGTAAATCTCGCAAAAAGAAAATATGGCTCATATATGCCTACCCGTAGAATGACATAATTGGGCGCCCATACACCCAATCCTACGCGCACCTACCCCACGAACAATAAAGTAATATATATATTTCCTATATGCATATGCATAACTATGAAAATAACGGCGTACCACACGCTCTAACAAATCCCCCACTTGATCCTATATCCGAAAGTCATCAAAATTCTAACTTCCTCAAATTAAATCTCAACATCAAAAATCGATACATACGGTACCTAACATCTATAGTAAAATCTCCAAAATAATTATCGTCTCCAAAATCCATTCTAAGGATCCCCACGTCAAGCTTACTAATTCTAAACTCAATGCCTACAACGTCCTTAACTCAAAACTTCACATCTCCAAGAAACACATCTAACACGTATGCTAGAACATCTACCTTAAGAAGTACGAATAAACAAGGGAATCAAAGATCGGCAACGCGGAAACTAAATAGACTCATAACCTACGAGACCTAAGACCATGCTCTGATACCATCTGTCACACCCCGCCTAATTCTGGCGTCGGCCGCCACCAAAACTAAGCCGGGCGTGAGTAAATAAAATACCATTCTTAGCATGAGAAAGATATGAGACATAAATAAATCAGTCCATAAGATAAATAATTGAGTCAATCTCAAATGATCACAAATAACTAAGCAATAAAAGATCCATCACATGCTAACTCCAAAAAAAATCCAATCTCCAATAATGATTAAATAAAATCTGAATAATCCCAACAGAAATCCTCTAAACAACTTTGGAACCGAATGGCCCAATAAAACTCCAATGAGGTCTCATAATACGACTGGAAAAGAAAGTCTAACTAAACTATGCCATAAAGTAAATAACTCCAGCTGCACATCCAATGATAACTCTGATAAACTTATGCAGCTTCCCCAAATCAAATCCTGAAAAAGATTAGTCAACGCACGGGTCAGAGCCAAAGCCCTGAGCAAGAATACACACTACTCTCCTCAAATAGGATCCTTGAATCCAGACAGTAGCATTATACGCAATAAATATCACAATAGAATATTTTAAATTAAACGGGATAATTAAACGCGATAATTATAATCTACTAACTACCCTCAAAAATCCCCATTTATAAAGGCACACCAATATGATTTTAAATTCCCAAGTCCCGCGATGTTAATTTAATTAAATTAACCAGCTTTTATTATAGTTCTCACTTTTTATTAAAGTGTCACACTTCCCCTTGTCAATCGTCCTCTGACCCGTTTACTGTCAGCCCCGACACATGACAAGGTTCCCCTTGTCGATCGTCCTCTGACCCGTTTACTGTCGGCCCTGACACATGACAAGGTTCCACACACGACACGACATAAATCTTCCTCTGACCCGTTTAAACTGTCGGCCCCGACACATTATGTCGCCACAAATTTTAATACCCGTTTTTATCTTAGGCATTAATTCTCAAGTTCTCAATTTATAATCACCCCACCCTTTTAATCGATGTGAGATCCTCAAAATACCCCTTAGTCCCATACCTAAGGGTCCCCAAGTTATCAATACGTCTTATCCTATGTATAGGAAGATTTTCTAACAGAAATCTTAACTTAGTCTCGTACTTAGACTACCGTAACGACGATAAAGTATCAAAAATCATCCTACCCCCAAGATGATAAAAACGCGATAATCTACCCTCACTAGTCCCATACCTTGAAGGTATCCTAAAATATAGGGATAGCAAAAATTACCCAACAACCTGTCGTCACAATGATATTTAATAATACCAACAAGAATAATTAATCAATGTATAAAACAACGCATGATAGTCCAATTCAATTAAATATTTAATTTAATTATCACAACGTCAACAATACCCAAATAATCTCATTTAATTATTTTAAATTAAATATACCAAGTTTTCATCATATATTCATCAAACCAAATTTTATTATCTCTACATGAATTGTACGCACCCAAAAATCATTTATTTTAAAACTAGAATTTTTCTACATGAAACCTACACCAATAAAACCCAAAATCGCTCATCAATCCTACGTACCCAAAGGGTTATGAATATTATTCAGATTAAAAGATTTTATAAAAAGAGCCCCATAATTAGTATCCACTTTTTCTAATTAAGTTACTAATTATTTTTAAGAAAACATGTAATTAAGTGTTTAGGCGACACTTAAAACGCATAATACTAAAGGAAAAGAATAGAGTATTCATGCCTGTAAAGATTGTGTTGAAAATCTGATTTAAAATCTGGATTCCTCTCGAAAAATTAGCAAAAGAGTGTTCTTGAACGATCTTGATTAATCCCCAATTAAGCCTTCAAAAACTTGTGACAAAAACTTGATTTTGTTGAAGGTTGATGATTATGAGTGAGAGGAAAATATTTGGAAGTGTTCTCTGGTGAAAAATTTGAGAAAAAGTGATTATGAGAAGTCCCCCTACGGATTAACAAAACTATATAGTGATTAGGAGTCCTAATCCTACACAAACTCTAAAAACAGTTTACAGCACACGTTTTCTGGGAGGGTCGATCGATCTACCCCCGGGGTCGATCGATCGATCACCCCTAAAAACTGACAGTTCGCCCAAAAAATGCCATAAGGCAAAATATTATAAAATCAATATAAAATCCGTTTTAACTCCGATTTTAATTCCGCTTGAAGTTTTATTCTTCTAAAATCATAACCAACATATTTAGCCAATAAAAATTATTAAATTCAAAAAATTATTTTTCTCGAAAATTCCAATTAATTAATTAAATAATAAATAAAAACACGTGGTGTTACATTACCAAAGAACCTCATAATCTTCATTTAATTCCTATATAAGTTCTTAAAGGTAACTCACCAATACCACACACTAGGATTGCATACATACATCATATCATGCTATATTTGGATGTGTGTGAGTTAACTCCCTTGAAATTGAAATTCTAGTATTTTGGGGAATTTTTAAATAATTTTTAAGAATTTAAAATGATTTTTTTTCGAATTAAAATGGTGGATGAAAAACCCTTGTGGTTAGATTTATAAATTGTGTTTATGGCATAAATTCTAGTTGGGTAGAATCCGAAAGTGCTTGAGAATATTGTGGGTGCAAGTTGTATTTCTAAATCTTCAAAAACACGCATTTTTCACTCGATCTCAGCCTTACACGTGTTGCCTTTACAATAGCTTGATGTGTATTTTCTTACACTCACATTCTTAACACTCACTGTGCACCATTGCATCTTCTTAATCAACTATCTGCATGTGTTTTGTTATAATCCCCGTGTTTGATTTTGAACCAATCAAATCTATTTTAAAAGTTGTGGCTTGGCAACCCTTGGATCATCTTCGAATGCATCCTGATCGTTCATTTCGCTTCGATATTCCAGAGACTTCTACTCTTAGTATAAAGGATACCTCATTTTTTATTATGTAACTTTTGGTCATTTATTTCCTCTGAGAGAAAAGAGAGACTAGAGAGAGAGAGAGAGAGAGAGAGAGAGTTCGTACAGTTTTTTACAAACCCTAACTCAAAACTTCAAACCAAACCCAAACTAGAAAACCTTTTTCTGAGTGTTTATAGTTCGTGGTTTGAGAAGTTTTTCCTCTGTTGTCCAATATCTCTTTGCCAACTTAATCACGTTGATTAAGTCTTCTTCGTATATAAATTTGAGATTTGATCTTTGTGATACAGATCATGTAGTTATTTGCTAGATCTGATTTCTTGTTTTGAGAAATCTATTCTTTGTTGGTTATTTTCGAAATAAATGTTTTCAAACCCTAAACCAACCATAACCTTTTTTATTTCAACTTACTCAAACTGTTAGACGTAGATCTAGTTTTGAGATCATAATTGGGGTTTTCACTTTCATTTACTATTTTCAAAACAAAGAAAGTGCATAGGATCTTGGCTAGTTTGTATAGCAAGATTCCTTCTTGATCTGCGGTTATATGAAAGATCCAAAGTCTGACTTATTTGACTAAGCTGATTTTAGAAAACTTTACATCTAGAGAGATCAGTTTGTAATTTGATTCTCGTATTGTCCGTAAGTGTGTGTGTGTGTGTGTGTGTGTGTGTGTGTGTATGTGTGTGTGCATGTGTGTGTGTGTTGCATGCATGAGTTTAGCGCACTACACCATATACACCTTCACACTACTACACTGAAACGTGTTGGTATTAAGATACTGGACTGTTAGAGTTGACGTAAAGCTAAAAGGAGTAAAGATAAGAAGTTGGGAGAACATTAGCAATAATCGGAACCTTAGGAGAAGTCGAAACATGCCAGAGGAGTTGGTACATTTCTGAACTTAGAGTAGGTTTGTTTGTGTGTCTTGATTGTTATATAGCTTCTAATTTGTTACTTATTTTTAGTGGACTTTTTACTTTTGTGGCGTAGTGGTCACCGTAGATATTTTCCCAATTGGGTGGGGTTTTACGACATTAAAATCTCTTGTGTACACTTCATTTTACTCTCATCCCCTTCTTGAGGTTGCGTTGGTTTATTTTTCTTAAAGTTTTGTTTTTCAAAACTGGTAAACGTATAACTAAAATTACTCGTTCATAACTGTTTTACACATCTTGTGTTTATAATTTGTTTTTAAGAAAAGGGTTTCTTCAAAGTTTAATCTTGTATTAAACAACTTAAGTGGTAGGTTTTCAACTTCTCCCTCCTTTTGGCTAAATGTGTTGACGGCGTGACATATCGACACCGTCTTTTGGTTGTGGAAGAATTTTTGCAGGAAGGCGACACTCATTTGGTTCCAAGTGGTGATGGATGTTAAACCACCTATTGGCTTTATCTTTCAACGAGAACGGGAAAAATTTAAGTTTGACAATGTCATCGGTGAGTTATTAATATTTAATGGTTCCACATATCTCCTCGAATTCCCGAATATGAAGGTAGGGATCCTCCTTGTCGGTACCTCAAAACACGAGCAACATTTGAATTGTTCCATGATGGAACAAGAAATTATTCGCCATGTGATTGGGTAGACGTATGAACGAAGGTTGACTAGACCTAGTCGGATAAATGTAATCTTTAAGCGCATGTGGTGCTAACTCATCTCCCATCTCGATGAATATCGAAAATCTACCTACGTAAGTATCGGGAATGCTAGACTCCACACTCGACAAACGGACGGTATGATCTCGAAACCAACTTCGCATAAACTGAGCTCACTCGAATATTTTTTTTATGTGAAGAAAATTAAAAAAAAAATTATTTGACTCAAACCACGTAATTCCTAGCTAACACAAAGCAATTTGAATTATCTAATTTAGGTGAGGGGAATTTTAATTTTCAAATCTAGTTTTTTCGAGATTAATCGACGACATCAGGGGTCTCCGAATTAATCTCCCTAATTAGATAGATCCTACTCTTTGACAATGGATAATTTAAAAGACAACCAACTATGGTTATCGCCTCAAATCTCTTTTTTTCCCCCAGGTAGGTGGTCGGTACGAAGACACATTAAAAACCACCAAATTAAGACAAGGAGAAACAAGGTCGATTTGACAAGTTCGCGTTGGAGTAGCTTTTAATTCTAGCCTCGTTAAGAGATTTTCAATGAGCTATGTGATATCCTAAGGTCAACGTCTACTTGATTTTAAATTAAATGTGATGGCTTGGGATATGAAAATGCTTAGTTATTTAGTAATTTTTGGACCAAGGAAGGGTGATGAAATCCCCACCTTATCTTTCACATGAATTTTTCCCTTACGTCAATTTATGCAATGTACTAAGTTAAATGCGAAATTAAACCATGTAGGAGCACACAAAAATGTACCTCTAGCGTGGACTTTTTACGGTCACATGTTTACGTCGTGTCAAAGTTTAAGTTGACGTCGATCGGAAGGAAACTCCGCCTACGTTTCAGTCATCCCTGAGAGTTCTTTATGCTCGTGGCAAGCTTGCATAATTTTTTTATTCACGTTCGTGCACCGTTGTACACTTTTCTGAATTTTTCTTCACATTGACCCTTTTTTTTTCCTCTTTTTTTTAATGTGCTACTGAAAAAAAAACACAAAACACACTATATCAGACGTAAAGTGCGACAAAAAACAAATAATAATAAAGAAAAGAAAAGAAAAAAATAAACACAACGCACGCACTAGTGGTGTATTTATTACAAAACAAAAATAGCTAAGTACACTTTGTGAAATAATTTTTTTTTATATTCTTAAAAAAAAACAGAATTTCTACTGGAAATAAAAATTATATTTTTTAATTATTTTATTGAATTTTCCGATTTAAAAAGAAAAACTAAAACAAACAGAAATATTAGTTGCTGATTTATTTTTATTTTTTCAGATTTTTTTAATTATTTTTTACTTACAAAAATGCAAAAAGTGCGAATAGTCCGAAAGTCACAACTTTTTTTTTAAAATCGAACAAATCCCCCACAACGGCGCCAAAAACTTGTTTGTCAATTTTTGAAAATACGCGAGTGTAAGTACAAGTCGAACCCACGAGGATTTATCAATTTTTTCGTTCAAAATAATTGCGATTGTCCAACTAGACGAAATGGGTGTAGAAAAGAGGCGTGATATTAAACTTAGCTAACAAAAAATTAAAAAGCAACTACGAAAGATATAGACTAGTGTGTGAGAAAACTAGGATGTTGGATCCATTTATATCTTTCAACTAATACTATGCAATACTTTAAACTCGCCATTCCCAATTTTATAACTCAAATTAAATCGACCCTCGTCACATTTAATTCAAAAAATAACACTGTTAAGTTCAAATTAAAAAATTTACGTCTCTAAACTTAGACGGCGTAAATCCCTATTTCCTTAAAAAAATTATTTTCAAAGTTAAAAGTGTAGTCTTTAAGCATGGACTATCAAAACAAACGAGTGCAAGCATAATCCATCAAAAAGTACTCACACGTAAAAATAAAAATATGATTTTTTTCAAACAAAGCCGAAGGTTTAAACTACACTGTTGTGTCCTTTTAAATGAATACCGATTTTTTTTTAACTTTAGCACATATTGGGAACAAAGGCGAGTTTAAATCATGCAAAATATTAATCAAACATGATAAATTTTACCTAGTTCTAGTAAAGAAATTACTCTAGCATAATTGAAGACAAAAAATAAATACAAGAATGAATATTAATTCTCATTAAACTTACAATAATCGTGTCTTACAATAAATCTTGAAAAAACTTCTCCCACAAAATAATTTTTGGCCCTAAAAGAAAATATACTCTCAAAATAACACTGCCAAAAATTATATCTCAAATGGCTCTCTAATTTTTTCTCCCCCCAATAATGAGCTAAATGGTCTTATTTATAGGCTTAAGGCGTGAGATGTTTGAGTTGGTGTAAAACACCTATTTAATAGATTAAAATGAGATTTTAAAATTCCAAAATTAATTATTAAAAAGGTATTCACGAAATGAGTATTTGAAAGAGAGCATGAGCTTTTCTTATTGGTGGGTTTGAACTTGAGATTATCTGATGGGATATTCTTGAAACTCGCGAAAAATATCAATCCCAAATCCCTTCATTGTCAAAGATTTCAATGATGATTGGGACTGATTCTGACGACCAGGTGGGTGCTGTTGGGACACACCTGTTTTAGGCTAAACATGGCCTTGTGTTTTTAAATGATTTCCTTCTAAAAAATTATACAGGACCTGGGAATCGAACCCAGGTCTATTGCCTTGCTTCCACAAATACACCAACAAGCCAACAACCTTCTTTAATTATATATCTGCGGCAATAATTTATATACCAAACATTTTTTTGAAATTTCATTTATCACACTTTGACCCCTTAACTTTATACTTCTTTCAATTCTTCCCACAATCTTCATATCCACCAAGATTCAGAGGAACCTGTAAAAATATAAAACAACTAATATTAATTCAAATTCAACCCCAAAAATTTTAAGAAATTACCAATTTACCCTTATTTGTATTTTAGATCGCAAAATTCATAACGTTTCCATTGTAACTCCAAATTCAATCTAATTTCAGGGAGAACTTTATTTTTCCTAGATAAACATTAAAAAATTATTTTCAACCCCATAAAGTTTCTAAAATTATGATTTCACCCCTGGAGTTATTAAAATTGCATTTTAACTCGAATTTGATTCAAACTTGCATTTTTCTTTTGATTTATGAAAATGACACTAAAAGCTCATTGTTTATGATACAATGAGCCTAACAAGGTCTAGATTTGGGCATAATTCATACAAAATAATTCACTTATCAGTAATGTTACAGATTTCTTCTATCCAGCAAAACATATCGGCCATGATTTGTACCACATCATCTAGACTAACTTCTTCAATAGGCGCTTCCGGGCTTCCACAAACAAGTTATTGAATTTTTTATAATTAATGGATATCTCGGTGGGCAATTTTAGCCCAAATCCTAAGAGTTGGTTCAACAAATCAGGTAGCTCCCTGCCTCCCCCTATGATCGAGTATTGACGATAATAAAGGCCACCGTAAGGAGTGATAGAGCTTGATCAGCAACACATATAGGGTGTAAGAAGAAGGATGGGAAAATCTTGAGAGGTTTAGGTAATACTATAGGGATGATGGGTGTTTTGATGGGTATGATTTAGGTTGAAGGGTCAAACTTTGGGTTATTTTTTAAGAATACAATATTGGTATGTGTTGGAAGTGAGTTGTTAGTGGTATTGGGTTTAGGATTAGCTAGTGGGGAAATGATACCCCAATCAATTTGGCCTTGAATCACATTTCTAAGGTGGAAACACTGGTCAGTGGTATGACCTGCGGATTGGTGGAAGTCACAATGGGTATTGGGCTTGAAGTTTTTAGGGATTGGATTTGGTCATGGATGG
Source organism: Sambucus nigra (assembly GCA_949130495.1). Lineage (NCBI taxonomy): Eukaryota > Viridiplantae > Streptophyta > Magnoliopsida > Dipsacales > Adoxaceae > Sambucus > Sambucus nigra. The sequence goes on from OX422213.1 coordinate 158,221,123, forward strand.
GGATCCAATGGTTTGGTAAGATTTCGGCTTAATAGGGCCTAGTAAACTTTGGACAGGGGATCATGGAGGTCGATGTACTCTTTTTTGGCAGGATTAGGGAGACTTTCGGGTGCCCAAGAAGTTGGCGGCTGGGATATGTTGTTGGTGGTTGAGATTTTAGCACTAGCAGGCTTCTTATACTTTTAGGGGGTGAACTATTCAGTCACCTTCTTTGGTTCAGATTTCACTTTGGTGACTCCTTCCTTGATTTCCACACCAGCCTCTCAGAGGGATAAAAATGAGGGTAGTACTGTCCTCCCCTGGAATCTCAGAAATGAGGTAAGAAGTTATTGATAATGCTAATTTTTCCTCCTCGGAGGTCTTATTGGTCATGGTGGAAGCCTTCTCTATCCACCTTTTGATAAAGCTACTGACTAATTCCTTGAGGCTTTTCTTAAGACGATCTAGGTCTCGGTGCGTAACCTCTAACTCTTCATTGTACTTGTACTGAGATGTGAATTCTCAGGCCACATCTTCCTAACTATGGATTTTGGATTCTTCAAGAGACAAGAACCATCGGAGGGAACTTTTATTCAAGGCCTGTTGAAACACTTGGTCCATTGATTCTTTGGAGGCACCAAGAAGGGTCATTGCTCAATGGTAGCTTCGCAGGTGCATAATTCGGGGATTCCTTCCCCCGAACTTCTTGATGTATGGCATCTTAAACTTCTCTGGTAGTCTAGCTTTTAGATAAGGAGACATATGTGTGTAATCCATATAGTTTTCGAATATATTGACTTGATCGAACTCCTTTGACAACAGTCTTTAGGTCTTCCTTGACCTTATTCAGTTCTTCTTCTTTGGGATCCATTCGTATTGGCAGATTAGCCCCTGACTGGGTAAGGTTCAAAATTAGGAGTTAAACTGGTGACAGGCCATTGGCAAGTGGGACATACAGGACATGCTGGTATTCTTCTGGGACCTAAATAGGCTTGGGAGCGGGTGAACCCATAGCACAAGAAAAGAGGACCTCAAGTTCTTCAGGAATATGGGCTTAGTGTCTCTTTATTTATTGGACCTTTATTAAAAGGTTGTCAATCTTGGAGCTGAGTTGGGCTAGGAGGGCCATCAGATCTGGCAGGACATTAGGCGTTAGGTCCATATTGAGCTCGTGGAGGTAGATCCTAAATTCATATCAAATAGGAGAAGAAGTGGCAGAGCTTAGGGTGGTTTGACAGAAGACTGGGGCTAATGGGGATTCAGGCCAAAATTGGGTATGCGATCGACCTGAGCGGGAAAAAAGTTCAAATTTATTTTTAAAGGAAAGAGGGGAAAAGTTTTTGGTATTTTTGAAGAGGGGAAAATATTTTTGCTATTTTGGAAGGAGGTGAAAAATGTTTTAATATTTCGATTTTAAAAAGAGAGGGAAAAAGGAGAAGAATCTCATCATGATTATTATTATTATTATTATTATTATTATTAGGTTTTCACTTATATTAGGTTTGCTTAAATGCAAGAAGAAATGTCGAACAGGACCCGAGCGTGGGTAAATAAGGTTTAAAAATATAAGACACGGTTTGACTTGTTTCCAGGCTCATGGATAGAAACCTATTTTAAAAAAGGCGAAATAACGTGAAAATCCAAGAGATCCGCTGACCCAAAACTTCGACAGAGTTTCGCATGGTAACCGACAAACTAAATATGAGTGCCCTATTGTTGATGCCTATATGAAGTTTATGCACTTGTTGGGTTAGTGGAAGGGTTCCCCCCTTTGGCATAACTTCCACGACATACCTCTTGCCTATAAGGGAAATCATTCATCGGTACGTGTGGACAAGCCATTTGATATACCAAAGTGTATATGAATTACCTCACTATATAACTCATTAGGAGGGTACGTGTGAGAGAGAATTAGATATACTTGACGTACATGAACGAGTTCCCTGCTATATACCTCCCATCGTGAGTTCGGTTAAGAGGTACGATGCAAGGGGAACCATTCGATATATGTCAAAGGTTTAGGCCAATGAAAGGTGAGATTCATATCGCTTAAGTTAACTACACCACACCTGACTAGCACCCATCACAAAGTGACCCCCCTGTATGGGATAAAAAATTTGTCAATATTGTCATGCTCTTGGTGATGTAGTGTGCAAAAATACATAAGTCTTAATTAGTATTTAATGGAGAGCGAGAATTTTTATTTTTTATTTGCATGATGAGTAAAGGGAGTACTGTAATAATAAGGAATCATATACAAGTGTTATGAAAAGTAAATCTAGCATGAAGCATGAAGACTATATTACGCATGATGATAGGGAAGCATGGGAATAAATACATGTGAGTATGTTCCATGTGAATATATACAAGTGAGTGTTTGTGCTAGTAAGCCTATACATAAATCAACTCCAAGTGGTGTGTAGGATGTGTAAGTGAGAATGGAGATATATACAAGTGTGAAAAGTGTGAGTGTGTTCTAATGAATCGTAAGCATGGGTAATCTAAGTGGTGTGTCGAGCATGTAAATGGAAGTGAACATATATACAAGTGCAAGTGTGTGAAGTGAACAGGGAGAGTATTTACAAGTGTGTAAAGTGTATAAGTTAGTGAAAAGTGATATATACATGATAGATATAAGCATAAGGTAGATATACACAAAAAGTAAATAGAGGAGTAAAGGGAACATACAGGTGGGAGCATAAGCACACATGTGGAAAAGAATAACACCCATATAGAAATAAAGTCTAGTCCATTTAAAATACGTTCCCAGCAGAGTTGCCACTGTGGCCATCCTGAGGCTTCCCCTTTCACATTCTCACTGGCGCACGTGGGGGATTGCGCCCTTTCTCGGGGCGCTCGATCATCATCAATATGGGGGATAATGTGTAGAGATACAGTCACCAGCCTATTTTGCACAAAACAGGCAAAAGAAATGTCTCCTCCTCGAGAGAATGGTATCAAGGACAATACTGATGCTTGCGAAACAAAATAGTTCGAAGGTCTGGGGACTAATTTACGGAATGAGAACGTGTTAGTCACCCATCCCGCACTTTCAGTTTCTCATGGGCATATGTTAACATTCTCTTATTAGAATTTGTGAAGTGTGTGCTCATGTGTATAATATAGGTGAAGAATGGAATCATTCAACTCATGTCATGGAAAAGGACGGAGTGAATTCATCCTTAGGAGTGTTCCTGAAAATAAGAATTCAAAACATAATATGAGTGTTTGCCGAATCACAAGTCTCTATGGAAGAGTGAATATATATATTGGAGGAAACACAAGCATGTAAGAATAGGAGATTCATAAAGAATACATATATAAGATATGAGGGAAACATATAGATAACTCGAGTCTCGAGATTAGCCCAAGATGCTTACGTAGCCCCAAAGGCAATCAAAGTCCACGTAGTTTAAAGATAACATAGGATGGGTTTTAATCCAGAAATTCAAACGGGGGATTTTTCTTATGTACGTGTGTAGAGAAAATGTGCCTTAAGAGTGATAGTGTGAGATGAGAATCCCTATTTTGGAATTTACAGATAAACCCTTTTTCTTATTTTTGACTTTTTTTATGAAAATAGATTATGTGTGAATACTACTAATAAAGAGTTGAGATTAGATGTGATGTAATGAAGTAAAATTCTAGGATAGAAATAAAGTAAATAACACTAAAATGAAAGAATTATAGAAATGGATGGATAATTTAACCTCCTTATGAGTGCTTGATGTTGATATTGATATGTAGATATGTTGATCTTGTAATGGTATGAAAGTGTCATGGAGAGTCAAGGGGAATTTACCTAGTGAGATAAGATAGTGATGGAAGAAAATGTTGGAAAATGGGTTTTTTAGGAAAGGGAACAACTTTGAATTCGAGAGAATGTTCACTGATTTGCGGAGAGGGGTGTTTAAGGATTTTGGGGTGTTCTGAGTGTTCTGGATGTTTCTTTCAAGCTGAGATCATTACCTCTATTAATAAGGCCAAGGGGTTCCAATCGGTAGGTGTTTGGACCTGCCTATCATCATAACACTTCAGGCACACCACCGATAAGTAGGGTCCTATTTGGTAGACTGGGAAAGGTTTTTTCAGAAAAAACAACGTAAAACACAAACCATAAGTCAGAATCATGCATGGGGTAGACCGTTGGAAAGGGTATTCAGATCCCTTAAATAATACATTGAGACACTCCCAGTTTGGGAGTTGACCAAGGATAAAAGGAGCTAAAAAATGCTCGATGGTCTCTAAACGGGAGGTTTTTCGGAGGAAAATGGATCATTCGTTCTAACCATAAGGATGATTCGCGAACGAGATGGACCATTGGAAAGGGTATTCAGTTCCCTTAAAGATTTCATTCAGCTTCCTTCGGTTTATAGAGTAGACCAAGGTCAAATAGGGCTCAAAATTGCTAGGTGACCCGTTGGAGTAAAATGGGTCGTTCATTCGTACCATAAGGCTGATTCGCGCACGTGTTGGACCGTTGAAAAGTATAATTAGATCCCTTTAAAGATTTATTGAGCTTCGCTCAATATGGAGAGTTGAATGGAGTCAAACGGAGCTCGAGAGCGCCAGGTGGTCTCTAGGTCAATTTTCGATAGTGAAATGGGCCGTTCGTTCGAACCATAATGTCGATTTGCACACGGAGCATACCGTTGGAAATAGGATTTATAGCTCTTCAAAGATTCATTGAGCTTTAGCGTAAGATGGAGAGTTGACTGCAGTGAAACGGGTCCCGATAGTGACTGGTGGCCTCTAGATCAGTTTTCATTAGTGAAACGGACCGTTTGATCGAATCGTAAGGATGATTCACACCTAGGACGGACCATAAGAAAGGAAATTTAGATCCCTTCAAAAAATTTAATTTATTTTTTCTCAGGTGAGAAAGTTAGCCGGAGTCAAAACGGGGTCTCGGAGCGCTCGATGGCCTCTATATCGGTACTAGGAGTATGACCTAGGGTTTATGATGAACGAGTGGGTGTTAGGGAGCTAGGGAGGTGCTTAGGGGATCCTACGATGGGGTGTGTGCATTCATAATGTAAATATTTGAGGTTTTCAAAATACCAATATGTATATCATTGAATTATATTTGCATAATTTTCTATCGTCCATCATTCTGAGTTCGTATGAAGATTTCATAGTAGTTTCCATGCAACGTGTCAGAATTGGATCAAAGTGAGAAAGAGAACGGTCAGGACCGAATCAATTCAAAATTGGCCCAAATTGATTTGGGTAATCTAAAATTTCATAAAACTCTATATTTAGGGGATTTTCACTTTGGTATTTATGTAAACATTCTTTTAAGTGGTGGACGTCATTTTTTTAGTTTAGTTTTGAATTGAGAGCTTTAAAATCTAGGTTTTGGGTTGAAGCAATTATAATTAAAACCTTGTGTATTAAAGTCAGAATATTATGTGTTTAACTTCCTTTGCCATGTAGTGGTAGTGTTTATAGCGATATTGTGACTTTAATCCATTTGTGACCATATTTCATTGAAAGTTTAATCTTTCATTTTTGAATTGAAATTCTTCATGTTTGATGATTATAATTAATTGAATATTCTCGGTTAATTATGATTCGAACCAATTTCCTTCATACGTGTTGGTTACCCGTAGTGGGAAAATGATCCTAATATTTTTTTGTTTAATATTCGTTATTTAGCTTTTATTTGTGTAGTTAACTTCTTTCATATTGCTTACCACCGAAATTATCTTTTCTTTTTCCACTTTTATAACTAATAAATCAATTTAATCCTAAATACCATTCCCTGTGAATTCTATTCTTACTTGTCGCTATATTGAAAGTGTAGCAAGTTGTGATATTTATTTGTACAGGGCATAAACACTCAATGATATATTTTACATACTATGTTCACGCCCAATCAATAGGCGCAAAATTATTTGAACCAAAATAATTTTGAGTCTTTTTGTTCATCAAAAAATTCGTACCATGACCTAAAGGTAATATTTATTTGAGTAAAAATAAAAACTCTCTTAAATGACCAAACTTATGACAAGGATCTTATTTCAAGGTTTTAGGGTTAATCATTTGGGTGTTGGGTTTAGGTATGACTTTTCAAAATGTTGAACTTTATTCAACTTGTAATAAAAATATCAAAGGTGACCTTTATTATATCAATAGGAATAAGAAAAAACATTTTTAGGTATCTTATGACTAAGCACATGATTTTTGTTATCAAACTTGAGATGCACAAGTCCTTTCTTATTTTCAAATTGGTTCATAACATTTTTTCTTTTTTCTTTTTTCTTGACATTTAAAATGAAATTTTTTCATGTACTGTTGTCCCATTTTCATAACAGTCTTTTTGGGTTGGTGTAAAAAACACAACTCCAAGTTTTTATGATCTCGCCTCTAAATTAACTTTCATAATTTTTTAATACAATCAAATCGTTTTTAAGACTTTTAACTTTTTATCCAAATCGATTTTGGACTCTTCAGACAAATGAAGATCCATTTTCAATTTTTCAAGAGATGAAATAAAACTTTTTTCTTTCCTCTTCAAAATAGGTTAAAACAATTGTATTATGCTCTTTTGAAACAGTGCTCTTATCTTAAAAATGTCATGAAAGTCTAAAAGATCCAAAAAAGAGAAATAAAAAAATTTAAGCTTTTCAAAGAGGATAGATCCTTAATCTTCCAAAGCACATAAAAATTAATTTTCATATTTTAAAAGTGCAAGCCCATTTAAAAACTCATATTTTTCCTTTTCATAAGTTCGGGCCTTTTTCAAAAGAGTTCCATTTTTATTCATTAAAATTTCATATTGAGCCCAAGTCAACAACTGAAAACCCTTTCGTCAACAAATTATTCCTTTCACACATGTGAGCCCGGTCAACTTGAAGTTGATTAACAAAAGAGGCATTAAGTTGTAAATCATTATTCTATTTTTTAAATTCTTTCATTTGGGAGGACAACAAAAATTTTATTTCACAAGTCTCAGTACTTATTCATAAAGTTTGTTATATTGAGATTCACAAATTGGGTAGTCTTTTTTCACAAATTCTTCCTCTCTAGATTCAAGTTCATTTTGGAGGGAAGAATGACAAATAAAATCAGGCGGACAAACAAGTTCAGTAAACTCACAACCAAGATTACTAATATGATCATCTTCGAAGAAATTAATTATATTTTAGGAAGAACAACCACTATTAAAACCGTGACTGTTACTCATAGGAAAAGCTTCAAATATTTCAAAACCAAGAATCATTTTTATACACACAATAAGATCTTCCTCTAGGTGATTAAACCCTACAAAATTGAGATTTAGCTATGATATCAATTATTAAAATGTATGTGCATAGTTTATGGGACTAAGAAAAAACTGGAGGAAACAACGTCTATGAGAAACTATCCAAATTAAAATTGTTAGTAAAGCTGAGGTAATATTTTGTTTTAATTAAAATTCGGGCTAAAAATAATCCTAACGTCTAAGTGACAAAACGTGATTTACAAAATAATATTTTTGTTAGTATATGATCATTAATCATATAAAAAGGAATCAAAATGTGGAAAATTAAATCATACACTTGAGGAGAGGATTTATACGGGGAAAAATACACAACGGGAAAAAAATCTCGGGCCAAATCGACACCTTGCACTAGTGTAGGTAAATGAATAAAAAAAGAGAAATTACATACAAACTTGAACCTCACCTAGACTCAATAATCCACAAATGAATTTTTTCACCTTTTAGTAACAATATCAAGCACAAATTTCTCTGACCACTCACCATATCATGGGTGTCAGTGTTTTTGATAATATATCATTTGAACCAATCCACAAATCGTATTTTAATGTTTGGAGAAAATTTTATGTTCTAATGGAATGAGTGAGAAGCTACCAATTTATTTCTAACATCCTAGGATGTGATATTAGTAAAGGTTGATGGAAGTGTTTAATGTGTTTGGATAATCAAAATAAGTTCATAAGTATTTTTTAGATATCAATTATTTAAGGTCTCTTGAGAGAAAAGTTGAAATTATTTATTCAGGTTTTGAGAATAAGTAATAAAACTTTAAATAAAAACATAAATATCCCGAAAATATAAAGAATTTTTTTGTTCTCTAAAGATATGAATATGAAAAGCTTGAGACAAAAATTATTAAAAGAACTTGTGGACATAATATCTCTAAGCCTTAGGTGGTGGTTTTACACATAAAAAATTCAAAAATTGAACTAGTCAAAGATGTGGCTTATAAATAAGTTTTTTCAACGTTAGAGGGCAAATATTATAACAAATTTGAGTTAGGTTTTTTGCCAAAAAATTTTCTACCCATAACCAGTAGATCAGCCAAAAATTCACGAATGTGAACGAGTTCACGCACATGACTAGAGATTTTTTCGATTTGTCATTTTGCTTCAGTTTCGCTCCCATGAAGATTCGCTTCGTATCCACGAACATTGGGCAGTTTTTTTTTAATATTTTTCAAACAAAAATCAATTCTTTTATATTCATAATATGACCTTCTATTGTATTTTTATATAGTAAAAGTATATGGCATATGTATGTGGCAAATTTCAATATCAAAAAATCAAACACATCCACAAGTTTAACACATTTTCCAGTTTGAGAACATAGAATTTAGTTATGTTAAACCATGGTTATTTTAAGTCATCTAAGTCTTCTACATTTATTCAAAACTGTCATTCTAAAGGGTATGATCATGAATGACGTCAGGATAAAGTTCGATGAAGTCCGATGAATACATCGTGATGTAAGACCTTATTGGAAGGAAATCAAGGACTATGACTCAAAGTGTGTTTTTGAAACCAGAATAAGAAAATCATATGAGCCGGGGGTACAAAAATATATATTTATACTCTTACAGATTTCACACAACATCTAAAAATAGTAAAGTAATCACATCATTTCAACAGAGAAAATTTTTTAGCAGGGAAATAAACTTTCTAGACAAATTATTCAACTAACATCTGTAATACCCCGTGATTTTTGGACTGATAATTTAATTATTTTTAGCAGAAATAATATTATTTTAATTTGGAGAATAATTAAATTGACATTTGAGGTAATAATTTGGGGATGTTAGAAAGTATTTAGAATGATGATTCTGAGTGTGCGGTTGATCCCGTAAGGGTCGAGACAGTCGAAATGATTGTACTTGGGTCTTATTTGGGTTCTGGAATATCTTTAGGTTCGTTTGACTCGAATTGGAGTAATTGAGTCATTTAAAGTGTGTATTATAATTTAAAGTTTGGTATTTTGGAGATAACGCTTAATAGTCTATAGGAGATGAAAATCTCATTAGAGAGAAAGAGAAGCCCTAGAGAGAGAGAGAAGAGGAAAGGAAGAAGAGAAAGAGGAGAAAAGCTTGGAGATTCCGGCCAATCCGCGATTTCGAAGAAGATTCAACCTCTACAACTTTGAGGCAAGTGATTAAACTTGCTAAATAATTCTTGTTCATCCTTTACTTCATGATTTGTGGATTAAATTATGGATTTTGGGTTTAAAATGTCAAAACCAAGATTTTGAGTTCAATCTTGCATTTGAGGTGTGTATAGGGATTTGAGAATATATAAATGGTTGAGTTGAGTTATATAATGAGTTTTGATGTAAGTTATATATTTGGGTTGAAGATTGATAGCGAGGAATTGATAAAATTTATTTTTGGAATTTTTGGTTTTGAAGAAATATAGCCCATTTCGTAGCTTGCTGAACAAATCGAATCGATTAGACCCTTCCGAATCGATTCGTCCTGTTGCAGAACTTACAGGTCTTTAGGGCCGAATCGATTTTCCCCTTTGTGATACCCCGACTAATTAAATACCGGGTAGCTACTCCTTTATTCAAATTAAAATAAAATGTTAAGTTGGTTCAGTTCATAGCATCACTGTCGAAAAAATTTATTTAAACAATTACAAACCACCTAATATTTTAAAAAGAGAGATGTCAATTTTAATTTACTTAGATTAACATGAAACAAATTAAATTATGAGCTAAAGGTACCACAATCACATCACAGTCTCAATAGAATAATAATGGAATAAAAATGAGTCTGGAGGAACACTCCTCTGAATAATTCAAATACTGAATAAAACCAAATGCAAAGTCTGAATAATTAATTAATTAACTCCAACACTGAAATGAAATTGAGTATGATAAAACTGTCTCTAAAAGAAATGGGGAGACATGCCCTGACAACTGGATAAGTCTGAAAAGGAATCAATATAGAATGTGGAGGCGTCTATCATCCAAGATCCTGTAACTTCCACAACAGCTACATCACGTCACTGAAATGGAACTCCTAAGCTTGGCGTTCCTGTGGCTGAACACCTAAAAGGTTTTTCAAGAAAAATGGATTTGAAAGCAAATGGGTCAGAGCCCGATGTGAAAACAGTTTAAAATAAAGCAAGTGTTAAATTACATTAAACAATCAATATTAAGAACATGCTAATTTCGTTCTCTCACATGAGTTCTCACCTCTCAACTAATGTGCACGCCTAACGTATATTCATAACCCCTCCTAGTTATGCCGCTACTAACTAGTCTATACCACAACCTGTCCTCATATGATAATATAGGGGTTTGTTCAAGACATTCCAATCTAACTTATGTGAATCTACATTTTCATTTCTCAGATTAATTTATATTAGATATTATATGAAATTATGATTTCTAACTTTACTCAAAGTGTCGCAAATATTCACACACATTAACAAGGAGTCTGTTATTATCACCAATATATAAATTCCAACATAATTATACAATTGAGGCAGCCCTAGGCTAAGCTGCGGTGCACACATACCCTGCTATCAAATCCCGATACATCACGTACATAAGGACTACGTATTCGGAATCTCTCATGAATCATTTTTAATAAGCAAAATCACACATATTGGAGGCGAACATAGTTCACATGCCCTATGGTCAGCTGACTTATCAACTCACAAATAAGTCATTCATAACCCTATGTCCTTAAGGTACCAATCTAAATCCCCCCGTAGGCACACAAAGATTATATGGCCCTGTTTCGAAAACCGACCTCCCGTGATAGCAAGTATGGTAGGTATGTTATACAAAAATAAATCCATATACTAAGCATTCACACAACTTAGATAATTTATAATATTATTAAAGGTACATTCTCAATCCCTATACCATTAATCAAATTAGTACATTTTTATACTTTCGGATAGTTATATAATATAGTCCACCGACACATCTCACGTCGTAGTTTCAAATACTTAAAACCTAACTCATAAAGGTTACTAAGTCTCCTATTATTCCCACACTTTAATACAATACTCTTAAGGTCCATATTTCTGCCACTAACCTTATATTATCAACTATATAGATTTAACTCATTTAATCGCAGTCTTTATCAGTAACTCACTCGTCAAACCTTATTAGGTCTAACATAACTCCCAAATATATTTCTAATAATAATTCGGGTCTCATATACATGCCTACTGGTCTTCCTTAAATCTAAAAGCGTTCACAAGGTCCGCACCAATAATTTTCTAAGGTCGAAATTGCTAAAATTCAATAAGGGGAAAATTATCACCATTTTGGGAAGGTCGATCAATCGACCATGGATATCGATCAATCGATGGTGGTCGATCGATCGACCTATGAATGTCGATCGATCGATCGCACCAGATAAGGCTACAGACGGCTTCATTTTTTAGTCCCAGATTTTTCCCAAAACTCCATTACAAGGTATGAAATTCTTAACTAAGGATGTAGGATGATTATACTACCTAAATACAAAATTTTTAATGTTCCAAAACCATTACATCATAACTAATTAACCTTACATGGATCAAATCTTCATAAAAACCCTAGTTTTCTATTTTCTTAGAGAATCATGATATTTCTCTTCTTAAATCCGTTCTTAATTCATCAAGGGTTATATTTTGGTTACTGAATTTCATCCAGAACTAATCTACATGCAATTCCTATCCAAGATTTATAGTTCTACCTCAAGTTTCATGGGTTATTATCATCTTTCAAGACAAAAATAAATTTCTACACTAATATGGAAGATATATTCGCTGAAAACTAATGAAATTAAATCACTTACCTTATGTTTGATGTTCAGAATCGTCGATGGTGTCCAAGGGTTGGTTCTTTCCTCCTTTTCGATCACAATTCCGTCAAGATTTGGTGGTGGTTGTTGGTGGCTAGGGTTTGAAAACCTCTTGCAACTTCTCCTCTAACTCACGTAGCCCACTCTTTATTTTTGGCTGATAATGGCCCTAATGGCCTTCCTAAAAATAATTAAATAAACCCTAAAATTCATGGGTCTTATTTCCTTAAATTTTAACATGAGCAAAATACCCTCTCGGGTTGTCAGTTTGGCCTAAAAGTGCTCCGGGACCCAAACTAAACCCCCACCTAGTATTTTCTGACTATCTCGACCCCTTCGGACACGTTGGCGCACTCAAAATGACCATACAGATGATTAAATTATAATTTAATTTTTAATCTAATTGAATTAATTCCTGACGCGACTGACACGCGCGTCCCAACTTAGTTTCCCAAATTGTCGTATTTATGACTCCCGACAATTTTAATACTATCAATAATCATATATAACCATATATACTCAGTAATACTCAATATTATCATCATAATAAAATACTAACTCACGTCTCGCGAGTATTTAAATCCGGATTAATTCCCAATTAATTCTCATTTAATTTAATTAATCCCATTAAATAAAATCAGTAAAATTATGGGGTATTACATACTTCCCCCTTAATAACATAATTTCGTCCTGAAATTCAAAAAATAAAGTATACCTGGCAAGAATAACTCTGGATAACGCTGTGACACCCCGCCTAATTAAATACCGGGCGATCACTCCTTTATTAAATTAAATCAAGGTGAACAGTTGGTTCATTCTCAGCATCACTGTCGATAAAAATAAATTTTCCAATTTAACACCCTAAATAATTAAGCTAAGTGTCAAAACCATTTTCATACATAACTTTCCAAATTTTATTTAAAGAAAAAGATTTATTTATTTATTAACAACATTCAATAAGTAAGAATCACACCACAATAAATTCTGCAACATAAACCAATTAATAGAATACATTTGTCAATCGAATGTCAGCATACGAAATCTAAAATCACATAACTAAACTGAATAAATCCATAGTAACAATACTGGAAATAACTGAAATACAAATGTTCCAATAACAATGAAATAATGGAAAGGGCGACACATGCCCAATAAATGAGAATGCTAGAAGTGGAGTCAATAAAGGAAGCCGTCTACGCAAGTGACCTGCAACTCCCACGTAAGCTGCAACACGTTCCTTTCAAGGGATCCTAAGCAAGACGCCCCTGTGGATGGGCACCTGAAATATATACATATATATACAAGAGAGAGAGAGAGGAAGAAAAAGAAACGGGTCAGAGCCCGAAAGTGTGTTTGATTTAAAATACGTTTAGCAAGTATTTAAATTGATACAGGCCAATGCAACAACATATTAGGCCGACACTCTCTTGAGAAAATCTCACCTCTCTTCTAATGTGCACACCTATCGCACTAACCTTCCCAACGGTTTAACTTATCTTAGATTACTCGTAAGATTTACAATTCAACGATTCCATTTTTGAAAAGGATGTTCCAATTAGTAACCAAAGTTCTCCATTTTAACTTTATAAAATCAATAGAGTTTTCCAGTGACATATTATACTTTCTCAAAACAAGTAGTTATAATTTGAGTCAACAACCATGTCCAACTTATCAAATCACAGTAGGCAGTTTCAAATTTTCAAATCTCATATATATATTAACTACTCGTATAATATATATAAATAACAGCACTCCACATAAAACTATGGTGCGTGCATACTCTACTATCCAAAGCCCCATATCACTCATATTAAGGGGAATACATTCGGAATCACTCTCGAATTGTATTAACAGACATACACAAACAATATTGAGGCGAAGTACAGATTCCAAGTCTCTAAGAGGGTGGCACATGCCTGCGTCTCTTAGGACCGTCTGAACTATCACATCGATAGACTGTACCAAGGATATCTATCTTCTAGGGTACAAGTCAATATCCCCCATAAAGGTCCCATCGAGATAAGACTGTCCCAGCGCGGAAACCTCAGGGATAGCAAGTAGCGTGGGCATGATTTTCACATGTATATAATATATGTACACACAATCATATAAATACACCACTTTATCATATTAATATAGGTTCCTCTCATCACCCATTATCACAACATTTATCCTTAATTTCACATTATAAATATTACGTATAAGGTTTCATCTCTAACCTTAACTCGAAGGGTTTTCTCCCTTATTACGTGACACTCGTGGACTTTATCCTTCCAAGTACAAAATTCAGTAGGTATACCTCTATTCACTATCGTAACTATTCGCCGTAATCTCTCACTTGGAATACGTAGTTTCATCGTTTATTATAAAATTATCCCAAAAGCAAAATTCTCGTCTCATAATAAAGTTCCCAACACTTATTCATATGTTCTACTGGTCTTTCCTATCTCCCAAAACATTTTATGAAGAACACCCAAGAATTATTTCACGATAAATTTAATTTAACTAATTAAACAAGGGAAATAGGAGTCTTCCAGGAGGGGTCGATCGATCGAGGTCTGGGCTCGATCGATCGAACCTTCGATCGATCGAAGCTCTAGGCTCGATCGATCGATCAAGCAGGTATTTCGATTCCTACAGAATTGCAGTTACGGGTTCTACCAATTTTCTTCATCCAAAACCATGTTTTTCCATTCTAAACGTCCCAAAAATCCTACTACTAACATTATATCAATATACCAGATGTTTTCAACGTAAAGCATGTGTATATCTAACATTAAACATGGATAATTAACCCAAAATCTCATCTAATCATCAAGAACCCTAGAGTTTTTCTTAATCATGGTTCTAATCTGTTTTTACCAGAATTTCCTTCTAATATATCATCAAAATTTCGTGGGTTATATTCCTCTACATGGCAAGGATTCCAGAATTTTCATATAAATCCATACTAGATGCATTTTCCTAACACAAATTGGGTTTTCTTCCATATTTTTCATCTCTAATCATTCCTAAACTAATATGAAGATTGCACTAACGAAAATACGCAAGATAAATACTTGCCTAGGATTTTCGACGTTATGATTCGCAGATGATTTTGGTGTGGTTGCATAGCCCGTTGCGCGATCTACGCGGTGGTGGTGGTTGTGGTGTAAACGGATGACTTATGGGGCCTTGGATTGCCTTGGAGCTTTCTCCTTCCCTCTCCTATGGCCGTCACTTGTGTTTTTGTTTTCTAACCCTAGCTGACTAACCTAAATGGCTGATATAGGTTGCTGAATTTCGTGGGTTTAATTACCCAAATAGGTGAAATGACTAAATTGCCCTCCCGGGGTACCAATTAGGCCTAAAAACGCCCCGAGACCCAAACTAAACCCCCGGGTACACTTTTCTGACTATCTCGACCCTTCCGGACACGTTGGC
Source organism: Sambucus nigra (assembly GCA_949130495.1). Taxonomy (NCBI): domain Eukaryota; kingdom Viridiplantae; phylum Streptophyta; class Magnoliopsida; order Dipsacales; family Adoxaceae; genus Sambucus; species Sambucus nigra. The sequence continues at coordinate 158,236,590 of OX422213.1, forward strand.
GCACTCAAAATGACCATACGAACAACTTATAAAATATTCACTTTTTATTTAACAAAATTAGTCCCGACGTGACACGGGCACGTCCCGACTTAAATTTCCGAAATTGTCATTTAATTCACTCATGACATTCAATATAACCAATATAATATATTACTTTGCTCATTAGTAATATTCAACCAATTTCCCATAATTACTAACTCTCATCACGTTAATAATTATAACATAATTAATTTCCGGATTTTTATTAAATAGTTCACTCACATTAAATTTTATAAATCCCCAAATTAATATAGCATAAAAATACGGGGTATTACAAACTTCCCCCCTAATAACGGAATTTCGTCCCGAAATTCGGAAAATAAGGCATACCTGGTAAAAATAACTCTGGATATCTTTCGCGCATATCTGTCTCGCGCTCCCAAGTGGATTCCTCCACATTATGATGCTCCCACTGGACCCGCACAAGTGGGACTATCTTCGACCTCAATCTCCTCTCACTATAGTCTAGGATAGCCACCGGTTTCTCCTCGTAAGAGCTATCAGGTTGCAAGTCGATCTCATCTATCGCAATGTGAGTATGGGCCATATCATCCCGAAGATATCGTCTTAACGACGAGATGTGGAATACATCGCGGATGCGATGTAAATGTTCTGGCAGTCCCAACCTGTATGCAACCGGCCCAATCCTCTAGATGATGGGAAATGGTCCCACATACCTCGGAACCAACTTACCCTTCTTCCCGAACCTCATCACTCCCTTCATAGGAGATACACGCAATAACACTTGGTCCCCCACACTAAACTCCCGGAAGAACCGTTTCGCATCGACGTAGCTCTTTTGCCTGTCCTGGGCTACCCGAATGCGACTCCTGATCATCTCAATCCTCGCAGAGGTCTCCTGAATCACCTCTGGTCCTAGCAACTTGTTATCCCCCACTTAGAGCCAACAAGTTGGGGAACGACAAGGCCTGCTGTACAAAGCCTCAAATGGAGCCATACCAATCGTAAACCGATAAAAGTTATTATAAGCAAACTCTACCAGTGGAAGATGTGGCTCCCAACCTCCTCCAAAATTGAGAACACACATGCGTAGCATATCCTCTAACATCTGATTAGTACGCTCTGTCTGTCCATATGTCTGTGGGTGGTAAGCTGAACTCAACCTCAACTCAGTACCCATAGCTTCCTGAAAGCTTTCCTAAAAATGTGACACGAAAATCTTGTCCCTATCTGACACAATATTTAGGGGCACCCCGTGTAATCTGACAATCTCCGCGATGAACAACTGAGCATACTGACTCGTGGTATAATCTGTCCGCACCGGCAGAAAATGAGCCACCTTGGTCAAACGGTCTACAATCACCCAGATAGAATTGTGGCCCCGCTGTGATGTAGGCAACCCTGTAATAAAATCCATGGAAATACTCTCCCACTTCCACGCGGGTACTTCCAATGGCTGAAGCAATCCTGACGGTTTCTGGTGGTCCACCTTCACCAGTTGGCAGGTAGAACACTTGGACACGAACTCGGCGATGTCCTTCTTCATTCCACTCCACCAGTATTGTCGCCTCATATCCTGGTACATCTTATCGCCTCCCAGTTGTACTACAAATCGGGACCCATGAGAATGAGTCATCACCGCATGACGTAATTCTGCTCCTTCTGGAACCACCAATCTCCCATTAAACCTCAAACCCCCATCAGAACTAACAGAATAAGACTCAGCACCCTCGGCTAAAAGTCGTACAATCTGCTCCTGGAAAAACGGGTCTGTGGTCTGTGCCTATATCACCCTCGTAATAATCTCGAGTGTGACTGACATCACGGATATGAAAGAACGTGCTACTGCGTCCTGGTGACCCAACTCCTTCCACTTTACTTTCCAGACATCCGCTACCTCGTCTACCGGTCTACGACTCAACACATCAGTAACTACGTTGGCCTTTCCCGGATGATACTGTATATCGAACTGGTAGTCCTTCACAAACTCTAGCCATCTGCACTGACGCATATTCAGCTCTCGCTGAGTGAATAGGTACTGCGATGACTTGTGGTCTGTGAACAAACGGAATTTATCACCCAATAAGTAGTGCCTCCATATCCTCAATGCAAAGACGATCGCTGCTAACTCCAGGTCGTGGGTGGGGTAATTCTTCTCATGCGGCTTAAGCTTGCGGGAAGCAAAAGCTATAGCCTTCTCCTCCTGCTGGAGTACTCCTCCAAGTCCCCGTAAAGACACATCAGTGTGAACCAGGTACTCCACACCCGGTTTCGGTAAAGCAAGGACTGGCGCTGAAGTAAGCTTGTCTTTCAGCTCGTCGAAAGCCAATTAACAAGCGTCATCCCAAACATATGGTACCCCTTTGCGAGTCAGATTGGTCAATGGACCCGCTATTTTGGAGAATCCCCGAATGAATCTCCTGTAGTATCCGGCTAATCCCAAGACACTACATACTTCCATCGGTGTCGTGGGCTTTCCCCACTCCCTCACCACCGATACTTTACTCGGGTCAACTGCTATCCCCTGCTCAGAAATAACATGGCCCAAGAACTGTACTTCTCGCAACCAGAATCCACACTTCTCATACTTAGCATACAACTGATGCTCTCGTAGAGTCTTAAGAACCTGCCTCAAGTGCTCGGCATGCTCCTCCTCGGAGTGTGAATATATTAAGATGTCATCTATGAAGACGATGACAAACTGATCCAATAACTCTCTGAATGCTCGATTCATTAAGTCCATGAAAATGACTGGAGCATTTGTGAGTCCGAACGACATCACCGTAAACTCATAGGACCCATATCTCGTTAAGAAAGCAGTCTTCAAAACATCCTGCTCCCTAATACGTAGCTGATGGTACCCCGACCTCAGATCTATCTTGGAAAAGAAAGTTGCTCCTCTCAGCTGGTCGAACAGATCATCGAATTCAAGGCAACGGATACTTATTCCGTATCGTGACCTTGTTCAGTTCCCTGTAGTCCACACACAATCTTAGTGAACCATCTCTCTTCTTCACAAACAAAACTGGAGCGCCCCAAGGTGAGGTACTCCTACGAATGAAGCCCTGACATAACAGCTGCTCTATCTGATCTCGTAGCTCTCGCATCTCTGCCGGAGCCATACGATACAGTGCGCGTTCTATAGGTCTCGTATCTGGCAATAAATCTATGACAAAGTCTATCTCACGACTGGGGGGTAGGCCTGGTATCTCCTGAAACACATCGAAATACTACCTAACAACTGGGATCGAATCCAAGGGAATCACAACCTCCTTAGAGGTATCCTCCCCTATGTAATACAAATGAGCGGTCGAACCTCCCTCTGGGCGAGGCATCGCCACTACAAACATCTCTTTCCCCGGAATGGCAAAAACAATGCTCCCACCGAAGCAATCATCATGGCTCTATAAGCTACGAGCCAATCCATACCAATAATCACATCATGCTGGTGCATGTCTAAGACTAACATGTCTGTAGGTAATACCAAGCTACCAATCTCTACCCCCACTCCCCGACATATAAAGAAAATAAGTGACCCACTCCCCAGTGGTGAGTCCACACACGTCACTGTGCTCTCTGTTGTGGCTAACAACCCTAAGGCCTTCGCAAAATGCGTAGCTATAAAACAATGCGTTGCTCTCGTATTAAACAAAACCCGACCCATAGTACCATGGATAGGAAACATACCCTCAATCGCGGGTGGTGCCTGTGGAGCTGCTGCCTGGTGGACGTTATAGACACGTCCATACTGTAATTGCCCCTGCTGCACTGGAGCTGCTGGAATGGCTGGTAGGGCTGGCACCTGGGCTGGAGCTAGGAGGGCAGGTGGAAAAAGTGGTATCTGCGGCTCTTTACGACCTCCCTGCTGCTGTGGGGCCCTATCGCCCTCTGGGCAATCCTGATGCCTATGGCCATGTTTACCGCACCCAAAACATCATCCTTTGAAGTTACCTCCTCTCTGACCCTGTTGTCCACGACCCTGTTGGCCGTTACCTCCACGCCACTGGCCCTGTAGGCCCTGATGTGCACGCTGTTGGCCCTGCTTCTGTCCCTGCGGTCGGTGCTAGCCCTGCTGATTAGGCTGGCCCTGATGGCCCTGCCTGAAACCCCGAATCCCTGCCTAGAATCACCTGAATGGAATCGCTTAGCAGGTTCCCCCTGATGGGAACTCTGCTCGTGCTGACGAGTCTGTCCATGAGATGGTGCCCCACTGGCACTATTACCCCCGACCCTGCCCTGCTGGCTGGGCTCTCCTGCTCTCTTTCTTCCTTGCAGATGGAAGCGATGATCCTGGCAATTTAGTACCGCGGCATTGAGTACATCAGTGAACGTACTCAGGGATAGATTCCCAATAAGGTGCTGACGAATCCTCCAAGCTAACCCGTCGACAAACAGCACAATCTTCTTGCTCTCAGTTGGTGCCTCATCTATCACAATGGTGAGAAGTCTCGTGAACTCCTCCTCATACTCCGCTACGGTAAGATTCTCCTGCTTCAGATTCAGTAATCTCCGCCTCATCTCAGTCTGTACTGCGGGTGGAAAATACTTGTGGTCAAACCGCTCCGAGAACAACTGAATAGGGATCGTGTCCCTCTCCTCCAAAGTGGTAGTGGACTCCCACCACTGTAATGCGGCTCCCACCAGCTTAAAGGAAGCCAATAAATGCTTTTGCATGACAATGCACTCATACATACGGAGGTGCCGCTAGATGTCTTTCTTCCATTGGCTAACTGTGACAATATCGGAGCTACCAGAGAACTTAGGGGAATGCGCTTTCTGAAAAGCATCTCGAACCCTCTCCCATACAGATGGAAGCTGTGCTGGTACTGGCGCCACTGCCTGAACCTGGGGTGGAGCCTGCTGAACCACCGCTAGTGCGGCATTCACTGCCTGAGCAACAATGGCGGCTACTTCATTTGCATTCATTGAGCCTGGTGCTGGAGCTGCTGGCTGCTCGGCTTGGGCACGCCTATCTTTCGGAGCACGTCTCGGAGGCATCTGAAACGTGAACAAGTTTATTAGTCTACAGTTATTATCAAATCTCAAATAGCTGAAGAGTTAAACGTAAAAGCAAGAATACAACAATCCTAAAAATAGGGCTCTATAGCAATAACGTTAAGCTAAAAGCAAAATAAGTCGTACAGATCCTATGGACACTAGAACCTGATGCTCTGATACCACCTGTGACACCCCACCTAATTAAATACCGGACGATCACTCCCTTATTAAATTAAATCAAGGTGAACAGTTGGTTCATTCTCAGCATCACTGTCGATAAAAATAAATTTTCCAATTTAACACCCTAAATAATTAAGCTAAGTGTCAAAACCATTTTCATACATAACTTTCCAAATTTTATTTAAAGAAAAAGATTTATTTATTTATTAACAACATTCAATAAGTAAGAATCACACTACATTAAATTCTGCAACATAAACCAATTAATAGAATACATTCGTCAATTGAATGTCAGCATACGAAATCTAAAATCACATAACTAAACTGAATAAATCCATAGTAACAATACTGGAAATAACTGAAATACAAATGTCCCAATAACAATGAAATAATGGAAAGGGTGACACATGCCCAATAAATGAGAATGCTAGAAGTGGAGTCAATAAAGGAAGCCGTCTACGCAAGTGACCTGCAACTCCCACGTAAGCTGCAGCACGTTCCTTTCAAGGGATCCTAAGCAAGACGCCCATGTGGCTGGGCACCTGAAATATATACATATATATACAAGAGAGAGAGAGAAAAAGAAATGAGTTAGAGCCCGAAAGTGTGTTTGATTTAAAATACGTTTAGCAAGTATTTAAATTGATACAGGCCAATGCAACAACATATTAGGGCGACACTCTCTTGAGAAAATCTCACCTCTCTTCTAATGTGCACACCTATCACACTAACCTTCCCAACGGTTTAACTTATCTTAGATTACTCGTAAGATTTACAATTCAACGATTCCATTTTTGAAAAGGATGTTCCAATTAGTAACCAAAGTTCTCCATTTTAACTTTATAAAATCAATAGAGTTTTCCAGTGACATATTATACTTTCTCAAAACAAGTAGTTATAATTTGAGTCAACAACCATGTCCTACTTATCAAATCACAGTAGGCAGTTTCAAATTTTCAAATCTCATATATATATTAACTACTCGTATAATATATATAAATAATAGCACCCCACATAAAACTATGGTGCGTGCATACTCTACTATCCAAAGCCCCATATCACTCATATTAAGGGGAACACATTCGGAATCACTCTCGAATTGTATTAACAGATATACACAAACAATATTGAGGCGAAGTATAGATTCCAAGTCTCTAAGAGGGTGGCACATGCCTGCGTCTCTTAGGACAGTCTGAACTATCACATCGATAGCCTGTACCAAGGATATCTATCTTCTAGGGTATAAGTCAATATCCCCCATAAAGGTCCCATCGAGATAAGACTGTCCCAGCGCAGAAACCTCAGGGATAGCAAGTAGCGTGGGCATGATTTTAACATGTATATAATATATGTAAACACAATCATATAAATACACCACTTTATCATATTAATATAGGTTCCTCTCGTCACCCATTATCACAACATTTATCCTTAATTTCACATTATTAGTATTACGTATAAGGTTTCATCTCTAACCTTAACTCAAAGGGTTTTCTCCCTTATTACGTGACACTCATGGACTTTATCCTTCCAAGTACAAAATTCGGTAGGTATACCTCTATTCACTATCGTAACTATTCTCCGTAATCTCTCACTTGGAATACGTAGTTTCATCGTTTATTATAAAATTATCCCAAAAGCAAAATTCTCGTCTCATAATAAAGTTCCCAACACTTATTCATATGTTCTACTGGTCTTTCCTATCTCCCAAAACATTTTATGAAGAACACCCAAGAATTATTTCACGATAAATTTAATTTAACTAATTAAACAAGGGAAATAGGAGTCTGCCAGGAGGGGTCGATCGATCGAGGTCTGGGCTCGATCAATCGAACCTTCGATCGATCGATCAAGCAGGTATTTCGATTCCTGCAGAATTGCAGTTACGGGTTCTACCAGTTTTCTTCATCCAAAACCATGTTTTTCCATTCTAAACGTCCCAAAAATCCTACTACTAACATTATATCAATATACAAGATGTTTTCAACTTAAAGCATGTGTATATCTAACATTAAACATGGATAATTAACCCAAAATCTCATCTAATCATCAAGAACCCTAGAGTTTTTCTTAATCATGGTTCTAATCTGTTTTTACCAGAATTTCCTTCTAATATATCATCAAAATTTCGTGGGTTATATTCCTCTACATGGCAAGGATTCCAGGATTTTCATATAAATCCATACTACATGCATTTTCGTAACACAAATTGGGCTTTCTTCCATATTTTTCATCTCTAATCATTCCTAAACTAATATGAAGATTGTACTAAAGAAAATAACACGATAAATACTTGCCTGGGATTTTTGACGTTCTGATTCGCAGATGATTTTGGTGTGGTTACGTAGCCCGTTGCGCGATCTACGCGGTGGTGGTGGTGGTGGTTGTGGTGCAAACGGATGACTTTTGGGGCTTTGGATTGCCTTGGAGCTTTCTCCTTCCCTCTCCTATGGCCGTCACTTGTGTTTTTGTTTTCTAACCCTAGCTGACTAACCTAAATGGCTGATATAGGTTGCTGAATTTCGTGGGTTTAATTACCCAAAAAGGTGAAATGACAAAATTGCCCTCCCGGGGTACCAATTAGGCCTAAAAACGCCCTGAGACCCAAACTAAACCCCCGGGTACACTTTTCTGACTATCTCGACCCTTCCGGGCGCGTTGGCTCACTCAAAACGACCATACGAACAACTTATAAAATATTCACTTTTTATTTAACAAAATTAGTCCCGACGTGACACGGGCACGTCCCGACTTAAATTTCTGAAATTGTCATTTAATTCACTCATGACATTCAATATAACCAATATAATATATTACTTTTCTCATTAGTAATATTCAACCAATTTCCCATAATTACTAACTCTCGTCATGTTAATAATTATAACATAATTAATTTCCGGATTTTTATTAAATAGTTCACTCACATTAAATTTAATAAATCCCCAAATTAATATAGCATTAATATAGCATAAAAATATGGGGTATTATCGTATCTCATCCTCGCGCTCCCAGGTGGACTCCTCGGCATTATGGTGCCTCCACTGAACACGTACTAACGGTACTATCTTTGACCTCAGTTTCCTCTCTCTGTGGTCCAGAATAGCAATCGGCCCCTCCTCATAGGAACTATCAGGCTGTAGATCGATGTCCTTTAAAGCAATGTGGGTATAGGCCAAATCATCCCTAAGATATCTCCTTAGCGAGGAAATATGAAACACGTCATGGATCCTATGCAGGTGTTCTGGTAATCCAAGTCTGTAAGCAACTGACACAATTGTCTCAATGATAGGAAATGGCCCCACGAATCTAGGTGACAATTTCCCTTTCTTCCCGAAATGCATAATCCCCTTTATCGGAGATACTCTGAGTAGCACCTAGTCCCCCACCTTAAATTCTTTGAAGAATCTCTTGGCATCAGCATAACTCTTCTATCGGTCCTGAGCTACCCGAATACGGCTCCGTATCATATCTATCCTCACCGAAGTATCCTGAATCACCCCCTGCCCAAGGAGTTTGTTATCCCCCACCTCTAGCCAACATGCTGGGAACGACAAGGTCTACCGTATAATGCCTCGAATGGAGCCGTGCCAATAGGGAACTGGTAGGAGTTATTATAGGCAAACTCCACCTGTGGAAGATACTGCTCCCAACCACCTCCAAAGTCTAGGATGCACATCCGCAACATTTCTTCTAACATATGATTCGTCCGCTCGGTCTGCCCATATGTCTGTGGGTGATATGTTGTACTCAGCCGCAACTCCGTACCCATGGACTCTTGGAAACTCTTCCAAAATTGTGAAACAAATATCTTGTCTCTGTCAGACACGATATTGAGAGGTACCCCATGGAGTCTTACTATCTCTGCTATGAAAATCTGGGCATACTGTCCCGTAATTAGTCTTTCCGGGCTGGCAGAAAATGTGCAACTTTGGTCAACCGATCCACGATTACCCATATGGAGTTGTGACCCCTCTGCGATGTCGGTAATCCCGTGATGAAGTCCATGGAAATTCTTTCCCATTTCCATATGGGAACCTCTAATCACTGTAGAAGTCATGTCGGTCTCTGACGGTCCACCTTTACCAGATGACAAGTGGCACATTTAGAAACGAACTCGGCAATATCTCTCTTTATCTCGCTCCACCAGTACTGTCGGCTCATATCCTGGTACATCTTATCCCCACCAGGATGTACAGCGAACCGCAAACCGTGCCACTCTGACATTACCTTGTGTCGCAAGTCTTCCCCCTTCGAAACGACCAGTCTATCATTGAAGTGTAAGCCCCCGTCTGAACTAACGATATAGGACTCGACTCCCTCTGCTAGTAATCGCATTATCTTCTCTTGACAGAACGAGTCTTTTGCCTGGGCCTGTATCACTCTCATAATAATTTGGGGCGTAACGATCATTATAGACATGAATGATCGGGCCACTGCGTCCTTGTGTCCCAACTTCTTCCACTTTGCTTTCCACACTTTGACCACCTCGCCCACCGGCCTATGATTCAACACATCTGCTACCACGTTAGCCATTCCTGGGTGGTATTGGATATCGAACTGATAATCCTTCACGAATTCAAGCCACCTACGCTGATGCATATTTAGTTACTTCTGGGTAGAGAGGTACTATAGGGACTTGTGGTCTATGAATAAATGGAATTTCTCCCCCAGGAGATAATGTCTCCAAATTCGAAGAGCAAATACGACTGCTGCTAACTCCAAGTCATGGGTGGGGTAATTCTTCTTGTGAGGCTTAAGCTTACGGGAAGCATACGCTATAGCCTGACTCTCCTGTTATAGTACACCCCCCCCCCAAGTCCTAGTAAGGACGCATCGGTGTAGACTAAATACTCAACTCCCGGTCTAGGCAATGCTAACACTGGTGCTGAGGTCAACTTGTCCTTCAACTCGTCGAATGCCAACTGACAGACATCGCTCTAGATAAATGGCACACTCTTCCGAGTCAGATGTGTCAAAGGACCCGCTAACTTAGAGAACCCCCGAATAAACCTCCTGAAGTATCCTGCTAGGCCCAAGAAACTATGTATCTCAGTCGGTGTCATGGGTTGTCCCCACTCCCTCACCGCTGATACCTTCCCCGGATCAATAGATTTCCCCCCGTCTGAAATGATATGCCTCAAAAACTGAACCTCCTTCAGCCAAAATCCACACTTCTAGTATTTAGCATATAACTCGTTCTGACGCGCATATGCAAAACCTGCCTCAAGTGCTCAGCATGCTCCTCCTCTGTCTGGGAGTAAACCAGAATTTCATCAACAAAGACGATGACGAACTGGTCTAGGAAATCTCTGAAACCCCTATTCATTAATCCCATAAACACGGCTGGGGCATTGGTTAGGCCAAAAGGTATAACCCTGAACTCGTAAGAACCATATCTCGTCAAGCAGGCAGTCTTTGAGACATCCTGCTCCCTGATTTGTAACTGATGGTATCCTGATCTCAAGTCAATCCTTGGGAAGAAGGAAGCTCCTCTCAACTGGTCGAATAAGTTATCGATCTAGACAACGGATATTTATTTCGTATTGTGACTTTATCCAACTCTCGGTAATCACCACACAACCGTAAATGTCTATCCCTTTTCTCCTTACAAACAACACGGGGGCACCCTAAGGCGAGAGGCTCCTCCAGATGGAGATATGACCCAAACGCTGCCCAGTCTAGACTTATAACTCCGAAGGTTTGATAGGGTTAGTCTCATTCAACCAAATAATTGTAGCTATAATCCTCCTTGTCGCTTAGGTTCACTCAAGAGGTAAGACATTCGACAGCACTTAAGTTATCATTTTCTTTGAGAATGACAACTAGGTTACTAATCCGTGTACTAAAGGCCAATTATTCTCATCTCTCGACGTTCACTAGGTTTCATGCGTGGGATGTCTCACAAAGAGAAATCCAAACAAGGAACCCCCCGATACACTACTAACTAGCATTGTTGGATAATGAGATTTGGGGCCTTCGGTATCTGACTTTTGTCCCTTATCATTACTTGTTGCTAAGAAGTTAACTTACCTCCTCTCATGACACGTGAGGCTACACTCACCACATTCTTCCTATTATCTTGGCGTTAGACTCTAATATAATTACGGGATAATCCCCATGCTCAGAAACATTTTAACAAACCTTGAATTTCCTTAATAGACATCCCTACTCACCGAAATTAAATATAACCAGACGACATCTTTACGAAGTCTTTATATGCCACCATAAGAAAATATATGAATATATATATGGCCTTGCCTCTACTCAAGTGACACTTAGTACAATTTCTAATGAACTCCATAATATCACTATAATGGTCTATTAACACTCAAACCATTGTAGCTAATTCAAAACACAATAGGATAAGAATGCATTTTACACTCACGTTTCTCAAGGCATAGGAATAAACTGTAACACATTTAAGTTATTCGAGATTTCCCTCTTTATGTTAAAGGATATAATTAATAATGAAGTATCGTACTTCCATTCGCGTGTGGTAGTTGCGGTATCAAGGGTATAACCACAGATCGGGCATTATAGACACATCCATACTGTACTCCTTGATGTTGTTGGGGCGCCTGCGATGTTGGGGTAACTATCCAGGCTTCCTTATGTTGGGCATCCTACCATGGCACTGTATCTGTTTGCGGGCAGTCCCTCCACCTGTGACCCTGCTGTTCGCACTTATGACACTGACCCCGAAACCCTTCCCTTTTTATGTCTTGTTGTACTAGCCGATTGGGACGACGTTTGCCACCAGCCGAATCTGGGCAGGCCAGACGTGTATGGCCATTTCGTCCACATTTAAAACACCTCTTGGCAGTATCCCTCTTCCCTTGGCTTTCTTGGCTCTGGCAGGTTAGACTCTTCCAGCCATTTCTATTTCCCTTATGTCCTTGACAACTCTGAGGCACTTGTTGTTGTGGCGGTGTTTTCCCTTTGTTGCTAACTTTAGCAAAGTCACATTAGTCAACTTGTCTCATTCTTTTGCCGCCTGCAAGCAGCACACTGCTACTTTGGTACTGCAATATTGTGATAGTCACTGCTTGTGCCATGATATTCATTATCTCATTGATTTTCGTTCTTTCTTGGTGTACCTGAGGTACTCGTTGCTCTTGACCCACACTTGTTCTCTCAGTAGTGTTGGTTGTCCAATGACCATACATAACATTATAGCAGAAGAACGTAGTCTACAAAATGTAATCAAGGATTACAACAGTACTAATAATAGGGCTCTATATCAAAAGACGCTACGCAAAAAAATAACAAGTCGTACGGATCCTAAGGATGCTAGAACCTGATGCTCTGATACCACCTGTGATACCCCGACTAATTAAATACGGGTAGCTAATCCTTTATTCAAATTAAAACAAAATGTCAAGTTGGTTCAGTTCATAGTATCACTGTCAAAAACATTTATTTAAACAATTACTAACCACCTAATATTATAAAAAGTGAGATGCCAATTTTAATTTACTTAGATTAACATGCAACAAAATAAATTATGAGCTAAAGGTAACACAATCATATCACAGTCACAATAGAATATTAATGGAATAAAAATGAGTCTGGAGGAACACTCCTCTTAATAATCCAAATACTAAATAAAACCAAATACAAAGTCTGAAAAATTAATTAATTAACTCCAACACTGAAATGAAACTGAGTATGATAAAACTGTCTCTAAAAGAAATGGGGCGACATGCCCTGACAACTGGATAAGTCTGAAATGGAATCAATATAGAATGTGGAAGCGTCTATCATCCAAGATCCTGTTACTTCCACAGCAGCTACAACACGTCACCGAAATGGATCTCCTAAGCTTAGCGTCCCTGTGGCTGGACACCTAAAAGGTTTTTCAAGAAAAATGGATTTGAAAGCAAACGGGTCAGAGCCCGATGTGAAAACAGTTTAAAATATAGCAGTGTTAAATTACATTAAACAATGAATATTAAGTACATGTTAGTTTCTTTCTCTCACATGAAATCTCACCTCTCAAATAATGTGCACGCCTAACGTATATTCATAACCCCTCCTAGTTATGCCGCTACTAACTAGTCTATACCACAACCTGTCCTCATATGATAATATAGGGGTTTGTTCAAGAAATTCCAATCTAACTTATGTGAATCTACCTTTTCATTTCTCAGATTAATTTATATTAAATCTTATATGAAATTATCATTTCTAACTTTACTCAAAGTGTCGCAAATAGTCACACACATTAACAAGGAGTCTGTTATTATCACCAATATATAAATTCCAACATAATTATACAATTGGGCCACCACTAGGCTAAGCTGTGGTGCACACATACCCTGCTATCGAATACCGGCACCTCACGTGCATAAGGACTACGTATTCTGAATCTCTCAGGAATCGTTTTAAATAAGAAAAATCACACATATTGGAGGCGAACATAGTTCAATTACCCATGGGTCAAGCACATACCTATGCTCCCATGGTCAGCTGACTTATCAAATCACAAATAAGTCATTCACAGCCCTATGTCCTTAAGGTACCAATCTAAATCCCCCCGTAGGCACACAAAGATTATATGGCCCTGTTTCGAAAGTCGACCTCCCGTGATAGCAAGTATGATTGGTATGTCATACATAAATAAATCCATATACTAAGCACTCACACAACTTAGATAATTTATAATATTATTAAAGGTACATTCTCAATCCCTATACCATTAATCAAATTAGTAAATTTTTATACTTCTGGATAGTTATATAATATAGTCCGCCGACACATCCAGTGCCGTAGTTTCAAATACTTAAAACCTAACTCATAAAGGTAACTAAGTCTCCTATTATTCCCACACTTTAATCCAATACTCTTAAGGTCCATATTTCTGCCACTAACCTTATATTATCAACTATATATATTTTACTCATTTAATCGCAGTCTTTATTAGTACCTCACTCGTCGAACCTTATTAGGTCTAACATAACTCTCAAATATATTTCTAATAATAATTCGGGTTTCATATAGATGCCTACTTGTCTTCCTTAAATCTAAAAGTGTTCACATGGTCACCACCAATAATTTTCTAGGGTCGAAATTGCTAAAATTCAAAAAGGGGAAAAATATAACCATTTCTGGGAAGGTCGATCGATCGACCTTGGATATCGATCAATCGATGGTGGTCGATCGATCGACCTATGAATGTCGATCCATCGATTGCACCAGATAAGGCTACGGACTGCTTCATTTTTCAGTCCCAGATTTGTCCCAAAACTCCATTACAAGGTATGAAATTCTCAACTAAGGATGTAGGATCATTACACTACCTAAATACAATATTTTTAACGTTCCAAAACCATTACATCATCAACAATTAACCTTACATGAATCAAATCTTCATAAAAACCCTAGTTTTCTAATTTCTTCAAGAATCGTGATATTTCTCTTCTTAAATCCATTCTTAATTCATCAAGGGTTATATTTTGGTTACTGAATTTTGTCCAGAACTAATCTACATGCAATTCCTATCCAAGATTTATAGCTCTACCTCAAATTTCATGGGTTTTTATCATCTTTCAAGACAAAAATTAATTTTTACACTAACATGGAAGATATATTTGTTGAAAACTAATGAAATTAAATCACATGCCTTAAGTTTGATGCTCAGAATCGTTGATAGTGTCCGAGGGTTGGATCTTTCCTTCTTTACGGTCACAAATTCGTCAAGATTTGGTGGTAGTTGGTGGTGGCTTGGGTTTGGAAACCTCCTGCAACTTCTCCTCTAAATCACGCAGCCCACTCTTTGTTTTTGGCTAATAATGGCCCTAATGGCGTTCCCAATAATAATTAAATAAACCCTAAAATTCGTGGGTCTTATTTCCTTAAATTTTAAAATGACCAAAATACCCTCCCGGGTTGTCAGTTTGGCCTAAAAGTGCCCCGGGACCCAAACTAAACCCCCGACTAGTGTTTTCTGACTATCTCGACCCCTCTGGACATGTTGGCGCACTCAAAATGACCATACCGATGATTAAATTATAATTTACTTTTTAATCTAATTAAATTAATTCTGACGCGACTGACACGCACATCCCAACTTAATTTCCCAAATTGTCGTATTTATGACTCGCGATAATTTTAATATTATCAATAATCATATATTACCATATATACTCAGTAATACTCAATATTATCATCATAATCAAATACTAACTCACGTCTCGCTTGTATTTAAATCCGATTAATTTCCAATTAATTCTCATTTATTTTAATTAATCCCATTAAATAAAATCAATAAAATTACGGGGTATTACATACTTCC
This sequence comes from Sambucus nigra, assembly GCA_949130495.1. Lineage (NCBI taxonomy): Eukaryota > Viridiplantae > Streptophyta > Magnoliopsida > Dipsacales > Adoxaceae > Sambucus > Sambucus nigra. Next base: position 158,252,062 of record OX422213.1, read on the forward strand.
CCACTAATAACAGAATTTTATCTCGAAATTTGAAAAATAAAGTATACCTGGCAAGAATAACTCTTTATAACGCTCTCGTATCTCATCCTCGCGCTCCCAGGTGGACTCCTCGGCATTATGGTGCGGCCACTGAACATGTACTAACGGTACTATCTTTGACCTCAGTTTCCTCTCGTTGTGGTCCAGAATAGCAATTGTTCCCTCCTCATAGGAACTATCAGGCTGTAGATCGATGTCCTCTAAAGCAATGTGGGTATGGGCCAAATCATCCCATCTTAAATTCTCTGAAGAATCTCTTGGCATCAGCATAAGTCTTCTATCGGTCCTGAGCTACCCGAATACGGATCCGTATCATATCTATCCTCGCCGAAGTATCCTGAATCACCTCCGACCCAAGGAGTTTGTTATCCCCCACCTCTAGCCAACATGCTAGGGAACGACAAGGTCTACCATATAACGCCTCGAATGGAACCATGCCATTAGTGAACTGGTAGGAGTTATTATAGGCAAACTCCACCCGTGGAAGATACTACTCCCAGCCACCTCCAAAGTCTAGGATGCACATACGCAACATGTCTTCCAATATCTGATTCGTCCGCTCGGTCTGCCCATCTATCTGCGGGTGATATGTTGTACTCAGCCGCAACTCCATACCCATGGCCTCTTGGAAACTCTCCCAAAATCGTGAAACAAATATCTTATCTCTGTCAGACGTGATATTGAGAGGTACTCCGTGGAGTCTTACTCTCTGCTATGAAAATCTGGGCATACTGTCCCGTAGTTAGTCTGTCTGGGCTGGAAAAAATGAGCAACTTTGGTCAACTGATCCACGATTACCCATATGGAGTCGTGACCGCTCTGCAATGTCGATAATCCCGTGATAAAGTCCATGGAAATGCTTTCCCATTTCCACATGGGAACCTCTAATGGTTGTAGAAGTCTTGCCGATCTCTGATGGTCCATCTTTACCAGCTGACAAGTAGCACATTTAGAAACGAACTCGGAAATATCTCTCTTCATCCCGCTCCACCAGTACTGCCGCCTCATATCCTGGTACATCTTATCCCCACCATGATGTACCACTAATCGTGCGACTCTAACATTACCTCGTGTATCAAGTCTTTACCCTTCGGAACGACTAGTCTCCCTTTGAAGCGTAAGCCCCCGTCTGAACTAACAGTATAGGACTCGGCTCCCTCTACTAGTAGTCGAACTATCTGCTCATGACAAAACGAGACTTTTGCCTGGGCTTGTATCCCTCTCATTACGATTTGGGGCGTAACGGTCATCATAGACATGAATGATCGAGCTAATGCGTCCTGGTGTCCCAACTCCTTCCACTTTTCTTTCCACACTTCGGCCACCTCGCCCACCAGCCTATGGTTTAACGAGTCTGCTACCACGTTAGCCTTTCCTGGGTGGTATTGGATATCGAACTGATAATCCTTCATGAATTCAAGCCACCTACACTGATGCATATTTAGTTACTTCTGCGTAGATAGGTACTGTAGGAACTTGTGGTCTGTGAATAAACGGAATTTCTCCCCCAGGAGATAATATCTCCAAATTCGAAGAGCAAATACGACTGCTTCTAACTCCAAGTCATGGGTGGGGTAATTCTTCTCGTGAGGCTTAATCTTATGAGAAGCATACGCTATAGCCTGACTCTCCTGTTGTAGTACACCCCCCCCCCCCCAAGTCCTAGTAAGGACGTATCGGTGTAGACTAGATACTCGACTCCCGGTCTAGGCAATGCTAACACTGGTGCGGAGGTTAACTTTTCCTTTAACTCGTCGAATGCCAACTAACAGGCATCGCTCTAGATAAATGGTACACTCTTATGAGTCAGATGTGTCAAAGGACCCGTTATCTTAGAGAACCCCCGAATAAACCTCATGTAGTATCCTGCTAGGCCCAAGAAACTATGTATCTCAGTCGGTGTCGTGGGCTGTCCCCACTTCCTCACCGCTGATACCTTCCCCGGATCAACAGATATCCCCCCGTCTGAAATGATATGCCCCAAAACTGATCCTCCTTTAGCCAAAACCCACACTTCTAGTATTTTGCATATAACTCGTTCTGACGTGCATATGCAAAACCTGCCTCAAGTGCTCGGCATGCTCCTCCTCTGTCTGGGAGTAAACCAGAATGTCATCAATGAATACGATGACGAACTGGTCTAGGAACTCTCTCAAAACCTATTCATTAAGTCCATAAACACGGCTGGGGCATTGGTTAGGCCAAAAGTCATAACCCTGAACTCGTAGGAACCATATCTCGTCAAGCAGGAAATCTTCGAGACGTCCTTCTCCCTGATTCATAACTGATGGTATCCTGATCTTAAGTCAATCCTTGGGAAGAGGGAAGCTCCTCTCAACTGGTCGAATAAGTTATCGATCTGGACAACGGATATTTATTTCATATCGTGACTTTATCCAACTCCCGGTAATCTCCACACAACCGTAAATGTCTATCCCTTTTCTCCTTACAAACAACATGGGAGCACCCTAAGGAGAGGTGCTCCTCCAGATGGAGATTTGACCCAAATGTTGCCCAGTTTGGACTTATAACTCCGAAGGTTTGATAGGGTTAGTCTCATTCAACCTAATAATTATAGCTATAATCCTCCTTGTCGCTTCGATTCACTCACGAGGTAAGACATTCGGCAGCACTTAAGTTATCATTTTCTTTACGAATGACAACTAGGGCACTAATCCGTGTACTAAAGGCCAATTATTCTCATCTCCCTACGTTCATTAGGTTTCATGTGTGGGATGTCTCACAAAGAGAAATCTAAACAAGTAACCCCCCCGATACACTACTAACTAGCATTGTTGGATAATGAGATTTGGGGCCTTTGGTATCTGACTTTTGTCCCTTATCATTACTTGTTGCTAAGAAGTTAACTTACCTCCTCTCATGACACGTGAGGCTACACTCAACACATTCTTCCTATTATCTTGGCGTTAGACTCTAATATAACTACGGGATAATCCCCACACTCAGAAACATTTTAACAAACCTTGAATTTCCTTAATAGACATCCCTACTCACCGGAATTAAATATAACCAGACGACGTCTTTACGAAGTCTTTATATGCCACCATAAGAAAATATATGAATATAAATATGGCCTTGCCTCTACTCAAGTGACACTTAGTACAATTTCTAATGAACGCCATAATATCACTATAATGGTCTATTATCACTCAAACCGTTGTAGCTAACTCAAAACATAACAGGATAAGAATGCATTTTACACTCACGTTTCTCAATGCATAGGAATAAAGTGTAACACAACTAAGTTATTCGAGATTTCCCTTTTTATCTTAAAGGATATAATTAATAATGAAGTACCGTACCTCCAAACGCGTGTGGTAGTTGCGATATCAATGGCATAATCGCATATCGAGCATTATAGACACATCTATATTGTACTCCTTGATGTTGTTGTGGTGCCTGTGATGTTGGGGTAACTATCCAGGCTTCCTTATGCTAGTCATCCTGCCCTGGCACTTTATCTGGTTGTAGGTAATCCCTCCACCTCTGACCCTGCTGTTCGCACTTATGACACTGATCCCGAAACCCTTACCTTTTTATTCCTTATTTTCCTTGCCAATTGGGACGAAGTTTGTCACCAGCCGAATCTGGGCAGGCCATACGTGTATGGAAATTTTGTCCACATTTAAAACACCTCTTGGCGCTAGCCCTCTTCCCTTGTCTTTCTTGGCTCTGGCGGGTTTGACTCTTCCCGCCATTTCTATTTCCCTTATGTCCTTGATGACTCTGAGGCACTTGTTGTTGTGGCGGTGTTTTCCCGTTGTTGCTAACTTTAGCAACGTCGCGTTGATCAACTTCTTCCGTTCTTTTACCGCCTGCAAGCTGAACACTGCTACTTTGGTACTGCAATATTATGATTGTCACTGCTTGTGCCACGATATTCGCTATCTCAGTGATTTCTGTTCTTTCTTAGTGTACCTGAGGTACTCGTTGGTCTTGACCCGCACTTGTTCCCTCAGTAGTGTTGGTTTGTACCACCCTCATGAGAGACATATGAAATTTCAAATGAATTATATAAGTAAAATGATCGTATATAACATTGTAGCAGAAAAACGTAGTCTAAAAAATGTAATCAAGGAGTACAACAGTCCTAATAATAGGGCTCTATATCAAAAGACGTTACGCGAAAACATAACAAGTCATACAGATCCTAAGGACGCTAGAACCTGATGCTCTGATACCACCTGTGACACCCCGACTAATTAAATACCGGGTAGCTACTCCTTTATTCAAATTAAAACAAAATGTCAAGTTGGTTCAGTTCATAGCATCACTGTCGAAAACATTTATATAAACAATTACTAACCACCTAATATTTTAAAAAGTGAGATGTCAATTTTAACTTACTTAGATTAACATGCAACAAATTAAATTATGAGCTAAAGGTAACACAATCACATCACAATCACAATATAATAATAATGGAATAAAAATGAGTCTGGAGGAACACTCCACTGAATAATCCAAATACTGAATAAAACCAAATACAAAGTCTGAATAATTAATTAATTAACTCCAACACTAAAATGAAACTGAGTATGACAAAACTGTCTTTAAAAGAAATGGGGTGACATGCCCTGACAACTGGATAAGTCTGAAATGGAATCAATATAGAATGTGGACGCGGCTATCATCCAAGATCTTGTAACTTCCACAACAGCTACAGCACGTCACTGAAATGGAACTCCTAAACTTGGCATCCCTGTGGCTGGACACCTAAAAGGTTTTTCAAGAAAAATGGATTTGAAAGCAAACGGGTCAGAGCCCGATGTGAAAACAGTTTAAAATATAGCAAGTGTTAAATTACATCAAACAATGAATATTAAGTACATGTTAGTTTCTTGCTCTCACATGAGTTCTCACCTCTCAACTAATGTTCACGCCTAACGTATATTCATAACCCCTCCTAGTTATGCCGTTACTAACTAGTCTATACCACAGTCTTTCCTCATATGATAATATAGGGGTTTGTTTAAGACATTCCAATCTAACTTATGTGAATCTACCTTTTTATTTCTCAGATTAATTTATATTAGATCTTATATGAAATTCTAATTTCTAACTTTACTCAAAGTGTCTCAAATATTCACACACATTAACAAGGAGTCTGTTATTATCACCAATATATAAATTCCAACATAATTATACAATTGGAGCACCCCTAGGCTAAGCTGCGGTGCACACATACCCTGTTATCGAATCCTAGTACATCACGTACATAAGGACTACGTATTTCAAATCTCTCAGGAACCGTTTTTAATAAGAAAAATCACACATATTGGAGGAGAACATAGTTCATATACCCATTGGTCACGCACATACCTATGCTCCCATGGTCAGCTGACTTATCAACTCACAAATAAGTCATTCACAACCCAATGTCCTTAAGGTACCAATCTAAATCCCCCTGTAGGCACACAAAGATTAGATGGCCCTGTCTCGAAAGACGACCTCCCGTGATAGAAAGTATGTTACGTATGTCATAAACAAATAAATCCATATACTAAGCATTCACACAACTTAGATAATTTATAATATTATTAAAGGTACATTCTCAATCCCTATACCATTAATCAAATTAGTACAGTTTTATACTTCCATATAGTTATATAATATATTTCACCGACACATCTCACGTCGTAGTTTCAAATACTTAAAACCTAACTCGTAAAGGTTACTAAGTCTCCTATTATTCCCACACTTTAATCCAATACTCTTAAGGTCCATATTTCTGCCACTAACCTTATATTATCAACTATATAGATTTAACTCATTTAATCGCAGTCTTTATTAGTAACTCACTCATCGAACCTTATTAGGTCTAACATAACTCCCAAATATATTTCTAATAATAATCCGGGTCTCATATACATGCCTACTCGTCTTCCTTAAATCTAATAGTGTTCACAAGGTCCCCGCCAATAATTTTCTAGGGTCGAAATTCCTAAGATTCAATAAGGGGGAAAATATCACCATTTCTAGGAAGGTCGATCGACCAGCCTATGAATATCGATCAATCGATTGCACCAGATAAGGCTACGGACTGCTTCATTTTTCAGTCCCAGATTTGTCCCGAAATTCCATTACAAGGTATGAAATTCTCAACTAAGGATTTAGGATCATTATATTACCTAAATACAATATTTTTAACATTCCAAAACCATTACATCATCAACAATTAGCCTTACATGGATCAAATCTTCATAAAAACCCTAGTTTTCTATTTTCTTTAAGAATCATGATATTTCTCTTTTTAAATCCGTTCTTAATTCATCAAGGGTTATATTTTGGTTACTGAATTTTGTCCAAAACTAATCTACATGCAATTCCTATCCAAGATTTATAGTTCTACCTCAAATTTCATGGGTTTTTATTATCTTTCAAGACAAAAATCAATTTCTACACTTACATGGAAGATATATTCGCTGAAAACTAATGAAATTAAATCACATGCCTTAAGTTTGATGTTCAAAATCGTTGATGGTGTCCGAGGGTTGGTTCTTTCCTTCTTTTCGGTCACAATTCCGTCATGATTTAGTGGTGGTTGGTGGTGGCTAGGGTTTGGAAACATCCTGCAACTTCTCCTCTAACTCACGTAGACCACTCTTTGTTTTTGGCTGATAATGGCCCTAATGGCCTTCCCAATAATAATTAAATAAACCCAAAAATTCGTGGGTCTTATTTCCTTAAATTTTAAAATGAACAAAATACCATCACGGGTTGTCAGTTTTGCCTAAAAGTGGCCCAGGACCCAAACTAAACCCTCGGCTAGTGTTTTCTGACTATCTCGACCCCTCTGGACATGTTGGCACACTCAAAATGACCATATGGATGATTAAATTATAATTTACTTTTTAATCTAATTAAATTGATTCTTGACGCGACTCACACGCGCGTCCCAACTTAATTTTCCAAATTATCGTATTTATGACTCGCGACAATTTTAATATTATCAATAATCATATATTACCATATGTACTCAGTAATACTCAATATTATCATCATAATCAAATACTAACTCTCATCTCGCTAGTATTTAAATCTAGATTAATTTCCAATTAATTCTCATTTAATTTAATTAATCCCGTTAAATAAAATCAATAAAATTACGGGGTATTACACCCTTGCGAATCGATTCGGTATGTAGCAGACCTATAGGTCCCTTTGGGCCGAATCGATTCGGGGGGGTTAGGGCCGAATTGATTCGATGGGGCCGAATCGATACGAAAATAGGGTTGTTTTTGTGATGTTTTTCTAGAGTGAATTTAGCTTCGTTTCGTTTGGGTTTATCGATTGGGAACCTCCATATGAGTTATGAGAAGTATGTTTTGGAGACTTTTAGGGATTTTCCCTTATGATAAATTATTGGGGTCATATTGACTTATTCCGAGAGAATATCGATTTGAGATTATCGTATCGACTAGTGAGAAATCTCACTATCATTGAGATTACTATCTGGAGATAATTGTGGGTCTATAAGAGAGAGAGGAGGGATGCGCTTAGCGACGTTGGACCTTTGGATTAAATCACAAATGTGATAGCATTAATATATTGATTGAATCGGGAGACTTTTCGTACTCATAGGTGTTATAAATGAGCTTCAAGTGAGAGATTGGATTGTGAAATAATGAGAAGGTATGCAAGTTAGCAATGGGTAGTGTAATGAGAGTTATATACTATAAATGAATTTACTTCCTTAACATACGGGCGTATTATAGTATGTATTCCTATATGGCGTAATTGTATAGACCTTGTGTGATGGTTTGAATTTATACGATGCGATTGTATATATATATATCTAGTGTGAATTATATATCTATATTTATTTTGTGAGCATACCCTCCAGTGATATCATGGGAAGTTGCGCGATGTGGGTGAGGCCCTGGCTTAAGGAGCAGGGTGCGTATAGTCCCGAGGTCATAGTCATCCATTATTTATTGTGTGATTTTATTTGGGGTGAGAAACCTTGGGTATGATTCGTTCTCACTTTCCAGTTAGGAACTATGATTGCTTCCCATACGTTGTGATTTGTTTTATTACCATGGCGATGTGATAATAGTCCAATATATGGTAACCTGAGATAAAGTGAGTAATTCCTGAAAGATGATAGCATTGTGAAGTATTTTGTATATCCACGTGTGATTGGATTTTGGATATTTATATGTGCACTAAGTGTGTTATGTGTACTTAATTATTGGGATTGAATGCTTGTGCTTTATAACTTGAGTAATGTTATAGACCTAAATGGTTCGGAGCATTATCTAATTAATGTGATTAGAGATTATTGATCCCTTTATGTATTCGCAGTAATTTTGGGGTACCGGGGGCATAATGGACCTCAACGTCCAACATTGTCAAGGAGTAGTGTATCGGGGGGGTTCCTTGTTTGGATTTTGCTTTGCGAGATGTCCCACGTGCGAAATGCAGTGCAATGTTGGGAGTGGGGATAAGTTTAGTCCTTAGTACTCAGATTTATATGTTATAGTGAAACAAAGTTTTATGAGCATAAACTGGAGTAATATATTAATTAAGTGGATGATGTTACATGCATCGTACACTGAAGGCCTAATGAATCTCGACAATCAACAGTGTCAAGGAGTAGTGTATCGGCGGGGTTCCTTATTTGGATTTCGTTTGCGAGACGTCCCACGTACGAAACGCAGTGCACTGTTGAGAGTTGGGAGAAATTTAGTCCTATATATTAAATAAGTAATTTGGGATGATATGCATCGTGCATTGATGGCATAATGAATCTTGATAATTAACACTATCAATAAGTAGTGTATTGGGTGGGTTCCTTGTTTGGATTTCTCTTGCAAGACGTCCCACACACGAAACGCAGTGGAGAGTTGAGAATTGGGAGAAGTTTTGTCCTTATCATTTAAATGCTAATAACTCGTGTATGTCAATAACTGGAATCTGATAATTCTAGTAAGAGTATATGTATAGGTATATTTATAAGTTAAGATAAGTTAGACGCATAATTGAGTTTAAGGAAGAATCGGAAGTTAGACGCATAAGTGTGTATTCTTTATCATTGTTCAGTAGTTATTATATTGTTGGTTGGTTATTGCATAGTATGTTTTAAAAAAAATTGGCACCCTTTTTGTAATATTGGGTTGTTAGCTGTGTTTATTTTAGTATCATCAGTTGATGCTGAGAATGATCCACTTGAGATTACTGATTTATTTTAGTATAGGGTTGGCCACTCGTTATTATTTTAAGCGGGGTGTCACAGGTGGTATCAGAGCATGAGGTTCTAGTGTCTTTAGGATCTGTGGATTCTCTGCGTTCTCCTGTAAGCGTTCTTGATGTATAGCCCTATTATTAGGACTGTTGTGTTCAGATGCCTATATTTTCTTCTGCGATGTGTAATCATTTAAAAGGCGTTCAACACAATTGTTCTTATTTCATATTCCACCAAAGAGAGGTCATCTAGGCAGGTTAAATAAAGGGGATGATAATATGGAACCCCAATTGCCTCAAGGGACTATGACCACAGCTGAAGATGCCAATATTGTGGCACAAACAGTAACTGATGGCACATCAACCTGCAGTTCAAGCAGCCCAAGCCCACCCAGGGATCTCTACGTGGGAAAGACTGCGGGAAGATTTTAGAAAGGGGCATCCTCTAGAGTTTTCAGGGGGAACTGATGCGATGGCTGCAAGTCATTGGAAGTATAGTATGCAAAGCCACCTTTGTATGGTTGAATGTAGCAAGGTGCAGAAGCAATTTCTCACCACCTTTAAGTTAATAGGCGTAGCTCTCCATTGGCGGGAATCAATCACCACATTGGAGAGAGAAATGAATTGCTCATATCAGATTTTTGGGAACTCTTTGACCGAAAGTATTTTCCTTCTGCGATCTAGAAGGAAATGGGGAGGAAGTTGTTGGATGTATTTCAAGGTGATCGAACGGTGGCCGAGTACGAGGAAGAATTTACTCGATTGGTAAATTTAGTGCACAATGACGTAAATACAGAGGAGAAACGTATAGCGAAGTTCATGGCAGGTTTAGATTATCGAATTTGGCAGCATTTGTTAGGGAACCCAACGTTAGTGACTTTTTCCAAGGTAGTGGATGCGGCATTGTTACAGTGACGGGAATATCGTCTTCGTTCGCAAAGGGGTAAGAACTTTAGAGACTCGGGTTCATCAAGTAAGTCTGGTAAAGAAAATGCTAGTAAAGCAAGAAGGTATGAGCAGGATTATCGATGGTCGCAACAACGTTTTGTTCCTCAGGATAGGAAGGGAGGATTTGCTGGTAGATGTTTCTTTTGTAAAGAGATAGGTCATAGGAAGAGAGATTGTCCTGAAAAAGGTAAAGGGACACGTTTTGAGGAAGTTTTGGATGTGAAACCCCTACAGCAGCTCTAAGGCCGTTTTAGGCTGGGGGATTTTGAGTGGGAACCCATCGATGAAGAGATGCAGTCGAATTAGAGAGGTATGACGTAAATTATTTTCCTTTATGATTGGGATTATGCTTGAGAGCCATTGGGAGTATCGTATGTAAGAATTTGATGGATGCTAAATTGTAATAACCTAATTCTGTATGGAATGACCCAAAAGGGAGGATCAAGAAAGTGAGGCTCTTAGATAATATCTTTTAAGAGCATAGATTGTTTTGTGATGTACTAGTAGAGAGTTATGATTTTGTTTTGATCGTAGGAATTGTTGTAACACGTTGAGTGGAAATGGTAAAGCTATTGTTTTATAGTTGTGTTAGACCTATATATATGTAATGTTCCAGTTATGGAAGAGCCTAGTGTATGCCAATGTTTTGTTAAGATGTGAGGGATTATTGTTACCAAAGAAATTCAGAGTTTAGTGGATTATTGTTGAGCGAGGGATTTGGCTCATAGTTATTCTAGTCTTGATAACTATATGTTAGTAAGAGTATGGTAATTATTAGCACCTTGTGTCTTGGGCATAAGGTATATTATTTGGATGTCGAAAGACATAAACTATTTTAAACATAAACTGTTTTCAAAATAAAATTATTTTATAGGCCTTCGGGGAATATCAAAATGATTCTAAAAATATTTTTTAAACCTTGGTCCCGATCTAACTGATCTCAATCCCCGACAGAGCTACGTAGTAGTTTATTAGGAGGATTCCTTGTTTGAATTTCACTTGAGAGACCTCCATCGCATGAAAGTAGCGAATGTCAGGAATTGAGAGGAGTTAAATCTCTAGACATTTCAATTTTTTATATAATTAGTATGTTCTTATAGATTAATTGATTTCGAGTTACTGTATAATTTGAGGCCGAGTGAAGTGGAGTTATGTTTATACGAGTAGAGCTTGGGTACAGGGTGAGTGGGAGCCCTGATTAGCAGATTTGGTTTTAAATTTAATATGATTCGTCGTGAGAAGTGGGAGGAATAGGTATAGTGAGCTTGAGGATAGGTCTGGTAAGAACTAGTTGGAGTTAGGAGTATTAGGCTTAGTTTAATTTCAAGGGAGAAATTCTTGTAAGTGGGGAAGTCTGTAATACCCCATGATTTTTGGACTGATAATTTAATTATTTTTGGGAGAAATAATATTATTTTAATTTGGAGAATAATTAAATTGGCATTTGAGGTCAAAATTTGGGAATGTTAGAAAGTATTTTGAATGATGATTCTGAGTGTGCGGTTGATCCCGGAAGGGTCGAGATAGTCGAAATGACTGTACTTGGGTCTTAATTGGGTTCCGAAATATTTTTAGGTTCGTTTGACTCGAATTGGAGCAACCGAGTCATTTAAAGTGTGTATTATCATTTAAAGTTGGGTGTTTTGGAGATAAGGCTTAAAAGCCTACGGGAGATTAAAATATCATTAGAGAGAAAGAGAATCCCTAGAGAGAAAGAGAGAAGAGGAAAGGAAGAAGAGAAAGAGAAGAAAAGCTTGGAGATTCCGGCCAATTCGCGATTTCGAGGAAGATTCAGCCTCTACAAATTTGAGGCAAGTGATTAAACTTGCTAAATAATTCTTGTGCATCCTTTATTTCATGATTTATGGATTTTGGGTTTAAAATGTCAAAACCTAGATTTTGAGTTCAATCTTGCATTGAGGTGTGTATAGGGATTTGAGAGTATATAAATGGTTGAGTTGAGTTATATAATTAGTTTTGATGTTAGTTATATATTTGGGTTCAAGATTTATGGAGAGAAATTGATAAAATTGATTTTTGGAATTTTGGGTTTTGAAGAAATATAGCCCATTTCGTAGTTTGCTGAACAAACAGAATCGATTCGCCCATTCCGAATCGATTCGGCGTGTTGCAGAACTTACAGGTCTTTAGGGCCGAATCGATTCGACCCTTGCAAATCGATTCGGTATGTAGCAGACTTACAGGCCCCTTTGGGCCGAATCGATTCGGAGGGGCCGAATCGATTCGCTGTTTGGACCAAATCAATTCGGAGGGGCCGAATCGATTCGAAAATAGGGCTGTTTTTAAGAGGTTTTTCTATAGTGCATTTCGCTCCGTTTCGTTTGGGTTTATCGATTAGGAACCTTCATATGAGTTATGAGAAGTATGTTTTGGATACTTTTAGGGAGTTTCCCTTATGATAAATTGTTGGGGTCATATTGACTTATTCCGAGAGAATATCGATTGGAGATTATCATATCGACTAGTCGAAAATCTCACTATCATTGAGATTACTATTTGGAGATAATTGTGGGTCTATAAGAGAGAGAGGCAGGATGCGCTTACCGACGTTGGACCTTTGGATTAAATCACAAATATGATAGCATTAATATATTGATTGAATCGGGAGACTTTTCATATTCATAGGTGAAAACGTAGTAGGCCCCCAATTTTATAGATGATGGTTCAAATTAAAACAGCTTAACAAAATTTAATTTCTATTCCAAATTAAAATTAAACCGAAGTGAAATAAGATAAAACACACTTATGTTAATTTCACTTAAACCAAATTAATTAACCCAAGTCCTAAAAAAATTGCCTAAGCCGTATTTCTCAATATTATCAAATTAGGCCAAACCAATTTTAACAAGTTAAATTAAAGACTTGAATTAGATTAACTAAACATTACCCAATATTGATTTGTACCAAATTACACAAGTAGTGATTAAATTAAACCAATTTTATCTTTTTACCTAAGCATGCGTTCTAGGTGATTTTGCAAAAGATAAAATAAACAATTAATCCACTACGTCGCGATGTACAAGGTAAAAACCCACAACGGGAAAAAACCTCGACGACCCTAGCCATAAATCCTCTAAGTATGGAATTTACAAATACAAGCAAGATGACTTACAACACTCGACTCGATCCCTCTCAAACACCGACGCGTCTTCTTGTATCAACCTCTTCTTAGCGAATAACCACGGAGCTCCATCGCGGTCTCGAAATCCACCAATCAGACTTTATATGGTCACCGTCACCCGAACTAGGAGCCTTTCTCCAAGTGGGTAAATCAACGCAAACCTCTTATTCTTTGTGGGATATAGAAGCAAACCTAAACGTCTTTTCAAAAACGGTAGAGATGAAAAATCGGTGCCAAAACTCCAAGCAATGTATATATATATGGAACTTGGATTAAACAAACAGTTGGGTGTAAACGAGAGTGTCAAATGAATTTTTCTTTGAAAGATGAACACTCAAAATCATGAACTTTTCTTGGAAGAATTTGCTCTCACAAACTCTCTCTAGAAGTTAGAATGGAATGAAAAGTTAAGTTGGAAAAGTTCATTTTCGCACTTAAGAAATCTACTAAAAAGTTAGAGGGAAAATGGGAAAGTGGGTCAAAACTGCTTAAAACTGTCATTTAACTATTCCCGCCAAAACTCGTTCGAACGAAATTTTCGTTCGAACGAAATATCGTTTTTACGAGGCTTCTAACGAAGTTCCAGTGTGAACTCGTTAGAAAACTCGTTGGAAATCTCGTTCGAACATCCATCTCGTTCGAACGACATTTCGAACGAAGTTTCAGTGGCCAATATGGGAACTCATTGGCAAACTCGTTCGAATGACAATGTGGTTCGAACGATAAACTCGTTCGAACGATATTTCGAACGAACTTCCAGAAAGTTTGAAAATTTCTATTTTTAGCCCAGAAACTTTATAAACTTTATTTAAGGTTTTAATTAAATCTTTCTAAAAATAAACAACAGTTTTAATTAAACCTACACCCAATATAAAAACGTTCCAAGCTCCTATATATATATGTAATGCATTCATACCTTGGGAGCATGGAACCACTGTTGATGACGTAGAAATGAGGCACTTAAACTCGGCATTTTGATGAAGCTTTATACACTTGGCCGCTACGTCTTCAACAAACACGTCATAGGCTTGAAATAGGATTAATTAACTCTATCCTATAACTCAAACGTTTTTGTCCGGAATTGAGCCAAAACTACAAAGGACTCAATTGAAAATTTGTGTCCTTACAAATTTCCCCCTTTGGCTATTCCGAGACAAAAACCAAACAAAAATACTAAAGGGCCGTCAAGCTCTACTATACTAATAAAAAGTCCCACACAAAATAAAAATACAATGCTTGACTCAAACAACCCAAAGGATCAAAATCTTTGTCGGTGAAAGTTTTCGCTTAGAATAAAATTCCTGCACACTTAAGCAAACACATTACACGCATAGGAAATATCAAACAAGTAAAGAATATCAAACAAGTAAAGTAAGTACTCCCCCTAAATTAATTATCTCCCTTTATCAACTATGATCAACTAAAGAAGATAGCGAATTCCCCTAATTTAAATCTTCCCCAAACTAAGATACGATTACAATAGGATTAGATACCATAATAGGTTTAGATATCACCATTTTTCCCCCTATCATTCTCCCCCTTTTTGTTTAGGAATAGACAAAGGCTAAAGAATCAAAACATTAAATTATCTTCCCCAATTAAAGCATATACACCCTCTAAACTAAGCAAGGGTAACAAGCTAAAAACATGCAATTGCGCATAAAGTGATGAGAGCATTAAAGCACATGGGCAACAAAATCATAATTTATCCAACAAATGATAATGCATACCAACTAAGATGCAAGAAACAGATACCAATATGATACATAAGTATTAAGCATGTGATATCAACAAAGAATGTAACAAGATGGATACCAATTATGAATAAAAGCATATATAGACTAGAGAGCAAGGCAAAGACTAAAAAACAATATCTAATGTATGTATACATAATATATACCTAATAGACTCAAGTACACATATATAGATATAAACACACAAATGACACACACAAAATATAATAGGATTCTTTCACACTCGTAAGGCAAAAATGTGTCATATGGAAACGGAAGTGTTGGGATGTGAAGAAGTAACAATTAAATTTAGACCCAATCACTTAAAACATGTTCACGGAGTTCTCAATTGATTGCAAACTTCATCACAATATAACCTCATGTGACCATATATATTGAACTCAGTGAACAAACATACACAATGCATACAAGCCTAGCATGTTGATGATTCTACAAACCAATAGAGTCATCACATTGAAAGCTCAACTAGGATAAACGGACATTGTGCAAACCGTTGATATACCATCCAATCTCCCTCAATAAGCAAATATATTATTAATTTTGAATGAATATATCAATCAAACATAGGCCTTGGTAATTATTTTCTTTTTAATGCCATATTTTCTGTTTTTAGGCCTTTGGATCACGTATTTCTTTTAGTTCCACTCAAACGGTGGCTTACTATTCGCAAAGGACAATAAATCCTTTCGGAGCCCTTCCCCGTGCACATTTATATTTATCATGTTTTTATTTTTTTTACACAAATTTCACGTGCAACGGATTTTGACATGCACTAGTCCTCCTAGGTCACAAATATGTAGATGACAATATTGATAGGAGAACATCTCACAAGGCTCAAATATAACATGTGAAGTTAAATTTCAAAAGAGCTCGTGCATGTGTGAATTGAGGCATATAAAAATAGAATCCATTATATCAACACAAAATTCAACTACTCCATGTACGCATGGTAAAGAACATAATAAGAATTGACAATCTAAATCAAAAGTTCTAGCCACATGGGAGCATAAAAGATGGGATTCAAACACAAGTATATGCCACATAAAGTGTGTCAAGCTAAAATACACGAAAAATAAAAATCTTTTTGAGTTTTTGAAATTTTTAATCTAAAGTAAAAAATATATACTCAAAAGACAAATAAAAATCATTTGCATTTTTCCGTAAGCCTAAATTACTAGAAAGTGAAACATAAATGATAAACAAAAATCTTTTTATTTTTTTTTCATTTAAAGCAAACAAAAATAAATTTAAATATAATACAAAAGATAAACAAAAATCATTATTCTAGCATGTGATTAAGCATGGAGCATAGACTAGAAAATGATTAAACAAGCATACATTTAGCATGTGACTATAACATGAAGTACAAACGCTAAAGTATGCAAATAAAACTAACACATTCAACCTTTAGATTTTGCAAGGGAGGAAGCATCTGAAAGTAAATAAGAATCAAAAACCCTATCTTGTAAAGCTACCAAGTCGGATCTCCTAACCCAAACTAATGATGAGTGATTATCTCAGGGTGTAGGAATCTTGGCTACCTTGGTTGCCTTACATTAGGATTTTCGAGAAAATCTTTTAAGATCAAAACAATATTTCTTAAGATGACCTTTTCGACCACAATGTGCACAATTAAAAATATATCAAAAAGATTTACCTAAGGAGTAATCTCTAAAGGCTTTTCGAGGCGATTCTCCTGAACCATTGGTTTTGGGTTTTTGAGTTGGTTCATCACAAGTATCGAAGCCTAAACCACAAGTGTCATTTTTTATTTGGACCGTGCCTAAGATTTTATCAAGTTTTTCAGACCTACACTCCAAATCAAATTTGACTTTGCTAGAGTCTTTTAGTTTAATTTCTAATTCTACAATTTTAGACTCTAACAACACATTTCTCTCTTCAAACTCGAGAAGCTCCTTTTTCAAGGATTCCATTAAACCTCTAAGGCTATCTCTCTCACCTTCTACATATTCAAGCTTCTCTCGAAGAGTCCTCTCACTTGTCCTAAGGTCTTCAACCAACACACTATTATCAATTACCTTGACACGTTCTTTCAAACTAGCTTCTAACTTCAAATTAGCTCTTTTTAATTTAATTGATTCTTCATACAATTCTTGAAAAGCATTTTGAAGTTCACTCACATTAACCTCTTCTTCATTTTCACTCTCTCTTTCTTCTCCACTCTCACTATCATCAAAACAAGGGAATCATAAACTATGACCTTGGAAGTGTCATGTGTTAAATTTTCATCTATAGATGAGTTCTCACTATCACTCACATGACTAGCCATAAAGGCACAAAGTTGGGCTTAGTGGGGGAATCAGGTCCCTCTTCCTTATCACTATCACTAAGGGTCGCATCATATGAAATGGGTCGCTTACCCCCTCTCCTTAGTTTAGTGGGGCACTCAGAAGACCTATGGTCATAACCCTCACAACCAAAACACATATTTGACTCGTCCCTATTTAAATTTTCATTAATAGTTTTAGGGATCCTTTCGACTTTTTCATGCTTAGAAGTTTCAAATTTCTTAAAGTTTAAATTTATCTTTATTAATTTTAAGAAATTTTTGAAATTTCCTAGCAAATAAGGCCATATCTTCCGAGTCACTATCACTCTCGCTCTCTACGACTTGTTTTTCCTCTTTTCGGGATTTTAAAGCAATGCCCTTTTCAATTTTCTTTTCAGTTTGAGAGGGAAACATGTCAAGTTCATAGGTTTGTAAATCACCTACAAGCTCTTCTAATTTCGTTGAGGCTAAAGTTGGTAAAGAATTTAAAATGGTCACTTTTGGAATAAATCTATCGGGTAAGGACCTTAATATTTTCTTTACTACTCGGTCGTCGAGTATTTTCTCTCCCAAGTTAAAAGATGAATTAACAATATCTGAAAGTCTAGCATAGAATTCATCAAAAGTTTCTTTTTCGTTCATTTTGATGGTTTCAAATTGAGTGGTGAGGTCTTGGAGTTTCGAAGCTTTAACGACACTTGTACCTTCATGAGTGAGTTATAAAATATCCCAAACTTCTTTAGCAGTCTCACACGTCATAATGCGTCGGAATTCATCCGGTGTGATAGCGCTAAACAAGGCATTTAAACCACGAAAATTAAAATTTGAAAGTTTAAACTCATTCTCACTCCATATATCGACTGGTTTGGGAACACGTTCATTATCTACTAAATGAGTTGGTGGAGACCACCCGTTAACTACCGATAACCAAACCCTCTCGTTGATAGATTTTAGTGCCGATTTCATACGCGCTTTCCAGTACGCGTAGTTAGAACCATCGAAAATATGAAATTTTGAGAATAGGAAAAATTCCATTTTAGCCAAAAATTATTTAAAGGATCTTAACGAAATAACTTATCACTTTGGATTTGATACCAGTTTGAAAATGTAGTAGGCCTCCAATTTTAAATAAAAAATTCGTTTACTTCAAAAGTAGATAATTTCCCTTTTAATTATGTGGAAGCGATAGATGATGGTTCAAATTAAAACAACTTAACAAAATTTAATTTCTCTTCCAAATTAAAATTAAACCAAAGTGAAATAAGATAAACACACTTATGTTAATTTCACTTAAACCAAATTAATTAACCCAAGTCCTAGAAAACTTGCCTAAGTCGTATTTCTCAATATTAGCAAATTAGGCCAAACCAATTTTAACAAGTTAAATTAAAGACTTGAATTAGATTAACTAAACATTACCCAATATTGATTTGTACCAAATTACACAAGTAGTGATTAAATTAAACCAATTTTATCTCTTTACCTAAGCATGCGTTCTAGTTGATTTTGCAAAAGATAAAACAAAAAATTAATCCACTACGCCGCGATGTACGAGGAAAACCCCACAATGGGAAAAAACCTCGGACGACCCTAGCCACAAATCCACTAAGTACGGAATTTACAAATACAAGCAAGATCACTTACAACACTCGACTCGATCCCTCTCAAGCCCCGACGCGTCTTCTTGTATCAACCTCTTCTTAGCGAATAACCACGGAGCTCCACCGCGGTCTCGAAATCCACCGATCGGACTTTATATGGTCACCGTCACCCGAACTAGGAGCCTTTCTCTAAGTGGGTAAATCAACGCAAACCTCTTCTTCTTTGTGGGATTCAGAAGCAAACCCAAACATCTCTTCAAAAATGGTAGAGATGAAAAACCGGTGCCAAAACTCCAAGCAATGTATATATATATATGGAACTTGGATTAAACAAATAATTGGGTGTAAACTAGAGTGTCAAATGAATTTTTCTTTGAAAGATGAACACTCAAAACCATGAACTTTTCTTCGATGAAATTTCTCTCAAAAACTCTCTCTAGAAGTTAGAATGGAATGAAAAGTTAAGTTAGAAAAGTTCATTTCCGCACTTAAGAAATCTGCCAAAAAGTTAGAGGGAAAAACAAGTGGGAAAGTGGGTCAAAACTGCTTAAAACTGCCATTTAACTGTTTCCGCCAAAACTCGTTCGAACGACATTTTTGTTAGAACGAAATCTCGTTCGAACGAGGCTTCTAACAAAGTTCTAGTGTGAACTCATTAGAAAACTCGTTGGAAATCTCGTTAGAACAGCCATCTCGTTCGAACGACATTTCAAACGAAGTTTCAATGGCCAATATGGGAACTCGTTGGCAAATTCGTTCAAACGACAATGTGGTTCGAACGACAAACTCGTTCGAACGACATTTTGAACGAACTTCCAGAACGTTTGAAAATTTCTATTTTTAGCCCAGAAACTTTATAAACTTTATTTAAGGTTTTAATTAAATCTTTCTAAAAATAAACAACAGTTTTAATTAAACCTACACCCAATATAAAAATGTTCCAAGCTCCTATATATATGTGTAATGCATTCATACCTTAGGAGCATAGAACCACTGTTGATGACGTAGAAGCGAGGCACTTAAACTCGGCGTTTTGATGAAGCTTTATACACTTGGCCACTATGTCTTCAACAAACACGTCATAGGCTTGAAATAGGATCAATTAACTCTATCCTATGACTCAAACGTTTTTGTCCGGAATTGAGCCAAAACTACAAAGGACTCAATTTGAAATTTGTGTCCTTACAATAGGTGTTATAAATGAGCTTCAAGTGAGAGTATGTATTGTGAAATAATGGGAAGGTATGCGAGTTAGCAACGGGTAGTGTAATGAGAGTTATATACTATAAATGAATTTACTTCCTTTACATACGGGCGTATTATAGTATGTATTCCTATATGGCAAAATTGTATAGACCTTGTGTGATGGTTTGCATTTATACGATGCGATTGTGCGTGTGTGTGTGTGTGTGTCTATATATATATATATATATATATATATATATATAGTGTGAATGATATATGTATATTTATTGTGTGAGCATACCCTCCAGTGCTATCATGGGAAGTTGAGCGATGTGGGTGAGGCCCCTGGCTTGAGGAGCAGGGTGTGTATAGTCCCGAGGTCATAGTCATCAATTATTTATTATGTGATTTTATTTGGGGGTGAGAAGTCTTGGGTATGATTCGTTCTTACTTTTCGGTTAGGAACTATGACCGCTTCCCATACTTTGTGATTTGTTTTATTACCATGGCGGTGTGATAATAGTCCGATATATGGTAACCTGGGATAAAGTGAGTAATTCCTGGAAGATGATAGCATTGTGAAGTATTTTGTATATCCATGTGTGATTGGATTTTGGATATTTACATTTACACTAAGTGTGTTATTTGTACTTAATTATTGGGATTGAAGGCTTGTGCTTTATAACTTGAGTAATGTTATAGACCTAAATGGTTCGGAGCATTATCTTATTTAAGTGATTAGAGATTATTGCTCCCTTTATGTATTCGCAGTAATTTTGGGGTACCGAGGGCATAATGGACCTCAATAACAAACATTATCAAGGAGTAGTGTATCGGGGGGGTTCCTTATTTGGATTTCTCTTAGCGAGACGTCCCACGCACGAAACATAGTGCAATGTTGGGAGTGGGGATAAGTTTAGTCCTTAGTACTCAGATTTATATGTTATAGTTAAACAATGCTTTATGAGAATAAACTGGAGTAATATATTAATTAAGTGGATGATGTTATATGCATCGTACACAGAGGGCCTAATGAATCTCGACACTCAACAGTGTCAAGGAGTAGTGTATCGGTGGGGTTCCTTGTTTAGATTTTGCTTGCTAGACATCCCACGCACGAAACGCAGTGCACTGTTGAAAGTTGGGAGAAGTTTAGTCCTATATATTAAATAACTAATTTGGGGTTATATGCGTCATGCATTGAGGGCATAATGAATCTCGATAATTAACACTATCAAGGAGTAGTGTATCGGGGGGTTCCTTGTTTGGATTTCTCTTGTGAGACATCCCACACACGAAACGCAGTGGAGAGTTGAGAATTGGTAAAAGTTTTGTCCTTAGCATTTAGATGATAATAACTCGTGTATGTCAATAACTGGAATCCGATAATTCTAGTAAGAGTATATGTATTGGTATATTTACAAGTTAAGATAAGTTAAACGCATAATTGGGTTTAAAGGAGAATCGAAAGTTGATAGTTGTAGTTTAGATGAAGAATTACTCAAGTGTGGATTTTGCGTAGGTTAGATTGAATTGCCCCTAGATAGTGTTGGGCAGTTATTTTGAGGATCATGTGCATACGTTTAGGTGCGCGCTCTAGTTGAGAGGTGAGTTAGATTTTCTGGAGAGTGCGACTCCACTTAAATCATGTTATAGTGCATTTATAATTATTATGCTAAAAAAATTTCACACCTCGGCCTTTGAACCATTTTTATTTCTCTCTCTTGCTATGTATATATTGTATTATCTTAGGTGTTCCTCCGCAAGGACGCAATTGATTCTTTTCTATCCAGCTTATTCGTGGAACTGTGGCAGTAGCGGACTGTCACGGGATTTTGTTATAGTCATTTCCTCTCTTTGTATATCTAGATTAGGATTCAGTTTGTATATCGGGTTTACACCCTGGAGTTGTAGTTGTAGCATTTTGTTTATATTTCTTTTCATAGTTGTTGTATTATCTGTGATCCGACGGCATATTCGGGTATTCTCTTTTATCTATGTATGTGTGTATTCTTTATCATTGTTCAATAGTTATTATATTGTTGGTTGGTTATTGCACAGTATGTTTTAAAAAAAAATTGGAACCCTCTTTTTGTAATAATGGGTTATTATATGTGTTTATTTTAGTATCGTCAATTGATGCTAAGAATGATCCACTTGAGATTCCTGATTTATTTTAGTATAGGGATGGCCAGCCATTATTATTTTACGCGGGGTGTGACAGGTGGTATCAGATCATGAGGTTCTAGTGTCTTTAGGATCTGTGTGGATTCTTTGCGTTCTCCCGTAAGCGTTCTTGATGTAGAGCTCTATTATTAGGACTGTTGTGTTGAGACGTCTATATTTTCTTCTGCGATGTGTAATCAATTGAAAGGAGTTCTGATACAATTGCTCTTATTTCAGATGCCACCGAAGATAGGTCGTCCAGGCAGGCCAAATAAAGGGGCTGAGAATATGGAACCCCAATTGCCTCAAGGGACTATGACCACAGCCGAAGCTGCCAATATTGTGGCACAAATAGTAATTGCTACCATTTTTGCGATGGCACATCAACCTGCAGTTCAAGCAACCCAAGCCCACCCATGGTTATCTACGTGGGAAAGAGTGCGGGAAGATTTTAGAAAGGGGCATTCTCCAGAGTTTTCAAGGGGAGCTGATGCGATGGCTGCAAGTCGTTGGAAGAATAGTATGCAAAGGCACCTTTGTATGGTTGAATGTAGCAAGGTGCAGAAGAAATTTCTCACCACCTTTAAATTAACGGGCGCAGCTCTCCATTGGTGGGAATCAATCACCATATAGGAGCAGAGAGATGAATTGCTCATATCAGATTTTAGGGAACTCTTTGACCCAAAGTTTTTTCCTTCTGCGATCCAGAAGGAAATGAGGAGGAAGTTATTGGATGTATTTCAAAGTGATCGAACGGTGGTCGAGTACGAGGAAGAATTTACTCTATTGGTGAGTTTAGTGCCCGATGAGGTAAATATAGAGGAGAAGCGTATAGCAAAGTTCATGGTAGGTTTAGATTGGCGAATTCAGCAGCATTTGTTAGGAAACCTAACATTAGTGACTTTTGTCGAGGTAATGGATGCGGCATTGTTATCGTGTCGAGAATATCGTCTTCGTTCACATAGGGGTAAGAACTTTAGAGACTCGAGTTTATCAAGTAAGTCTGGAAAGAAAATGCCAGTAAAGCAAGAAGGTATGAGCAGGATTATCGAGGGTTGAAACATCGTTTTGTTCTTTAGGATGGGCAGGGAGGATTTGCTGGTAGATGTTTCTTTTGTAAAGAGATTGGTCATAGGAAGAGAGATTGTCCTGAAAAAGGTAGAGGGCCACATTTTGAGGAAGTTTTGGATGTGAAACACCTACAGCAGGTCTAAGGCCATTTTAGGCGGGGGGATTTTGAGTGGGAACCCATTGATGAAAACATGAAGTCGGACTAGAGAGGTATGATGTAAATTACTTTCCTTTATGATTTGGATTCTGCATGAGAGGCATTAGGAGTATCGTATGTAAGAATTTGATGGATGCTAAATTGTTATAACCCTATTCTGCACGGAATGACCCAGAAGGGAGGAGCGAGCAAGTGAGGATCTTAGATAATATCTTTTGGGAGAATAAATTATTTTGTGATGTGCTAGTGGAGAGTTATGATTTTCTTTTCATCATAGGAATTGTTGTAACACGTTGAGTGGTAACGGTAAAGCTATTGTTTTATAGTTGTGTTAGACCTATATATATATATATATATATATATATATATATATATATATATATATATATATATATATATATGTAATGTTCCAGTTATGGAAGAGCCTAGTGTATGGCAATGTTTTGTTAAGATGTGAGGGATTATTGTTACCAAAGAAATTCAGAGTTTGGTGGATTATTATTGAAAGAGGGATTTAGCTATAGTTATTCTAATCCTGATAACTATATGTTAGTAAGATTATGGTAATTGTTAGCACCTTTTGTCTTGGTCATAAGGTATTTTATTTGGATGTCGAAAGACATAAACTATTTTAAACATAAACTGTTTTCAAAATAAAATTATTTTATAGGCCTTCGGGCAATATCAAAATGATTCTAAAAATATTTTTTAAACATTGGTCCCGATATAACTGATCTCAATCCCCGACAGAGGTACATAGTAGTCTATTGGGAGGGTTTCTTGTTTGGATTTCGCTTGCGAGACCTCCCCCGCATGAAAGTAGCGAATGTCAGGAATTGACAGGAGTTAAATCTTTGGACATTTCAAAATTTATATATAATTAGTATGTTCTTATAGATTAATTTATTCTGAGTTACTGTACAATTTGAGGCTGAGTGAAGCCGAGTTATGTTTATATGAGTAGAGCATGGGTACAGGGTGTATGGGCACCCTGATTAGCTGATTTGGTTTTAAATTTAAAACGATTCGCCGTGAGAAGTGGGAGGAATAGGTATAGTGGGCTTGAGGATAGGTGTGGTAGGAACTAGTTGAAGTTTGGAGTATTAGGCTTAGCTTAATTTCGAGGGCTAAATTCTTATTAGTGGGGAAGGTTGTAATACCCCGTGATTTTTGGACTCATAATTTAATTATTTTTGGAAGAAATAATATTATTTTAATTTGGAGAATAATTAAATTGGCATTTAAGGTCAAAATTTGGGGATGTCAGAGAGTATTTCGAATGACGATTCTGAGTGTGCGGTTGATCCCGAAAGGGTCGAGATAGTCGAAATGATTGTACTTAGGTCTTATTTGGGTTCCAAAATATTTTTAGGTTCGTTTGACTCGTGTTGGAGTAACCGAGTCATTTAAAGTGTGTATTATCATTTAAAATTGGGTGTTTTGGAGATAAGGCTTAAAAGCCTACGGGAGATGAAAATCTCATTAGAGAGAAAGAGAAGCCCTAGAGAGAAAGAGAGAAGGGGAAAGGAAGAAGAGAAAGAGGAGTAAAGCTTGGAGATTCCGACGAATCCGTGATTTCGAGGAAGATTCAACCTCTACAACTTTGAGGCAACTGATTAAACTTGCTAAATAATTCTTGTGCATCCTTTATTTCATTATTTGTGGATTAAATTATGGATTTTGGGTTTAAAATGCCAAAACCTAGATTTTGAGTTCAATCTTGCATTGAGGTGTGTATACGGATTTGAGAGTACATAAATGGTTGAGTTGAGTTATATAATGAGTTTTGATGTTAGTTATATATTTGGGTTGAAGATTGATGGAGAGAAATTGATAAAATTGATTTTTGGAATTTTGGGTTTTGAAGAAATGTAGCCCATTCCGTAGCTTGCTGAACAAACCGAATTGATTTGCCCCTTCCGAATCGATTTGGCCTGTTGCAGAACTTACAGGTATTTAGGGCTGAATCGATTCACCCCTTGCAAATCGATTCGGTATGAAGCAGACTTACGGGTCCCTTTGGGCTGCCAAATCGATTCGGAGGGGCCAAATTGAATCCTTGTTAGGATCGAATCGATTAGGAGGGTCCGAATCGATTCGAAAATAGGGTTATTTTGTGTGGTTTTTCAAGAGTAAGTTTCGCTCCGTTTCGTTTGGGTTTATCGATTGGAAACCTTCATATGAGTTATGAGAAGTATGTTTTGGAGACTTTTAGGGAGTTTCCCTTATGATAAATTGTTGGGCTCATATTGACTTATTTCGAGATAATATCGATGGATATTATCGTATAGACTTGTGGGAAATCTCACTATCATTGAGATTACTATCTGGAGATAATTGAGGGTCTATAAGAGAGAGAGGTAGGATGCGCTTAGCGACGTTGAACCTTTAGATTAAACTACAAATATGATAGCATTAATATATTGATTGAATCAGGAGACTTTTCATATTCATAGGTGTTATAAATGAGCTTCAAGTGAGAGATTGTATTGTGAAATATTGGCGAGGTATGCGAGTTAGCAACGGGTAGTGTAATGAGAGTTATATACTATAAATGAATTTACGTCCTTTGCATATGGGCGTATTATAGTATGAATTCCTATATGGCGTAATTGTATAGACCTTGTGTGATGGTTTGCATTTATACGATGTGATTGTGTATATATATATAGTGTGAATGATATATGTATATTTATTGTGTGAGAATACTCTCCAGTGCTATCATGGGAAGTTACGCGATATGGGTGA
Organism: Sambucus nigra; assembly: GCA_949130495.1. Classification (NCBI taxonomy): domain Eukaryota; kingdom Viridiplantae; phylum Streptophyta; class Magnoliopsida; order Dipsacales; family Adoxaceae; genus Sambucus; species Sambucus nigra. The sequence continues at coordinate 158,278,370 of OX422213.1, forward strand.
GGCCCCTGGCTTGAGGAGCAGGGTGCGTATAGTCCCCAGGTCATAGTCGTCCATTATTTATTGTGTGATTTTATTTGGGGGTGAGAAGTCTTGGGTATGATTCGTTCTCACTTTTCGGTTAGGAACTATGACCGTTTCCCATATATTGTGATTCGTTTTATACCATGGCGGTGTGATAATAGTCCAATATATCGTAACCTGGGATAAAGTGAGTAATTCCTGGAAGATGATAGCATTGTGAAGTATTTTGTATATCCACGTGTGATTGGATTTTGGATATTTATATGTATAAGTGTGTTATGTGTACTTAATTATTGGGATTGAATGCTTGTGATTTATAATTATAGTAATGTTATAGACCTAAATGGTTCGTAGCATTATCTTATTTATGTGATTAGAGATTATTGCTCCCTTTATGTATTCGCAGCAATTTTGGGGTACCGAGGGCATGGACATCAACGACCAACATTGTCAAGGAGTAGTGTATCGGGGGGGGTCCTTGTTTGGATTTCGCTTTGCGAGACGTCCTACGCGCGAAACGCAGTGCAATGTTGGGAGTGGGGATAAGTTTAGTCCTTAGTACTCAGATTTATATGTTATAGTGAAACAAAGTTTTATGAGAATAAACTGGAGTAATATATTAATTAAGTGGATGATGTTATATGCACCGTACACTGAGGGCCTAATGAATCTCGACAATCAACAGTGTCAAGGAGTAATATATCGGGGGGGTTCCTTGTTTGGATTTCGCTTGCGAGACATCCCACGCACGAAACGCAGTGCACTGTTGAGAGTTGGGAGAAGTTTAGTCTTATATATTAAATAAGTAATTTAGGGTTATATGCATCGTGCATTGAGGGAATAATGAATCTCGATAATTAACACTGTCAAGGAGTAGTGTATCGGGGGGTTCCTTATTTGGATTTCGCTTGCGATACGTCCCACGCGCGAAACGCAGTGCAGAGTTGAGAATTGGGAGAAGTTTTATCCTTAGCATTTAGATGCTAATAACTCGTGTATGTCAATAACTGGAATCCAATAATTCTAGTAAGAGTATATGTATATGTATATTTATAAGTTATGATAAGTTAGATGCATAATTGGGTTTAAGGGAGAATCAAAAGTTGATGGGTATAGTTTAGATGAAGAATTACGCAAGTGTGGATTTGGCGTAGGTTAGATTGAATTGCCCCTAGATAGTGTTGGGAAGTTATTTTGAGGATCATGTGCTTACGTTTAGGTGCGCGCTCTAGTTGAGAGGTGAGTTGGATTTTCTGGAGAGTGCGAACTCCACTTAAATCATGTTATAGTGCATTTATAATTATTATGCTAAAATGTTTTCACACCTCGGGCTCTGACCCGTTTATATTTCTCTCTCTTGCTATATATATATTGTATTATTTTAGGTGTTCCTCTGCATAACGCCATTGATGCTTTTTTATCCAGCTTATTCGTGGAACTGTGGCAGTAGCAGACTGTCGCGGGATTTTGTTATAGCCGTTTCCTATCTTTGTATATCTAGATTAGGATTCAGTTTGTATATCGGGTTTACACCCTAGAGTTGTAGTTGTAGCGTTTTGTTTATATTTCTTTTCACAGTTGTTGTATTATCTGTGACCCGACATCATATTCGGGTATTTCCTTTTGTGTATTTTTGGTGTACTATTATCTTTTATCTATGTATGTGTGTATTCTTTATCATTGTTCAGTAGTTATTATATTGTTGGTTGGTTATTGCAAAGTATGTTTTTAAAAAAATTGGCACCCTATTTTTGTAATATTAGGTTGTTAGCTGTGTTTATTTTAATATCATCAGTTGATGCTGAAAATGATCCACTTGAGATTCCTAATTTATTTTAGTATAGGGTTGGCCACCCAATACTATTTTAAGCGGGGTGTCACAACATCCAACCAATGAATGTTCAAACAAATAATTATTGCAAAATTGCCATCGACAAACAAAAACTAGACATAAGATTAACTACACTAATTTTCAATGTTTATTCTTCTTATATATCCTCAATCTTCACCTTCAAAATCACATTTTTCCATTAAAAGAAACCTAAATCCTTTTATTATCACCAGCACACACATCAATCACCAACCATTATCTTCATCTCATCAACTATTTCTCTAAACTCTTAAGTTTTTGCGTAGTTTAATATAAACCCTTTAATTTTTTTTTAATAGTTCATTATTTATATGGATATGACACTTACATGTGCGGACTTTAGGGTATCGGTTAAATAAAAAACATCACAAATGTATGTCTTATAAGTATCTTTTTGACATAAACATCTCATTGATTGTCAACTAAACATGTTACCTTCATTGTTATGAGTGTTATGGTATTATTAAAGGAGTGAAACTTTTCGATTATCGTGCATTAGTTTTCATTCAAATTTTTTTATTAATTTAATAATTTTATTTACTTCACTTTTAATGAAAATATTATGGGAATGTTCTATATTAATATCAATAATTATAGGGGGTCTTACTTTACAATAAATTGATTACCCAATTTGCCCTGAGGCTATACAATAATATAAAATAACACAATTTATACGTGGTTCGGAAAGTCGAAATTGACAATGCCCACGAGAGAATGGGGAAGAAATAGTTTATTACTATTAAGATTTAGGTGCTAATAATAGTTAAAATCCAAGCATCTATGTTATAATGTATTCAATAGATACCTCATAACGGGGGTTATATACAATCACAGAGTCCCATATATCATGGAATACAACGTGATATGATCATACCTTGATTATTGGTAATCATGTTTATAGATGCTTATCTTATTGCGTGATTTGAGTTATTTACAGATTGAGTCTTTTAATGATCCACCTTTACCATATAGAAAGTACTACACGCTAACACATACACTATTATGTCCTTTTCATGTCAGCCCATCCAAACTGACGTTTTATATATTTATACATCCTATCCATTCTAGGATTAATGTTAAATTGACAAATGTGGGCGTCATCCAAAAATTATCAACATAACTCCTTGTCATATGGAAAAACCTATTACCTTTTAAACCTTCAACTTCCAATTAATACTATTAAATAGGTTGGTTCTTTTGGGGAAAAATATCATTCACTTTCTCCATGCACAACTGATCTGAATCTTATAAATTAATCTTGCAAAAATATTAGTTGCGGTAATAAATTAAACATCCATAAATTCATTTATTAGATCGCAAACTAAACATAAAGAATCCCACTCAGTCACAAAAAAAGATGAAAAATTAGGATAAATTTAATAACTTAAAGCATTAACAACTTCTCTAGGAGATACTGAACAGTGAATCGATAACCCTTCACGAACTCTAACCACCACCTTTGTCACAAGTTTAAGTTTTATTGTTTGAACAAATATTAAGAACTCTAATGGTGGATAAATAAATTCTAAAAAAATCACCTAAAAGGTAATTCCTCCACACTCTCAAAGCAAAGGCTATGATTACCAACTCCAAATTATGTATCGGATAATTAATCTCATGCGACTGAATCGTCCTTGAAGTATGAGATATAATCATCTCTTCTTGAATTAATATTCTCTCAAGCCTCATACGAGGTACTCCACTCAATACTAGGCAATGTAAGAACCGAGGCAGGGGTCAACATGACTTATAAGTCCTTGAAAACCTCTTAGAACTTCGTATCCCAAATAAATAGAAACCCTTTCTTTGGCAAATGAGTAAGCAGGCTTGCAATTGAATAAATCTCATGTAATAAACCACTCACCCAAGAAAATTGTGCATTTCTATAGGAGTCTGTGACACCCTGTAAAATCCATAACTAGATTAATTAGTTCTAAATATAAATGATACAGGAGTCTAAACAATTTGTATCATTTTACGCATAACTTAAATAAAATAAAAATAATAAGATCACATTAATAACATAACTGAAATAAACACAACTTTAATACCAATCTCCAAATCATAATAAGTAAAACTCCATCACAGGAATAAATAATTATCTCAATAATAATAATATCCTACCTTACGTATAAACATATGACTCCAACATAAATAAATCCAATACAATAATACAACATTGATTATCAAATGAAAATACAGTAAATAAAATGGGCATATAGGCTTGAAAACTACATCCTAGATTTTAAAGCATGAATTGAGAAGGGGTGGGAGAAATCAGGGTTATGGCGGTTTCCCCTACCTATGACCTGAAAACAGATTCCATAGACAAGATTAAGCCTATCATGTCTACAATGAGTAAGAATGTAATCAAATTTTCGTAACAATAATAATAAGGCACCTTCTTCTCATATTATAGTTGTTTTTAAGTTAACCCAACTCAAACAATCTAAATATAGCAATCAAGTCTAATACCAAGCCCAAGTGAACCCAATGATACATAATTATAAATCTTTCTTATTAGTTTATAATTACAAGGTTCCATAAAGTAGTATCGTGTATATACATCTATTGTATAATCTCAGTGAAGGAAGTAGAATCACATAGATCTAATATCCAAGTGAATATGTCCCCACTCACAGGCAAGTAGATGGGACATGCACAAGTTCGCACAAAAAAGCACGAAGGCATATTTCTATTGCCTTTGGGGATCACTCATCCATACTAAGTATAGTTATTGGTCATCCCAACCATAAAACCTCAAAGTAACAACGAGGCAGCATCACTAAGTCTTCCCATCTATCATATAAACTTCATACCCATGGTTATATGAATAACATCCCCATTTACCCTCACTCGAGACACGAGTACATCAGAATTAGGATCGGGGGAAAAAACCCAAGTGACCCCGTCGCTATCGGTATGCTTAAACATAAAGAAAATGCACAAAAACCCAGTCTACTCATGGATTACTAAAATCATTATGAGTAATGGATTAATTATCTTTAATTAATTTGAAATTAAAAATCAAATTGTATTAAAATCGTTCGAAAGAAAACCCTAACTTGTTCGAGCATAAACTCCTACATCGTTTGAACCAAATCTAAAAGTTGTTCGAACCAAAATCTAAGTCATTCGAACGAAACCCCTTATCTCATTTGAACGAAGTCCCAACCTCATTCGATCGAGATCCACTTAGAAGCATTCCTCCCCAAATCATAAAAATGGCCATGAACTTCCCCAAACCTAAGTTTTATGCCTCTAATCAGTCCAATTCTCATCTTCCTTTTAAGTATAATATGTTTAAAAATGTCACTAACCTCTAACAACAAGTTTTAGATGAATATAACAAGGATTCATGATTCCATTTCAGAGTATAAGTATATAAACCCTAAGTTCATAATTCTAACATAATATATTGACTTCATCTCAAATTTAATTCAGTAACTAATTAAACAAGAGGACCTTTATATGTTACCTTTACTATGATTTGGAATTGACATCATTAGATTACAAGGTTTCATGATTCAATATAAGGGATTCATTACCAAACTATTCAAGTTCATCACTATGTTTAAAGCTTAAACATATAATTAAATCTAATTACAAAAATTAAGTTTTTAGATGATTAAAATTGGATTTCATGAGTTTTAATCCAGATTCCAATGATACTACCACAATAACATAAATTGAATTAGATTCTTAATAAATGTATACTTGACTTAGACCAATTGATGAATCAAAATCTTAAAATTCTCAATTATCTTCATTCCTTAGTGTGACTTATCACCTTAGCCTCTAGGTTCATCTCTAATGTGTTGTGAAAGTTTTAGGTTTTCTCAATTAAGATAATAAAGGTTCTAACCACACAATTAAACCTAGGCCCAATAAGCTCAAAATATGCTCTAAACAGCCCGAAACATGGCTTAAATCATATACTAACCCAACAGACTTAAATTCCACTATTTTAAATCAAAAATGGCTTTTTAAATGCCCTGGAAGTCAACTCAGAATAGAAGATGTTCTAATAAATTAATTATCTCATTAGGTTAATTTATAAGTCAGTGCGAGTCAATTAAGACAAAACTTAATTATTAATTATTTACGTGTGGCTCGGCGTTGTAAGAAACTATTTCACGATTAGTGGACCTAATACCGAGGAAATAATCCAAACAAGGAAACCCCCAACACCTAGTCCCTGACTATTCCATTGCCCCTCATAATACAAATCACTTAAAATATTTAATTAATATAATATCATTTATTATGTCGATTTCCCATAAGTGTGAATTCACGTAATGCATATACAATTTACAAAACAACAAATAAAATACACCGAGTGACATATCACATGTCACAGCAGGTAAATAAATATTTAATTATATAATTTAAATAAATGCACAGAAAATATGGGTATTAAAAACTCATGGGTTGACCCCAGTAAAATTAGGTTTTCCCCTCCTCTGAGACCAAATAACCCTAAAATGCCACTTCTCTTAAGAAAAAAATCACACTTCTCAAACTTATCATACAACTAATGAAGAATCTCTACAACGGAAATATTGCGACTTCTCAAATAAAATCCAATTCTAATAATCCCAAATTTTAGTTAAACCCTAAAACATGCATCTAGATGATTTATCAAATAAAATAAAGCATGCAGGATAAAACAAACAATTTTAGGAAAAATCCCCCAAAGGGGCAAAACCTTTATATTTCACTATAATTTGTAAAGAACGGTTTACACGGATTATAATGAAATAGGGTGACATACGAAATACCCTCAGGTGTCGATTTCGATGTCGTCGACTGGAATCTCCCGTAAGAACTCCAAGTGGTCATCAATGAAGAAGAGAACGGCTTCTCCACAAATTCGTTGTCTAGAATTTTCCCTTTCCAGGAGGGCAGCAATGAAGAAGAGAGCGGCTTCTCCACAAGTATGAACAAAAGCAAAGCAGTGTTCTTGGGTTTCAAAAGGATTCACAAAAGTATGAGAATGATGTGTGAATCAAAACATGAGTTTTGGAACTCAAAAATATGAAGACTTGAGCTAATAGAACTCTCAAAATAATCTCTCCAAGTCTTGCAAAATAACTCCCCCGAAGTTGGCTTTTATAAGGAAACCAAAAGGAATTTTAAAACTTTGGAACTCTTGTCAGCGTCAGGTAATCCAAACCGGTTCGGTATGTACCTCGAACCGATTCACCCCCCAAACCGGTTTGTCCTTCGGTTCGCGATAGTTTGCGGGTTTTGGGGCTTAAAACACATAGCATTCTTCATAAGGATTTTATCGGGATTTTCTCCATTTTCGAAGGGCCATAACTTCTTCATCGTAGCTCGGATTAAGTTGGCGTTTCTTCCAGTGTCTTCGTGGCGTCAAGCTATTCAACTTTCCAGTTGACCAGACCTTCGAACGCTGGCTATAAAATTATCAAAATGTCCTTGAACTTTCCTATCTTTCCTTCTTTCATTGATTTGACTTCTCTTGCGTACCACTTACATAAAGTCCCTAAAATTGTTGAACGTGAAGTCATTAAGGAAGATGTGAGACACTTGATGGATATGTTCAATGCTTGATTCCCTAAATTCAGATAGAGGTCGTCATGTGAGATTGTGAAGTGACGTGCCTTTTGTAGCGGCGTACGACATACACAAATGTAAGATATCGTACATGAGAAAAATGTCCTTACAAATCTCCCCCTCTGTATATGCCGGTACAAAATAAAAAATCCGAATTATTATCATTCAATTGACCTATACAAATATACCCTCCCATGAACCCAAAACTGGAAAGATACAAATGAATAAGTCTTCATCGTTTGCTCTTCAAATCTTCAAAAATCCCAAAGCTTTTCTCATCAAGGTGTGCGATTCAGTGATCATCAATGTAGTACCTACGCACATGAGATAAATCAAATACCAAGTGACGTATCGAGTTTGAAATGAGATAAACGCAGATACCAATGTATGAGAAAAGCATAAGTCAAATCTCAAAAACTCCCCCAAAATTCAAACTCACCCATAAAATGATAATTCTTTCTCCCCCTTTTTATTATGTTCCCAAATAGACAAATGAGAAGAATAAATCAAACAAACAAAGTCGGGGTGTCACCGTATTCAAAACAAGGCATCAATCAGATGGAAAACGCACTCTTGTAAAGAGATACTCAAAAAATCTTCACAAACTATTTTTGATTTTTCAGATTTTTTCATACAAAAATAAGATACCAAAAAAAATCACACCATGGATTTAAACTCAAACAACCAAGTCATGGAAACGAAATGTATGGGTGTGAACACATTCAATAGGTAAATCAACTCAATCAAGCATATGTGCACGATGCATACGTGTACCCCTAACGAATGAACATCAAAAGTATCCTTAGGTGTAAAAATTATTGAATTTAGATGACATCGTCTTATGCAAATCAAAGTCAAAGTGATTCCCACCCCAATAACGTCCAAAACCTTTTAGCGCTTTTTCAAGATGTTCAAGGACGTGAAAACCCGTTATAAAGTCTCCAACCAAACTCCCTAATATATATTTTCTTTTAGAGGTGTTAAACTAAATTCTTAAACTTTGGAGAATTGGTGCAAAAACCAAAATGGCCCATAATTGGCATGAATTTCTTTTTATTGCCTATAAAATTTTTCGGGCTCTTTTAAACCTCTTTGGACCCCGGATAATAAATTCCTCAATTTTTTAGGTCCTATTTAAATGGCGGATTAATCGTAAAGGATAAAAAATAATCTTTCGTAGCCCTTCACTGTTTTTTAAATAAAGCACACAAACTCACAAACGGCTCTTACATGCACAACTTTCTTTTCAAGTTTTATCACGCTTGGTTCGTTTTAAGGACAAGATTGAAGTGAAAACACCCAACCAACATGTGATAAGACAAGCAAAATAATCAAGCAAATCCGTGCATATGTGCAATAAAGGAAATCATGAGTCAAACTGTAAGGACATTTTTATCATGTCCGAAATGTTTCATTTAGTTATGTCGTACGTCGTTACATTTGGCACGTCTCTACACGATCGCACACAACGGCCTCAATCCGAATTCCGGGAATCAAGCATTTATGATATCCATCATTTGTCCCTCATCTGCCTCAACGACTTCACGTTCCATGATTTTAGGGACTTTATGCAAGTGGTACGCAAGAGAAGTCAAAAAAGTGCAACAAGGCTTTATAGGGAAGTTCAAGGGCAATTTGGTAATTTTACAACCACCATCCAGAGGACCGGTCAACTAGAAAGTTGAAGAGCTTGCCACAAGAAAGATACTGGAAGAAACGGCACCTCAATCCGAGCTACGGTGAACAAGTTATGGCCCGTTGAAAATGGAGATATTTACATTGAAAATATTGGGAATTTTTCTAAGTATTTAGCCCCTGTTCCCAGCAAGTTTCCCCGAACCCAGACCGAACCAGTTCGAAGGGGTGAACCGGTTCACAGGGTACCCAAACCGGTTTAGGGTACCTGTACGCTGGATAGAATTTTAGAGTTTTAAGAATGTGGATCTCTTCATCTGTTTTCTTATAAATACCAACTTCGGGGGAGCTATTTGATAAGACTTTGAAAGACGAATTTAAGAGTCCATATACCTCAAGTCTTCACCTATTGAGCCCAAGACTCTAGGTTTTTTATTCACACAAATTTCCAAACACTTGTGAATCACTTTGCAACCCAGGAACGCAGTTTTTCTGTTCATACCCTTGTGGAGAAGACCATTCTTCTTCTTCATTGCTGCCTTCCTGGAAAGGGAAAATTCCAGCCGACACCCTTGTGGAGAAGCCGTTTCTCTTCTTCATTGCATCCCTCCTAGAAAGGGATATTTCCATCCGCCGACTACAGAATCGGACACCTGAGCGTAATTCTTAGTCACTTGTATTTTCATTGTAATCCGAAATTGTACAGTTACAATATTATAATGAAAATAAATGGTTTTGCCCCTTTGGGGGATTTTTCCTCACAAGCATGTGTTTGAATGTTCTTGCTTAGTTCATTATCTTATTCAATCACATATTGTTGCATGTTTCGGGTTTGTTTGGGTTAAAAGGTGTTTAATATATAAGTTTATCATTTGAACGCGAGCACATACGTTCTCAAATTGGTATCAGAGAAGGTTACGCTAATCTATCGCGTATTCCAATTTTTCGCAAAATTTTTCTAACATATCAATTTTCCAAAAAAATTGATTTTTGAAAAAGTGCGTGTTCAAATGGAGAAGTTATATAATAAAATGCCTGTTTTTTACGGGACAAATTATGCTTATTGGAAAGCTCGAATGAGGTCGGCTTTAAAAGCCATAGATGAAAGGGTTTGGATTTTAGTTGAAAGAGGGTGGACTCCTCCCTCCGTGACTGTTGATAATGTGATCAACTTGAAACCTGTCACTTCTTGGACTGAAGAAGAATTTAAATGGTCATTTTTTAATTCTAAGGGTCTAAGTGCTATTTCTGGGTCTGTCACACCTGATGAGTTCAAACGCATAATGACGTGCACCACGTCAAAAGAGGCATGGGATGTTGAAGGAACTAATGCTGTGAAGGAGTCTAAGTTGCAAAATTTGACAACTCAATTTGAAACCATCACCATGCATGAATCTGAATGCTTTGATGAATTTTATGCTAGACTTTCTGACATTGTGAATACTAGCTTTAATCTTGGTGAACATATTCCTAATGCTAGAGTTGTTAAAAAGATTATGCGTTCTTTGCCTAAGCATTTTATCCCTAAGGTCACTGTGCTAAATTCTATGGGTAATTTAAATACGCTAAAATTGGAAGAACTTGTAGGAGATTTATAAACATATGAAATTGATATGTTCCCTAAAACTGCTAAATCTAAAGATAAGGGAATTGCACTTAATGCCCAAGAGAGAAGGAGTGAAGAGTCGGCTAGAAAGAGCGTAGAGTCATCTAGAAAGAGAGAGACTGACACGTCAGATTCTAAGTGTGATTTTGATTTAGATGATTTGGCTCTTTTTGCAAAAAATTTCAAGAGGATTCTCAAATTTAAGAAAAATGGCAATTTTAAAGATAAAAAGAAATTTGAGAAAAATAAGTTTGAAAAGAAAAATGAAAAAGACTCCAAAAATTCTCTTAAGAAAGAAAGTGAGAGATGCTTTGGGTGAGATGGTAGGGGTCATAGAGCCTTTGAGTGTGCCACTCGTCTGAATAGAGAGAAAAGGAAAGCTGTCCTTAATACTACTCTTAGTGACGACAGTGAGGTCGAGACGGTGGATTCAGGAGATGAGTCACCGCATGAGTGTAACTTCACCGCATTCATGGCCAGTCAAGTGAGAACTCCTAGTTCTCTTCACGACGATGAAGATGAGGCTTCACAGGGACACCTCGATAGTGAGATCGATGTGAGTGAGGGGGAGGATGACTCAAGTGAGAGCGAAAGTGATATTCAACGCGCCTACGCTGAGTTACATTCTGAGTCTTTTAAAACTAAAAAACGTAACAATGCGCTAGTTCTTAAGATCACCGGCTTAGAGGAAGATTTAAGAAAGGAGAGAGAAAGAGATTCCTCCACCTTCACCGCCCTGAGAGAGAGAGAGAATCTGCCTGTGTCGAGAAAGAGAGTTCGTTTAGAGAGAGAGAGTGTGTTTTAGAGAAAGAGAGAGGGGACTTGACTAAACAAGTGGCTAGTCTTACGAGTCAGCTCCATTCCTCTATGGAGACTCGAAAGAAACTTGAAGCCCTTGTTGCCCAGCTGACTCATGATCTTGAGAAAGCACGGGAAGTCAAGGTACAAATCGAGGACAGATCTGGGAAGATGGGAAAGATGCTCCTCGGCCCCGCTTTAGGTTTTGGTGATCGGCAAGGAAACGGTTATGATGGTGCCTCCACGTCCCAAATTGCACCTGGACCAGTTCCTGAGTTTACTACGAACCCTTATGGCCATCGTCAAACACCTCGAAGGAGAGTTCGACCAAGAAAAGTAAACCAAGGTCCATCTTTGACTATGTTCTTTTGTACTTATTGCAAAAGAAAAGGACACCTTAGGGAGTCTTGCTATAGCATGAGTCAGAAACGACGTACTACTGCTCCACCACGTCATACTGATGAGTTTTCTAGTCTGAGAGAGCGAGTTGAGTTCTTAGCTTCCACGACCCAGAGTTTAATGGAAGAATTTCGACGGATGTCTTTGCCGTTAGTGAATGCTTCTCACATTCCAGCTAAAACCAACAACAACAAAGCCAAACAAAAGGTCATCTCGACTTAGGTACCTAAGAAAGATAAAAAGGCTTTTGTTGTTCATGTTTCTCTCAAAGCACATAATACCTCACAGTGGTATTTTGATAGTGGGTGCTCCAGACACATGACAGGTGATGCCTCATTTTTTAAGACTCTTGAGGACTATCAGGATGGCAGAGTCAACTTTGGAGATGGGAGCAAGTCTAGCATTGTAGGATGAGGTACTATCGAGTTACCTGGATTTCCTATGCTAGAAAATGTTTTGTACGTCAAAGGTTTGAAAGCAAACCTTCTCAGCATTAGCCAGTTGTGCGACGCTGACTTTGCAGTAAAGTTTGACCGGGATACTTGTAAAGTCTATAATCAAGCCAGTAAACTATTAGTGCAAGGGGTAAGGACAAAGGATAACTGCTATGGGACTGAGCCCACGTCCTCACTTGTCTGCAACAGCGCCACGATCACTCCTATGGATCTGTGGCACCAACATCTAGGTCACGTGAACGTTAGAGATCTCAATCGCTTAGCTAAAAAGGACCTAGTACGTGGCTTACCATCTCTTGGAAAGTCAACTTCGACCGTTTGTGGACCCTGTCAGTTGGGAAAACAAATTCATAGTCCCCATAGAAAGTTGCATTCCATTACCACTTCTCGTGTTCTTGAGTTGATTCACATGGATCTTATGGGTCCTACTCGTACTGAGAGTTTGGGTGGTAAGAGGTATATCCTCGTGATGGTAGACGATTTCTCCAGGTACTCCATTGTAGGTTTTCTGAGAGAGAAATCCGATGCTGTAGAGTTTTTAACGACCAAGTGATGTGTCCTACAAAATCAACACGGAATCACTATTAACAGAATACGTAGTGACAATGGCACTAAATTTAAGGAAGTAAAGGTGGACCTTTACTGTGATAGCCTCAGGATCAAACATGAGTTTTCTGCTGTGAGAACTCCTCAGCAAAATAGGATATTTGAGAGAAAGAATAGAACGATCCAAGAGATGGCTAGATCTATGCTTCTAGGTCGTAAAGTTTCTAGGAGATTTTGGGCAGAGGCAGTGTCTACTGCATGCCACACGGTGAATAGGGTTTATTTGCATCCACACACACTTCAGACTCTTTATGAGTTGTGGACTGGCAAGAAGCCCAACCTGGCATATTTCCGTGTTTTTAGGAGTAAATGCTACATCCTACGGGATAGAGAGAAATTAGGAAAGTTCGACTCCCGGAGCGATGAGGGAATATTTCTAGGATATTCATCGACTAGCAGAGCATACCGGGTTTTTAACCTGAAGAGCTCTAAGGTTATGGAATCAATAAACGTCACCGTGCAAGATGACGAACCTTCGACGGTTATTGATCCTAACCTTCAGTGTGAGGATGAGGATTGTTCTGACAGTGATTTACCTGTTCCTCTCTCACACTCTGTGGACCCTACTCTTATGGTAAGGGACACACCTGCTTGGGTTCGCAAGAGTCATGACCCTTCTGCCATTGTTGATGATCCCACTCTAGGGGTCAAGACTCGTGCTCAGCTAGAGAACGTTGTTAGCCATCTTTGCTACACATCCAAAGTCGAGCCCAAGAACCATAAAGAAGCACTCAAGGATGAACACTGGATATCTGCTATGCAAGATGAGTTGCTTCAGTTTAAAAAGAACAATGTTTGGGAACTTGTCCCCCGACCTAGTGAGACTAATGTGATAGGTACTCGGTGAATTTTTAAGAATAAAATGGATGAACATGGTACCATAATCCGAAACAAAGCTAGGTTGGTAGCTCAAGGCTACACACAGATAGAGGGTGTAGACTTTGGGGAGACATTTGCTCCTGTTACGAGGCTTGAGTCCGTTCGCCTACTACTCGCCATCGCATGTTATCTGCGCTTCAAGTTATATCAGATGGATGTCAAGAGTGCCTTTCTAAATGGCATTCTACAGGAAGAGGTTTACGTGGAACAACCAAAAGGGTTTGAAGACCCTCAGCAGCCGGAGCACGTCTACTATCTGAGGAAAGCCTTGTATGGTTTGAAGCAAGCACCCCGTTCTTGGTACGAGAGGCTTACTTCCTATCTCTTAGCCCATGGCTTCAAGAGAGGGGGAGTTGATATGACGTTGTTCGTCAGGAGAGATGACGGTGCAATTTTGGTTTCCCAAGTCTATGTGGACGACATAGTCTTTGGATCCACGTGCTCTCAACATGCTCATCACTTTGAGGAGGAAATGAAAAGTGAGTTTGAGATGAGCATGGTTGGTGAGCTTACATTCTTCCTTGGTCTCCAGGTTCGTCAGCTAGAGGATGGGATGTTCATCTTCCAATCCAAGTATGCTAGAGACCTAGTGAAGAAATTTGGTTTAGACTCCGCTAAGCATGCAAGTAAACCTATGAGTACCACTACCAAGCTTAGTAAGGACGCTTCAGGCAAGGACGTAGAGCAAACCTTATATCGGAGTATGATAGGTAGTCTTCTCTACTTGACTGCCAATTGTCCCGACATTACCTTTAGTGTTGGAGTCTGTGCGCGATATCAGGCGTCCTCGAAAGAGTCACACTTACTTGCTCTAAAACGTATTATTAAATACGTGAGTGGGACTCTCTCATACGGTATTTGGTATTCCTTTGATACTGATGACCGTTTATCCACCTATTCAGATGCTGATTGGGCCGGCAATGTAGATGGTTGTAGGAGCACTTCTGGTGGGTGTTTCTATTTTGGTTCTGCTCTTGTCTCCTGGCTGAGTAAGAAGCAAAATTCCATCTCTTTGTCCACTACGGAGGCTGAGTACATAGCCGCCGGGAGTTGTTGCACGCAACTTCTGTGGATGAAGCAAATGCTGGAGGATTATGGGATTTCACAGGAAACCATGACCATTTCCTGTGACAACACGAGCGCGATACACATATCCCGCAATCCAGTACAGCATTCGCGCACAAAGCACATCAGGATACGTGAGCACTTTATACGACAGCTAGTTGAGGAGAAAGTCGTATCCTTGATTTTCGTTCCCACCGACCGTCAGTTAGCCGACATTTTCACGAAACCTTTAGATGCCCTTCGATTTGAGAGTCTTAGGAAGTCTTTGGGAATTCGCACAGTTGACTGAGGGGTTAGTCTTTGTCTAGAATAGGATGCTTCTTCATGTTCATATTATATGCTTCCTATTGCTAGTATGTTTTATATGTACCATTGCTTAGTTGTATAGCTGTTTATTTATTCTTTTTGCTTTTTATATTTCTTTTGAAAAATACAAAAAGATATTCCTTTAAGAAAAATTTTGAGAAAAATCCAAAAAGATTTTTGTATTTTTGCACTTTTTTTTGGATGAACATTTAAGATAGCCAAGTCACAAATTATTTCCATTTATCCATGTGACTGTTTGATAGAGATTTGAGACGCTACATCATTTCATCCATGTGCTTTGCATTTATTGGAGTCCTTAAGATGTAATTAGTGATATTTTCCTACATGTTTGACTCCTATCTCCTTTACTGCATACATGCACGGCTGTATTTGATTATTGTACTTTTCTATCACATGTTGGCTTGAGTGTTTCCATCTCAATTCTCTCTATACAACTTACAATATGCGATAAAACTTGACAAGATTGGAATGCATGTAAAAAACATTTTTGTGAGACTGAGTGTTTGTTTAAGAACAGGGAGGGGCTGCGAAAGATAATTATCACTTCTTTGCGCAAAAGCCACCGTTCAAAAGGACCTAAAAAATGGAGGAATTTTATTATCCGGGGTCCAAAGAGGTTAAAAAGCCCGAAAAAATTTAAAGGCAATAAAAAGCAATTCATGCCAAATATGGGCCACTTAGGTTTCACCATCAATTCTCCAAAGTTTGAGAATTTAGAAAGCCTCTATTAAAAATAAAAATCTGAGGGAGTTTGGTTGGAGAATCTTTAAACGAGTTTGCACTTCCTTGAAAGTCCTGAAAAAGCATGAAATAGTTTTGGACGTTATTGGTGTAGAAATCATTTTTAGCTTTGATTTGTTGATTTGATTGAGTCAATGTCTTATATTTCCATTTTTTTTACACCAAAGGAAGACTTTGAGTTCATTCGTTAGGAGTATCCAATATTCATCGTGCACATATGTCATGTTTGTATGCATTGATTTTCCTATCGAATTTGATCACACCACTTCATTTACGCTATCATCGGCTTGGTTGATTTGTGTTCATTCATGGTGTGATTTTATCCTAGTGACACCCCGCACTTGCTTATTTTGCTTTATTTCTCTCATTTGTCTATTTGGGGACATAATAAAAAGGGGGAGAAAGAATTATCATAATTTGGGGGAGTTTTGTGTTTTTGAGATTTGATATAACATGCTTTCTTCATTTGATATCTCATTTCAAACTCGATACGTCACTTGGTATTTTTTCTTTATCTCATGTGTGTAGGTACTACATTGATGATCACTGAATTGCACACCCTGATGAGAAAATATTTGAGATTCCTGAAGTTTTGAAAGATCAAACGATGTAGACTTATTCATTTTTATCTTTCCAGTTTTGGGTTCATGGAAGGGTAGATTTGTATAGGCAATTTGTTATTTGATGATTCGGATATTTTTATGTATGTACCGGCATAGACATAGGGGGATATTTGTAAGGACATTTTTATCATGTCCGAAATGTTTCATTTAGTTATGTCGTACGCCGTTACATTTGGCACGTCTCTACACGATCGCACACGACGACCTCAATTCGAATTCCGAGAATCAAGCATTTATGATCTCCATCATGTGTCCCTCATCTGCCTCAACGACTTCACGTTCCATGATTTTAGGGACTTTATGCAAGTGGTACGCAAGAGAAGTCAAAACAGTGCAACAAGGCTTAATAGGGAAGTTCAAGGGCCATTTGGTAATTTTACAGCCACCGTCCGGAGGACCAGTCAACTGGAAAGTTGAAGAGCTTGCTGCAACAAAGATACTGGAAGAAACGTCACCTCAATCCGAGCTACGGTGAACAAGTTATGGCCCATTGAAAATGTAGATATTTACATTGAAAATACTGGGAATTTTTCTAAGTATTTAGCCCCTGTTCCCAGCAAGTTTCCCCGAACCCAGACCGAACCGGTTCGGAGAGGTGAACCGGTTCGCAGGGTACCCAAACCGGTTCGGGGTACCGTACGCTAGATAGAATTTTAGAGTTTTAAGAATGTGGATCTCTCCATCTGTTTTCTTATAAATACCAACTTCGGGGGAGCTATTTGATAAGACTTTGAAAGACGAATTTGAGAGTCCATATACCTCAAGTCTTCACCTATTGAGCCCAAGACTCTAGGTTTTTTATTCACACAAATTTCCAAACACTTGTGAATCACTTTGCAACCCAAGAACGCAGTTTTCCTGTTCATACTCTTGTGGAGAAGACCGTTCTTCTTCTTCATTGCTGCCCTCCTGGAAAGGGAAAATTCCAGCCGACACCCTTGTGGAGAAGTCGTTTCTCTTCTTCATTGCAGCCCTCCTGGAAAGGGATATTTCCAGCCGCCGACTACAGAATCCGACACCTGAGGGTAATTCTTAGTCACTTGTATTTTCATTTTAATCCGAAATTGTACAGTTACAATATTATAATGAAAATAAATGGTTTTTCCCCTTTTGGGGATTTTTCCTCACAAGCATGTGTTTGAATGTTCTTGCTTAGTTCATTATCTTATTCAATCACATACTGTTGCATGTTTCGGGTTTGTTTGGGTTAAAAGGTGTTTAATATATAAGTTTATCATTTGAACGCGAGCACATACGTTCTCACAAACATGTAGGAAGTAACACTTAATTACATCTTAATGCCTCCAAATATTATAAAGCACATGGATGAATTGACATATTGTCTCAAAACACTATCAAATAGTCACATGAAAAAAAATGGAATGATATTGTGACTCGGTCATCCTAAGTGTCCATCAATAAACGATGCAAACAAAAAACAAAAATCTTTTCGGATTTTCAAAAATTTTATCAAAATAAAATATTTTTGTATTTTTTAAAAAATTTCAAACAGAAAAATATAACTACAAATTGATACAACTAGCAGGAGGCATATAATATCGATATGAGCAACATCCTATGCTACCAAATAGCAATCACACAAGAGAATCCACAATGAAAGCAGATGTGATAAAAGAGCAATGCAGTGATATCAATTAAGCATGGATACCAAGAATAACTGCATATAAATTGAACAGAAGCAACCCATCAGTACCAAGAACCTAAGCATATGAACACCGGGTACTGAAATCAGAAGGGAAGCAAAAATAGAATTTCTAGACAGGTCGCTCAAACGACTTAGCTCTGTCGCTCGAACGACAAGGACATGTCGCGAGATGCGATTTCGTGCGAGACAAAGTTGTTGCTCAAATGACATATAGATCTCGCTCGAACGAGAAAACCAAAACTTCCCAAAATACCCAAAAAATCATACAGTTTTGCCCAGTGCAAAAAATTTGTGAAAACAGTACCTGTAAGGGGCAAACAGATCCAAAACAGTGCTAAAATAGTAACAAAACACACAAATGCAATAAATAAACCAATGTGCGCTACATCAAAGTGAGTCATAACACTAGAAGAATATAACATGATGCATAGCTAGTGTATGACAAACATCCAACACAATCAACCAAAAGATGTCACATGGGGTGACTCACGTGCAAGCAAACGAAAGTTGTGAACAAAAAGACCATATGCCTCTAAATCCGATTTTCTAACCCAAATAGATTTGTAACAACACGTGGGGTTTTGGGGAATCGAATTTATTATTTTATTAACCTTCTTAGGTCCATTTAAAAGCTTGTAACAAAAGCGCCTAAGATGACCTTCCCTACCGCAATGTGTGCAAGTGTAAATCAGGCGGTGTGTGTTCCCTAAAGATGGCCCTCTCCCCAAATTTCTCGGTTTCTCTCTCCGAATTTGCCTAGGTGGGTCTCTCCTAATGATCCTAGGAGGTTCTCTCACGATGTTCCTAGGGGGTTCTTTCCTAACAAACTTAGGTTCCTCTTTCTTAACAATCCTAGGAGGCTCTCTCACACATGTGTGAATGGGTGCAACATATTTTTCAAGACCAATCCCACCCCTATCCGTTTTGATCTCGACTGTGCCTAAAATCTTATCCAGTTTTTCAGACCTAGACTCCAAATCAAATTTTACCTTACTTGAATCTTTCAATTTCACCTCAAGTTCACCTATCCTAGATTTAAGTACACGTCTAGAATCCTCAAACTCTAAAAGCTCATTTTTTTATAGTCTCCATCAACCCTCTAAGACTATCTCTCTCACCCTCGACGTACTCAAGCTTATCTTTCAAAATTTTCTCATGTGCCCTAAGATCTTCAACTAAAAAATCACTATTTTTAAGCCACACTCTTTCAATTTCAAATTTTTTTTCTTCATTTTCAAAGATTCAGCATAAAGTTCATTGAAATCAGTTTGCAAGTCACGCTCATCTATACATTCATCCTCACTCCAATCACCATCACTATCATCACTAATCACATGGGTGGGAAGCTCTCTCCTAGAAGCATAAAAAATTTCTTCTTCCGAATCACTATCACTAAGGGTAGAAACACGAGAAATCGATTTATTCAATTTTTTCTTTAAATTTGTGGTACACTCATCTAATGTGTGACCAGCACCTTCATTACAAGGACACCTCTTAGATTCGTTTTCAACAGAAGATTTAAAACAAGAGTTCGTGTGAATTTTCCAATTAATTTTTTAAAAAATTTGACACCGAAGATCATCAAAACCACCAAAAGCCATTTTTGTGAAAAAATAGGATCAAAACACAATAACTTAGTGCAACAGGCTCTGATACCAATTTGTAAATGTGAGTAGACAAATTGTATCAGAAAGTAAATCCTCAAAAAATAAGGATCACGCGTTAAATTAGCGTAACCCGCTCTGATACCAATTTGAAGAATCGCTACAACGGAAATATTGCGACTTCTCAAATAAAATCCAATTCTAATAATCCCAAATTTTAGTTAAACCCTAAAACATGCATCTAGATGATTTATCAAATAAGATAAAGCATGCAGGATAAAACAAACAATTTTAGAAAAAAATTCCTCAAAGGGGCAAAACCTTTTTATTTCACTATAATTTGTAAAGAACGGTTTACACGGATTATAATAAAATAGGGTGACATACGAAATACCCTCAGGTGTCGATTTCAATGTCGTTGGCTGGAATCTCGCGTAAGAAATCCAGGTGGTTAGCAATGAAGAAGAGAACGTCTTCTCCACAAATTCGTCGGCTGGAATTTTCCCTTTCTAGGAGGGCAGCAATGAAGAAGAGAGCGGCTTCTCCACAAGTATGAACAAAAGCAAAGAAGTGTGAAAAAAGATTCACAAAAGTATGAGAATGATCTTTGAATCAAAACATGAGTTTTGGAACTCAAAAATATGAAGACTTGAGCTAATAGAACTCTCAAAATCGTCTCTCCAAGTCTTGCAAAATAACTCCCCCGAAGTTAGCTTTTATAAGGAAACCAAAAGGAATTTTAAAACTTTGGAACTCTTATCAGCGTCAGGTACCCCCAAACCGATTCGGCATTTACCTCAAACCGGTTCTCCCCTCGAACCGATTTGGCCTTCAATTCGCGATAGTTCGCTGGTTTTTGGGCTTAAAACACATAGCATTCTTCATAAGGATTTTATCAGGATTTTCTCCATTTTCAAAGGGCCATAACTTCTTCACCGTATCTCGAATTGAGGTGCCGTTTCTTCCAGTGTCTTCGTGTCATCGAGATCTTAAATTTTCTTGTTGATCGGACCTCCTAACGGTGGCAATAAAATTACCAAAAAGCCCTTGAACTTTCCTATCTTGCCTTCTTTCAATGATTTGACTTCTCTTGCGTACCACTTGTATAAAGTCCCTAAAATTATGGAACGTGAAGTCATTGAGGCAGATGTGGGACACTTGATGGATATGTTGAATGCTTGATTCTCGAAATTCAGATAGAGGTCGTCACGTGAGATCGTGAAGTGACGTGCCTTTTGTAGCGACGTACGACATACACAAATGTAAGATATCGGACATGAGAAAAATGTCCTTACAACTAATTATCTATTAGTTTTTAAAGAACTATCTCAAGATGTTATGCATGTTCATCCTCTAGCCATGAATAAATAAGCATGTATTCAATGAACATATAATAAATCGGTTAATATATCGCAAAACACTTTATTCATCAATTCCATAATTACAATTGGGTCATTCATCAACCAAAACGGCATCACTCGAAATTCATATAAGACATAGTGGGTCAACAATATTTTATCGAGCATATCCTCGTCTCTAACTTGAGGGCTGATACCCCCAATCTGAAATCCATCTTATATGAGTGTATTTCATTAACTAATTAAATAAATCATCAATACGTTTGTGATTACTTATTATGGATCGTGACTTTATTCAAAACCTGATAGTCAACATAAAAATAAAGAGACACATCCTTCTTGTTCAAAAGAAAAGTATTAGTACTCCCTATAATGACCTACTCCTTTAAATAAATCCATGGATCAAAAAATATTGAATATTCATTTTTAATGGATCCCTTTCAGACAGTGCCTTGGAAATAGGTGTAGCAAACAACAATAAATCAAATGCAAAGTTTATCTCACGGCCAGGTGGTAATTCTGGAATCTTCTTAATCACATCCAAAAATTCTTGTTCAACTGGGATACTATCAAATGCCACTATCATCTTCTTCTCGGTGCAATCATCAAAGAAATAAATGTGTGTACTTGACTCTACTTCACATCGATGTTAACCAATGAGGTACATTTCTTAACCTGTAATAGAAAAAAAAATAGACTCATTGTAATAATCAACTTGGGTGTATGGACATTCATGCTTTGGCATCATTTCTAATTGCCAGAATATATGTCTAGGCATTTTTGAGTCATCGATAATTTTAAAATATTTGAAGATGATGACTTGCACCGAGACTCGAGAATAATCCTAGCGACAAAAGCGTACAAATATAGTGATGCTTTTTTATCTTAAATTTATACGAATAAGGTAGCCATGTTGACTCCACTCAATCGGCTACTAAAACTTTGTTTTACAATATCGATAACACATTTTATAATTTGAAAAGTAAAAAGGGATTTTTGTTTTCCATGTTTTCTTAAGATTAAAGAATTTAAAGGAGAAACTAATTTTGTTAAAGGTTTTAAATAGTTAAAAATAATAATTTGCTTCATAATTTCATACAAAAAGAGGTTTTGTATGAGAAACCTTATATAAAGAAAATTTCATACGAGATTTATATTTGGAAACTGAAATTCTTGTAAATAATTGTTTCTTCTGAGATAGTCTCGTATAAAGTATTATTCATATGGGATAGCCTCGTACGAAATATTTTTTATATCATAATCCAAACTCGAGTCCAAACTTATCATATGATGGCTCATGCGAAACTTAGGATTCTCTTACAAAGTTTCATGGCTTGATGTTGAGTCTTATGTAAGTCGTGTTTACACTTTGTGTCATTCTTGTAAAAACATTATTAGCACTAGTAATCTTGAGTTTAAGGGGCGCTTAGTGGTTTTATCGTAAGGTTTTCTACTTTAATTACGTGTATCTTGTGATTGTTTATTTTTTGCATTTATGTTTCACACGTCACGTGAAAATTAAATTGTTTGTTAGAATTGATTAATTGCTAAAATCGCCTTAAGAAAATTCATTTCAATAAATAATTGTGTATTATGTACGAGTTCAACTTTGGAAATAATTAATTGACATAAGTTAACTAACTGAACATAATAGCTCAATCTTTTAAAACTAGTTTCAGATAGAGTGCATCAATTTCCTAATTATGAACCTCAGGAGCTTGTCTATGGAGGGTAGTCTTGTTTTGCATCCATCAATGTTTGATGGTATCTACGCATACTGTAATGATCGTATGAGAATTTCTCTAAAGTCTCCAAATGAGAGGGTGTGGGTAGCCATAAAGAAGGTATGGAAATATCCCACGACAAGATTCGGTGAAAAAGTTATCCTTAAACTATTGGTAGAGAGTATAATCATAGGTGATAAAATTATAATTTGCGTATGAGTGAATGCCAAATGAGTTATGTCAAATTAGGACGTGTACTTCTAAGGAGATATGGAGGATACTCCAAGTCACCCATGAGGGTAACGATAACGTACGGGTCTCATAGATTCAATAACTTGCCACTCAGCTTGAGATGTTTTTTATGCAAGAGAGTGCCTTCTATGAGATTTATGTTAAACTCTATGATATCTTGAATTTTTCCTTGAACTTGGGTGAGAATATTCCAAACTCCAACATCGCGAGAAAATTTTGAAGTCGTTGCCTTCGAGATTACTTCCACAAGTCACGAACATGAATGTATTAGGGACCATTGACTGGATGAAGGTGTAAGAGATCATAGGTGCTTTACAAAACTTTAAGTTAGATAATTTCTATCCACTAAAGTTCAAGGTAGGTATGGAAACATCCCATGACAAGATTCGGTGAAAAAGTTATCCTTAAGCTATTGACAGTGAGAGTATAATCATAGGTGGTAAAATTATAATTCGCGAAAGGGCGAATGATCTTTTTAGCAGTGTCATGCCAAAGGATTTATGTCGAATTATGATGCGTAAAACTTCTTAAGATACATGGAAAATACTCCAAGTCACCCATGAGGGTAATGATAATGTAATGGTCTCACAGATTCAATAACTTGCCACTCGGTTTGAGATGTTTTTATGCAAGAGAGTGTCTTCTATTATATTTATGTTAAACTCTATGATATAACGAATTCTTCCTTGAACTTGGGTGAGAATATTCCAAACTCCAACATCGTAAGAAAAATTTTGAGGTCGTTGCCTCCAATATTTCTTCTACAAGTCATGAATATGAATGTATTTGGGACCAGTCTGAATGAAGGTGTAAGAAATCATAAGTGCTTTTTAATACTTTAAGGTAGATAATTTCCATCCACCTAAGGAAGAAAAGGCATACTCGTCTCATTATGATGGTGAGTCTGGGAGTGAAAGAGGGTATTTCCCCAACTTTACCGAGAAAATTTAGATATTTCTCAAAGTTAATAAATGTTTTTAATATGTAAAAATTGAGAAAATAATGCCAAAAGGAAAAGAAAATATTTAGGGAGCATGGGGAAATATTCGAGCAGATGCTTCGAATTTCAAGGTGTTTATCGCAATTCATTTGAGTGTCTAACTAAACTAAGTCATGAGGTCAATAACTTGATGCCACCCTTAGCGATGTGAATTGGACTCTGATTGTAAAGGGTCACACATTGAGATAAATTACACCACATTCACCATCATTTTAGGCATGTCAAGTCTTTGAAATTTTCTTGTTGAAGACAAGGTCGAAGATGATAGCGTTGAGTCCCGTTCCAAGATTTATCATGTTAAAGATGAGGATTTGCGTGGTGATAGTGAGGGGGTGACATTGAAAAGTCTTACGTCGAGATTATTTGTCTGTCCCTTAAGATGGATAAGGCAAAGGATTTCCTATAAGCTGAAGAGGTGTGAGTATGATATTTGTATCATGAAGGAAGGTGAGGCACTTGTGATCTTTTTGAATGATCAATAAGATACTCTTATTAAGAAATTTGAAGAAGGTATACGAAGAATTTGATTTTGAATGACAATGTTACTATCCTAAAAACGGCGCTTCTTGATTCTTAGTGGGATCGAAGCTTGCTAAGGGAGGATAATTCTAGTCTAAAAGGGGACCTCAAGGTATTTAAGAAAGTAATTTTTACCATGGAAAGATATTCGATAAGTTAGGGAAGATTATTCGAAAATCATAACGATAATCAAAAAATAAGAATATACATGGCTAAAACCATTCAAAAGAATCAAATCCTAGAGTGAAGATTGTCTTTATTAAAAGGTGGAATAAGAAACCTACTCATACCAGATCGATGTATTCCCCCAAGTCCAATAAGGTGAACACACACAAACGTACATTTGAACATATTATCATGGGCTGGATTGTCAAACCCTAGGTTTGAGTGATAGAATTTTCAGAATAGAATTGGAGATTAAGAGTAGAATTTGAGAACAGAGAGAAGAAAAATAGAACTAGATGAGAGAAAGAATTTAATATCTGTCATTTTCCATACCTGAATACAATTCGTTTACTTCCTTTTATAGGAACAATTACTTAAAACTAAAATATCTCTAACTAACTGAACAGCTGTCAACAACTTCTAACCAACAAAACTAACCCAAACAACTAACTAATTCGTAACTAAACAGATCTGACAATACCCTCCCCATGAAATTGTCCTTGTCCTCAAGGATTGAGGTGAGGAAACTTCTCAATCAACTTGTCATAGTCCTCCCAAGTAGCATCTGCAACACTGGAATTAACCCACTGGGTTAAGACTTGAACCACAGGAGCATTGTTCTGTTTAATCACACGGCGCTCGAGAATGGCTGTGGGTTCCAGTACCATGTGCCCATCTGTATCCGTAGCTGGTAAGTGTTGCGTAGCAGTGACCTTTTGCCCAATTTGACGCTTCAAAAGGGAGACATGGAAGACTGGATGAATCATGGAACCTTCGGGTAATTTCAACTTATAAGCCACCTTTCCCATTTTTTTCGTGATATGATATGGGCCGTAAAATTTAGGAAATAATTTGGATTGCTACGCATTACCACAGTAGATTGTCTATATGGTTGTAACCTCAAATACACCCACTCGCCTACAGTGAAGTGTCTTTCAGCTCGTCTTTTATCTACATACAGCCTCATTCTCTCTTGAGCAATACTTAATCTTACTCTGAGTAGTTGAATGGCTAATTTCCTCTCCTCCATAAATGCGTCAATCTCTGGAACACGTGTTTTCGATTGCTGTGGAATGGCCAAGTGGGGGGGTGGATATCCAAACAATGCCTCAAATGGGGAGTGGTTTAAGGAAGAGTGGTAACCAGTATTGTACCACCATTCAGCTAAGGAGAGCCACTTAGCCCACTGTTTTGGGTAGGCACTAGTCATGAACCCTAGATAGTTTTCTAGGCATTGGTTTAATCTTTCGGTTTGGCCATCTGTTTAAGGGTGGTAAGCAGTTGAATGGAGTAGTTTTGTGCCCAACAGTTTAAAGACGTGAGTCCAGAATTGGCTAAGGAAAAGGGGGTCCCTATCAGAAATGATTATTTTAGGAAGGCCATGTAGTTTGTGTATATTGTCAAAAAATAGTTGGGCTACCATTTGGGCATTGAAGGGATGGGATAGGGAAATAAAATGGCTGAACTTGGTGAGTTTGTCAATGATAACAAAGTTAGAGTTGTTCCCATTTGATTTGGGGAGGCCTTCAATAAAATCCATGGAGATATCCTCCCATGGTTGTGTGGGAATAGGAAGTGGCTGTAAGAGGCCAGGGTAAGGGCAGTTCTCACCTTTATTTCGTTGGCACACATCACAGCTTGCAACTGTGGTTTCAACATCTTTCTTTAGACTAGGCCAGAAAAAAAACTGCTACACACTCTTGAATGTAGCCTTCTTCCCCGAGTGTCCTCCAGTCCCAGAAGTGTGTAATTCTGAAATTATTTGTTGTCTTAGTGTACCAGTAGAGCCCGCATATAAGCTTCCGCCATGTCTAATGAGGCCATTGTGAAGTGAGTAACCAGGAATGTCATATGAGTGGCTGGTTAATTTAACCATTAACTCTTGGGCCATGTGATCTTCTTTCATGCTCTCAAAAATTTCTTCAACCCATGTTGATTGAATTGTGGACACTGAGCAACATAACATATCTTCCGCTTGCCTAGATAAGGCATCAGCTGCCTTGTTCTCTTCTCCCTTCTTATATTGAATCTCATAGTCTAAGCCCAGCAATTTGGAAAGCCACTTTTGCTGCAGTAATGTTGTCAATCTCTGCTCCAAGAGATATTTTAAACTTTGGTGATCAGTTTTTATGATAAAATGGTTACCAAATAAGTATCCTCTCCATTTTTCCACTGCTACAACTATAGCCCAAAGTTCCTTTTCATAAGTTGATAATCCTTGCTTCCTCATTGGTAAAGTTTTACTCAAATAGGCTATTGGTCTGCCCTCCTACATTAAGACAGCCCCCACACCACTATTACTAGCATCAATTTCTAGCACAAAGGGTTTGTTGAAATTGGGTAGAGTGAGTACACGAATTGTGCTCATGGTTGTCTTGAGATTGTTGAATGCTTGCAATGCTTCCTCGCTCCACTTAAACTGGTCCTTCTTGAGCATGTCCGTGAGAGGTTTACTAATAGTGCCATAGCTTTTAACAAATTTTCTATAGTATCCCGTGAGTCCCAAGAATCCCCTCAAACCATTAATGGTTTTAGGTACAGGCCATCTAGTCATTGATTCTATCTTAGAAGGATCAGCAGCCACTCCTTTGCCTGAAATTAGGTGTCCCAAGTACTCTAGCTGAAACTGTCCAAAGGTACATTTGGATTGTTTGGCAAACAATTGATGATTCCTCAATTCTTAGAGCACTAACGATAAATGGTCCTTGTGGGTTTCAATGTTAGGACTATAAACAAGGATGTCATCAAAAAATACTAATACAAATTTCCTCAAAAATTTCTTGAAAACAGAATTCATAAGTGCTTGGAATGAGGCTGGGGCATTTGTGAGCCCAAAAGGCATTACTAGGAACTCGTAGTGGCCCTTATGAGTCCTAAAGGCAGTTTTGGGAATGTCTGGCTCAAAGAGTCTTATCTGGTGGTACCCTGATCTGTGATCTAGCTTGCTAAAGACCCATTCACCCTCTAGCTCATCCAAAAATCCATCTATAACTGGAATGGGAAATTTATTTTTGATGGTGTGCTGGTTGAGTTCTCTATAGTCTATACACATTCTCCAAGTGTTATCCCTCTTCTTGACAAGAATCACAGGGGATGCAAATGGACTAGAAGACGGTCTTATGATTCCATTTTCTAGCATTTCATTCACCAACTTCTCAATTTCTATTTTCTGAACACGAGGGTATCTATAAGGTCTCACATTGACTGGTTCAGCCCCATTTTTCAAAGGAATATGGTGGTCATGTTCTCTGAGGGGTGACAAGCCTTTGGGTTGTTGAAATACATTAGAATACATGTCTAAAATAGGAATGAGTTCATTAGGTGTGTTTACCTCCAATTCTTGGTTGCTGATTGAGTACAGGTGTCCCATGATAATTTCTGAATTCTTGTTGCAACACTTATATAAGGCCTTGGTGCTGATGAAATTGAGGTGATTTTCTTGTTCTGTGGTACCCTTCAAGATGACCTTCCTCCCTTCCTTGTTAAAAGCTAGTTCCAGTTTGTTAAAATCCAGCATCATAGGGCTTATGCTCTTTAGCCACTGAACCCCTAACACCATGTCGTAACCTCCCAACTTCAAAATTCTAACACTGGTTGTAAACCCCTCTCCCTGCATCACCCAATGAAAGTTTGGGCAAACTGCCTCCGTACTAGTTTGACTCCCATTTGCTACTGTCACCATGAGTCTGTTGGTGGAGTACATCCACTTGTTTGGCTGTCTTTGGATCCAAGAAATTGTGTGAACTTCCGGTGTCTATCAAGATTACAATGCAATGATTTTTTGTCTTGCCTTTAATCAACAAGGTCTGATGGGTGGAACTTCCAGAGAGTGCTTGAAAAGAGATTGCCATATCTTGTCCAATTTCCACAGAATGATTAGCTGATTCTTCTGGCTGGTTGGAGAGGTTCTCACATTCTGGGGTTTCTTCCTCAATATTGAGCATGTAAATGTTCATCTTCTTACACTTGTGTCCCCACACATAAGGTTCATCACAATTGTAGCATAACCCTTTTTCTCTTCTCACTTGCATTTCAGCCGGTGATATCTTTTTGATTGGGGGTAAGTAATTGTTGGTGTTTGTGGTTGGATTCTTGGTTGGGTAGGTGTTTGAATAGGTAGTCAAGTTCTTGGTGTTTGTTGTTTCAATTGTATTTTGGTTTTGTGGGCTGCTGTAATTGGTTCTTGAGGCAGGTGTCTTGCTGTATAAGCTGATGTTGTTTGTTTTGTGTAGGTTTTTCTTTGGGTTCAATTCTAGGGCAGTCTCTTGAAGTCTAGCAATTTCAATAGCATCAATCAGGGTTTTGGGTTTGAACATCTTCACATGCACTTTTATTTCATCTTTAAGACCACTTATGAAATTGGATACAATTACCCTTCTTTTAACCCTTAATTCTCATCTTGTACCAAGGGTCGTAGGTCCTCAGACCTATTTTGGTAGTCTTCCACACTCTCTAATTGCTTCAGTTTATAGAATTCTTCCACAATGTCTCCTTGCCCTGGGCCAACAAATTGGGCACAAATGGATTTAACAAATTCTTCCCATCTTATTCCTTCAAGAGTCTCATATTGGGCTTGCAACCATGCCTCAGCCCTTCCTTCCAAATGGAGACACACAAACCCCACCTTTTCACTTTCTTCCACTAGATTTATGGCAAAAAATCTCTGACACCTCTTGATCCAACTCCTCACATCCTCACCATGGAATTTAGGAAACTCTACCTTGGGTAATTTGTATTTACCCCCCAATTTGTCGTTGTAATTGCTCCTTTTGTCCCTATCATTAGATTGGCCCCCATTAACTGGTCCATTAGGTTGGAGACCCAATAACCCTCTGCCTGGGTTTCCTTCGTAAATTTCTTGACGATCCATCCTTTCTTACATATTCTTGAATTGCTCAGATAAGTTGTTGAACATGGATTCCATCCAATTTTTCATAGATGAATCTTGTTGTTCTTATTTTCTCTGCCATTCTTGGATACGATTTTCGATGTTTTTCTATAACTGAGTTTGTCTAGTCTCGGTCATGATTTTCTTAGATTTTCCCAGGGTTGGTTGCTTTGATACCAATTGTCAAACCCTAAGTTTGAGTGATAGAATTTTCAGAATAGAATTGGAGATTAAGAGTAGAATTTGAGAACAGAGAGAAGAAAAATAGAACTAGACGAGAGAAAGAATTTAATATCTGTCATTTTCCATACCTGAATACAATTCGTTTACTTCCTTTTATAGGAACAATTACTTAAAACTAAAATATCTTAAACTAACTGAACAGCTGTCAACAACTTCTAACCAACAAAACTAACCTAAACAACTAACTAATTCGTAACTAAACAGATCTGACAGCTGGATTACCTTAGAGACTTTTGTTTCCATCTTAAGAGGAATATTGATATGTCTCGTAATCCACCCTTTAAGACAATTGGAAATTTTCATGAACATGTAGAATACATGATCAAGACTTGATAAGGTATTATGAGTTACCTTTAAAGAAAATATTAACTTGGTCAAGGTAAGAGGAAGACTAAGAGAAGTACGAGAAAGACGAACAAGGCTCCCGGATAGTTCTATAAAAGATGTGAATGAATAAGATCTTATAACTCAACTCGACTTTATGTGATCCATTTCATGTTTTTTCTAGGTTATGATCACGTATTTCATTATTTCATGTTGGTTGCGTTCTACCTAGACATATATTATTTATATTATATTTTGTCAGTTAATTTGTGGCTCATTTTGAAAAAAAAAATTAGTTATTTAGTCATTTAAGGAAAATCCAAAAAGACTTTTGGTATTAAATGTTTTTAGAAAATATAAAATGATATTCATTTTTTATGTTTTTTGGATAGCTAGTGTTGAGATTATTGAAAATTTGCGAATTTACTTATGTTTTTTTTAACCTTAGGAGTTTTTTACAACAACTCAAGTTGACAATTTGTCGGTCTTTACGCTATCTAACACATGTACAAAGTTGAATCGGTAGATTGAGTAAATCTTTCGTTATAATTTTTTTCACTCAATTGGATCAATATTTTATTCGGTAAGTTTTTTTATATGTGCCAATAAAAACTATAGCTTTTGCGAATTTATCAAAAAAAAATTGTGAGGAATGTAGTGGAAAGAGATAACAAAAGGGGTGATAGTGACTATTGGTAAGAAACTTTAATTTCTATGGATTGATGAGAGTAAACGGTAACATATTTCATATTCTTAATATAACAATTGAAAAACTTAAATATCACATTTTGAAGGAGATATAAGTTAAATACCAACAGGTCTGCTCATTTTGTCTAGTATGTGTTTCTTGGTCTTATTGAACTATGAATGTAAGCACGTTAGCTATAGGTATTTATCAGCGTGAATCTGAATGGTCTCAACATTTGAAAAATATGGTTGAGTTATTCATATTTTCAACTATGAGTTGAATCTAGGTTCGTGCAATAAGATGAGTGGGTTTTATTTATTCTTCCCAAGTTATGAGTTCTTTCTTTTTCTCTTGAGATAGTTTATATGGTATTTCATGAATTTAATGTTATATTTCCTTTGTGAACCACTTGTGTTTGGTTTGAATATAATTCTTTTTATTGATCGTATTTGAGATATGGATTACTTTTATCAGATCAGTTATTTATCGCGAATCGGTATTTACATACTTATGTTATTTATCTTTATTATAATATGTGTGCAACTTTATCCTTATTTATTTTCAGTATTGATTGTTTGATGGTATTGTGTGTCAGGATTCTTCCCTTTTCCCGTTTGAGACAAAAAGGGAGAGAAGTTTTTTTAATTTGGGAGGGGTACTGAGTTAAGTTTATTAGTCATGGATATTTTATATATCAATTATTTACTCATTTACTAATCATATTTATATTCCTCCTGTATTTTTTCTATGTCGCGGGGTGTGATTCAGTGTTCTGGCTACACGACTCTGTGTGTACCAGTTTGGATGTAGATCATGAGGTTGTACATAGTATCGAATTATTCATGTCACATTTGGGTTGCGTAGATATAATGTACAAGTATTTTGATCCATCTTTATGTTGGATCTTTTGTAGTTTTATCCTCTTTTTTGTTTTGTAGATTTGTAAATACATCCTTCTTTTGGTTTGTCTTTATTCTGAATTGACATAATGTATATTTAGATGTTTTTGAGTCATTAATACTTTTTGAAGCTTTGTAAATGATGACTTGCACCACACTTTTTCTTTAGCGAACTGGAAAACTTACTTTATCATTCGAGATTTCGAAAAAATAAAAAGGAATTTGGGTTTCCATGTTTTCTTTAGATTAAAGGATCTCTAAGAAAAACTAAGTTTGAAAACGACTTTTAAAAGTTTGAATTTTTAATTTGCTGCAAAATTTCGTGAAAAAGGGGTTTCGTATAAGAAACGTGTACAAAGAAAATATCATATAAGATTTTTATTTTGAAATAGAAATTCTAGTACAGATTTTATTTCATACAATATGGACTCATATGAAGTAGGGTTTGTACAAGATGTCCTCGTACTAAATATTTATTGTCGAGAATCTGAAATTTAGTCAAAACTTCTCATTTGAAGGCTCGCACAAAATATAGGATTCTCGTATGAAGTATCTTGTACGTATGAGAAAAACCTCATTCGTATGATAGAACAAATTTCTATTATTCTTTTTCCCCATTTAAATTACTAACATATAACCAAGAAGAAAAAATATCTCGATAATACTCTAATTTTTATCATAAACCTACTTTGGTTTTAAGAGTTTTCATGAGAGTTTGAGATATCATGTATAATTTGTCACTGCGAAAGAGATATTTAATCAAATTCCTCCACTTTTACATATGAAGACATGGCATGATTCATTCGTGTGGGTTAAAGATGTGCCAATTGAGATCAGTGGATACTGAGGTCTGAGGATAGTGCAAATTGTTGTACTAAAGAGAAATTAATTATTATTGCGGGCAAACGTGACAAGCACAAAGCAATATAGTAGATTCATGGTTAGATATTGAGTCTTATATAACTTGTATTTATATTAAGTGTTATGTAAGTCGTGTCTACACTACGAGTCATTCCTATAAAAACATTATCAAAATCAGTGGACTTGATTTGGGGGGAGAGCGGTTGTTTTTTTGTGTAATTTCCACTTAAAATACCTTATATCCTATGATTTCTTAATGCCTTATTGGTGGTGGTGCGTGTAAGGCAAGTTGAATCTACACTGGCCCTCTTGGTATTTGTTGTACATTTTTGGTACAATAATTCTGATTATTATTGTCTTTAACCCTAATTTTCTTTTGGACACTTCCTAACTTGGTGCCCTAGCTCCCCACATCCAAAGCATGCGCCTAAGAATGGACTCGTTGGTTATTCTGATTTTCTTATTTATGACCCAGCCCATTATGTGGTTCATGATGTCCCTGTTGAGGCCTATGATTTGAGCCCATTGTGCTTCCATGGTTGAATGTGTTGGCTTCCTTGACCATTATGTGCTACACTAATCTTACTCGAATCCACCATGAATCGACTTTGTTGGTTAGGATCTTCATCCCTAGGGCAACACGTTTGAGAAATGGTGGGTAAAAGATCCTTATTTCACCCTGGGTAACCTTTCCCAGAATATTTAATAGGCTAGGGTTGGCTTGGTTCATACAGACACGTCTTCACCTCATATTTGCCATCTCGAAAGCCAATAATATACCATTTATAATCACAAAAATGCGAGTAAAGAATACAAAATAAATCTAAGACCAAGTCCTATGTCAAAGGAAGTTATGTAGAAAATGCAATGACCTGAAGAACCCTAGGACTCCAATACCAAAATGTGACACCCCCAATGTCTGCACCGAAGGTAACGATATATATCGGGTTAGGTATATATTTACTAGTTATGATATATATACTAGTGTGGTGTGTGTGTGTGTGTGTGTGTGTGTGTGTGTGTGTATTTATATATATATAAATGCTATGGTGTTGTCTTCCCGCATAATAAACTTTTCCAATCCCCATTTATCTCCTACAAACACTCACATATTTATCTCTTTCCTCTCAATTATCTCCTACAATCTTGTAACACCTCGTATTTTTCTAATGCTTTTTAAATATTGGATTAATTAAATTAAATATGGAAAAATTAATTGATAATTAATCGGGATTAAATAAATATTAACTAGCGAGATAAGGGTTAGTATTAATTAGTGAGAATTATATTTAATATTACTAAATGAATAAAGTAATATATGATTGTGAATTTATGAGAATTATCACGAGTGAGAGATAACTAAAATAGGACCCGGGTGTCAGTCGTGTTGGGACTAAATTAATGGAATAAAAATTAAATTATTTATAAGTCACCCATATGGTCATTTCAAATGGGTCAATGTGTCCGGAAGGGTCGAAATAGTCAGAAAAGTCTATCCGGGGGTTTAGTTCGAGTCTCGAGATAATTTTAGGTCACGCCGGCATCCCGAGAGAGCATTTTGCTAATTTGCATTTTCAGGTGAATAGTACCTATGAAATTCCATAGGGTTATATCTGATTGGAAAAAAGGGGGTTAGGTTAAACCTCGTGAGAATTAGAAGAAAGCCACAGAGGGGTCATAGGAGGAAGAGGAAGGAGAGTCTAAGGCTAGAACCACCACTTAACACCACCACCACCACCGGATTATAGATCGGAGGAGGAGGAACATTAATCCAACGTCTCTTCAACGGATCAAACCTGCTTACAAAAGGCAATTGTTTAAATTTTTCTTAATTAGAGCAATAATATAATCCATGTTAGTGTAGGTTGAAATTGATTATGAATCATGTGTGAAATTGATGAAATTGGAGAAATTAAATCATAATTGAGGACTAAAAATTATGTAGGATTGATTGCCCATGATAGGTAGATTATTACCCACGAAATTGGATTTAAATTAATGAACAAATCTAAGTTTTTGTGGAAGTGATTGAAGAAGATGACAACCTAGGGTTCATAATGATTATTCTTGAATTAAACCCAAATAAATTGATGTATTTAATGAAATTGTAATCAGTAATCATTAGGACTTGTTTGTATATGTAACATTTGGTAACGCTGAATTGATGTTTAGTATGATTAGAAGCAATATTTGGAGTTGAAAATTGATGAAACCCATAAGAACATAAGTGCATATTTTTCAGACCTGTAGGGGCGAATCGATTCGTGCTACACCGAATCGATTCGGTTGTCCAATTTTGCCCAATTTTTAATTATGGTATGCTTGGGAATTATTTTAAATTACTTAGGCATATGTTAGAGGACCAGTATTCCTAGGTTGGGTATTAGGCGTGATCTCATAATGGTGTATTTAGGGACAAAATGGTGTATTTAGGGACAAACGTAATTAGGTTAACGTGAGGAAATTACCTAATTTTGGAGATTAATTCGGGTTATGGGAATTTGAGGACAACGATGGTTAAGACCCGTAGGACAAAGTGAGTACCTACTGATATTTTGGGGTAGAATAATGTGTACACTTTGAGTGGTGAAGGACTACTCGAGAGCGTACGATAAAGAGTGAAATTGGTATCCAAGTAAACGTAGAATATTCGGGATGATAATATACTACGTATAAGAATTATGATATGGGATGTGAGTATACCTATATCTATGTTATGAATATATATATATATATAGGTGAGACGAATGCCTGTTATATGATTGATTTATTCTGTGTATGACATACCTACGCTGCTTGCTATCGCGGGAGGTTGTGAAGGTGACAGTCTTATCTTGAGGAGCCTTCGGGGGGATTTAGACTTGTGCCTCAGAACATCGGACTTAGGTTAGATTGTCATTTGTGTGAACAATGGTATTGAATGGTCGTTTGGGTGCATAGGTATGTGCGTAACCCAAAGGCTTAGTATTATGTTCGCCTCCAAATATATATGATTTGTATTTCTATGGTTCTTGAGTGATTCTGAATCATGAGTCCTTATTTAGTACAAGATGTACCAGGACTTGATAGCAAAGTATGCACGTATTGCAGCTGAGTCTAAGGGTTCCGTATTAGTATATATATATATATAATATATATATATATATAGTGATGATTATGTATATATACTTGTGATATTATCTACTGCATGAAATTTGTAGATAAGGAACAAGATTTGTGACACCCTGCATTACTGTGATATGTATATATACTTGTGATATTATCTACCGGTATTTAATTAGGCAGGGTGTCACAAATCTCTCTCCTATTTTCTCTCCCTTCCTAGATTGTAGAGGTTGAACTCTAAATAAACTACCCACGCCTTGTTTTTAGGAATTAAGAATGAGATAACAAGTAACAAAAACAATCCAGCTCTTCTAAATTAGAAAATCGAGGAAGGGCCCGGATTCCTCCTGTGTGGGAAGACCGCACAAAAGCATTATTGTGTGTATATATATATATATATATATATAAATGAAATTTTTAATGAACCTTACACAAGGGTAACCCTTAAGCATAAATTTTAATTCCTTATTGTAATTGGTCTGCGACAACGAACACGCGTGTCGACCAATTTCGATCGACACACGAGTCCGTTGCCACTGACGCGGATCAATTACAATAAGGAATTAAAAGTTATTAGGTTATGGCTGAAATCTTCTTGAATTGGGTTTGGTTTTAGAGTCATTTTGACAAAATAGGGGAGAGAGAAAGAGAGAGGGGTTTCTTTATTATTATTTTTGTTTGTTACACGTGGGTTCGATATATGGTTGGTGAGTCTTAGATGCGGGATTAAATGAGGATAGAAATTCAGGTAGGGATTATGTTTGGGTATAAGTGGGTTTGGGTTCTCGGGGGTCGAAGTAGCTGGCTGGAGTAGCTGGCCGGTGGGTTTGATTTAGGCAAGTAGGAAGGCAGGAGGTTTAAGATATAGGGCCATCATTGTTCAGAGTAGGTGGTGATCCGGTGAGTAGGAGCTTAGGAAGTCTTTAGTGGATGTCGCTGGAGGTGTGATGGTATTGGTCAATGGGTGGCCGAAGATGGTTTTTTCGACTAGGTTCAGTTCATATTGGGACCGTCGGGTTATGCTGGAATCGTGGGGTCAGGGCAGGTATAAGTGTGAGAGCTTTGGCCCGTTCGAATGGGTTTTTTTTAAGGTTTATTATATATTTCATTTTTTAGGTTCACTCTCTCTGAGAGAGAGAGAGAGAGAGAGAGAGAGTCGGGGTTTCCTCCACTTTTTGATCTGATCCTAACCATGAGTTAATTTCATTGGAATCTTCTAGTTTAGTGCTCGTTTGGGAGTCTTTTCTCTCCAAAATAGACCGGTGTTCTCTCAACGAGCTTTGTAACTAGTGTTCTCTAATTGACTTACACCTATGACGTTTGTATCCCATACAACATGGACTTTGGGGGGAGCGGGGTGCGTAGCGAGGTTAAGAAAGATAATCTGCATTAAGGTAGAGGGGTAATAGTTATCAAGTTCCATTCACTTGGTCAATGAGGCAAGAGGTACTTTGACTGAGTTAATGGTGTCAAATGTCCTATTTTTCCAACTCAGCTCATTAAAATGACAAATACACCCCCAAAATATCTTTGATAGCTGTTACCTAGTTTTTTACAAAAAAACCCCATCAAATCTTTAAAAGTTCATAATTTCAAACCTACAAATCCAAAATTCACAAATTTATATATTTGGAATCTACTAGTCAAGATCTATCAAATAACACCCATATTCGATATTTTTTGACAAAAAAATTGAAACAGATAAATTTACTATTTTTGTAAAACCTCCATTTTTTTTCAGCGAAAACTCCATTTTTTCGCAAAAAACTCTTCTTCTCCAGCTCGGACGATGGTACCGTTGGCGCGGATCAGAAAAACAAAGAAATAGACGAAGAGAGAGAGAGAAACACTCCGTCGAGAATTTCGGCAGCCTTCGACAAGATTTTTCGGTGGACTATTTTCGGGGAGTCTCCGATGGGGTGGAGTGGGTGGGGATGGGGGTGGAGGTGGACGTGGGACTGCTACAGAGAGAATGAGTGTGAGGTTATGTATTTGTTTTTAGAGGGAGTAAGTGAGCTTAAAATAAGTATATGTGATCGTACATTTGTCTAAATATATGGTTTATAATGAAAAAAGACTTGTTGCATTAAAAAAAGAGGTTATTATATATAGGTCCTATTAGACATTTCGTTACTCGTTCTAGTCCAACCATGTTTCCCCCCTACATATAGGTCCTACTCCTAATTTTTTGAATTTTTTTCTTACAATTATACCCTTTTAAAACCAACCATCCGTAACTTCTTTGGAGAAGTTACATAAGTGGTTAAACTTTTCTTTTTTAATTTTCAAATGATCATAACTTTTGATTGATAAATCCATTTTTCGCAAAATTACTATTTTTGAAATCTCCTCGTTCAGATCTATCAAAGTCTATAAAATTTCAAAGAAAAAAAATTACACATACAGTAAACTTTACTGTATGCACCGAAAAATGAAAGTCTTATATCTATGATATTTTCACAAGCAGTGACATTTTTTGTGTTAATATTACACAGAAAATATATATATCTCTCTCTGTGTGTGTGTGTGTGTGTGTGTGTGTGTGTGTGTGTATTTATAGATTATTTGACCCATTTATTTAACCAGGTGTAATATCAACACAATAAATATTACTGTTTGTAAAAATGGCACATATATAAAACTATTTCAACATAATAAATGTTACTGTTTGTGAAAATTTTACAGATATAAGACTATTTCTTTTTCTGGTGCATACAGTAAAGTTTATTGTGTTCATAAGAAAATATGACATTTTTACAAGAACTTGTGAAAATATCACATATATAAAACAATTTCATTTTTCGATTGTGGTGGGTAGAGCTATATATATATATATATATATATATATATATATATATATATATATATATATGTGTGTGTGTGTGTGTGTGTGTGTTTGTGTGTGTGTGTGTGTGTGTGTGTGAGAGAGAGAGAGAGAGAGAGAGAGAGAGAGTTTATAGATTAATTAACCCATTTGTTTAACTAGTAAATTTTACTGACTGTGTAATATTAACACAAAAAATGTCATTGTTTGTGAAAATGTCAGATATAAAACTATTTCATTTTCTAGTGTATACAGTAAAGTTTACTACATGTGTAATTTTTTTCTATGAAATTTTATAGGGTTCATGGATCTTGTTTGATAGATCTCGACGAGGAGATTTCAAAAATAGTAATTTTGCGAAAAACGAATTTATCAATCAAAAATTATGATCATTTGAAAATTAAAAAAAAAAAAGTTCAATCACTTATGTAATTTTCCCAATGAGGTTACAGATGGTTGGTTTTAAAATTGTATAATTATGAAAAAAAAAAGTTCCAAAAAATTAGGAGTAGGACCATATGTAGGGAAAAAATATGAAAATATGGTGAAACTAGAATGAGTAAAAAAATGTCTAATATGACCTATATACGACCCCCCCTAAAAAAAACAATGAGATTTAATGGATCTTTGATCTAATAAATGAAACTGGTCCATAATAATGCATAAAGTAAACACATCTCGTACTTAAATTTTATAGAGAATTAAGGTAAAGATCATGTTCCTTCCTATATTTGAATTTTTAGGACATTGTTTTTTAAGTTTATAAATCAATCCTTGTGGTACAATAGCATTTATAAATTAGTACAGGGAGTAAATTTATAAAATTATATTGAGTGTCCTATTTTTATATACTTTAAGCATTATGAGGAAGTTTTCCCAAAACCTCCTAAATTTTAATATATTAATTGTTTGTAATTGAGGTTGATTCAGCAGTGGCAATGGCGGTAGTGGACGCTGAGGTGTTTGGGTGGTGACTTTGGTGTTTTCGCACGATTAAAAGGAAGAAGGAAAAAGGTTGGATGGCGTGCGTGTGAACAGATTGAAAGGTGGTGGATTTAGCCGAAAGCATTGCAGTTGAGGATACCAATTAACACAAACGGCCAATTGAGTAACCAACCAGTTACCCAAATCCCTATTTTCGGCACAATGATATAGATACCCCTTGTTTTGTTCATATAGAAGCTTTGCAATGTTCCCAATGAGAGTCGATCTTCTTTCCTTTTCTTTTTGTCCTCTATCGGTTGGAAATAAGCAAACAAGCAAATCTGCATCCATCAATCCTGCAAATAATGATACGAAAGGAGTTGACCCAAATTTAACTCCTATTAAAGCACGCCTCATACTATCAAATGAGTAAGGACTGTGTTAAAGATAATACGTCCACCAACGAAAGTTTTAAGACAATTAGCTTTCAGCATGGTGGGTTAGGTTCATATTGACTTCTCGTAACATTAGCTTTCAGAGAAAAAAATTCAATACACGTTATACTTAAAAGAGTCCTCCACTTCTTTTGGGGGCATTCAAAAACATATTACGTCCAAACCCGTATACTGAACCGTATTACACTTCATAATTAATGTACCAAATGGACTAACCTATGCTCCTGTTTGAGAGGAAGAAAGATCAATAAATGGACTCCGAAGTAAAAGAAAAAAGGTTATATCATTGGGGAAATAACATTCTTTCCGTTTTGTTGCAGAGTAAATAAGTAATCTTTTTCACTTATGTGGATGTGTAATGACATTTGAATAATGTATGGTTGAAAAAATGGTTTACACATTGTCGAATAGAAAATCTCTTCTCATACATGGTTCGGAGGGGTGATTTTGAGTTTAATGTCTATAGATTCTATGTGACACTTATTTCCCAATATAAAAATGACCCTCTACATTTATAATCTATTTCACATTATGAATACACCTTGTTGCCAAATAACTTTCACGTAAATTAAAGGGTTGCATTGGAGAGTTGCATTGGAGAGATTCTTTTACACTAAGATTCCATCATTGAATCAATTCCATAATGGTTCCAAATTAGAGGAATGTTATGATAAAACTTCATTTGAAACGATGTGGTAGAAAGCAACGTGCGACTTGAAGGACATGATCTCTTATGGATTCTTAGCCTTACAAGCACCATTTTATATAGGAACGAAGATGCTCTTGGCTCAACATCATTTGTTATGTTCCACTAGAGCCCCTTTGGGGGGTTGTAATGTAAATCGTACATTTTATATGATTCGTATATGCCACTTCACATTTTTCCAACCTACATTCGCATTGGAGATGGCTCTAATGATAAGAGGAAATAAAAGGAATACCATTTTTAAATAAGCAAGAAAAGAAAGGTAATAATGCTATGTTTTATAAATTATACCCTCAAACAAAAATATTTTATTCTATTACCATGCAATAATAATAATAATAATAATAATAATAATAATTATAATAATAATAATTGGACGGTAGTTAATAAACTCTCTTTCATCAAATTTATGCAATTTGATGGGATGGAGAAAAAAAAAAGGCACCAGTCCATCATAACAAACTTAGCATTAAAAATCTCATCAGTTTATATTATAGCATTAGTCTCGACGCACTCGAGGGCAAGGGATAATGTTCGACACAAAAGGCCATATTTTAGCTTACTTACATTTTGGGATTCAATAATTTAAAACACTTTGGGGTCCTACACTTTTTTAAAATTTAATGTGGCCCACAAAATTTATAAAAAAATCAAATAGTGAGTGCAAATAGTGAAAACTTTGGACTCCAAACAACAATACAAAAAAAAAATTACAGAACCCTAAAATACAAATAACTTTTTTTACACCAAACTAATAATAATAACAAATATCAATTTGTGTAAAAACCACCACCTATATATGAAGGTGTGAAAACTTTTGGGCACTGTTCTCTTGTCTACTATCTAGAATTGTTGGGCAGGAGGGGAAAAAATAAAAACAAACTTGCACGTTAGGTGGGTTTCTTCTGTCTTTTCTGCGTATCATCACCTCCCTATCTGAACTCCATTGATAGAGAAACATGTGCAATACAGGTCCAAAACAGATACAATTATAAAAACCTTCAATACCAACCAAAAGAGTAATCTTCTAAGAAGGCTTAAAAGACGAGCCGACACAGCATCACCTAACCTCTGTCTATCCCCAAACACACTACCCTCCACCTCAATTTGGACTTTTTTCCTCACCCTTTTCCTCCCTTAAAAAGTCCTTTTGCCTTCACGTACACCAACTCAGTCTCCCTCAGATTAGACTCAACAAAACCTTTCTTCTTGGATTTTGTTCAACAGTTGCCGATTCTCGTCACTGTTACGTCATCAAGAATCAAATTAAGAGGCTGAAAAGCCATTATTTAATGGCAAAGCCTAAACACACCTCTCCCATATATGCACATTATACCCCTTTCAAAAAACTGAAAACCTACTTGAGCTAACAATCTCGTCTGTTTGATGGGGAGGGAAAGTGGTGATCCAACGGCTGTTGGCTCATCCATTGCTCTCCTGCAAGAAAGGTTCAGACAGTTGGAAAAGATGAGAGAGAAGAGAGAGGAGAGAGAGATGCGAAAACTGTTATCAGAGTCTGAACAGGTCACACCAACCAATTGTTTCGAGACTGCCAACTTCTCATCTCAACCTGAAAGGATCAGCTACCCATCAAGACCGCCTCTTCATGATACACTCTCACTCGGACTCAACTTACATAGCAAACAAGCAGATTCTCAGACCTTGAGGGCCCCACCCTCTACAAATTATCTGGGGTCCGCTGATACAGCGATCGTTAGCACATCACGCTCGAACGAAAAATCAAAATCAGATGTTGATACGTCTCTTCATCTGTAAAAAAATCTTTTCTTTCTATGTTTCTCTTTTTTTTTTCAACTTTACTGTATGAAAGCAGGGAAGAATAAGAAACTATTGTTTATTGATATTCTTATCTTCTTCATATTCCGGAATTATATGGATTTGGGAGAAGGCATTGTTTGGTGTCTCTAGGTATGAATTTTCATCATCACTGCTGCCTGAATCGTCGCCATCTCTCAATTTCCTTTTCCAGATTCTGGGGACCAAGCGAGTAATCTCTTTGGTCTCTGTTGTTGAATCATCATTTATACGTTCAAATCTGACAGCGCTCACCTTTCGACAATTTCCTGCCAATATCTGCAGCACAATCAAAACAGGCCATGAAAAATTATTTCCACGATTGTCATCAATATAGTCTTGATGCAAAAGGTGGCTGCTTGACCATTTGACAGAAGGATCTTAAATAAGCAAGTTGCCTCCTCTAAAATTCGGAACCTCGCCAGATTTTTTGTGATTCAATGGAGTAACAATATACATATAATAATCAATTTTTTGACTTTCTAAACAAAATGGTAACTAAGAGTTCATTTAATTGCAAAATGATAGAAAAACGTTTAAATTTTATGAG
Organism: Sambucus nigra; assembly: GCA_949130495.1. Taxonomy (NCBI): domain Eukaryota; kingdom Viridiplantae; phylum Streptophyta; class Magnoliopsida; order Dipsacales; family Adoxaceae; genus Sambucus; species Sambucus nigra. The sequence goes on from OX422213.1 coordinate 158,321,545, forward strand.
AAATTGGAACAGGTGTGAGAGATGAGCAGCTCAATGAGATGTTCTCTTATATTTCAAGTTTTCCATGAAGTCCTATGCTTACCATCCTGAAAGAAATTGATCCCATGGAAAACGGAAGAAATTAACATCTAACCAAGTTGCAACTCATCACTTTTTCCACTCTTTTCTCATACGGTGGACTATTTTGCAATCTTTTTCCAACTTTGTAATCAAACGCACTGGTCACTCGAGTCGAGAAGCTACTTTGGTGAGTGGAAATGCAATTACATTCATTGGAGACACGAGGAAAATGGAAAACCACAAATTACATTTTTTTTTTTTTTGGTTACAACAAATTACATTCATAACTCCCTTTTTTTTAATTTTTTATAGAAGGCTTGACTAAATTTTGAACCGGTTTTGATTTTTTTAAAAAGAAGTCCCATACACTAAGTGACCAAATATGTGTCGCAGTTTAAATTTGTAATTAAGGGTCCGTTGGATAGCCTTACAATTCCAAGGCAAATTCAGAAAAGTTGAAAAATTCCGGTCTTTTCCAGCTTTTAGGTTGTTTGATAATCTTAATTTGCCTTGTAATTTGTTTTCTATGTACAATACCCCTTAAGCACAATTTGCCACCTTTGGGTGAAATCTAATTCTTTTGGGGGGGGAGGTTTTTGCTTGCCACCTTTGGGTGGCAAATCACTAAAAACCAATTTTTTTTTACTCTATATATTTCATAAATATATAAATATATATTGTTCATAAATTTATAAATATATATATTTCGTATATTTTAATATATAAATATATATTAAAATATATGAATTATATAAATGTAAAAAATATATCAATATATGAAATATATATAAATATATGCAATATACGTATATATGCTAAAAAATATATAAAATATACGAATATATATGTGCCTATGTGTGTATATATATTCTGTATATTTGTATATATATATACTGAATAAATATTATTTACAGAATGTATACATATATAAATACACAGAATATTATTATTTACAGAATATATAAATACACAGAATATTCTGTGTATTTATATATGTATACATTCTGTAAATAATATTTATTCAGGATATATATATATACAAATATACAGAATATATATATATATATATATATTCCGTAAACAAATTTTCCACATTTATATCTATTTTCCAGCTTTTGTGTTTGATAGAAAAAGTGAAAAATTGATGATTTTCCAACTTGTATCAAACGGACACAAGTTGAAAAATATTCATTTACCTTGGAATTGTTTGTCCTAGAATCAAATGTCCTGGAATCATTTGCATTTTCCCAATTTTCTATCAAACGGATCCTAAGAGATGTTCCTACTCTCATTTTCAAACAATGAGAAGCCAAGATTCTTTTGATCGTACTTATTTTTACTCCATTAAAATTATGGAACTGTCTTTGGGCTATGATGCAAGAGAAAAAAATACCATTCCTAGTAAGGTACTAAAGATTTTGATGCTATAATTCCTGTCCTAAGTAATTCACAAAAGATCTAGTGTATCATACAGACTTGAAATATGTGGGCCCTTGACAATGTGCAAGAACTGGACTTTTATCCTTTGCCACAAGGGCATCACATAGGGGACCATCACCAATTATTGCTGCCACATCTTCCTGGGGAACATTGAGTTTGTGTTTGGTGGGCCTCTTTATATGATATATTTAGAGTTTGTGTTCTTTTTATAGACCATCACTTATCTAGAGGATGATGTGATGTGATATATCCTTCACACCGTGCCAATCACGTGCATCAGGGCCTCTTTATATGGACCCAATTCCACATGTTTCATTCTAGATATGTCAGTTATATATCCACAGTAATATATACACAAATACCGTCTACTAAAAATTGTCCAAAAGACGGATGAACCCCAAAGGTGGTCTGAGTACTTGGGACTAGATATAATAATTCAGCAGTGTACAAGTACGTTTCAACAAGTAATATTTCACCAAAAAAAAATATACCTCAAGTCTGAATATTTGATGTGTATCCTTCCGATCTTGATGATCAGATCCTGTCTCACTGTAGTCATTGTTCTCCTCCCGTTTTGCCTTCTCTAGCACTACTCTGGCACTCTCACCTGTCCTTGGAATATATCCGAATGCTTCACATATGAAACCTGACACTGTCTCATATTGATGGCTCTGTAAAATATTAACCAACAGAATTTGTAAATGAAGTCGGGCCACGTGTTCAGAGAACTGTGTTACCATACTAACACATAAGAAATTTTGGTCTTTGATAAGAACACACCTCTGGCAAAATGATATCAAGATCTTCTGACAGTTGGTCAATTGATGTGTTTGCATCAACATCAAAGACCCCCTCTGCTCGCATGACAACATACCCAGTTTTTTTCTCGATTTCCTCCTGTAATCCAGCAAAAACATACATATTGTTATAGATCGAATATGACATCTTTACAATTAATGATCCAAGTAAATGAAACATTAGATTGTTTTAAAACGGTCAAGGCAGCGCCGTAATATAAATGATAAACAGAAGCGAACCAAAGTTCTAAAATGAATTCAAATATGTACCAACTCCCAGTCTCACACCAGCATATATCTTATGACTCTTCGAGATATAAAAAAATAACCACCTCAAAAGGGACAGTTTCAACAACCACTCCAGGAATGCAAGACATCTCATACACTTTGGCCCGAGACAACAACTTTCACAGTTTTAAAAGGATTGCCAACAATTTATGACCATGTGTGGATTTTAGTCTCAGCTCAATTTAACTAAACCTTGTCCAAGTATTTAGCATGAGCCACATAAATTTTATGTCATTGGTTCTTTTTTCAATTTAAGGATTCATGTTTATAGAGGATCTACAATTTACACACCTATCAGCTGCCTAATGCAACTTTCCTCTTATATATTCAGCTTGGGACCACCAGTTATGTAATAATAGCACAAAAGAGATTGACTTTGATGTTTAAAATTCCGGATATACTATATAATAGATAGGGGAGGTTCTGTCAGGATATTAAAGCATGAAATATAAGGCATCGCCATACTTTTAGTGGTTACATTCAATTAGAATATAAAGTCAGAATATTATTGAATGTGAAGTGCCAAAATAAACTTTAATCCATGCAGATATTGTTAGACCCCACCCCCCTTCTTTTGAACTATCTTTTAAGGCAAAAACCTCCATTGAACTGTTCATTTTGTTGCAAATGACCCCTATCTGTTGCTATCACTAAATATCATAATGTTTTGTTATTAAAAAGTCCCCATAAGAGGGTCTTTATAACAAAATGTATGGCCCGTGAGTGTGTTGGGGGGAGGGAAGGGCTTAAATTAAAATAATTTAGAGGGTTTCTTCCAATAACTGCAAAGTTCAGGGGATCTTTGCACTTTCCCCTTATTTTTATATTAAATGATTCGTAATTTCACAAAGACATAAAAAAGGTGGTACCTAGTTCACAAGACTCCCGCTTAACTGCAGGGTCTAGGAGAGGCGGATGTCGGTTGACCTTACCCCCTATATGGAGAGGCAGCTCCCATGGATGCATAACATAAATATGTCAATTCTCAGTTCAACTCGTGACCAAAAAATAAAATCTCAGATTGAGCAGATAAAGTCCTCATAGTAATCTAACAGAAGAACTCAAGTACATCCATAAATATTCAGACTTTGGTAACTAAATAGATCTTTTCTTTCCTTTTTTTTATTAAGGGGTCAGTGTCTCTTTTGGCGATTATATTGTCGACCAATAAAGCGATATTTTTGACACGGCAACCCCAAAGCCTGAACAGGAGGAACACATTGCATTGAACAAACAGCTCACACAAACCACTGCATGCATAATCCCAAGTATCGCGGCATCAAAGTCTAGTGCCTTCATATACCAAAAATATGGCTCAATAAAATTCCAGAATTGGCATTCAAAAGCATTTAAGTATGATTACCTTTGAATCATTCTCATCAAAGATTTCACCAACAATTTCCTCAACAACATCTTCCAGGGTAACAATCTGCTCCAACCACAAACAAAAGATTTGCCATAAGATTCCAGAGAATGAATTGAAATTGTCCTCTTTACCAATTTGTTATTGTCATAATAAAGAGTGTATTCCATTATTTACACCAATATTACTGCAAGGGATCTTAATAAACTAAAATTTCACAGGAACTTAAATTTAGTTCAGTAATAAATCAAAATTTCACAGTAATCTAAGTGATACTAATGTAAAATGCAGTGGAATTTACACACACGAATAACAATAATAACCAAACCATATTTTCTATTAAATCATACATCTCAAATCTCATTAATCAATAATATCAATAATGTCTTTACAAGAGAGTGCCAAGGGCCTCATTTATACTAATTCTAAGATTTGGGGAGCAAGTCTCCCACTTAAACTAGGAAACAACCCATTAACAAAGAAACCTAGATAAAATAGGAAACACTAACTAGATAATTATCTACTCATAATAAAATATTAGAAATAAAATAATCATTCTGAAAAATAAAAGGAACCCCACATGGAGCAAATCCCATGCGCACGTCACTCTCCCTTCTTCAAAAAACTCGACCGAAGCGTTATAGCCTTGAACGTTGAAGATGCCAGACAAGTACTTTCCTCCCCTTCTTTGAAAAGCTTTACCACGAACTGTAGGGAAGATTTTTAAGGGCCCATACCACATCCATAAATACTTTGAATATATTCCTCGTTTCAAATGCGGCCCAAAATAATTTTCAAAGAAATTACGGACTCCATCAATTACGCACGCCATTATTTGAAACTCCGGAACAACCCCATAATTTTCAACCCCAAGAAAATCAATTTTGGGTCCATGCTTCATAGCTCACCAGATATACTTGGTCGGCCAACAGGCCGACCAACCTCAAGAATGCGAACCATCAAGAATAGCAAAAATCATTCGTGTGGAGATATCAACGGCCGTTATACACAAACCTATGAATACCAATAGTCTTATTTATTGTACATGCGTGTAAATGCCTGGATATATAAAGGCATTCCATCCCTTGGGTCCTAAGCCACCATAAATCTATGATCTCCCTTAGCTCAAAAGGACGAAAAAGAGTAAGCACAAGCAATACAACTCTGAGCTATTGTACTCACCCTCACCAGAAAACTATAACAGTGGACGTAGGCTTTTCTCATAATCGAACCACTTTAAAAATCTTATTTGTTGTGTGTTTGCCTTACTTATTTTTTATTTTATTTGTGATTATAAAATTGAACCCGCTCCATTTTTAGACATCTAACAGATTGGCGCCGTCTGTAGGAATGATTGCTGGTCATCGTTCTCTACCATTTAATTCACTTGTTCGCCTTGGAAGTTCTCTGAGTAATGACAACTGTTCCTGAGAGCAGCCTTGCTGTTGCAAGCAACGTTCCAGATCCATCTGCTCCTCCTAGTGTTGCAGATCTTCAAGGAATTTTACTTGATCTTGCCAAGGGCAAGAGGCCACCAAGAGTCAGTTAGGCAGTTGGCTCGAACGTTTCAAGACAAGTCCACTAATGCACTATCCCAGAGGGCAATGCCGCCTCCTCCCACCAGAAATGAAAGGAGTAGCTACTCCAGATCCTCTAACATCATCAATCCAATCTAATGATTACTACGATGGTCGGTCTTTCACTTTTGAGCGGTCGAGCGTGTTAAAACGCTTGAGCAAGGCGTCTGCTTTTGATCGTCTTAGTCCCCGTGCAACCAGAGGTCAGCATACAGAGCTAGTCAGATCCTGCAAAACATAAGGAAGGGTCAGTTAGATCTCGGGCAGGCATCAGAGGATCAGTGCGTGCCAAGCAGACTTCTCAGGAAGAGAGCTCAGTACAAATGCACAGCAAGGCCACCAAAGCCACCTCAGCCAATACCAAACCAGAAGATCACTCTTGGAAAGGATCCATACAGAGATTGGAAGATCGTTTGTGGGAAATGGCTAAAACCAAGAAACCTTTGCAGAGGAGTTTTGTGAAAGGATCTTCTTTCATCCAAACTATCGTACCTACATGTCGAGCAATACCAAGTCGCTGTTGATATTTATTCCGTTCCGGACGAGATGAGATGCAGAGCTTTTTCAAGTACGATCACTAGTCCAGATCAGATATAGTATAACAACTTACCCCGAGGACAGATTACCAATTTTCATTAGCTCGTAGAACTATTCATCAGCAATTTCTGCTCTGGAGTAAAGCCAATCAACAGAGTAGCCCATTTACTCAGTGTCCGCCAGCGATTAGGAGAAACTACCCGAGAATATATCACTCGTTTCAATAATGAGAAACTGGAAGTTGTTGATTATAAGGAGAAAACGGCTATCATTGCTTTAATGAGTGGGTTGCTTCCTGAAAAGTTATACTATGCATTAGCAAAGGAACCTCCTAAAACCATAACTGAATTAATGGCAAAAGCTGGCAAGATCATGAATGCCGAAAAGGTTATGACCGCTAAGCAAACCTCTGAAGCAAAATCTAAGGACCAGAAGAATTCTAATAAGAAGGAACAGATTGCCAAGAAAGCCGAGAAGCCTAAAAAGTAAAAAATTATACCCCTCTTACTATTGGTGTGCAGCACATTCTGGAGGAAATTAGGGGGCAGTAAGGACTTGAAATGGCCCGAAAAACTGAAATTGCCTCCCAACCGGAGATACAAGTCTAAGTATCGTGACTTTCATGAAGACCATTGTCCATAGTTGTCAAATCGCGAATCGAATCACGAATCGTTTACCCCCCGAATCACAAATCGTGAATCGAATCGGTCGAATTGGAACCTAATGATAAAAACGAAGTAAAACATACGTAAATGGGATTTAACACTATAGAATTGGTAATTAAGCGTAATATGACAAAAAACTAATCGTAGCACATGATAATATACCAAAATATATCACAAAAATTAACCGTAGCACATGCTCTCATTCATTTTAAGCTTAAAAATGTAAAAAACAAAAATATATCATAAAACAGCCTACATATTAATTTAAAACATCCTACACATTAATTTAAAACAATAAAATAAATACAAAGGTTAATTTAAAACTGTAAAACAAATATTTCCAAAGATTTTAAACAGCCTACCTACTAAGATTAACAATATTAATTTAAAAAAATCTACAAAATTACAACAATATTAATTTAAAACAGTAAACCATATTAATTTAAAAAAATAAAACAAATACTAAGATTAACTATAAAACAATATTAATTTAAAACAGCCTTCATATTAATTTAAAGCAACAAAACAGATATACCTTCAAAGATTTTATAACAAATACAAAAGTTTTATAACAAAAAAAAAAGCAAAAGATAGAAGACACTCAGCCAAGAAAAGTCAGTTGATAATAACCGAGCTAAGAGAACATGTTTTTCTCTAAAACTCAGTATCTTAACGGTATCCTTTGTTGTTTGCTTCTTTTTTTATTTGTTTTATTAAAACACACGTATGGTTATAAGGTAAAAAAAATCACGGGAAAAAAAGAAAAAAAAAAAGTGAATCGGACCCGAATCGTGAATCGCCGATTCAGTCCGATTCTTTAGACATTTGCGACTCTCACCTCGATTCGAATCGTTTTCTGTGAGAATCGAATCGAATCGTACGATTCGAATCGCAAATCGTACGATTTTGACAACTAAGCCATGGACATACCACTGATAGTTGTATTGCCTTGAAGAATGAAATCGAATCTCTCATCCACGTAGGAAAATTGACTAAGTTTGTTGACCGGACTGAAGGTCGGGACATGAGGAGAGTAAGTGATGAATTTATTATTTTTGAGTCTTAATAACACGCTTTCGTAAGACGTCTGGTTCTATCTCTCACGATAACTCAGTGGGTTGTGGAAGCTACATAGGAGGGAAAGATCAAGTTTAGTGTGATGATTACATCTAATGCTACATGCTAGAGTTGGTGAGGCAATTGAAGAAATGGATGAATTTAATTGTAACTTTAGCTTCTGTTTAGTTAGTAATGTGTCTTAAAACCTAGCTGCAGTTATGGTAATACTAGTTGAGGCGTAACCCCTATAGGTATGGTGATGAATGCTAACCCAGAAACTCTTCGATGAGCACAAATAAATACACAATATTATATATAATCCACACCCAGATTGAACTCACAATACGCTCGAGTATAACTCAAAACAATAATAAAAGGAACTCTAAAGTAACTTATTCAAAGGGAGGGAGAATTAAACACCCTAGATACACCTTGGCAGGCAGCCAACACACCAACAACCTCTGAAAGATCTTTGGCCGGCTATTAAAAGTTTCGCAATAAATGACAATAGTGGGTGAGCAAGAACTCTAGTTTGTAATAACTTCTCCCTGATTCTCGATTCTCTCTCTAGCAGTGATCTCTAGAAAGAACCCCCTCTCTCAGAGGTGGTTGAGGAATATAAATAGCCCACACACCACTCCCGAGATGCATCACTCCCTTACAGTTGTGAACAGACGTCCCCCCATACTTTACGTCACAAACATTAAATGCCCGATGGACCAGTCAGCTTTACGTCATAAACATTAAATGCCAAGACATGCCTTTTGCCTAACCATTGTGCGTCAAAAGACTGTCACCACATAGGTGGTTCACCAAACCGTCAAACAGCCTCAATACCACAGTGGTTTACTCGAGTATGGATTGGATAGTGTTTAGCTGGCTTGTGACATCACCTAAAGTAGATGTGACGTTAGGTAGAGGGTTGTTTGGCTCAAGGGTCAACAAACGATGGAACTCAATACTATTCCGCCCAGGCTTCCACGACGAAAGGTCTCTCGGTGTTTTACCAGGTGTATCTAAGATGGTCAGGACAAGCCCCGACGATACCTCACTTCTCAATCCTCCAAACCAAGTCCCTCTGAAGTTCCCACGGCAAGGTCATTCGATAGAGCATGAAAGCTCCCCAGGCCTGCCAGGCGTGGTCTCTCACAAGTACCTTTTGACCTCACACTGAATAATTACCATCATTACATCATTACAATCGTTATAACTCATAGTCAATATAATCAAAAGATACAGCATGACTAAGCAATCAGAATGAAAGTAAAAAGTAAGCTTTCTCGGCAGAGTTTCCTCACTGAGCGTCTTTGCTGAGTTGTCTCGATGTTTGCTTCCTTCCCTTGAGTCTCCTTTATTAGTTGGGGGGCTTATCTCTAACTCAAAGGATTATCTTCAAGCCCCCCTACAACAGTTATCAGAGTACTGCTACTTAGTGAGGCAAACATAAAAGAGATCTTCAACCCTAGGCTGGGTAATGTCTGTTAACACTGATAGAACAGAGAAGAGGAAGAAAGAGGGTAGCGAGGAGGACAACTGAAATTATTTTTTTTTTTAATTTACAAGTATAATTACTAATTATATTTCAATTTCAAAATTAGTTTTCAGATATAAAAGGTAAATTATAATTAATAATTCCATCATGTGCAAATCACGTGCACATTTTCAAAATTGTTTACCAACTTAACTGTCAATATGTGGTAACTGAAGAGGGTTTTATGTCTTTTGTTCTTATGTGGAGGTGGCCATAAACCCAAAATAATTTAAGGCGGCTTCCTGTGATTTACCCCAAAATATAATTATGGAAACTATAAGTAGAACCAAAAAATGACAATCACAAGCAATGCTTAAAAAGGCATGATGCAGAGGCAATTCGTTTTGTCCAGGCAAGACGAGTCGAAAGCCTCAACTTGAAAAAAGAAAACCAACAAAAACATTATAAAATAACACTAAAAAAAAAATAAAAATAATGTAAAATAACTCCATCAATATAATCAAAACAATAAATAGTGTTTGTCACACATCATCGCCAAATAGACCAAAAAATTAACATCACCAACCGAAAATGGTGTGTGTATATGTATGTAAAAGAATTATAACATACTAAGAAAATTTTTGTATGATTCTATGATGCGAGGTGAACAAAGTATGGGTCTAGGATGCGAGAGTTAATAAAATAGCTTGTGGAAGTAAAAAAAAGAGTAAATTAAATATTTAGTCCCCAAACTATGAGCCTTGTTTTAAAATGGTTCCTAATCTTCATTTTGCCTAATTTTAGTCCCCCAACTAATCAATTTAATTCAACTGCATCCTTCTGTTAAATTTGGCCATTCATTTTAATAGAATGAGGGGTAAAATTGTCAAACCACCCTATATTTTAAAAAAATCCATTATTTTATATTACATCAAGCCAAAAATCATTTTTAACGAAAGGACTTGGAAGACTTTTGCAACATCACAAATCGCAGCAGTCCTCCACACGCCGGAGATCTCACTTGGTCCCCTTCCTCCTACGAAGCACGGATACTCTCGAGAGGTCACGTATTTTGTTTTGGAGACGTATGGGATACGGGATATGCTGGGATACGCGAATCCTAATTTTTTTTTATTTTTTAGATAGACTAAATACGTTGGGATACATTGGGATTAGCTTTTTTCTGTTTTCTTTTCATTCTGATGTTTTTTTTCTTTAGATTTAGAGTTCTGCTTTTTTTTCGTATTGCATTCTGAGTTAATTGTGAACCCAAGTTATGCTCCTCATTTCTGCTTTCTTTATTTTTTCTTTAGAGTTCTGCTTCTCCTCAAAAGACGGTAAATTTTGAACCCAAGTTGTATTAATATTCTGAGTTATTTTTTGTACTGATAGACAATTAATTTTGAACCCAAGAAATGCAATACTATAAGAAATACAATGTTGAATAATTAACCTACAATTTTAGAGTCAACAAAATTGTATGAATCTTTTTTTTTTTTACAAAACTGTCCCCTGAATCTTTTTTGTTGGAACAAATTTTTATTTTATTTTAATGATATTTTATTGTAATGGTGTTTGTTTGGTGACAACAATCATCATATTTGACCACTTTAATATAATGGTGTTTGATGTTTTACTGTTATTTACTTTCATTTTATTCGACTTTATCACTAACATATGTGAAATAAACTAATTAATATTTTTAACGCATCCTAGCGTATCTCGTATCCCGAATCGAGTCATATCCTGTATTACGTGTCAAGTCCGTGCTTCCTAGGCCTTCCTCTCGATGTCCACCTCCCCAACCCCCCTCCTCCTGGACGAGGAAGACTTTTGCAACATCAGAAATTGCAAAAAAAAAATTCACAATAAAGATCCAAACAGAACTGAAAAAAAACTCCAAACCACACTGCAGGTGGATCGAAAGTCCAAACAAATTTTTCTTTTGAGTTCTTCAAGCAGCTCCCACATATATTCTAAGCTATCTCAATCTTTAAATCAAATTTGAATATTGATTCAAGCTATCTCAGTTGATGAATAAAATTCTGATTGATCACTCAGATCTAATTGACATATACATACATAACTATACAAATCCTAACTTTATTTTTCACTTACAACATGAACGAAGCAATAAATTAACAATTTTATTCTCGGGAGAAAGGATTATTATTTTTATTATTATTATTATTATTATTATTATTATTATTATTATTATTATTATTATTATTGTGATGATCATCTTCAAGCAGATCCAAATCTGAATGCAAAGAATTATATTTGTATTTACAGTGGCTTTTGGTCATTGTTGAACAAGGCTGCACCAAATCATTTCTGCTCCCTCCAGATGGGGGGATGGCCAGTGTGGACGAGAGGCAGTGCGGTAGCAGGGGTGGTGGAAGATGATGGATTAGGGCTTTAATTAAAAAAACAAAATAATATATAACACGAACCTTCATCTTCCATCTAACACGAACCTTCTGTTTATATATATATATATATATATATTATATATATATATATATATATATAATAAAATCAGAAGGTTCGTGTTAGATGGAAGATGAAGGTTGGACATATGTGAGGGGAAATTGTGTTGCCGCAAGAGAGGGATGTCTCCGGTAGAGGGAGGGGGTGTCACAAGTTACCAGAGGGAGAGGAAGGCCTTGTTCATTCTTCTTTCTGTTTTTTTTTTTTCTTTTTAACCTTTTAAGTAAAAAATTGTGAATTAAGGTTTAACTTTGGATTAATTAAAGATTTAAGTTTATGAGGTTGGTTTGACAAATTTACCCTTTATTCTATTAGATTTAACTAGATATATTAACGGAAGGACCAAATTGAATGGAGGGACTAAATTGAGACAAAATGAAGTTTAGGGACCATTTTAAAACTTGGAGCATAGTTTAGGGATTAAATGTGTAATTTACTCAAAAAAAATTGTGGCCCCTTAGTAGTGCATGGTGATCATCAATAATAGCATAAAGCTTTGTAGTGTTGTGTCCTTAGTTGCAATGATGATGCAAGTGGAAACAAGGGAATTCAACAACAGAAACCACTTAATTGTGATATTATGTGCCCCTCACAAAATACCAAGGTTCTAAAAAACGCGGGGCGTGATTGAGGCGTGGAGGCCAAGCCTTAAGCCTTAGAAGCCTAGGCGGGCCTAGGCGTAAAAAGGCGTGAAAAGGCGTTTAGGCCTTCTTAATATATTTTAATATTTTTAACCATAACAAGGCTATTAAAATACGAAAATTGCACATATCATAAAAATATGTCTGAATATATGCAAATTAAAATACTATCTGATTATTTTGGATAAGATAATGGTCCGATTTGTAAACAAATTCTTTAAAAGGCGACATCGTTTCACTAAGGCATTGTTGTTTTTAGAAAAAAGTGCGCCGTAAGGGTTTTACCAAGAATAAGGCGTGCAAAGCGTAAGGCGAGGCGTTTCTCTTAAGCCTTAAGCCTAGGCGTGCCTAGACGAAGCCTAGGCGGGTTTTTTAGAACAGTGCAAAATACGGACAAAAAATGCTCACAAATTGATGTGGCAGAAATTATGATTAGTCAGGCAAGTGGTGGGCTCCACTATCTATCAGTAACTTAACTAATCATAATTGTTGTCACATCAATTTGTGAGAAACTTTTCGTGCACAATTTGTGTCCCTAACTTCATTCTTTCAGATATGAAAGCAGAAGCAATTATAGTCTATGTTTATGGATAAATGCTTTTGAAAATTAAAATAAATAAAATCAAATAAGTAGCTCTGAGTAAGTAAGATTTCAGACATCATGGACAGAAGCATACTCCCACAGTTCCTCCATATTCATTAAGAACTACAGCCATGTGGACCTTCCGGATGCGGAACTCTCTGAGAAGATTCCAGACTGACATTGAATCTGCAATACCATCAACACAAAAGTTTTCACTTTGACCATTCTAGTTGACAGACCAAAAATTTGATTCCTCTTATATGAATCTTGAAGCAACAGTTCTACACCAAGCTTGAAGGACTATTAATAGCCGATGAACAAGTAACTATGAATGTAGGGAACAAGATTCACATCGCAGAACTATTAGAAAATAATAATATATCCATCATCTCCACAATCATAATTAACTCCTACCAGGAACAAAATATGCAGGCTTGTGCGCAATATCTCCAACAGTTGAACTTTCTAGTCCCTTCAAATTTAAGGCAGAAAAAAAAAATGTACATCATTTTTTATGCAAAATCCACAACATTTACTTTCAATGATAGCATAAGAAAAGAACCTAGCTTACCCTTGGAACATAATCTAGCAGATCCATTGCGTAAGCAATACCCACTATATTATCAATCCGCTGCTCAAAAACTGGTACCCTACAAACCCAACCATACATTTTTTGGTCACCACTAATTAAGGGTTTGCTTAACTGGTTCACATGTAAAAGATAAATTTATTAGAAAATTTCATGGAAAATGCTTGTGTGCTATTTCCATCTTTTGTGCATTTAATTACAGTGGTGGAAAATGTTGTGCTTATTGGATTTAAAGCAAGCTCACCGCTGGAAAACGGAACCTACTGGGTGGGAAAAATTTCTATAGAAATAATATCCTATCAAAAACTACTAATAGTTGAGAAAAATGGAATTACGAACATTTTCCATGGCAAATGGGCAATCAAAACACCCTCAAAGAATGTGTGCAAGCCGAAAATGAGATTACGTACCTGGAATATTGATGAGTCACCCACAAGTGGTGGAAATCTATTAGTGTTGCACCAGCATCAATCGCAACTACATCTACAAGAGGGGTCATCACCTCCCTAACATGTGTATCTTTTATCTCCAACACATTTTCAATCATATCCTGCGAGAGTTTAAACATACATTCAGGACTTGTTGCATAGTATTTAGAAATAAAATCTGGGAAACCGTTATTAATCACCTTCAGGACTTGTAACAAATACCAAAACTGAGAAGTGCATTGAGGTGTAAAATTACAATTTACCTGTTCTTCCTCCTCAATGGCCCCACTCGACTCTGCAACTCTCAACATCAACTTCAGCTCATCTTCAGTAACATATGGTTCACTAATACAAAAATCAATTGATAATTGTGTAAAGTAACATGATAGAAATTATCCCTCCAAAAGGCGAAATAAATTTAACATATCTTTTTTCTATGAAAGGGTATTCAAAAAAATTACAAAATATAATAAGTTATATCTAATTATCAATTTCCTCGCAGGAAACATTATATATTTCCTTCGCCCATAAATGTAAAAAATAATATAATAAATATGCCTCCAACAGAAGGCATAGCAAAAACAATACACCTATTGAATAGTAGAAAAAATCACTATTTTGAGAGATGCTCTCTATATGTGGTTTAATCTAGAATTTGACAGATTCCAAAAGGTTATACTAAATTCTTCTGAGATATTTTATTCAGGCAGAGGAGATACGGCTGCATTTAGTTCGCTGAACTTGAGGATCATACGATAAATGTCATTTAATGGCCAAGTAAATTCCCAATGGCTTACCCAGCAGTGTTGGCTGCTTTGTTAAAACAATTTTAATTTCTCATTCTCCACCCCTCACCCCCAAATAAAGAAAAAAAATATATAAAAAGTGGCATAAAAGAAAAGTGAAAAGAAAAATAAAATAGAAGGAAAAATAAATGCAAACATAACAATCAAGATGCACAACCAAAGAATATATCCAAAGACTGTCACTTTATCTCATCATCCACTTTCCAACAACAATTAGAGGACTAAGGATGAAAAATACCTTCTTCCTTTCAAACCAAGCAATTTAAGTATCCCCATTGACAAAAATGTTACAACTCTTCCAACTGGATATAATATCAATGAAAGCCATGCAACTGGACGGACCTAGAGATATTATGTAAATTATTTATCAAATCAATCAATCGAAGTTAATAAGTTACAGTCACAGAGATGCATAAAGCATATATAAGAAGTAATATACACAATGTTACTTCATTTTCGAGTAACTAGAGAAAGAAATCAAGCATACCACAAACCTAGCAACCTCTGTGGCATGGTGAACAGCTATACTTTTAGGAGTAATTTCGGTGAGGAGCAAGATAGCAACCTGAAAACAATAGCAAGAATTTTAGTCTAGTTAACCTACATGGACACAGCATTGACTGATGTTTCCTAAATTATTAATGCATGCATAAAGAGACATATAAATATCATATAAGTTATAAAATGTTAAGGAAAGAAACATAGAGAAGGTTATCCATACGTAAAAGAATTCAAAAATATTGCAGGCAATACAATTGATTATTTAGGTTTAATCTGCTTCCTCTCAAAAAACAAATAAATAAATATATAAGAAGTTATTTTGAGTCTCTTTATCATCTAAAAGATCATTCTGACATCGAGTTTCTTGTATTTTAGATATTAGCAATTGCATGTATTCTGCCTTTATTGAGTAATGTCTGACTCGCAGATCCAAAAACTACCGTGTGCGTGCATGTGTGTGAGTGAGTGAGAGAGAGAGAGAGAGAGAGAGAGAACTCAGTTCAGACAATAGACAGCACAAACTTTTACGGATTCCCAGTTTCGCTGAATTGATTTGGGGAAATGAGTGGCCACATTTAAGCAAATATCCATTACATTCTCTGTGTGTGTGTGTGTGTGTGTGCATGCGTGCGTGGGTGCATGTGTGCGCGCATGAGAGAGAGAGAGAGAGAGAGAGAGAGCATGGAAGGAGCCAGTAAGGGATACATATTATTTTATTTTATTTTAAAACATTTGCCAATAAAAAGTTTAGGGGTATGCAATATCTCTTTCAATTTCTCTTGATTCTAAATTTAAGGTTAAGTTTAGGATTTTTTATCTAATTTCAATTCTTAATATTAATGTAGGGTTAATTTTAAGGTTAATGTTGGTTAGAAGTTATAAGTCATTTTAGGGTTAAATTTTAGGATTAACGTTGGTAGAAATTTTAGAGTATATGAATTTATTACTTTGGACTATACAAACTATTTTAGAATTATAGTATTTATTTTTATTGTTAGTAGATTATCTATATACTTCATTGTTAGATATTTAAATAATTATTTAGTAAATACTCAAAGATAACTTCAAAAAAATCAGCTTAGGGGCTCCCGTTTCCCCAACCCAGAAATTTCGTCATTAACTTATCCCCCCAGTTAGAGAAAATTATAGCTCCATCTTTTTGGAAAGAAAAAGTGGAGAGACGTTGATATATGACTTCACTTCATGGGTTTTGTAAAATAAAAAGGGCAAACCCAGTGCACGAGGCTCCCGCCACTGCGGGGTACGGTGGGGTTAAAATGTACGCAGCCTTACCCCTGCAATACAGAGAGGCTATTTTCGTGACTCGAATCTGTGACCTCTAGATCATAATGGGGCAACCTTACCGTTGATCAAGATTCACCCCTTTGTGGGTTTTGTAAAATATTTATTTAAAATAGATTTTGTGGAAGTGTGACCAAAAAGTTCGGTTTTGACTTTAATCCTCAACTTTCAGTTAACTTAACTGGGTTCTCGAAAACTAACATCTTTTACTTTGTAAATCAGGAAGAAGAAGAAGAATCAAGACAATATATGAAATATATAACTATGTCCATGTTCAGGAACTATGCCAAGCTAGCGGACGGTGGGACTAACCTTGATAAGCGGCTCATAAAGCATTGGTTAAGTGTTTGAATTCCCAAGAGCACGTTACCTCCGTAAGGCAACCACTAGGGGAGGCAATTCGGGCTAACGGGTTGTGTTTGGATCTGGCCCGACATGAAACACGACCTGACATGACACTTCATTTTTCTTGACACAATATCATGTTTTTTTTTGCCTAACACGAACCTGACCCGTTATAAACACGACATGAATAGCACAATGTAACACCCTGTATTTCTGAGTAATAATTATTTAATTAATTCGGCTAATTTAAATTACACATGTGACGTAATTTATTTGAATTAATTATTATGTGGTTATTAAAATATTAATCGGGAGAAATAATGATTAATATATATGTAAAATAATTACTAGGTGAATAGTAAACAATTATTTTTTACGTCATAACGAGTGATAGTGACGTGATGGTACTATATCTCACCGGGAGTTGAGTGTAGACTATATGAGGTCGAGATAGGAGATTATTGTAGGGTGACTCGGATGGCGATTTCGAAGTCACGGTTGGTTCCGGAAGGGTCGAAATAGTCAAAATAATGTAACCGAGGGTAGTATTGGGTCCCGGGGCCTTTTTACAAATAACCGCGCCCACACGGGGGTATTCCTGTCATTTGAGCTTGGCCCGTCAGCCTAATTTCGGGATTTAGAGCTTTAAACCTAAGTTATGAAATTAGAGGCAGCCATAACTCAGATTGAAAACCCTAGAACTTGAGAGAAGAGAAGAGGAAGAAAGTGAGGAGCTTTTGGGAACCAAATCAAAAAGGAATTGGGTGTGTTTTTCATCAATTCATCTACTACATCACATGATCAGACCCTACGAATCTAATCAGGCAAGTGGTTATCTTGCTTTCAATTTAAATATGTGAAATTCGTGTTCATATCATAGTGGGTGTGATCAAAACCCATTTTTGGTGTGGGTTATAACATGAAATAGGTTTTGGGTAATTGGAGTATTGTGTGTAGATGAAAAACTCAATTGCTGAGGGATTGAATCATTTTTATATTCGAAATCCAAATGTTAGGTTTTGTTAATTGATGATTATGAAATCGAACCTAGGATGAGATTTGGAAGAACCATAATAAACTCAAATCGGGAAATATTGGGGGATATCATAAATTGATGATGTTTAGAGATCTTTATGATGATTAAAACTTGTTTTTTAAGGGTAAATATATGATGGGGAGGATTGGGTTGAATTTTGGTTTGAAGAGAAAAAGCTTCTATGGATAAAAATGGTGGAAACGCTACGAGAAAGAAGAGCTGTCACGCCTCGATGGATGGCGCTGGGTTTTTTACAGTTCCTCATTTTTTCATTTATATAGCCTTAATTATTTTGAAAACTTTCAAGGTGGATTAATTGGTGTAGAATTAAATGAAAATCAATATCTAGGGTCTTAAAAGATGGGTATGAAGAATTTTAAGCTTAAGGAAGGGTGCGAAAGGAAGGAATTTTGTGAAATAAATTCTAAAGTGTTAAAATGAGGGCCAAGTGAGTGAGTCCGGATATTGTAATGGAGTGACACTACGTTAATAAAATTAATTGATGCGTAATTAATTAAATTTAGAGTCGGGAAAATAAACTCGGAAATTATAGGCTAGTGGTACAGGAGTTAGGCACAGGTTAACCGGATTTTATTTAAATATATATATATATACTTGTGTGCTTTATAAATATCAGTGTTATATATTTATGTGAATGCATAGCCCTCTATTGCTATCATAGGAGGTTGCGCGATGTGGTGAATCCCCTGACTAGTGAATGCAGGGAGAGTATAATCCCCAGGTCATATCGTTCGGTATTTTTATTGTGCGACTTATTTTCTGGTGAGCAACATCTCAAGAGTGCGACACCAACTTAAATATGAAAACTAATTATCCATATTTAAATTATTGCATTTTAATCAATTGCTAAATATTTTCAAAAGGTTTTCTTGGGCTCTGACCCGTGTCAAAATATTTTTCAAAACAATTTTAGGTGTCCAGCCACAGGGACGCCCAGCTTAAGGATTCTTTCCAGTGATGCGTAACTGCAGCATTGTGGAGGCTTGCAGGATTTGATTTAGGCGCTTCAACTTATTCATTCTTAGTTAGGAGTTTTATTTCAGTATTTCTTTTGGGCCTTTGGGTGTGTTGCCCCTTCAGACTCTTCATTACTTTAGTTATTTATCAGATTGTGCTGAGATTCTGATTTATTTACTTCAGTTGGATTAACTGTGTTGGGAACCAAAGATTTATTCGATCTTATTTACTTATATATCTATTGTGTAGATGGTTTGGTTAATTTATTGTAGCTTTATTTCCACTTGTTGCTAAGTTAATAACAAGATAAAATTTGACACCGGCTTAATTTAACATAGGTGGAAAGTTTTCAACAGTGATGCTACGAATGAACCATGTGCGATTCCTATTTATTTTGATAAAGAACTGATCACCCGTGATTAAATTAGGCGGGGTGTCACACACGATAAATCTATTTATAAATATATTTTTTTATTTTATATACATGAAATATATTAATTATAAAGGGGTGGTAATCGGAATAAATCAGGTTACTTATTCGTGTTGCAACTGGACCAAAATAGGCCAATTTTGTGTCAAAATTATTACACAACCCGCTATTGGGCCAAAATATCCTGGCCCGAAAAAGAGAGAGTTAATTTCGTGCAAATTTCGTGTTGGGTCGTGTTTTCGTGTCGTGTTGTGTCGAAAATTGCCAGCCCTAGCCAACACTCGTAGTCAAATTTACATGGCACTCAATCCCAATGGTGCTAAGCATTAAATGGCACGCCAGTTTGAGGGATAGTTAACATTCCATCGTTTGGGTTTCCAAGATTACTCATGATGGCTGCGTCATCCACGCAATCCTAGGGTTTGTCTCTCTTTCTATAAATAGGCAATTGGCCTTTTCTTCCCGTTTCGTACCTTCTCTGTTAATGCCACTAGTTTTTCTCCTTCAAAGGCCAAGACTGGTCATGATGATGTATGGTGACGTCTCATCAATTATCTACCTTTACCTTGGTCGGGTGTCATGCCTAGGTAGGGGTAAACTAGGCTGGATACTTGTCTAACTACCTATGCAGGGGTAACTCGGGAGATTAAAGACCACTTTGATGAGATTGTGATGTCTCTCTCTCTCATCTAAGATGATTAGGCCAAGGATGTGTCCAGCGAAGCCCTGTACTATAACCTCCACACTAATACCCTCTAGGTTCTCGAAGGATCTTCAATCAAGCCGTAAGAGCCGCCACATCCCGATCAACTCGGGGCTAATATTGTGCATTGATCTACTTGGTAGTTATGTCACAAGATATGTGGCATATGCTTGACGATTCTTGACCCCACCAAGTGAGTTAATTGGCTATATTCTATTTTCCCCGACTAAGAGGGTCCACAATTATCCCGTGCCAGAAGGTATTGATCCCATTAAGTAATCACTTAGCAGTTTTGATGCTCCCGCCAGGAAGTCCACCGCTAACCCCTATTGAGAGGTCTTGATCCCATCGGGTTGGTCACTTAGCTATTTTGTTGGACGCTACAAGAGGGGCCCTGTTGCCCCCTACGGAGAGCCATTATTTTTGTTTGTTGATGCATGTAGGCTTGAAAAATTCGAGGGTGGTAGAGCCCCATAAAATACCTCTAACTCGAGGAATAATCGCCTACGACACAATATGAGGTAACAAAGTAAACCAAGGACCTTAAAAGTGGAAGACTCAATAACTAGTTATTTACTAGCTCAATCAAGAGGGGCAAGCATGTTTTTTAAGTAATTGCCTGACCATAAATGGCGAAACAAATAGATTCGAAACAAATAGCTTTGTAAGGCACATGATGACGTTACGCCATCCTCACCTACCTCCGACTTATCACCGGCAATTTGTCAAGAATCCAAACTCAACAATGGAAACTAAACACGAGGGTTGCACTCATTGCGGGATTTAACCCAACACCTTACTAAACAAGCTGGTGACAACCATGCACCAAATGTTCCCTTGCAACGATAGGAGACCTTAGCTGAAAGCTAAGATAAGCCTAAGTAACAAAAGAACTACTCACCTGGGCCATGACCAATACCCCAGTTGGCCCTATACATGTGAACCTCCTATTCATGAAAAAAAATTGCAATAGCTAACTGATAAAGTGAAACACAGGTCAACCATAGACCCCTTCTATCCCTTGGAGAGAGAGGGGGGAGGGCAAAACTTTTGGTTTTATAATGTTGTCAAATAGTTGAACAATGGTTTCTTCGTGCCGTCAAAAGCGTTGAACAATGAAAATAGATGGTGCGTTCCTGATCAAATTGATAGAGACCAGCTTGGCGCGAGACAAAATGTAGGTTATTTAGAGGATGCAAAAAATGAGACAAATAATAGGACTTGCTCACTTGGAGTAATCAATATTTCCATCCATTTGCATGAAAAACTCGGACTTGCCATGCCATGTCTAGCTAATTGTGTTAATATATTGACACAGGAAATGGATTCAAATTGTTGGGTACTGAATCCAAGTCGGGTAGACGCAGTTTCAACCAACTTTTTGAATTGAACCATGGTGGAAACAAATAGTAGATATCTTAATTTTCAAAGAAGACACATTGTTCTCTTTAAAAGTAAACTTCAAGAAGAAAGGGGATGAACATATTGTATATTGAGATTACAATAAGTTATAAAAGTACAGACATTTTATAGTGATAGATTGATTTTATATTTCTATCACACCAAGTTAGGAAAACGAAGAGAAAGAGAAAGCATTCACTATCATATGTAAGTTTTCAAGATGCAAGGTTGTAGAATTTCAGAAACAAGCATTTATTTGGTAACTTTCAAACTCATCCTGCATATTACAATCTTCATCTTTTACCTCTCTGTCAAATCAATTTTAAATGAAGATAAAACTTTGGTACATACCGTCATCACACCAGTTGCTGCACTAACACCAGCTTCGCCAAACGTTGTTGTTGCTGCCTCTGTGACAAGTGCTGTAGCTCCAATATTGACTACACTGAGTACATAACATGAAATTTTTCAAAATATATATTTGGACCCTTTCTTTCAAACCAAATAATAACAGCATTAAGAAATATCTAGATGAGATCTATGATACGTTGTGCCAATAAGAATGGTTGTCAGGAAACGAGTGACATCACTACGAAGCATCCTGAAGACACCATTCTCTGGTTCTTTTTCAGCCAGCTCACGCACCTATAGAAGCAACGGGTAAGATTATTTTATTACAAATGCAGAAATTCAAAAAGAAGCACGTTTGGGCCAACAATAATAATAAAATCCTTCAGGAAAAGTCTAGAGGCAAGGAAAGCAAAAGTATAAAGTTGCTATTAAGTGCAGAAAGATTACACACAACAAAACATAAAGAAATCATAGTTTCTCTCAAATCATTCTCATTCATTCATATTCAAGTAATAGTTAATTTACTTATAGGGCCACAATACTTGTTGGCCAAACCAACCAAGAGTGACATCATTCATGACATCATGACCTTAGTAACCTAAGCCATGGCATCCCTAATCTAACTGCCTCTATTTTAGAATATTTCTAATGAAGAAAGCATTAAAATCAAAACAACAAATACAACATGAATGGCTCTTCATATGTGACCCACTCCACATGTCCCGAGCTCATTGCCATACAAATCATTAAACCATGCGCACATCTAGCAAAATCTTAATTATCTAAGAACAGTGAAATTACTAATGCATTAAAATCATAAGTCAACTCGTAAACCCAAAAATATAGAAAAGAGCAGGTTTACCCTCTTCAAACAAAGTGGGTATGGTTAGTCAAACCTGAAAAAGAGAATTTTTATGAGACAAAATAACTTTTGCCACCCCAAGTTGAGATCAAGTTACATAAACATATTTTTCACTCCTATGCTTGCAATTTAAAACCAGAAGAGAATGGGTATAAGGATGAGAGAGAGAGAGAGAGAGAGAGAGAGAGGTATTGATGTGAACGGGATTAACCGGCGAGCCCAAGGGGTTTCTGGATTTTGGTGATGGGGATTATCTTGTATACTATTATTATTACTTAATTAGGATTATTAAAGTTAGTTTAAGTTTATCTTTTAGTTATTTAGGGGATTAGGGTAAAGCCCATAGCTTCACTATATTTTTCATTTTCACTATTTTATTAATGAAAAGACAGCTCTTTTTCAATAAAAAAAAGTCCCTATCACTAAAAACACCTTTTGCCTACATCCTTAGTTGTTATAACCTTTTATTTTCATTTTTTAAAAACCAAACTGCCCTTCAATTTTACCGAGCCTGAAAAACTAGTCACTGTTAGTATTTATTCGTCTTTAAAATGATTTCATTGTGATATAACGACTCAAAAAAATATTGGGCGCTAAAAATATGTATACTAAGACCTTTAACGACATTAAAAATGCAAGTCACTAGACAAAAAATTTGTAAAATTGAGTTCCAATTTTGCTCAAAAAAATTAAAGGGGAATACAAGAGACGTAACATAAGAGAATTTTGCATGGATGAGAGAACTAATTTTGAGATCAGTAATTGAAGTGTAATTTTGCACTTTCATTAGTATAGGAGCTGAATTTAAAAAAGTTAAATGAGGTGTCTTTAGTAAATAAAATGATCAAAAGCGGGGCTTCTACCTACAAGACCCTTAATTATTTCAGTTTATCTAGGATTATCTTTAGCAATTTGGTTAATTTAGGACTCTAGTTGTAAACCTATAAATAAAGTCATTGGCCACCTCTTGTATTCACTTTGTTTTCATGTATATTACTAAGAATTGAGAGAGGAATCTCTTATCTGTTTATGTTTGGTTATAAATTTCACTGCGTTTACATCATACATTCCTATGTCCATGTCTACTCACACCCCGGCAGAAACTCACCTTTTTTTGCACTACAATCTTGATGATGTAAACGACAAACCATCAACTCTGGTCTCGCTTTCGAAAATGGAAATTTTATGAAAACCAGCCTAGTTGTTGGTTGCTTGGCAATATCTTATGCTTGTGGGATGTGAAACTGAAGTGACTAGCAGAGGCAGCAATAGATAAAATAACAACATGCATGTAGATATAGTGTTACAACTCTCAATCATCATTTCATTCGCAATAGCTTTGTAGTGAGTACAATACAAGAAAGGGTAACCCTATTATAAGCTAAGGGAGCCTAAAGTTCGAGAATACCCTTATTAACAAGTGCAACTGATAATGAGATAACAAAGTAACCTGATAACAAAATGACAACAATAAGCCAAGCTTATGCTCTTGCATCACCCTCCTTGATATGTCCCCAAAACTGGTGCTAAAAGTCGGGGTCCACACATGCTAACGGATAGCTTTGGTGATCCATGTGCTCTCATCCTCAGACCGACCAAGCCAATGCACAAGGAAGGGTTAATCGTCGAAGGAAAAAGCAATTTTCTCATACTCAAGTACACCTGTGACCCGATTTACATGAGAACTGAATTGTTGTGCAGTATCGAAGGAAACTAGATGGGAGGAATGCAGATGCCATGGAACGAAGTTAGTTCGGTCTCAATTAAATTGTGGTGCACCCGAAAAATCAGTTGGAAAGTCAATTTATCGCAGCAACGTCCCACAGGGAAGGGAATCTGCGAATGAAGCTTGTGTGCACATCCCTGTTGCCGTACATTCTCTACGTACTAATAAATTGCTCGTCTGAAACAACTCATGGTGGCGAAAGTCGGCATAGCATATGCAGTGCAATCGCACATGTACATCATCACAGACGGACGACGTGCAAATTGGCAAAATCTGTTGCGGAGATGGAAATATAGGAGGCTCGACCAAATCTACACAGGGAAGACCCAAGCACAATTGAAAGAGAATAGTAGTAGGGCTCGACAAAGTCTACAAAGAGATGACCTATGAACATTATGAAAGAGAAAAACCCATCTATCAGTTGACGGCAATATTATAAGCAAACTCCGCGTTAAATATCATGAGGTCCCATCCTTTAGGAGTGCCACAAGCAAGGGAGCGAAGCTAATTCCCCACTCACCTCGGTCTAGGAGAACAACGGGTGAATTGCCAAAGTGTGTGCCAAAAGTAGTCGGTAAACTTGACAACTCTATCAAAGGTAATGTTGGGGGATATCGCACAGGCAGACAATTTCCCAAAAGTAAAGGGTGGCAACATGTGAAGTAACGGTTGTCTGCATTTACGGGATGAAGTGGGCTATCTTTAAAACCGATCCACCATTATAGAGATACCATGACCACGGGTACTGTTGAGTTATGAAGTAATCAAACCTTAGATTAGTTTATGAGAGATTAATGTATAAAAGAGAAAGAAGAGAGAAGAAAGAAATTTGATATGAGGAGAAAGAATGAAAATGAATTAGGTCATTCATTCTCCAATCTCATTCTATTTATAACATAAGGTTTCACTAATTACACATAGGTACCCTACAGAATAAAAGTAACATAAATAAGTTTCCAAATAAGCCCCTGACAACACTCCCCCGCTAGTTGGTGCAAAGATATCTATCATGCCTAGCTTAACTAACATATACTGCAAAGTAGCCTTGTTCACATCCTTAGTCAACACATCAGCTACTTGTTCACTCATGCTGACATACGGAGTACAAAGCACTCCAAGACGAAGCTTTTTCTTAATGAAATGTCCATCAACTTCCACGGGCTACTGGATCGTGAACAATAGTAATGGCAGCTTTGTTGTCGCAATACAAATTCATTGGCTCACGAATGAGGTGATCCAACTCGGATAACATAGTGCATAGCCACAACAACTCACAAATTTCATATGCCATGGATCTGAATTCTGCCTCTACACTAGATCTCACTATAATAGGTTGCTTCTTACTGCACCAAGAAACAAGATTACACCTAACAAATGTGCAATAGCCTGACATGGATCGTCGGTCTGTTACGAACCCTACCCAATCTGCATCTATATATACTTCAACCCGCAAGTGGCCATGCCGACCAAACAATATCCCTTTACCAGGAGAATCCTTAAGGTAACAGAGAATGTGATGTGTTGCCTCAAGGTGAGTCGTACGTGAAGCATGCATAAACTGACTAATCAAGCTTACAACATAAGCAATATCTGGACGCGTAAGAGAAAGATATATTAGTCTGCCAACCAAACGCTAGAATCTCCCCACATAATCTAAAACCTCACCATCCATATCATTGAGCTTGTGATTTTTCTCAATAGGAGTATCAGCAGGTCTAGCTCCAAGTTTCCCTGTTTCAATCAACATATCTAACACATACTTCCATTCTGAAATGAACACACCTTCTTTGGATCTACACACTTCGATGCCAAGAAATTATTTCAATAATCCAAGGGTTTTAACCTAGAACTCCGTCCCCAAAAAAGACTTCATCTGTTGCATCTTTTCTGGATCATCTCTGCTAATAACAAGGTCATCAACATACACAATGAGAGCAGTGGTGCGATCTTGATACCTCTTGACGAAGAGAGCAGTGGTGCGATCCAATTGGTGTAAAGGTCGAGACAAATTTGTTACCAATGATATAAGAACTCGTATGGAATTCATCTTCGCAACGGGAGCAAATTTCTCATGAGAATCAATCTTGTATGTCTGAATGAAGCCCTTTGCAACTAATCGAGCTTTATATCTTTCAATATTTCCATTAGTCTATTATTTTATTGTATAAACCCACTTACAGCCTACTGGTTTCTTACCTTTAGGTAATAGAACAACATCCCATGTCCTATTCTTCTCAAAGGCCTCCATTTCCTTAATCATAGCTTTCTTGCATTGAGTTTGCTTTAAAGCATGTGAAAGGTTAGAAGGAATAAAAATAGACGATACAGAGGAAGTGAAACCACGATATGTTGGAGATAAGATATTATAGGATACAAATTGAGATATAAAATATTTTGTACAATCACGAACACCCTTATATAGGGCAATAGGAATCAATATCAATATCAACTGAGGGATTACTTGAATCACGAGAGACTTCTTGATCGTGGGGTGAGACAATGGTTTATTTTACTTTTCTTGTATACATAAGAATGTCCCTTTATTTCTTTTGCAATTCATTGGTACAATGGTATTAGAACTAGCAGACTTAAGCATAGACTCCCCCCGAGTTAAAATCGGCAATGGAAGAGGGCATTCAACTCTAGAGAAGGGCAAGAATGGATTATCTACACTGAGTGAAGTCTCTCCCTGTAGAGAATCCTAAGCAACGGAAAAAAAAAGGAATGGTCTTAAAAAATGTCACATCCATTGATACAAAGCGACGACGAGTGATAGGGTTATAACAACGATACCCTTTTTGAATTGCTGAGTAACCTAAGAACACACATTGAATTGCTTTAGGGTTCATTTTATCCGTCCAGTGATGAATATGAACATAACAGACACAACAAAATACTTTGGAAGGAACAATAAACAATGGAGAATTATTATGCAAGATAGATATGGGGGTTTTATATCCTGAAATCTTAGAGGGCATACGATTGATAAGATAGGTTGCGGTTAGGATGGCATCATCCCAATAAGGTTTAGGTACTCTCATACCTATGAGAAGAGAACGATTCACTTTTATAATATGATGATATTTTCGTTCAGCTACACCCTTTTTTTGTGGCGGATCAATACATGAGGTTTGATGAACAATTTCATTATCAATGAAAAATGAGGCAAGACAACTATACATAAACTCCCCTCTATCATATCAAAGAATTTTTAGAGAACAATCAAATTGAGTACACACCATTTTCTGAAAGGTCTTGAAAATAGAGTGCACCTCAATTTCATTTTTCAGAAGATAAAACCAAATATAATGACCAAAATCATCAACAAACACCACATAATATCGAAAACCAAGTACGGAAGTTGTAGATTCAGGATCCCAAACATCATAATGAAAAGTTGTAAAGGAGCAGTAATTACACTAAAACTGATTGGATAAGGAACACGTTATTATTTTCAAGTACACAAGATTCACAATTTAATTCAAAAGGTTCAACATAAGAAAATTTCGACAGCACACGCTTCAAAACAGTAAAAGGAATACGACCTAGTCAATTATGCCGTTGCATTAATAGATCTTTATTCACAATACTAGCCCTAATACGATGTTGATTTGCAACATAAAAAGAAAGAGGCTTGACATCCAGCAAGTACAAGCCATTGTCTTCACATCCACTCTCAATTGTGTCCCTCATGTGTAAGCCATATGTGGCCACCTAAATAGAGATAGTGCAGAAGGTGCCCCCTTAAATGAAGGGGGGCGTTGCTTAGTATTAGCTCCTGGCTTCCCGTGAAGATTCTAGCACGTTTCCCGAGTCTGACGAGTCTGACCACGATGGTCACATTTCAAGTGACTTTTATTATCTTGATTACTCCCTTTAGAGGGGTAATCCTATTTCACTGCTGACTGTGACACCCCGACTAATTAAATACCGGGTAGCTACTCCTTTATTCAATTTACTACAAAATGTCAAGTTGGTTCAGTTCATATCATCACTGTCGAAACATTTTTAAACAATTACTAGCCACCTAATATTTAAAAAGTGAGTTGTCAAATTTTATTAAATTAAATTAACATGTAACCAATTAAAATTATTAGCTAAATGATTCCACCATCACAGTCACATCAGAATAATAATGGAATAATAAATGAGTCTGGAGTAACACTCTTCTAAATAATCCCAAATACTAAATAAAACCAAATACAACGTCTGAATAACAAATAAATTAACTCCAAAACTAAAATAAACGGAGTATGATAAAACTGTGTCTAAAAGAAATGGGGCGACATGCCCTAACAACTGAATGAGTCTGAAATGGAATCAGCATAGAGTGTGGAGGCGTCTATTATCGAGGTCCTGTAACTTCCACATCAGCTACAGCACGTCACTGGGATGGAACTCCTACGCTTGGCGTCCCTGTGGCTGGGCACGTAAAAGGTTTTTCAAGAAAAATAGATTTGAAAGCAAACGGGTCAGAGCCGATGTGAAAAACAGTTTAAAATATCACAAGTGTTTAATTGCATTAAACAATGAATATTAAGTACATGTTAGTTCTGTGCTCTCACATGAGTTTCTCACCTCTCAACTAATGTGCACGCCTAACGTATATCCATAACCCATCCTAGCTATGCCGCTAACTAACTAGTCTATACTGCAACCTGTCCTCACATGATAATATAGGGGTTTGTTCAAGACATTCCAATCTAACTTATGTGAATCTACCTTTTCATTTCTCAGATTAATTTATATTAAATCATATAGGAAATTCTCAATTCTAACTTTACTCAAAGTGTGGCAAATATTCACACACATTAACAAGGAGTCTGTTATCATCACCAATATATTAATTTCAACATAATTATACAATTGGGGCACCCCTAGGCTAAGCTGCAGTGCACACATACTCTACTATCGAGTCCCGGTACATCACGTACATAAGGACTACGTATTCCGAATCTCTCAGGAACTGTTTTAATAAGCAAAATCACAGATATTGGAGGCGAACATAGCTCACATACCCATGGGTCACGCACATACCTAAGCTCCCACGGTCAGCTGACTTATCAACTCACAAATAAGTCATTCACAGCCCTATGTCCTTAAGGTACCAATCTAAATCCCCCCGTAGGCACACAAAGATTAGATGGCCCTGTTCCGAAAGCCGACCTCCCGTGATAGCAAGTATGGTAGGTATGTCATACACATATAAATCCATTTGCTAAGCATTCACACAACTTGAGTAATTTATAATATTATTAAAGGTATGTTCTCAATCCCTATACCATTATTCCAATTAGTACATTTTTATACTACCAGATAGTTATATAATATAGTCCACCGACACATCTCACGTCGTAGTTTCAAGTACTTAAAACCTAATTCAAAAAAATTACTAAGTCTCCTAATATTCCCACACTTTAACCCAATACTATTAAGGTCCATATTTCTGCCACTAACCTTATATTATCAACTACATAGATTTAACTCATTTAATCCCGGTCTTTAATAGTACCTCACTCGTCGAATCTTATTAGGTCTTAACTTTAATTCCAACTTTAATTCTAATAATAATCCGGCCTCATAACCATGCATACTAGTCTTCCTTAAATTTAAAAGTGTCCACAAGGTCCCCACTAATAACTCTTTAGGATCAAATTTGCTAAAATTCAACAAGGGGGAAAATTTCACAAATTCTGGGAAGGTCGATCGATCGACCTATGAATGTCGATCGATCGATCGCACCAGATGAGGCTACGGACTGCTTCATTTTTCAGTCCCAGATTTGTCCCAAAACTCCATTACAAGGTATGAAATTCTAAACTAAGGATATAGGATCATTATACAACCTAAATACAATACTTTTAACGTTCCAAAACCATTAAATCATCAACAATTAACCTTATATGGATCAAACCTTCACAAAAAGAAAAACCCTAGTTTTCTATTTCTTCAAGAACCATGATATTTCTCTTCTTTAATCCGTTTTTAATTCATCAAGGGTCAGGTTTTGGTTACTGAATTTCGTCCATAACTAATCTACATGCAATTCCTATCCAAGATTTAGAGTTCTACACCAAATTTCATGAGTATTCATCATCTTTCAAGGTTAATAACAATTTCTACTCTAACATGGAAGAAATATTCGCTGAAACTAATGAAATCAAATCACTTGCCTTAAGATTGTTGTTCAGATTCGTTGGTGGTGTCCGAGGGCTGATTCTTCCCTTCTTTCACAATTCCGTCGAAAGTGGTGGTGGTGGGTGGTGGCTAAGGTTTGGAAACCTCCTGCAACTTCTCCTCTAACTCACGTAGCCCACTCTTTGTTTTTGGCTGATAATGGCCCTAATGGCCTTCCCAATAATAAATAAATAAACCCTAAAATTCGTGGGTCTTATTTCCTTAAATTTTAAAATGACCAAAATACCCTCCCGGGTTGTTGGTTTGGCCTAAAAATGCCCCAGGACCCAAACTAAACCTCCGGCTAGTGTTTTCTGACTATCTCGTCCCCTCCGGACACGTTGGCGCACTCAAAATGACCATACGGTGGATAAAATTATAATTTACTTTTTTTTTAATCTAATCAAATTAATTCCTGACGCGACTGACACGCGCGTCCCAACTTAATTTCCCAAATTGTCATATTTATGACTCGCGATAATTTTTAATAATTTCCATAATCATATATTACCATATATACTCAGTAATACCCAATATTGTCATCATAATCAAATACCAACTCACGTCTCGCTAGCATTTAAATCCGGATTAACTTCCAATTAATTCTCATTTAATTTAATTAATCCCATTAAATAAAATCAGTAAAGTTACGGGGTACTACACTGACTAACAAGAACAGCCATTTCAGACACTAGCACTTCCGGCTCGGACTTTAAACGCGTAGTGTTCCTCTTGCTTTCTTCAACCTAATTATATAAGAAGACCTCTCTGACAGAGGAGGGAGCTGAAAACCTACCTAACACTTGGACCCGGGCATGCTCAAACTGCGGGTACAGACCACCCAAAAACTGATGGATACGATTTCTTTCCATCATAGACTGAAGGCGTTAACATCAACTGCACAAACAAGGATATAGTCTTAATAATTATCGTACTCTTCCCACTTTCCACGAAGATTATAATAGTACGTAACAAGGTCACCCAGCTTGAAATTTCCAATCTCTTGTTGAAGCTCATACAGCTTTGCAAAATTACCCACGAAAAAGTAAGTCTTACAGCATTCCACAACTACTTGACTGACTTAACAAATAAATAAAAACTTGTTAATCAGTGGTTGCATGGACTGTAATAACCATGTCATAACTAGTGCATTTTCAGTTGCCCAATCATTGTATTTAGGATCGTCCAAGGAAGAGTACTTAACAGTCTCATAAACATGGAAAATCATTCGACGACCGGTAATAGACATACTAGAAGATTAAGCCCACTGCATATAGTTGGTTTCGTCCAGCCCAACCGTGGTGATACATATGCCGGGATGATGGTCATTACTACTTCCCATAGTTGGATTCATAGTTGGATTCACACTAACAGAAGAGATACCTCCTCAAGAATTTACTTCAGACATTTTTTCAAACAATTTATAAGCAACGCAAACCTCAAAAAAAAGAACCACTCAAGAACACAAGCACAAAAACTACTATGAATAGTAGCAAACACTTTAATCATAACAAGAAACATACCTGAGTAACGAATAGTACAAAACAACGCTGCACAGGTCGAAAAAAGCGATTCCAAACAGAAAACAAGTCATAACACTTGGATCCACGAAAGTTGTGGATGGAATTAACACTTCCCATCTTCAACTAACTTTTTATACACTAGGGCTTCTTCAAATCAGCCCTACGATTCCACCTCCATATACTTAGCGCTTTATACATCATGCTCTGATACCATGTCGAGTTATTTCGTAATCAAACCCTAGATTATGTTTATGTCTATGAGAGATTAAGGTATAAAAGAGGAAGAAGAGAGAAGAGAGAAATCTAATATGGAAAGATGAGAAAGAATGAAAATGAATTAGGTCATTCATTTTCCCACCTCATTTTATTTATAACATAAGGTTACACTAATTACACATAGGTACCCTACAGAATAAAAGTGATATAAATAAGATTCCAAATAAACCCCTGACATCAGGTAGTGCATGGGAGATCAACTACAAAGTACATGGAAACATCATGCCACGAGATATCAGCAAAGGAATGTGGAGGCAATTGTTGGTAAATCATCCCATCAAACAGGCTAGCAACAGTGGATAAAGGCATTTGTGGCCCACCTCTATATAGGAGGTTAAAAGAAGTGTTCATTCTGAAAGCAACTAGAAGACAAGCGGCGCCCATATGCCCCATTCACCAACCGATATAAATCTCCCAGACAATCTTCTTATGGAGAGAAGTGGGGATACAAAGTGTGGTATCCAAGGAAAGAAGTCGTCATTGAGAAGGAGATCGTTGAAAATCCCATGTCATTGCTGATAGAATTTTACAATTCGGTCAGTGACGTACACATCTCGTCAAACCCAAATACCTGATAGTGCACAATGACTAAGACATGGTTACGCCTCAAAGAACACTGCAAGTAATCAGATGACTTTGCATATCGATCGCTAACACGCTTTTGGTTTGCGGAGGGCCTCCTGATTTAACTCAAACACAAACTCATTATGGAGAAGGTACGTCTATCATAACTTAATTAGCCTAAGTACCTAAAAGCTGCATAAAATCCCAGATCGTAAGTGGAGTAATTAAGGGTTGGACTAGAGACCTTGTCAATGAAGAATGTGACAAGCTTCCCATTCTAGCATAAAAGGGGCACTAACTTACATATATCACACTTCAATAATTGTGTTATGTCTGGGAGGGCTAATACTGGGGCTAAGCTAAGGTATCATAGACTTGTGCGCAAAAAGGCCATGTCAGTCGCATCGGTCCACTAGAACCTGGGTGTGGACAAAACTGTTAAATAAGTGATCAAATTCGACAATGAAACATCATAGATCCTCAGTGGATGAATCGTGGGAACTTTGGAACTACGAGGCGGAAGCTGACGTGGATCACTCAACTATGACCTGGACCTTGGCCCCATTAACACATCGCTCAAAACCACATGCCCCAGGAAAGTGATAAAGGCACCATAAGCGAGAGTTTCTTCATATGACAATGGAATCAAGTCGATCGGAGGACCTCCAAAACCTTTGTAACGTGAGATAACATGCTCATATTCCAAACTACTGCAAATCAGAATGTTATCAAAATAAACCACATCGAACTCACACGAAAAGGATATGCGCCATGAACCCTTGAAGGTGGAGGGGGAGTTAAACGGACCAAATGGCATAATTGTTCACTCATGCAATTAATTATTCGTCTTATAATTGTCTTCCATTCATCTATGGGGAGCGTGCAAATCTAATGACGCAAACTATTCAAATCCAAAATCGAGTGAACTCGTAACTGATCCAACATATCCTTTAAACGAGGAATGGGGAATCAATTTGTAAGGACAATTTCTTAATCGAGTCAGTTGTCGTGTTTCGTGCCACGTTTCATCTTCAATATCCATAGGATCTCAAAAGGTAGGGATGCATTTTAGTTTGATTCCTGGATATCAACTGGATGTGTTTTGTATCATGTTAGAGGCTATTTTTCATAACAAGGATTTTAAAAGAAAAATGCTTTTTTGTTTTAAAATCGTTTGAACGAGATTGTTATGTTCGTTCGAATGAATTGGTGGTGAATGTTGTTCAAACAACCTTCAAACGAAGTTCAAATGGCCTTCCTCTGTTCGTCGGTGGATTCTCGTTCGAAGCCTATACGAACAAGATATGCTAGTTCGTTCGAACGAGATTGTTTTGTACTTGAACGAGATTATGCACTTCGTTCGAGCGAAAAATTTGTGTTTTCTATAAATAGGCGTGCTTGCATTTTTTTTACTCGAGAATTTTGGCAAAAACTATTTTCCTATCTATAACCAAAAGCCTCCAAACCCTAGTTTCACCCAAACACTTTGAGATCCAAGTTTCATCTCTATATGCTCAATTAAGATCTCCGTTTGATACCGAAAGTTTGTTTACTCATCAAAATATTGTTGAGTATTATTTCGTAAGATAGACTCCGTGCTCGTTGTGGTTTAAACACAATGGACTCTGTGTTTGTGACGATTTGTTAAGCCTGGATCGGTAGATACCGAGGTGTGTGTGGACTCACGCAATGTGGCAGTGCATAAGTGGAATCCTACAAGTCGTCGTGCAAATGGTCAAGGGAACGAAGAGCGTCAAGGCTTGAAGGAATCGATTTGGTTGTGTAAGTCTCCTGTCCTATCCTTTTATAATTCCTAACATAGTGAATTACGTTTGTTGGGTCGTTTGAGATTTTTCCCATTTGGGTATCCTCGTACATCAGGCGTTATGTGATTGATTTATTTTATCTTGATATACTAACCTAGATGCATACTTTAGGTTAAGATAAAATTGGTTAATCATTTAACACAAATTTCGTTTAATCGGTGCTAGGTTTTAATTGGGAAATTTTTGTTTAAGTTTAATTTAAATTTAAAATTTTAAAAATAGGGGGGGGGGGGGTGACTTTCATATAAATCCTAACACGTAGTTTTTTCCGCACTTTCAAGTGGTATCAACGCATGTGCACTGAGTTATCGTGTTGATCTGTAATTTCGGGTTGCTTTATGGTTGTTTATCTCTCTCTTGAGTGTTTCTCTTGATGGGTCATCATAGTGATCAGTTATCCGATGCGTTTAGTGATGACGACGATTTTGATATTCGAGAGGAATTTAATGAGTTTCATAATCGTGTAACTCGTTTGAATTTGAATTTTGCCAAACGAGTAGAATTCCTTGAAAAAGAAAATTTTTGCTTAAAAGATTAAATTGATTTTTTGCAAACTTTTCAAACTCAAAGATATATCATTCATGAGAAGCTTAAGGACATGAAACGTAATTTTCAAAATTTAAAAGTGTCCAAGAAAGAGAGTGATGATAGAATTAGTCTGTGTTTTAGAGAGTGGATTAGAGGAATCTAAGAGGTTTGAGACTAGGGTGAAAGATTGTGTCGTAGAAGATAATGATAAATTGATAAAAGTTTTGAAGGTACGTGAGCAGACTCTTATGGATAAGTTCGCTTACTTTAAGGAGGGGCGATATTACCTTCTGGGAATAATTAAAAATATGAAGGAGTCCCTAAATGTTGAAGAGAATGTTGAAGAGTCTAAATCTTTTCTTGAGTCTAGAGTTTTAAAGTTAAAAGATGAATTAAGAGACTCAAGTCGCATTAATATTGGCTTTGATAATTCGAATTCTTCCGTTGCTAAAGTCAAGACCAACGTTTATTTAAGAGTGTCAACCGTTGCCCGGGACGTTAGACAAGGTCAACCCAAAGGTCATCTTCCTCGTGTTACACATGTTCGTATTATAGTAGGAAAGATCACCTTAGGATCTTTTGTTATGATCTTAGAAAAGATCCTAGGAAGTCTAAATGTAGTGACACCATGATTCCTAAAACCCGAGGTATTCGTCTATTTGGGTTAGGAAATCCGTTCTGGAGGCGTTAAATATTAGACTTGTCGATTCTCGCATGCTTGCACATGATTCTTCTCATGCTAAATCTAATGGTTAATTGTGTTTGCATGTTTTCATACACTATCTTT
Source organism: Sambucus nigra (assembly GCA_949130495.1). Classification (NCBI taxonomy): domain Eukaryota; kingdom Viridiplantae; phylum Streptophyta; class Magnoliopsida; order Dipsacales; family Adoxaceae; genus Sambucus; species Sambucus nigra. The sequence continues at coordinate 158,357,655 of OX422213.1, forward strand.
TGTGCTTCATGATATATGTGATTGCTAGTCGTACGATGTGTATCTTTTATATTTTGATTTTCTTTCTTTTGGGTCTTTATGAGAAAAACACAAAAAGATTGTCTTTTGATTTAGTTTTCAAGTGGTCTTTTTTTTTTGAAAAAATATTTAAAAACTCGAAAAGATTTTTGTTTGTGTAGTTTAGTCATTTTGTGTGGCATACCGGTGTGTATATATCCCATTCCTTCCATGTATCCATGTGACTTGGACATTTGATTATGAATTTCAATGCTTGGATTGATCTTAATCATGCTTGCATGGAGTAGTTCGAAATTGATTTGCTTTGATGGATTCACTTTGTATACAACTATGCACACACTTTGCACGAGCTCTTTTGGATTATAATTGCATATGTTACATGAGCTAAGTGAGGCTTGCCATTTATATGGTTTTTGACTATGGGGGATTTGTGCATGTATGAACCATTGCGTGAGTTTGATCTTATTCGAAAACAACAAAAAACAAAAAATTGAGTCTGCAATGAGAAAGGGCTACGGAATGAGAAATCTCATTTACGTGAAAGGCCATCGTTGGCAAGAGCCTAAAAGAAAAGAGAAGCAAAACAAAAGAAAACATTCCTAAGGCCAAATTTTTCTTTATTGCTTCAAAATTTAGTATCTTCAAAATGAGATAAAAGTTTATATATGTTTATATTTTGAGGGTGTTAAGTTGAAGATAATGGGTTCACACAATGAGTCCTAATTGAGTTTAATTGTTTGATGCAATTGATTTGAGAATCATCAAGATTTCTAGGCTTGTGCGTATTGTGTATGTTTGTTTATTTTTTAGTTCTTTATTTGTCACTATGAGGCTAAACAGAAGTTGATAAGTTTTTGCAGTCAAATAGAACTTCTTGGACATATTTTTAGTGATTGGGTCATATTTCTTTTGTTTTAGTTCACGCCCCTTCACTCCGTACCACTTTTGTTTAGACACATCGATACTAAGCTAATGTGGAAAAGTTATGTGTTTTGTCTCTTGTTTGTGGTGTTTATACCAACATTTATGCTTGTACGTTGTTGGTATATATTCGGTTATATATATATGGTATGTTTTGTTTTGAGTCTTTGCGTTTGCATTTAATCCATCTTTGTCATATGCTTAATCTTCGATTCGTATTGACATGTTTTATGATCACATCGGTATCTTATGTTACTTGTTATCATTGGTATCTCCTTTATGCATCAAAATGGGTATCTTGTGCTCATCGTTTGGATTATGTGTACTTGTGTTGTCGGGTTATTTATCGTTGCATATTTCACTTCACATCATTGCATGATATACTTATTTTACCGTTATGTTTACATGTGCTATGTTTAGGGGGGAGAAAAAGTTTTATTGTGCACTTTATTCTGTGTTTGTTCCTGGACAAAAAGGGGGAGAAATTGTATCTAACTCTTTAACTCGGGGGAGATTTTTACCTTAAAGGGGGGGGGGGGGGGGGGGGGGGGGGGGGGGCGTCCAATCTTAGGTGGAGATAGACTAGATAAAGGGGAAGGGTTTTTCAATTGCGGTTTATATTGTTATATATTCAAGTTGCATTTGAAAGGTGTGTTTAAGTGTGTAGGCGATGCGACAAAGTTTACACGAGCAAAACCACTCAATATATGTATTTGTCAAGTATGTATTTTTTCCTTTTGGGGTTGGGGATTGAATCTTTAGATGAGCTTGACGTCCCATAGGTTTTTGTTTTTAATTTTGTCCCGAAATAGCCAAAGGGGGAGATATGTAAGAACAAATTTCCGAATCGAGTCAATTTGTATGTATTGACTTAATTTCGTTTCGACAAAACCGTTTCGGTCATAGATTAGGTTTTGAGTGTTTATCCTTCAAAGCAATGTTTTTAAAAGCGCGCTATTGCGAACGCAATAGCACGCTACTGCGTTTTGCGAGGGAAAAAAGCTACATTATCGGGTCTGCTATTCTGGATGTTTCTGTTGCATGCACAATTTGTTCTTTTTTTTAAACCGTTTGACTTACCAAAACGGTGTCGTTTTGGCAAGTACAAAGGTTAAAAAAAATAAAACGCTGATCCCTTCCACTTTATTAACCCGATCTGGAAAAAATAAAAATAAAAAACTACCCCTTTGTCTGATTTACTTTTTTTTTTTTTGTTTGTTTTTTTTTTTTTTTAATAAAAACTTTGGCAACCTCGATTAACACTATTGCAGACCTGATTTACTTTGATAAGTATTTAGACATTTTTTATTTTTATTTTTTATGTTTGTCAAAAAAAAAATTATCTCAAAGGGCTTTTTTTTAGTTGTTTTTGAAATTTGAGTTTGTTGTCAAAATAATGTCAACAAAAAAAGATTTTGGGTGGAAATATGCATATGAAAAGGAAGGGAAAGTGGAGTTTTTACAAATTTCAGTTGAAATGTTATGTATTTTTACAAATTTCAATTTTAAATGCCAAGTCCTTTTTATTTTTTTACAATTTTCAATTTAAAATGCTACTTATTTTTTGTTTACAAATTTGAGTTTAAAATGTAACATTTTCCACAAATCCAGTTTAAAATGTTACAATTTTTTTCACAAATTTCAGTTAAAATGTTATTTATTTTACAGATTTGAGATTTCAATATAAGATGTTACTTTTTAATAAAAAATAAGTTTCAAATGTTTCCTTTTTTTTAAAAAAAAAAATCAGTTTCAAATGTCACTTCCTTACAAATTTCATTTTAAAATGATGTTTATTAATTTATTTATATATTTTATACGTTTTTCTAATTATAGAAAATGGAATGCACGAATTGCTTGCGCGATGCACGACGCGACTTCGGAGCCAAAACGAGACACCCTGCGCGACCGCAATTTAAAACATTGCCTCAAAGCCATTGACGTATGTTTGATTGAAGACCTAGCGGCAAAGTTGGAACGTTTACATCATTGTGTCGTATTTTGTGTGAGGTTTCGTCTTCAACATCCATGGAATCTCAAAAGGTATGGATGCATTTTAGTTTGATTCTTGGATATCAATTGGGCGTGTTTTAAATCTTGTTTGAAGTTATTTTTCATAAAACAGATTTTAAAAGGAAAAATTTTGTTTTTAAGTCGTTCGAACGAGATTGTTATGTTCGTTCGAACGAGTTGGTGAATGTCGTTCAAATGACCTTCAGTGGATTCTCGTTTGAAGTCTATTCGAACGAGATATGCTAGTTCGTTCGAACGAGATTGTTTTGTGTTCGAACGAGATTATGCACTTCATTCGAACGAACCTATAGTTTTCGTTCAAACGAGATTTTGCCGCTTCGAAATTCGTGTTTTCTATAAATTGGCGTGCTGACATCTTTTTTACTTTGAGAATTTTGGCGTAAACTGTTTTTTTATCTATAACCAAAGCCTTCAAACCCTAGTTTCACCCAAACACTATGATATCCAAGTTTCATCTCTATATGCTCAATTGAGATCTCCATTTGGCACCGAAAGTTTGTTTACTCCTCAACATATCGTTGAGTATTGTTTCGCATTGTGAACACCGTGCTTGTTATGGTTTAAACACGATGGACTCTATGTTTGTGACGGTTTGTTGAGCCTGAGTTGGTGGATATCGGGGGAGTGTGTGGACTCACGCGTTAGTCTAAGGGATGAAAGAGCATCCCTCAAGTAAAACGCCGTCCTAAGCCCCAATTGTCGCTGCTTATGATCATCTCCCAAAGAAAGATACTAATTTAGTTTTAGGGTTTCCACGCTTAATCTTCATTTCATTCTCGGCCATTTAGTAGTGAGTACAATACAAGAGATGGCAACGCATTTATATGCTAAAGGGTGCCTAAAGATCAAGAATACACTTAATAACAAAGAAGCTAATGCCAAAGATTTAACAAATAACATGATAACAAAATGGCCCCAATAACCCAAGTTAATGCTTTCTGCCCATGGTTCTTATCCTTCAAGCTTATTACATGAGTGACCTCTTGTCGAGTCCTTGGGGAATCCTAGGATGTCGGGGTTGAAGGATCACGAGAAAGGTACTACCTAGTCTCAACACCACCCTATTCCGTAGAATTATTTACCCCGCGAAACTTCATTGTGACGTGGGGCCCTTTATCCTTAAAAAAATATGTTTAGTACGAATCTTTTTCCAACGTGAGACCCTTTATGCCTCAAGTACCCTTAGTTTTGCAAGATTCCTTCTCGCAAATGAAATTAGTGTTTGTTTTTTCATTGAGCAAATGCTACCTTTCGAAAACTCGAGTTAGGCAAAAGATTTTCCTTTATCAGTCGGCCTAGAGCACATGGGGCAAGACCCATGTCACTTGGGGTACAGACAGGGCTAAGATGTTAGGTTTGAATGCTCATATTGAATTCATATGATAGTAGAAATAAATTAAAATTAAGCATGCAGCAAGAGAGTTGCATATTAATATTGAATGTTGAGATTGAAAAAACAAACACCCACATATACTATTTTGAAGTAAAAAATGCATATACCTTCCATGGCCAAAGCGTGGTAATAGAAGTCTCGGCCATTGAAAAGAAAGCAGACAAACTCAAAAGTGCAGCTAACACCAAACCATGCTCTTTAAACACACACAAAATCTGCAAAACCGTAGGCCAAATTCCCTTGAAAAACAGTTTACACCGTCCCAAAACCCCATAACCACCGCTCACCTGACCCTCCATTGCCAAAACTCTTGTACATCGAATCACGCCCAAAACCAACACCGCCAACACAACCCCACGCTTCACCAAAACCCCTAATTTCTCCCAATTAGCATTCGCTTCGCCTTCATTTGGGGGAACAACTGAGTTGCTGAATACGCAGTTTGTTCGTAGCCTGGAGTTGAAAGAGGTTGTGAGAATGTAAGGAGTTTTGCGATACGATTGCTTTTTGGTGGAATAATTCAATTTCAGTGTTGTTGGTGTGACCTTAATTCGGCGATTACACGGACATTTGTTTGCAGTGGGAAATGTGTGGCGGCTGAGGAGTGGAGCTTCCATTATCAAATCCATGAATTTGAACAAGTTTCAGAAATGCCAATATCAATCAGTATACATGTTTACTCTAACAAAAAAAAAAAACTAGGCAAATTTGAAGAGCAGGCTGAATTTGGGGTTTCCTTTCCTGTGCAAGGCAAAAGCGTTTCGATTTTCTTGTGTGGGAAATTGTTTCACGTGTATTATCTTCATTTGGATGTGGTGGGATGCATGAGGCTTGTAATATTAACGTTTGCTTCATTTAAATATAAAAATTGTATTTTATGTAATTAGTTCAAAGTTCTTATTGAATGGTCCGGATTTGTTTGAATTTTGAAAACGTTGCTATTGTCCTTCGGTAACTCATAATATCAACCAAATCTGGGGAGGTTAATTTAGAGTGTTTTTGGTTTGTAATTATAATTTTATTTTATATTTTTAAATATAATTTTGATAAAAATTTGTGTTTGACAATTTATTTTTAAACACTGAATTATAATATTTTTGTATTATAATCAAGTTTTTCAGAAAACAACAAATGGGTGTTTTATAACTTCTGTTTTTTATTTTTTAACTTAAAATTATTCATTCTTAATATTTTTATGCATTTATATTTTAATATATAATATACATACATAATACATTTATATGTGTGCAATTCTTATAAATAAAAAATATATATGTACACGTACACAAAATTATATATATTTATATTATTAATTTATATAATATATTAGGATCCAATGTTAAATAATAATATGTATAGATACATGATACTTATATATAGTTTTATACATGTATTAGTAATATATGTCATAATATAAAATGTTCATATAGTACATGCATATTAAAAAATATTATCAATTCATGTATGTATATAATTTTATTGTGAAGTATACATGTAATATCATTATATATATATGTGTGTGTGTGTGTGTGTGTGTACATATATATAGTCAAACTCCTCAATATACCTCATTAAATATAAATAAATGTATATGATATTAAATGTATATGTATATAATGTATATAATGTATGTATGTATGTATGTATGTATGTATGTATGTATGTATTCATGTATCATGTATATACGAAAGTTTTATGTATGTGTTTATATATATACATATATATGTATAATATAAATATACATGTTTGCCAATTTTGTCAAATTTTCAAAAAACTGTATTTAAAAACAAGTTTACCAAACGCAAACCAATAATTGTAAACACACAAAAAATGAATTTTAAAATTGTATTTAAAATAGCATTTAAATTGAGTTTGCAGAAATTATAGAGAACCAAGCAGGCCATTGGTTACTTTTTTGGAGGAGGGTGGTAACTCATAAGGATCTTGGACATTAGATAGGATAAATCTAGGGTTTCTTTGATTTTGTATTCAGAAAATTTGATTTAAACGTTATTTTTAAATATAATTTTAAAATTCAGTTTTTTGTGTTTATAATTACAAATGCGCGTTTGGTAAATTTGTTTTTAAATACAGTTTTTTGAAAATTTGACAAAATTGGCAAACATGTATATATATAAATGTGTGTGTGTGTGTGTGTGTGCGCGCGCGCGTGTATAACTATATATATATAATACTGCTATTGTGCGAATCAATCCGCATTTTAAGAGTGTGGATCGGACATGTGTCACCTGGTGGTGAGCGTAGAAATTATTCACTAAATTATAGACACACTTTCTCTATTTTCTGTGCTCACCACCAGGTGATACATGTCCGATCCGCACTACATATATATACATGTATATATAACGATATTTCATGCATAATTCACTATAAAATTATATACATACATGAATTGATAATATTTTTTAATACATATGTACTATATGTCTATTTTGTATTATTCCATACATTAATAATACACGTATAAAATTATATATAAATAACATGTATCCATTGATAATATTATTTACCTTTATCTTGTCCCATACGTCATTTTGTGTATTACATATATATATTTTATTTATAAGAATTACATGTGTTATGTATGTATATTATATATTAAGGTATAAATGCATTAAAATATTAAGAATGATTAATTTTAACTTGAAAAATAAAAAACAGAAGTTATAAAGCACCATCAACCTGTTTTCTAAAAAACTTGATTATAACACAGAAATATTATAATTCAGTGTTTAAAAACAGGTTAACAAACGCAAATTTTTATTATAATTGCATTTACACAGAGAAAACAGAATTATAGTTACATACCAAATAGGCCCCTAGTTATTTGGATGGATCAAACTCCTATATGGAAGATTATTATTTTCTTAGTGATTGCGACTATGAAATTTTCAAAGAGTATACATAAAATTGTCAATTTTGGATTCTAAAAAGAAATGTCGTTGACCTCACCCATAAAGAAACAAATGTGGCAAAAGTGACCCAAAATACCCTTGGACCTAACCGGCTACTGACTAAAAAAGGTCGACTAGGATAAAATTATTTTAAATGCATCTGAGTAATCATAAACATTTTTGTTATGCCATAAATATGGAACACTTCTCTTAAACGATCCGAAGCTACCTTTATAAAAAGGGTCTACCACCAACCTTATAAGGGACTATAAAACCCAACATTGATTCAGTTTTTTAACTTTTCTTCAATCTCGAGCGTCTGATAAACTTGTGCTTAGTCGGAAATCCCGAGAGAAAATTTGGACTTCAAAAAAATCACTTCCCGAGGCAAACCTCTGCGCGCACCCTGTGAAAGTTGGTTCTTCCAAACGACACTTTGCCCAATTGTGCCACCCCATAGGGGATACTCCTCGTGGAAAAATTCAGCTTACGCTAGAAAGGTAAAGAAACTCTACAGAAATCTCAAGTCCATACCCCAAATATATATTATGATGTATATTATCCATATCCTTTTAAATCACTTAGTATGACCGTCGTTAAGGGTATGCACTTTATGGCGTTTGTATGTTAAATATAGAATACCTCGTGGGCCAATCAGAAGATAACACGTGGACCCACTCGCTACCGAAAAAGAGTTCAACTCAGTTATGAACCTTGTCGGCTCCAGGAATGAGATCGGTCAGACAATTCCAACAGTTCATTTGAGACCGTTAGTTCACAGCTGACTAGCACTGTTAATTCACTATGTTAAAGCAAGCATGTACTGTGTGATTATGATGTCGGTAATATTTACAGCACGTGAACATGTGGTAAATATGCAAATATCCTCCCATGTGTGACCATAACAAGCTCATTAGTACCCCCCCTCCCTCTCACCTTCATATAAATCGTGTACCTAATTGGCTCAAGGCAGGACACGTGGCCCTCTCTATTATCTCTTCTTTAACAGCATATAAATATCACACTGCACCCTCATGGGTGGAGATCCGAGATATTTCTCCTACTGTTATGCTACCAAATTCTAGAGAGAACTTGAGAGCTTATATGTACTCAACAATGGCGATTGCCTAGTAATATAATCTCAACTGCACGGCATAGTGGACGTGGTTGAACCACTTATATCTTCTTGCCGTGCTATTTCTCTCAGCTTTTTTATCGTTTTCTCTCGATTAACATGTAATACCGTGTGTTTTTAGAATAAAATACCATGATAAAATTTAATTAAATAAATTCATAAATAAATTAAATATGTGAAATTTAAATTAAATTGGTAGAAATCCAATAAAGAATAAATTGTTAATTCGTGATTGCATATTGATTGAATTCAATTATGCATAATGGGTTCACTCGTGAAAAGTAATTTGAATGTTAATTAACTTATGGTTATATAGTGATTAAACATCATGAAAATATGGATGTTGGGTAAAAATAATTCGAACACGTTTCGGGATGTTTTGGGGACTCGTTTAGGTATTTTAGACCTCTATAATGAGTCTAGGGTATAGGTATACCATTTGTGGATCTGTTAGGCCATTCCGATTATGGGTTCGGGTCCATTTGAGGGCCCAAAAATAGAGATTAAGGCTTAGTTCGAAATTAGTTAAAGATATAAGTTAATTAGGGAGTAAGAGAGTCATATTCATTCATCTAAATATAAACCTAGTAGACTCTATCCATATAGAGAAGTTACTAAGACCAAAAGAGGGAAGAAAATTAAGATTCAAGAGAACAGGCACTCAATCTTCAACATAAAGCAAGGATTCTCTTACTAAAATTAACTTCCAATATACTTATTGATTCATTGGTGTATTTTCTCATGAAATTTCTAGATTAAAATATATGATGATATGATGGAATTAAACCTTATGTATGTAGAAGTACAAATATAAATTTGATATTTAATGATTGAATAAATTGATGTTAAAAGCAGAAATTTGAAATCGAGTAAATTTTGAATTGGACATTAGAACCCATGTTGTAGGAACCTTAGTTGAATATCATTATTATCCATATATAGAGCCTTAAATCTGAGGATGAAAATATGAATATGAGTGCAAAAATGGTGGATAGTAAATTAAGGGGTCGTTAATGGAGGTTTAGATTGTATAGAATTTTTCTAGTGAAAATCAATCACTTAGAGGTTATTTTTTATATGATATACCTGGGAATATAATTTTTTGGAAAAAAAGAGTCCTAATTAATTAAGTTAAGAACACATGAGAAGTGGTTTCGTAATATTTAGAGTTATGTTGAATATTTGATGTTTATTTTCTGAACAGCACGAAGTGCGAAAAATTATGAACTGAATATGAGACTTTAAAGTTATTTTTATAATCGTATATCTATGAATATATATTTTGTGAAAAAACAAGGTCCTAATTAAGTTGAGTTAAGAATGTACAGACACTAGTTTATAATTTTCGGAGTTTCGGTGAATATTTTATAATTAATTTTTTAATAGCGTATAGGGCTAAAATTTTTACTAAATTATTGAAAATCGACCGATTTCCCCGTTTTCCTTATGTTTGGACCGTAATTTGAATATTGTGTTAACGATCCTAATTTGTGATTCTTACATCATTAGGTAGAGTGACCCGATGGGGAGAATTCTAGACATTAATTAGGTAATTTTGCTTGGATTTAAACCCGGAATCATATACGCGATAATTAACTATATTATTGAAAGATTATTGGATATGTGCTTTACTTAATGGTTAAATGAGGAAATAAATATTTATTTAAGTTACAAGGATGTGTATATATAGAAAGAGATAGATATACTCATGATTTGGAGGTGAAATAAACTAAAAGTTGAATTTAGTAAGGATATTATTTGAAGATTTGTAAGACGCATTGGGGTAATTATAGGGATAATTACATATACATATTATGTGCTAAAATATGTATTTGTTATTTGTGTAAACAAACCCATGTTCTTGGATGGCCTATTGTTAGGATTGCGTACGTCTCGGGACTGGAGCACGCGTCGGCACAGGTGGGTTAGGCGTTGTGTAGGTCCTTATTTAGGGTCCTGCGTAGCAACGCCACTTACGAGGAGGTAGGTGCAGATGCTGGGATCCGTTGTTATCGTTGGGGGTATGGTCCGTGCCATGGTGTACTATGTAGGGACGACCCTACTTGTGTGTATTTTTTAATGTCCATTTGGATGAGAGATTCCTCCGAACATACCGATGGAACACGAACGTGACACTGAAAGTAGATGCCTTTGTGTATCATATATATGTAAGGACATATATTATTATTTAAATTAATTGAGATTGATTAATTAGTTTAATGATGTAGACAACCAATTGTGAACCGAATACTACGTAAATTCATAATAAATGGTTATGTTACTTTTGTGTGTAGTATCATTGGGGTACTCTGGGAAATTGGATTATGTATGTGGACAGTTATCTTTGGTACGAGAGCTATGTTAGATGCATCTTATATTTGTTATGGTTACGGGTATTTGTCTTTCATAGTCAGGGACTTGGGTTGATATGCGTGTAGTATTACACTCAAATGAGGGGTGAGGTACTTAACCCACGTGAGTGCCGATGGGTGGTACATACTTCAAATTAATTGTATTATTGCATCTTAATTTTCGTAAGTTAATTCTTGCAACTTTAGGGCACTGGCCCAAATTATAAAAATATTTTTCCCCCGGGTTTATATAGACAATGACAGCAGGGCTGACAAGAGACCAAACTTACGGTCATATTGGTACATCCACTACTTCATTTCATTTGATTCTAGCATAGGTTGTTATTTTCATTTCAGTAAGTTTATTATTTCAGATTATTGTATGGGCATAAGCCCAAATTTATTATTCAGTTATTGGCACAATTGTATTGTTGTTAGATTTTTTTATGACTCGTTGGGTGTTAGACTTTTATTTATTATCAATTGGTATTTAAATGTTTTTTGTGCATGTCATTTTTAAAAGAAAAATTCAAATGTGTTACTATTATTATTATGGTTTTGATACTGAGAATTATATAGATTGATAAAAAAGCCATGTCTTTGGCGTATAGTGTCTGACCAACCTTTACGTTGAATATGGAGGTTGTTACATAACATCTCAGTGACTATTATCTCTTGTTTGTTATCTGTTCATAATTAGTGCAATTAAGCTAAGATAAAACTTATACTAGTTTTTTATGATAACATGATGACATCGTCTATAGGAATCGGTTGGCCATCTGTTGTTTTCTACCATTGTTATTTGTTAAAACTCCAGGATACCTAGTTTTTGTGAACTCATGATTTTCAATCCAATTCTGTTGGATTTCACGGGGTTAGAGTTCTATGATTGGCAATTTCCATTCAATTCTCTTACATTCTTCTAAATTTATTTCCAATTTGCGTTTTTCTGTTTAAATTTGCAATTTCCTGCAAATTTCTTGTAAGTCAATCCATGTAATTATCATGCTTTGTTTTCTTATTACAGTACTCTATTTTTGTTTAATTTTCTATAACTATGCCGGGAAACCTAAAAAGCAGCAAAACGATAGAAGGGGTTCCACCCCAAGCATCGGTCAGAATAGGAGATCTTTAGGGGATCTTGCAAAGCTTGGCTAGAAGCCAAGAGTCTAGGGAGGAATATATGAGATAGTTGACACAAAGTATTTTATTTGGACAATAAAGGCCCGAAGTAAACCCAAATAACCCGTGTTGTTAGGGGAAATGCTAATTGGAGATACAAGATGCCTCCCTTGCCTCTATGCAGAGATCAGAGGGTGTCCTACCATGATTAGGATATGGAAAATCCCAGGAGGTTAAGTTGGGCTCCCACGATGAAGGGAGTGGATCCATATTTACTATCGAAGGGTCCAGATTCAGGTTTCATTATGAAAGGAAATTATCCAGGCACACAGAGGGTCTTAACGAGAGGACATAACTTACGGGCCTAGAGTTATGTCCACTATCATATCAACATTATACAAGGTTGATGAAATGTTCACAACTGAATATACTAGTGCCTTTAAAAGACTCAATAAGGTTTCGGGCTTTGATCGCTTAGGGCTAATGGCTACGTGGTAACAATCACATAGGGCTCCCCAAGAGAGCACAAGGAATAGTCGTGGAGGACTAAAAATAGAAATGTAAATTGCTTGGCCCATTCTAGGCACAACAATAAGGTGTCAACTATATCTGAGCACGTGGCAAATAGAGCAGAGAGATTGGTCGAAAGTCATGGTCGGGTCAATAAGACCAAAGTCCAACGAATGACTATCCATAGAAAGGATCCATCTAACGTTTTAAATATCGATTGAGTGATTTCATCAAGTCTAAAAATCCTTTGGAGATAGGGCATGTACTGGGATCTTCATTTGCAACATCAATTGTTAGCTACCCCACACCTATTAAATTCAAGACACCAAGCATCACTCCTAAGTATTATGGAAAATATGATCCACTGCTTTATTTGGAACAATATCAACCTGTGATATCTATTTCATTCTTGATGAGACGCGTTGCAGAGACTTTTCGAGTACATTAATTGGTTTAGCTCAAATCTAGTATGACGAGCTCCTTAGGGTTTAGATCACAAATTTCAAACAACTGGCGAATTTATTTATCAGTAACTTTTGCTTTGGTAATAAACTCAAGAAATTTGTAGCTTACTTATTATGTGCCCACCAAAAGGAATGTTAAATGATAAGCGAATACATTACCCGATTTAATACGAAAAAGAGGTTTTTCACCATGCCGAAAAGATTGTTATCACAACAATAATGAGTGGATTGCTGTCAAGGAAACTTTATTAGGATCTTGCAAAGGAACCACCTAGAACTATGGTCGATATCTTGGCAAAGAAAGACGATGAATGCAAAAGAGGCCATGACAGAGAAATAATCTAGTCATAACAAGTTTGGCACTTGAAAGATTTCGGAGAAAAAAGGTAAGTTAAAGAAGTCTGATGAATCTGATAAGCCGAAGAGATTTGATGAATATACCCCGCTCACTTTAGGTGTTCACCACATCATCAATAAGATCCAATGAAGTAGTGGCCACGAGTTGCCCAAAAAAATGAAAGCACATATTAGCGGACGAGATAAGATCAAATATTATGAATTCCACAAAGACCATAGCCATGACACCAGTAGTTGTTCGACTCTTTATAATGAATTTGAAACTCTTATTAAAAAAGGTAAGTTATCAAAGTTTATTGACAAATCTGGTCGGGCAGATGAGGCCAAGGATGACTAGAAGCCTAAGAAGTAGTATAAGTATTTTTACAAAGGTAAAGATGAGAAGAAGTGCAACCGAGAATCAGATGATGAAAAAAATCCTGATCTCCCAAAAAAGCCTCCAAATCCATTGAATAATATTGGGACGATCTCTTTGGGATGCCACTACATTGCAGGAGGTAACCCTGGTGGTGGTGATGAATGAGCAGAACTGATAGCATATTTGAACGAAGATAAGGCATGCGCTCAAATCAGGAATGTAAGTTTGTCTTAATCACATGAGATACGACCTCATGGTGAACACAGATTAATTTGTTATTAATTTCTAGAGACGATTTGTGTGGTCTATTGTACCTCACGATGACCCTTTTGTCTGCACCATAATGGTCCACGAGAGGTCAATTGCTCGAATTATAGTTAAAAATGTCAGCTCGGTAGATGTTTTGTTTTATGACTGCTTCAAGAAACTCAAATTAACGGATTAAAAACTATAGGAATATCATCGTCTGTTAATTTATTTTTTTGGGGGGGGGGGAGAAGGTGTACCCTCTTAGTACAATTAAGCTTGAGGTCATCATCAGTACTTGGTCGACCTGCCGAACAGATAAAATATAGTTCTTTATCTTGGATAAGAATGTTCTTTTATCTTAAAAAATTATCTTTGGCAGGATTGTCTTGAAGAAGTTTGAAGAAGTTTTATCCACTGTTCATCAATGTTAGAAATTCCCCATAAGTTACGGTGCGAGAGTTGTGAAAGGAAGCTAAGTGAAAGCTCGAGAATGCTATTATATGTCAATTGAGTAAGAGGAGATGAATAAGTTAACACAAACTTATCAAATTGAGACATTAAATCCTCAAAATGAAGATAAGTTAGTCGCTGGTGAAATTACTGATTAAGTGGATCCGATTATTCTTGACGATAAGCATCTAGAAAAGACAGCCTAGATCAGCTCGTCTCTGGATCCAGATTTTAAGAAAGAACTCGCAGATTTCTAAAGGCGTAAAAATAAATTATCTGGAGACACAAGGACCAGATTGGGATTGAACCAACTATCTGTGACACCCCGACTAATTAAATGCCGGGTAGCTACTCCTTTATTCAAATTAATACAAAATGCCAAGTTGGTTCAGTTCATAGCATCACTGTCGAAAACGTTTTTTATAATTACTAGCCACCTAATATTTAAAAAGTGAGTTGTCAATTTATAACTAAATCCGATTAACATGACATCCATTTAAATTGTGAAATACCGATATCGCAACCACATCACAGTCACAAATAAATAACGATGTAATAAACTAAATCTGGAGGAAAGCACCTCACAACAATCCAAATGCTGAAATGAACAAATACAAGCCCGAATCCTTAATTTAATTACAACCCAAAATATGACATAAAGATTGAGTAAATGAGACGTCTCTAAAATAAATGCGGCGACATGCCCTACAGATGAGTAAATCTGGAATAGAGTCAACATAGAAGGTGGAGGCGTCTACTATCGAAGTCCTGTAACTTCCACAGCAGCTACAACACGTCACGAAAATAGAACTCCTAAGCTTGGTGTCCTTGTGGCTGGGCACCTAAAAAGGGTTTTTACAAAAATAGATTTGAAAGCAAACGGGTCAGAGCCCGAGTGTGAAAACAGTTTAAAATACAGCAAGTGGTTTAACATAATTAAACAGTGAATATAAAGTACATGATAGTGCGTGCACTCACATGAGTTCCTCACCTCTCAACTAATTGTGCACTCCTGTCGTACCCGTACCCGTTCTAGATATTCTCATATATAACTAGTCCAATACACAATCTAACATTACTATACGATTCACGATTTATTATCCGGCACCTTAATTTAAATAGAGAGTTTTACTTTTCTTCTTAGTTCCAAATATTAGTAATGCTAGTCACAAGTGATTTCCATTTTTAACTCTACTAAAATATTACTATTTTTCGCACTTACATTTATTCATGACAGTTCATTTCAATTAGCAATATATTATTCTCATCATAAATATACAATACTGGCACCCCGAGTCTAAGCTGCGGTGCACACATACTCTGTTATCCAATCCTGGTACATCACGTACATAAGGACCACGCATTCCCAATCTCTCAGGAATTGTTCTCAAATAGCAACAATCACACGTAATGGAGGCGAACATAGTTCACATCACATGGGTCACGCACATACCTACGCTCCTATCATCAGCAGACTTATTAACTTTTCAATAAGTCTTTCGCTGACCTATGTCCTCGAGGTACCAATCTAAATCCCCCCGTAGGCACACAAAGATTAGATGGCCCTGATCGAATGCCGACCTCCCGTGATAGCAAGTATGGTAGGTATGTTATACACAAATAACTACATATACCAAGCATTCACACATCTTCGGTATCCCATAATATTAATAGAGGTATATTTCTCATTCTTATACCGTCATTTCATGTTACACGATTACAAGTTCCCCGATTTATATACATTAAAGTCATCAACTCCCCTCACATCGAAATTTTTAGATACTTATATCATACCCCATAAATACCTTCCGGTTTACTACAATACTCTAAGTTCTCAATCCTTGACGTACTTCAAATCTCACAACTATATCCACAAATCAATAAGGGAAGGGTTACACTCAATTATATAAGTCTTCTAGAGGTTTGAAATCAAATCAGGCCTAAAAGGCCATTTTGTTAACTCGTTAGAAATCTCATTCGAACTACCAACTCCTTAGAAGGGGTACTGTCATCTCGTTATAAGTCTCGTTCTAACGAGCTCGTTCGAACGACCTGGGCAGGTCTTCTAACGAGATGGCAGAATACACCCAAAAAATTTCCAAATCATTTTTCTCAATTTTTCTCTTCTCTAAACTCATCCTAAGATCATCCCAATAGCATTTTAATGTTCTTAAACTTCCCTAAACCCTCTTAGGTCATTTCTAAATATATTTTTGGGGTCAAATCCTCCTTAACAACATGTAATTATCATTAATCCCCAAATTTTACCCCAAACCCTATGAACATGAACCCAAAATTTTATTGTGCCCAATTATCCATCATAAATCCGTTTTTAAATCATCATATTTAAGTCTTCGAATACTAAATTCGTCCATAGTCATTCTACATGCAAATCCTATCCCAAATTTAGAGTTTCTCCAACAATTTTATTGGTTTTTCCTCAAAACTTTCAAGATAAAATAGTTCCTACACTAAACATGAAGGAAATATTCAATGCACTTAAAAATATCAAATCACTTGCCTCAGATTTGTTCTTCAGATGTGTTGTCGATGATTCAAGGTTGATTCTTTCCTTTTTCCGGTCACAAATCCTTTCCAATTTGATGGTGGTGAGTGTTTTTGGTTTGGAACCCTATAGTAACTCCTCTCTAACTCCCGTAGCCCACTTCTAATGTTTTTGGATGGTAATGGCCTTAGTGGCCCCTCTAAAAATATAAATATAAACTCTAATTTTCGTGGGTTTTAATCTCCTTATTTTTAAAATTACCAAAATACCCTTCTAGGTTGCCGGTTTAGCCTAAAAATGTTTCGGGACCTAAACTAAACCCCCGGCTAGTGTTTTCTGACTATTTCAACCCTTCTGGACATGTTGGCTCACTCAAAATGACCATTCAGTTGATAAAAATATAATTCACTTTTTAATTTAAATCATTTCGTTCCTGACGTGACTGACACGCGCGTCCCAACTAAGTTTCCCAACTTGTCACATTTCTGCCTCGTGACAATTTAAATACTTTCAATACTCGTGAAATATTCAATTTTAATATCATAATCGAATACTAACTCACATCTCGATAGTATTTATATCCGAATTAATTCCTAATTAATTATCATTTAATTTAATTAATCACTTAAATAAAAATCAATAAAATTACGGTGTATTACATACTTCCCCCCTAATAACAGAATTTCGTCCTGAAATTCCGAACTAAAGAGTACCTGGTAAAAATAACTCTGGATAATGCTCGCGCATCTCATCCTCGCGCTCCCATGTGGACTCCTCGGCATTATGATGCCGCCACTGAACACGTACTAATGGTACTATCTTTTACCTCAGTTTTCGCTCGCTTTGGTCCAAAATAGCAATCGGCCCCTCCTCGTAGGAACTGTCAGGCTGAAGATCGATGTCCTCTAAAGCAATGTGAGTATGGGCCAGATCGTCCCTAAGATATTTCCTTAGCGAGGAAATATGGAACACATCATGAATCTTATGTAAGTGCTTCGGTAACCCGAGTCTATACGCAACCGGCCCAATCCTCTCGATGATAGGAAATGGCATCACATATCTTGGTGCCAGTTTCTCCTTCTTCCCAAAACGCATAATCCCCTTCATAGGAGATACTATGAGTAATACCTGGTCCCCCACCTTGAATTCTCTGAAGAACCTCTTGGCATCAACATAGCTCTTCTGTCGGTCCTGAGCTACCCGAATACGGCTCCGTATCATCTATATCCTTGCCGAAGTGTCCTGAATCACTTCTGGCCCAAGGAGCTTTTTATCCCCCACCTCTAACCAACATGCTGGGGAACAACAAGGTCTACCATACAACGCCTCAAATGGAGCCATGCCAATGGTGAACTGGTAGGAGTTATTATAAGAAAACTCCACCAGTGGAAGGTACTGCTCCCAACCACCTCCAAAATCTAGGATGCACATACGCAACATGTCCTCCAACATCTGATTTGTCCGCTCTGTTTGCCCATCAGTCTGAGGGTGATATGTCGTACTCAGTCGCAACTCTGTACCCATGGCCTCCTGGAAACTCTCCCAAAATCGTGAAACAAATATCTTGCCTCGGTCAGACAAAATATTTAGAGGCACCTCGTGAAGTCTCACCCATATGGAGTCCTGACCCCTCTGTGACATAGTTAATCCCGTGATAAAGTCCATGGATATGCTCTCCCATATCCACATCGGAACCTCTAACAACTGTAGAAGTCCTGCCGGTTTCTGATGGTCCACCTTTATGTGACACCCCGCCTAATTAAATACCGGGCGATCACTCCTTTATTAAATTAAAATCAAGGTGAACAGTTGGTTCATTCTTATCATCACTGTCGTAAAAATAACTTTTCTAAATTTAATGTAATACCTCGTACTTTTGGCTATATTTATTTTTGGGATTAATTAATTAAATGTGTATTAATTGGAAATTAATCCGGGTTATAAATACTAATGAGATGCGAATTGGTATTTGATTATGTGCATATATGATTATATATGTACTTGGTATTATAAAATTTGTCATGGGATTTATATACGGCATTTTAGAAATTTTGTTGAGACGCGTGGGACCGCCGCGTCACGGTATAATATTTTGATAATAAAAGTGAATTTAAAATATATAATCCGTATGGTCGTTTTGAGTGCGCCAACGCGTCCGGAAGGGTCGAGATAGTCAGAAAACACTAGCCGGGGGTATAGTTTGGGTCCCGGGGTATTTTTAGGCCATACCGGCAACTTAAAGGGTATTTTGGTAATTTCACGTTTTGAGGAATTAAAAGTGACGAAAATTTGGTTAATTAAATCTGATGTGGATAAGACCCACTAGGCCCATAACCAACCCTTATTAACCTAGAAAGCTACGTAGGTTATCATTTAGTCTTCCAACTCTCCCAAAGGAAACCCTAGCCACCATAGCCACCTTTGGAAGAAGAAAGCTTAGAGAGGAAGGGAAAGAGGAGGAATTCTGCAGAAAATCTGCAGAAAGAGCTTACAAATCCAACACCAAATCCAGAGACAATCAAGTCAAGTGATTTATTCCATTTAAATTTCGGAGAATGCTTCTTCCATGTTAGATTATTCAAAAACTTTATGTGTTCTTGGAAGATAATGAAAAACCCATAAGATTGGAGTTATTAGTTTAATTTTTGGGATATAGGTTGCATGTAGAATGTTACTGGAAGATCATATTAAGAGAATTACTGACTTTTGTGATACCAAAAACGGATTTAAGATGAGGTTTATGAATGTTCTTGAGATAAATTAGAAAACTAGGTTTTTGATGAAGATTGATCCATATGTAGCCTTTAGTTGTTGAAATATTGATTTATGGACGTTAGAAATATTGTAGGATGGTTATATGACATTACTATAACGTTATATTAGAGAATCATGCTTTAAAAATAAGTTTTGGGATGTTTTCAAATCTGTAAAACGAAGCAGTCCGTAGCCATACCTGTTTGATCGATCAATCGACATTCATCAGTCTATCGATCGACTCAATCGATCGATCGAAGGTCAAGGTCGATCGATCGACCTTCCCAGAATAAATGAAGTTTTCCCTTAATTGAATTTTAGTGGTGTTAACCCTTGGATAATATTATTAGAGACTTTATGAATACCCTTAACTTTAAGGAAGACCAGTGGGCATGATTATGAGATGGGACTTTATTTGGAATGTAATTTGAGAAATTATTCTAGATTAATGAAATTCGATAAGTAAGATAACGTTTGGGTTAATCGTGTAAAATTTGAATAAGTTGATGAAATAAGGTTTGGGGCAGAAGCAAAGACCTTAGGTATAAAGATGTCATATGTGAGAATTATGGGAGACTTAATAGTCTATTTGAGATAGGTTTTAAGTTTAAGGAATTACGACGTGAGACGTGTCGACCATTTAAATTATATATTATCGGGATACTTGAAATATATGGAATAATGGTATTATGATGTAGAGTATACCTTATTAAAATACGATATTACTAAGATGTGTGTTTACTTAGTATTGGTATATGGATTGTGTGTATGACATACCTACCATACTTGCTATCACGGGAGGTTTGCGTTCGGTTAGGACCCTCTAATCCTTGTGTGCCTACGGGGGGGATATAGACTGGTACCTTGATGAACATAGGTCATAGAAAGACTTATTGTGATATTAATAAGTTCGCTGACCGTGGGAGCGTAGGTATGTGCGTGACCCACGTGATGGTGACTGTGTTCGCCTCCACTATGTGTGATTTGTGTTATCTGAACTATTCCTGAGAGATTCGGAATATGTGATCCTTATGTACGTGATGTACCGGGATGGATAGCAGAGTATGTGTGCACTACAGCTTAGTTGCGGGGTGCTTGTATTGTATATTTATGATGTGAATAATATACATTTAATTAATGAGAATCATCATGATAATGTTGTAATTATATTACAGTATTGTTTCGAGAAATATAACGAGTTAATTGACAGTTATAAATATTGCACATTGAGTATCTGAGTTGACGTTAAACCCCTATTTAATTACGAGCATTATTAGGTAAATGGAATCAAGTATTATCGGCAGGACCTTTGGCAGTCTAGCTAGATATGTTGTCACTTAGCTAGTAGTATGGGTAGTTATAGATGGGTACTTGCGTTAGGAGTGCACAGTTAGACGAGAGGTGAGAATATAATGTGAGTGCACGTCCTAACATGTACTTTGCATTTAATGTTTTAAATGTTTTTAAAGCACTTGCAGGTTTTTAAAATATAACACATTCGGGCTCTGACCCGTTTGCTTTTCAAATCTTTTTCTTGTAAAACCATTTTAGGTGCCCAGCCACAAGGACACCAAGCATAGGTACTCATTCAGGTGACGCGCTGTAGCGGTTTGTGGAAGCTACAGGGATTTGTTCATAGACACTTCTATCTTTTGGATTCCAGAGTCACTATCTATCAGTTGTAGGGCATGTTGCCCATTTCTATTTAGAGCATCTTTTACATTTCAGTTCCAGACTTTAGCATGTATTATTTCAGTTTCGGTTATTTATTTCAGTATGGGATTGTATTGAGGGGTTTCCTCCAGACTTTATTTATTTCTATTGTGATGGTTGTTCATTTTACTTCAGCATGGTGAATGGTGTTATTTATTTCTTCATTACTTTTGTTGCATGTTAATCAGACTTAAATTAAAATTTGGCAACTTGCTTTTTAAATACTAGGTGGTTAGTAATAATAAAATGTTTTCGACAGTGATGCTATTAACTGAGCCAACTTGGCATTTTGAATTAATTTTATAAAGGAGTAGCTACCCGGTATTTAATTAGTCGGGGTGTCACAGGTGGTATCAGAGCATCAGGTTCTAGTGTCCTTTAGGATCTGTACGGCTATTATGTTTCTGCTACGTTTTCTTTGATATAGAGCCCTATATTTTAGGACTGGTGTATTCTTTTTGTGTGCTTCGTTCTTCAGCTATTTTAAGTTTATAAACCGTGAACTTATAAACTTTGTTCTTATTTCAGATGCCTCCATGACGTGCACGACGAGTTCCCAGGAATGCTACGCCCGAACCCCAGCCCGCTCCAGTTCAGAGTATGTTGAACGCCGCTGAGGTTGCTGCTATAGTAGCCCAAGCGGTAAATGCCGCGATTGCCGTGATTCAGCAGGCACCGCCTCAGGCGCCGGTTGCCGCGCCAGTACAGATTAATGCATTCCCGTCTGCTTGGGAGCGTGTACGTGACGCTTTTCAGAAAGCGCATCCGCCAGAGTTTGCAGGTAGCTCAGATGTGGTTGTCTCGAGCCAATGGAGGAAAGACATGCAGAGGCATTTGAGGATGCATGAGTGCACAGATGTTCAGAAACAGGTGCTAGCTACTTTCAAGCTAGTAGGATCTGCGCTACAGTGGTGGGAGTCTATTACCACCGCGGAGGAGAGGGATACCCTCACGATTCAGGAGTTCTGGGTGCGGTTCGACCGCAAGTACTTTCCGTCCGCAGTTCATACCGAGATGAGGAGGAAACTGATGAGTTTGAACCAGGAGGGCAAGACAGTGGCCGAGTATGAGGCCGAGTTCACTAACCTGTTGAATATCGTTCCAGTCGAGATTCCAACAGAGAAGAAGAAGATAGAAAAGTTCACTGATGGGTTGAATTGGAGGATCCGTCAGCATCTGCTAGGGAACCTAACGTTGGCCACGTATTCTGATGTGGTTAACGCTGCATTATTACACTGCCAGGACCACCGTTTTCATATGGCCAAGGGCAAGCGGTCAGGGGAGTCTAGCCATCAGGGCAGGACTGGAGGACATGGTGCCAGCGGGGCACAAACCGGTCAGGGGCAGAGACAGACTGAGCAGGGTACCCAGCAGGGGGACAATAAGAGGTTTCGATCAGGGAACTACAGGCAGGGACAGGGAGGTTTCCGCCAGGGCCATCAGGGTCCAAACGGCCATCAGGGCCAACAGGGACAGAATGGGCAGCAGTTTCATCAGGGCCAGCAGGGCCAAGGGAGGAATGGTAACGGCCACCAGGGCCGGGGACAGCAGGGGCAGAGGGGAGGGAACTTCTCTGGGAAGTGCTTTACTTGTGGCAAGACTGGCCATAAGAAGCAGGATTGTCCTGATAGGGGCAGGGCCCCACAGCAGCAGCAGCAGGGTGCTCGCCAGGAGCCACAGAGACCTATGTTTCCCGCCGCTCTTCCTGCACCGCCACAGATGGCAGCTTTGCCACCCATTCCAGCAGTCCCAGCACAGCAGGGGCAGCTACAGTATGGACGTGTCTACAACGTTCACCAGGCTGCAGTTCCACAGGCACCGCCCGCGATCGAGGGTACGTTTCCTATCCATGGCACTATGGGTCGGGTGTTATTTGATACGGGTGCTACACATTGTTTTATTGCTACACACTTCGCGAAAGCTTTAGGATTGTTAGCTACGGCAGAGAGCACAGTGACGTGTGTCGACTCACCATTAGGGAGTGGGTCACTTATTTTCTTTATATGCCGGGGAGTGGGGGTAGAGATCGGTGGTTTGGTATTGCCTGCAGACATGTTAGTGTTAGACATGCGTGTTCACGATGTGATCATCGGTATGGATTGGCTCGTAGCATATAGGGCCATGATTGATTGCTTCAGCGGGAGCATTGTTTTTGCCATTCCGGGGCAAGAGATGTTTGTAGTGGCGATGCCTCGCCCAGAGGGAGGATCGACCGCTCATCTGTATTACATAGAGGAGGATACCTCTAAGGAGGTTGTTATTCCTTTAGATTCGATCCCGGTTGTCAGGGAGTATTCAAATGTGTTTCAGGAGATACCAGGCTTACCACCCAGTCGAGAGATAGATTTCGTTATTGATTTGCTACCGGGTACGAGACCTATAGCACGTGCACCGTACCGTATGGCTCCAGCTGAGATGCGAGAGTTACGGGATCAGATAGAGCAGCTGTTAGGGCAGGGCTTTATTCGCAGGAGTACCTCACCTTGGGGCGCTCCAGTTTTGTTTGTAAAGAAGAGGGATGGTTCACTGAGATTGTGCGTGGATTACCGAGAGTTGAATAAGGTCACGATACGGAATAAGTATCCGTTGCCTCGAATCGATGACTTATTCGACCAGTTGAGGGGAGCTTCTTTCTTCTCAAAAATTGACTTGAGGTCGGGATACCATCAGTTGCGTATCAGGGAGGAGGATGTCTCGAAGACCGCATTCTTGTCGAGATATGGTTCTTATGAATTTCGGGTTATGCCTTTCGGCTTGACCAACGCTCCAGCAGTGTTTATGGACTTGATGAACAGGGTGTTCAGAGATTTCCTAGATCAGTTTGTCATTGTCTTCATTGATGACATTCTGGTTTACTCTCAGACAGAGGAGGAGCACGCCGAGCATTTGAGGCAGGTTTTCCAGACACTTCGTCAGAACGAGTTGTATGCAAAATACGAGAAGTGCGGGTTTTGGCTGAAGGAAGTCCAGTTCTTGGGTCACATTATTTCCGACCAGGGAATATCAGTTGATCCGGGAAAGGTATCAGCGGTGAGGGAGTGGGGACAGCCCACGACACCAACGGAGATTCGTAGTTTCTTGGGTCTAGCAGGATACTACAGGAGGTTTATTCGGGGTTTCTCAGAGATTGCAGGTCCTTTGACACATCTTACTCGTAAAGGCGTGCCGTTCATTTGGAGTGATGCCTGTCAGTTGGCATTCGATGAATTGAAGGACAAGTTGACCTCAGCACCTGTGTTAGCATTGCCGAGACCGGGAGTTGAGTATTTGGTTTACACCGATGCGTCTTTGCAAGGACTGGGAGGTGTATTACAGCAGGAGAGACAGGCCATAGCTTATGCTTCCCGTAATCTTAAGCCTCATGAGAAGAATTACCCCACGCATGATTTGGAGTTGGCAGCAGTGGTATTTGCCTTACGGATTTGGAGGCACTATCTTTTGGGGGAGAAGTTTCAGCTGTTCACGGACCACAAGTCACTACAGTATCTGTTCACGCAGAAGGAACTGAATATGCGGCAGCGTAGGTGGCTTGAATTTGTGAAGGACTACCAGTTCGACATCCAGTACCACCCGGGTAAGGCTAACGTGGTAGCAGACGCGTTGAGCCGCAGGCCAGCAGAGGAGGTGGCAGAGGTGTGGAAA
Source organism: Sambucus nigra (assembly GCA_949130495.1). Taxonomy (NCBI): domain Eukaryota; kingdom Viridiplantae; phylum Streptophyta; class Magnoliopsida; order Dipsacales; family Adoxaceae; genus Sambucus; species Sambucus nigra. Next base: position 158,382,547 of record OX422213.1, read on the forward strand.
GCTAAGTGGAAGGAATTGGGACACCAGGATGCAGTGGCCCGATCTTTCATGTCTGTGATGACCGTTACCCCGCAGATTGTCACAAAGGTAGTACGGGCACAGGCCAATGACTCGTTCTGTCAGGAGCAGATAGTTCGATTGCTAGCAGAGGGAGCCGAGTCCTATACCGTTAGCTCAGACGGGGGATTGCGCTTCAATGGGAGATTGGTAGTTTCGGAAGGGGAAGAATTGCGACACGATGTTATGGCAGAGTCGCACGGCTCACGGTTCGCGGTACATCCCGGAGGGGACAAAATGTACCAAGACATGAGACGCCAGTATTGGTGGAGCGGTATGAAGAGAGATATCGCTGAGTTTGTCTCGAAATGCACCATTTGTCAGCTTATAAAAATGGATCATCAGAGACCAGCAGGTTTGCTACAGCCGTTGGAGGTTCCGGTGTGGATGTGGGAGAGCATATCCATGGATTTTATCACGGGGTTGCCTACGTCACAGAGGGGTCACGACTCCGTTTGGGTAATTGTGGACAGGTTGTCCAAGGTCGCTCACTTCTTACCCGTAAGGACCGACTACACTACGGGACAGTATGCCCAGCTCTTCATTTCAGAGATTGTGAGACTTCACGGTGTGCCCCTAAATATCGTGTCTGACAGAGATAAGATATTTATTTCGCGGTTTTGGGAGAGTTTCCAGGAGGCAATGGGCACGGAATTGCGGTTGAGTACGGCTTATCATCCGCAGACCGATGGGCAGACAAAGCGCACCAATCAGATGTTGGAGGACATGCTACGCATGTGCATTATTGACTTCGGGGGTGGATGGGAGCAGTACCTTCCACTGGTGGAGTTTGCTTACAACAACTCCTATCAGTTCACGATTGGCATGGCTCCGTTTGAGGCATTGTACGGTAGGCCTTGTCGTTCCCCAGCATGTTGGTTGGAGGTGGGGGACAACAAACTGCTTGGGCCGGAAGTTATTCAGGATACTTCGGCAAGGATTGAGTTGATTCGGAGTCGCATTCGGGTAGCTCAAGACAGGCAGAAGAGTTATGCTGATGCGAAGAGGTTTTTCAGGGAGTTCCAAGTGGGGGACCAGGTTTTGCTCAGGGTATCTCCAATGAAGGGGATTATGCGATTCGGGAAGAAGGGAAAGTTAGCACCGAGGTATGTGGGGCCGTTTCCTATTATTGAGCGGATCGGACCGGTTGCGTATAGACTTGGACTACCGGAGCACTTGCATCGGATTCACGACGTGTTCCATATTTCCTCGCTGAGGAAATACCTTAGAGATAATTTGGCTCATTCTCACATTGCTGTGGAGGACATCGATCTCCAGCAGGATAGCTCCTACGAGGAGGGGCCGATTGCTATTTTGGACCGAAGCGAGAGGAAACTGCGGTCAAAGATAGTCCCGTTAGTGCGTGTTCAGTGGCGACATCACAATGTTGAGGAGTCCACATGGGAGCGCGAGGTTGAGATGCGCGAACGTTATCCAGAGCTATTTTTAGCAGGTACTTTCTAGTTTCGAATTTCGGGACGAAATTCAGTTATTAGGGGGGAAGTATGTAATACCCCGTACTTTTGGCTATATTTATTTTTGGGATTAATTAATTAAATGTGTATTAATTGGAAATTAATCCGGGTTATAAATACTAATGAGATGCGAATTGGTATTTGATTATGTGCATATATGATTATATATGTACTTGGTATTATAAAATTTGTCGTGGGATTTATATACGGCATTTTAGAAATTTTGTTGAGACGCGTGGGACCGCCGCGTCACGGTATAATATTTTGATTATAAAAGTGAATTTAAAATCTATAATCCGTATGGTCATTTTGAGTGCGCCAACGCGTCCGGAAGGGTCGAGATAGTCAGAAAACACTAGCCGGGGGTATAGTTTGGGTCCCAGGGTATTTTTAGGCCATACCGGCAACTTAAAGGGTATTTTGGTAATTTCACGTTTTGAGGAATTAAAAGTGACGAAAATTTGGTTAATTAAATCTGATGTGGATAAGACCCACTAGGCCCATAACCAACCCTTATTAACCTAGAAAGCTACGTAGGTTATCATTTAGTCTTCCAACTCTCCCAAAGGAAACCCTAGCCACCATAGCCACCTTTGGAAGAAGAAAGCTTAGAGAGGAAGGGAAAGAGGAGGAATTCTGCAGAAAATCTGCAGAAAGAGCTTACAAATCCAACACCAAATCCATAGACAATCAAGGCAAGTGATTTATTCCATTTAAATTTCGGAGAATGCTTCTTCCATGTTAGATTATTCAAAAACTTTATGTGTTCTTGGAAGATAATGAAAAACCCATAAGATTGGAGTTATTAGTTTAATTTTTGGGATATAGGTTGCATGTAGAATGTTACTGGAAGATCATATTAAGAGAATTACTGACTTTTGTGATACCAAAAACGGATTTAAGATGAGGTTTATGAATGTTCTTGAGATAAATTAGAAAACTAGGTTTTTGATGAAGATTGATCCATATGTAGCCTTTAGTTGTTGAAATATTGATTTATGGACGTTAGAAATATTGTAGGATGGTTATATGACATTACTATAACGTTATATTAGAGAATCATGCTTTAAAAATAAGTTTTGGGATGTTTTCAAATCTGTAAAACGAAGCAGTCCGTAGCCATACCTGTTTGATCGATCGATCGACATTCATCAGTCGATCGATCGACTCAATCGATCGATCGAAGGTCAAGGTCGATCGATCGACCTTCCCAGAATAAATGAAGTTTTCCCTTAATTGAATTTTAGTGGTGTTAACCCTTGGATAATATTATTAGAGACTTTATGAATACCCTTAACTTTGAGGAAGACCAGTGGGCATGATTGTGAGATGGGACTTTATTTGGAATGTAATTTGAGGAATTATTCTAGATTAATAAAATTCGATAAGTAAGATAACGTTTGGGTTAATCGTGTAAAATTTGAATAAGTTGATGAAATAAGGTTTGGGGCAGAAGCAAAGACCTTAGGTATAAAGATGTCATATGTGAGAATTATGGGAGACTTAATAGTCTATTTGAGATAGGTTTTAAGTTTAAGGAATTACGACGTGAGACGTGTCGACCATTTAAATTATATATTATCGGGATACTTGAAATATATGGAATAATGGTATTATGATGTAGAGTATACCTTATTAAAATACGATATTACTAAGATGTGTGTTTACTTAGTATTGGTATATGGATTGTGTGTATGACATACCTACCATACTTGCTATCACGGGAGGTTTGCGTTCGGTTAGGACCCTCTAATCCTTGTGTGCCTACGGGGGGGATATAGACTGGTACCTTGATGAACATAGGTCATAGAAAGACTTATTGTGATATTAATAAGTCCGCTGACCGTGGGAGCGTAGGTATGTGCGTGACCCACGTGATGGTGACTGTGTTCGCCTCCACTATGTGTGATTTGTGTTATCTGAACTATTCCTGAGAGATTCGGAATATGTGATCCTTATGTACGTGATGTACCGGGATGGATAGCAGAGTATGTGTGCACTACAGCTTAGTTGCGGGGTGCTTGTATTGTATATTTATGATGTGAATAATATACATTTAATTAATGAGAATCATCATGATAATGTTGTAATTATATTACGGTATTGTTTCGAGAAATATAACGAGTTAATTGACAGTTATAAATATTGCACATTGAGTATCTGAGTTGACGTTAAACTCCTATTTAATTACGAGCATTATTAGGTAAATGGAATCAAGTATTATCGGCAGGACCTTTGGCAGTCTAGCTAGATATGTTGTCACTTAGCTAGTAGTATGGGTAGTTATATATGGGTACTTGCGTTAGGAGTGTACAGTTAGACGAGAGGTGAGAATATAATGTGAGTGCACGTCCTAACATGTACTTTGCATTTAATGTTTTAAATGTTTTTAAAGCACTTGCAGGTTTTTAAAATATAACACATTCGGGCTCTGACCCGTTTGCTTTTCAAATCTTTTTCTTGTAAAACCATTTTAGGTGCCCAGCCACAAGGACACCAAGCATAGGTACTCATTCAGGTGACGCGCTGTAGCGGTTTGTGGAAGCTACAGGGATTTGTTCATAGACACTTCTATCTTTTGGATTCCAGAGTCACTATCTATCAGTTGTAGGGCATGTTGCCCATTTCTATTTAGAGCATCTTTTACATTTCAGTTCCAGACTTTAGCATGTATTATTTCAGTTTCGGTTATTTATTTCAGTATGGGATTGTATTGAGGGGTTTCCTCCAGACTTTATTTATTTCTATTATGATGGTTGTTCATTTTACTTCAGCATGGTGAATGGTGTTATTTATTTCTTCATTACTTTTGTTGCATGTTAATCAGACTTAAATTAAAATTTGGCAACTTGCTTTTTAAATACTAGGTGGTTAGTAATAATAAAATGTTTTCGACAGTGATGCTATTAACTGAGCCAACTTGGCATTTTGAATTAATTTTATAAAGGAGTAGCTACCCGGTATTTAATTAGTCGGGGTGTCACAGGTGGTATCAGAGCATCAGGTTCTAGTGTCCTTTAGGATCTGTACGGCTATTATGTTTCTGCTACGTTTTCTTTGATATAGAGCCCTATATTTTAGGACTGGTGTATTCTTTTTGTGTGCTTCGTTCTTCAGTTATTTTAAGTTTATAAACCGTGAACTTATAAACTTTGTTCTTATTTCAGATGCCTCCACGACGTGCACGACGAGTTCCCAGGAATGCTACGCCCGAACCCCAGCCCGCTCCAGTTCAGAGTATGTTGAACGCCGCTGAGGTTGCTGCTATAGTAGCCCAAGCGGTAAATGCCGCGATTGCCGTGATTCAGCAGGCACCGCCTCAGGCGCCGGTTGCCGCGCCAGTACAGATTAATGCATTCCCGTCTGCTTGGGAGCGTGTACGTGACGCTTTTCAGAAAGCGCATCCGCCAGAGTTTGCAGGTAGCTCAGATGTGGTTGTCTCGAGCCAATGGAGGAAAGACATGCAGAGGCATTTGAGGATGCATGAGTGCACAGATGTTCAGAAACAGGTGCTAGCTACTTTCAAGCTAGTAGGATCTGCGCTACAGTGGTGGGAGTCTATTACCACCGCGGAGGAGAGGGATACCCTCACGATTCAGGAGTTCTGGGTGCGGTTCGACCGCAAGTACTTTCCGTCCGCAGTTCATACCGAGATGAGGAGGAAACTGATGAGTTTGAAGCAGGAGGGCAAGACAGTGGCCGAGTATGAGGCCGAGTTCACTAACCTGTTGAATATCGTTCCAGACGAGATTCCAACAGAGAAGAAGAAGATAGAGAAGTTCACTGATGGGTTGAATTGGAGGATCCGTCAGCATCTGCTAGGGAACCTAACGTTGGCCACGTATTCTGATGTGGTTAACGCTGCATTATTACACTGCCAGGACCACCGTTTTCATATGGCCGAGGGCAAGCGGTCAGGGGAGTCTAGCCATCAGGGCAGGACGGGAGGACATGGTGCCAGCGGGGCATAAACCGGTCAGGGGCAGAGACAGACTGAGCAGGGTACCCAGCAGGGGGACAATAAGAGGTTTCGATCAGGGAACTACAGGCAGGGACAGGGAGGTTTCCGCCAGGGCCATCAGGGTCCAAACGGCCATCAGGGCCAACAGGGACAGAATGGGCAGCAGTTTCATCAGGGCCAGCAGGGCCAAGGGAGGAATGGTAACGGCCACCAGGGCCGGGGACAGCAGGGGCAGAGGGGAGGGAACTTCTCTGGGAAGTGCTTTACTTGTGGCAAGACTGGCCATAAGAAGCAAGATTGTCCTGATAGGGGCAGGGCCCCACAGCAGCAGCAGCAGGGTGCTCGCCAGGAGCCACAGAGACCTATGTTTCCCGCCGCTCTTCCTGCACTGCCACAGATGGCAGCTTTGCCACCCATTCCAGCAGTCCCAGCACAGCAGGGGCAGCTACAGTATGGACGTGTCTACAACGTTCACCAGGCTGCAGTTCCACAGGCACCGCCCGCGATCGAGGGTACGTTTCCTATCCATGGCACTATGGGTCGGGTGTTATTTGATACGGGTGCTACACATTGTTTTATTGCTACACACTTCGCGAAAGCTTTAGGATTGTTAGCTACGGCAGAGAGCACAGTGACGTGTGTCGACTCACCATTAGGGAGTGGGTCACTTATTTTCTTTATATGCCGGGGAGTGGGGGTAGAGATCGGTGGTTTGGTATTGCCTGCAGACATGTTAGTGTTAGACATGCGTGTTCACGATGTGATCATCGGTATGGATTGGCTCGTAGCATATAGGGCCATGATTGATTGCTTCAGCGGGAGCATTGTTTTTGCCATTCCGGGGCAAGAGATGTTTGTAGTGGCGATGCCTCGCCCAGAGGGAGGATCGACCGCTCATCTGTATTACATAGAGGAGGATACCTCTAAGGAGGTTGTTATTCCTTTAGATTCGATCCCGGTTGTCAGGGAGTATTCAAATGTGTTTCAGGAGATACCAGGCTTACCACCCAGTCGAGAGATAGATTTCGTTATTGATTTGCTACCGGGTACGAGACCTATAGCACGTGCACCGTACCGTATGGCTCCAGCTGAGATGCGAGAGTTACGGGATCAGATAGAGCAGCTGTTAGGGCAGGGCTTTATTCGCAGGAGTACCTCACCTTGGGGCGCTCCAGTTTTGTTTGTAAAGAAGAGGGATGGTTCACTGAGATTGTGCGTGGATTACCGAGAGTTGAATAAGGTCACGATACGGAATAAGTATCCGTTGCCTCGAATCGATGACTTATTCGACCAGTTGAGGGGAGCTTCTTTCTTCTCAAAAATTGACTTGAGGTCGGGATACCATCAGTTGCGTATCAGGGAGGAGGATGTCTCGAAGACCGCATTCTTGTCGAGATATGGTTCTTATGAATTTCGGGTTATGCCTTTCGGCTTGACCAACGCTCCAGCAGTGTTTATGGACTTGATGAACAGGGTGTTCAGAGATTTCCTAGATCAGTTTGTCATTGTCTTCATTGATGACATTCTGGTTTACTCTCAGACAGAGGAGGAGCACGCCGAGCATTTGAGGCAGGTTTTCCAGACACTTCGTCAGAACGAGTTGTATGCAAAATACGAGAAGTGCGGGTTTTGGCTGAAGGAAGTCCAGTTCTTGGGTCACATTATTTCCGACCAGGGAATATCAGTTGATCCGGGAAAGGTATCAGCGGTGAGGGAGTGGGGACAGCCCACGACACCAACGGAGATTCGTAGTTTCTTGGGTCTAGCAGGATACTACAGGAGGTTTATTCGGGGTTTCTCAGAGATTGCAGGTCCTTTGACACATCTTACTCGTAAAGGCGTGCCGTTCATTTGGAGTGATGCCTGTCAGTTGGCATTCGATGAATTGAAGGACAAGTTGACCTCAGCACCTGTGTTAGCATTGCCGAGACCGGGAGTTGAGTATTTGGTTTACACCGATGCGTCTTTGCAAGGACTGGGAGGTGTATTACAGCAGGAGAGACAGGCCATAGCTTATGCTTCCCGTAATCTTAAGCCTCATGAGAAGAATTACCCCACGCATGATTTGGAGTTGGCAGCAGTGGTATTTGCCTTACGGATTTGGAGGCACTATCTTTTGGGGGAGAAGTTTCAGCTGTTCACGGACCACAAGTCACTACAGTATCTGTTCACGCAGAAGGAACTGAATATGCGGCAGCGTAGGTGGCTTGAATTTGTGAAGGACTACCAGTTCGACATCCAGTACCACCCGGGTAAGGCTAACGTGGTAGCAGACGCGTTGAGCCGCAGGCCAGCAGAGGAGGTGGCAGAGGTGTGGAAAGCTAAGTGGAAGGAATTGGGACACCAGGATGCAGTGGCCCGATCTTTCATGTCTGTGATGACCGTTACCCCGCAGATTGTCACAAAGGTAGTACGGGCACAGGCCAATGACTCGTTCTGTCAGGAGCAGATAGTTCGATTGCTAGCAGAGGGAGCCGAGTCCTATACCGTTAGCTCAGACGGGGGATTGCGCTTCAATGGGAGATTGGTAGTTTCGGAAGGGGAAGAATTGCGACACGATGTTATGGCAGAGTCGCACGGCTCACGGTTCGCGGTACATCCCGGAGGGGACAAAATGTACCAAGACATGAGACGCCAGTATTGGTGGAGCGGTATGAAGAGAGATATCGCTGAGTTTGTCTCGAAATGCACCATTTGTCAGCTTATAAAAATGGATCATCAGAGACCAGCAGGTTTGCTACAGCCGTTGGAGGTTCCGGTGTGGATGTGGGAGAGCATATCCATGGATTTTATCACGGGGTTGCCTACGTCACAGAGGGGTCACGACTCCGTTTGGGTAATTGTGGACAGGTTGTCCAAGGTCGCTCACTTCTTACCCGTAAGGACCGACTACACTACGGGACAGTATGCCCAGCTCTTCATTTCAGAGATTGTGAGACTTCACGGTGTGCCCCTAAATATCGTGTCTGACAGAGATAAGATATTTATTTCGCGGTTTTGGGAGAGTTTCCAGGAGGCAATGGGCACGGAATTGCGGTTGAGTACGGCTTATCATCCGCAGACCGATGGGCAGACAAAGCGCACCAATCAGATGTTGGAGAACATGCTACGCATGTGCATTATTGACTTCGGGGGTGGATGGGAGCAGTACCTTCCACTGGTGGAGTTTGCTTACAACAACTCCTATCAGTTCACGATTGGCATGGCTCCGTTTGAGGCATTGTACGGTAGGCCTTGTCGTTCCCCAGCATGTTGGTTGGAGGTGGGGGACAACAAACTGCTTGGGCCGGAAGTTATTCAGGATACTTCGGCAAGGATTGAGTTGATTCGGAGTCGCATTCGGGTAGCTCAAGACAGGCAGAAGAGTTATGCTGATGCGAAGAGGTTTTTCAGGGAGTTCCAAGTGGGGGACCAGGTTTTGCTCAGGGTATCTCCAATGAAGGGGATTATGCGATTCGGGAAGAAGGGAAAGTTAGCACCGAGGTATGTGGGGCCGTTTCCTATTATTGAGCGGATCGGACCGGTTGCGTATAGACTTGGACTACCGGAGCACTTGCATCGGATTCACGACGTGTTCCATATTTCCTCGCTGAGGAAATACCTTAGAGATAATTTGGCTCATTCTCACATTGCTGTGGAGGACATCGATCTCCAGCAGGATAGCTCCTACGAGGAGGGGCCGATTGCTATTTTGGACCGAAGCGAGAGGAAACTGCGGTCAAAGATAGTCCCGTTAGTGCGTGTTCAGTGGCGACATCACAATGTTGAGGAGTCCACATGGGAGCGCGAGGTTGAGATGCGCGAACGTTATCCAGAGCTATTTTTAGCAGGTACTTTCTAGTTTCGAATTTCGGGACGAAATTCAGTTATTAGGGGGGAAGTATGTAATACCCCGTACTTTTGGCTATATTTATTTTTGGGATTAATTAATTAAATGTGTATTAATTGGAAATTAATCCGGGTTATAAATACTAATGAGATGCGAATTGGTATTTGATTATGTGCATATATGATTATATATGTACTTGGTATTATAAAATTTGTCGTGGGATTTATATACGGCATTTTAGAAATTTTGTTGAGACGCGTGGGACCGCCGCGTCACGGTATAATATTTTGATAATAAAAGTGAATTTAAAATCTATAATCCGTATGGTCATTTTGAGTGCGCCAACGCGTCCGGAAGGGTCGAGATAGTCAGAAAACACTAGCCGGGGGTATAGTTTGGGTCCCGGGGTATTTTTAGGCCATACCGGCAACTTAAAGGGTATTTTGGTAATTTCACGTTTTGAGGAATTAAAAGTGACGAAAATTTGGTTAATTAAATCTGATGTGGATAAGACCCACTAGGCCCATAACCAACCCTTATTAACCTAGAAAGCTACGTAGGTTATCATTTAGTCTTCCAACTCTCCCAAAGGAAACCCTAGCCACCATAGCCACCTTTGGAAGAAGAAAGCTTAGAGAGGAAGGGAAAGAGGAGGAATTCTGCAGAAAATCTGCAGAAAGAGCTTACAAATCCAACACCAAATCCAGAGACAATCAAGGCAAGTGATTTATTCCATTTAAATTTCGGAGAATGCTTCTTCCATGTTAGATTATTCAAAAACTTTATGTGTTCTTGGAAGATAATGAAAAACCCATAAGATTGGAGTTATTAGTTTAATTTTTGGGATATAGGTTGCATGTAGAATGTTACTGGAAGATCATATTAAGAGAATTACTGACTTTTGTGATACCAAAAACGGATTTAAGATGAGGTTTATGAATGTTCTTGAGATAAATTAGAAAACTAGGTTTTTGATGAAGATTGATCCATATGTAGCCTTTAGTTGTTGAAATATTGATTTATGGACGTTAGAAATATTGTAGGATGGTTATATGACATTACTATAACGTTATATTAGAGAATCATGCTTTAAAAATAAGTTTTGGGATGTTTTCAAATCTGTAAAACGAAGCAGTCCGTAGCCATACCTGTTTGATCGATCGATCGACATTCATCAGTCGATCGATCGACTCAATCGATCGATCGAAGGTCAAGGTCGATCGATCGACCTTCCCAGAATAAATGAATTTTTCCCTTAATTGAATTTTAGTGGTGTTAACCCTTGGATAATATTATTAGAGACTTTATGAATACCCTTAACTTTAAGGAAGACCAGTGGGCATGATTGTGAGATGGGACTTTATTTGGAATGTAATTTGAGGAATTATTCTAGATTAATAAAATTCGATAAGTAAGATAACGTTTGGGTTAATCGTGTAAAATTTGAATAAGTTGATGAAATAAGGTTTGGGGCAGAAGCAAAGACCTTAGGTATAAAGATGTCATATGTGAGAATTATGGGAGACTTAATAGTCTATTTGAGATAGGTTTTAAGTTTAAGGAATTACGACGTGAGACGTGTCGACCATTTAAATTATATATTATCGGGATACTTGAAATATATGGAATAATGGTATTATGATGTAGAGTATACCTTATTAAAATACGATATTACTAAGATGTGTGTTTACTTAGTATTGGTATATGGATTGTGTGTATGACATACCTACCATACTTGCTATCACGGGAGGTTTGCGTTCGGTTAGGACCCTCTAATCCTTGTGTGCCTACGGGGGGGATATAGACTGGTACCTTGATGAACATAGGTCATAGAAAGACTTATTGTGATATTAATAAGTCCGCTGACCGTGGGAGCGTAGGTATGTGCGTGACCCACGTGATGGTGACTGTGTTCGCCTCCACTATGTGTGATTTGTGTTATCTGAACTATTCCTGAGAGATTCGGAATATGTGATCCTTATGTACGTGATGTACCGGGATGGATAGCAGAGTATGTGTGCACTACAGCTTAGTTGCGGGGTGCTTGTATTGTATATTTATGATGTGAATAATATACATTTAATTAATGAGAATCATCATGATAATGTTGTAATTATATTACGGTATTGTTTCGAGAAATATAACGAGTTAATTGACAGTTATAAATATTGCACATTGAGTATATGAGTTGACGTTAAACCCCTATTTAATTACGAGCATTATTAGGTAAATGGAATCAAGTATTATCGGCAGGACCTTTGGCAGTCTAGCTAGATATGTTGTCACTTAGCTAGTAGTATGGGTAGTTATAGATGGGTACTTGCGTTAGGAGTGCACAGTTAGACGAGAGGTGAGAATATAATGTGAGTGCACGTCCTAACATGTACTTTGCATTTAATGTTTTAAATGTTTTTGAAGCACTTGCAGGTTTTTAAAACATAACACATTCGGGCTCTGACCCGTTTGCTTTTCAAATCTTTTTCTTGTAAAACCATTTTAGGTGCCCAGCCACAAGGACACCAAGCATAGGTACTCATTCAGGTGACGCGCTGTAGCGGTTTGTGGAAGCTACAGGGATTTGTTCATAGACGCTTCTATCTTTTGGATTCCAGAGTCACTATCTATCAGTTGTAGGGCATGTTGCCCATTTCTATTTAGAGCATCTTTTACATTTCAGTTCCAGACTTTAGCATGTATTATTTCAGTTTCGGTTATTTATTTCAGTATGGGATTGTATTGAGGGGTTTCCTCCAAACTTTATTTATTTCTATTGTGATGGTTGTTCATTTTACTTCAGCATGGTGAATGGTGTTATTTATTTCTTCATTACTTTTGTTGCATGTTAATCAGACTTAAATTAAAATTTGGCAACTTGCTTTTTAAATACTAGGTGGTTAGTAATAATAAAATGTTTTCGACAGTGATGCTATTAACTGAGCCAACTTGGCATTTTGAATTAATTTTATAAAGGAGTAGCTACCCGATATTTAATTAGTCGGGGTGTCACATTTAACACCCTATTTAATTAAGCTAAGTGTCAAAACCATTTTTAAACATTACTTTCCAAATCTTATTTTGAAAATAAAGATTTAATTATCTGCAACAATTCAATATTTAAATAATCACACCACAATAATCCTGGAACATATAATCCAATTAATTTAAACATTCAACAACTAAATCCCATCATTTTAAACTTAAAGTAAAACATACATGCTGAATAAATCCCAAAGTAACAATACTAGAAATAACTGAAATACAAATGTCCCAATAAAACAGATAAATAGAGGAAAGGGCGACACATGCCCCAATAACTGAGAATGATAGAAGAGGAATCAAGTAAATGAAATCGTCTAATCAAGTGGCCTGCAACTCCCACCTAAGCTGCAGCACGTTCCTTCCAAGGGATCCTAAGCAAGACGCCTGTGACACCCCGACTAATTAAATACCGGGTAGCTACTCCTTTAATAAATTAATTCAAGATGCCAAGTTGGTTCAGTTAATAGCATCACTGTCGAAAACATTTTAATAATTACTAACCACCTAGTATTTAAAAGTAAGTGCCAAATTTTAAGTTAAGTCTGATTAACAAGCAGTAAAAGAATAATGGAAGAGTCAACATAATCCATTCACCATACGAAGTAATGAAATAACCAACAATAATACTAAGAAATCCGGAGGAAAACTCCTCACAATAATCCCAACAAATGGAAATAATACTACAAGTCTGAATCCTGAATAATTACATGCCAAAAGTCTGAATAACTGAAATAAATGCAAAGTCTCTAAAAGAAATGGGTGACATGCCCTACAACTGATAACTGATGAATATCGAGTCAAGATCGATGAAGCGTCTACAAGCAAAGTCCTGTAACTTCCACAAACAGCTACAGCTCGTCACCTGAATGAGAATCCTATGCATGGTGTCCTTGTGGCTGGGCACCTAAAATGGTTTTTACAAAAATATATTTGAAAGCAAATGGGTCAGAGCCCGAAAGTGGAAAACATTTTAAAAACAGCAAATGTTTTAATAACATTAAAACATTAAATGCAAAATACATGTTAGGACGTGCACTCACATGAAATTCTCACCTCTCGACTACATGTGCACTCCTAACGTACATTACCCATCTAAATGACACATATATCTAACCAAAACGTAATAAGTTCTACCTCTTACTACTCGATTCCCATATTACATTCTAACGTTACCAAAGAATAGAGGGCTTTACTTAAACTCAGATTCTCAATATGTAATACATTTCACTATTGATTAACCCGTTATGTTTTCTCAAAACAATACTATAATTTTATTCACAATATTAACATGAAAGTTCCCATTAATTAAGTGTATATTATTCACGTCATAAATATACAATACAAGCACCCCGAGACTAGCTGCGGTGCACACATACTCTGCTATCCATCCCGGTACATCACGTACATAAGGATCACATATTCCGAATCTCTCAGGAATAGTTCACAGATAACAACATCACAAATAATGGAGGCGAACACAGTCACATCACATGGGTCACGCACATACCTGCGCTCCCACGATCAGCAGACTTATTAACATCCCAATAAGTCCTTCTCTGACCTATGTTCATCGAGGTAACCAGTCTAAATCCGGGCAACACAAGGATTAGAGGGCCCTAAGCGAACGCAAACCTCCCGTGATAGCAAGTATGGTAGGTATGTCATACACATAAAATCAATACATATATACTAAGTATGCACACGTCTTAGTAATCACCATAATATATTGGTACATATCTCTTCTCGTACTGACATATAATACTACACCATTTATATGTTCGCGGTTAATATAATTAATTAGGCCGTCAATAGCTCACATCGTAATAGACATTCACGTCCTACTTCACATTTTCCCTTAGGTTCAAACTACACTTCTAGGTTTGACTCCTCATAATATCCCAAACATCCCAAATATATCAATTACTCATCAAGGAAAGGCTATCTCTACCTATACACAAGGTTACGGGGCACTCGGGATCAAAACAGGCTACAAGCCTAAACTGTCAACTCGTTCGAACGAGGCTGTTCGAATGAGACTTCTTTCGAACGAACTGAGTCTTCTAACGAGATCTCGTTCGAACGAAGTGGGCTTTCTAACGAGATCTCGTTCGAACGATCTTATCGAACGAACTTCACCCTCGTTAGAAGTCAATGGTCAACTCGATAGAAGCTCGTTCGAACGACCTGGGCAGGTCTTCTAACGAGTGGCCAGTTTCAAGCCCAGAATTTCTTATTTCGTTTTTTCCTCTTTTCTTCACTTCTAATCTTCTCTAAACATTAGTCCAACAATATATCAAGGTTCCTAATCGTCTCTAAACATACATAGGTCACCTACTAACGCTTTTGTGGGGATTAAATCATTATAACCATCATCCAAATATCAAATCTCTACATATTTTTCCCCAATTTCAAACACATGAACCCTAGAATATATAAGTCATCTAGAAGTCTAATTAAATCCGTTTTTGGTTTCATACTAATTGTAATATCATCAGAATAATCATCAACTACAAATCTACACGCAATTTCCTCATCAAGAATGTAATTTCTATTTCCAATTTAATGGGTTTTCCCTTAACTCCCAAGAACAAATCAGATTTTTAACAATTCCTACACATGGAAGAAACATTCTCTATAAAAATGAAATTAAATCACTTGCCTTAATGGTAACTCTGGATTTGATGACGAATTTGATGAAGTATACCCTCTCTCTCTGCAGAATCCTTCTATCTCTCCCTCTACAAGTTCTTCTCTAATGGTGGCTATGGAGGCTAGGGTTTTGTCTTAGGAACAACTTTCAATAACCTCCGTAGTCTATTTGGGTATTAATGGGCTTAGTGGGTTAATGCCTAATCAGATATTAATTCCCAATTTTCGTAGCTTTTAATTCCTCAAAATTCAAAATTACCAAACTACCCTTATACGTTGCCGGTATGGCCTAAAAATGCCCCGGGACCCAAACCAAACCTCCGGCTAGTGTTTTCTGACTATTTCGACCCTTCCGAACGCGTTGGCGCACTCAAAATGACCATACGGATAATAGAAATAAAATTCACTTTTTTTTTTATCATAATCATATACCATGACGCGACTGTCACACGCGTCTCAACAAAATTTTCAAATTGCCGTATTTCAGTCTCTCGACAAATTTCATAATTCTAAATTCATATATAATCATATATGCACATATAATCAAATACCAACTCGCATCTCGCTAGTATTTTTAATCCGGATTAATTTTCAATTAATACGCATTTAATTAAATTAATCCCATAAAATAAATATCACAAAATACTGGGTGTTACAACGCCCCTGTGGCTGGGCACCTGTAATATATACATATATATACAAGAGAGAAAGAGGAATAGAAACGGGTCAGAGCCCGATAGTGTATATGATTTAAAAATTCGTTTAGTAAGTATTTAAATTGATACAGGCCAATGCAACAACATATTAGTGCGACACTCTCTTGAGAAATTCTCACCTCTCTTCTAATGTGCACTCCTATCGCACTAACCTTCCCAATGGTCTATCTCATCATATATCACACTATCTTTCCCCAAGGGTTTAACTTATCTTAGGTGACTCTCAAGATTTAAGATTTGACAACATCATGGTTTAAAAGGAAAATTTCATTTAGTACAACACGCTCATTTTAACTTTATTGATTCATAAAGTTTTTCAATATCATACTATACTTTTCAAAACAAGTATTTCCAATTTGAGTCATTATACATGTCTCACTTACCATAACACAGTAGGCATTTTCCCAAATTTCAGAAGTTCATATATATATTAAATACTCGTATAATATATATATTCTAACAGCACCCCACATAAAAATTATGGTGCGGGCATACTCTGCTATCCAATCCCCGTATCAATCGTACTAAAGGGAATACAAGTTCTGAATCACTCTCGAACTGTATAAATACATACACAACCAATATTGAGGCGAAGCATAGTTTCTAAGTCCAAGAGGTCAGTACATACCCTCGCGTCTCTTAGGACCGTGACTACCAATTCGATATCCAGTACCTAGGATTTCTATCTTCTAGGGTACGAGTCAATATCCCCCATAAGGCACACGAGATAAGATCGTCCCAGCGCGGTAACCTCAGGGATAGCAAGTAGCGCGGGCATGATTTTCACAAGTATAAAATATATGCATACACAATCATATAAATATACCACTTTTATTATATCAATTTAGGTTTATCCCATAACCCACATTCACAACATATATCCTTATTTTCCCATTATTCTTTATCAAGTATAATGGTTCGTTTATAATTTTAATTCGAAGGGTTTTTCCAACTTACTACGTAACACTCATGGAATCTATTCTCCCAAGTATAAATTCAGTAGGACTTCATCTATTTTCCGTCGTAATCATGTTTACATAATCTCTCCCTTTAATACAAGATTTCATCGTTCCTTATGTAATTATCCCAAAAATACAATTCTCGTCTCACATTAAAGGCCCCAACATTATTCATATATCCTACTGGTCTTCCACATCTCCCAAAATTTTTTATTAAGGATGTCTAAGGAGTTTTCTTCATTTCGAATCAATTCAACAATTTTAAAAGGGGAACTTAAGTCTGCCAGGAGGGGTCGATCGATCGAGGTTAGGGGCTCGATCGATCGATCAAACAGGTATTGCGATTTCTGCAGTTTTGCAGTCACGGGTTCTAATACATATCTTCATCCAAAGTCAAGTTTGCATTCCCAAACATCGAAAGATTTATACTACTAACATCCTAACATAATATTATGCATTTCCTACGTAAAACATGTCAATTTTCGTCACTAAACATGGATTAACAAGCCAAAATTCATTTAAAACTCAAGAACCCTAGAAATCTCTTAATCATGGTTCTAATCTGTTTTCCCAGAATCTCCTTCTTATACAACATCAAAATTTCATGGTTTAATTCTCTACATCACAAAAGGTTTCCAGAATATCATTTAAGTCATCACTACATGCAATTTCCTATCTCAAATTGGGTTTTTCTTCCATACAATTCATCCGAATCATTCCTAAACCAATATGAAAGATGCATCAATGAAATAATCAAGATAAACACTTGCCTGGGATTTTCAAAAATCTGGTTTGGTGCCGAAATTGGTGTGGTTGCGTTCCCCGTCTCGCGATCTATGCGTTGGCGGCGGTGGCGGTGCAAACGGTTGAGTTTTGAGCCTTGGAATGCCTTGAGAGCTCTCTCCTATCTTCTCTAATGGACGTTCTAGTGTTTTGAGCTTTCTAACCCTAGATGATAACCCAGATATCTTATATAACCCCTTTAATTTTCGTGGGTTTAATTACCCAAAAATATAAAATGACTAAAATGCCCTCCCGGGGTACTAATTAGGCCTAAAAACTCCCCGAGACCCAAACTAAACCCCCGGGCACACTTTTCTGACTATCTCGACCCTTCCGAACGCGTTGGCGCACTCAAAATGACCATATAAACAACTTATAAAATATTCACTTTTATTTAACAATATTTAGTCCGTCGCGACACGGGCGTGTCCCGACTCAAATTTCTAAAATTGACATTTTATTCACTCGTGACATTCAATATAACCAATATTATATATTACTTTGCTCATTAGTAATATTCGACAAATTTCCCATAATTACTAGCTCTCGTCACGTTAATAATTATAACATAATTAATTTCCGAATTTTATTAAATAATTAATTCACATCAAATTTAATAAATCCCCAAATTAATATAGCATAAAAATACGGGGTATTACATACTTCCCCCCTAATAACGGAATTTCGTCCCGAAATTCGGGAAATAAGGCATACCTGGTAAGAACAAATCTTGATATCTCTCGCGCATATCGGCCTCGTGCTCCCAAGTGGATTTCTCCACATTATGATGCTCCCACTGGACCCGTACAAGTGGAACTATCTTCGACCTCAATCTCCTCTCACTATAGTCTAGGATAGCCACCGGTCTCTCCTCGTAAGAGCTGTCAGGCTGCAAGTCTATCTCATCTATCGCGATGTGAGTATGGGCCATATCATCCCGAAGATACCGTCTCAACGACGAGATGTGGAATACATCGTGAATGCAATGTAAATGCTCTGGTAGTCCCAATCTGTATGCTACCGGCCCAATCCTCTCGATAATGGGAAATGGTCCCACGTACCTCGGGGCCAATTTCCCTTTCTTCTCGGACCTCATCACTCCCTTCATAGGAGATACACGCAGTAACACTTGGTCCCCCACATTAAACTCCCGGAAGAATCGTTTCGCATCGGCGTAGCTCTTCTGCCTGTCCTGGGCTACTCGAATCCGACTCCTAATTATCTCAATCCTCGCGGAGGCTTCCTGAATTACCTCTGGTCCTAGCAACTTGTTATCCCCCATCTCGAGCCAACAAGTTGGAGAACGACAAGGCCGGCCATACAAAGCCTCAAATGGAGCCATACCAATCGTAAACCGATAAGAGTTATTATAAGCAAACTCTACCAGTGGAAGATGTGGCTCCCAACCTCTTCCAAAATCAAGAACACACATGCGTAGCATATCCTCTAACATTTGATTAGTACGCTCTGTCTGTCCATCTGTCTGTGGGTGATAAGCTAAACTCAACCTCAACTCAGTACCCATAGCCCCCTGAAAGCTTTCCTAGAAACGTGACACGAAAATCTTGTCTCTATTTGACACAATATTCAGGGGCACCCCATGTAATCTGACAATCTCATAAATGAACAAGTGCGCATACTGACCCGTGGTATAATCTGTCCGCACCGGCAGAAAATGAGCCACCTTGGTCAAACGGTCTACAATCACCCAGATAGAGTCGTGGCCCCGCTGTGATGTAGGTAACCCTGTAATAAAATCCATGGAAATACTCTCCCACTTTCACGCGGGTACTTCCAATGGCTGAAGTAATCCTGACGGTTTCTGATGGTCCACCTTCACCAGCTGGCAGGTAGAACACTTGGACACGAACTCAAAAATTTCCTTCTTCATCCCACTCCACCAGTATTGCCTCCTCATATCCTGGTACATCTTATCTCCTCCAGGATGTACCGCAAATCGGGACCCGTGAGATTGGGTCATCACTGCATGACACAATTCTGCCCCTTCTGGAACCACTAACCTCCCATTAAACCTCAAACCCCCATCAGAACTAACAGAATAGGACTCAGCACCCTCGACTAAAAGTCGTACAATCTGTTCCTGGAAAAACGGGCCTGTGGTTTGGGCCTGTATTACCCTCGTAACAATCTCGGGTGTGACTATCATAACAGATATGAAGGAACGGGCTACTGCGTCCTGGTGACCCAACTCCTTCCACTTCGCTTTCCAGACGTCCGCTACCTCACTTACCGGTCTACGGCTCAACGCATCAGCAACTACGTTTGCTTTCCCCGGATGATACTATATATCGAACTGCTAGTCTTTCACAAACTCTAACCATATGCGCTGACGCATATTCAGCTCTCGCTGACTGAACAGGTACTGCAGTGATTTGTGGTCTGTGAACAAACGAAACTTCTCCCCCAATAAATAGTGTCTCCATATCTGCAGTGCAAAAATGACCGCTGCTAACTCCAGGTCGTGGGTGGAGTAATTCTTCTCATGCGGCTTAAGCTTGCGGGAGGCAAAAGCTATAGCCTTCTCTTCCTGCTGAAGTACTCCCCCAAGTCCCCGTAAAGAGGCATCGGTGTAAACGAGGTACTCCACACCCGGCTTCGGTAAAGCAAGGACTGGTGCTGAAGTAAGCTTGTCTTTCAGCTCGTCGAAAGCCAATTGATAAGCATCATCCCAAACATATGGTACCCCTTTGCGAGTCAGGTTCGTCAATGGACCCGCTATTTTGGAGAATCCCCGAATGAATCTCCTGTAGTATCCAGCTAACCCCAAGAAACTACGCACTTCCGTCGGTGTTGTGGGCTGTCCCCACTCCCTCACCGCTGACACTTTACTCGGGTCAACTGCTATCCCTTGTTCAGAAACAACATGCCCCAAGAACTGTACCTCTCTCAACCAGAATCCACACTTCTCGTACATAGCATACAACTGATGCTCTCGTAAAGTCTGAAGAACCTGCCTCAAGTGCTCGGCATGCTCCTCCTCGGAGTGTGAATATATCAAAATATCATCTATGAAGACGATGATAAACTGATCCAAGAACTCTCTGAATACTCGGTTCATTAAGTCCATGAATACGGCTGGAGCATTTGTGAGACCAAATGGCATCACTCTGAACTCGTAAGACCCATATCTCGTCAATAAGGCAGTCTTTGAAACATCCTGCTCTCTAATACGTAGCTGATGGTACCCCGACCTCAAATCTATCTTCGAAAAGAAAGTTGCTCCCCTCAGCTGGTCGAACAGATCATCGATTCGAGGCAACGGATACTTATTCCGTATCGTGACCTTGTTCAACTCCCGGTAGTCCACACATAACCTCAATGAACCATCTCTCTTCTTCATAAATAAGACTGGAGCACCCCAAGGTGAGGTACTCCTGCGAATGAAGCCCTGACCTAACAGCTGCTCTATCTGATCTCGTAACTCTCGCATCTCCGCCGGAGCCATACGGTATGGAGCGTGTGCTATCGGTCTCGTATCTGGCAATAAATCTATGACAAAGTCTATCTCTCGACTGGGGGGTAGGCCTGGTATCTCCTGGAATACATCGGAATACTCACAAATGACTGGGATCGAGTCTAAAGGAATCACAACCTCCTTAGAGGCATCCTCCTCTATATAATACAAATGAGCGGTCGAACCTCCCTCTGGGCGAGGCATCGCCACTACAAACATCTCTTGCCCCGGAATGGCAAAAACAATGCTCCCACCGAAGCAATCAATCATGGCTCTATAAGCTGCGAGCCAATCCATACCGATAATAACATCATGCTCATGCATATCTAAGACTAACATGTCTGTAGGTAATACCAAACTACCAATCTCTACCCCCACTCCCCGGCATATAAAGAAGATAAGCGACCCATACCCTAGTGGTGAGTCTACACACATCACTATGCTCTCTGCTGTGGCTAACAACCCTAAGGGCTTCGCAAAATGCGTAGCTAAAAAATAATGAGTCACCCCAGTATCAAACAAAACCCGACCCATAGTTCCATGGATAGGAAACATACCCTCAATCGTGGGTGGTGTCTGTGGAGCTGCTGCCTGGTGGACGTTATAGACACGTCCGTACTGTAACTGTCCCTTCTGCACTGGAGCTGCTGGAATGGATGGCACCTGGGCTAGAGCTGGGAGGGCAGCTTGAAAAAGTGGTCTCTGTGGCTCATTACGGTCACCCTGCTGCTGTGGGCCCTATTACCCTCTGGGCAATCCTGTCGCTTATGACCATGCTTATCGCATACAAAACACCGGCCTCTGAAGTTACCTCCCTTCTGACCCTGCTGGCCGTTACATCCCCGCCACTGGCCCTGTTGGCCCTAATTAGCACGCTGTTGGCCCTATTGATTAGGCTGGACCTGCCTATAACCCCCAAATCCCTGTCTAGAATCACCTGAACGAAATCGTTTAGCAGGGTCCCCCTGATGGGAACTCTGCTCGTGCTGACGAGTCTGTCCATGAGATGGTTCCCCACTAGCACTACTACCCCCGGTCCTGCCCTACTGGTTGGACTTTCCTTCTTTCTTGCTTCCTTGCAGATGGAAGCGGTGATCCTGGCAATGTAGTAACGTAGCATTGAGTACATCAGTGAAAGTACTCAGAGATAGATTCCCTATAAGATGCTAACGGATCCTCCAGGCTAACCCGTCCAAAAACAACATAATTTTCTTACTCTCAGTAGGTGCCTCATCTGGCACTATGGTGAGAAGTCTCGTGAACTCCTCCTCATACTCAGCAATGGTAGAGTTCTCCTGTTTCAAATTCAGTAATTTCTGCCTCATCTCAGTCTGCACGGCGGGTGGAAAGTACTTGCGATCAAACCGCTCCCAAAATGACTGAATAGGGATCGTGTCCCTCTCCTCCAAGGTGGTAGTGGACTCCCACCACTGCAAAACGTCCCCCACCAGCTTAAAGGAAGCCAATAAATGCCTTTTCACGTCGGTGCACTCATACATACGAAGATGCCGCTGAAGGTCTTTCTTCCATTGGCTGACAGTGACGATATCTGAGCTACCAGAGAACTCAGGGGGATGCGCCTTCTGAAAAGCATCCCTAACCCTCTCCCATGCAGATGGAAGCTGTGCTGGTACTGGCGCCACTGCCTGAATCTGGGGTGGAGCCTACTGAACCACCGCTAGCGCGGCATTCACCGCCTGAGCAACAATGGCGGCTACTTCATTAGCATTCATAGTGCCTTGTGCCGGAGCTGCTGGTTGCTCGGCCTGGGCACGCCTATCCTTCGGTGGACGTCTCGGAGGCATCTGAAACGTGAAGAATTTTATTAGTCTACAGTCATTATCAAATCCCAAATGGTTGAAGACGTAAATGTAAAAGCAGAAATACAACAATCTTAAAAATAAGGCTCTATAGCAAAAACGTTAAGCTGAAAGCGAAAATAAGCCGTACAGATCCTATGGACACTAGAACCTGATGCTATGATACCACCTGTGACACCCCGCCTAATTAAATACCGGGCGATCACTCCTTTATTAAATTAAAATCAAGGTGAACCGTTGGTTCATTCTTAGCATCACTGTCGTAAAAATAACTTTTCTAAATTTAACACCCTATTTAATTAAGCTAAGTGTCAAAACCATTTTTAAAAATTACTTTCCAAATTTTATTTTGAAAATAAAGATTTAATTATCTACAACAATTCAATATTTAAAGAATCACACCACAATAATCCTGGAACATATAATCCAATTAATTTAAACATTCAACAACTAAATCCCAGCATTTAAAACTTAAAGTGAAACATACATGCTGAATAAATCCCAAAGTAACAGTACTAGAAATAACTGAAATACAAATTTCCCAATAAAACAGATAAATAGAGGAAAGGGCGACACATGCCCCAATAACTGAGAATGATAAAAGTGGAATCAAGTAAATGAAATCGTCAAATCAAGTGGCCTGCAACTCCCACCTAAGCTGCAGCACGTTCCTTCCAAGGGATCCTAAGCAAGACGCCCCTGTGGCT
The DNA here is from genome assembly GCA_949130495.1 of Sambucus nigra. Lineage (NCBI taxonomy): Eukaryota > Viridiplantae > Streptophyta > Magnoliopsida > Dipsacales > Adoxaceae > Sambucus > Sambucus nigra. The sequence continues at coordinate 158,406,017 of OX422213.1, forward strand.
GGACACCTGTAATATATACATATATATACAAGAGAGAAAGAGGAATAGAAACGGGTTAGAGCCCGATAGTGTATATGATTTAAAAATTCGTTTAGCAAGTATTTAAATTGATACAGGCCAATGCAACAACATATTAGTGCGACACTCTCTTGAGAAATTCTCACCTCTCTTCTAATGTGCACTCGTATCGCACTAACCTTCCCAATGGTCTATCTCATCATATATCACAATATCTTTCCCCAAGGATTTAACTTATCTTAGGTGACTCTCAAGATTTAAGATTTAACAACATCATGGTTTAAAAGGAAAATTTCATTTAGTACAACACGCTCATTTTAACTTTATTGATTCATAAAGTTTTTCAATATCATACTATACTTTTCAAAACAAGTATTTCCAATTTGAGTAATTATACATGTCTCACTTACTATAACACAGTAGGCAGTTTCCCAAATTTCAGAAGTTCATATATATATTAAATACTCGTATAATATATATATTCTAACAGCACCCCACATAAAAATTATGGTGCGGGCATACTCTGCTATCCAATCCCCGTATCAATCGTACTAAAGGGAATACAAGTTCTGAATCACTCTCGAACTGTATAAATACATACACAACCAATATTGAGGCAAAGCATAGTTTCCAAGTCCAAGAGGTCAGTACATACCCTCACGTCTCTTAGGATCGTGACTACCGATTCGATAGCCTGTACCTAGGATTTCTATCTTCTAGGGTACGAGTCAATATCCCCCATAAGGCACACGAGATAAGATCGTCCCAGCGTGGTAACCTCTGGGATAGCAAGTAGCGCGGGAATGATTTTCACAAGTATATAATATATGCATACACAATCATATAAATATACCACTTTTATTATATCAATTTAGGTTTATCCCATAACCCACATTCACAACATTTATCCTTATTTTTCCATTATTCTTTATCATGTATAATGGTTCGTTTCTAATTTTAATTCGAAGGGTTTTTCCAACTTACTACGTAACACTCATGGAATCTATTCTCCCAAGTATAAATTCAGTAGGACTTCATCTATTTTCTGTCGTAATCATGTTTATGTAATCTCTCCCTTTAATATAAGATTTCATCGTTCCTTATGTAATTATCCCAAAAATACAATTCTCGTCTCACATTAAAGGCCCCAACATTATTCATATATCCTACTAGTCTTCCACATCTCCCAAAACATTTTATTAAGGATGTCTAAGGAGTTTTCTCTACATCACAAAAGGTTTCCAGAATATTATTTAAGTCATCACTACATGCAATTTCCTATCTCAAATTCGGTTTTTCTTCTATACAATTCATCCTAATCATTCCTAAACCAATATGAAAGATGCATCAACGAAATAAGCAAGATAAACACTTGCCTGGGATTTTCAAAAATCTGGTTTGGTGCCGAAATTGGTGTGGTTGCGTTCCCCGTCTCGCGATCTATGCGTTGGCGGTGGCGGTGCAAACGGTTGAGTTTTGAGCCTTGGAATGCCTTGAGAGCTCTCTCCTCTCTTATCTAATGGCCGTTCTAGTGTTTTGAGCTTTCTAACCCTAGATGATAACCCAGATATCTTATATAACCCCTTTAATTTTCGTGGGTTTAATTACCCAAAAATACAAAATGACTAAAATGCCCTCCCGGGGTACTAATTAAGCCTAAAAACTCCCCGAGACCCAAACTAAACCTCCGGGCACACCTCTAAGTCCTTGTAAGGACGTATCAGTGTAGACTAAATACTCAACTCCCGGTCTGGGTAATGCTAACACAGGCGTTGAGGTCAATTTTTCCTTCAACTCATCAAATGCCAACTGACAGGCATCGCTCCAGATGAATGGCACACCTTTGCGAGTCAGATGTGTCAAAGCTTTGAGAAATCCTGAATAAACCTCTTGTAGTATCCTGCTAAGCCCATGAAACTACGGATCTCAGTCGGTGTCATGGGCTGTCCTCACTCCCTCACCGCGGATACCTTTCCCGGATCCACAGATATCCCCCGGTCTGAAATGATATGCCCCAAAAACTGAACTTCCTTTAGCCAAAATCCACATTTCTCGTACTTGCATATAGCTCGTTCTAACGTAGCATCTGCAAAACCTGCCTTAAATGCTCGGCGTGCTCCTCTTCTGTTTGGGAGTAAACCAGAATGTCATCAATAAAGACAATGACGAACTGGTCTGGGAACTCTCTGAACACCCTATTCATCAAGTCCATAAATACGGCTGGAGCATTGGTCAAGCCAAAAGGCATAACCCGAAATTCATAGGAACCATACCTTGTCAAGAAAGCAGTTTTTGAGATGTCCTGTTCCTTGATACGCAACTGATGGTATCCCGATCGTAAATTAATCTTTGAGAAGAAGCAAGCTCCTCTCAACTGGTCAAATAAGTCATCGATTCGGGGCAACGGATACTTATTCCGTATCGTGACTTTATTCAACTCCCGATAATCTACACATAATCTCAACGATCCATCCCTCTTCTTTAGGAATAACACGGGGGCACCCCACGACGAAGTACTCCTTCGAATAAACCCCTGACCCAACAAATTCTCTATCTGATCCCTTAGCTCTCTCATCTCCGTTGGAGCCAATTGATAAGGTGCGCGGGCAATTGGCCGATTGCCCGACGTCAAATCAATAACAAAATATATCTCTCTACTAGGGGGTAATCCAGGTATATCCTGAAATACATCAGCGAACTCTCTAACGATTGGAATCGAATCAAGTGGTATCACCACTTCCTTAGAGGTCTCCTCCTCTATATAGTATAAGTGAGTGGACGATCCTCCCTCGGGACGAGGCATAGCCACTAAAAACATCTCCTGCCCGGGAATGATCAAAATAATACTCCTACTGAAATAATCAATCATGGCTCGGTACGCAACTAGCCAATCCATACCAACAATCGCATCGTACTCAGTCATCTCTAATACTAGCATATCAACGGGTAGAGTAAATCTCCCTATCTCTATACCCACACCCCTACAAATAAGGGAAATCACGGAACCCCTACTTAACGGTGAATCTACGCAATTAACCGTGCTCTCTGCAGTGTCTAACAACCCCAAAGTGCGTGCAAATTTTGTGGTAATGAAACAATGTGTGGCCCCCGTATCAAATAAAATACGCCCCATAGTCCCCTGAATAGAGAACATACCCTCAATGGCAAGTGAATCCTGTTGGACTGCGGCATGATGGAGTTGATAAACTCGCCCGTACTGTAGTTGTCCCTACTAGACTGGGACTGCTGGGATGGGTGGCAAAGCTGGCATCTGTGGTGCTACTGGGAGGGCAGCGGGAAACATAGGTCTCTGGGGCTCCTGTCGAGCACCCTGCTGCTGCTGCTGCTGTGGTGCCCTTCCCCTATCAGGACACTCTTGGCGCTTGTGGCCAATATTTCCACAAATGAAACATTTTCCCGAAAATTTCCCCCCCTCTCTTACCCTGCTGCCCATGGCCCTGGTGGTCGTTGCCATTCCTCCCCTGGGCATGCTGGCCCTGCTGAAACTGCTGCTGCTGGCCCTGCTAAAACTGCTGCTGCTAGCCCTGCTGACCCTAATGGCCATGACGAAAACCTCCTTGACCATTTCTAAAATCCCTAGATCTGAACCTCTTAAAACCCCCTTGTTGGGAACCCTGATCTCCCTGCCTATGCTGACCTTGAGTAGATTGTGCCCAGCTGGCACTATTTCCCCCTGTCCTGCTCTGATGGCTGGACTCTCCTGATCTCTTACTCTCAGACATGTGAAAGCGGTGATCCTGGCAATGAAGCAGTGCTGCATTAACCACATCAGAATAAGTGACCAACGAGAGATTTCCCAACAAGTACTGCTGGATCCTCCAAGTCAATCCGTCCATGAACTTTTGAATCTTCTTCTCTTCAGTTGGAATCTCATTGGGAATAATGTTCAAGATATTAGAGAATTCGGCCTCATACTCGGACACGGTCCTCCCCTCCTGCTTGAGGTTCATTAATTTCCTCCTTATTTCAGTGTGAACGGCTGATGGAAAATATTTGCGATCGAACCGCATCCAGAACTCCTGTATAGAAAGGGCATCTCTCTCCTCTGGGGTGGTAATGGACTCCCACCACTGCAACGCTGATCCTACTAGCTTAAAAGTAGCCAGTATCTGTTTTTGTACCTCCGTGCAATCATACATCCTCAAATGTCTTTGAATGTCCTTCTTCCACTGGCTGGACACAACAACATCGGAGCTACCCGTAAACTCCGGAGGGTGTGCTTTCTGAAAAGCATCACGAACACGTTTCCAAGCAGATGGGAATGCACGAGCCTGAACTGGCGCTGCTGCCGGCGCCTGGGGTGGTGCCTGCTGCAGAACTGCGAGGGCGGCATTTACCGCTTGGGCTACAATAATAGCAACCTCTGCGGCATTCGTGGTGCCCTGGACTGGTGCAGGCTGTGGCCCGGGCTGAGCATCCCTAGGAACTCACTGTGCACGTCGTGGAGGCATCTGAAATGAGAGTAAAGTCTTATAAGTTCGCAGTTATTATCTCAAAATAGATGAAGAGCGAAGCATACACAAAGAAATACAATAATCCTAAAATGTAGGGCTCTACATCAAAGAAAGCTCAACGGAAACATAATAAGCCGTACAGATCCTAAGGACACTAGAACCTGATGCTTTGATACCACCTGCGACACCACGACTAATTAAATACAGGTAGCTACTCCTTTATTCAAATTAATACAAAATGCCAAGTTGGTTCAGTTCATAGCATCACTGTCGAAAATGTTTTTTATAATTACTAGCCACCTAATATTTAAAAAGTGAGTTGTCAATTTATAACTAAATCCGATTAACATGACATCCATTTAAATTGTGAAATACCGATATCACAACCACATCACAGTCACAAATAAATAACGATGTAATAAACTAAATCTGCAGGACAACACCTCACAACAATCCAAATGCTGAAATGAACAAATACAAGCCTGAATCCTTAATTTAATTACAACCCAAAATATGACATAAAGACTGAGTAAATGAGACGTCTCTAAAAGAAATGGGGCGACATGCCCTACAGATGAGTAAATCTGGAATAGAGTCAACATAGAAGGTGGAGGCGTCTACTATCGAAGTCCTGTAACTTCCACAGCAGCTACAACATGTCACGGAAATAGAACTCCTAAGCATGGTGTCCTTGTGGCTCGACACCTAAAAAGGGTTTTTACAAAAATAGATTTGAAAGCAAACGGGTCAGAGCTCGAGTGTGGTTTAACATAATTAAACAGTGAATATAAAGTACATGATAGTGCGTGCACTCACATGAGTTCCTCACCTCTCAACTAATTGTGCACTCCTATCGTACCCGTACCCGTTCTAGATATTCTCATATCTAACTAGTCCAATACACAATATAACATTACTATACGATTCACGATTTATTATCCGGCACCTTAATTTAAATAGAGAGTTTTACTTTTCTTCTTAGTTCCCAATATTTGTAATGCTAGTCACAAGTGATTTCCATTTTTAACTCTACTAAAATATTACTATTTTCCACACTTACATTTATTCATGACAATTCATTTCAATTAGCAGTATATTATTCTCATCATAAATATACAATAATGGCACCCCGAGTCTAAGCTGCCGTGCACACATACTCTGCTATCCAATCCCGGTACATCACGTACATAAGGACCACACATTTCGAATCTCTCAGGAATCGTTCTCAAATAGCAACAATCACACGTAATGGAGGCGAACATAGTTCACATCACATGGGTCACGCACATACCTACGCTCCTATGATCAGCAGACTTATTAACTTCTCAATAAGTCTTTCTCTGACCTATGTCCTCGAGGTACCAATCTAAATCCCCCCGTAGGCACACAAAGATTAGATGGCCCTGATCGAACGCCGACCTCTCGTGATAGCAAGTATGGTAGGTTTGTTATACACAAATAACTACATATACCAAGCATTCACACATCTTCGGTATCCCATAATATTAATAGAGGTATACTTCTCATTCTTATACCGTCATTTCATGTTACACGATTACAAGTTCCCCGATTTATATACATTAAAGTCATCAACTCCCCTTGCGTCGAAGTTTTTAGATACTTATATCATACCCCATAAATATCGTCCGGTTTACTACAATACTCTAAGTTCTTAATCCTTGATGTACTTCAAATCTCACAACTATATCCACAAATCAATAAGGGAAGGGTTACACTCAATTATATAAGTCTTCTAGAGGTTTGAAATCAAATCAGGCCTAAAAGGCCATTCTGTCAACTCGTTAGAAATCTCGTTCGAACGAAAGGCTTTGAACGAACTACCAACTCGTTAGAAGGGGTATTGTCATCTCGTTAGAACAAGCTCGTTCGAATGACCTGGGCAGGTCTTCTAACGATATGGCAGAATACGTCCAGAAAATTTCCAATTCATTTTTCTCAATTTTTCCCTTCTCTAAACTCATCCTAAGATCATCCCAATAGCATTTTAATGTTCTTAAACTTCTCTAAACCCTCTTAGGGCGTTTCTAAATATATTTTTGGGGTCAAATCCTCCTTAACAACATGTAATTATCATTAATCCCCAAATTGTACCCCAAACCCTATGAACATGAACCCATAATTTTATTGTGCCCAATTATTCATCATCCGTTTTTAAATCATCATATTTAAGTCTTTGAGTACTAAATTCATCCATAGTCATTCTACATGCAAATCCTATCCCCAAATTTAGAGTTTCTCCAATAATTTTATTAGTTTTCCTCAAAACTTTCAAGACAAAATAGTTCCTACACTAAACATGAAGGAAATATTCAATGAACTTAAAAATATCAAATCACTTACCTCAGATTTGTTCTTCAGATGTGTTGTCGATGATTCAAGGTTGATTCTCTCCTTTTTCTGGTCACAAATCCTTTCCAATTTGATGGTGGTGAGTGTTTTTGGTTTGGAACCCTGTGGTAACTCCTCTCTAACTCCCGTAGCCCACTTATAATATTTTTGGCTGGTAATGGCCTTAGTGGACCCTTTAAAAATATAAATATAAACTCTAATTTTCGTGGGTTTTAATCCCCTTATTTATAAAATTACCAAAATACCCTTCTAGGTTGCCGATCTGGCCTAAAAAGGCCCCGGGACCCAAACTAAACCCCCGGTTAGTATTTTCTGACTATTTCGACCCTTCCAGACACGTTGGCGAACTCAAAATGACCATTCGGTTGATAATAATATAATATAATTTTTAATTTAAATCATTTCGTTCCTGACGCGACTGACACGCGCGTCCCAACTACGTTTCCCAACTTGTCGCATTTCTGCCTCGTGACAATTTAAATACTTTCAATACTCATGAAATATTCAGTTTTAATATAATAATCAAATACTAACTCACATCTCGCTAGTATTTATTTCCGAATTAATTCCCAATTAATTCTCATTTAATTTAATTAATCCCTTAAATAAAAATCAATAAAATTATGAGGTTTTACACTATCCTCGTCCACTGATCTCGTTATTCGAAAAATGTTATTACGATCAAGAAGAAAGGATGTGTGTTCTTGGATGAGAAGAATGTGGAAATTCAGGAGGCGGGTGAGAAACTTAAAAGGTCGATATCATCGAAGACGTCAAGTACCCGAAATGGACATCTAATTTGGTGATGTTTCCAAAGAAGCATAATAAGTGGTGAATGAGTATCGATTTCACCGATCTAAAAAAATGCTTGTTTGAAGGACCACCATCCTTTACCCCGAATCAACCAGCTGGTTGACGCCACCACTGGGCTAGAGATTTTCAGTTTTATGGACGCTTATTTAGGGTATAACCAAATTAGAATAAAATCAGAGTAACGCGTGAAAAATTATTTTATTATTAGCCGAAGCACTTTTTTGTTTAATGTAATTCCTGTTGGGCTCAAGAATGTGGGGACAGCGTACCAAAAGTTCATAAATAAAGTATTTAAAAATGAAACCACGAAAAATATGGAAGTATATATAAATGATATGCTGACTAATAACAAGCAAGTTGTCGTTCATGTTTGTGACCTCGGCCAGACTTTTAATCAGCTTAAAAAGTACAAGATGAAACTGACCCTAGCAAAGTGCATTTTTAGTGTAAAGGTATGCAATTTTCTTAGTTTTATCGTCAACCGAAGGGGCATAAAGTCCAACCCTGATAAGATATAGGCATTGATCAATATGAATCCTCCAACAAGCAAGAAAGGTATCTAAAGCTTAACAGGTTGAGCGGCCACGTTCAATAGGTTTGTTTTCTGAGCAATTGATCATTGTTTACCTTTCTTTAGGGTGCTCAGAAAAATCTTCAAATGGAATGCTAAATCTGATAAAGCCTTCCCAGAGATGAAAAAATATATAGGATCTGCACTTTTATTATCTATGCCAATCCTTACTGAAAATCTTTATATTTATCTTACAATGTCTAAGTCTACCATGAGCTCGGCTCTTGTAGGATTGGAAAATAATATCCAAAACTTGGTATGTTACACTAGCAAGGTATATCGTAGAGCTGAAATTCGGTTGCTAAGTTGGAAAATCTATCCCTCGCATTAATTGAAACATCTAAGAGGATGGAACTTTATTTTCAAACTCATACCATTATTGTGTACATGAACCTTCCCCTCCAACAAGTGGTGCATAAATCAAAAAAGTTTGGGAGGGTGATGGTTTGGGGCATGGATTTGGGAGAATATGATATCTAGTATGAGCAGAGAATAATAATTAGGGGTAAGGCACTAGTGAATTTTATTGCATAATTAACTTATGAGGAGATTACCTCAACTACAAATAGTGATAATATAGAGACATTAGATATAAAAAAAGAACGACAATGAGATCTCGAACATATGAAGAAAAATTTCAAAAATGATGCTTTAATCGAAGGAAGTTTCAATAAGGAGCCCTTAGTTTTGCAAATATATATGGATGGTTCATCAAGTGCTAACAAAAGTGGGACATGATTGATTATTTGAACACGTGATAGGGCTGATGTAGAATATGACCTCAGTTTCGACTTCGAAGCCTCAAATAATAAAGTGGAGTATGAAGCTTTAGTAACATGTTTAGGCTCAGCATCTTCACTAGGAGTCGAGCAATTGGTAGCCCATAATGATTCCCAACTAGTGGTAAACCAAATGTTTGAGATTTATGAGGCAAGATAAGAGACGATGTCAAAATACCTAGTAAAGATGAAAAGGTTGCTTCCAAGATTCACAATTGTGCAAATAGTTCAAATTCCGAAGACAAAGAATGCTTGAGCAAATGCACTTTATCGTCTAGCATTTGCGACTAGAACTGAACTGAGAATAACTATTTATTTGGAAATATTATTGCAACGAAACATTAAGAAATAATGTGTACGTGGGATAGAGTTGAACATGGGTCAGTCTTGGATGGATCCCATAAGTTTGTATTTAGAGACTGGTGAGGTATCGGTCAATCACAAAGAAGCATGCATGTTGAGCTAAAGGTAACTCGATATGTGATATAAGGAGGAGTGACATGAATAAAAAAATGTATTTAACGCGTCTGAATTACGGCTCAAGTGTAAGACAATCATGTAAGTAATAATTCGAGCAAGTCGGGTATTGAACTCATGGACTAAGACATGGAACGTAAGGACTACTAAGGAAGATGACTAGACTTAACGATCGACTCACGAAAATAAAATAAAAGATGATTATTGTTTGAAAGAAAAATTTATAATGAACTAAAGCAACTTCATTAATAAATGTGAACTAAATACGCATGCAAGAACGAAAACTTTTTTATTTAAACTATACGCGAAAGATGGGATTGGAATACACTTCCCTGAACCTTCGGTAATTATATCGGGTATAAAACTTTCACAAAATTTAATATTTAATTAGAAGAAATTTTTTATTTCATCTAAGCATTATATATATGGGGATTTTACTCCTCGCAATACATAATCAAAAATAATTTCAAAGTGCTAGACAAAATTGCCGACACACATATTGCATCCTTAAATACTTCGATCACCTAGGGCGAACGAAGTTGAAAGGGCTACGACACTTATACCGATAAAGTATCAAGCCTCCAATTAATTTTTTAATTTAATTACGATTTTATATCCATACATAACACCTAAGTTGGGTTCATGTATCCCAACTCGCTATAAACCTAGTTGGACATAGTGACGCTACAATTAGATATGGATTTAACGTTGCATGGATTCATATTAACGTAAAGAATGAAAGAAAACATATTTAGATATTCTACAATAAGGTAATCAATAATTATAACCTAGAAAAATAATAAAACTTGGGAGCAAAGAAAGAAGAATGCTTATATTGAATAACTTAAGTGCAAACAATGAAGAATACGAATTTATGATGAAGAACTTTTTCCCAATGTTTCTCTCCTCCTTCTCTCTCTAAAACTATGTTAAAACTAATGTAATGTATGTCTAATCTAAAGTTACAACTCATTGGATTCCTTTGGGAAGAGTCCTAAACTCACAAAACTGATTATCTAAAAACTAGGACAAAAATAGAATTCTCACATCTAACTAACCGAACCGGTTCAGTCAAGGGTGAACTAGTTCGACCCTTTAATTTTTTGAATTTACACTTTTGCTCCTTGATTCTCTTCTCGACTTCGAATGGGCATGAATTCTTCACCGTAGCTCGGATATGGACATCGTTTCTTCTAATATTCTCTTGGGTTCAAGATTTTCATCTTAGTATCTACCTCCGAATTATGGCTATAAAATTACTTTATTACCCTTGAACATCCTTTCCTTATTTTCTTTCCTTATTTAGTGTGAATTAACTGCATGAAATACCTGTAAAACAGACGAGAAATACACAAAATAAGAAACACTCGTTGGAAAGGGTTAGTGGCATGAATATGAGATAAATCCAGTCTAATTACACTACATGGGACCATAAAAATACCTCAATTATGGGGATAAATGTGAAATATTTATGTGGAATCAAGGAGTTTTGTTTACTGGAGGATTTATTCTTTGTGGTGCGTTCATTTGGAAGAAGTGTTAAATCTGATAAATAAGGTACATGAGGGTTTATGTACAAATCACTCAGTAGGCCGATCATTTATCAAGAGGGTGGTAACTCAAAGCTATTATTGTCCCACTATTAAATAGGATTGTGCCAGTTATACGAGAAGGTGTGATAACTGCCAATGTTATGTTAACATGCACAAGAGCCCAAGGGTAGAGTTGACATCGATCACTTATCCTTGGCCCTTTGCAATATAGGGTATGGATTTGGTCAACCCACTGCCAAAGATAAAATGGAGATTCCATTGTATGGTCGTGACAAAAGTCTAGTTTACGAAGTGGGTGGAAGTTGAACCATTGGTTGAGATGACCTACACCAAAGTGTTTCATTTCATATACAAAAATTTCATTTTAAGATATGAAATGCCATACGCTTTCATAACGTATCACGATGCTCAATTTAACAATGAGCAACTCTTAGACTACTACATTCGATAGAAGATCTGGAAGCTGCATTCTGCTTTTGCCCGTCCCGAGTGCAACGGGCAAATGTAGGTAATTAACACGAATTATCCTTGATGGAATGAAGATAAGGATGGATAATGATAAGCGGACTAGATTAATGAACTTTAGAGTATACTACAGGTTTATAGAACCACACCGAGGATAGCCACAAGTGAAACCCCATTTATGTTGGAATTTGGCACCGAGCTAGTGGTTCATACAGAGAAATTGACGTACCCAGTCACATGATGCTAAAATTTAACTCCCTCAAAAGAAATTTCATCCACAAGCTTGATTTAGACCTAATTGAAGAGGCCAGGGAACTGACAACTTTAAGAGTAGCAGTCTACCAGAGAAAAAACTACGCGGTGTTACAATAAGATAGTGAAGTTAAGCACCTTAAAATAAGGTGATTGATGCTAAAAAAATGTGATTTAGAAAGGGAATAAATTAAATTCTAATTAGCATGTCACATATAGAGTTTCAGAAGTGATCCGATAATGTTCATAATAGAAACCTTATAAGGTGATTCGTTTACAGACCCTTGGAACTCTGAGCATCTGAGGAAGTATTATCAATAGAGACGAGTAGATTTCAGTTTATGAGTATGTCATTCGTAAATGATTTTCAATTAAATATACTTGAAGTTTCAAGTGATTAATAAAAAAGCTGCAATTATTCTCTCTCTATCATATTTTTATTGTCTACAAATGATTATTTACGAGTTCATTAGAATAAGAGATATGTAAGAAGCTCAGGCTAAATACATCTTAGGCACAAGTCAACAAGATAGACTACGATCAGACCACACTTCTTTAAAAACCTCGTATTTGATAGGTCATAATCAAGAAGTTCACCAACACGGGAAAATAACGTTGCCACATGGTCAAGACGATAAGATTCGTACACAACCCTAGTTCGTCAAAAATAGGTAGTTAGTAAGTCAGGTCAGATTAAGAAGATTCGACCGTACGACAGAACTATTAGAAGGTCAAAAGGTCGGTAAGTCAAAACAACCAGGTTGATGAGCTCCAACCACAAGACCATAAGACTAAACTACTGGTAGGTCGATAATATCCGACCATATTTACTCGTCAAAAATATTTTTGCACAAAATCTTAACAACAAGTGAGGGCTAACAACTTAGCTGAGCAAAATAAAATGGCAGGAAATATGAACATCACACGCATACAGTCTAACAATTTGAATGAAAAATATTAAAATTGCATGTTGATATCTATTTTTTGCGAATTCATAAGTATTGTTGTTTAAACATCACAACGACTGTTCAAAAGTTCGTAATTATTATTCAAAAATTTAATTTGAGTAATTACAAAGATAAAGTTTAGAAAAAGTAATAAGGTTGATAACTCAAGTAACACAATTATTTTGATCAGCTTGGGGAGCATCACCACTGGCAACCTCTGTAATTAGGGTGTCTTGTGGAGTTACTTGTGTAGTCTCATGAGCATTAGGGGTAGCATCAACCCTAAAAACCTTCTCGATATCAGTTGCATTCTACTCCTCGACAGCTTGGTCATTGTAATTGTCTACTTCCATTTCTTCCTCCTCGATATCCAGACCTCTAGTTTCATCATTATCACCCCCCATTTGCTCACCACATCAGGTATATCAGGGTAATGTTTTGTGACCCTCTTCTTCAACTCATCATAACCTTTCGTAAATAAAGTTACGTCCTCAATAGTGTACTCGGTAGAGTCCTTGAACTTCTTAGCACTAACCTCTTTAGTTATGGAAAAGATCCCTTTGGATTACGTAAGGTCCTCATTGGCCTTTTTAAGGGCTTCCTCTAAGCTTTGAAATTTTATGGCATTAATGGTGATATGCTCCTTCATCTTGTTATTCTCTTTCTCAACAACGCTCAAAGCTTGAACATTTGCCACAGCCTGATCATCTTTCTCTATAAAGTCACTGTATGCCTTATCATAGTAAGCCTTAGATGGTTCCTCTTTCAACCCATCACACTGAGTTTTGAACTGAAATTGGTTTCTCTTTCTTTTTTGTATGCGTCTTGTCAAGTTACAACCTTCTCCTTCAAGATGGTGGCACTCATCGCTCCTAGAAAAATAAGGTAATGAGATTGGCTGAATAAAATATTTGATTAAAGTAATATAAGCACACAAGTTTTGTTGATAATTTATCACAAACATCCTATGTTGAACCAGGTTTTACGGAGCATCAGAGTCCAAACTCTAAGGGATTCAAAATTAGAATTATATCCGTGGTAACCGACCATATTAGTGGCATTATATATGCAATAAAAATAGAGTGTGGGTCCTTTTTCAACTATCATGTATGATCATGTTCACAAGGTTAAAAGTGAACTATTTCGCTTTGCTATAGTGAGAAGATGATCCCCCACCAGTAACCAGATTATGAGTTATTTGTCGTCAATCAACACCATTTATTTTAAAATACTGGTGATGTTTAGAATTATTTTGGGTCATATGGCCCTCTAGAGGACTCTTTTTACCAGCAAGTGGCACATCTTGTGAAAAAATAAATTTTCCATTGCCTTTATCTTTGGCAACAATAGTAACGCCAACCTCAACTTTCTTCATAACCTTGGCCTCATCCCTTTTTTTTAGCATTAGTTATATTCTTGGATTTAGCGTTAGCATCAACTTTCCTCTTAGCCTCATGCTCAAGTTTTTTATAACTAATAGCCTCCATGATAACACGTTCAACTTGTTTTAGTGTCATTTTAGTGGAGGGGTCCACTTGAAAGCTTGAGTAATTGGAGGGTGGAAGTTGCACAGAGAGATCTCACAGTCAGAGTAGTTATGGCAATGAGAAAAAAAGATGAGGATGACCTAAGACTTGAAATATATTGTGTACCTTTTGCGACCTCATATTCGGCCTTAGCCTCAAATTCAATTCCTAATGCTTCTTCTCGTGCTAACTAGCCTACAAGAGAAGCATCTATTGGTTCATAATAGCTAAGTTTCAAACTTGTAAAAGGTAAGAATCTTTTTAAACCTAGAAGTTTGTCAACATAAGTATCCTCCACCGACCCCTTTAAGATTACAACTAGGTAAGGGATTAATTAACTATAAAAGATCATAGAAAAGGTTAGCACATTTTGAAATATACGAAAGCAAAAAATTAATGCTACAAGGAGGTGAAAATGTATACAAATTTTCTCTGGCCCGACCCACTCTCGGGGCATTATAACAGTTCAATTCCCTTCCTTTGGTCCAAACTTCCACCCACTATACCACTACAAAAATTTCATTTTCTGTGCATGTTGCTTGTTTGTACAACCTTAATTAAATTTAGATGGGATTTACTAGGAAAAAAATAATAATAGACCATGACTTTTTTGTTGTCCTTATTCCCATAAATAAACCTAGTGATATCTCAATGATATCATAACTTGTATGGCTTTCGAATACACCATCGACCCCAAAATTATTCGATATACATTAGAAAGAGTTGGGTCAGAGCTACTCCACAACCATAAAGACTTAATTGTATGGTAGAGTGGAGGGAAAGACGAACCCCCACTTGCAAAGCCCAAAAAGGGAAATAGATCTTATCATCATTTATCCAATCATTAGCCCTTTCCTCATAGTCTCGCAGACTAATATTTATACTAATGGGAATGGAGTAGTGTTCACTCACATTATCAAGATCCTATTTCGTAATGTCATAACCATGGTACCTAGCCTCAGTATTTCCAGTGTCATAGGAATCGCTAGAAGAGCTCTCCTCGCTAGGAGGCATAACTACTGGGGAGGTAATGGGTCAGGTCTCTCAACCATCACCTCTTTGTATCAAGACACTAAATTTATAACAAAAATGTTAAAAATTATATTTGTTAACTTAACACTGCCAAAATGATGGTCGACATATTCACTACTTATAAAACCTTTAAACTCTTACATAATTTACTCTCAGTTTGAGGGGGAGGGAAGAACTAACAAATGAAGGAACTTGGGGAGTATACCTAGGATGTCTAGGCTCTTCATCAGGACGACTAGTTTGAATTGGTGTTGTAAATCTTCTGGCATAAACACCAAGAAATTTATAGTCTAATTCATTAAGGTGTTCTAACCACCTATTAATCCAAGGTTCGTCACTTATATAAATAAGGTATCTCAAGGCTCGAGTGTTAATTTCTATGTTGAGAAAGAAAATTTTGGGGCAAAAAACCCTAAAAGCCCTAATTCTAAAACCCTAGGTCAACCAACTTAATGGCCACCTAAGACATATGATTCTCTAATCAAACAACAACAACACCCAAAACTAATATAAAAATCAACAACAAGATGGAATAAATTTCAAGAGAAAATCATAAGAAAGCTACAAAAGTGAGAAATACATACTTGAAACCCTTAAACTCTGAAGGACGACTGAAACTCCTGGAAGGAAGTTTTCTTAGGTGGAAGTAATAAAAAATGACATAAACAGTGTGGGTTTAGTAGGAAAAGAATGGTTTTGTATGGAAACGATGATAACCATTACCCCTATTAAACAAAAGGCATGATGTCACGCTTAGGAAAGGTAAGTGGCACTTCAAAAACTGAAACTACCCCACCCTAGTCACGTGTGTCATAATTGCACCTGACACCACTTCTAACACTTGACTCGTGTCAAGTTCTAATAAAAGGAAAATTTTCACAAATTAATATTTTAGGTGCGTGCCGAGAAGATCTAAAGATGACAAGAATCGCAAAGGTCAACAACATCCTTCAGTTGAAACTTCACTCACTTAATTCACCTAGCATCTCCTGAGAAGACACTACACTCTAAAAAACTTCCTGCAAGTTTCAAACATGAGAAAAGTCTTGGGGCTTTCGTCATACCATAATATGGAACATCTCGTGGAAAAATCATAAGATAGCACGTGGACCCACTCGCTCCAACAAAAGAGGTTGGCTCAGTTATGAATCTGGTCGGCCCCATGAATATCTTCAGCCAGACAGTTCCAATTATTTGTTTGACACCGTTACTTCACCGTTGACTAATATTGTTAATTCACTCTATTAAAGTAAGCATTTATTGTATGATTTGATGACGTCAACATTAGTTACAACATGTTCATTTATGGGAGATATGCAAATATTCCCCCCTACATGCGCATAACAAACTCATGATTATCCCCTCACTTCTATGTAAAAAATGTACCTATCTGGTTTATAAAGGCATGACACGTAGCCCTCTCTATTATCTCTCCTCTAACAACCTATAAATATCACACCGTGCCTTTATAGGTGGCGATTCGAGATATTTTTCTAATTTTATACTGGAAAATTCTTGAGAATTTGAGAGCCTATGTGTATTCAATAATGGTGATTGCCCTACTCAATTACATCCTGGTGTCGTTCTCTTTCTTTCTTTTTTATTGTTTTCTCTAGAGTAGCATCTGAGTGGTCATTATCTCTTATCTGTTATTTATTTATAATTAGTGTAGTTAAGATAAGATAAAACTTGTACTAATTTTAGACGATAACAATCTCCATTAACATTGCAATGCTACGTTAACTCAATTGCAGCACAAATGATAAACTCAAAGAATGGTCGAGCATGATGAAATTTTTTCACTAAGTTTATGTTGTTAGTTAGGAATATATAGTTTTATAAATAAGCGCCCCCCCAAACACACATATTATAAGGAGAACGTGAAAATGTATTTGTGCCCATTAATATAAAATGTTGTCTACTATTGTGTCAGAACATTGAATCTTGCATAAGTTGAGTCCAAATCTTAATTCTCATATGGATGTCATGGGCGTGAGTGACTTAATTCCTATTTTGGATTACTTTTGCATTTCATTTGGCATTAACAAATCATAACATGTATCAAAACTTTTGGCCCGAACCATACTTTAGTATCATTGTAGTGGTTGTGATTTTGGCATCTTGGCCTTGCACACACGTACACATTTTTGAATTATTTGTGTTTTGAGTAATTACTAAATACATTTTTTGAAAATGTGAAAACTTTTTAAAACTTGAGGGTTCTGTGATTAAAATCTTTCATAAGTTGAAATTTTGTCTTGTTGCATAAGCGTACCATAACACTAATACTCAACCACATGCACGATTTTAATTGCATGAAAAGATTTAACATGTAGCTCAACCTGAGATGGTAAGATTTCATCATGTGCGCGAAGGGAATATGACACCTTAAAAATTTTAAGATGATATTTTTTTGTGTATAAGTGTGGGCATCCCTCCTTTGGCTATTTCCCTCTCTCGTCTCGGGGGGGGGGGGGGGGTCTCGATGCTCGCGCGCGCACAGTCAAAGAGGGAGAGAAGGGTCTCGCGCCCATTTTGCTGGAGAGCTTTGGCCATCGTTGATGTGGGACGATGTAAAAAAATGGATTCGTGAGCCTATTTTACACAAAATAGGCAAAAGAACATGTCGCTGCCTCGGGAGAGTGGCATCAAAGATAAACTAATGCATGCGAAACTAATGGTTCAGAGGTTCGAGGACTAAGTTACGAAATGGCAAGGTGTTAGGCACCCATCTCGCCCTTTCGGTCTCTTATGGGATTGTGTTACTATTTTCCTTAATTTTCCATGAAGTGTGTGCCTTTGTATATATAAATGGATATCGGAATCATTCGACTCATATCATGGAAAGGATAGAGTGAGGTCATCCAAAGGAATGTTCCCAAAATAATAATTAGAAAATGTGATGTGTGCACTTATCGAGATATTGATCGTTATAATGGAACGATAATATTTGTTAGATAAGATGCAAGTATGAATCATCAGTATGATATATATGAATGAACTATGGATAAAATAGGAAATGATGAAATTATGAAATAAAAAAATAGGAAAGTAGGAAAATAGGACTCGAGTCTCGGGTTTTAGTCCGAGACGCATACGTAGCCTATAAAGACATCAAAGTCCACATAGTTCGCATGCGACACAAGGGTGGGGTTTATCCCATCGTTTAAAATAGGAGTTTATTATGTGTGTGTGTGTGGAAAAGGTATTTTTAGTTTTGACAAAAATGGTGAATTATCCCAGTGGAATTTATTGAGGTAACCCTCTTTTTCTTTGTTTTGTTTTTTTATAGAAAATAAATTATGTGCAATATAACCAATAAATGATGATATATTAATGTGTATGAACTAAGCTAAAAGCTAAATTAAGAATTTTTATAACTAATGCATAAATAATGAAATTTAAAGAGAGAGAATGATACTTGGACCTTCTTTTGGAGAATTGGGGATTGATATTGATCCTTGATGAGCTCCCTTGAATGTTGGGACGAATGTTGGATAATAGAGAGTGAGATTTTGCCAAATTGGGTATAAAAATGATGGGAATAAAATATGGAAAGGAATGTCACACAAAGAGACGTCGTTGATTGCAAGAGAATATTGTTAAAATCATCGATATCGATGGATATGAGGTGTGGGTTAAGAGTGAGATCATGCCCTCATTTTATAGGCTAAGGGGCTATCGATCGACATACCTCTAGCCCTGCCAATCGGCAGGTAACCCTAGACACACTGCCGATTGACAGGGAAATGGACCTGCCAATCGGCAGTGTCGTGCAGATTTTTTCAGAAAAATAGTTGCAGAACACAATGGGTATACCGTTAGAAAGGTTTTTGAGATACCGTTAAGAGTCCTTTGGTCCGCTTCCGGGTTCAGGAGTTGACTTTGTGTCAAGCAGGACTCGAAAGCGCCCGTTGGTCCTTTGGACGGAAGATCGTCGGATGATAATGGATGGTTCATCGAAATCGTAAGTTAGAATTATGAACAGGGTGGACCATTGCAAATTTTATATAAGGTACTTTGATTTTTTATAGAGATTTGCTCAGTTCGGAGTGTTGACTTTGGTCAATCAAGGCTCGGAAGCGCTTAATGACCTTTCAAAGTAAAACAAATCGTTCATCCATAAGGTTAATTTATGCACAGGACAGACCATTGGAAAGGTTATTTAATGCCTTTTGAAGTATCATTTAGTCTCGTTCAATTCGAAGAGTTTATCTTGGTTAAATGGATTCCGGGAGCGCCTGGTGGCCTCCCGATCAGTTTTCAGGTGAAAATGGATCATTCGTCTGAATTGTTATGCCATTTCGACCACGGGGCAAACCGTTGGAAGGTATTTTAGTGACCTTTGATGATTGATTGAGCCTTTTCTCTGATGATGAGGTTGATTGGAGTCAAATTGGGGTCAGGGAGCGTCCGGTGGCCTCCAGATCGGTTTTCGGTAGTAAAATGGTTCATTCGTCCGAACTGTTATGCCGATTCGTGCACATGATGGACTTTTGGAAAGGGTATTCAAAGCCCTTAAATGATTCATTGAGCTTTTTCTCTGACGATAGAGTTTACTGGAGTCAAACAAGACCCGAGAGCGTCCGATGGCCTCTAGATCGGTACTCAGAGTATGGCCTAGGATTTGTAGTGAAATGGGAGGTGTTAGGGACCTAAGGATAGATTTAGGGGATCCTAGAATGTGTTATCTACAGATCACCTCGACGGGGGAGCTTGGAACAAGTGAAATCCATTGAATAGACACCACATGATGCTTTGTGATGGATATTGATTCCAAGGACCAAAAAGGATGAGGATAACCAATTCAGAGGGTCGAGGTCGATGCTGAGGACCTAAAGTGATGCTAGGGATGGCTGATTCTAATGGATGATGTCAATTCTGAGGACCTAAAGGTGGGATCAACCAATTATGAGGGTCAAGGTCAACTCTGAGGACATTTAGGTAGGAGAAACAAATTCTGAGGGCCGTGG
Organism: Sambucus nigra; assembly: GCA_949130495.1. Classification (NCBI taxonomy): domain Eukaryota; kingdom Viridiplantae; phylum Streptophyta; class Magnoliopsida; order Dipsacales; family Adoxaceae; genus Sambucus; species Sambucus nigra. Next base: position 158,426,268 of record OX422213.1, read on the forward strand.
TTAATTCTGAGGACCTTAAGTGGATAGCAAATAATTCTGAGGATCTAGGTTAATTTTGAGTAACTTAAGCGAGAGCGACCAATTCTAAGGGTCGAGGTTAATTCTGAGGACCTTAAGTGGGGGTGATCAATTCTGAGGGTCAATGTCAATTCTAAGGACCATAAGTGGGGGCGATGAATTCCGAGGACCTTAAGTGGGGGCGACGAATTCTGAGGACCTTAAGTGGGGTCGAAGTCAATTCTCAGGGGCGAATTCAATTCTGAGGACCTTAAGCGGGAGCGACCAATTCCAAGGGTCGAGGTCAATTATGGGGACTTAAAATAGGGCGACCAATTCTGCAGGTCTAGGTCAATTCTGAGGACTTTAAGTGGAAGTGACCAATTCTGAGGGTCGAGATCAATTCTAAGGATCTTAAGTAGTAAAGAGTAGCTCTCCTGGGGAATTTGTGTTTGAGACTATATCGGAGAGGAGACATTTGTCTGGGGATTATATCCTTTTGAGAAGAGCTGAAAAATCTTAATTTGATAATTTGAGATTTTGGGATTTCGCTGGGGAATGTGTTGTTGGGGAGAGATTCTCGACTAAGGCTTCTAACTTTATTTATGGAAATTTGGATTTTTTTGGGAAAATTTTAATTAGGGAATTCTTGCTGGAAAACGGGTAACTCTGTTGAGGAGCTTTTGAATTCTACTGAGTTTGAGGTTCTCAACATTCCGCTGGGGAATGGTAATGGGTGCGGTGTGTTTTTAGGTTTTAAATTGGGGAATAAAAATATTGTATTAATCTCATTGGGGACTTGGGGAACTTTGGAAAATGATTTTCTTAGTGAAGAATTGTTCTAATACTCATTGGGTAATTTTAGAAATTTTTGAGGTTTTATGACATTTTCTAGGATTTTTTTAAATGAAATTTCTGGGTTTACCAACCGGTAGGTTGTTGAGGTTTCATGGTCTTTTAAACTGCCTAATGAAGGTGAAGGGACAGTGCTAATCGATGGGTGTCAGGGGACTCTCGATCGGCATAATCCTTAGCCTTTTATAGAAAGGGGCGTGTTATCTTCATTTTTCACAGCTTCCAGCTTTCTTATCTCATGCTTCTCTCTTTTGCGATTCGTTCATGTGCTCCTTCTTCATTTCAGTTTAGAAAATGACGAACTTTTCTAGAAGTGAGACCCACATAACGTGGTTAGGAATTGATATTGTGCGTACTTAGAGTGACGGGCCAGTGTGCCTTTGGAATTGGGCAGCGAGAATACCTTTGATCTATTTGAGACTGTTGTCAATGAATGGACTCTTTTGCATGACCTTACGCATCATCGATCACCTAGGGTGAGGAACACTGATGGTTATGTATGTAGTGCATGACTTTTGTCATTCCTTTTCCCATTTTTCTTTTGCATTCTCTTATTTCTGGGGACACTACCCACGCAATTCATTTAGTTTTTTGGGAGATGACAGTGACCTTTTTTGATGTGCAACAGCTGCTGAGGATATATTATGAGGGGACCCAGATAGAGGTGGATCACATGCTAAGGGTGACGCAGGCGGTGGTGGAGGCGGCATTGGGCGATGTTGGGCGGATAGTCTCGGGGGACTCCATCTGTATATCTCTTCTTCAGGAGGTTTTAGTGAGTCGGCAAATCGACGAGATTGACGGGTTATAAGTTTGTCAAATGGTTCGTTTGTTCATTATTTTACTGTTGAGAGGATTTTTGATGGAGTCGAGCAGCGGCGTTGTTCCCTTGTGATTTTTACCATACTTGAGGGTATTTTCCTATATCCCTCTCTTTGACTGGGGGAGCTTGACTTTGGCGACCCTTTATTCATATTTGAATGTTTTCAGTCAGTGCTGTCGACGGACTTTTATTGGAGCCACGTATCTTTTGGAGGTATTTTTTATTTTTGCATTTTTCGTTTATGCATATTCTTTTATTTCCTTTTTAACTCCCGGTTACTTTCTTTTTATTGTTTCCCCTTGTCCTTTTGCAGACGTTGTTTTATGAGGTGATCGGGATCAATTCCCACTTGATTGGTTTGCAGGATGAGTCAGTAGGGGAATTTTGCCGGATGTACTGGTGTCGAAAGTCCAGCCGACGGTCTCTTTCCTTGACGGCGGTGCGTCAGGTCTTGAATGACCCGACGAGCAACCGAGTTATCTCTTATTTTATTTTTTTAGTTTTTGTTTTGGCATTTCCTTTGTGCAAGTATTGACTTCATTTTAGCAAAATGTATGTGACATTTTATCCCTAGGGGACGACCTTCCATCACACATGGGTGACGAGAGAGAATGCTCAGATGCGTCGACTGCTGGCGCATGAGTTTGGCGACTCTTAGTGTCCGCGGAAGAGAGTAGTCAAGTAGATTATAGAGGATGAGGTGTCGGTCCCACCGACGATGCCCCCAAAATATATGAGGCATGTGTGGGAGATGTCGAAGGATGCCCAGATGGCGACGATGATCGACGAGCCTAGTCTTTGTACAAGGACACGGTGGTGACCTACGACTACCTCGATTTTGTGATGATCTGGCTGATGCCGTCATGCATCTATGGCATTGTAAATATGCCCCCGCCTCCTATAGCTTCAGGAAGGGGTACGAATTGGCCAGTGGGTCCGGCCACAACGTGAGTGGTGCGTCGACATCAGTAGCGACGTCGACATCAGTGATTCCGTTTCGTTGGATTGCTCCTCCCTCTTATAAGATCAAACTGCCTGGGGGCGGATCGATGAGTATGATTCATCGCCGTAACACAATGGAATTGGAGGTGTTTGGTTTGACCGAGGATGTTCTCTAGCCAGATGTATAACTTTGCCCTTTGCCTTTTGTTTTTTCTAATTTCTCCTTTGCTTCAGACTCACTGATTTGCTCTTCTTATTTTCCTTGCAGCATGTCCGAGTGTCGACTACCTGGCTGAGGGGCATCCGAGACTGGGTGGCTTCTGTGACAGCTCATATCCGGGATTCGATTAGGATTCCTTCATGTTTTGTGCCATCTGCCTCATCTGAGAGGGGGTCTGGATCGGGTAGCGGAGGCTCCTCAGCTGGTCGTTGAGGGAAACACATGTGTCACGGGATGAGGGATCATAGAGAGAGATAGAGAGTGGGAGAGATAGAAAAAAAAGGTAAAAGAGAGAAAGTTTTGGGGGATCGGTCTGAGTCCCGTTGCTTTTCTAGTTTCTTTTTTTTTGCAAAGAAATGTAATGATTGCGACACATATATATGAAATGAATGGGGTTTTATTTATTTATCTTTCTTGAAATGATTTAATCTATATGCACTTTTTACTTTGTTTGATAAGACCGTAGAAAGGATTAGAATTGCTTAAAAAATAATTTATTTTAAAATAGGATGAGTTAAAAATATAAGAAGAGAAAAATTCTGAATTCTTTTGGAAAAAAATTGAGTTTTTTTTATTTTGACAAAAAAAGGAAAAATGGGGGATGCTAATCGGCATACCCCTTGTCCTGCCTATCGGCAGGTTAGTCTATTCAAATCACCCCATGGCTTTGATTGCACTTTCTTTAGCTACTTTGTCCTTGATGGGGTAGGTTTTTATCGATATTTTGCAGGACCCTTGTCTTTTAGCTAAGTTTTTTAAGTATAAAAACGGGTAATGGTGGAGAGTTTTTCTTTACCAATTCATATCTTCTTCCTCTTACTTATTTCTTGCTTTGTGTCTACTTTAAAAATTGGCTCTTCCTATAAGCACTGAATTTTTCTCTTACCTTGAGAATTTAGAGGTTATGTGTTCGTACAATGTAGACTACGATGCCTTTAACCCGCATTAGGTTTCCTTGTGGTGTAATGAGCCCATTGATTGGAATATACCGACGTCGGCAATATAATTTTGTTACCCTAAGGATTATGTTTTTCATCTTAGCTTGGATGAAATCTGCCCAATTTACAAGTAGTTTTCGGTTATATTGGGGGTAAATCCCAGTGTGGCAGCGACTATGCATGAATTTTGTCAGTCTCCTCGCGCACTGTTGCCAAAATCTGTCCACATCTTACCCTCAACGACTCGATCAATGGTTACTGGAGGAATAATTTCCCTCCCGACTGTGTTGTATTCCGTACATCTATGGGGTGTTAATGATGCGGGCTATGCCAGAGCCGGAGTCGTCACCCTTGGCTTAACTTCCAAGCTATTTTTGATGATCGGGGATCTATTGGTGGACCTTTAAATTGCTTCCATTAATGCTTGGATGTCATATCATCACAATCCTGTGGTGGTGATAACGATAGAGACCCTGAACGGTCTAGATGCTTAGTGTGACACCCCGCCTAATTAAATACCGGGCGATCACTCCTTTATTAAATTAAAATCAAGGGGAACAGTTAGTTCATTCTTAGCATCACTGTCGAAAAATAACTTTTCCAATTTAAACACCCTAAATAATTAAGCTAAGTGTCAAAACCATTTTAGACATTACTTTCCAAACTTTATTTTATATAAACCAACATTTAAAACTTTACGAAATTCATAATTAAAGAATCACACAACAACTATACTGGAACAAACAATCCAATAATTAAACATCCATCAAAGTAACTCCAATATTAAAACTTAAAGGAAAAACATCCTGACAGTAATAAATCCCAAAGAGTAAAATACTGGAAATAAATGAATCACAATGTCCGCTAAACAACTGAATAATGGAAAGGGCGACACATGCCCAACTAGATAAATAGTGCTAGAAGTGGAATCAAGAAATGAGGTCGTCTAAGCAAGAGGCCTGCAACTCCCACCTAAGATGCAGCGCGTTCCTTTTGAAGGATCCTATGCAAGACGCCCCTGTGGCTGGGCACCTGTAATACATACATATATATACAAAAGAGAAAAGAAAATAGAAACGGGTCAGAGCCCGATTGTAAAAATGATTTAAAATTTGTTTATCAAGTATTTAAAATGTTTACAGGCCAATGCAACAACATATTAGTGCGACACTCTCTTGAGAAATTCTCACCTCTCTTATAATGTGCACACCTATCGCACTAACCTTCTCAACGGTTTAACTCATCTTATCTTAGGTTACTCGTAAGTTGTAAATTGAACAATTTAGCTGTTTAAGAAGTAAATTCCATTTAATACCAAAGCTCTCATTTTAACTTTATTTGTTAATAAAGTTTCCCAGTAATATACTATACTTTGAAAACACGTATTCCTCAATTGAAATCATTATTCATATCTTACTTACCATAAACACAGTAGGAAATTCCCAAATTTCAGAATTTAATATATATATATATATATATATATATATATATATATATTAAATACTCATATAATATATATATTCTAACAGCACCCCACATAAAAATTATGGTGTGAGCATACTCTGCTATCCAGTCCCCGTATCACTCGTACTAAGGAAAATACAAGTTCGGAATCTCTCTCGAACTGTATTAACACAAACACAATAATATTGAGGCGAAGCATAGAGTCCCGGTCTCTAAGAGGTCAGCACATGCCCCCACGTTTCTTAGGTCGTCTGGATATCGATCCGATTAGCCTGTACCAAAGGATCTCTATCTTCTAGGGTACGAGTCAATATCCCCCATAAAGGTCCCATCGAGATAAGACAGTCCCAGCGCGGTAACCTCAGGGATAGCAAGTAGCGCGGGCATGGTTTTTACACGTATATAGTATATGCATAAACACAGACATATAAATATACTTCTATTACCACATCAAATTTTGTTACATCTCATAATCCATAATTATGATACTTATCCTTATTTCTCGTTATTTAGTTATTACATATAACGGTTCGTTCCTTACTTTAATTTGTGGGATTTTCCCAACTTATCAAGTGACACTCGTGAATTCCTATACTCCCAAGTGTAATTTTAGTAGGTACTCATTTATTTCTTCCACGTAACTACCATACGCGTCTCCTCCCTTTTATACATAGTTCGATCGTCCCTTATATGTAAACATCTCCAAAAATGTGAATCTCATTCTACATTAAAGGTTTCATATTTTTATTATGTCCTACTGGTCTTCTACACCTCCCAAAATATTTTAATAAGGATGTCCAAAGATTGTTTCTCATTTAAATTGAATTTAACTATTTAGAGGGGAAAATAAGAGTCTGCCTGGAGGGGTCGATCGATCGATAGCAGGAGCTCGATCGATCGATGCGTCGATCGATTGACACTCCTGGTTCGATCGATCGATCAAACAGGTATGGCAAATTCTGCAGATTAACAGTTACGGGTTCTATCATCCAACATCAACCAAATCCAGATTTTTAACACCCAAACTCCCAGAAATTCATACTACAAACATTATGAACCCAAATTAAACATCTTCTACGCAAGGCAAGCAAATTTTCATCAGTATCCATGGATTAATAGGCCAAAACTTATAAAAATCTCATGAACCCTAGAAATTTCTTTAACTTTGTTCTAATCAGTCTTTTTTCCAGAATTTCTACTCCTAATCCATCATAAACCCGTGGTTATACCTCTACATATGAAGTTGATTTCCAGATTTTCATTCATATCATTACTACATGCATTTTCCCTATCTCCAACATGGGTTTTCTTCTATGAAACTCATCCTAATCAACCCTACACTAACATGAGTGATGCATTAATGAAATTAATCAAGATAAATACTTGCCTGTAGATTTCAGGGTTCTGATTTGTGGACGAATTTGGTGTGGTTGCGTTCCTCGTCGCGCGATCTACGCGTTGGTGGTGGTGGCGGTGCAACCGGATGAATTTTTGGCCTTGGATTGCTTGGAATGCTTTCTACCTTCCTCTCTAATGGCCGTTCTAAGGTTGTGAGTCTGCTAACCCTAAAAGACCATTCCAAATGGCTGATATATCCTAATAAATTTCGTGGGTTTAATTACCCAAAATTACAAAATGTCCAAAATGCCCTCCCGGGGTACTAATTAAGCCTAAAAACGCCCCGAGACCTAAACTAAACTCCCGGGTACACTTTTTTGACTATCTCGACCCTTTCGAACACTTTGGCGCACTCAAAACAACCATACATGCGACTTATAATTTATTCACTTTTATTAATCAATATTTAGTCCCGATGCGACACGGGCGCGTCCCGACTCCAATTTTCAAAATTGTCATTTTATTCACTCGTGACATTTAATAACACCAATATTATATTACTTTATTCATTAGTAATATTCAATAAGTTTCCAATGATTACTAACTCTCACCACGTTAGTTAATAAAAATATTTAATTTTCGGATTTATATTAAATTAATAACTCACATTAAATTTAATAAATAAAAAATACGGGGTATTACATACTTCCCCCCTATTAACGGAATTTCGTCCCAAAATTTGAAAAATAAGGCATACCTGGTAAGAATAAATCTGGGTATTTCTCACGCATATCTGTCTCGCGCTCCCAGGTGGATTCCTCCACATTATGATGCTTCCACTGGACCCGTACAAGTGGGACTACCTTCGACCTCAATCTCCTCTCGCTATGGTCTAGGATAGCCACTGGTCTCTCCTCGTAAAAGCTGTCAGGCTGTAAGTCTATCTCATCTATCGCGATGTGGGTGTGAGCCATGTCATCTCGAAGGTATCGTCTTAACGACGAGATGTGGAATACATCGTGAATGCGATGTAAATGCTCTGGCAGTCCCAATCTGTATGCCACCGGCCCAATCCTCTCGATAATGGGAAATGATTCCACGTACCTCGGGGCTAATTTCCCTTTCTTCCCGAACCTCATCACTCCCTTCATAGGAGATACACGTAGTAACACTTGGTCCCCCACATTAAACTCTCGAAAGAATCGTTTTGCATCGGCGTATCTTTTCTGCCTGTCCTGTGCTACTCGAATGCGACTCCTGATAATCTCGATCCTCGCTGAGGTTTTCTGAATCACCTCTGGTCCTAGCAACTTTTTATCCCCCACCTCTAGCCAACAAGTTGGTGAACGACAAGGCCTTCTATACAAAGCTTCGAATGGAGCCATACCAATCGTGAACTGATAAGAGTTATTATAAGCAAACTCTACCAGTGGAAGGTGTGGCTCCCAACCTCCTCCAAAATCAAGAACACACATGCATAACATATCCTCCAACATCTCATTAGTACGCTCTATCTGTCCATCTGTCTTTTGGTGATAAGCTGAACTCAACCTCAACTCAGTACCCATAGCCTCCTGAAAACTCTCCCAGAAACAAGACACGAAAATCTTGTCTCTATCTGACAAAATATTCTGGGGCACCCCATGTAATCTGACAATCTTAGCAATGAACAACTGAGCACACTGACCCGTGGTGTAGTCTGTCCGCATCGGCAGAAAATGAGCCCCCTTGGTTAAACGGTCTACAATCACCTAGATGGAGTCGTGGCCCCGCTGTGATGTAGGCAACCCTGTAATGAAATCCATGGAAATACTCTCCCACTTCCACGCGGGTATTTCCAATGGCTGAAGCAACCCTGACGGTTTCTGATGGTCCACCTTTACCAGCTGACAGGTAAAACACTTGGACACGAACTCAGCAATATCCTTTTTTATCCCACTCCACCAGTATTGCTGCCTCATATCCTGGTACATCTTATCTCCCCTGGGATGTACTGAAAATCGAGACCCGTGGGACTGGGTCATTACTGCATGATGTAAGTCTGCTCCTTTCGGAACCATTAATCTCCCATTAAACCTCAAACCCCCACCAGAACTAACAGAGTAGGACTCAGCACCCTCGGCTAAAAGTTGTACAATCTGCTCCTGGCAAAATGGGTCTGCGGTCTGTGCCTGTATCACGCTCGTAACAATCTCGGATGTTACTGTCATGACAGATATGAAGGAAAGGGTTACTGCGTCCTGGTGACCCAACTCTTTCCACTTTACTTTCCAGACGTCCGCTACATCGTTTACCGGTCTAAGGCTCAATGCATCAGCAACTACGTTGGCTATCCCCGGATGGTATTGTATATCGAACTGATAGTCCTTCACAAATTCTAACCACCTGCACTGACGCATATTCAGTTCTCGCTGAGTGAATAGGTACTGCAGTGATTTATGGTCTGTGAGTAAGCGAAATTTCTCTCCCAATAAATAGTGCCTTCAAATCCTCAATGCAAAAACGATCGCTGCCAACCCTAGGTCATGAGTGGGGTAGTTCTTCTCGCGCCGCTTAAACTTGCGGGAGGCAAAAGCTATAGCCTTCTCCTCTTGCGGAAGTACTCCCCCAAGTCCTCGTAAGGAAGCATCGGTGTAAACCAGGTACTCCACGCCCGACTTAGGTAAAGCAAGGACCGGTGCTGAAGTAAGCTTGTCTTTCAGCTCGTCGAAAGCCACTTTGCAAGCATCATCCCAAATATATGGAACCCCTTTGCGAGTCAGGTTCGTCAATGGCCCCGCTATTTTGGAGAACCCCCGAATGAATCTCCTGTAGTATCCGGCTAATCCCAAGAAACTACGCACTTTCGTCGGTGTCGTGGGCTGTCCCCACTCCCTCACCGCTGACACTTTACTCGGGTCAATTACTATCCCTTGTTCAGAAACAACATGGCCCAAGAACTGTACTTCCTGCAACTAAAACTCGCACTTCTCGTACTTAGCATACAACTGATGCTCTCGTAGAGTCTGAAGAACCTGACTCAAGTGCTCGGCATGCTCCTCCTCGGAGTGTGAATATATCAAAATGTCATCTATGAAGATGATGACAGACTGATCCAAGAACTCTCTGAACACTCAATTCATCAAGTCAATGAATACGGCTGGAGAAGTTGTGAGGACAAATAGCATCACTCTAAACTCATAGAACCCATATCTCGTTAAAAAAGCAGTCTTTGAAACATCATGCTCCCTAATACACAGCTGATGGTACCCTGACCTCAGATCTATCTTCGAAAAGAAAGTTGTTCCCCTCAGTTGGTCGAACAGATCATCGATCCGAGATAACGAATATTTGTTCCATATCGTGACCTTGTTCAATTCTCGGTATTCCACACATAGCCTCAGTGAACCATCTCTCTTTTTCATAAACAAAACTGGAGCGCCCCAAGGTGAGGTACTCTTGCGAATGAAGCCCTGACCCAACAGCTGCTTTATCTGATCTCGTAACTCTCGCATCTCCACCAGAGCCATACGGTATGGAGCGTGTGCTATAGGTCTAGTATTCGATAATAAATCTATGACAAAGTCTATCTCTCGACTGGGGGATAGGCCTGGTATCTCTTGAAATACATCGGAATACTCACGTACAACTGGGATCGAGTCTAAGGGAATCGCAACCTCCTTAGAGGTATCCTCCTCTATGTAATACAAAGGAGCGGTCGAGCCTCCCTCTGGGCGAGGCATCACCACTACAAACATCTCTTGCCCCGGAATGGAAAAGACAATACTCCCACCAAAATAATCTATCATGGCTCTGTAAGCTGTGAGCCAATCCGTACCGATAATAACGTCGTGATCATGCATATCTAAGACTAACACGTCTGCTGGTAATACCAAGCTACCAATCTCTACCCCCACACCTCGGCATATAAAGAAAATAAGCGAACCATTTCCCAATGGTGAGTCTACATACATCACAGTGCTCTCTACTGTGGCTAATAACCCTAAGACCTTTGCAAAATGAGTAGCTATAAAAAAATGCGTCACCCCAGTATCAAATAAAACTCAACCCATAGCACCAGGTATAGAGTACGTACCTTTTATCTCGGTTGGGGCATGAGGTGCTGCTATTTGGTGGACGTTATAGACACGTCCATACTGTAACTACCTCTGCTGCACTGAGGCTGATGGAGCTGGCTTCTGTGGTTTATTACCGGCGTCCTACTGCCTTGGGGTTTTATTCCTTTCTGGGCAATCCTGACACCTATGGCCATTCCCGCCACATCGGAAGCACCTCCCTCGAAACTGTCTTACTTTACTACGTTGTTGACTAGTCTCGCTTTCTCCTTGGTCTTGCTGGCCTTGCTGAGAAATTTGCAAAAAAATGATGTCAGGTTGAGGACAATCCCTCCACTCGTGACCCGATCGCATACATTTATAGCAGAGTCCTGAAATTTCTCGTTGGTCGGGTTATGGGTTCTCCCCAGTCTGATTTGGATAAGATTGACGTTTATGACCGTCCATTCCACATTTGAAACACCTCTTTGTGGCTTCATTCTGACCCCAACTTTTTTGGCCCTGATGCTTTTGGCCCTCTACGTCATTTCAGTTACCTCTGGAGCCGTCTTGATCTTAAAGGGTTTGTTGCCGAAATTTTGGTGTCTTCGCACAATTGTCAACTCTAGTCACATGAAATTGACTAATCTCTCTAGGTCTTTTGCCTCCTCTGAGCTGCGTGCTACGTTCGTGGTACTGTAAGGCTGCAGTGGTAACTGCTTGTACTACAATGCCTACAAATTCGGCGATTGGTACCCTTTTCGGAGACACCTGAGGTGTGAGTTGTCCTTGCCCATTAACTTCCCCAATGGCCTTATTTTGTTCGTCCTGACGGGCCATCTGAAAATTATAAATTTAATCTGAATAAGTTCAACATTCATATCGACAAATCGCAGAAGCACGAATTTTTCCAACGCATGAAGATGAATACGATATTCCTAATGTTAAGGCTCTAAATCAAAGACGCTAAGCTGGAAACGAGATAAGCCGTACAGATCCTAAAGGACACTAGAACTTGATTCTCTGATACCACCTGTGACACCTCGCCTAATTAAATACCGGGCGATCTCTCCTTTATTAAATCAAAATCAAGGTGAACAGTTGGTCCATTCTTAGCATCACTATAGAAAAATAACTTTTCCAATTTAAACACCCTAAATAATTAAGCTAAGTGTCAAAACCATTTTAGACATTACTTTCCAAATTTTATTTTATATAAACCAACATTTAAAACTTTACGAAATTCATAATTAAAGAATCACACAACAACTATACTGGAACAAACAATCCAATAATTAAACATCCATCAAAGTAACTCCAACATTAAAACTTAAAGGAAAAACATCCTGACAGTAATAAATCCCAAAGAGTAAAATACTGGAAATAAATGAATCACAATGTCCGCTAAACAACTGAATAATGGAAAGGGCGACACATGCCCAACTAGATAAATAGTGCTAGAAGTGGAATCAAGAAATGAAGTCGTCTAAGCAAGAGGCCTGCAACTCCCACCTAAGCTGCAGTGCGTTCCTTTCAAAGGATCCTATGCAAGACGCCCCTGTGGCTGGGCACCTGTAATACATACATATATATACAAGAGAGAAAAGAAAATAGAAACGGGTCAGAGCCCGATTGTAAAAATGATTTAAAATTTGTTTAGCAAGTATTTAAAATATTTACAGGCCAATGCAACAACATATTAGTGCGACACTCCCTTGAGAAATTTTCACCTCTCTTATAATGTGCACACCTATCGCACTAACCTTCCCAAGGGTTTAACTCATCATATCTTAGGTTACTCGTAAGATGTAAATTGAACAATTTAGCTGTTTAAGAAGTAAATTCCATTTAATACCAAAGTCCTCATTTTAACTTTATTTGTTGATAAAGTTTCCTAGTAATATACTATACTGTGAAAACACGTATTCCTCAATTAAAATCATTATTCATATCTTACTTACCATAAACACAGTAGGAAATCCCCAAATTTCAGAATTTAATATATATATATATATATATATATATATATTAAATACTCATATAATATATATATTCTAACAGCACCCCACATAAAAATTATGGTGTGGGCATACTCTGCTATCCAGTCCCCGTATCACTCGTACTAAGGGAAATACAAGTTCGGAATCTCTCTCGAACTGTATTAACACAAACACAACAATATTGAGGCGAAGCATAGAGTCCCGGTCTCTAAGAGGTCAGCACATGCCCCCACGTTTCTTAGGCCGTCTGGCTATCGATCCGATTAGCCTGTACCAAAGGATCTCTATCTTCTAGGGTACGAGTCAATATCCCCCATAAAGGTCCCATCGAGATAAGACAGTCCCAGCGCGGTAACCTCAGGGATAGCAAGTAGCGCGGGCATAGTTTTCACACGTATATAGTATATGCATAAACACAGACATATAAATATACTACTATTACCACATCAAATTTTGGTACATCTCATAATCCATAATTATGATACTTATCCTTATTTCTCGTTATTTAGTTATTACGTATAACGGTTCGTTCCTTACTTTAATTTGTGGGATTTTCCCAACTTATCAAGTGACACTCGTGAATTCCTATACTCCCAAGTGTAATTTTAGTAGGTACTCATTTATTTCTTCCACATAACTACCTTACGCGTCTCCCCCCTTTTATACATAGTTCGATCGTCCCTTATACGTAAACATCTCCAAAAATGTGAATCTCATTCTACATTAAAGGTTTCATATTTTTATTATGTCCTACTGGTCTTCTACACCTCCTAAAATATTTTAATAAGGATGTCCAAAGATTGTTTCTCATTTAAATTGAATTTAACTATTTAGAGGGGAAAATAAGAGTCTGCTATGAGGGGTCGATCGATCGATGGCAGGAGCTCGATCGATCGATGCGTCGATCGATCGACACTCCTGGTTCGATCGATCGATCAAATAGGTATGGTAAATTCTGCAGATTAACAGTTACGGGTTCTATCATCCAACATCAACCAAATCCAGATTTTTAACACCCAAACTCCCAGAAATTCGTACTACAAACATTATGAACCCAAATTAAACATCTTCTACGTAAGGCAAGTAAATTTTCATCAGTATCCATGGATTAATAGGCCAAAACTTATAAAAATCTCATGAACCCTAGAAATTTCTTTAACTTTGTTCTAATCAGTCTTTTTCCAGAATTTCTACTCCTAATCCATCATAAATCCGTGGTTATACCTCTACGTATGAAGGGGATTTCCAGATTTTCATTCATATCATTACTACATGTAATTTTCCTATCTCCAACATGGGTTTTCTTCTATAAAACTCATCCTAATCAACCCTAGACTAACATGAGTGATGCATTAGCGAAATTAATCAAGATAAATACTTGCCTGTAGATTTCAGGGTTCTGATTTGTGGACTAATTTGGTGTGGTTGCGTTCCCCGTCGCGCGATCTACGCGTTGGTGGTGGTGGCGGTGCAACCAGATGAATTTTTGGCCTTGGATTGCTTGGAAAGCTTTCTACCTTCCTCTCTAATGGCCATTCTAAGGTTGTGAGTATGATAACCCTAAAAGACCATTCCAAATGGCTGATATATCCTAATAAATTTCGTGGGTTTAATTACCCAAAATTGTAAAATGTCCAAAATGCCTTCCCGGGGTACTAATTAAGCCTAAAAACGCCCCGAGACCCAAACTAAACCCCCAGGTACACTTTTCTGACTATCTCGACCCTTCCGGACACTTTGGTGCACTCAAAATGACCATACAAGCAACTTATAATTTATTCACTTTTATTAATCAATATTTAGTCCCGACGCGACATGGGCGTGTCCCGACTCCAATTTTCAAAATTGTCATTTTATTCACGTATGACATTTAATAGCACCAATATTATATGATGATGCTGAGATTCAGCACCACCAGATAAGTGATGATGAGCTCAAACAATAGTAACCATGGCAGCCATAGAGATGCAAGTGTATATGTGTAAGTGTGTAAGTGTGTAGAAGGAGATGAGTATAAGAGGAATAAGATAATGATGTATAGTGGTTAAGCCAATTAGGCCTATATCCACTGTGAGTGTGTGATCCACTAAGTATGGGCACTAATGGCCTTGGATACAATGCACATAATCTCACTTTCTCTCTCTACTGTGTGTATAAGCAGAGTTTTTGCTAGGGTTATGATTATCGATCTGTCGATCCCCTTGTAGGGTTGTAGGTGACAAGTATATATAGGTCTTGGGGGGTGTAGTATACCCCCCAAGTATGCATGGTGCATGTGAATGATGATTTAGCCAATCTCTTGCTGACACCTGTAGATGCCAAATGATGACATAATATTCCCTCACGTGAGGGGGTGATTCGGTTGTAACGATCTTCCACGTGTCCCGTGAGCCTCACGCGCACTGTTTCACACGTCTCCCAAACCACGCGCTGTGATGATGTCACTCTCGGCCTGTAATACGAGGCCGAGGGCAAAGTTCCTTCTGATAGTGAGTCAGGCCCAATTTAGGCCTCGTACTGTCGGCACCTCGGAGGGTCGTCTGGAGCCTGATGAAGGGTCGCCCCCTCGAAGGGTCGTCTAGAGCCTGATGAAGGGTCGGCCCCTTGGAGGGTCGTCCGGGCCTGATGAAGGGTCGGCCCTTGAAGGGTCGTCTGTAATCTGATGAAGGGTCGGCCCCTTGAAGGGTCGTTCGGGCCTGATGAAGGGTCGGCCCCTTGGAGGGTCGTCCAGGCCTGATGAAGGGTCGGCCCCTCGAAGGGTTGTCTGGAGCCTGATGAAGGGTCAGCCCCTTGAAGGGTCGTTCGGGCCTGATGAAGGGTTGGCCCCTTGAAGGGTCGTCCGGGCCTGATGAAGGGTCGGCCCCTGAGGGGTCGTCCGGAGCCTGATGATGAGGTCACCCTGACCCCATCCAGGTACAGGGTGTCCTCGGCCTGGCCGTGTGTATATATGGGTATATCATTATATTACTTTATTCATTATTAATATTCAACAAGTTTCCAATGATTACTAACTCTCATCACGTTAGTAAATAAAAATTTTTAATTTCCTGATTTATATTAAATTAATAACTCACATTAAATTTAATAAATAAAAAATACGGGGTATTACACTTAGTGGTAAGTCCGTTCTGATTTTCTGATAGAAAGACCCATTATGCTGTTCAAGTGGTTATCTGAGAGATTTCGTTTGGCAGTCTCTCGTGAATATCCATCGGTAGTTGTGCCAAATTTCTTCACACACTATTTCATGAGCTTTGACCTGAACATTGAGAACTGGATAAACTGGTTTGTAGAGCACGAGTTTCAATATTTGTGCTGGCACTACACCAAAAACAGGAATCTGGCACGGTTTAAAACTGTGCCAGATCAAATCTGGCACGGTTCTGAACTGTGCCAAAATCAGGTGTTCCAAAATGGCCATTTTCTCTAGCACGGCTCAAAAGTGTACAAGATTTGACCAAACAGGAACACTTCTGGCACACTTTTAAACCGTGCCATAATTTGATATTTCTGGCACACTTTTGGTACAGTTTTTAACTATGCCAGATTGAGCACAGTTTGAAAAACTTTTGGCACAATTCAAAGCCGTGCCAAAATTTGATACACTTTTGGCATGGTTTTGAACTGTTCCAAATTTTTGATAAAAAGGAAAAAAAAATATTTGAAAATAAGAAAATTCACAAATTGCAAATCTTGCACGTTGTTGATAAACTAATATTCATACAAACTTCAAAATATTACAAGTCCTTAGTAATTCACAGACCAAAAAAAATTGGGCAGAGTTTCCCCTATTTTCTGGACATTCTAAAACCTGCTAATATAAAACCTGGATAACATAAAACCCGCACGACCACAAAATATAAAAAATAAACTTACAAAAGCCCCCACGGCTATAAAAATTAACAATAAAACTACAAAAGCCCGCACGACCATAACACAAAAAAAATAAAATAATGAATAAACCCCTTGTTGTAAACCATTGAGTTCTCCGTGAATAATTGCTAATGATAAAATGTTATCCTGCAAATAAAATAGGATAAAAAAAAGATACGATATTAGTAACCAAGTAATTTATAAAAAAAGTTTACTCAAACTAATTTACATATAGGAGTGAAAATTATAGTCATATTCTGAAATCGGGAGATTCGGAACTACGCGATCAGTTCGTATGAGTTATATTGGTCATGTGCGAGGTGTTCGTGCCTTTTACGGGGCCGTTTGGGGGATGATTTTTGTTTTCACCCTCAAACGGCTTGTTTCCAATCCTAATCTATGTATTTTGAAATTATCATCATATTCTCAAATCGGGAGACCCGAGGCTACGCGGTCAGTTCGTACGAGTTACATTGGTCCCGTGCGAGGTGTTCGTGCCTCTTAAGGGGTCGTTTGGGGGCTGGTTTTGGGTTTTCACCCTTCAACGGCTTATTTTCAAGCCTAATCTACGTATTTTGAAATTATTGTCATATTCTCAAACCGGAAGGCCCGCGACAACGTGGTCAGTTCGTATAAGTTACATTGGTCCCGTGCGAGGTGTTCGTGCCTCTTACGGGGTCGTTTGGGGGCTGGTTTGGGTTTTCACCCTTCAACGGCTTGTTTTCAAGCTAAATCGACCTATTTTGAAATTATCATCATCTTCTTAAATCGGGAGACCCGGGACTATGTGGTCAGTTCGTACGAGTTACATTGGTCCCGTGCGAGGTGTTCGTGCGTCTTACGGGGCCGTTTGGGGGCTGATTTTGGTTTTCACCCTCAAACGGCTTGTTTTCAAGCCTAATCTACGTATTTTGAAATTATTGTCATATTCTCAAAACCGAGAGACAGTTCCATTGGTCCCGTGCGAGGTGTTCGTGCCTCTTACGGGGTCGTTTGGGGGCTGATTTGGATTTTCACCCTCAAACAGCTTATTTTCAAGCCTAATTTATGTATTTTGAAATTATCGTTATATTCTCAAATCGGGAGACCCGAGACTACGTGGTCAGTTCGTACGAATTACATTGGTCCCGTGCGAGGTGTTCGTGCCTCTTACGGGGCCGTTTTGGGTTTTCACCCTTCAACGGCTCAATTTTAAAGCCTAATCTACGTATTTTAAAATTATCATCATATTCTCAAACTGGGAGGCCCGCGACTACGCGATCAGTTCGTACAGTTACATTGGTCCCGTGCGAGGTGTTCGTGCCTCTTACGAGGTCGTTTCGGGGCTGATTTTGGTTTTCACCCTCAAACGACTTGTTTTCAAGCCTAATCTACGTATTTTGAAATTATCATCATATTCTCAAACTGGGAGACCCGGAGCTACGCGGTCAGTTCGTACGAGTTACATTGGTCCCGTGCGAGGTGTCCGTGCCTCTTACGGGGTCGTTTGGGGTCTGGTTTGAGTTTTCACCCTTCAACGGCTTGTTTTCAAGCCTAATCGACATATTTTGAAATTATCATCATATTCTCAAATCGAGAGGCTCGCGACTACGCGGTCAGTTCGTACGAGTTACAGTGGTCCCGTGGGAGGTGTTCGTGCCTCTTACAAGACCGTTTATGGGCTGATTTTGGTTTTCACCCTCAAACGAATTATTTTCAAGATAAATCGATATATTTTGAAATTATCATCATATTTTCAAATTGGGAGACACGGGACTATGCGATCAGTTCGTACGAGTTACATTGGTCCCGTGCGAGGTGTTTGTGCCTCTTACGGGGTCGTTTGGGGGTTGGTTTGGGTTTTCAACCTTCAGCGGCTTGTTTTCAAGCCTAATCGACATATTTTGAAATTATCATCATATTCTCAAACCAGGAGGCTCGCGACTATGCGGTCAGTTCATACGAGTTATATTGGTCCCATGTGAGGTGTTCGTGCCTCTTATGGGGTCGTTTGGGGCTGGTTTGGATTTTCACCCTTGAACGACTTGTTTTCAAGGTTAATCGACATATTTTGAAATTATCATCATATTCTCAAATTGGGAGGCTCGCGACTACGCGGTCAGTTCGTATGAGTTACATTGGTCCCGTGCGGGGTGTTCGTGCCTCTTACGGGGCCGTTTGGAGGCTGGTTTGGGTTTTCACCCTTCAACGGCTTATTTTCAAGCCTAATCTACATATTTTGAAATTATCGTCATATTCTCAAACCGAGAGGGACGCGACTACGCCGTCAGTTCGTTTAAGTTACATTGGTCCCATGCGAGGTGTCCGTGCCTCTTACGGGGTCGTTTGGGGGCTGGTTTGGATTTTCACCCTTTAAGGGATTGCTTTTAAGCTTAATAATGGATGTAAGAGGTTCTTCAAAACTAAGAAAATGGGAATCTTATTTATTTCTGTGTTAGATTTGTTGAAGTTATCAGGGCCATGTTTTAGTTGAGGTATATATGTTGTGTTGGTTGGATTGGATGACACTTGATTCATTAAATCTTTTGGTTGTTTGTTGTTCTCATTCGAATTAATGGGATTTTCATATTAGAAATTACGATTCATTGGGATTGATTTTATGGGTTTCAAAATAAAAGTGTATAAATATTAATAAGTTGATTTAGTGTTTTGTTTTAAAGTTGATTTTACGATTCAGATTATGTTGAATTGGATGTAAGAATTTTCAATCCTATATTTGATTTAGTGTTTTATTTTTATATTCTTTATTACATTCTCTCTCAATTTCTATTACAATGCACCGGTTCGAATACGTAGAGATTTGGTGATTAGTTTTGTCCCCATATCTTGGCCCTAATTTGTTTTGGTTTGAATTAACTGTTGAGTTAATAGCAGACTGCTATATATATATATATATATATATATATAAAGCTATATATAGCAGCATATATATATAGCTACCTGCTTATATATAGCAGCATATATATAGCTACCTATATATAGCAGGCTGCTCTCTCTCTCTCTCTCTCTTTCTATGTATATAGCAACAACAATGCTGTTATATATATATAAACTGGTCTGGATTCAAACCGACCAAGAAAAGGCAAGTCGGACGCCATTCTTCTAGGCCAAAGACAGTCCCGCAACTATATGATAGCAGTGCTTTTTTATCCAGACAAAATGTCCAAGCTCCCAACCACACCTCTCCGGAGTACAACCAACATTGGATTCCCGAGATTTTAAAACCCCAAACCAAGAATGTTATTCAAGATAAGGATCATGCTATTGTTTAAATTGCAGATTCAGCGAATGACAAAGATGATCAACATCAACTCATTTGTAATGAAGTAATCCTATATACAAAGCATACCTTGATCGCCGCACCAAAAGTTGAATCAACAGTTCTATTATCCTGAAACATGATTGGGATGTTTTCTAGCAATAGCTCTAGATGTTGACGGCACTGAAACCTCAAGCAAATAATAAATTTTAGTTGTAATCACTTGAAAGAACAAATTCCCAAATGACTAAAAATTAAAAATAGTGTAGGGCTAACCTCAGAAAGTTGAACAATAATATCAGTTTGGAGAGGAGTGTAAACATCTTAGACATCGAGAAATATGAGCATCAATGGCTACAGATATAGATTGAATGTCAGAAATGAATGTCTATATTTGAGGGAGCATATATGTCAGAAACAATAATTGGACTCGATAATGAGTTTCTGAAAGACATAAGTGTGAGCTAGGATCAGGCCATGAATTGGGTGAAAAAAAATCTGGACCCATTCCTTCCTGGGACCCGCATCCGTGGGATTGTTATGGGAAATGAGATCCTCGAGAATACCGATCTGAAACTCTAGGAGGTTCTGCTTCCAGCAGTAAAAAATGTCTATAATGCCCTTGATCGGCTGCGTCTGGCAGATAACGAATACACCATATCACTAAACACAGGTACACATATGTGAAGGTTATCTATAAGACCGATGTCGGTATTTTAATTATTAGTAAGAATTTTATTTATATATGGGTGATTAATCCAAATAATCAAGCAAATAAAAAGGTCTAGATTAATTAGGAGCAAGAAAAAAATTACGCAACATTGATACAAATTACCCAAAATCGATTTCCCTCATTTTGATGGCCAGAATCCAAAGGGCGGATTCTCAAAATAAAGAAAATTTTCCAAGTTAATCCCATAGGTAATGATCATATGATATGGTATGCTTATCATTATTTAGGTGGTAGGGCTGACATTTGGTTCTAAAACTATCGAGCTAGTAGGTAAGTGATTCTTTGAGAGGAGTTTTTAGATGACTTATGCAGTAGATTTGAAGATCTAGCACATGAAGATGTTTTGGCAGAGTTTAACGAATTGCAACAGCAGTAGAGCACTGTAAAAGAATACCAACTTAAATTTGAAGAGATCAAGCCATATATGTTCCCTCAAAATAGTGGGCTAGGAAAGAGCTATTTTATATTTAGTTTTGTCAATGATTTGATGGAGCTGCAGAATATGCTTAATACTGAAGCCTACCAGTCTCTACCAAGCTTATAACATGGCTAAGAGCATGAATATAACCTTGAGACTGAAAAATTTAAGCCATATACTAAGCCAACCACGCATCAGTACCCTAACCATTCTGGTCTTCTACTCCTAACAAAAAGTCTTTTCCCATCTCACACAAGATTGAACCTACCAAACTACCTAACACCCAAGCCCTACCAGTGAAGTAGATAACTGAGAAGGAAATGCAAACAATGAGGATTAAAGGCCTATGATGTTACTGTGATGATATACACAAACCAGGACACAAATGGAAAGACAAGAAACTCTATATGATATATTTAGGAGGGGAAGAGAGACTTGAGGATAACTCTGAACCAGAAAAAGTTGGGGAGGAGGATATATCAAACGCAAACATTGAAATCTCACTACATGGACTCTCTGGATTTGTGGCCTCTATAACACCATTAGAATCATGTGTAAGGTGAAGAAACAGAAGCTCTCCATCTTAGCAAATAGTGGCAGCACTCAAAAGATATCTTGATAAGGCAACCGCTTAACAGTGTGGGCTCACACTTGAGCCCACTTCCCCTCTATTGGTCTCGGTGTAAATGGTGAAAAGTTAACATGTCACTCCATGTGCCCCCACTTTACCTGGACAATGGATGGTATTGAATTCACTACTGATATATGGATCCTTCCACTCAAGGTTTGTGGCATGGTCTTGGGAGGAGACTGGTTGAGGCAGCACAACCATGTCTTATCTGATTTTGATAGCTCACCTTAGCAATCAAGCAAAAGGTAGGAATCTTAAATGAGCTAATATGGGTAATTTGTATTGTGGCTGGTGTTGGGGGGAATTTTATTTATATCTCGGTGATATGGCAGTGGTGGTTACAAGCAGGTACTTCAAAGGTATCTCAATGGATGTTTAAAGTAATTCCAGCTAGTATTATTTAGGAAATCTGGCTTGCAAGAAATAAAGCTTTGTTTGAATCTAAATGACGCGACTAAGAATTTGTCTCAAAATTGTGTTTTCTCTAGGCTCAAGTGCAAGCCTGTCGCATTAGTAATAATCCGACAAGTCGGGATCGTATCCACAGGGATAAAAAATTAGCACTTTTGTAGGAATAGTTATTTAATCTTGAAATGGTTCCTCCAAAGAGATGAAAAGATGATTGATGGTTGTAAATTTCCAATTGGTGATGAAATACCAAAAACACTAAGAATTGTAAAGAACTTAGATTGGAAGAAATTAGGGTGGAGTACAATCACTCAAACCTTAACAAATTACCGTATAGAATATTAGAATTGTAAATTGAAATTTTTGACAACATCAATCTTTATAGATCCTAAGCATTACATATAAGAAGGATCTATCCCTCATCATATGAAATCAAAGGTAAATACAAAGCGGTGAATGGACAATTACACTTGCAAAGCGTTCTTAAACATCTCAAGTACCTAGGGCAAGAGAGATTAAAAGATCGGCTATGTTCATATAATTTCCGTACACGATTTGATCAATATTTAATTTACCGTCTATTTTCTACACCGGTAATTCATATTGGAATGAGTTCATGTATCCCAACCCTTGAGAATTTAGCTCGACATGATTTGATTAGAAAATAAATTCATACATGGAATTATGGATCTAACAAACATTGGGAATAATTTGCAAAACAATTGAGATTAGAATTGTAAATAAAGTAGAGAACAAATAAGAGAATGGAAATTTTATACTTGTATTCAGCAACAGGAAAAGCAAAAGAACTTGAATCCAGAAAATTTCTTCTTGATTAACCTTACAAACTAGGGTTTATGAAAACTTCTACCAAAGAAAAGATTTCCTAACTTCTGAATTTCTCTCTCTAATTCGACTCCCCTAGGAATGAGGTAGGGCTTGGTCTTTTATAGCACCACCTAGCACGAATTTGATAGCTAAAATCGCTTGTTGCGCAAGATTCTACTAGATATTCGCATCTTGATCTTCATAATTAATGCCAGGATTTCGCATACCCGGACCGATCCGGATCCCACCGGATCGGCTCTTTTTTATTCTACCAAATCGGTCCGGATCCCACTGAATCGGTTCTGCCATCATCGGTTCGGCATCCATCCGGGGTCTACTGGAATTGTGATATTTCGGATCGGTTCGAAATCTACCGGATTGATCCGATTATCCTCCATGTTGACTTTTTTCTTTCATCTTTGACTGGCCATAACTTTTGATCTCGAGCTCCGATTTGAGTGTCGTTTCTTCCGATGCTCTTGTGAAATCAAGATCTTCGACTTCCCTTTAGGCGTCAAATCCTAACTCTGGGTATAAATTTACGCTTTTACCCTTTGAATTTTCTTCCTTTGTTCTTTTCCTTTCTTCCGGTTTCCTTCCCTCTTTTCTTGCACTAAATTCCTGCAAAATCCATCAGAAATACACGAAACTCGGGGTACTTGTTAGAAATAGTCAATGGCAATGATATGGAATAAAAATGATTCAATTACCTTATTCGAGATATCAAAATCACTAACTTAAGGGGCTAAATTCAGAAGAATTTATGCTTGGTCAAATCCCCCTAACTTAGGACTTTGCACGTCCCGGGCAATGTAAATGATGCTACCCAAAGTTCTATTTTTTTTATAATTCCTTTAAAATTCCACTTTCGCAGGCATGCGATTGCATTGAGCATATGCAACAAGCCTTTAAACCCCTAGGTTACCCTAGTAGGACGAGTTTTTTTTCGTGAGGGTTTGCAGTGAATATACCCACAAAATTCTTTATTGACTCAAATATATATCAAAATACTTAAAAATTGTACAATTTAAACTTTTCGAAAAATAATCACCATAAATTCATATTCAAATGTCTCAAACCATAGTGTGTGTGTGCAAAGCCATAATTTAACCTCAAATTTCCACCGATTGAGCATTACGTTACTTTCCAAAAATTCATTTTGATTTCAAATTCTTACGAATGCACTCACAAACGAATCACTCGGATTGTGGATATTTTCTCTCGGTATGCATGATATAAAGAGTAAATATAATGGACACAATTTCATGCATACAAAATTGAAAAGAATGAAATATATGGTGAAAAGATCTCATCATCGGAATACAGTTATTAGGAAATGGGAAACATCATCTCTTAATCACACCATTTTAATCTCTTTTACTATCTTTTCATATCTTATCTCTCCATGCAGTAATTAATTTCGCCATTCGGACTCGGTTAGGATTTTTCGGGTTAAAAAGTGTAAAGGGTAATAATGGAAATGGACGGAATGTTCGGAATTGGAAAATGTCCTGATGACGTCCATTAATGCTTTTTCGGGTATTTGCTCATTTTTCTCTTTCCTTTTCTATTTTTTTTTCTTGCTATTTTTTATTGAGAATTTTTTCTATTTTTCTCTTGCCCCTTTTTATTGCACAATTTGGACTTACTTGGCAAATTTTCTCAATTTTCACAATTCTGGAATATTTGGGTTTTTCGGGTTATCAGACAAAAGGAAAATATTTTATTAGGCTCAAATTGGGTTGCAAAGGGATAATTTTGTTTTTCATAACTTTTTATGGCTAATATTTTTGGGTAACAAACGAAGGCCTACTTCATTGTCCGAATTGCTAATCACATTACCATATGCATCTCGAGATTAATAAAGTTTAGAGATATATTTAGCACGAATTTCGAGACAAAAATTCACACATTTCCCATAACCGATCAAAATAAATGATTGAGATCATTAACGACTTATTAAAACGCTGAAAAGAACTTTGAGTTAATCATAAACTCGGATTGATTTAAAAACTCATAAAAAAATTGAAAGGCTCAAAATCTCACCGGGTTTTATTAATCTCCACACTTATTCGTTAAGTTGTCAATTTTCTTTCAAATTCCATCTTCGGTCAATTTTGGCTTAGTGCAATTGAGATTTAACAATTTAAGACTTTAAATAGAATAAATGTGATATTTTTGAAAAATTTAAATTCTAATTTTTATTTATTTTGATGATTTTTTTTATACATATATGCGAAGTTTTATGAATACGCACTTATCACCCCCCCCTAACTTAGTGATTTGCATTGTCCTCAATCAAATAGACGAGAGAGCGAAATAGAAGTGCGATAAATAAAACAAGCAACTACTATACTAAAACTGTATATTACAACTGAACTGTGGAAGTAAAGGATAACAAACATAAGTAATATAACATAATGGGTGGATCGGGGCTGCCTAAGGGGCGGGTGGTGGGAGGGAAGTTTCGGGAGCAGCATGGTCATATGGATTATAGTAATAAGCAGGAAGGGGGGCCTCGGGACCCGACTGGAGACGGTACAAATCGGCCTGCATACGCAGGACCAAAATCATGTCCCTCTCGTATGATGTCTTAAACCCGTCCAAACGCGTCTCAAGAGAAACAACGCGCTCAGTCAAACCTGTACCAACTGGAACATAATCCGGATAGGCGGTTTCATCATATTCTTCCTCCTCACCTTCTTCCATCTCCACATCTTCATCAGCAACGTCCTCCTGTTCATCACCCTCCTAATCACTGGAGGTATCTAGGTCCTCTTGTCGCGCACGGATCAGCTGAATTTGCTTGTCACTTCAAGTGCAGGATTCTTGTCCAAGAGGCTTGGTCAAGTTGATAAGATCTTGTGGGGAAACGATACCGACATCCTTGAGAAATGAGGTAATGAGGCGACCATAAGGAAGAGGGGCCCTACCCTTTTCGTCTAGTGCCGCAAACATGATATCATTGTAGAACGTGAAGGCCAAATTGATAGCAGTTACATGGTCAAACAAATGATACATCATAGTAGCTTGATGAGGGCGCATCGCCGAATCATTTGAGGTTTGCAAAATGTTTGCACAAACGATGTGAAAAGTGATGCATGCCTTGTCGGGTAACCGACCAACAGGAAAGGTTTTAGTAGTCCAAACCACGCTCAGCGCGATTCGAGAGATGCAAACAGCTTCGGACAGAACTGGATCAGGACTTGGATAAGTAAATTGGGCTGGAGTGACCACACCTTTAGACTCGAGTTTCTGGGCCAGAATTTCAAGCGAGAACGGTATCGGTGTGGAATCCACAAAAGCTTGAGATTCGAAATCATCGGTACGGACGAGCAAACTGTAAAACTGACGAACTTCATTCTCCCATACAGCTTCGTATGGCTCATTGAAAAATCTGCACCAGCCTTGGGACATGAACATGCCTGTGACAGAATTGGGCAGCTGATCCCAAAGCACCTGACGATCAATGTGGATTTTTTCGCGTCGGACTGAAAAAATGACCGCACCAATTCGCCTTAAGACGGGAATGATATTCGCTATTTCCGTCAGGCAGGACTTCGATGGAATTATATTTCTGGGGAGCAGCCATGGGTATGGAAGTATTAGACAGAAAGTGAGAGAGAAGAGAGGAGATGGAGATGTGAAGAAAATATGGTGGGGTATGTGGGTATTTATAGTTGGGATGATGGAAAAGGGGGGAATGGATAGGGGGAAAATAGAGTGGACGAAATTTTTGGGAAGAGAAAGGGATTGGGGGAATGAATGAGGTTTGGATTGAAGAGGTTTTGACCTCGGGAAGGGGCACACTGCAGATTACTGGACCGATCCAGTTTCAGATCGGACCGATCCGATTGAACCAGATCTGTTCTTTTTATTCAGAGACGGACCGATCCGGTCTGCTGAATTCCCAGAAATTCCCCTGGTTTTCTTTCCTTATCACTATTAGGCTGCTTTCTCCATTCCAATGCTTCTTTTACTTTAATTGAATCTCACAACTCCCGAAATGCTCACCGAAACCTGAAACATCCCACAAAACATGTATTGGATTCCTTACTCCGATCATAACACATATTTATGACTCCTAACATCCTAAGACTATTATACACAACCTTCACCCCATACACGTCGGGGGTGCGACGACCTCACCTTTCTTTTTCAGTCAATCCCCATAAATGGGGTCCGACAACCAGATTGTGTCGGCTTCTATGACGACCGTTTCCAAATACGGCTTGAGACGATGCCCGTTGACCTAGAATGTGTTTCCCCCTTTTTGATCTTCTAGTTTAACAGCTCCATGGGGAAATACTTCCTTCACAATGAATGGACCTGACCATCGTGACCGCAATTTTCAGGGAAACAAGTGCAACCTCGAGTTGTAGAGAAGTACTTTTTGTCCCGAATGAAATTCCTTCCGTCGAATGATTCTGTCGTGAGCTCGTTTCATTCGTTCTTTGGAGATTTTAGCACTTTCATACGCATCATTGCGTATTTCTTCCAACTCGTTCAATTGAAGTTTACGTGTTTCACCGGCTTTTCCCATGTTAAAGTTCACCCTTTTGATAGCCCAATACGCTTTGTGTTCAATTTCAACCGGAAGATGACAAGGCTTGCCATATACAAAATGAAATGGGGACATCCCAAGGGGATTCTTGTATGCAGTTCTATATGCCCAAAGCGCATCATTCAATCTGAGAGACCAGTCCTTCCTATTAGGTTAGACTATCTTTTCCAAGATATTTTTGATTTCCCGATTGGCGAGCTCGGCCTGGCCATTCGATTGAGGGTGGTAAGTTGTTCCAACTTTATGGACAACTCCATAATTTCACATTAGCTTGCAAAAATGGGTACCATTATCACTGATTATAGCCTTAGGCACTCCGAATCGAGAAAGTATGTTTTCTTGAATGAATTTTATCACCACCTTATTGTCATTCGTCCTTGTAGCTATGGCCTCTACCCATTTTGAGACGTAGTCTATAGCGACGAGGATGTATAAAAAACCAAAAGAAGGGGGAAAGGGCCCCATGAAGTCAATACCCCAACAATCAAATAATTCCATGACAAGTATTGGGGTCAATGGCATCATGTCACGGCGAGTAATAACTCCCATTCTTTGGCATCTATCGCATGATTTGCAAAAAGTATTCACATCCCGGAAGATTGTGGGCCAGTAGAGTCCGCTTTGAAGGATTTTCACAGCAGTTTTATTTTTAGAAAAATGACCTCCACATGCTTCCGTATGACAAAATCGAATTACCCCTTGGATTTTTTCATGAGGTACACATTTTCGGATGATTTGATTAACACAATACTTAAACAAATATGGATCATCGTAAAAGAACATGCGTGACCAAGTGATGAACTTTCTTCTCTCCTGCGGACTCCAATTGGAGGGAATAACTCCAATGACAAGGTAATTGACTATATCCGCAAACCAAGGGAGAGAAGAAGTAGCTAATAGATTTTCATTCGAAAAATACTCATCTATGGGAATGGTATCAATAGGTACGTCGGACGAGAGGCGTGACAAATGGTCAGCAACGATATATTCTATTCCTTTCTTATCTTGAATCGAGAGATTAAACTCCTGTAAGAGTAGAATCCACCTTATTAGACGTGGTTTGTCATCTTTCTTGGTCAAAAGATATTTGAGGGCTGAGTGATCAGTGAAACAAATAATGGGTGACCCAACAATGTAAGAGCGGAATTTATCGAGAGCAAAAATGACTGCTAGTAATTATTTCTCTGTTGTAGAGTAGTTAAGCTGAGGGCCAGATAATGTTCTGCTAGCATAGTAAATAACATGAGCTTTCTTGTCTTTTCTTTGTCCAAGAACAGCCCCAATCGCGTAATCACTTGCATCACACATAAGCTCAAATGGGAGTGACCAGTCAGGTGCTTGCATGATAGGAGCGGAAATTAACATGCTTTTAAGTTTATCAAAAGCTTCTTGGCATGCTTTATTCCATTCAAATGGAGTTTCCTTCATGAGAAGATTAGTCAAAGGTCTAGCGATGGCGCTAAAGTCTTTGATAAATCTCCTATAAAATTTAGCATGGCCTAGAAAGGACCTCACATCTTTAAGCGATTTTGGCGGGGGTAACTCAGCTATTACTTCTATTTTTGCTCGATCAACCTCAATTCCCCTAGATGAGACTATGTGGCCTAAAACTACGCCCTCGGTGACTATAAAATGGCATTTTTCCCAATTGAGGACTAAGTCTTTTTCCACACACCGGAATAGAACTCTTTCAAGATTAGCTAAACATTGGTCGAAAGATGGACCGAAAACACTGAAATCGTCCATGAACACTTCAAGACCTTTTTCTATCATGTCGCTAAAGAGACTTATCATCCACCTTTGAAAAGTTGATGGCGCATTACATAGCCCAAATGGCATACGTTTGTAGGCAAACGTACCAAACGGACATGTAAAAGTCGTCTTTTCTTGATCAAGTACATCCACTTAAATTTGATTATAGCCAGAGTACCCATCTAGGAAACAGTAGTAAGGATGGCCCGCCACTCGTTCAATCACTTGATCGATGAACGGCAAGGGAAAATGGTCTTTTGTGGTTTCGGCATTAAGCTTTCGATAGTAAATGCAAACACGCCACCCGGTGGTGGTGCGTTGAGGTATTAATTCTCCCTTAGTATTTTCAACCACGGTCATACCCGACTTTTTTGGAACGACCTGAATTGGGCTCACCCATTTACTATCAGAAATGGGATAAATAATCCCATCATCTAGCAATTTGATGATTTTCGCTCGAACTACATCTTTCATGGTTGGGTTTAATCGCCTTTGCATCTCACGTGAGGGCTTCACCTCCTCCTCAAGATGGATTTTATGGGTACAAATCAATGGACTTATACCTTTCAAATCTTCTATAGTCCAACCAAACGCACTTCTATGCTTCCGTAACACATCCAACAACATGCCCTCTTGCTCTTTTTTTAAACTGGAAGAAACAACAATAGGGAATGTATCATTATCTCCTAGAAAAGCATATTTGACATGAGAGGGTAGTTTCTTTAACTCAAGACTAGGAAATCTATTTTCAGAGGGAATCATGGTTGACTCCCTCGGAGGTAACTCTTCAAATCTAGAAATCCAGTCAACATCTCTTAAATTCTCAAAACCCGCTTCTTCTTGTAACCAAGTTTCCAACTCTTCCACCTCACGCTCAAACTCAGTATAACGATGCTTATTCTCACCACTTTGCACTAAACAGACTTCCAGTGCATCTCCTCCTATGATCTTCTTGATGTGCTCATCCACCACTTCTTCAATAAGATCAACCTCAAGAATTTCATCCTCATCACCCATTTGGTTAACGACATTGAAAATATTGGTCTCGAGAGTCATGTTTCCAAAAGTGAGTTGCATTTAGCCATTCCATGTATTGATCAAAGCATTAGCAGTAGCTAAAAATGGACGGACCAATATTATTGGAACATGATTTCTCGCATGGGGAGAAGGCTCAGTGTCCCAAATGACGAAATCAACAGGGAAATCAAATGTGTCCACTTGAACTATCACGTCCTCCACAACCCCACGAGGCACTTTCACTATTCGATTAGCTAACTGTAGAGTGATTCGGGTAGGTTTTAAATCACCTAAATCAAGCTTCTTATAGATAGAGTATGGAAGGATGTTCACACTTTCACCTAAGTCAAGCAATGCTTTTTCCACTCTATTCTCTCCCATGACACATGAAATTGTAGGTGCACGGGGATCCTTGAATTTTTGTGGAAGATCATTAAGAAGGACCGAGCTCACATTTTGTGCCAAGAAAACGTTCTTCTTCACCTTGAGCCGTCGTTTGACAGTCAAAAGATCTTTGATGACCTTGGCATATGCTGGAATTTGTTGAATAGCATCGAGAAATGGAAAGTTCAACTTTACTTGCTTCAAAACATCTAACACTTCTGTACGCGAAGCCCCTTTTTTGGGTGGTGCTAAGCGTTGAGGAAATGGAGCGAAAATGGACAGTTTTACTTCAATGTCAGGTTCAACTCTCTCATCTTTATCTTCTGTATGCAATGGAGTCCCTTCAGACTCTGAAGTTTTATTAGCTTTAGATTCCTTGGGAAGTGATGGCGCTAGATCAATTACGCGACCACTACGGAGAGTAGTGACAGCTTGATATTGTTCTGGCAAATCCGATGATGTGGAGCTAACCGTGGGTTGTCCTTGAAGAGGAGGGCTTTGGCCTTGAGCTGGGAATTTACCCTTCTCCTGAGTATTCACTGCAGATTGCAACCTAGAGATGCTAGTATGAATTTCAGTGAACATTCGATCATATTTAGCATTGCTCTCCTTTTGAGATTGGATGAATTGATTCAGATTATCTTCAAGAGATCGCTTAGGTGGAGCGACATACGGACCAGGAGTTGGTACCTGCATAGGAGCATGCATCGGAGGAGCCGCTTGCTGAAATTGAGGGGGTGGTGGTGGTATAGTCACATGTGGGTTAGGAGCCATCCCCCCTTGCGGTTGTCCATAGTGGAAGCCAGGATGATTCCTCCAAGATTGATTGAATGCATTCCCTTACTGTGCATTAAAATTTCTGCGAAACCCCCCTATTGCCTCAACTTGTTCAGTCTACATTGCCTTATATGCAGGGATAGTAGGACATCCTTTAGTAGAATGACCAGCAGCACTAATGGCACACACTTTCTCCTTTTCGGCTTGCCCGGGTCCAGCTACTTCTCTTAAGCGCACTTCAAGTATGTCTCTGAAATTATTTTCCAATTTGTCAAATTTTTTATCTAACAAAGTGTCGTTATCCAAGTGATAAATACCGGACGTAGCAGTGAAGTTGGACACTTATCGATTTTTATTTTGACTATTGGGATCAGAAATATCCCATGCTTGGGTAGTCTCTGCTACATATTTCAGATGAGCCTCAGCATCGCTCGAGTCTAATTCCCAAAAAGGTCTTTCGCACATTGTCTGAACAAGTTGTTTAGATGCTAAAGTAAGACCTTGATGGAAAAATGAAATCAGATGATGTTTTTCGAATCCATGATGTGGGCAAGCACTAACTAACTCCTGAAATATCTCCCAACACTTATCGAAAGCCTTATTCTCATTTTGCCAAAAAGCTTGTATTTGGGCTTTGACAGAATTGGTTTTGTGTTTTGGAAAGAACTTGGAGAGAAACTTGGTTTGCATATCTCTCCAGGATAACACAGAATTCGGGGGTAGAGACCATAACCAAGTTTTGGCTTTATCCTTTAAGGAAAAAGGAAAAAGCTTTAACCGGATAACATCTTGTGGGCAAGCTTGGTCACCAAACGTCTCACATGCTTCCTCGAACTCTCTAATATGGAGATATGGTTTTTTCGAATCCATCCCGTGAATTGTGGAAAGAATTTGGATCATACCATTTCGAAAATGGAACTAACCGGCATTATACGGGAGTAAAATGCAACCAGGGGTAACAGTTCGCTCTCGAAATAAAAGATCTTTCATGGGAAGATAATGTATTTCCTCTTCTCCTGCACCAACACCAACACTACCGTGCACCGACATATTGCTCCCAAAAGATTCAGAATTCACACTTGGTGTTTGACTCAATGAGCGACTTGTGATTGAATTATTAGGCGAAGGAGGTGGAACCCAAAAACGAGGAGAATCAGTGGTGTGAGAATTTTCAGAACTTGTTTCGGCGATAGGATTTTCGTGAACTTGGGTGGAAGATGAATTCTGCATGTAAGCGCATAAGAGATGAGATGTAATTTTTTTTAAGAGAATGGAAATCACCTTAGTATGAATTTCCTAAATTATACCAATTGATAATCCCTGGCAACGGTGCCAAAAACTTGACGCGACTAAGAATTTGTCTCAAAAGTGCATTTTCTCTAGGCTCAAGTGCAAGCCTGTCGCGTTAGTAATAATCCGACAATTCGGGATCGTATCCACAGGGATAAAAATTGGCACTTTTGTAGGAATAATTATTTAATCTTGAATTGATTCCTCCAAAGAGGTGAAAAGATGATTAATGGTTGTAAATTTCCAATTGGTGATGAAACACCAAAAACACTAAGAACTGTAAAGAACTTAGATTGGAAGAAATTAGGGTGGAGTACAATCCCTCAAACCTTAACAAATTACCGTATAGAATATTAGAATTGTAAATTGAAATTTTTGACTAAATCAATCTTTATAAATCCTAAGCATTACATATAAGAAGGATCTAGCCCTCATCATATGAAATCAAAGGTAAATACAAAGCGGTGAATGGACAATTACACTTGTAAAGCGTTCTTAAACATCTCAAGTACCTAGGGCAAGAGAGATTAAAAGATCGGCTATGATCATATAATTTTCATACACGATTTGATCAATATTTAATTTACCCTCTATTTTCTACACTGGTAATTCATATTAGAATGAGTTCATGTACCCCAACCCTTAAGAATTTAACTCAACATGATTTGATTAGAAAATAAATTCATATATGGAATTATGGATCTAACAAACATTGGGAATAATTTTGCAAAACAATTGAGATTAGAATTGTAAATAAAGTAGAGAACAAATAAGAGAATGGAAATTTTATACTTGTATTCAGCAACAGGAAAAGCAAAAGAACTTGAATCCAGAAAATTTCTTCTTGATTAACCTTACAAACTAGGGTTTATGAAAACTTCTACCAAAGAAAAGATTTCCTAACTTCTGAATTTCTCTCTCTAATTCGACTCCCCTAGGAATGAGGTAGGGCTTGGTCTTTTATAGCACCAACTAGCACGAATTTGACAGCTAAAATCGCTTGCTGCGCAAGATTCTACCAGATATGCGCATCTTGATCTTCATAATTAATGCCAGGATTTCGCATACCCGGACCGATCCGGATCCCACCGGATCGGTTCTTTTTTATTCTACCAAATCGGTCCGGATCCCACCGGATCAGTTCTGCCATCATCGGTTCGGCATCCATCCGGGGTCTACTGGAATTGTGACATTTCAGATCGGTCCGAAATCTACCGGATTGATCCGATTATCCTCCATGTTGACTTTTTTATTTCATCTTTGACTGGCCATAACTTTTGATCTCGAGCTCCGATTTGAGTGTCGTTTCTTCCGATGCTCTTGTGAAATCAAGATCTTCAACTTCCCTTTAGGCGTCAAATCCTAACTCTGGGTATAAATTTACGCTTTTACCCTTTGAATTTTCTTCCTTTGTTCTTTTCCTTTCTTCCGGTTTCCTTCCCTCTTTTCTTGCACTAAATTCCTGCAAAATCCATCAGAAATACACGAAACTCGGGGTACTTGTTAGAAATAGTCAATGGCAATGATATGGAATAAAAATGATTCAATTACCTTGTTCGAGATATCAAAATCACTAACTTAAGGGGCTAAATTCAGAAGAATTTATGCTTGGTCACTAAACCTATGAGATCTAATTTGATTATTGCTAAGGCGGTGTCTAGAGTTTTAGAGTTGAAAAAAAATCTATATTTCAAAGATAGTATTTCTGACTTAAGTATGGCAGCAAAGAATACTTTATCGATATTTTTCAAGCAACCCCTGACCTCTATCAATTCTTTGGTGCCTTGGGAATGTCCTCCTAGAGGAAGACTTAAATTTAATTGCTTGCTCAGGTATATCAGATATCAATTCATCTATGGGAACATGAGTTATCTTAAGGAATGATTCAGGGCATTTTATTTGGACTTCTTCAAAGATCTTTGATAGGTGTTCTTTTATCAAAATTACAGCACAAGCAATTATGGTTGGCATTGATTACTGCAATGAGAAGAATTTTACTAATATAGAGATAGAAACTAATTCAAAAATCATATTTGATCTTATCTCATCTTCTCCTATATGGAAAATTAGATCATTTTCGACTCCTAATAATTGTTATTCATGTAGAGAGCCAGGGCATTTAGCCAATAATTTCCCAAGAAAGGAACATTGATGGTGTAGAGAGAAATCTGTGGAAAAATGTCTCGAAGATAACCTTACATACGTTCTACTTGTTTATTCAAAGCATCCTTCAGAAAAGCTAAAAGCAACCTTGAGGAATTTCTATGTTGTCACTCATATTTCCAGTGATTGAGTTTGAGCATGTAATGAAATGGTTTTGATATATATCTGAATTTGTGGTTTGGCCTATACATACATACACGCACACACACACACACACACACACACACACACATATATATATATATATATATATATATATATATATATATAGTGCAATGAGTTGGGTCATAGAAAAGACCCAACTCAATTAAACACGAAGCACAATCTTATCTCCCTCAACTTAAGTAGGTCACAGAAAAGAGCCATCAATTTGAAAGCTAAAGGAGACATTGCCTTACATGATAGGACCAAACTTAAAGCTAAATTAGCGCAAGAAGTAATAGAGCCAATCATTAAGGTCTATGACAACCTCTTTACGCTGGGCTCTCTTATGATTCAAGTCATAGTGTTCCAAATGTATTATCACAACGTTGCACATCATTACTTCTAATTCATCCCATGATTCAAGTCATAATGTTCCAAATCTCTAATGATTCAAGTCACACTCTTCATGTTGGGCTCTCTTATGATTCAAGTCATAATGTTCCAAATGAATCTCATATGATTCAAGTCATAGTCTTCATGTTGGGCTATCTAATGATTCAAGTCATAGTCTTCATGTTGGGCTATCTTATGATTCAAGTCATAGTGTTCCAAATCAGTACTATTTTTTTATTCTTAAATTTTCAACACAAAATATCATTTATCATACATTGATAAAAACAAAAATGCAAACACCGCCTCGTTAGAATAACTGACGCGAGCATAGGGTGCCAGTTCAAATAATTTGAAAATTCTCAAGAAGAGAGGATATAGATAGAACTAGTACCTCAGGTCATTCCCATGTCACATACACGAATTGGCAAGTATAAATCTAAACAGCTAATATCATGTAATGACAATGACAATGACAATGATAAAGATAAACAATAAATTAGAAAAAACAAACATTCAATCAATGTTTCGTTAATCAGTAATTGATCATATTCATTAATCATTAATACACAAAGGGATCTAAAATTATATGTCTAGCTAAGGGTAAACCTTGGGCACCAATCATGTTATAATAACCCCCCACCCCACCCCACCCCCCACTCCCACGCACACCCCTTTATTACCAAGCCCATACAATCCCACCAGAGAGTTTAACTAGAATCTGTAAGTAATCAAAAATCATAAATATATGTATGTATGTATGTATGTATGTATGTATGTATGTATGTATGTATGTATTTACCCTAAATCAAAACGAAAATAAATCACAACCAAACGGTTGTGATTTATCATAGCTTGAAATGAATAACAACAACGAACACGTCTTAGTTGACTCAATTACATCAATCTAGTATGCACCCAAAGAACATAAAGAGATACCATCGAATTTTTCAAAATAGGACATGCATAAGCATTGTGTACAATACAAACTTTTGCATTTCCAAACTGTCCAAAAATGGGACAATTCAAGAGTTGTCACCGCAGTCGTAGTAAGACCTCTTGAACGGGTCTAGTTTTTTTTACATGTGTAACATTATTATTGAATGTTTAGCATTAATGTCTACTTACTATTTAAATAGTTTTTTTTTTTGTTTTTTATTAAATTTTCAACAAAAAATCTCATTTATTTAGAGTTTAATTGGTGGGGTGTCCACTTACTATTTAAATAGGATTTTTTTACATTATTATTGAATTTTTCTCTCTTAAATTTTCTTAAAACTCCATAATCTAAACGAATCAGAACAAATATGCCTTTTAAATAAAAGGGTGAGAACATAAAAACACATATTACCACTAAAAGATCCAAAGATTCGTCCAGAAATCAATGTCTTTTTCATTGTGAACACAATAAATGTTTAAAAATGTATATATAAAACTCGAAAAATGCAAAAATGAGGAATCTTTTAAGTAAAAATTTGAAGAATACCTAGTTGCATACTTTTTAGTAGTGACAGGCCCTCAACAACAGCTACACCACCAGAGAGTGAGAGGGAGAGATCCGAGCGGGAATGAGAGACCACCATCTACACCACCAAAACGTGACCAAAACGTGGGAGAGAGAGACGATCGACATGTGACCAAAATGTGGGAGAGAGAGAAAGAGACGAGCGGGAGACTCCAAAGCTCCAAAGTGGGAGTGAGCGGGAGACTCCAAATGACTAAGTCTAATTTTTTTAGGGTTTTTATAATTTAGTAATTGTACAACAAATTTTGGCACTGTTTTAAAGTGTGCCAGATTGTCATTAAACCGTGCCAGATTTTTAATATCAGGGTGTGCCAAATTGCTGTTTTTGGTGTAGTGTGGTTCCTACCCTGGTGGGGGGAGTTGCAACCTATTTTGGAACTGGGGGAATACCAAGATGTTCGGTTAGCTGGTCTCCGTCAGACTTCTTTCTATTTTTTTCAGTGGCTCCTGTGTCAAGTAGGATGGGAGCAGATCTTGCCTTCCTGTATTCTGGACTTCTTTCATGTGGAGGATTTGACGGAAGGTATGCACATGCGGTTGGCTCTTTGTAGGAGAGTCATCGGCTTTCGACCCGTCCTTCTCAATCTGTTAGAAGAGTTTGACATATTTTTGGCGACTATATGAAATAGCTATGAAGGAGCGTATTGGCCAAGATGTTGACCGAGGAGATCGGGCAGAGATGGATTGCCATGTTAGACATCATAGAGGGAGGCAAAGTGGTTTTTCCTTGGCTGCTTAGGGCTTACCGTTCCATAGAGGGCCTTGGGTATACTATTCAGGCAAGATAAGTTTGTGGGCCTCAAGATGTAGATGATGATGGAGTTGGATCTTCTATTAGTTGTGGGTAAGGCCTTTTGTGAAGCTGATGGTATTTGTGAAGATGGTTATGTGTTTGGTTTTGTATTTTTATCGGGAAATAAATTTGGGAAGGTTTTGATTAGCTTGTTTAGGAGCAATCTGGCTTGGTTTTATTTTTAGGATAGTCCAGGTTGGCGGGGATAGTTATTTGACTCCCTACGCTAATATTTCCGATAATCATGCAAAATTTCCCAAAATAGAATAAAAAAATATTTTAATTATATTGTTGTGCCTCCTGATGAGTTTTATATTTGAGTTATCTATACTAATCGCTAAGGCATACATAATCCTTTTGTTCATGTAAATTATAAAATGAATTGTCGTTCTCAGGGATAAGAAAAGAATCGCCTTTTGTGAAAAATAAGGGGGTCATGCACATGTAAAGTGTATTAGCTTCCTACGTACCTCTGGGGGTTTGAAACTTTTCGAGTTTTATTTTGAAAGTAAAAGGGATTATTAGAGGATCAAGCCCCACATAGTTATGAGTAGAGGGAAGTGATTTTTTTTAATAGGAGTGAGATGAGAGGAGTCATAGAGCGCTCAGATTTCGAACTAAGGTTAGAATTTGTTGAGACGATCCAAGTTGACTGGATGGACCATCCGTTCTTCATCGAGGTCGGTGAGCATAGCGGTGCCACCGGATAGGATCTTATTCACGATGTAGGGAACACTCCATTTCATCTTGAATTTCCCTCTCGGGTTCCATACGGGTTCTATAATTTCTTTAAGGGATAAATCCGCTTCTTAGACACCACGGCCCTTGACTCTTTTGTTGAATAATCGCGCTATCCGATGATTGTACCCCTGCATATGATACAAAGCTTTTAGCCTCCTTTTGTCTAAGAGTGATAACTTATCAAGACAACTCTCATACTAGTCTTCCTCACTGACTTCACTTTTAAGCATGATGCGTAGTGAAGGGATTTCTAATTCGACGGGTAGGAATGCTTACATGCCGTATAATGGAGAGTAAAGGGTAGCCCCAGTAGATGCTCAAACTAAAGTACGATAGACCTAGAGGGCGTAAGGGATTCGATCGGCCCAATCTCGGTAACTCTTGATCATCTTGTTGATTGTTTTAAGGTTCTTATTGGCGGCTTCAACTGCACCGTTGGTATGTGGTCGGTAGGGAGAGGATTTATGCTTCTGAATCCCATACTCGTCGATGAATTTTGTGACTTCTACCTCAAAATATAACCCGTTGTCTGACACTAGCTCGTACGGGACCCCATATCGGCAGATGATGTTCTTTCGGATGAACTTGGCCATTTTTTTACATTCAACACTATGTATGACTCGGATTCGACCCAATTGGTGAAGTAATCAATAGCAACCGGGATGAACTCGTTCCCATTAGAGGTTTTGGGTGTAACTTTTCCTATTATACCGATGCCCCATATGGAGAACGATCAGGGATAAGTCATATTGTATAATTCTCGCGAAGGCAAGTGCTGGAGATTAGAAAATTATTGGCATTTAAGGCATTTCCGAGCATAGGCGGTGCAATCCTGAACCATGGTAGTACAATAATAACCCTATCAGATTATATTATTGGCGAGCATATGGACGACCATTCATTTGCGGTCCGTACTCTCCACTGTTGATCTTTTGCATCATCTCTTCAATGTCAACCCCTGCGATGTAATGTAAGTGGGTTCCATCGAAGTTTTTCTGAAATAATGATTTATTGTAGACAATGTACTGGGTAGCCAGTTTGCGGAGAGTTGCTCGATCTTTCTTGTTGGAATCTTGGGGGTACTTACCATTCTTGAGGAGATGCCAAATGTCATAATACCAGCATTCAGGCATATCACGATCTTCTTCTGTGACTCGTTCGATGTGGTAGCAATGGGCTAGTTTTACTTACTTTTAGACTTGAAAAGTGGCCATCGTTATTCTCTCGGTCATGTTGACCATGGAGGCTAAGGTGGCAAGGGAATTGGCGGATTTATTCCTTGTGCGAGGTAGGTAATGAAAGGTTATATCTCAAAACTTTGAGGTCATCTCTTTTAGGTTGGCATGGAAGGGTAGGAGCTTCTCGTCATTGACTTTCCATCTTCTAAGGACCTAGTCGATGACGAGGGATGAATCCCCATAGACATCTAGGCATTGGATTCCTTTCTTGAGAGCAACTTTGAGGCCTACTGTGCATGCCTCATATTTGATCATGTTATTGGTGCAGGGAAAATCTATCATGATGGCCATGGGAGTATGAGAATCATCGGGGAGATTAGGAGTATCCTAATGTCATATCCTTTCTTATTGTCAATGCAGTCAAATAACATTTGCATCGTAGTCTTCTTGGGAGGTACAAAGGATATCTTCATTCGGGAATTCAGAGATCTAAACATTGACTTCTTCCATGGGGTAATCGGTAAGGTATTCAGAGATGGCTCTTCCTTTTATAACTTTATACGTGACATACATAATATCGAACTCGGCTAACAACATTGACCATCAGGCCATTCGGCTAGACAAAGTAGGTTTCATAAGTAGGTATTTGATAGGATCTATCTGGGACACATGTTTGATGGGAAAAGCGAGAATGTAGTGCCGTAATTTTGGAGTGACCCGGATAAGGGAGATACATGCCTTCTCTAAGGTCGTGTTGTTGACTTCATATTCGACTAATTTATGACTGACGTAGTACATGGCCCTTTTTTTGCAGAATTATTTATTATATTAGGCTAACAAAGCCCCAATTACGGTATCTGTTATGGTCAAGTATAGGAGTAGATGGAGACGAGGTTGTGGTGGCACGAGTACCAGATGTTGGGTAAGGTATAGTTTGATTCGGTCAAATTCTTCCTGACAAGCTTCATTCTAGACTTTGGTAGAATCTTTTTGGAGGAGTTTAAAAATGGGTTCCCCAATAAAAGTCAATTAGCTGATAAACCGGCTCATATACTGTAATTTTCCCAAGAATTCTCTAACTTCCTTCTCCGTTTGGGGTGATGGCATTTCGATTATGGCTTTCAATTTGGCAGGATCTGCTTTAATCCCCTTTTAACTAACCATGAATCCAAAAATCTTTCCTTTAGTAATGATAATGACACATTTCTGTGGGTTAAGTTGCATCTGGTATTGCCGTAACCGTTCAAGAACTTTCGGACAGCGGGAACATGACCTTCTCGAGTCTTAGACTTGATAATCATATTGTCCACGTAGACCTTAACTTCTTTGTGTATGATATCATGCAAGATGGTTGTGCTAGCCCTTTGGTAAGTAGCCCCTGCATTTTTTAGACTGAATGGTATAATCGTGTAATAGAAGATTCGCCATTGGGTGATGAATGCGGTTTTTTTCTTGATGATTGGGGTGCATCTTGATCTGACTGTATCCAGCAAACCCATTAACAACTGACTTAAAAGCGTGACTGGCCATATTATCCACAATCATGTCGATATTGGGCAGTGGATTATCATCTTTCAAAGAAGCCTTGTTCAAATCTCGGCAATCAAAGCATATGCGAACCTTTCCTTCTGATTTTGTATAATGTTGGCTAACCATGTGGGATATTCGATCACCCGAATGACCTTACATTCAACTGTTTGACTACTTCTTCCTTGGCCTTGAGCAACCATTCGGTGCGGGGCTTTCGTAGTTTCTATTTTACTTGTTTACATTTTGAGAGCATTAGAATCTTGTGTTGATCTATCTCGGAATTGATGATGTGCATGTTGTCGTAGGACCATACGAAGGCATTCACAAAATCTTTTTTAACAGTTCTTTGAGTTTCACATGCTCATGCTCATCAAGGGTGGACCCT
Organism: Sambucus nigra; assembly: GCA_949130495.1. Lineage (NCBI taxonomy): Eukaryota > Viridiplantae > Streptophyta > Magnoliopsida > Dipsacales > Adoxaceae > Sambucus > Sambucus nigra. The sequence goes on from OX422213.1 coordinate 158,467,662, forward strand.
ATCCTATTCTCGCATAGTTGGATACTATAACAGAGATTAATAATAATAATAATTTCATCTTCATTAATTTGAACGCGATTATGTTATTTGTTATTAACCTTATTAAGATCAATTAAAAATTGATCATTTGTAAAATCATCATCATTAAGAGTTTAATTAAAATCAAGACAATTGATGTAAGGCACAACAAGATACTCAAAATCTTTGTTTATTTCATTCTTAGGAAAAACAACTTTGAGAACCTCATAAAAGGACATCTTGATTACATTATGATCAGAACAAAGAGGAACAATAAAAGAAAAAGAAATGGGATACACATCTGGGTTAGGTTGCATTTCAACGGGTGGAACTGGCACAACACTCTAGTTAAGAGGTACAATAGTAGTCTTGATCAGGATGGATGGATACGATGATGTAACGTCTGAGTGGATTATGCAGAGTGTCATCCCCGGTGTTTGCAAATTGAACAAATCCTCGGAGTTATTTCCCTCAGAACTCTCAATAACAGTTGCAGTATTTTCAACGAGCGATTGCATATTATATTGAGAACTTTCGGCCCATGAGTAAGTGTCTTGGAAGAAGATCTCCATTCTTAGCTTCATCTTCTTGTCCAAATGATGATACCAAGGTTCGAGAAATCCACAAAAGGGTAAGTATTAATCCTCTTTAATGAATCTCCCATTCAAGGAATCTCCTGAGACAGTCTTAGAACTTTCTAGCCTTCTCTTCAATCGAGGTTGGCATAGTATTCTAAGTTCCTCTGATAATGGTTGATAACCCAGGACACCTAGAGGAAAGGCCTTCTTTAACACTATGGGTTCTCGTATTCCCTATTGTTGTCATCCCAACCCCATTTCGGGCATGAAGGGCATATTCTTGAACTTTTGCATCACATTGACATTATCGTTAGGCTTGTGCTTTGGACAAACTATATCTCTCAAATCATCCCCTGCTGGGAGTGGAAGTGGAAGTGGAAGTGGTTCGACTCAGAAACACGACATAAGCATATCATTCACCCCATGTTGTATCTCTAGTACCGGATTGCTGGTTATTGCATTCTGAGTGTTATCATCATCGTCCAAGATAGTGATGACCTGCCTATTCGCGAAGAACTTCAGTTTCTGATGGAGGGAGGAAGACACTTCTTTGATGTTATGGAGCCATAGTCGTCCGAGCAACAGGCTGAAACAAGCTGGTATGCCGATGACTTGGAATTTAGTAACAAGGTTTATAAGGCCATCCCCTATTACAAGCTTTATGGATCCCGTTACTTCCCGATGAGTATTATCATAAGCACGCACCACAGCAAAAGTTGGATCAAGGTCTCTTACTCTTAATCCCAAATAGTTGAGGGTTTTTAATGGGGAAACATTAAGTGCTAACCCATTGTCGACAAGCGAAAGTGGGACGGTCTTCCCCATCACCTCGACAGAGATATTGAGAGTATAGTTGTGATTTGGACCAAACTCAAGGATTTCTTCCTCGAAGAAGGAGAGAATCTAGGAGAGGTTAGAGATCCAACCAGAATCGCTACTTCTTCTAGCATAGTATAGACGATTTTTTGTAACGATTTTTGTGGTATATATAATAATATATATATATATATATATATATATATATATATATATAGTCCTTCTCACATGCGGACTCATTTATGTACGCACCTCCATACATTCGTTATTTTAACCACACGCAATACAGTCCACGATTAACGATCAGCGCCTCTCTCTTATCTGGAACACAACCAACACAAAACCCAACATACCAAACAACACTCTCTCTCCTCTCTCCCGTGTAAGAAACCCAACCACACACGCACAAGCCAAAATACTAAAACCTTGGCAAAATAAACCTTTTTGAAACAAAATGATAACACTTGAAAGTTCACAACCTTAATACCACGCACCTGTCCACCATTGTTATTGTTGTTAAGGTATGTATCCCTTTTTTAAACAAACCTTTTTTTTACAGTCCACCATTGCTATTGTTGTTAAGGTATTTATCTGCTATTTTTTTCCGATCAATTTTACTAGTTGAAGATTAAAAAACATTATGTTTTTGTAAGTCTTTATTTTTTTAAAAATACAACATTATTTAATGAGCGAGCAGATTTACTAGTTGAAGATAAAAAAACATTATATTTTTGTAACAGGCTTTGTTTTTTTTTAAAATACAACATTATTTAATGATAAAACCATTATATGTTTATTTTAAAAAACGTATATTTTTTTAAAAACATTATATGATTATTTAATGATAAAAAACATTATATCTTTTTAAAACATTATATTTTTTTAAACATTATTTAATGATAAATAACATTATATGTCTATTTAATGATAAAAATATTATATTTTTTAAAAACATTATATTAAAAAAACATTCTTTAATGATAAAAAACATTATATTTTTTTAAAGAATGAGCTGTAAAAAAAAGGGCATGTTAATAACGAATAACCTGTTAAAAAAAGAACCATTGTTATCTAATGTCAAACAACCATTGTTAAGCATGTCTGAGAAAATAATTATCTGTTAAGAATTTATTTGTTAAAAATGCCATTGGTTATTTTTTTGGAGTTAAATGGAGAATGATTATGATGGTGTGGATAGTATAGGTGAGAATATTAATTTGGATTTAGAGAGTCGGCATAATTTAGAAATAGCTCTTGTGGATGAAGGTGGAGACATCCATGTTGATTCAAATTTGGCGGCACCTTCGTTAGAATATTATCCTCAAGTCCCGGAGGATATCACTCCCAAACTGGGCCAGGAGTTTCAATCACTAGAAGAAGTCCACGGTTTTTATAATGTGTATTCTAAAGTCACGGGCTTTAGTGTTAGAAAGTGGACCGAGAAGAAAAAATTTGGCACTGATGAGATTATTCGGAAGGAGTGCGTATGTTTTAAAGAAGGAAAGAGTACGGTGATTGAAAAACCAAGTGCTAAAAGAAAGCGGGGTGTAGTTAGGAAAGGTTGTTGTGCTAGACTTGTTGTTGTGAAGGGGACAACTGGGTCATTCATAGTTACTCAATTTATTGGGGGCCACAATCACCTGTTGTCTACTCCCGAAAAAACACATCTTTTGCGATCTCACCATAGACTTTCAGAATCCCAAAAATGTTTGGCCCAACAACTTAGTGCTATTAACACTCTAAAACATCAACAATTTAATTTTCTTGGATTGCAAGCGGGATGTTTTGAGAACATTGGATGTATGCAAAAGGATTTGTATAATTACACGAGGCACTTGTGAAGAGAGATGAAGGGGCATAATAGAAGTGTGTTTTTTGAGTATTTGAAGCACGATAAAAATAAAAATCCTTCATTCACGTTTGAAATGAAGTCCGATGAAGATAACAAAATAACACATTATTTTTGGGCCGATACCACTTCAAGACGTTCATACAACTTTTATGGTGATGTTTTAATATTTGATACAACGTACAACACTAATCTATACGGTTTGATATTTGCACCATTGTTGGGTGTTAATAATCATGGTCAGACTATTGTGTTCGATTGTGCTTTCTTGGGTGATGAGACGGTTGATTCATTCGTATGGCTATTCAACCATTTTCTCGATGGTATGCCTGGCAGATCCCCAAAAATGATTATCACTGATCAAGATCCGGCAATGACAAAAGCAATATCACTCTCCCTTCCTACTACGTTTCATAGATATTGTAGTTGGCATATATTGACAAAGTTTTCTGAAAAGATAGACTCTGTGACTTATAATGCTTACTATAGTGAGTTTTTTTATGGCATTTGGAATACGGAGTTGAAAGAAGAATTTGATATTAAATGGATTTATCTCATTGAGAGGAGTGGATTGACTAACAATAAATGGCTACGCAATATGTTTGACATCCGTTCGACTTGGATTCCATGTTATGTGAATCACGTTTTCTCGGTCGGCATGTCTAGTAGCCAACGAGCAGAGAGTGCTCATTAATTTTTCAAAGGGTATGTGTCCAAAAAAAATTCATTAGTAGATTTATAATTCACTTTGGTAGGGGCCTTCTTCGGCAATGTCATGAAGGAAAAAAATTTGACCAAAAAGATCTAACGGAGAAACCGAAATTATTTTTTGAAAATGAAGTGTTGTTGCAAATGGTTGACTTATATACAGGTGGAGCGTTTGAGAAATTTCAAGATGAGATGCGAGATTTTTTCAACTTTAAATTTGAACAAGTAGTTGACTAGTGCAATAAATGTGTTTATAAGGTTACTCGGAAAAAAATAGAGTCGTACAAATATCAAACAATTACATATGACAAGGTGTCCAACTTTGCTACATGTACTTGTCAGAAGTTTGAAAGCTCTGGTATCCCATGTAGACATATTTCATCGTACTTGCAAAAGTTTCATGACTTTGAAGAATTATCGGCCTCTTATGTTTTGAAGCGATGGACAAAAATGACAAAATTTGGGGATGTTGTCGAGGGTGGGGTAATGATAAGTGATGAGAAATCATATTTCTCAAATCGGGCTCGGTTGATTCAACTTGCTTTAAATTTGGTTGATAAGGCTCTCATAAACGAAGACACGATGAGAGTATATACGGATGCTTTAGATGTTGCAAATGATAAAATCAAGTAAATAGTTGGTGTTGTGGGATGTGGTGTTAGTGACGGTAGAACAAACCGGTTGAGAGTTGGGCCAAATGCGCGGATGGAGGAAAGTTTCAATGAGCCAAACCAAGTACGAGCAAAGGGTTGTGGCAAAAGATTAAAAGGACAAAAGGAAAAAGCACTTCAGAAGGAAAAACAAAACAAATCTCGTCGTTGTAACGGTTGTGGTTTAATTGGTCAATCACACGATAAGAGGAATTGTCCCGTTGTAAATGGGTACGCATTATCTATTTATTTTCTTTAAATTCTCCATTTGAATAAATATTTTATATTGTACTTATTAAATTATGTTTCGATCTTATATGCAACGTACATGCAAATCAAGACGGAAACACATTCGTGAGTTTGGAAAACGATGAATATTCAACTAATTAATCCATGAATGAAGCCTCTGGAGATGATATTGAAATTTGAATGTTAAATGCCTTTACAGTTGATAACCTGTGAATGTTAACCTTTTGTAACATTTGTCAATGTTAACTTTTTATAACATTTTGAATCATAAGAATCGATAACCTTTTGTAACATTTGTGAATGTTAGCCTTAACAGTTAACATTTTGTGAATGTCTTAACCGTTAATGTAACATTTGTGAATGTTTGCCTTAACAGTTAACATTTTGTAACATTTGTGAATGTTTGCCTTAACAGGCATAATATTTAATGTATTAGTCTTGAATAATGAATTAGCACCATATGAATAATGAATTAGCACATAACAATAGCCGTTTTTTTTAAACAGTTGATCCGTTTTTTCAAAAAAATGCTACTTTTTTATAACAGTTACAAAAATGCTACTTTTTATTATCAATAAGATTTTTATTATCGTTATAAAAAACTGCTACTTTTTACTTACTATTTTTTTTTAAAAAATAACGTACAAAGCCTTTGTTTTGGAAAGCCATAACAGTTATTGGAAATGGATTACCTGAAGATCAGTTATTGGAAGCCATAACAGTTATTGGAAATCGTGATTGGGTTTTATGTTTTGTAAAGGTTTATTGGGTTTGGTTTTGTTAGGATTGGTTTGGTTAAGCAAGAAGCTTTTACGATATTGGAAATCGTGAGTGCAGTTCTGTTTGGTGATAGAGTAGAGAGATGACGTTGTAGACAAACCAACTGTTGGGATAGAAGAGAGAGGAGAGAGAACTTTTGAGAGATTTAATCGTGGACTGTATTGCATGTGGTTAAAATAACGAATGTATGGAGGTGCGTATATAAATGAGTCTGCATGTGAGAGGGACTCTCTCTCTCTCTCTATATATATATATATATATATATATATATATATATATATTAATGGTGTAATAGTGGTATAGACGATTTTTTGTACTTACTTTTATCTACTGCTTTATACATTTTGAGGAGTTTGTTTTAAATATTCAGATCTTATGATTATATTTTTCTTAGCTTATATAGATATGATGGTTCCTATTTTTCCATACACTTTGTTTTCACATGTTTCTTATTTATTTAGTGGTCATTGTAGACACCCAATCCTAGTACCATCCAAATGCCTCCTTATGTCCCCAACACCCTCGAACCCCATGTCCTAATCCAAGCCTTGATCTAGAGGCCCTTGGGAGATCTCGAGCCCCATTCGAGTGTGGTTGAACATCCAACCCAAGCATATCTTATTACACTCTCATAAAGTCTGAATCCCCTTTCCAACGGTCTATACCGAGCACAAATCGGCCTTACGATTCATGCGTACTCACCTTTTTACTCCAAACCCTAATCAAGAGGCTACCAAACGCTTTTGGTCCCCGTTTGACTTTAGTAAACCTTCCAAACTGAGCATAGCTCATTTCAATCTCATAGGTCTATGAATCCCCTTTCCAACAGTCCATACCGTGCACAAATCTACTTTATAATTGGCACACACTTGCCTTTTTTACTCTGAGCACCCTTGTTTAGAAGCCATAGGATGTTTCGAGCCCTATTCAACTTTAGTCAACTCTCGAACACGAGAGTGACCTATATATTTTTATAGGGTTCTGAATTTTCTTTTCAACGGTCCCAATCGTGGCCAATTCGAACTTACGGTTTGTATTTTATGCCCGTGTTTTTGAAAAAGTCCTTTTTAGACTATTTATAGGTACCCCAGACCCTCTACCTATTGGCAGAGGTGTACTTTACTTTGCCAACAAGTTAAGGTTATGCTGATAAACTGGCTAGAGCCTATACTAATCAGCAAACCCCATAACCCCAATTTTTCCTATTTAAGGAGGTTATGGCCTCATTCCCAAGGACCCCTTTTCAGCAACCTGAACATTCACTGTCTCGAAATTAGTTCGTCGTCGCCCAAAAAAATCCAAATTCCCAACGTTCTTTCCACCTTTCTTACAACATTTTTTCTTAGCCTTTTGCAACCTATCTCATCCTTACTCCACTACCATTTAACCACTATAAAAATTAGCCTACACCTCTTCAAAAATCAGTAGGAACGTCCTAGAGGATGCCCACTCCTACTCTATTCAATTTCATTTAATTAGTGTTGTTCATTTTCTTTTATCCCATCTTTGGTATATTTTAGTCTTGCTTTACTTTCACACTCCAACTAATATCCGTTTTTTTATTAATATTACTCACATAATACATTTTCATAAAATAAAAAAAAAATTTAAAAAAGGGATCGCCTATAAATCCCAAAGTAGATTTTCCCCACTTTTCCTACACTTTTACACTTGTGCACTTTTTCTTCAAAATTAAGGGGAATTCTATATTTAGGTTTAGAAGTTAAACCCCAACCTTGTGATGTATCGATCTATGTGGACTTTGATGCCTATTTCATCTATGTTGGCCTCTCGAGTCACTATTGAGATGCGAGTCCTATTTTGTTCATTACGATACTTTGTATAAATCTCATATTTAGTAGTATTGCTTGTATGTATACGCCTACATATGGATGTTCCTGCCCGACGTGTACATTCACTTCCTTATAGTGAATCGTGATACGATGGTCATTAACATCATATTTTCGTACTATTCCATTTCTTTTGTATACTCCTTAGAATGATTCCTCTTCATTCTTCCCATGGCGTGAGTAGGATGATTTATTTTTCTCACTTATTTTCACATCACACATACTATAATCATGAGTCATATCTTGGATGAAAAGGAGAATATCATCACATGATATGAGAGATAGAGAGGGATAAATGGGTTCTTAACACCTTTCCATTTTGTAACTTAGTCCCTGGACCTTTAATTCATTTGACTTCATATGCATCGGTTTGTCTTTGATGTTGTTTTTTAGTGACGACTACATTCTTTTGCTTGTTTTGAGCAAAATAGTTTGGTGAATCCATTTTCTATCTTTTTCTCCCCATTTGACAATGACCATTTATATCCGTAGTAGCTCGCAAAGATTGCGCGAGTGATAGAAAGTGGATATGTGTCCCCACTTATATATTCTTTTTACTCTTATTCTTATATTTTGTATATGTGTCTTGCTCTTATCATGATGTCTATACCTTTTTATCTACTATGCTCCTTTTATCATCACATGTATATACCATCTTCCTATCATGTGTTTTATTCTTTATCCACTTGTATATAGTTACCATGTTTCTCTCCACTTACTCATATTTTCACATAACTCATATCACTTGTAGATATTTAAGCTTAGTCTCACTAGGTCACACTCTCACTTTTTTTTCACGTGTACATAACCACATGCTTACTTACATTTTTCACACACCACTTATAGATATCCACGCTTAGTCTTACTAGCAGATGCTTATACCTTTCTCCCACTTGTATATATCCACACATTTTCCTTTTCATTCACATATATACATGTCACCTTCACTTTGCACATGTTTCCCACTCACTTGTGAAAATTCACAAGCCTCACATTTTGTACATGCCTTTATGATTTGTATAATCTCCTACCTCATGTACATATTGCTAGTTTTACCCTTCAAATTTCCCCCATCTCATACTACTTGTTTATTATATTCTCTCCCTCATAGTACCAATATTTTTCTCTTTTATCATACATAACATAAAATGCTAATTAAGAATAATACATTCTTACACACTGTATCATGTGAGCATTGTACTTTGACATAAATTTTGTCCCATACCGGAGGATCACTTCCTGATGGATGTGGGTCCTGTGAGGCATGGTTAACATAAGCAATATGATCCCCACCTTCCATTAGCTTAATACCTTCGACGTATATTGAATACTTCCCCTTGTATCGTACCGCTTGACCGAACTCACGACGGGAGATATATAGCAGGGAACTCATTTACGTATGTCGAGTACATCAAATTGGCTCTCACATGTACCATTTCCATGAGGTATGTCATGAGGAAGTTCACGTACACTCGAGTATATAAATTGACCTTTCCACACGTATCGATGAATGATTGCCCTTATAGTCAAGAGGTATATCGTGGAAGTCATACCATAAGGGAGAACCTTTCCACTAACCTACTAATGCATCAACATCATATAGGTTTCGGCCCTAAGACACTCATACCTAGTCTATCAGTTTCAACGTGAAACTTAACCAAAATTATGGGTCGTCTTACCACTCGAACTTTCATGTTATTTCACCAATTTTAAAAAAAGAACCCTGTCGTGGGTCTGGAAACAAGTCAAACTTTATCTTGGATACTAAAAATATCAAAATAAACACAAAAATCCTTTTCCCTCTTAACTGCGATCGCATACCCCATTCTTGACTTGGCTCCATATTGGCTCAGATCCTCCATCAAACCACCTCGGAGCTCCACTGCTTATACATAATTCGATCAATCATTCTAAAGACCATTCATGAAGAAAGTTGACCATAATGCAGACATCCAGCTAGATCTAATGGCAGTCCCTGCTTTGCTCAGCTCGGTGCCAAGATTATCAATCTTTAAGCAGAGGTCCGTGAAATGCAATGAAATAGGGTTCAAAATCCCGAGGCTCTTTAGCCTGATATCACCTCCCCCATGCTATTAGTACACAAGATCCAAAATCGGTATATGTTCCTAAAGAATACCAATATGTCCTACATTCCCCGCCTGCCAATGGTTCGCCACCAGCTCAGCTGCTAATACCAAATCTTACCTAGTTAGGAGGTAACCATTCAATGTATGTCTTTGTCGATCCAAAAAGAAGAAGAGTTGAACAAGTTCAAAGAAAACCTCAGGGTGTTATCCCAAAAGTTCAACCAAGTTAAAATCTCGGGGAATTATATGTATTATACCCATGTGTATCCTTATCCTAAAGCTTGGTTTGCAGATAAGTTCAAGATTCCGGATATTGAAAAGTTCGAAGGCAAGAAACCTCTAATCATACACCTATATATCTACCATCGTGCCATGACTTTCCTCGAAGAATCATAAGATATAATGACACAGATTTGTAAATAAACTCAAAAAATTTCCCTTCGATGGTTCCTGTCCCTTGAGGAGTCTAGTTTCTATAGTTAGGATGATATGGTCCAAAAATTCATGACTCGGTATAAGTACAATGAAGAGCTATAGGTTTCCCATTAATACCTTGCATTGCTTGAGCAAAACTTGGGGGTGAATTGATTAACAGTTTTATCAGAAGATAGAAGGAGAATGTCGGCCACCAGAAGAAGAGTAGGTAAGCATTATAAATAAGAACTTCCTACCACATATAAGAAATTCAATAGGAAGCCAATACTACCCCCATTTCAGAGCCCTATAGGAAGTATGGGTAGAAATCAAAGAAGGGGTCACAAGTCAGAAAATTAAGTCTTAACCGAAGAGGCTAACCATGCATTTCATCCATCTAAATTATGATAAGCCGACCCATACTCAGTCTTAACCATCAACATCATATCTCATCATGCTACCTCATGTACACTTTAAAGTCGTCCTAATCCAGTCAGAAAGGAATATACCAAACTTCATGCCCCTTTATCAAAATTTTATTAAGCTCTTATAGCCCGAAATCTCATCAAACCTCTTGAACCCCGATCATTGCCAAATCCCCTTCCCCAAAATTTCAAACATGACGCGCTTTGCGAATTTCACTAAATCATTGAACACATCATCGATCAGTCTTTTCATTTAAAGAATGTCATATAATGCCTCATATACAGATGGATCATTGCCCCTCCATATAATCTTAAACCCAATATCACTCAGATACTTCTCTTGAACCACCAGGCCGAGTAAATGCCCTCATTTTTTAAGAGAATCCATAATTTGACCCTTCCACCAAAATTAGGCCCACCCAAACACCCAATTCATAAACCATCTCACCTAATTCCCTCAATGTTTATCTATTAATTATCTTACATCTTGAGAATCCTGTCGATCAAGCTCTATCTCTCCTTCTCACTAAGGCTCGTATAGACCGTTCAAACCCATTCATAATGGGGAGGTATGGAACTGCCTATAGTCTTAGATTAGCTTCAGGAATTTAGGCTGAAATTGCCCTCATAGATGACCCTAAAAGAAAATAATTGCGATAAGTTCAGCGTAATGTTCATGGAAGTTCAAAAATGGGCTCGACATCCAATAAATGGTTTGTACCATCGAAAGAAATCAATTTGGATGACATTATGTAGTTTATATCTGAGGTATTCATTAAGAAGTAAGAAATATGTACTGCCTACGTGCTACTCATGATCTTGAAACTCTAAGTACATCTAGTTCCTTCCTTTCAGCATTTTCCTGCTAAATGGGAAGATTTGGTTGACGAGGCTATGGAGGTGTTGGAATGCATTGACTTTTCATCTAATAATAATAGTGTTGCCACCGAATGGGGTGATGATTTTGACAACTCAGATAATCAAACGATAAAGAAGCCAACTTGGTTCCCTACTTATACTAAATGATTTATTTTGAGGAATTACTATGAGGGATCAATGACGCATCCATCACTCTCGAGGTAGATGAAGATACCGAGTTTCTATTCTTCCCTACCTCTATAAATTACATGATCCGATCCTACCATACTATCAACAGGTATAGATAAGGGGTAAGGATTCATTGAAGAACTCCCTATGTTGGAAAAGATAGTTGAATAAGGTAGGTTCCTTGAGCAACTTAAAAAGACCCAGGTCGATAGCATTCTGAGGGGACTTTTTATTTCCTCCCAACTACACATAAATTGTTTGATAAAACTCCTCACATGGCCCACGGTTCCTCCCACTACTACTCTCTAAGATGCGATTCATCTAGTAGGATCTCTAACTACAACAAGGATTATCTCCTTCTCCAAGGAGGAAATCCCTAAGATTGATCTTGACTATAATTACCCTCTCAATATCTCAATTAAAGTCATGGGTTCGATAGTTTCACTAGTACTTGTTGACAACGGATCTGCTCCGAACGTCTGCTTATTAAGGACTCTCAACTGCCTAGGGATAAAGTTCGATTACCTCACTCTAACTTTTGCCATTGTGCGCACCTATGATAATAGTCGAGAGGTCATGGGCTCTATAAAATACACAGTAGAGGTTGGTCCTATGTACCTTCAAATCGAGTTCCAAGTCATTGATATACCTGCACGCTTTAACTTGCTCCTTGTCACCCTTGGCTCTTTAATATCCGAGGTGTATCTTTTTCCCTTCGTCAGGAACTAAAGTTCTTCGCCAATGACCATGTTGTCACTATTCTCTGGGATGATGACAACTCTGATGGTGTCAACACAAGTAACCAGTACTAAAAATCCAGCATGGGTTTAACGACTTGTTCCTCTCAGGCTTTAATATTTATATGCTTTTCATCCAGTCGGGATAATTTGAAAGATCGAGTCTCCTTAGATCACAACCCACATAGTAATGCCAACATAATCCAGTTGTTTAATATATGCTTTTCATGCCTGGAATGGGGTTGGGTCACCATTAGTAAGGTATCCTCGAGCCAATAATTTTAAAGGAAGCCTTTCTCTCCTGTGGCCTGGGCATCATCAGTTAAATTCAGAACATTCCGCCAACTATACAGATAGATAATCTCAAAAAAAGAAAAAATGATCTCAGGAGATTCTCTAAATATGAGATTTATTAAAGAGGGCGAGGACTTCCCCTTATGTAGATTCCTCGATCCATAGTACATCCTTGTGGAAAAAAATATGAAGCTAGGACTGGAAATTTTCTCTGGGGACAAGGTTACTTGGGACGAAGAACATAAGCATGAGTTGGAGCCTCTAACCATCAAAGCTGTGTAAAGTGATGAAAAATTCAAAGGTAGTGATGTCGATGAACCATTAGACTGCATACACTGGGGGTAGATCACTTCATGATCCATATAGGGGCTGAGCCGTTTAACCCATCTAAGAAGATCACTATTGCAGATAAACCACTCCTCCACTGACAGGCCATCCCTGTCAAACCTGCCCAAGTCAATTTAAATCCTGATGTTCACCCCTTTCAAAAAAAATCAAAAGCTACCAGTTTTTCTTCTATTATCTATGTAATTATAAACGAGGCCTCCTTTGATGAGGTTCTCATCATCGTATTTCCTAATATTGCTATCAATGAAATAAGTTATGATTTTGAGTAAGTTGTTGTGGCTTATATTTATTGCCTTGATTCTAATCAAATAATTAATGCAGATGATATAATAAATTAATGATTCTTAACCGATCTCAATATGGAAAAAAAATAAATAACAGATTCGCATTCAAACTAATGATAATGAGACTTTTGTTATTAATCTCGAGTATAGTGAAATTCATGCAAGGTTAGGATAGGGTTTTCCCTCGATGAGCATGAGAGATTGTAATTTAAAGAACTTTTGAAGTAATTTGTTGATGTCTTTGCGTGATCCTATTACAAGATGCCTAGCATTGACCCAAAATTCACACAGTAAGAGATTCATACCTTCCCAAAAAAGAAATCATGTCAAGGAGAAGATGAGAAAGATCAGGACAAAGTATTTTCTCAAGGTCAAAGATAAAGTGGTGAAATAAGTGAATATAGGCTTCATTCGCGTGGTGGATTACCCCACATGGCTTGAAAACATCGTCCGTGTGTCAAAATCAGGAGAAAAGGTTTGCACGTGTATCGATTATCAAGATCTAAATAAAGCATCTCAAAAGGATGACTACCCTTTACCTAATATCGATATGATCATGATAATAAAACCATTCATGCCCTCATATCATTTGCCAAATTTTTTATCGGGTACGTCAAATCAAGATACATCTTGACCCTCAAGAGAAAACTGCCTTCATCACCCCATGGGGAACCTTTTACTACATGATCGTACCATTTGATCTAAAAAATACTGAGGCTACCTACTATAATACCCCGTACTTTTATGGATATTTAAATTACTTAAGTGGCGTAATTTGGTAATTAGAGGAAATTACCGTGAATAGTAATTTTTGAATTTATAAGTATAAATTTAATAATTGAGAATTATAAATTGAATAGTAAATATTAGTTTGCAAGTGTCGGATTAATATTTACATGGATTATATTTTCTTACGAGTCTAAGAATAAGAGTGGGATTAATTTAATTATGTGTCGCAGTTGGGTAAAGCGATAAAGGATAATATTTTAATTGAAAAACACGCGTCTTGGAATGTGTTGGGTTTAATTAGTTAATTTTAGTTAAGTGACTCGGATGGAGATTACGAGTGCGCGATTGGTTTCGAAGTGGCTGATAACATGACTTTTCATATGTGTCGTTGTTGAAAGCCAAGTTAGTCAAAACCTCAAATTACCTACAAAATATAACAATCTCAAGTGTAGCGGTAAGTAAGGGTATCAATCAACTTTCAAGGTTGTAAAGCAGAGGGAACAAATTCAATTGTAATTCACTTTTTATTTTCTTTTTGTGCTTTTTCACTTTTCTACTTTTCTTAGCTTTTTCAAATATTAAAACAATAGGGTGAGGTGATGATTTAAACTAAACTAAACTAAATATGATATGATAACAACTAGAAAATGACTAAAATGAAAAATAAAGTCTAACACTAAAATAAGAGATAAAGTGAGGTAAATAATTGCGAGAACAATCAAGGAATGAGATTACACCACAAATTTTAGTTATTCTAATTAATTAATTTAATTATTTGAATTCTCCCAAATTAATATCAAAATTACAAACCAACTCTTGTTGCAAGTGTAATTATAATAGTAATCTTTTAAAAAATTAAGTTTAACACCCCACAACTCTAGAAAAATAGATCTACACTCCTTTTAATTAATCAACCGCTAGGATCGATCAATTAAAATTTATGTAAACCTTAGAAAATAAATTTAGAGTTGAAATTCAAGTTATAATACCCCACTTAAGAAACCTCTATCTCTAGTTCGAATCTAAAATGGGTATTATAACTAGAATTTCGATTTTCTCTCGAAAATCATTTACCCTCTCTCGAGGCGTAAATTTAAGGGTAAGGGATCAATATTAACATTCAAAGGGATTTTTCAAGTAATTAAACTAATTAAAATAAAATAACATCAAATAAGGGTTTTACCCCACCCCTTGAAAGGGGTTTTAGCCTAACATGATATGAAATATGACAAATTAATAATCAAAGGCAAAAAATAAATGAGAAGAGAAGATAACAATCAAACCCCAATCTCTTGAAGTGAAATTGAAATTCAATCCATGAGTTGAAATTCATAATCCATCAACTTGAGTGATCCAAACAATATTACATAAAAATTTCACTCAAATTAATTCTCACAACAATTTATTTTCTCCTCACTATCTAAAAAAAAAATATGAATTCTAATCTAAAAACCTACACTAAAATGGTATTTTCTCTCTCTACAAATTCATATCTAAAAGCTTAATTCTAAATTGGGTCTTCATCTTCATTTATAGTAGGCACATGGAGCATGAGGGATAAGGGGTATATTGGGTAAATGGCTAGGGGTGCATGTGGATATGGTGTGAGGTCATGTGAATGAGGGGATAAGTGGGTGAGTGGATACGAATAAAAATCTGATTTAGTTATGAGGGTATTTTGGGATTTTGGGGTAAAAGAGGAGGTTGGGGGTATAATAGGGAAAAGGGGTAAAAGGTATTAAACATGTGGCATTTTGATTTGGTCTTTTATTTGGCTTGGGTTTGGTTTTGTTTTGGCAGGAAGTGGAGAAATCGTGCAAGGGCTTGGAGATGGGTTAAAGTTGGACATGGGTTTTGTTGGCTTTTTGAGGAAATGGGTATGAGGTTGAAGAGGGTTGTATGGAGTGACCTCGGGTTTGAGGCAAGGTCGAAAATGGAGGTCGGGTTGGTTCGTTAGAATGGAGCTGGGGGTGTTGCTGGTGAGCGGGTACGGAGGCTGGTCGGCGGGATTTTCGATCGGAGCCATGTCTGGCAGCGGGTTGGAGCTGCCGGAGTTGGGTTGGCCATGGGGTTACAAGTTTTGGCAGTGGGGAATGCGATCGGAGGTCGGGGTAAGCGACGGGGGAGTTGGGTCTCGGGGTCTTCAACGGAGGTAAGGTCGGCGCCGGAAGGTTTTAACACCGGAGTTGGAGGGGTGAGGGGGTATGGTTTGCTAGTATGTGTTGGTTTGGGGTTATGAGGCAGATAGGGATGAGAGTAGTGTGTATGTAGGTTTGTTAATGGATATAGTTAGGTGTGGTGTATATTAATGGAGGGTTGAGGAGAGAGAGTGGGTTTGAGGTTGAAGATGAAGTGGAGGTTAGTCAAGGTGTGTGTAGTGTAGGAAATTAGTGTGAGGGTGAGGGGTTGTTTAGGTGTAAGATTGGGAATAGGGTGGTTATGGTGTGAGGGAGTTTATGTGTGTGCGTGTGCGTGTGTTTAATTTGGACACTTAAATAAAATAATAAAGACTCAAATAAAATAAAATAAAAATAAAAATAAAAAATAAAATCTAACTAAAAAATAAAACAAACTAAAGAAAATAAAAATATTAAAAACAAAAGAAATAAAATTTAAAATCTAAATGAAAATTAAAGTCCTAAAAATATAAAATTTAATAAACTAAAAATAAACTCCTAAAGACTAATCCTAATAAAATAAGACTACACTAAAAACTAATAAAAATCAAAATAAAATAAAATTATACTAATAAAATAAAATGAAACTTAGAAAATATTAAATAAATCTAAAATAAATCCTCAAAATAAAAATGAATCAAACTAAAAATCTAAAAAATGATAAAAAGACACAAACAAAACACACACAGGGTTTAGAGTAGGTTTAGGCTAGGCTTAGGCTCGAGTAAGGTTACGTGGTTGGTAATTAGCTCCATAAAATGCTCATTTGCCTTGATATATAGTTTTTTAATACTGCAACTGCAACTGCAATTAAATTTGTATATTGAACAATTAAGCACATAAGACCCATATTGTCGAGAATTAGAAACTAAAATACATCTATTCAGGGTATAAATTGTACAGTTTTGGGTGCTTATCAATGGCTGAAATAGTCTAAATGAAGTACCTGAGGGTAATGTTTGGGTTTCGCAACCTTTTTGGACTAGTAGGGACTCGTAATTGAGTACACGAGTCATTTTATAATTGGGTATACACCCAATTTCGGGATGAGCACTTCTATTGTGCTCGAAATTTTGACTAAATTTCTGACTGAAATTACACATGGCAGCGTATTATTGGTAGATTCTTTGGTCCCACTGGCGTGAACCCCATAAACCAACCAATAAAAATCCACCACCTAATTCGGTCCATCCACTTTCGGTTAAAAATTAAGTCTGAATAACATTTTTGTTTCGGGATTTATAAGGGGAGAACCCTCATTTCTCCCACATTTCAGCCTTAGGAGAGAGAAGGAAAAGAGAGAAAGAAGAGAAGAAAGAGAAGAGAAGAGAAGAAAGAAAGGGATTTCCGGCAAAGTTTCGCGGGATTCGACTCGGGGTCGTCGGATTTTATCCACGAGGCAAGTGTTTAACTTGCTTTTATGATTTAGTGTGTTTATTTATCGTATTATAGTTGATGTGTGAAAACTATAAAGATTTTTGGGTTGGGTTTTCGTGAATGAAAAAGGGGGTATCAGAAGTTTGAACGAGTAAAATCCGGTTCATATCCAATTTGAGAAACTTAAGAATTTGTTGAAATTAGTTGTTGATTATAGGTTTAAGGATGATTATAACCATTTTTATGTGTGGATATATTGTTGGTTGAGGTTGGATGATTATGGGAGAGGAAATAAAAAGCTTGGAGGTGCATTAATGGAGATTTGTAATTTGGAGAAGACAGTGAACAGTAACGCAACAGCTTGCGGGGTCGATTCGGCCAGGAAGCGAATTGATTCAGCTCTTGATCAACGCATTAAAGTTCTAGATCTTTTCGATACGGTCGCGTGGGCACTGACCTCGTCTTTTTCCGTTTTTTTCGAATTTTTAATGATTTTTCTAAGGAAGCAGTTTCGAGGTTGAAATCGTTAGCTCGGAAATCAAACCGGAAATTGAAAAAATTAAGGCTAGAATTGTCTAGAGATAAATATTAGAGGTTCCTAAATAAAGTTTTTGGACTTCTAAATTACTCGAGGAAAAAAATAAAAAACTTGGGTTCGTAGAAATAAATCCGGTCTATATTTTTAAATGATTGTTTAGGATGGGTAACATTTGAGAAAAGTCTTCGGCAAGTGTGTTTATATAGTTATGCGTAGAGAATATCTATGGGCCAAGTACATTTGAGTGAATTCTAGAATGCGAGTAGGATGGAATTTAATATATGGTCTAAATAGGTTCAAGCTACTATCCGATATGTCTTTATTGACAATTATTATTATAGGTGATGCGGTACCTATGGAGATTAAAATAAGTAGTTAGTATACTTATTTAATTATTACGAATTGGTATATTCGGGTTTATATTATAATCCTTAAAAGTGACCAAGGTGAGAGTTATATTTTAAGTAAGAGAATACTTGTGGATTTAGTATTATAAGTGTATAAATACTTATATACTATTACTAATGGGAACATTCGAGGGTTTGGCTATCGCTATAATAGTTTGGCAATTATAGCCATATATATTGAGAAGAGATATATACTATATATACAAGAAATTTTACAGTGTATATATAAAATAATTATGAATATATCTGCGTGTGAATGGTATATTTATGTGAAGCATACCCCCTCTAATGCTATCACGGGAAGTTGCGCGATGTGGGTGAGGCCCCTGGCTTGAGGAGCAGGGATCGTATAGTCCCCAGGTCATAGCGTCCATTTTATATTGTGTGATTTTTATTAGGGGTGAGACGTGGTGGGTATATTTCGTTCTCATTTTCAGGGAGAAACTATGTTCGCTTCCCATACGTTGTGATTTGGTTTTTACCAAGTCGATGTGAGAGTCCGACCGCTGGTACCCAGGATGATGTGTGAGTAATTCCCTGGAAGATGATAGCATTGAGAGACTGCATCCATTGAGTTATAGCTCCGAGGGATGGTTATTATACTTATATAGTGTGTGATATATAAGTATGGATATACTTTATGTGTATAGTATATTGTATATATATTTATATTTATATGATATGTGAAACATATATATACGGACATAATAAAGAATGGAATGTGAGATAAATTCTGAATCTTTCGAGAGTATAAAATCCGAAATAAAATTGGGATATGCGTATATAAAGATGAGAATATTATATACGAGGTTAATAACACTAAAACGTGAAAAGTGTAAATAACTGGTGAAAGTTATTCATGATGTAAGGATGAATCATAAGTGAGAGATTAAAATGTATAAGCTCAGGCGATAGCTTATAATATTTTATAAAGAATGAATAAAGTGATATTCTCCTTCCGGTAGATTCATATGTATATGGATCATAGGTTCTAGTGAGAACTATTTATATATACGGGATGACATAACGTGTGGTATGTACTGAGGGCCTAATGGATTTCGACGATCAACATTGTCATGTAGTATTGTATCAGGGGGTTCCTTGTGTGGATTTCGCTTCGCGAGACACCCCATGCACGAACGTAGCACAATGTTGGGAATGGGGAGAAGTTTAGTCCTTAGTACTTAGGTTTATGAGGACTTTTAGAAGATAGGTGAAACGGATTAGTTAGGCAGGGTAGCTTAACTAGGTCATTTAAAAAGGTATGCGATAGGTGTGCACTATTAGAAGAGGGGTGAGGGGTATCTCATGAGAGTGCGATACCAATTTAAATATGAGAGATTTTCATATTTTAAAATATGGCATTTATGCACTTGCTAAAATATTTTCAAACTCAGGCTCTGACCCGTTTCTCTATTTTCCTCTCTTGCTCTATATGTATATATATTAGGTGTCCAAGCACAGGGACACCTGGATGATGATTCTTTCGAGTCAGACGTTTGCTGCAGCAGCTGTGGATGCATGCAGGTTTATTTTAAACACTTCTATTCTTGTGATCTATATAGGAATCATTGTAGTAACATTCAGGCCGATAGCCCAATTGTATTCATTTATTCTTTTACCGCCTTTTAGTTCGGCATTCAATTTGGTTGTATTATATTGTGCCGAGTGTTCGGTTATTTTTTTTCATTTCAGTTGTTGCATATAAACTGTTGTGATTGGTTTATTTGAATGGTTTGGTTAAAAATATTAGTTAATTAAAATTTTGACACCAGCCTAATAGGTTATTAGTAATTAAATTAGTTTTTGACAGTGATGCTGAGAATGAACCATATGAGACTCCTGTTTTAATTTGATATAGGAGTGATCACCCAGTATTGTATTAGGCGAGGTGTCACACCTAGTAAAGGGTATCTACGTCTATCTTGCATTATCTTATCCACAAAGAAGTTAAATTCTATATCGACAATATGATCATTAAGTCAAAGACTCGGGAAGGTCACATCCCAGCCTTGAGGAAATTCTTTTAGCGGATGCGGCGATACTAAATGCGCCTCAACCCACTAAAACTTGTGTTCAGTGTCACGAAAGGAAAATTCCTTGGCTTAATGGTCAGCAAGAAAGGGTTCAAAGCAGACCTTGAAAACTAAAAGTGATTTTTGAAATGCCACTGCCCTGGACGAAAAAATAAGTTCGTAGCTTCATAAGAAAACTCCAACGCATCAGTCGGTTCATCAGCCAATTAATCTCTATTTATAAGCCCATTTTTAAACTTCTTTGGAAATATTCCGCCAAAGTCTAGAACGAGGCATGTCAAGAAACCTTTAAAAATATTGGGTGATACATCACTCGACCTTCGGTGTTTATGCCCTATAACAAGGTTTCCCCCTCTTACTATATCTCACCGTCGCAAATAATGCAAAAGGGGCTCTATTAGCCTAATAAATCAAAGAATCATGCAAGAAAAGAGTCATCTACTGTGCTATTCGAAAGCTAGTAGGGTATAAGGTAAACTATACCACATTGGAAAAAGTGTGTGTCACTTTAGACTGGGTCACGAAGAAGATCTAGCATTACATGCTTGCATTCCATATCAAATTGGTATCCCAAATGGATCTGATGAAATAACTCTTGGAGAAGCCTGCCTTATTTAGTCATACGGTTCAATGTTTAATGTTAATAGTTGAATTTGATAACATGTATATTACTCAAAAGGTCATGAAAATAAGGGCCATTTTCAAATACCTTGTCGATAATTCCAAGAAAGGGAGATGAGGTTTAGATTTTTACACCTCTTGCGAAGAGCTTAAATGGAAGATGTTCATTGACAGAGCTACAAATAAGAAAGGATACGGTATTGGGATACTCCTGATCACTCGTGATGATTTTCACACTCCCATTACCAATAAATTAAACTTCCCTTGCACCAACAACACGATGGAACATAAAGCATGTACTGTAGGGCTCAAGATCTCCCTCAAGAAAGGAATTAAGAATGTTGAAGTCTATGGAGATGAAGCTCTCATCGTGGGGTAAATTCTATGAAAATAGAAAGCTAAAGACAAGAAGCTCCTACCCTTTTATGCTCACCTCGGAGAGCTTTCCTCTTAGTTTGAAGGTATCACCTTCCAATACCTTCCTCGTTCGAGAAATAACATAGATGATGCATTGGCAGCCTTGACCTCTATGGTCGACGTGCCCGGGGGAATAAAATGGGCCCCTTTATTGCCCAAAAACAAGTAATTCCCACTCACTACTATCACATTTAGCTCGTAATGAAAGAAAAGCTAGACATAGATGGATTGTGGTATTATAACATTTGGCTCCTCCTCAAGCACCGTAGATCTCCTTAAGATATTGATAAGGAAGACTATATAACCCTTCTCAGACTGGATACTCATTACATCATCCATGACAAGTCACTCTTCAAAAGAAATTTTAATAAAACCCACTTGCATTACATAACAGGGATTGGGGTAAAAAATGCAGTGTAAAAAATCCACAATGGGGAATGTGGACCCCATATGAATGGTTCATATGCCTGCTAAGAAGATCATACATCAAGTATATTATTGGACCACCATAGTTCAAGACTGCGTTATTTATGTCAGAATATGCCTTAAATGCCCACAGTTTGCTGACCTTCAACACTTTCCTCCTCGAGAGTTCTACAACATGACTTCTCCCTGGACCTTCTCCACTTAGGGCATGGACATTATCGAAAAATTCACTCCCAAGGAATCACATAGGCATGATTTCATCCTAGTTGCCATTGATTACTTCACGAAATGGGTTGAAGCCAAATCATACACAATGTTGAATGAAAATAAAGTAGTCGAGTTCATCAGAAAGAACGTCATATGCTACTACTCTATTCCCCAAGAGTTTGTATAAGATAACGTGCTCTATTTTGAAGCCTAAGTCACAAAAATAGTTGACGATTATAAAAAAATGTACAAATCCTCTCTATATCGATCGCAAAGCAATGGGGCTATTGAAGCCATCAATAAAAGCTCAAGGTTGTCTTCAATAAAATGATCGGAAGTTAAAGAGATTAGGAATATCGGATCCCAATTGTACTTCAATAAGAATGCCCACTGGGGTTACCCCTACACCCTAGTATATGGCATGGAGGTAATCTTACCAGTTGAACTTGAAATACCTTCCCTCTGGGTTATGATGGAAAGTGAGGTTAATACAGAAGATTTGCATCGAATTCGCTATGAGAAAGTCATACTCTTGGATGAAGAAAGATTAAAATCCCTATATCATTTACAGGGGTATCATCATCGTACTGCAAAATCATTTAAATAAGAGAGTTAAGGACCGCGACATTCACGAGGGAGATCTCGCCCTAAAAAAATCATAGATTCCACTTGGGACCCAAAGGCCAAGTTTAAGCCCAACTGGAGAGGACCCTACAAAGTAAAGGAAATTATGTCAGTTGGCGTCGCTATTCTCATAGACCTCATTGGAGAAGAGATGGCACATCAAATTTATTTGGACCGTCTTAAGAAATTTCACCCCTAGTTCAAACTCTGTTGCGCTGCAACTTTTCTCACATCCCTTATATTCTAAAAAAGTATTCGCTCTCCTTTTTACTCAGAACTACATAGGACCTGATCCTCTCAAGAATCACCTTTTCAAATAAGCATTCCAATTTCCAAAACCCCACGAAAGTTCGTAAGCAGCCCATAGCAATACTTTGGGCATAATCCTTTCTCTTTCACCAATTGTTATTCTTTTCTCTTACCGAGAACATTAGTCGTTCTCATCATTTAAACGAGCAAAAGGATTACATATGCCTTAGAGATCAGTATAGATAGTTCAAATAAAGGGAATTTCTTTAAAGGCATAGTGAAATATATCGAAACCATCATCTTTTATGGCAATTACATGGCACATCAGTGACAGGAGAAAAAAATAACAAAAAAACATATAAACTCTCCCAACCTGCATATAAGCACACATATTGCCGCCCCTCATGTTCTCACAAGACCCACTTTATCTGTTTGATGGACCCATCTCATCATCATTTCCAGTCCTCGGAGGACCCCAAGAATATTAATCCTAACTACACTTTTATATCCGCTCCATGAGACAGTATGCCTTAATCATCTTGGATGAAACTCCCCTCCAATCTCCCTTTTTATACCCAAAATCACTCAAAAAACAAAGGGCTCGACTTGTTGTTATGACTACTTCTCCTAAGTCCACCCAAGTGCAGAAGGAGTACAATAATGGCTAAAAAGTGATTTGGACTTGACCGGTATGCTGATAAGCAGTCCAAGGGTTATGTCGATTGGCATCCCCTATCTTTGGAAATATTTTACCTTCCCCTCTTGCATACATCTTTCCAATAAAGACCTTTATTTGTCAAAGATAACATGTTTGCAAGTGTTTTCAAGTGTTTCGTTCTAAAAGAAAAATAAACGCGTGTTTTTCTACTTATCTTTGCAACAAATAAAACCTCAGCAAAAAATTAAAGCGCACGTAGACTAGGTTATTTAACTCGAGATAAATTAAAATAATGAAAAATGCATATTATATATATTCATCATTATGCTTCACATTTTTCAGGTACAAAGGAAAAAAGGAAAACGAATCAAAATATTTATCGGGGCGCAACTCGAACTTGCCAAAATCGTGTCAAAATTACCATCTCAAGCACCTTGGTGAACGCGCTTCCACTGATGGCGATCAGTAGTTACCTCACTCACGGAATCAAAGCTCTCCTAAAAATTGTCCAGTGGAACCATATAATACTCGTTCATTTTCCTCAAATGATTAAACACATTAGCTATCTAGTCTCGAATGCCCCGCAGCCACGATATCGATAGGCGAACTGTCTGTGAAAGAATGAATGCATAAAAAGCAAGCAAGTCAATAATAAAGGAAGAAAATCACATGAACAATGCAAAGAAGAAAAGTAAACTTTACCTCTCTCTGGAGAACCACCTCAGGATGAGGAGTGAAACATCTATCGTTGCAAGAGGATGATGAGGCACCAAAATGATCCTCTCACTACCCAGTCGAATGTGGTAAGAAGGGATGGAGACATGTTGAACAAGAATATCCCCTGTCACTATCGCTGCACCACCCCAAGCTATGAATTGAAGATATCGGTGCACTGTTTCCTCTCCCTGATTGAGCCGCTAATGAAAATATACCTTCCGTATAAAAAATAGACAACAACATCAACTAACTGGTCATGATATTTAGATTGGCATATCATGTCGTCGTGCCCGTGAAGAGTATATAGGGTTCTCCCTCTATCGCCATCGCTTTTTCTTAATCCAACATTTATTTCACCTGCCTCATGATCTGAGGAGATGCTGACGGTGGGACCTTCACCTCGCCCTTCATCACCACCATCTCCCCTGGGTATAAGACATACTCAAACTTACGTGCTAGCAACCTTCGCATCTGGGTATAAATGCTCGTAATCCCTGCATCCCACGAGGATAGATGCTAAGGGTAGAGTGTCATTTATCTCAAAATAAAAGCCATTAATTAAAATCTAAAAAATACAAATAAAACATAAAATTAAAAAAGAAAGATAAAGTCAGAGCCTAACCAGATCACTCGTTAAGGAGTTTAATAGTACCCTCATATTCTTCAAAACTAAAATATGGTTTGATTTTCTGTTCAACGTCCTCCACTGGTCCATTATCGGTAAGTACCCCGTCACTCACATTTAAGGGCACCAATCCAACATTGTGCCCAATCACCGCATAGAACCACACGTGTTCATAAAGAGATACAAATGTCAATAAAGAAAACCGAGAAACATAGCAAGTAAATAAAGAAAGTTGTATATAAAGATTACCTCCATAACGTAGATGGCCCCCATAAAATTCTATCGACAATATCGACTGATGACATTCAAGGAATCATAAATGGACTCCAATGTGAATCTTCCCCAGTCATACAAGTGAATATCTAACATGATCCTCAAGAAGGGGAGAAACTATAAATGGAAGACATTTCCACTCATCTCCACCACAAATTCCCCCAATAAGAGCAAAATAAACAAATGGCTAGCCCGCCTCACATTTTGGCCTGTTGATCACATAAATCTTTGTGTCTAATAAGGTGTTCTTTAACATCAATATCCTGACTGACTCTCCAGAAATAATTCACCTGATATCCCATAGGGCAGTCTGAACTACGATCTCAAATAAGCACAAAGTTCAGTCCACTATGATTTGGTGACCCTTATACTCTAACCCAGTCAATTGATGAACATCCATGGGAGTAATCGTCATCTCCCCCACACCCAAGTGAAATTATTGGTGGTATCTCAAAACCTCTCACCCAGAGGGCACAACACCGCTAAAGAATGCGGTGTCTCGTCCAAAGCTCCAGCTAAAGTGCTAAATCCAGCAGTATCCATCATCAACTGCACCGCCTGGGGGAGTTTATCCCACACCTTCTTTATCCCCATCGATCCATGAGAATGGATACTCAACGAAGTGATATCAATCTATACACGAGCCAAAAACCCTTGAGTATCACAAGGATAAAAGAGAGATAAAATAAAATAGCATAAAAATAAAATAACACTAAAAATAAAGTGCAAACGCTCGTATATGCATTTGGGTTCTTCACCATCATAAAATGATGGTTCCCCAACTTCCGCAGCAGAACCCTCTCATCAATAACATGCTTAAAACTATCGCAAGTGTTCTCACTCCACAGTATTAATGCCTCGGCATCACGCCAGCCCAGTCGTCAGTATCCATCAAAAAGTTATTCAATGCACCTTCCATAATTACTTTTAAAGAAAAATGCCCGAAACTAATTTTTAGAGAGAGAAAGAAGTTCACTTGAGTGAAGATGTGAAAAATGAAGGAGGCCGCCCCCTTTTTATAAGGAGTCAGTGGGTATACCGATCGGCAAGGATCATACTTATCAATAGTGACCCTTAACCTTCCTCGAGAAGCCTAGGATTCCATGCCCTATGTCAATAAGCACACTTTTGCCTATGCCTATCTGCAGTCCCTTAAATTTGGTGGCAAAAATTATATAAAAACCTAAAAATTACCCAAAAAATTCATAAAAATCACCGAAAAATATCTATATGATTAAGAACATAAAATCTTTGAGAAATTTGCTAAACAAAGTGTTCCAGTACTTGCATAGCCATCACTACTAGCATACTCCCTAGTAGAATCGAAATGGAAGAATGTCATATCTCGTAATCGTTGGTCATCAATTTTTTTTAGGTTCGTAGAATTGTCCTAAGCTTACATAATCGACCTCGAGCCTCTAAATCGTTCGCCTCAATTTAGGTCCGCATAATTGATCCATTTCCATAAAATCAGCCTTGACCTTCTAAATCGGTCACCTCTACTCTTTAGGTCCATAAACTTGTCCTAAGTTCGTAAAATTGACCTAGGCCTGCAAAATGAGCCTCGACCCTCTAAATCAGTTTCTTTCACTCTTTAGGTTCACAGAATTGACCTGGGTCTATACAAATTACCTTAAATCACTAAGTTGGTCGCCTCAACTCTTTAGGTCCGCATAATTGACCAACGCCCACAGAATCAGCCTCCACCATCTGAATCAACCGCTTTCACTTTATAGGTTTGCATAATTAACCTAGATTCGCAGAATTGACCTTAACCCTTTGAATTAGTCGCCTAAACTCTTTAGGTACGCAAAATTGGCCTAGGTTTGCAAAATTTATCTCAACCCTCTGAATTAGTTACCTCAACTCTCTAGGTCCACATAATTGGCTTTGTCCCTCCGATTTTGGTCGTTACCTCCTTAATCCCCATAAAAGGCCCCGACCTTAGGTCCTATGCATGAAGCCTCCATCCTCAAAACTTTTAATCTTCCATGAGGTGTTTATATTAAGATGACCTTCAATTATTTCAAGCTCACCCTCAAGGGGCTCTGTAGATTCCCCATCCTAGTATAATTCAAAATCCTCCTTAGGTTACTAAGACCCTCGGATCCCAGCTCATAATCTAAGCCCTGATCTAGAGGACATTGGGCGCTCCCAATACTGATTTGACTTTGATTAACCCTCCTACCTGAGTATAGATGATTGTACACTTATAGAGCTTTGAATTCCCTTTTTAACAGTCCATACCCTACGCAAATCGGCCTCACGGCTCACATCTACTCACCTTTTTACTCTAAATCTTGATCTAGAGGCCATCGAGCGCTCTCGAGACCCATTTGAGTTTTATCAACCATCCAACCTGAGCATAACTCATTTCATTAATATAGGTCTCTAAATCACCTTTCCAACAGTCAATAACATATGCAAATCGACCTTATGGTTAAAGTGTACTTTTATTTTTATTCTAAGAACCCTATTTGACTTTGGTCGACGCTCGAACTCGAGAGTGACCCAATAGATTTTCATATGTATCTTAATCCCCTTTTAAATCACCCCAACCATGAAGAATTCGGATTTGCAATTTTTATTTTATGACCATTTTCAAAAAAAGTCCTTTTTGGATTACCTATAGGCATTCTAGACATTCTGTTTATAGACAATGGTGTATTAGCAAGCTAGGGGTATGTCGATGGGAAGGTTAGGGTCTATGTTGATCGAAAATCCCCCTAACCCTAATTTTTTCTTATTTAAGGAGGTTATGACCTCAATCCTAAGGACACCTTTTTCAAAAACAAAACATTTCCTGTGTCGAAATCAGTGCACCGCCACCCTAAGAAATCTAAATTTGCAATATTCTCTCTACCTCATATTTACCCAACTTTTTCCACATTTATCCTCCTTACTCCATAACCATTTAACCACTATTCAAAGCAGCATACGCCCCTTCAATAATCAATAGCAAAGTCCTCGCAGAGGTCCAATTTTACTATTTTCTATTTCATTTAATTAGTGTTGTTCATTTGCTTTTCTCCCCATATTTGGTATATTTTAGTGTTACTTTATCCACTCACACCAGTTAATATCCTTTTTTTTTATTAATAGTACTCACATAATATATTTTCATAAAATAAAATAAAAAAGCTAAAAAAGGGATCGCCTATAAATCCCAAAGTAGGTTTCCCCCACGTTTCCTACACTCTTACACTTGTGCTCTTTTTCTTCAAAACCAACTAAAGGGAATTCTATATTTAGGTTTATGGTTTAAACCTCACCCACGTGATATGTCTAACAACTTAGGTATCGTGAGTAATTATAGGGATTCAAGTCTTTTTTATTCATTACGCTACTTTATAAAAATCTCATATTTAGTAGTATTGCGCATATGTATACGCCCACATATTGTTGTTCCTACCCAACATGCATATCACTTCCTCATAGCGAATCGTGGTTTGGTGGTCACTAATATCGTATTTGCATATTATTGTCTCTTTCTTTTGTATACTTCTTAAAATGACTCCTCTTCGTCCTTCCCATGGCGTGAGTAGGGTGATTTATTTTTCTCACTTATTTTCAAACCACACACGTTATAAATATGAGTATCATCATTGCCCATGAGAGATCGAAAGTATTGATTGGGTTCCTAACACCTTCCCATTTCGCAACTTAGTCCCTGAGGCCTCAATTCATTTGGCTTCGTATGAATTATTTTGTCTTTGATGTTGTTCTTTTGGGTATGGCTACATTATTTTGCATGTTTTGAGAAAAATAGGCTGGTGAATCCATTTTCTATCTTTTCCTCCCCTTTTGAAGATGACCGATTTATATCCTCGGTAGTCTGTGAAGATTACGGGAGTAGCAAAAAGAGAACCTCCATCCTCAAATCCTGACATGCACCAAGAGATTTTCCCCTCCTTTCGGAGCGAGCCCGTGCTGAAGGAATCCCGATTAGCAAAAATTATTTTTATATCTTATTCATTTATACCTTATTTTTAGTCGTCATACTTTACATACTTTACCTATTCTATCTTGATAATTAGTCTTGATTATTAGTATCATCTAATGTTCTTCAAGATTAATAATGGTTATCAAATATTTGAGATATTTTAATTAGTTTTTCTTTTCTTTTTCCCTTACTGGCATACATCTTTATCTTTTTTGTATTAAATTGCCTATGATTTTGTCTTTAACGTGCTATAACTTTTGGAGGGCTATATACATGGGCCCGTTATCTATAATGTCTTCACTACATTACTTTGACTATCATGTGCTAAAACGGAGGAGAAATATTTAAAATAGTTATGAGAAGATTTTTACATGAACTTTTCCCATTATTCTCTCATTTGGTTATTAATAGGAGTTATGAGATGGGTTACTTACATGTAATTTTCCCATTATATCTGCACCGTGTGCATTAAGGATTTCTAATACAGTGCGCACGATACTCTGAAATTTTCAGCAATCTATAAATTCAATTTTTGCTCAAAAATTCATAATATGACATTTGTATATTTTTGTCCCAACTCATTTTTTGGATTTATTTTTCTATAATTTCTGCAATTACTCACTACTCTTCACATTCGATAGGATTACCTTATATTTATACTTGATTTATGGGTTGTTATGCCTTTTGAAAATGGGTTTTAATTTTACATCAACAAAACCCTATATCAAATCACTTCTCATATCAAATTCAGATCAAACTTCGGATTTTAACTTTGATCGAAGAGGAATTTAGTGAATAATCAGAGGAGTTACTCAATGGAGTGATGATTGAAAAATAAATAACTTTTTATCGATTCGATGGAGTTACTATTAGTTTTTGGAAAGTTGAAGTATTCAAAGACAACTATTTGTACATGAGTTCATATGGGAGTTTTTCGATATATATGGGATTTTTTTTAAGATTAAGAGAGAGAGAATGCTTCTATTTTTTTTTTGCAAAGGTGGTTTTATCCTCTTATATTTCGTGTTTTGTGTTGAATTATTATTTTTTATCAGGTCACACACTTGTTCATGTTAGATGTAGCGCTTCATCATAATTGGATAGGTGATTAAACTCTTAAAGGCTATAACTTAGTGAATTCACTAAATTTGTTCAATGTGGTACTTATATATGAGTACTAAAATTTATTAATTCAATGTTGTTTTGATAGATTATAAATATTACCACACTTGTTTAGTTGATATTTTTAATGTTTAAAATAAGATTTTCATAGTTTTTTAGATATATGTTGTTGATTTTCAAAATTGAGCATAATTTGCCTTTGATTGAGTTTGATTCATATTCACCCCATACCCTTTAGGACTTATTAGAGTGTTTTATACACATATTCCACCAATAGTTTCAAGGCATGTGTTAATAATCTACTAGAACTTGCACTATTGTATTAACGTCCTATGCTATTGGCTAATAGCCCTATCACTCTAATATTGTATCTTTCTTAGTAAGACATAGTAAATGCCGACTTAATGAACCATGCAAATATTGTGTTTATTTATATTTTTTATTTCACTTTAGGTATAAATGGAAAATTGAAATATTGTATATTCGATACCCCTACATTTTGGCATCATTTGTGACAAAAGCTTTGGTCCCCACCACTTGATTATATTTGTCAATATGAGTGTTTAAAAATCATACATCTCCCATGGAGGAAATCAAAGCCATTCATAAATATTATATTAGTACCAAGAAGACAAAGGCTTTAGGCTAAGTTAATAATACTCGAAACAAGGAATGGGAATACTTATCGCCATCACGGATGGTGATCGTTATTAATGGGAATGCAAAATGTTGATCACGACTATGTAATCAGGCTCTCTGATGAGGACTTGGTCGATGTTAATCTCCCTCAGAAGGACTTATTGGTCCTCACCTTGATGTTCATCAATTTTGATGCAAAGAGGATCATGGTCGACCAAATTAACTCTTATAGATTATATACGTAGATCTACTCTACAAGATCGAATACGGTACCCATGACCAACATACTAATATCAAACCATTTATTGACTCTAATGAAAACTTGGATACCCCTGGGGAATTTCAAGTTATTGGTCAAAGTAAGGTCGAAAAATAGGGAGATTGCGTTTAATGTGATATGATGAGATTGTGTTATCCTAATAAAATTTTGGCTCCACACTATAAGAGTGGATCTCCCATTTGTTGATTAAAAGCTAAAATTTATGATTGGCTATTGTAGAACGGAAATTAACAATGATCAAGCAGCTACACATAATTGTTTCATCACCATAACGAAGTGATGAATTCAAGAAGGGATGAGAAGATGACAACTATAAGGTTGATAAGTCTAAACAACAATGAATAGGTGATCGACTAGGGGTTTAAAAACTAAAGTGGCTCTTACTGACCAAACAATTAAAGAACTATAAATGGTTCCTCTTGATCTCTTACAATTGGAAAAAAATTATCCTCGTTGGATTAAAGCTCCTCAAAGAAGAGATAGAATAAATTATGGAGATCAAGCAAAATATTAGTCTTTTTTTTTGGAAGCCTTATGATTTGTAAAGCATAGACCGATATATTTATTGACATTGGTGTTCGTGAATCCTACTAGTTGGATCGTTAAGTAGAAGTACAAAAAACCAGCCTATTAAAATGTAAACTCAAATAAAGATGAATTTGAGGAGATACTGCATTCCTATTCTATCAATGATTTTCAATTTTCATATTACTGCAGGCCTAATCCATAGTCTCCCACAATACACAGTTATGTTCAAACTATTTATAATTGTTTTATTGTGTTTTAATTTCCAATTCCGTTGTATTATATATATATATATATATATATATATATATATATATATATATATATATATATATATAGAGAGAGAGAGAGAGAGAGAGAGAGAGAGAGAGAGTGATGTCACACGTCACGAACACGCATTGATATTTATTTTAAGTATATAAAATATAGGGTATTGCAGAAGTGATGGCCTTTGGAATGACATGTAGCTTGATAATTTCATGAAAGTAAAGATCAGTAACATGAGATGCATATGAGGTCCTATTATATGGAACAAAATGAGTCATTTTAAAGAAATTATCAATAACCATAATTTAATATTTATTCTTTTGAGTTTGAGGCAACCTAACAATAAAGTCTAAACTCACATATTTCCAATGAGCTAATGGATCGGGTAGAAGTGTATAAAAGCCCATATTTTGGGAATGCCTTTTTGAAATGTCATAACTTCTAGATCTTTCCACATGTGTAGACACATCTCACTCCATCTTTAGCCAGTAAAAAATCTCCTTGACAAGAGAAAGTGTTTTATCTCTCCCAATGTGTCGATCAAGTCCACCACCATGAGTTGCAATTAGAAATATTTATGTTAATGAAAACTCAAGAATGCACCCATAATTGTTTCAGAAGATATAGCCATGACGAAATAATTTTTTTTGATAAAGCTCGTTGGAATACTTTTGCCAAATCTAGCCGAAGAAAGGATCATTTTTGTACAACTCCTTTAATACTTCGAATCCTAAATCCTTAAATTGTATATAAAGAAGCAAGGAATGTCGTCGACTTAATGCATCCACCACTTGATTTTGAACCCCAAATTTATGCTTGATATAAAAACAAAAGTCTTGCAAAAACTCAACCCATTTGGCATGTCTCGAACTAAGTTTTTGTTGACCATTAATGTACTTAAGCACCTCATGATGCTAAAAGAGAATAAACTCTTTTGGTATAAGTTAGTGTCTCTATCTTTCCAAGGTTAGAATAATAGAATACAAATCCTTATCAGAAGTTGAATACTTTTTTACGAGAATTGCTCAATTTCTCACTAAAGTATGCAATAGGCATCCATTTTTGGATAATAACAAGACTAACACCCATATTTGAAGCATCACAATCAACTTCGAATACCTTGTTAAAATCTATAAGGGATAGAATCGACACTTTCACTATTTTCTCCCTTCAATTTTAAAACTCTTTTGTGTTTTATTACTCCATTTAAAGGTGCCCTCCTTTGTGCATTCAGTAATTGAACCAATTATAGAAATCCCACCCTGGTACCCGCTAATACCTCCTTAGGTCCCTAACACACCCTCTCTCACTATAAGACCTAATTACTACTCCCAACCTTGATTTGGAGTCCACTAGGCGCACACAGGCCACGCTTGATCTCGATCGACTCTCAAAATCAAGGGAATATCATTAAAACCTTATAGGGCTCTAAATCCCTTTTCTAATGGTCCATACCATTCGTAAATCGGCCTCACGATTTTCTTGTACTTGCATTTTTACCTCGAGGCCTAATCTAGAGGCCATTGGGCACTTTCGGATCCCATTTGACCTTTGTCACATCTCCAAATCAATTAAAGCTCAATGAAATCTTATAGGACTCTGAATCCTCTTTCTAGCGGTCCATACCGTGCACTAATTGGCCTCACGGTTCGTGCGTACACATTTTTTTTAACTCCGAGACCTAATTTAGAGGCCATTGGGCACTTACAGCCCCCATTGGACCTCAGCAACTCACCAACCTAAGCGATGCTTATTGGAATCTCGTAGAGCTCTTAATCCCATCTCCAAAAGTCCATACCGTGTGCGAATCAGCCTAACATTTCACGCGTACTCACCTTTTTACTCCGAGAACCCCCATTAAGGGACCATTGTGTGCTTCTGAGCCTCGTTTGACTTTGGTCAACTCTCAAACCTGGGAGTAGCTCAATAGATTCTTGTAGTTATCTAAATTTTATTTCCAAGGGTACTGGTCGTGCATGATTTTAACTTACGGTTTGCATTTTACGTTCATTTTTTTGAAAAAAAATCTGTTCCAAACTGCTTATAGGCACCCGATACCCCCTTCCAATCGGTAGGGTGTACTTTCCTTAGCCAACAAGGCAGGGTCTATGATGATATGCAGGCCAGGGGCCATGCCGATTGACACCCCCTGAAACCCTAATTTTTAATATATAAGGGGACCATGACCTCATTCTTAATAGCCTATTTCTGAAGTCAGAACATTCCCTCGAAATCAGTGCGTCGAAATTCTATTTTTGCAAACATTCAGTCCATTTCCTTACATCACGCTCATCCATTTTTCACCCCACTTTTCATACCTCACCACCACCCAACCATACTAAATTCAGCTTCCCACCATTGGAAAATTTGAATTGAATTTCTCTAGAAGGTCTACCCTTATTCATTTATAACTCACTCACTTAGTAGTAGTTTTTTACTTTCCTTTCCACTTTTGACATATCTTTTATTCATTCTCTCGCTTCAAAACTAATTTCACTTTTTACTATTTAGTACACCCAAATCTTATTAAATCCAAGGGTTTTATTATTAACCCTAAATTAGAATTTCCTTATTTTTCACACTTTCTACACTTGCGCACATTTTCTATTAAACAAACTGGAGGAAGATTTAACTTAGGATTTATGGGTTAAACCCCACCCTTGCATGTCATCAAACTACATAGACTTTGATGCCCTTTTGGATACATTAGTGTCCCGAGTCAGTCTTAGGATTCAAGTCATTTTTCTCATTTATCCATTTTTTATTTTCTTGTATTTATTAGTATTGCGAATCCGCGTACTCCTACATATTCGTATAGCACTCGACATAAACACTCACTTCTTCATAGTGATTTATGGTTCGACGAACCCTCCCTCATATTATATTTATTTTTATGTTATTTCTTTTACACACTCCTTATAATGATTTCTCCCCGTCTTTCCCATGACGTAAGTCGGATGGTTTCTTTCTCTCGTTATTCACACCGCACACATGTACACATGTATCACACTTTGGAGTAAAGAAGAATATGATCATAGCCCATGAGAGATCAAAA
Source organism: Sambucus nigra (assembly GCA_949130495.1). Lineage (NCBI taxonomy): Eukaryota > Viridiplantae > Streptophyta > Magnoliopsida > Dipsacales > Adoxaceae > Sambucus > Sambucus nigra. Next base: position 158,502,708 of record OX422213.1, read on the forward strand.
GAGAGGGATGGGTGCCTCACACCTTTCCATTCCATAATTTATTCTTGGACCCTTGATTCATTTAGTTTTATATGAATCAGTATATCTTTTCATGTAGTTCTCTCGGGACGACTAAATTCATTTTGCCTGTTTTGAGCAAAATAGGATGGCAAATCCATTTCTTTGTGATTTTACCCTTTTAACGATGACCGTTTTATATCTGAGTTATTCAACAAAGATCAACGTGAGTGGAAAAAAGATGACTCCCATATCCTCGAATCCCTACATGCGCGGGAGAGAGGGATCTCTCAAGTTTTCCCTCCCCTCCAATTTTGAGGTTGTACCGTTCAGGAGGAATTCGGCCCGGTGTTATTTCTTTTGCTCTCCTCCTTTTATATACGTGTGCATATGCCTCCACTTGTATGTTCTCCTTCAACTTATACTTACATCTGGTATATATGTATCATTCTTATTGTGAGTACAAGAATTATCACAATAAAGATTCATGAAACGATCACAAAGAATACAATTCAAAATTACACGCACAACAATGATATACATGGTTCGATAACTTGCCTACGTCGACGGAGAGGTTGTTTTATTACAGTGCCTCTCAATGCTCGAGATTACATCCCATTGCCCCGAGTTAGGGTTTAAAATTTATATATCTATAAAATTAAGAGATTGATTTGTACAAGAACTAAATTAACACGTGGATAATTTGTGGTTTCCCTGAATATCTCCTCTGAGATTATTAGTGGCCAGTTTGAATATATCCATGAGTGTTCTAATGTGTTTCAAATACATGCGATTAAATCAAATTCTGATTTGGGTTGGGCAACGCTTAGGCAAATTAAACAGGTTGTCTACTCTTATGGGCCATATTGAATGGGTACCTACAATTGCCCCTAAAAATTTTGGGTCTTGTGAACTTTATGCCAATAATTTTTCATGGATTAAAGGCCTATAAACTGAAACTCCTATTTTTGGAATCGGAGTGGCATTTTTGTAGATTAGATGAACTTATAGGGGTACGCTCATCTTGAGCCAAACATTATGGAATACTTATAGTTTTTATAAATGAGTGAGGGTACCGTTGTCCGACCAACAAGATAAAGCGCCACAACCGTCCTAGGATGTCGTGTTCATCATTGGCATTGGGTTTTAGATCGAAAATTCATCTCCTTTGTTATCTCAGTTTAAAACTTATTTTTTCATCACTAAGCATTCCAGAGCTTCTCTTCTTTAGCGTTCTCTTTTTCCTCAGAGTTTCATCAATTCATGTAAGTTTAGCTCACATTTTCTCAGTTTTTTTTTTAATAGTTCGGTAACTGTAGCTAGGGTTTTTCTTATTTTGTGTTCTTGGCAAAGCTTGATAATAAATCAATATCTGAATTTAAGAAGGCATATATCATTCCTGATTAGGTAGAGTTCGACTGATCCCCCTTTCCTAGAAATGCTAATGACATTGAAGGGTTGAAAACACAAAGGGGTCTTACATTTCCTCCAAACCATCTATTCCTTAGGTTTTTCAAATATTTTGAAATTGTGCCTACCTAATGTTCCCCTAACGTCTGGAAAATAGTTAATGGGGAACATAGAATATATGCCCTATATGCGATAAAATTTAGCCTTTTCGAGATATGCTATTGCTATGTATGTTCGCGAACTAGTGACGGCCTTATGTATTTGAAGACCAGGAAGGCTGACAAGTTCTGGTGGTGAACCTTACAGGCTCCCAGAAAGATTACTAGGACCATGGTTTCATTACTAAAAATTGGCAATGCCCTCCTACTCGTGAGGTAAAAAGGCATCGGGGCCTTGTGATTTCAAACTTCGGAGAGGACCATATAAGTCGCTTCCTTTTTTCTTTAGTTCACTATGCTGTTTTATTTTTTGTTCCTATCCTCTGGCTAATGTTCTTCTTCCTTTATTTTATAATTCATATTAAAAATCAAGAGTCTGACATAAGTGAGATCAATGTTCCTGAGCTTCTGAAGGCTTGGAATATCAAGAAAAAGTTATCTGACGATGAACACCCAAAGTTAGCAGCCTACTCTCCTGAGAACAAAAATATAACCATTATTTTTATTACACGTCCAATTGACAAGGCTCCAAACTTGAAAGCTCCTGAAGTTGGTCCTTCTAACCCAATTGTGCTTGAAGAGGAGGCAGAAGAATCAAAAGAAGAGTGAGAAGAAGAAGAAGAAGAAGAAGAAGAAGAAGAAGAAGAAGAAGAAGAAGAAGAAGAAGAAGAATAGGAGAAGGAAGAAGAAGAAAAAGACATGGATCCCCTAATTAAGAGGAAAAAATTAAGGCTTGATGATGATGGTGATCAGACAACCTTATCTGATCGGCTGAAGTCTTTAACGACATCTGAGATTGCCTCCCCCAGGTCTCGGTGCTCTAGCCCAGAAGGTAAGAGGAAAGAAAAGGAGAAGGAGAATAAGAGAGAAGAAGAAAAAGAAGAAGAGAGAGATAAATAAAAAGAAAGAGAATAAGAGATAAAATGAAAGGAAAGAGGCTAAAAGGATATTGATCTTAAGGTCTTCTGTGGTCCCGTTTCATACTGCTAAGTTCGAGTGGGATAGCATGGGTGATATCCCCTCCCTTGCCCTTAATTTGCTAAAGGAAGTAGTGCTCACTGCTGATCATGAGCGCACTGTGAGGTTGGGATAATCCCAGGTCACCCTCAAATCTGCCCAGAGAATCGCCTTAGTAAGTATCTTATTGGTTTCCTATAATTATTTCTCTTATGCATCTTTCATTCTTTATGCTAACTTGTTATTTTCCCTTTTTCTGCATTTTTTTACTCCACAATGCTTCCAGATGATCACACTGATCAGTCCAGAAGTAATGAAGAGCTAAAAAATGCTTTGGAGAGAAAGATAAAGGCCTTCGTTGATGCTCATCTGTTATGAGAGTAAGAGAGAGAGAAGTTATCCAAAGCCTTAGCTGACCTGAAGGTGACGCAGAAGAAGGTGGTCGAGGAGAAATAAAAGTTGGTTAAGGAGAATCAGGGTCTATTGGGTAAAGTTTTAAAGCTGGAGGAGGAGCTTCCTTGAGAAAAAAGATGACAGCTATTTGGATGGCTTCAGCAAGGCATACAATGATGTCAAGCTCTATCTCGTCTATGGCAAAAAAGTAGCCTTCAAGAAAGTCAGGAACTAGGACTTAAAAGCGACCAGGACTTAAAATCTATGGGGATTCTTATTGATTTTGATCTCTTCAGCCTTTATTCTCTGGGGGTTGATCCATTTAAAGAGGAGGAAGGAGGTTTTGGTCAGCCTACCGTCCAAACTGAATGTGTTTTATTCGAGGTCGGAGGGAATGCTGACCAGGAGTAAAGGGTCGTCGATAAGGGAAAAACAATCATTGACGTCACTGAGGTGAAAGAATAGGGCATTTATATTAAGAGTTTTCTTTTTTTAATAACTTTTTGAAGCCTTGTACTTTTTTTTACTGCTCTGACTGTACTGGCCTATGGCCCCCTTATGAATGAAATGAAAGAAAAATTAAATGTTTGTGCTCATCTGCTCTCTCCATGTATATTGATTTTCGCTTGTGGTTTTATTTGTTATGTTATTTATAGACTGATGAGGACTACATTCCCCCTAACTCACATTTGGGGATAATCCTTTGTGAAATCTCGCAAGGCCTTTGTGAAAGTCTATATATCCCTACAGGCAAGGACTGAACACTATAAGGATCAGTTCGAGTTGGTTGCTAAGTAGAAGGGTAATCTTTAGGCTATAGAAGATATCGGTGCTTCAGTCTAGGATGAAGTAAATACTCTGAGGGCCAAGCTTATGGAGGTTAGTGAGGTGGGCCAAGTAGGTGAAGTCTTTCAAGTATAAAATGATGCTCTAAGGAAGGAGGTCATCGAGTAAAAAGGTGATGTCCGGAAAGCATATGTGATTACTGCAGGACTTCAGAGAGATGTCACGAGATTATGTCACTTATTCCGAATGGGACCTCGAGAAGACTGGGTAGATGGATATAACTAAGGCTGGGCGTATGCCCCAATAAGGTTGAAAGAGGCATAAAATCTTACTTTTTCTCGGGGATGGCTCAGCGCCCATAGAGAGGTCAAAACACCTAATGAGTCTGCCACTGGTATAAGTACCAGATCGAGTGTCCAGCCTACCGCCACAACCCTTTCTCGAGGAATGATAAGTGGATCCCAATTGATGCCATCCATGTTCAACTCTTGGAATAGCACTTAGAAGATGATGCCGAGGTGTTTCCCCAAACTCAGATGATGGTCGAAGAGTGGGCGTTGCAGACTATTTCGCTCGTCATCTTGGACCATTTAAGGTCTCTGTGTTTTTTGGTCTAGACGTAACTTCACACTTATGTGAATACAAAGCATCATTTATTAAATTTTTCTATATTTTGTGCATATTCTGACTAAACATGTGTTAATAATTATTACTTATTTTTTAACTCAAAAAAATTGTTGCTCGTCAGTCACTCAACGTGTTTATCGACCAAAAAATATTGATTGACAATCTTAGGCCTTTTATTAATAAATAGGTTAGTACTTAGGTTTAATCAATTTGAATTTTTCAGTCGACTAAATGATATTAAGAACAAGTGTTAGCGATTTGTTACTACAAGTTTGAGCATTCTCCCAGTCCAATATGCCTTAGTAGTATCATTCAATCTACTTTGCCTCTTAGGTTGTATCTCACACTCCCTTAGGCCTAGGTGAGATGATGGCGATAATGCACCTGGTCAATGGGCTATTCACCCGAGCAAGGTTTCTTACGACCTACAAAGTTAGCGACCAACCTCAGTTGGCCTTCTTGCCAAAGAATCCCCTATATGGCTTTTGTTGTTACTAGGGCAACTCTTGAGGTCTACTGTGTTTGCAATAAATATCTAATGGTTTTAGTAATTGAAACACACTTATTAACTTGTTATAAATATCGCTAACTCTGCTCGGCATGCGAGATTCATTGGTTGAAGCAAGTTAAACAACTCGTTGTAATCCCCAAGAATTTTGCTATTCACAAGGGAGTTATCATTTAGAAAGGGTGCGCAATATTGAGATGCGATCAAGAAATATTAAGCAGCCAATATATAATATGCGAGGGCCAATTGGCATTTGTTCATTGAATAGTAACTTGCAAGCGACATAAGTTTGAAATAAAAATTTACTTCAACTATATGTGCTAATGAAAGATAAAGAAGACTAAAAGTAGAACTTCTTTAGATTGGCTTCATTCCAAGGTCTTGGTATTCCCCTGCCCTTCAGCGTTTCCAAGTGATATTCTCCTTGAAGATCATCCTGTATCACCCTAAAAGGTCCTTCCTCGTTTGGTCCCAATTTCCCATATGATGGTTTTATGGCACTGCCGAGGATTTTTCTTAGTACATTATCTCCTAGTAAAAACTTCCTTGGATTGACTTTCTTGTTGTACAGTTTGGCTAGTTATTATTAATAAGAAGCCAGCTTAATAATGGTCATCTCTCTTCACTTATTTGTTAAGTCAAGTTCAGTGCGGAATGCATTATCATTAAGGCCTTGGTCGACCAAGGTGATCCTTATAGTAGGGAGTCCTACTTCTAGCGAAATGATAACTGTCATTCAATAGGCGAGCGCAAAGGTTGTTTCCCTAGTTAGTATCCTGGGAGAATACAATAAGCCCTTTTAACATGAGGGAACTCCTCCACCCCGGCACCCTTGGATCTTTCCAACCATTTTTTATTCCATCGAGCATGATTTTGTTGGAAGCCTCTGCCTGACCGTTACTTTGGGGATACATTACAGAACTGAGGTGGTGTTTAATACCATGATCATCACAGAAATGCTTAAAGAAACTACTTTCAAATTGCGTGTAGTTATTGATGATGGCAATCCTTGGTATCCCAAAGCGTATTATAATGCTCTTATAGATGAACCTGGTCATGTCTGCTTTATAAATGTTCGCCAGTGATTCTGCCTTTGCGTATTTAAAGAAGTAATTTGTGCAGACCAACAAATACTACGATTTTCAGATGTGGTAGGTAGTGGTCCTATGATATCTAGTCCTCATTATGCGAATGGTCATGGGATTTTTAGGGATTTCAGGTCGCTAGCAGACTGGTGGACGATAGGAGAGTGTCTCCGATATTTTTTACACTTGCGAACGTAAATGTCTGCGTCTTTTTGCATATGAGGCCATTAATAACCCTCCTTAATTACTCGGAAGGCCAATCATATGCCTCCTATGTGACTCTCTCAAATGCCCTCATGAAGTTCATTAAGTACGTTCTCGGTGTCGTATGGGTGGACGCACTTAAGATATAAGGGACTGTGAATGACTTCGTATAGAGACTCCCCCTGGGGCGAGATAAAAATGGGCAACCTTAACCCTTACTTGATGGTCCAACCTCTTACTGTGGGGCAATATTTTGCTCTGTAGATAGGTGAGGATGGGATCCATCTAATTGGAGGCCTTCCTTGTGAAGAGGACTTGCTCGGTTACGATTGTCTGGTCGATGCTTAACTACGTGAGGAACTCTATCCGAATGGTTCTTCTTAGGTCAGAGTCCACTACTGAGCTCAGGGCTGCTAAAGCATCTGTGTGAATGTTCTCCCCCGAGGGAACTATTGAATGTCTACCTTCTCAAACCCTGACGCAAGTCCTCTTACCATGACAAGGTGGGCTGCCATTTGGTTCGTCTCAAATATTGCATTTGTTTACACTTTATACTTGTGCATTTTAACCCCATCGGGTATCATAATTCCTATTCTTATGCTCATTAACCAGAAAACTCTTTTATGAATGTTTATATGCTTTGCAAGGTATAATTGAGCTTTTGGGGTATTAAAGTACGTAGCGTGAAGTTTGGTCGTATTTCGAGAAAATTTCGTCATAAAGGGCACATTCAAGGGAATTTAATTCTATTTATCATTTGGTTTTTTGTCCCAATATCTTCTTAAAAGTTGTAGCCCTTGGAGTTAGCTCCGCGTAGCCTCTGACGGCGCCTAATTTCGATTTATAACAAAGAAGTTACGGTATTTTTTGTATGTTGATTAAAGATGAAGATTGAGACCTATTAGGGGTGAATCGATTCGGCTACACTAAAAGTTCGTAAATTTATATTTTTAGGTGGTTTCTTGGTTGGTTATTTATGGAAAAACATTCCCTTACGTGGGGGACTTCATTTTTACACATGAGTTAGGTTAGAAAATCATATTTTGGGGGGATTTTTGTTGGAGCTTACCTCTCCTCACCACTTTGGGTTTCATACCCACTTTATGTAAGTATTTATTATTCGTTGTCACTTTCCTTTATTTAATGTTTTACTTTCTTTGTTTTCTTGCTTTGTAGTTAATTTCCTTGTTTAGTTAATTCGTTATAGTTATTTTATTTGTTATTTTCTTTACTTTATTTATATATTGTCTTTGGTTTAAGGGTTGGCGTCATTTCTCCTCCATTGATGGATGTCGAGCTCCGAAAGTTAGGTTTGGGGTAAAATTGCGTTTAATTGAAACTTTGTGTATTAAAGTTGGAATATTATGTAATTAGGTCTCTTTGTCACGTAATGTTAGCGTTTAAAGAGATATTCCAAAATTAATCCACATGTGACCATTTTTTATTAAATGTTTTATCTCGCATTTTTGGATTAAATTCATTCATGGGTGATGTTTATAATTAATTGAATATGCTCGGTTAAATATTTTCGAACCCAAATCCTAATTACGCGTGTTTTTCCCATGGCGGGGATGTGACCCTACCCTCATTTTATTATTCTATTTAGAATAGTTAACATCTTATTTTTCCTTTTCCCCTTTTTACACCCATCACCTTTTACACTTTTATTTTAGGAATAGTAAATCGATTAAAATATGTCAAACATTTCCTGTGGATTTTCGATGCCTGGACTGGCCTCTATACTCCATTTGAGTGTAGCTAAAGTTTAGATTTTTCGCATTGCGGTTGGAAGTCTATAACAAAGATTAGCGTATCTATACGGATGCTCGATTTTCACCACCATTAAAATTGCGTCATTGTCGGGGAATGTTTATTATAGATTGTAATTCTAATATTATTTCACAATATTCTTTTTTTTTATATTTGTATTATTTGTTTTCCCTTTCTTTTTGACTTTTGCTAAATTATTTCGAAGATCTTGAAATTTTGGCTCTCGTCGTGTTTTTGAATTGCCTAATTTGAAATGTCTCACTATAACTCTTTAGATAATTTAAATTGCCTGATTTTGAAATTTTGGCGCTCGTCATTGCTTATCCCTGAAGAACCCCAATAATTCCAATCTTGGTTGTGGCCCATGCGCTCCATGCAACGATAGTCATTTATAAGCTTGGATGAAACCACGACACCTTCTTCCAAAGTGTCGAATATTACAACCTATCTCTGCCCAGTCCCCTCAGTTAGAATATTCTCAACCACCCGCTTCCAAAACCACTTCAGGTAGTCCCTTGATATGAACCCAGCCTCCCAAACAAATTGTTACGGATGGGTAGATGATTGACGGTGCTGCCATAAGGTCCCCAATATCATCCTTAAAAACTCAGTCAAGTCCTCCATAGGAACGAAGTTAGTTATGCACGGAGGAACGATTTGTTCACATCCTACTTCACGTAAAAACCATCATGGAAAGTAGAAAGAGGTATAATGAATAACCACCCACAGTATATATCGATAATCACCCAATTGTAAAACATGCTATAAGTTCCCACACCACGGTACAGACCAGTGAAGACATTAGGCCCTATGCTCTACAAGCCAATTCATTTAGTTTTCTCTTGTTTGGCCGAAGATGAAGAAAGGCCGAGGAAAGAAATTAGGAACCCCTAACAGAGGTTACTCAGGAGGAGCCTCCAAGCAAAGTCTCTCAAAAAACCATATGAATCGCAAAAAGTCAGCCCGACCCTCCTTCCAGCATCCAGACCATTTAGAATATCAACAAATATCAAATAAGCTGGACTAAAGTGGTAAGACATCCACAACACCATCGTGGCTACCTGAGGGTCAACCGTCATGTCACCTGTCATCAGAACAAGCCTGGAAGTCAATCCCAGGTCCACCACACCAATATATCCATTATCAGTAAAATCCCTTTGGGGCGAAGTTCATTATCGCAAGGAGGATGATATTCCCTCCATGCACTAATGGTCAGGCAGCTGAAGGAGAGACATGAAACAACTCTGCTAGTAACAACCAAAGGGACAAATTTGATATAGCAAACTCTTTACTTATATTGACACTCAGCATAGCAGAAAACTCTTCGTACGTGGGACACGCCTCATCTAGGCCAAATCGAAAGACGTGGTATTTAGGGTACCAAAATTGCACTGCCTCTTTCAGGTGATTCCAGTCTATAGGGAGGATATGCCACAAGGAAACGTGGCACAAGCTGAAAGCTTTGTAATTAACGTTATAAAGTCACATGTCCTTCAAGCCTTTAAGGTAGTCTGAGAAAGTTCGGACATCGTAAGTGCTATTACAAAAAAAATGGTCATACATCTCTCCGAAGAGCCCCCTCGAGAAATCCGCAAAGCCATCTATCTTCACATGAGGGAAGTGAGGCACCGATTACACCTTTTCATTGTGCACCCGAACATGATGAGGGGGTGGAAATGTGGTGAAATATAAACTCCTCCATTGCCGTCGTCGCTCTTCCCCACATACTATAAGCTGATGTCGCTAATATGCTGGTACCCCTTCCCGATCCCACTACAGGTGGAGGCATGTTCTCCACATTATAAATCTACGACGACATCAACCAACTAGTCATAACGTTCAGGTAGTCATAGGTCGTTATCATATCAGTGAAGTGTATGTTGGTCTCACCCTCTATCGTCATAGCCTTGGCTTCATCAGACATTTCCTTCACCCGTCTCATATACTTCGAGGGAACCGATGGTGGAACCTCCACTTCACCCTCCATAACTTATCACACCACTCTATCTCCTAAGTACCAAATGTACTCGAACTCGTGCGCCAGTAGCCACCTCATCTGCGAGTGCATGCCCGAACCCCCGTTTCTCTCAAAGATAAGCACCAGGGGTAGAAGGTCACTTGTTTCCTCGTAAAAGTTAGTAATATACCAAGTGCAAATAAAGTATTAAATTTATAAAAATTCTCAAAAAATTTGCACAAGGTCGAATGCATCATGACTCCTAGAAAACGCATTAAAAAGTACCAAACCACTTATAGAGCTCTCATCACCAGTACAATCCCCAAAGGATCAAAAATAAAATGCACCATCACTTATAAATCTCTTATCACCAATATAATCCCCAGTAGAACCAAAGTCCAAGTGCACCTGCACTCGCATTACCAACACCCTCCACAGGAGAGCCAAAATTAGAAAACACTCCCTTAAATAACTCTTTAGGTTCAGATAATTGATTTAGGTCCACAGAGTGACCTTAACCCTCTGAATCGTTTATCTCAACCCTTTAGGTAAATAGAATAGACATAGGTCCTCAAAATTGACCTCAACGCCTTGGATCGGTCATTTAGCCTCTTTAGGTCTGTGGAATCAGCCTCGACCCTCTGAATCAATCATTTTAAGTCTATTAGTCTGTAGAATCAACCTTGTCCTTTTCAATATGTCGTCTCAACTCTTTAGCTCCACATAATTGACCTAGGTTCGCAGAATAGGCATTGACCTTCTGAATCGATCATCTTAATTCTTTATAACCACATAATCGACCTCAAACCTATGAATCGATCGTCTTCACTCTTTAGGTTCACATAATCGACCTTGACCAATCTAATTGGTCATTTTAACGCTCTATATCAGTATAATCGACCTTGACCCCCAGAATAGAACGTCTTAACTCTTTAGGTCCACATAATCGATATCAACCTCTGTATCAGTCATCTCCGCCCTCTAAGTTCGTAGAATCTATCTAAATCCTTTAACTAGTCACTTTCTAACCCCAACAGGGTCCCTTAATCCTTGAACATCAATGAGGTGCCTATCTTGATATGACCTTCGCTTCTTCAAAGATCTCCGGTCAAGGGGATCTGTAAACACCCCATCCCGGTACCCTCGAACACCTACTTAGGTCCCTAACACTCCTTATTTCACTATAAAACCCTATGTCTTACTTTGAACCTTGTTCTAGAGGCCACCAGGATCTCTCGAGTCCCATTTGATCTTAATTGACTCTCTAAATTAAGCGAATCTCATTAAAAACTACAGGAATCTGAATTCCCTTTCCAATGATCCATATCATGCGCGAATCGGCCTCGCAGTACACACGAACTTGCCTTTTTATTCAAAGATCTAATCTAGAGATCATCGGGTGCTCTCGGGTCCTGTATGACCTCACTCAACTATCCAAATCGATCAAACCTTAAATAAATCTCATAGGGCTCTCAATACCCATTCCAACGGTCCATACATGCGCAAAACGACCTCACGATTCGCGTGTACTCGCCTTTTTATTCTGAGACTTATTCTTGAGGCCACTTAGTACTTTTGGGACCCATTTGACCTCGGTTAACTCTCCAATCTAAGTGAATCTCATTGAAATCTCATAGGTCTCTGAATCCTCTTTCCAACGGTCCACGTCGTGCATGAATCAGCCTCATAATTCATGCGTACTCACCTTTTTTTTAGAACCCCTGTCTAGAGACCATTGAGTGCTTCCGAGACTCGGTGCGGCTCAATGGATTCTTGTAGGTCTTTGAATTCCCTTTTCCTGGCCATGGCCAATTCGAACTAATGATTTGCATTTTATGCCTATTTTTTTGAAAAAGTATATTCTGCACTGGCTGTTGGCACCCCAGACCCCCTACCTATCGGTAGGGTATATTTTCCTTGGCCAGTAAGGCAAGGTCTATGCCGATAAAGCAAGCCAAGGGCCATGCTAATCGTCATCCACTTGAAAGCCTGATTGTTTACTATTTAAGGGGACCTTCACCTCATTCTCAAAGGCCCCTTTATAAAGTCAGAACATTTCCCTCGAAATCAGTGTGCTGAAATTATATTTTTGCAAACATTCTCTCAATTTCCTTACAACACTCTCATCCATTTTTCACCCAACTTTTCTTACCATTTCAAAATCATAATCAAAGTTCTCTAGAAGGTTTACCCTTATTCATTTATAACTCACTCAATTAATAGTTGTTGTTTACTTTTCTTTCCACTTTTAACATATATTTTATTTAATTCTCTCACTTCAAAACTAATTTCACTTTTTACTATTTAGTACACACGAATCTTATTTTCATCATATATAAAAAAAAGCCAAGAAGTTGGTTTTCTTATAAACCTTAAATTAGAATTTCCTTATTTTTCACACTTACATGCATTTTCTGTAAAATAGACTAGAGGAAGTTCTAACTTAGGATTTTTCTATTAGACCCCACCCTTGCATGCTATTGAACTACTTGGGCTTTGATGCCTTTTGGGCTAAGTAGGCATCCCGGGCCAATCTTGGGATTCAAGTACTATTTTCTCATTTATCCATTTTATGTTTTCTTGTATTTATTAGTATTTCGATTCAGCGTACTCCTACATATTCATATCCCGATCGACATACACACTCACTTATTCTTAGTGACTTGTGGTTCGGCGAACACTCACATTATAATTGCTTTTATGTTGTTTCTTTTGCATAGTGCTTAGAATGATTTCTCCCCATCTTTTCCATGACGTGGGTCGTTTGATTTCTTTCTCTCGTTATTCATACCGCACACATGTACACACTTATTAAACTTTGGAGGAAAAGAGAATATTATTATAGCTCATGAGAAACCGAAAGGGAGGGATGAGTGCCTAGCACCTTCCCTAAATTAGTCCGCAGACCCTTGATCCATTTGGTTTTGTACGCATCACTATGTATTATAATGTCATTATCTTGGGATGAATAAATTTCTTTTGTCTATTTTGAGTAAAATAGGTTGGAGGGTCCATTTTTTAGTGTTTCTCCCATTTTGACGGCGATCGATTTATATCTGAGGCAATCTGTGAAAATCAACATGAGTGGCAAAAAGAGGACCCCATATCCTCGAATCACGCACGTGAGAGTGAAATCTCTTTTATTTCCATGCCCTCCAATTTCAGGTCCGACATGTACCGGAGGAATCCGTTCCAAATGGACGCAGTAATAATTTTGTTAAATTTCTTCACAAATGATATATAAAAAGAACTAAGGCCATGAACATCATGAATTAAACTAGGAATTGGCCAACTAGTAATTTCCTAAACTTTGTTTGGATCCACCTTTACACCATCACTTGAAATAATATAGCCTAAGAAGACGAGGCTATTTGTCAAGAAGTCTCACTCCTTCAAATTAACATATAACTTCTACCCTCTCAACGTATGGAGAACCATTTGAAGATGTTCAAAGTGTTAATTTTGATATTTGTTAAACATAAGAATATCATTGGAGTAAGCCGTAACAAATTTACCAATATAAGGCTTGTATATGTGATTCAAAAGACACATAAATTATCTACGAGCACTAGAAAGCCCAAATGGCATCACCATCTAATTAAATAAATCATCCCCTGTCTTGAAAGCTATTTTCCACTCATCTCCCTATCTCATAAGAATCGAATGACAACCACTTCGAAGGTTTATTTTTTAACATATTACAGCCCCATGAAGTTGGTTAAGTAGATCATCAAGTCAAGGAATAAAAATATGATAGGTTATGGTAATTTTATTCACCGCCCTACTATCAATAAAAAATCAATCTTTCTTATAAACAAGTAATGCCTAAACTACACAAGGACTCATGCTCTCTCTAATCAACCCTTTATCCAATTAATCATCAACTTTATTTTTAAGTTCTTCATATTCTTTAGGATTCATTCACTTGGATGCTTTATTTTAAAGCCTTACACCTGAAATAAAATAAATACAATGTTGAAAATCTCTTATGAGCGAGAAACCGGATGGAATCTCCATTGGTGACACATCACAAAATTCATCAAGTAAAGGCTGCAAGGCAGTTGGAACATCAAGCTTCTCTTTATTTCCTACATTAACACTATAATAAAAGAATTTTCATACCATTTCATTGATTTATCAAAATTTTCTTTTGATATCAAATGATTTACATTACCCTTCTGATGGCGCAAGGGAGTTCTCGAGCATCGAAGGGCACAGAGTAAATTTAACTCCATCTTTTTAAAAAGTGTAGGTATTTTTTAACCCATCACGTTTAATATATCTTTCAAATTCTAAGGTCTCCCAATAAGATAATGAACAATATCCATATGCACAACATCACACCAAATTTCATCTTGAAAATTTGTATTGATTGAAAACTGAATTGAGTGCCTTTTATTGACTTTTATCTCATTTATCTTCTAAAGCCATGATAGCTTTAAGGTTAAGGGTGAGCCTCCATCTTGTGCTTTAATTTCTCCACGATTTTAATATCCATAACATTCTCACAACTATCACCATCATGATAACATTATACCTTGCCATGAGAACTACAACGGGGGTGAAAAAAATTATTTCGAAGTCATTTATCATCCTCCACATGGGTCGTATTAATATTTTTTCAAACAAGTGATTCACCTTGCTCACTGTATATAACTTCACTCACACTTTCATCTTCATCACTTGTAATTTGTTCCACATATTCATTGACATCCTCCTCCACAAGTGAAAAATCTTTCGAGTTGGACACTCAGATGAAATGTGCCTAAATCCATGATATTTAAGACATTGGCGAGAATTCGAATTCAAAGAACTAGGATGAATTGATTACCCTTTGCATCTTGATTATAATGTGGCTTAAAAGGAAAGATATTTGAATGGTTGTAATTATAATTACTCCCCTAGTTGGATACTCCTTCAGTATTTCGAGATCAAAAACTACTTTTCTCCTTAAGTTTTCTATCTACCTTTAGGGCAAATTTAAACACATCATTATAAGTCTAACAAGGTTGTAATTGGAAAACATATATATTTTTAGTCCTTAAACCACAAAGATCATGAGCAATAGTTTGTTCCTCTGACTCGAATAAATCACAATGCATCATTAGATTATCAAATTCTTTTGAATATTCGAATCACAATGCATTGTGTATCGGTGCATCAACATTCGGATCATAAAGATGACTATTGGTCATCATAACCTTGGCTCTGATACCAATATGACGTCGAATAATGAAAAAGAATGAGATAACATAATTTTAAACTGGGGTTACACACTCACACATTGAGAAATCCACCAAAAATAGGGAGCAATACTCGTCACCAATTGGAATCCATCAAACGTTAAGAACAAAATAAGAAGAATCCACTTCTTCGACAAAAATATGTTCATATTCTCAAATTAATCTGATTTAGCAACATAATTCACAATCCTTATATAATATCTTAGAAAACACTCTAGTAATAGGTAATCAATAGATATTAAGGGGAACATTAAATAAACTAAAAGTTTGAAAACTAAAAGACTAGACCTTTGGAACTGGAAACTAATCTGCCTTAAAATTTGATGTCACTTCAATAGCATGTCTCCTTTTTTGTGTACATTGAATTAAAAGGTGAACTATATAATAAATGAAAGGTTTGGAAGTCTTCTTTATAATAAGATTTGAACTAAATCATTTAGGCTTCTTAGGAGTGAGTTATGAATGTTTACCAAAGAGTGTCTGTGTTGACAGCGAAATCTAAAAATAGACTCTTTACTTATTCTAAGCTCAATTAATAATCCATGAAGCTTCGAGGGACTTGTAAGAATATCAGAGCTTGCTCCTGCATTAGAATAATATCAAAGTATACTAATACAAGGAAATGCATATACATATACATATACCTTGCATTTTAATTATGAAATCATTTTTTTTTGCTTTAATCTTTGAAATTCATTTACAACTCGTGGTAATGTAAACACTTGGCCATATGGAAAAAACTCGCGCTTTACTTTATTCCCCTTTTAAATTGACTCTTAACCAAGTCCCATCAATTTACCTTGTCTAGTTTCACTTTAACATTTACCATTTATCCTTTATGAGCATCGATCTCCACCTTTATGCTTATCTTTTATTCGGAGGTCACAAATCTCATTTATGTATACGAACTTGCACCACCTATCATAAATTCCCTAGTTATTGCTTTACTATCCAGTTGTTTTTGGATTAAGCCAAAGTCGCATTTTAGGGCTCCAAAACCTTATTAAATTTCCTAATTACTTTCAGCATTTTTTTTATACTTTAGTAGCATCTTGTCACGTTTTTGCGATTTAACCTAACCGATGATTCCAAACTCTCCAAGGTACAAAGTTACCATATATTTCCTTAGCTACACACTTTAACACACTTTTATTTTGAGGTACTTATATTTCAAGTTTTCTTAACACCAACTTAAAGTCTTATTGAGCGTCCAAAATTTTAATCTAACTCGGTAATTATTTTCAAACATCAAGGTCATAATCTTAATATTCAAGTTTTAAGGACCATTTGTAATATTTATACCCTTCCAGGGTTAATTATACAAAAACGTGTAACTATAAGCATTGTTTTATAAACTTTGTATTTATTAATGGGCAAAATCATAATTTCACAACTTTAGGAGTTTTATTGCTATTTTAACAACTTGTACCAAATAATTCAAGTTTAAAACATTAAACTCACGTTTAATACATTGTCCATGTTCATTATTTATTATTTTACCCCAAAGCCATCCTATATGTTTAATATAATTTATACACATCTTATAACATTATAGGGTTGACAAAATTTAAACATGAAATGCATATGGACACATCCTATAACATTTTTATTAAAACATGCATTTTGAACAATATATATGTTTCCCCAAACAATAAAGGTCATGTTTGATATTTATCTTCACATAAAATGACAACTTAAGCGACATATTTTCTTCACATGAAATAACATAATATTTACATAATATACAGGTAGCATGTTGATAAGGCATAAATATATTTAAATATCTACCTAAACATGATGAGTATTTTATTTATGACAATATTTGATAATAAACCTCTACCTCAAGTGTATAAAGGATCATTAAAATACTCAGAATAATTACCTCAAACTTACACTCACAAGGCTAATATATAATTTCCTTGTGTAAGAATAGTGTATAAGAAACTCTAAAAAGGTGGAGATTGGAAATGGTTTTGTTTGACAAATGGTGATTTTCTTTGAAAGAGAGTGAAAATGGTGTATTTCATGCGGTTCTTAAATGTTGAAAATATGTTGTTTTATAGAGAGAAGAAAATTGCATATACAAGATGAACCAATCATTTCATGATAACACACAAATTGGACTAATAAAATTATTACAACACAAAATTCAAAGAGGATAAAGAACACGTGTGAAGAATGCTTATGGCCGGATTTTTTTTTCGGGGAGGGGGGAACCAAAAATACAACTTGAAAAGGGTTGAAACCATGATATGTTGACAACACACCTATTAACACTACATTTATAACAAAACTAATTAAGAAAGAAAGAAAACTTGTTGCTCAGTCAAACTTAATTACCTCCCCTCCCAAACCAGTCAAATTCCTCTCAAATTCCCTCACCAAGAGTAGGGATGGCAATAGGTTGGGTATGGGGTGGGTTTATCGAAACCCAACCTTGCCCAACGAAAAAAAAGATTAACCCGACCCACCCCACAACCCGCGATAAGTTGAGTTTTCAAGCTCTGAACTCGTTTAAGTATAACCTCCTTAAACCCATCCCCGCCCCCGCCTCGCTTGAATTATATAGGTCATGACCTACTTGCCCCGCAGGGATAAACTCGCAGTTTTTTTTAACTGATTTTGTTTATAACAAATAAAAATAGTACCACGAACGCAAATATGTATGGACTAATTTTCGAAATTAATACAGTACCATGAACATAAATCTCAAAGCAAAAATATGTGTAAGGATATATACTCTACAAAAATATGTATGAATTCAAAACAAAAGGGCACATAAATCTCATCAACGGTACCACAAACAACAATTATAAAGCTTTGAAATTAACTGTTCTTTAGATTCGATTCGAACAACACCTATAATCTATTAATTTTTCTTTAGTTCTTTAAATCTAATTGTCCTTTAATATATATATATATATATATATATATATATATATATATATATATATATATATATATAAAACACCATTCAACCTTAGATTCGAACAACACCTTTAAACCTTTATTCGAACAGTACCTATGAGAGTTGATTCGTTGAAGAAGAAGACATGTCCTCCGGTGCTGGACTCTGCTACCGCCATTTTCCTCCAACGGCGGTGGCTTTTGACAGTGTGTAAAAGAGGCATAAGAGATGGGAGTGAGTTGTTCTCAGATTTAGAGAGAGTGTGGTAGTGTTTTTTAAGGGTAAATGAAATTAGTGCTTCATAAGTTTATACAAAGACACACACACACAAATATATATATATATATATATATATATATATATATATATATATATATATATATATATATATATATATATATATATATATATATATATATATATATATATATATAAGTATGTAAGTAAATTTAAGTACTAAATGGGGCGGGGCGGGGCGAGTAGATTTTTATAAAACCCAAACCCGCCCCTATTATTCATAATCAGTTTTTTATTTTGCCCCATTAAAGTCGGGTCAGGACCCCTACGGGTAGACCTGTCAAAAAATACGATAATACGTTAACACGATACAAACTAACACGAAATTATAAGTTAATGGACTTACCTTTATTAGGTTTAGGTAACGGGTTAACGCGATAAACCCGTTACAACTAACAGTTCGGGTTTGGAAATTTACTTGTACCCGTTTTTACTTGTTTCTACCCGTTCACACTAATGGATACTATAGGATCACCCAACCCGTACCCAATAAATTTAACCATTAAAATCCATTATTTCTAAATCTTTTAAGACTAACGGGTACTATAGGTCACCCAACCTATACCCAATAAGAATAACCATTAAAACCCATTATTTTTAAACTAATTAAGACTAACAGGTACTATAGGATCACCAATCGGTTACCCATTTAGACTCAAATTGATTCGTTAATATTAACGGGTGCTAACGGTTCGGGTCATGTACCCATTAATATTAACGGATCGTATTTGGGTATTGTCATTGGACCCGTTAGTCTTAATGGGTCGTGTATGGGTTAAGTGTGTTTTCATCGGTTAACCCGATCCACACACGACCCAACACAACCTGTTGACAGGTCTACCTACGGGTCGGGTTAAATTTCCATTCCAAATAATAAGCCTCCATAACAGCTAGCTTATTATACCAAGCCGCTATCACGCTTGAGAGATCCGCTATGGCTGGCAACCTGCACCCCTCATCATTTTTTTTCGTTTCTTATGTTAACACGAGCTAACCTATAACTCTCTCTATATATCTCTTAATTCTCTTACTCAAGATTGCCTTCCCAAAAGGATGAAATCCTAACTCCTAAATATGTTTGCTCGTTCTCTAAATTTTTATCTTAACATAGTAATCAACACTTAATTAAATATGTTATTACCTATAAAATTAATGGAGTTGTTTTATTAGTTATATGGAATTTAATTACTATAAAATTAGAAACATCATACTTAATTTACCATAACTCTTATATAAGTAATAAACTTAACCACAATTTCATTAATTACTCAAACTTTTTGCATAGTTAATTCAACTTAACCATTAAAAATTTCAAATTAACAATACTAATATAATAGCTTTATACTTTAAATTATTCTCCAAGTTTTAAACCTATATATGGTATTACATAAATAATTCCACACTAATTACACATTTATCCCAATATTCGTCAATTTATGTTAAACTTATATCTTGGTGCCATACCCATATTAATATAAAAGTAATTTGTATAAAAATGTCACCATGCACAATTTAACATAAATTAAATAAAAAAACTATTACCAAAAATTCGGGTTTTATATTTCCCCCTCCTTAGGAAATTTTATCCCCAAAATTTAAAGTAACCAACAAAATCCTCACTCAAACAATTTCGAGTACTTATCGTGCATTTCAAACCCATGCTCCTAAGTTGCTCCCTCAACCCAGTGAGTATCCAACCTTGATAAGAGGGATTGTCTCGGTGAACAAATTTTTTATTGTAATCGATATCTAACACCGGTCTAATCTCATATGAATTATCCTCTTGAATGTATTAATAGTCCCACAAAGTAGTAAGTGAAAATCGGGAATGTACTTTTGTAACACAAAATTGTAGAACACATTATAAATATGCTACAACTGTGAAGGTAATGTCAAACAATACGATACTCGACCAATCCTATCCAGAATGTCGAACGGTACAATGTAGCAAGATAGTCTCCTACGCACATCAACACAATTTTTGTGTATGCTTTGGGAAGTCTTGAGTCTATGAAGAGTGACCTCAATCTTTTTTGCCATTTTTTAAATAAGCTCATACACGGTGATATGTCTTTCACCTACCTCTGCACAACAGACTGTTAAATGGCATGGTCTCCCACACAATGCCTCGAGAGGCGCCATTTCGATACTCGCATGTAACTGTTATTGTAAGCGAACTCCGTCAATGACAAGTGCTCAGTCCAACTTCCTTGAAAATCAAGCGTGCAAGATCGAGGCTAGGCCTGTAAATTGAGTCGGGCAAGCCCGGAGCCCGCCCGTTCGGCCCGCTATTTTCGGACCGAGCTTTATTTGAGTTTGAGCCAAGCTGAGCTTGAGCCAAAATTTCAAGCCCGAATGAATTTCGGGCCGAGCTTGAGCCGAACTTTGCCAAACCCGAATTGGGCCTGAAGCCCTAACTTTGAAAATATAAATAAATAAATTATTTTATAAAATATAACATATTTATGTTAACTAATTTTATATGTATGAAATATAATTAGTCATTGTAGCTTTTCATTATTACCTCCCTTATTTTAGTTTAATACATTTCATCATTATATATTTTATTTTATGAAATATCAATTAGATTTTGGTGTATACATTTTCTCTATGATGGAAACACAAGAAAAAAACATTAATTCAAACTTTTTTAACAAAAAAAAAATGAATTCGGGCCTGCCCGAAATATTAATGAGCCGAGTTCGGGCTTAAGTAGAAAATTTCAGTTCGGGCCGAGCTCGGGCTTGAGCCTGGGTAAGGTAGTTCGGGCTGAGCCTGAGCAACCTCGAGCCCGGCTCACCCAGCCCGATTTACAGCCCTAATCGCGGCATGTTCTCCCAAATGTAAATGATCATCTACAAATGTCCATTCGTCTGCGGGTTGTACGTGGTGCTTAGGTTCAAGTTAGTGACGAGTTCCTATTGCAACTTACTCCAAAACTTTATCACAAACTCGATATTACAATCCAAAATAATGCACAATGGTGCACCATGTAATCGAATCATCTTGTTAATATACAATATGACTAGTAGGTTTATATTGACTATGGTTTTAATTAGAAAGAAATGTACGAACTTTGAGAGACAATCCACCATAACGAATATTGCATTATGCCATGTTTATGATTAAAGCAAGTCCGTAATAAAATCCATCATGATATTTTACCACTTCTAATATGAGACTGTTAGTGCCTGGTGCAATCTTGTTAGATTTAGGTGCTTTGTCTTAACCTGTCGATAGGTGAGGTACTTGGCAATATATAAAATAAGGAAAATGCTTTGAGTCCCAAACAACTCCCCCAAATCTCCCCCAAATCCTACGTGGACGCCACGTCATTCTTCCACTTACCTGTCATCTATTGCCATGTGATGAGGGTCCCGCCAAGGCACAAAGTCCAACTCATTTTGGGGGAGGTTTGGGGGAGTTATTTGGGGTATGTAGCATTACTCATAAAACAAATCTTTCTCCATCCTTGACCACCAGTAATCATGGCACACATATTTGTACATTTTTGTGCTCACTGGATAAATAATTAATATTGACTTGTGAGCCTCACATATAATTTCCTCTTGAAGCTCCTCGATGATGGGAACAATCAACCTCAATTTAAAATTTACTCCCTTATCTTTATCACGAGTGAGGTCCTAAATGGTTCTTATGTCTGAATGCAGCCCCCAAAATGCATAAGCTCGCCATCATACAGTTGTGATTCTAATACTTTTTATTGCATAACTGGCCTCACTATCATATTGTAGACATATGCAAGTTATCTTCCCCTCTTTGTCTTTATCTCATAAGATTTGAGGTCTCTCAACATCTTATGTCGGTGGCAATTTATTTATGCCAAAGAGTTATCCGCCTTTATTGGCCTGCAATTCGCCCTCACCCTCTAATTTTATCGGATATCATAGATCCTCCTGTTGTGGTAACCTGGTCGGTGTGAGATGAGGTTTTATATGAGATTTATGTTGACTCCCATAGGACCTATCAATGGTGCGATTTACGTGTCTTTTGTAACTTGAACCAATGCGACCACTATGTGGGCCCCTTTTTCTCAAATGTACTTTAAGGATGTCAAAAACAATTTTTCTTTCAAAGAACTTTTTCAAAATTTAACACGCACCAGTTTGTGAACCGATTTTAATTAAGTCGAATTTTATCTTATTTAATCCTAAACATGCATCTAGGTGAATAAAGTAAGTAAAATAAAGTAAATGTCACAATGCCGGATGTATGAGGAAACCATAAAGGGAAAAAATTTCGGACGGCCCAAGCTAGACAATCACTATAATGCGGTCTTACAAAAGGAAGACAAACAAACTAACACAATGACTCTATCCCCACAAGCCTTGATGATCTTCTTCTTTTTAACCACTCCTCCACAGTGCCCACGTAGAAATCATTCCACGATACTCGTCCACAACACACGCATCCACGAGTGCCTCGGTGTTCATCGATGTAGCTTTGGCAACTGTAAATGATTTGGAACACAGACTCCTTCATTTATTTACTACAAAACCCAACGAACAATGTTCAAAGTGATGAACAAACTCAAATGGTGCAAACAAGATCTCTATAGTAATAGTATATAAAAGCTCGGATCTTTTAAACTCTAAGGATGGTTTTTAACTCTAAAAACCTTAGAAAACTTATGCAAAAAATGTATGAGTTATTTTATGGAATATGGTTCTGCACACACCTCAAAATTTTGATATAACAAATCCTTAAATAAAAAACTTAAGTCGTCATATCATTCTAACGAGATCCACAAGTCAGTTTAATGATTATGAGATTTCGTCGAACGACGTCACATACTATTTGAACCACTAAAACTTAAGATGTGGTTTCATACGACTCTAAGCTGTAATTATCTCGGAATAAATGAAGATAAAGCTATTTAAAATCATTTCAAACATTTTAAATCATTTATAAAAAAAATTCCAACCTTTAAAACTGTTTCCAAACTCCATAAACATAATGCGTATCCGAATGAAGACGTGAAACATGCATTAATAAAACTCGGCATGATCTGTATTTGAAGCTTGGCCACTATGTCTTCAACACAAACATCATGAATATGTGGAGATAGTGACAAGATAAAAATCTATCTATGATTCAAGCAAGGTTTGTTCCAGGAATTAGTCAATAGCATACAAATGGACTCAATTGGAAATTTTTCCTTACAAATCTCCCCCTTTGACTATTTCGGGACAATACTCAAACAGTGAAATGCCTAAGTCGATCCATCAAGCTGTATGACATCTAAATCCCATCCCATAAAACCCAAAAATAAAAATACTGGACAAGGACTAGTATATACAGGTCCGACAAGCATGAGGTGTATGAATGTGATGTAGTCTCGTAATCACGCATCACTGAAGAATACCTACACACATAAAACAGACAAATACCCAGTGAAGTATGGAGGCATAAATGATATAAAAATATCAATATGTAAAATAAATCATTTGTTAAATATGTGGGCAATACCAATATGTGCAATACATTATGATACCAATAAAATATGATACCAATTTGTAAAGCCAAAAAAAGAATATGTGCTCAAGAAACAAATTCTCCCCCTACATCACGTACATCTCTCCCCCTTTTTGTCTCGAATAGACAATAAATGAAAAAAAAATCACCAAATATCTATAATGAAATAATCAATGAAGCATATCTAGATAAACATGGAAAGCCAGCTAATAATAATTACAATATACCAAATCGTAGCTAGCAAACGGTCATAAAAAGAATGAATCATCAATCTAAGTGAAGATGTGACTAAACGAAACAAAGAAATATAGGAATCAAAGCATGAATAAGCACTATCAATTGAATGTTAACTATCCAAATGAA
Organism: Sambucus nigra; assembly: GCA_949130495.1. NCBI lineage: Eukaryota > Viridiplantae > Streptophyta > Magnoliopsida > Dipsacales > Adoxaceae > Sambucus > Sambucus nigra. The sequence continues at coordinate 158,526,867 of OX422213.1, forward strand.
CCCAGAAGTACCAAAATAGTAAGATATAAACATATATATGAAATAGGTATAAAAGCATAACAGGGCTAAAAAATCTAGGCAGGTCGTTCGAACGACTAGGCCATGTCATTTGAACGACATTGGCATGCCGTTTGAATGAGGTCTAAAAACAACCCAAAACAGTAAGTTGTCATTTGAATCATCCTTCTAACGACCTTATAAATGACCATCTGATAAAATTAATGCCTCAAAAAATGTGTGGCGAGAAGCACACTTCGAACGACTTGAACATGTCGTTCGAATGACACAAAAAAAGTCGTTTGGACGACTTGAGCAAATTCTATATTCCATCTCTAAAAATGTTAAAGTTTTGCCCAGTGAAAAATTTTCATGCAAACAGGTACTGGAGATACGAAACAGTAGCAAAACTGACTTAAAATGGAAAAATAAAACAAGTAAAAACAAATACGAATTTCATGCTAACATAGTATCAATATGCTCAAACATGGACATGAAATGGATGGGCGTGAACTACAACAAATAAGTCACAATATTAACACATCGAAATGGTCAAAAATCTCTAATGGATAGTTAAATATCATTAAACTTAGGTTTTGCCATATGTGACCATTATTATGTTGAGCTTAATGAACAAAACGAACAGCAGCACACAAATTCAAAATTTTGACAATTCTACAAACAATAACATCATGACACGACTTTTTAACACTAGAATTCTTGGTGCAAACCTGTTATTATTTTTCCATCCAAACACCCTCTTATATTCAAATTTTCTTTTTCTAGATCTTTTGAGGTTTCTATTTTTCTCAACTTAGAGAAACCCTATTGGCCTTATTTTGGCATATGATTATTTTTGTTGCCTTATTTTTTTCTTGGGCTCTTTCGAATGGTCGCTTTCACGACAACATTATGATTTTCTCGCAAACCTTTCCTATGAACACCAATCATTTTTTCAAATAAGCAATCTGAATCCTCACGGCAAACAGTTCTTACATGCACACCTCCTCCTAAGTTTTATTACACATAGATGAAAAAATTGAGATAACAATATCTCACCAAACTCAAATACGCATGAGAAGTCAAACAGACATATAAACTCGTGCATGTGTGCAATGATGGCGTGTATACAAAGTCGAATCCAAATGCAAATCAACTTCGAAACAATCACATTAATCAATGGTTAAAATCATTCCAAGCATTTATAATTACGACCAAATGTCCCAACCACATGGATAATGAAATGATGGGGGTCCAAGCACACCAATATGCCATATCAAACATGAAAACTTAAGACATAAAAGAAATTCAAAAATCATTTTGTGTTTTTTCAAAAAATTTATTAGAACAAAATCTTTTTGTATTTTTCAAATAAGACTCAAATAAAAGAAAAATATTATACAGAGAGATAAACATGTCATATCACTAGAAAGATATATATCATGAAGCATAAACTAGCATATGATAAACATAATTATGAAAGCAATCATCCATAACAAATAGCATGTGAAGCATCATGTGCTAGCATGTGAAGCATCATGTGCTAGCATGTAAGAATTAACCAACGAAGCATTTAGCATCTCCAAAACAGATTTCCTAACCCAAATAGGTGTAAATCTAACAAAGCAGGTTTTGGGAATCGACGGGACAGTACGCTTAAAATTCCTAGGGTTTTGTCTAAGATCATAGAAAAAAGGCCTAAGGTGACCTCTAGGTTGACCTTTTCAAATGCCCTCGGATGTGATTGACACTTTAAAGCAAACTATGGTTTTGACTTTAACATTCTAAGCATTAGAACAAGATAACCCACTACTATCATTACTTGAATCACTTAAATAATTTTTCAACTTAAAAGTTTCGGACTCAAGTAAAGAATTAGACTCCTCAAATTTAAGGGACTCCTTTAAATTTTGAATTACCACTAGAAGGTTATCTCGCCCCCCCCCCCCCCCCCCCCCCTCAATACGAGAAAACCTATCCCTAAGAGTCTTATCACATGCCACAAAGTTACTAATCAAACTATTTTCATCAACGATACAAACCCTAGAATATTTCAAGTCCTCCAACTCTTTTTCTAAAATAAGGACTCTATTATAACTCTCTTCGCTGTCTAAAATTAAAGATTTAAATTTATCGTACAAAGCCAAAAACTTCTCACGAATGATATCTCTTTGAATTTTAAACGTTTTCAAATATACAATCATATATTTCAAACGAGAATTTTGTCCAAGAATTTCAATTCGTTTTGTAAACTTCAAATTTAAAAGATTTAATTCGTCAAAACTTTGAGATTCCATCGAGAGAAAAACAACCCAAGAGTGATAAGCAAACACGACTACTAAAAAGTACAAAACAAGGATTTACACAATAAAGAAGTGATTTAGTTCTAATACCAATTTGTAGGCCCTTTTTCTCAAATGTACTTTAAGGATGTCAAAATTCTTTCAAATAACTTTTTTTCAAATTTAACACCCACCAAGTTTGTGAACTGATTTCATTTGAGTCCAATTTTATCTTGTTTAATCCTAAACATGCATCTAGGTGATTAAATCAAGTAAAATAAATTAAAGGTCACAACTCCGAATGTATGAGGAAACCACAAAGAGAGAAAATCTCGGACGACCCAAGCCAGACAATCACTATGTATATTTTTATAAAAGGAAGATAGATAGACTTACACAACGAATAGATCCCTATAAGCCTTGACGCTCTTCTGCTTTTTAACCGCTCCTCCACAGTACCCACGTAGAAATCCTTCCACGATACTCATCCACAGCATACGTGTCCATGAGTGCATCGATGTCCATCGATGTAGCTTTGGCAACCATCTACGATTCAGAACACGGACTCCTTTATTTTTTCACCATAAAAATCAACAAACAATGTTCAAAGTGATGAATAAACCCAGATGGTGCAAAAAAGATCTCTATAGCAATAATATATGATAGCTTGGGTCTTCTAAACTTTAAGGATGGTATTTAACTTTGAAAACCTTAGAAAACTTATACAGAAAATGTATGAGTCCTTTCTCGAATATGGTTATACACACACTTCAAAATTCTGAGAGAAAAAATCTTTAAATAAAAAGTTAGAATGTTGTTCTAACGAGATCCATAAGTCGTTATAACGACTGTGATATGTCATTCGAACGACGTCACGTGTCGTTTGAATCACTAAAACTCAAGATGTGGTTTCATACGACTCTAAACTGTAATTATCTCAGAATAAATGAAGATAAAACTATTTAAAATCATTTCAAACTTTTTAAACCATTTATAAACAACTTTTCATCCTTTAAAACTCTTTCCGAACTCCATAAACATAATGCATTCACACCTGAGAGTATCTCGAAATGCAATCTGAATGAAGACATGAAATGTGCACCAATAAAACTCTTCATAAACACGTCATAAACTATGTGGAGATCGTGATAAGATAAAAATCTATATATGAATCAAACAAGTTATGTTCCATGAATTAGTTAATAACATACAAATGGACTTGATTGAAAATTTTGTTCTGACACACTATAAGGACTACTGGATCTAGAGGACCTATCGTTGTTGCGAGACGAGGAGTCTTAGGCAAAAAAACTCCTAATCTCTAATGACGGTCTTGTCTTACAATTGAGTTTGTTACCCTTCCATTGTTTGCTAAATTGCCTTCTTATACGAAAATTCTCTTTAGCTTAACGATGACTCTTTCCATCGCTCTTCAACAATCACTCTTCGTACTAGTCAATCAAGTGCGTGGCACACTTTTTATCAGTTGTTATTAATAATGCATATTATAAATCTAGATATTTTAAAAGAATAATGTTTTGATAACAACGATTTAATTGAGACAAATACAAATTTCACCACCTTCACTCTTATGTGTTAACTACATACATATTACTCAAAATATGGTGAGAAACACCAAAAGTGAGAAATCGTCAATCCTACAATAAAATCTAGTCAATGAAGAAATTACAACTTTAAAAAAAGATCACAATATGGGAAATATATAATCCTTTGAGTTTCAAATCAAACAAATAAATGTAAAAGGATTAACTAGTCTCTCAACAAGTCTATAAAGTTCTTCATCAACATTCATGATCATGCATCCACAGATTTAATGAATGGCATGAGTGTTGTAGGATTAATGTAAGAGATCAAATACTTTTTAGATATGATTTACACAACACTTTTTCACTCCATTAAAACATGATTTCAAAAATAAATTAATCAAAGCATAGCAATTGAGACAAACAAAATATTCATTGGAAGATTTGGGGCAAAATTCTAGGAGTTTAACTCGACTCACTAAATTATCAAATCAATTTAACTTAATTGAGTAGATTAAATCTTACATTAAGTCGACTCAATCTCAAATTAGGTCGACTCAATCATGAGGAAGGGAAATCCAGTAACTAGTTTATTCAAATTCAAAATACAATTTTTTCCCAACCACTTCTAGCGGCTTGTTTTATTTTACACGTTATAAGTATGCCAATAAACATCATTTATAATGACATAATATAGTACAAACAACATCACATATCTAAGATTCATTATAACACCTGTGTCCAAATATTTATAGAGATTTTAAAAGAAAATGAAACTTTAGCCAAATTATTTTCCAGTCTAAAAAGTACTGCATCCCTTTAATTGGGGGAAAGATTTCATTCACTATAGAAAAATCTTGTTCATATCCTTATACTTTATCAATACACTTTTAATTTAAAATTGAACTTTTATTGAATCTCTAAGGCCGGTAGTGCCTTACACGCGAAGTTAAGTAATGAGTCTTATACTTTGGTCATGTCCATTTGAGCAAGAGAATGATGTATTATTGGTTGTAGTTCCAAGATGTGATTTATCTTCGTGTGGTGATTGATCCATTCTATTCATAGGTAAGTTTTCAAGTATTGTCTCGGTGTAAATCTAAAAAAAATCGAACCACACTAAAAATCTTGGTTTACAAAGCTTTCTTTTACTCTCTTAATCATATTATTATTATTATTATTATTATTATTATTATTATTATTATTATTATTATTATTATTATTATTATTATTATTATTATTATTATTATTATTATTATTATTATTATTATTACTACTACTACTACTACTACTACTACTACTACTACTACTACTACTACTATTACTATTATTATTATTATTATTATTTATTTATTTATTTATTAATTTTTTTGTTATTGTTGTTATTATTATTATTATTGTTGTTGTTGTTGTTGTTATTGTTATTGTTGTTGTTGTTGTGATTACACTACAGAGAATATTTTAATTTTTCATTAATTATCGGGCCAACAAATATCATGACAACGAATCTAATGGTTGGGAATGTAATGGTGGAGCGAACATCCTCTAAATTTGACGTCGTTGGATGAAGGCGGATAACTCGCTAGTGAGTGATCTCGTCATTGATTCAGATCTCAAACCTAATCCAATTTCCTTCGTTAGAACAAAATGATAGGTTAACATTCATATTGGTAAACTTCAAAAATTAGGTGGTGACTCTGAGGATTTCTCATAAACGACACCAAATCGTAAAGAACATGAATCTATGACAAAGAAATTTACCAATTTACCTAAAGTCTTATGAAAAATATGAAAATACATATAAGATAACTATTAGAATTATTTAGCATGTGATAATTCCTTTATGTGGTTCATAATTAAATATTATCAATAGTCAAATTGGTTAATGAAACGAAACTCTAAATACGAAAAGTCATTGTTATTTAAAATGATTGTACAAAGGATCTCTTTGATTAATTAAAGATTTATGGACTCTTGGTATCTACCACGATTGAATATTCAGATTAAGTGATTGTTGGAGATTTAGATCCTCTCCCTTTCTATGAATAAGTGGTCAATATCCATAATTCAAAGACACTAAAACACAACATAACAAAACTGCAGGCTAAGGAAAATAAATAAAAATTCTCATAAAGTGGTTTTATTGTGTTGAAAATAGCAAGGAACAATTTTAACGCATTAGGATTAAAGAATTATTCACTCTCTCGTCCAATCTAAAAAAAATCATTAGCATGGATCAAGTTAAGCATTTTTGGTCTCTTAAATAAGCTATAAATGTGATTTTCATGATGATTCAAATACCTATAATAGATTGATTAAATTATATTTTACAGTTTATGTTCTTTATTTAAAGTATTTTTACGTTTGTTGTAAAAGCGTTGTGTCGAAATCTCATTATTTTTCATTTTTCCTATGAAATAGTGAAGGTAATTGAATTTTAAATACATTATGTAATATATATGTGTGTGTTTTTTCTATGGAAGCTTGATATTTTTCACACCTTATATATTAAATATTTAAAGCAAAATTGTTAAGGATGAAGCAAACTTATGATTCTTTGTGCATGAAACCAGATGGAATACATTGGTATATGTGTCAAGTAACATTAAAGATACATAATAAACTGGGATTGTTGGTTTCAACAATTATATTTAATGATCAAATTAAAAATGGAATTGGGCCCCTTATTGTGACATTTTTGGGGGGATTTAATTATGTCTTTAAATATGCCTAAAAATGGTGGCGATGAATATTCAAATTGTGTATTAATGTTTATCTTATGTTTTATGTCGTTGAATCTAATATGTTTTGTGTATGAAAAAAATTCGATTGCCGCATTAATCCATACTTGCCATGTGTTTTCTCTTTAAATCATATTAGCATACTATACGGTCATATTAGTATACCTTGTTACTTATTTATATTGGTATCTCTTCTTTCATTTTGTATTCAAGTTGGTATCATTATAGAATCAATATTGGTATTGATTGATCATTGTTTGAATTATTTATGCTTGTGTTGACATGTTTTGCATGTTGCATTTTACACCATTATATAATATTTTTTTTTTCTATATTTTCAAGCGATATCACATGTTCTCACTTTTGAGGGGAGATATGGTTTGAGGGGGGGGGGGGGGGATGGTTTATTACAAATATTTTCTTCGTCTATTCCTGAATAAAGGGGGGGGGGGGGAAATGGTATCTGCCACTTTAGTTTTAGGAGGAGATCTTTATCTTAGAGGTAGATGTCTTACCTAGGTGGGGATTGTTAGACATGGGAGGAGTTTATTCTTATGCAATTTTTATACATAGTTATATTCTATTTGCATTTGAAGGTGTGTTTAATTATGCAGGTTTGCAACATGTGATAAAATTTATAAGCGATCAAAGTTATTCAAGTTTATATGTCGGTCGAGATCTAATTTTTCCTTTTGGGGATAGGTATTGAGTCTTAGATTAGTTTGACGACCCATAGGAGTTTTTATTTTTATTTTTGTCCCATAATATCCAAAGGGGGAGATTTGTAAGGAAAAATTTCCGAACATAGTCAATTTTTATGTTTTGACTTATTTTGTGTTTGGACAAAATGCTTTGAGTCGCAATTTATGACTTGAGTGTGTCGACATTTCAAGCCTATGACGTGACTTCTTGAAGAGGAGCGACCAAGTTAGAAGATTTACATCATTGTGTAAAGTTTCGTGCTTGTTTTTGTCTCCACATTTTCAGGATCTCTCATGTATGAATGTGTAAAAATTTTGATTCTTGGATATTTTATATTTAGGTGTTAATTTTTTATTAAATCATTTAAAAATGTTTTAAAATAATTTTATCCTTTTTAATATAATTTTGGAAGAAAAATATTTTTCTCGCGACTTCGTTAGAATGAGTTATAGCATGTCATTCGAACGAGATGCAGCACCTTGTTGGAATAAGTTCCAACGAACTTTAAAAGAACCAACTTTTGCGTTTGTTAGCCCATTGGATACCTGTTTGAATAAGATCCTATACTTCGTTCGAACTTGGTACATAGTCATTCAAATGAGTCTCAGAATTTTTGTAATTCTAGATTTTCAGATTTTTTTCATCATTGTCTTCATTTTGGAAAACCTTTTACAAATAAGAGTGTGGATAAGTATTTTTATTAGATAGAAAAGTTATGTTTTGAGTTTCCAAACACTATCAACAAGCTATCCAAAATCCTAGTTTACACCTAAGTTGTTTAGGATTCAAGTGTTTAACATATTATGTTATGAAGATCCTGTTTTGGGCTCCTTTGGTTTTCTCTTCGTCTTGTTAACTTTCATTTCTTTCAGTAGATTTTGTATTTACTGTTTACACAATTTGGAATCTGTATTTATGGTGTTGTGGTGAAAAAGTGGTGGAATCCATCGTTTGATTCATAGACGGTTACTAAGCTATTGGGTGGATACCGAGGCGTATGTGGACTCACATGTTATGGTAGATGTGTGAGTGAACTCTTGCATGTTACCGTCCGGATGCTGAAGGAAAGAAGAGTGTTAGGACTTGAGAGTGCATCGAGTCTATGTTGTTAGTTTACTATTGTGTCCTTTGTAATTTTATACATAGTGAATTTTCATGTCTAGGTCGTCCGAGATTTTTTCCATTGTGAGTTTTCCTCGTACATCGGGCATTGTGGTTTGATTTACTTATTTTATCCCACACTCACCTATATGCATGTTTGGATTAGGATAAAATTGGTTGGTTTGTACTTTAAGTTCATTTTTTTAAGTATAAAATTTAATTTGAAAAATTAAAAATTAGCTTTTGTTTAGACCATTTCGTATATCATCGCTTTCTCAATGTGTTTTAATAACTACATAAGTTGTCCTACCTTATTGGTAGTATTCATGTTATGTGGTGTTTTTTAATATACACCAAATACTATTATACTATTAGATCTATGGTTAAGGTTTTTCAATAATATTTATATTATGTTAGATTAGATTAGGCGTTCACAAAAGAGCCCTAGTCTACAGTTATAAATATTATAGTATTGTCCATACGGTTTTAGAGACTAATTGAAACAACCTGTATTTTTAAAGCATTTTAAATTACACGTGTGCACGTTTAATTAAATTGAGAAATAAAATGATGTAAATAAATATTAATTAGCGAATAAAAGGAAAACTACTAGTGTGATAAGTAAATGAAAACGTGTCAAATTATATTACGTTGTAAGTGAGTTAAAACGATGAATTTAACGGTATCTCATTCGGGACAAATGGATAGAGTCTATTCGGAAATGAGATGGAAATTAATATTAGATAACTCAGATGGTGATTTCGATTGTGCCAATGGTCTGAAATGGATCGAAATATTCATAAATAGGTACCCGAGGGTTATAATTGGGTTTTGGGGGCTTTTTAGGCTAAAAAGGAGCCATAAAAGGTAGTCGGATCATTTTAAATATAAGGAATCACTTCTTTTCTAGATTTTGAGTGTTTAGGTTTATACTTAAGTAAGGTGTATATAAGGGGCACCTATCCAGCCATTCAAGAGGCTAGGGTTTTGGGAGAGGAGAGAAAAGAGAAGGAAAAAAAGGGAGAAAAGTGAAGATAAAGGGATCCAGGTTGGAGATCAAGTTCATCCAAGTTCAAGATCATTACCAAGAGAGGAACTCGAGAATGAAATTTCATAAATTCATATCTCTCAAGGTAAGTATTTAACTTATTTTAATGTTAATTCTAGCTTCGAATTTAATGCAAAATTGGTGTAGGAAAACACATAATTTTTGGGTTCAGAGAACCATGAAAAATTGAGATTTGAATAAAGTAACTACTGAAGATGAATCTAATGATGATAATATGGTAAATCTAGTGTGATCAGATTGAAAAAGATAGGCTCTTAATTGGTAAAAGCGAATGGTGAATATTGAAACTAAGGTTTAGTATTGAATGCTTTATTAATTTAATTGATGAATCTGTCAAAAAATTGAATGTCACTTCGGACGCATCCATTTTATATGTACTTTGAATTAGACTCTGAGTCATATACGTAAACAAAATATGGATATTATCTTTCCAATGAGATTTTCATCAGGTCATTTGGACTTTTGTGGAGGGAGTAATAGTCGTTTTTGTAAATGGTGTTTAATTTATCAGGATATTTGATTTTTGTGAATTTTGATATCATTTCAAATGCATGTCATTTTATTTTTACTTTGAATTAGACTATGAACCATAGATTTAAAAAAGGTATGGATTTTAGCTTTCCAATGAGTTTTGAATCATGTAATTTGAACATTTGTGGAAGGAGCAATAGACGTTTTAGTAAAAGGTGTTTAACTTGTCAGAATATTACATTTGTGCAAATTTATGGTTTTTAAGGGTTATAATGGGATAAGGACTCTTATATTTTTACCTATTTAATGGGAGCTCATTGGAGGACTTTTTAAAACTCATATTAACTTATTTTCGAGAGACTTCGAAAGTATCATAAGCTGACCGAGGATGGATTCCGTGCAAGGAAATACGTGACTAAGCGAGTAAATGATCACGGGTTGAAATTTGAAAATCGGGATAGGATTTCGGGATGGATAGGCTAGTGCTTGGTTATATGAACATATTTTCCAGAAGCATATAATCACTGATTTAAACAATAAGTAAGTGAATACTTAGCTAAGATCGGGAAGTCGGGGTAGACTTTAGGTGTGACAAATCGAATATAATTATGATAAATTATATTTAAATCATGCTTATCTTATGTGATTTGAATAATGTGTTATTAGTATATCTAATTTTAAGTGATTATGTTTATTATAATCCTACTTTCATAAATCATGAAAGGTCGAATTATTTACAAACACAAAATTTTGTTGTTTTCGGTAGAAATGTTCCGGTTAGAGACTAATTTTGACCTTTATAACATTATAAATGAATTGAGGTGAAAACTAAATAGTTGTAGACATGTGAGTTAGGGTTGTAACACAACAAACGGATCATCAAATGGATGCCCGAGTAAAGAGTTATACCGAATTTACGAACAAGGGGCAAATCTATCCATTCCCTTTAAGTGGTAATTTGTCTTTTATTAAACCAAATGGTTTAATTTGATTGGTTGTCTTGGGAGGCAGCATTGGCCGACTTAAAACTCTCCCTTTAGCTTATTTGTTCAGGAAATATAACCCTAGGTTCAGTTTTGAGAGATTTAAGCTTAAGGAAAGAGAAAGAAGAAGTTAAGGAAGAAAGATTACGAGGAAAAGCTAGGAAAAATTTCCAACAAAGTCCTTAAGGTATTTCCAAGGTAAAATTATGTGTTAATATTGTTGTAATCTTATATTATACTTATTTCAAAGTATATAAATTGTGAATTATTGATTAAAACCTCATCATCCTTTGTGATAACATGTATTGGTTCATATGTGAGATAAGTGGTGTTTATATGTCATATTGTTTTGTATTGAAACCCCTTGTATTCAAATATGCATATCTCTTTGTGTGATTACTGGAATTGAGAAATTCCAATTGTACATGAAATTAAACTTATATATTCATATCATATCCGAAAATTAGAATTTATCTCTGTGGTTAGGCCGTAATGATGATTTCAAGTTAGTACATAATTTCTGTTTGTATACTTCATTTCGGTATGCCTTGAGTTTAGTCAAGATTTTGAGATAGCAAATGAAGTCAAAAAATTATGAAACTTTGATTCTGTACTATTCAGTATGTGTACTGAAAATGGGTTGAAAATGATGGAAAGTTATGCTGGAGAAAAATTATGAAAATTCTTGGAAGCTGAAGGAACAATAGAGGAGCTTGTAGGGCAGATTTCTTGTGTTGTAAAGAAATAGTCATAACTTGCTCTAAGAAGCTTGAAAAATTACATCGTCATTTGTACTGGAAAGTATATTCATATATGTTTTCATATTGATAAGGTTGGACCCCTGTATTTGTACAATTTAGGAATATCGGATGGTTAAGTATGTAGGACAATAATTTCAGGCCATACTGGATACCCCTTGAATGAATGTTTGTATTTTGTACTTACAAAGTGTACTTTGAGTACATGTTTCATGTGTATATACATTGAGAAGTATAATTTCATGTTTAATTGACTTTGCTTATAAATTCCTTATGAGGTATTTCCTACGGTTGAATGTTAATAACTTTATCAATATGTGCACCATTGTTTTGTCTTTACTCATGGTTTATGAAATGTGACTTAAGTGGAATTATATTGTTGGTGTATAGTCATGAAAAATTACATAGTTATGTTAGGATAATACTTATAATTGAGATTCAGTACTGATTTAGTTGGATTGGCAGGTGTAAGGTCTAATCAACCAAGTTCAGCTCCACCCTAAGGAAACGTGAATACGTAGTTGACAACCCAAGGTGAGTGTACTCACTGGAAAGAGATTTTTGTATCGTGTTGTTGATATGATTAGAATATAATGAATATAAAATTGTTCATTTCGGTTTACCGAAATGGGAGTTTACTCCCCGACCCGAAATGGGAGAGATTTATCTATTAATGACAAGGGGTTACTCCTCGATCAGGAAAGGGGGAGAATTGTCTATTTAGACAGGATATGTGAATCATGATTCAGAAAAGTTGGTCATTCATTATGAATGAGTCGGATAAGTTAATACATAATTATATGGATATGATTTGTTGCATTTAAATTCATGAAGTAGTATTGTAGTGATGCATTCACTTGGCTATTTTGCTCATGGTTCCTATGTTCTCTTTTTTCAGGTAACGCGATGTCATTGCCAAATCTAGGAGGTCGGGTTGGGTTAGTCAGGAATGGGAGAAACAATGATTTTGTGTCAATGTAAATGATGAAATTAAGTTAACTTATCCTTCAAGGAAGTTTTTATGGACATGATTACTCTGATGTTGTAAAAAGGTTTTCAGTTATATGGATTTATAATGATGACTCTAAAATTAAAACTCGTGTTTATGGTTTGATTAGATTAATTATGGTTTGACTCACTTTGACTTTCAGACTTAATTATAAGTAACTGGGTTGGGGTATGTCAGCTTTTGGTATCAGAGCCTAGGTTTTAGAGGTTCTGGAGTGAGAAGAGTCTAGATTTGGCAGTGAATGTTAGAAATATATTTTATTTGATACTAACGATTATATTAGGAAAGATATGTATATCTGCATGTTGTTATATCTTTGATTGATTTCAGATATAAGAGAATGGAACGAGGGAATGTAAATGTGAGAATAGAAGATGAGGCTTCAAATATTCCCGCAGAAGCGGAGGTTGAGCAACCTGTTCAAATAAATGTGGAACCTGAGACAGAACAACTGACAGATATGCAAAAAAATGGCACGTGCTATGACTCTAATGGCAGAGCAGCAAGCTAGATTTTTGGCTCAGATAGAAGAACAACAAACCAGGCAACTGGAGGCACAAGCATTGGCTAGGGCTGAGGAGGTGATACATCAGGAAGAAAGGAGTACTTCACATGAGAAATTTATTAAGATGAACCCACCATCGTTCAAAGGAGCAGTTGATCCAGTAGAGGCAGAAGTCTAGGTTAAAGAGATTGAACTTATCTTTGGGGTAATGAGGATGCCTGAAAATCAACGAATGATCTTGGCAACATATATGCTAAAAGGAGAAGCTAAGTATTGGTGGGATGCCACAAAATATTTGTTGATTACTCCAGGAGGTGAGAATGTGATCTCATGGGATGCTTTTGTCAAAGCTTTATATGATAAATATTATCCCCCGATGTATCAAAAATAAAAGGAGAAAGAATATTTCATGTTGAATCAGGGAAGCATGACTGTTAGAGAATATGAAGCCAAACTTAAAGCTTTATCTCGATTTACTTCGAGGTTTATACGGAATGAGGAAGATATGTGCAGTCGATTTCTCGACGGACTTGAGTTAGTCACTAAATCACAGTTGTCGGCTTTAGAGACTGTTAATTATTTAGCCTTGGTGAACAAAGCCATGATGGTAGAAAAGGATGTGAATGAAGCGAGAGGGAATCGAGAACGAGGTGTAAAGAGAAGTAGATTCGATCCAAACTATCAAAAGAGTAGCGATACTGAATATTCAAGGTTTGGAGGACAAAATTCCAACAGGGTAGAGGTGGAAGTAGTTTACAAAGGGGTGAAGCTAGAGGTGGAAGAGGTTCAGGAGTTTCAGCACAATGAGATCCCAATGTTTGTTTCTTTTATGGGACATTGGGTCATGTAAAGAGAAATTGCCCAAAGCTACTGAATATAGAATGTTTCAACTGTCATCAGAAGGGCCATCTGAGAAAGAACTGTCCGATGTTATCAAGAGCGATTTCAGTCAGTAGTGTGGGGCCTCATAAAGGATCCTCTCCAGGTAGTGCCACCAGGGGAAGAGGTACAGGACAAGAAAGTGGATCGAAGGCAGGAGGAAGAGTGTTTGCGATGACATTGCAAGATGCCCATGCTACACCTGAAGTGGTTACAGGTAAACTTTCTATTGCAAATAAAGATTTATATTGATCCTGGATCTACGCATTCATTTGGGGCATTAGGTATTGTTTCATATTTGGGTAGACCATGTTCATTTCTCAATTGTGCCTTATATATTTCTACCCCAATGGAAAGTGTGATTCTGGTTGAGCATGTTTATAAAGATTGTGTCTTACGAATGAGTGAGCGAGATTTCTATGTTGATTTGATATCGTTGGCCATTCGCGATTTTGATATCATATTGGGGATGGATTAGTTATCATCGTATCATGCTTCTATTGATTGTTTTAAAAAAGAAGTTACGTTTCATCTGCCTGGTGAACCTGAGTTCTAGTTTACAGGATAAAGGAATGTTGTCCCTAATTGTCTTATCTCAGCAATTAAGAGCAGAAAGTTATTGAGTAAAGGTTATACAGGGTATTTAGCTTATGTTGTAGATACTAGTAAAGAGACAGTTAAAATTCAAGATATACCCATGGTTAAAGAGTTTTCTGATGTCTTCCCAGAGGAATTGCTAGGATTGCCACCCGATAGGGAAGTAGATTTTTCTATTGAATTAATTCCAGGTACTGGTCCAATTTATCTTGCTCCATATAGAATGGCACCAGCGGAGTTGAAAGAATTAAAAGTGCAATTATAAGATCTGATAAGCAGAGGTTTCATTCGGCCTAGTGTTTTTCCATGGGGAGCAGCAGTGTTATTTGTGAAAAAGAAAGATGGGACAATGCGATTATGTATTGATTATCGGTAGTTGAATAAGGTGACCATTAGAAATAAGTACCCTCTACCTCGTATCGATGACTTTTTTGACCAATTATAGGGGGCCACAGTATTTTCGAAGATTGATTTGAGATCGGGTTACCACCAACTGAAAGTGAAGGATAGTGATATTTCTAAAACAACTTTTCGGACTCGATATGGGCATTATGAGTTTTTGGTGATGCTAATTGGATTGACTAATGCTCCAGTAGTTTTTATGGATTTGATGAACCGGGTATTCCACCCTTTTATTGATTCATTTGTGATTGTATTCATAGACGATGTGTTGATTTACTGCGCAGCATGGAGGAACATGAGAAACATTTGAGACTTGTATTGCAGATTTTTAGAGAGAAGAAATTATTTACTAAATTCAGCAAGTGTGAGTTTTGGTTGAATGAAATTATGTTTTTAGGGCACGTTATCTCGGGAAATGGGATATATGTTGATCCAAAGAAGGTGGAAGCAATTGTTGAATGGGAGAGTCCTAAGAATGTGACATAAATTAGGAGTTTCCTAGGATTGGCAGGCTACTATCGCAGATTTATTAAAGGGTTTTCATTGATAGCATTACCATTGACAAAGTTGACTCGTAAAGAAGTGAAGTTTGTATGGGATGAGGAATGCGAGAGGAGTTTTAAAGAATTAAAGAATCGGTTGGTTTCAGCCCCTATACTTACTATTCTATGTGGGAATAAGTCTTTTGTGATCTGTACAGACGCTTCATTTCAGGGTTTAGGATGTGTTCTTATGCAGAATGGGAAGGTAATAGCATATGCTTCCAGATAATTAAAGACTCATGAACGAAATTAGCCTACACACGATTTGGAGCTAGCATCCATTATTTTTTCTTTAAAGTTGTGGAGACATTACTTGTATGGAGAAACTTATGAGATATTTACAGATCATCAAAGTTTGAAATACTTGTTTACACAAAAAGAACTGAATTTGAGACAGAGGCGTTGGATAGATCTGATTAAAGACCATGATTGTACCATTCATCATCATCCTGGGAAGGCCAATGTAGTAGCAGATGATTTGAGTCAAAAATCATCAGGGATTCTTGGTTGCATACGGTGTGCCCGTGTTGGAAACATTATTGACTTGGCATCGATGGGGATTGAATTAAAGTTTTCAAAAAGCGGAGGATTATTAGCACATGTCACAGTGAGACCTTTATTAGTCGAACGCATACGAAATTTACAAACCAGTGATCCATTCCTTGAGAAGAAGAAACAAGATGTCCTGGATGGTAAAGAGAGTGACTTTAAAATTAAGAATGATGAATCGTTGTGTTATAACAATAAGATTTGTGTACCGAATGATCCACCCTTAAAGAAAGATATATTAGAAGAGGCACTTAGTTCTATTTACTCTATGCATCCGGGAGGTACCAAAATGTACAGAGATTTGAAAGAGTGTTACTGGTGGAACAATATGAAACGTGAGATTATAGAGTTCATAGTTAAATGTTTAGTATGCCAACAAGTAAAGGCGGAGCATCAGAAGCCGGCAGGATTATTACAGTCGTTACCTATTCCGGAATGGAACTGGGAGCATATAACGATGGACTTTGTTACAGGATTACCCCGGTCACCAAAGGGGCATGATTCTATTTGGGTGATAGTAGACCGATTGACAAAGCCGGCCCATTTTCTTCCAGTTAAAACCACCTACACTGTTGACAAGTATGCACATATGTACGTTGATGAGATTATCCGTTTACATGGGGCACCAGTGTCAATTGTATCAGATAGATATCCAACATTCACTTCTAAGTTTTGGCCTTGATTACAGAATGCCATGGGCACAAGTTTGAAGTTCAGCACTGTATTTCATCCACAAACCGATGGGCAATCTGAAAGGACGATTCAAATATTAGAAGACATGTTACGAGCTTGTGTATTTGACTTCAAGGGTAGTTGGGATGATCATTTGACATTGATGGAATTCTCATATAATAATATTTATCAGTCCACCATTGGTATGGCTCCGTATGCAGCTTTATATGGGAGGAGATGTAGAACGCCTTTGTGTTGGAATGAAGTAGGTGAAAGGAAAATTTTGGGTCCTGAATTGATAGATATGACAACAAAAAAGGTTAAAATGATTCGGGAACGGATAAAGATAGCGCAAAGCAAGAAAAAAAATTTGCAGATAAGAGGAAACATCCATTGGAATTTCAAAAGGGCGATTTTGTATTCCTGCGTATTTCACCGTGGAAAGGCGTTATGAGATTTGGGAAAAAGGGGAAACTAAGTCCAAGATACATTGGACCATATGAGGTGTTGGAAAGAATTGGGCCCCTGGCTTATAGATTAGCATTACCTCCAAATTTATTCCGTTTACATGATGTATTTCACGTATCGATGCTTCGTAAGTATTAGGCGGATCCATCTCATCAGTTGAAAACTCAACCAATTGAACTGAAGGAAGACTTGTCGTACATCGAGGAACCAATGGAAATTATTGATCGTAAGGACCAAGTATTGAGAAATAAAGTTATTCCCTTAATTAAAGTTATGTGGATGAGACATGGAGTTAAGGAAACAACTTGTAGAATGGAGGATAGCATGAGAAAATAGTATCACCATTTGTTTGGTAAGTGACCATTATATTAAATTTCGGGGATGAAATTTTCTAAGGGGGGGGGGGGGGAAGTTGTGACAACCCGAATATAATTATGATAAATTATATTTAAATCATACTTATTTTATGTGATATGAATAATGTGCTATTAGTATATCTAATTTTAAGTGATTATGTTTATTATAATCCTACTTTCATAAATCATGAAAGGTCGAATTATTTACAAACACAAAATTCTGTTGTTTTCGGTAGAAATGCTCCTGTTAGAGACTAGTTTTGACCTTTATAACATTATAAATGACTTGAGGTGAAAACTAGATAGTTGTATACATGTGAGTTTGTGTTGTAACACAACAAACGGATCATCAAATGGATGCCCGAGTAAAGAGTTATACCGAATTTACGAACAAGGGGAAAATCTGTCCATTCCCTTTAAGTGGTAATTTGTCTTTTATTAAACCAAATGGTTTAATTTGATTGGTTGGCTTGGGAGGTAGCCTTGGCCGACTTAAAACTATCCCTTTAGCTTATTTGTTCAGAAAATATAACCCTAGGTTCAGTTTTGAGAGATTTAAGCTTAAGGAAAGAGAAAGAAGAAGTTAAGGAAGAAAGATTACGAGGAAAAGCTAGGAAAAATTTCCAACAAAGTCCTTAAGGTATTTCCAAGGTAAAATTATGTGTTAATATTGTTGTAATCTTGTATTATACTTATTTCAAAGTATATAAATCGTGAATTATTGATTAAAACCTCATCATCCTTTGTGATAACATGTATTGGTTCATATGTGAGATAAGTGCTGTTTATATGTCATATTTCTTTGTATTGAAACCCCTTATATTCAAATATGCATATCTCTTTGTGTGATTGCTGGAATGGATAAATTCCAATTGTACATGAAATTATACTTATACAAATATTTCATATCCAAAAATTAGAATTTATCTCCTTGTGGTTAGGCCGTAATGATGATTTCAAGTTAGTACATAGTTTCTGTTTGTATACTTCATTTCGGTATGCCTTGAGTTTAGTCAAGATTTTGAGATAGCAAATGAAGTCAAACAATTATGAAACTTTGATTCTGTACTATTAAGTATGTGTACTGAAAATGAGTTGAAAATGATGGAAAGTTATGCTGGAGAAAAATTATGAAAATTCTTGGAAGTTGAAGGAACAATAGAGGAGCTTGTAGGGCAGATTTCTTATGTTGTAAAGAAATAGTCATAACTTGCTCTAGGAAGCTTGAAAAATTACACCGTCACTTTTACTGGAAAGTATATTCATATATGTTTTCATATTGATAAGGTTGGACCCCTGTATTTGTACAATTTAGGAATATATGATGGTTAAGTGTGTAGGACAATAATTTCAGGCCATACTGGATACCCCTTGAATGAATGTTTGTATTTCATCCTTACAAAGGGTACTTTGAGTACATGTTTCATGTGTATATACATTGAGAAGTATAATTTACTTTGCTTATAAATTCCTTATGAGGTATTTCCTACGGTTGAATGTTCATAACTTTATCAATATGTGCACTATTGTTTTGTCTTTACTCATGGTTTATGAAATGTGACTTAAGTGGAATTATATTGTTGGTGTATAGTCATGAAAAATTACATAATTATGTTAGAATAATACTTATAATTGAGATTCAGTACTGATTTAGTTGGATTGACAGGTGTAAGGTCTAATCAACCCAGTTCAGCTCCACCCGAAGGAAAAGTGAATACGTAGTGACAACCCAAGGTAAGTGTGTACTCACTGGAAAGAGATTTTTTTATCGTGTTGTTGATATGATTAGAATATAATGAAAATGAAATTGTTCATTTCAGTTTACCGAAATGGGAGGTTACTCCCCGACCCGGAATGGGGGAGATTTGTCTATTAATGACAAGGGGCTACTCCTCGACCAGGAATGGGGGAGAATTGTCTATTTAGACAGGATATGTGGATCATGATTCGGAAAAGTTGGTCATTAATTATGAATGAGCCGGATAAGTTAATACATAATTATATGGACATGATTTATTGCATTTAAATTCATGCAATAGTATTGTAGTGATGCATTCACTGGGCTATTTTGCTCATGGTTCCTATGTTCACTTTTTTCAGGTAACGCGATGTCACTGCCAAATCTCGGAGGTCGGGTTGGGTTAGCCAGGAATGGGAGAAACAATGATTTTGTGTCAATGTAAATGATGAAATTAAGTTAACTTATCCTTCAAGGAAGTTTTTACCGACATTATTACTCTGATGTTGTAAAAAGGCTTTCAGTTATATGGATTTATAATCATGACTTTGAAATTAAAACTCGTGTTTATGGTTTGGTTAGATTAATTATGGTTTGACTCACTTTGACTTTCAAACTTAATTATAAGTAACTGGGTTGGGGTGTGTCATTAGGATTAGATAGGCTAGTGCTACGAGAGATATTACGCACGATAGTTGACTTTATATATATACACATATCGGGTGTGAACAATATATATATATATATGTGTGTGTGTGTGTGTGTGTGTGTGTGTCTGTGTGTATGATTATGTGTGATTATGTGTAATTGAATTTATGTGAACATATCTACTCTAATATGTTATCGTTGGAGGTTGCATGTAGTTGGTGGTCCACCCTAGCGTTGATCTGCATGTGTTGGATTGTTCCCTAGGTCATAGTACTATTGCACGACCATTATTCGTGTGTGCGGATAACTGAGTATTGAGTCCGGCTTGGGTAATGTGGTATGGTTATGACCCACGGATGTATGTTTATGACCGCCTCTGTTTTGTGTTTGCAATTTTAGGATCGGTGGTGAGATTCCGACCCGATGGCCCATGGATGGTATAGGACGTATCTAGTGCATGATAGCCTACTAGGGAATGCATTCGGGAGGACAGCTCGAGAATGTTATGTATATACATATAAAAGAGTGTTATATTTATATGTGTACTCAAATGATTGTATGAACATTTAATCATAACTAGTGTGTAGTCACGTTGACTATGTAACAGTATGAATATAATTGAAAAATAATACATTAAAGCTTATGTGGTAGCTAGGTAATAAATAAAGTAAAGTAAAATATGTGTAGCACAATTGGGCTAGAGGTTTAGTATGTTGGAGTATGTTAGAATGACTAGCATAGTTAGGCAAGGTAGTATAAATAGGTAATTAAAATACATGCATTAGCTGCGCACTATAGATTATGGGTGAGGACAATCTCATATGAATGTGATACCACATGAACATGAATAATTCTTCTTGGATATTTATTAATGCATATAAATAATTGGGACTAATTTTAAAATGTTTTGGGCATTGACCCGTATCAAAAATATTTTCAAAACCTTTTAGGTGCTAAGCCACAGGGATGTCATGGTCAGCTTGTCATTCGTGTTAGACAATGCTACAACAACTGTAGATGCATGTAGAATTTGCGTAGACGCCTCTTTCCATTCTATCTGGGTAGGATGATTATTTCAGTATTTCTTTTGGGCATATCACCCACAGTCGGAAAATTTTTATTTTCACCAGACTTTGCTTAGATTATTTCATTTATTAGTTGGATTATTGTACTTGGAATTTATCGAGAGTTTATTCGGTCATTTATTTAATCATGTTGTCACTACTACTTATGTTTTATTGTGGTGAATGCTTATCTCATATGGTTGAATGGTTTAACAAAGCATGTTAATAAAAAAAATTTAAATTTGACATCGGGTTTAATATGTTATTAGTAATCAATTACTTTTTGATAATGATATTAAGAATGAACCATACTGAGATTCTTGTTTTGTTTTAATAGATGGTCGGCCAGTAGTTATTAGAATACGCAAGGTGTCACAAATGGTAGTAGAGTATCAGGTTCTAGTCTCCTTAGGATCGGTGCAAACTTTTTACGTTTTCAGTGTTGCATTTCTTTGATGTAGAGTCCTATGCTTAAGACCGTTGATTCATATTACGCTTTTACGTTCTTTTGCTATTGCATATAATTGAAGTGAATCTCATATGAATTCGATTCGGTTTCATATGCTAAATAATAGAAGAGGATGACCAGCTCGGGCTGCAAGGAGGGCCAGATGAGGAGAGGCTCAATTGGAGCCGCATATTGCACATGGAATAGTGACAACTGCTGAGGTTGCTACCATTATTGCACAGACGGTTAATTCTATGATGATTTATATAGTGCAGCAGCTTCCACATGCACAACCACAATAACTGGTGGCACTAGTCATCCAGGCCCACGCACTGCCATCGATATGGGAGGGAGTTAAAGAGGCCTTCTAGAAGGGTCATCCACCAGATTTCCAGTGGAGTGAAAATGTTATTGCAGCAAGCCAATGAAAGAAATACATCTAGAGGCATCTACGTATCGTTGAGTGCAACGACACTCAAAAGAAAATTTTGGTTACTTTTAATTTTGTAGGAGAAGTGTTTCGGTGGTGGGATTTAGTCACCACATCTAAGAAGAGAGACATCATGACATTCAGGAATTTTGTGTGAAATATAACCATAAGTACTTTCCATCAGCTGTTCAGTTGGAGAAGAGGAAGAGATTCCTTGACATTCACAGGAGGATCGAACTATCGCCAAATATAAAGAAGAATTCATATGACTAGTGAATTTTATGATATACGAGGTGAATACAAAGGAGAAGAGAGTCCTAAAGTTTAATAATGGACTCACTTGGAGGATTAGTCATCATATATTAGGAAATTCGGCCTTAAGGAATTATACTAATGTCGTAAATGTCATGCTTTTACACTGTCAAGACCATCACTTCCATCAGAAGGGAGCAAAAAGAGTCAGAGAGTCTAGCCAGTAGGGTAAGATCGAGGGTAATGGTGCCAGCAGGGCACCACCACATTAGGTTAGGAAGCATGCATGAGATTACCAATTGGGGGACTTGGTTAAGAGATTTAGGTCGGGTAATGGTAGTTATTGATAAGATCATCAAAGCCAGAAGAATCGAACTGGTGGCTAATAGGACGACTGATACTAGGGCCACAAAAGCCAGAGATTAGGGCAACCTTGATAGGGCCAGTTGGGCCAAAGGTTAATAGATTTCACAGGGACATGTTTCATGTGTGGAGAGCAGGGCCACATGCGGTGTGCATGCCCAAACATGACTAGGGTTCAGAAATAGGGAACCAAGCTAGGGCAATAGTTGTAGCAGCTTCTAGCCCCACTAGAAGTCCCAACATTATCGCCTTCGCAAATTCAGGAGCAGTTTGGGCATGTGTATCACGTTCGTCGACCAGTTTTATAGCCAGAGCCATTAGCGATTAAGGATATGTTTTCTTATCCATGGATACACGTGGTAGGTTTTGGGTCACACGATAGCGTCATGTTCTTTTATTTACATTAGATTCACGCGTAAGATGGGTTTAGTGAATATAGCGCTGATTATTATTAGTGTATTTTTATAATTGATAGCGGGGCTCTCTTTCGTTCCATCTACAGAGAAATGTGTGTGAACATTGGGAGGTCATATTTTAGTTGATTTTCTTGTATTAGAGATTTATGAGTATGATGTTATCATGGGTATAAACTGGCTAGTGATGTTTAGAGCATTGGTGGACTATTAGAGTAAGGATATAGTGTTTGTTATTCCAAGTTCGGATGTGTTTCTTTTTGCGGTGCCTCGTCTTAAGTGAAAGTCGAGCACGCGTTTATATTATTTTAAGGAGGAGACTTATGAGAGCATAGTTGTCTCGTTATATTCAACCCCTGTATAGGGACTTTACTTATGTGATTCAAGGGATGCTGGGGTTACCACGAAGCTGAGAGATTGAGTTCATTATTGACTTAGCGTTGGGGACTTAGTGATAGTGCAAGCGTCGTATTATACAACTCTTTTAAAGATCTGGGATTCGGGAATATGATTTAGTGACTTTTGGAGATAAGATTTTGAGTATTCCAGTAATGTGTCTTGGGCTTATGGGTCTTGATAACCAACAAAGCTAGGTAGTAGTGTATCGGAGGGTTCCTTGTTTCGATTTCACTAGCGAGACGTCTCACGCACTAAACTTAGAAAGTTTCGGGAGTTAAGAGACGTTTGGGATATAAGGCATTGGTTTGGTACATTAATCATTACACGTGTATAAATATAATGTTTTTAGCAGAGTGCTATTATATAGTTGGGCCAACGAGGCTAAGTAGTGTTGTGAAGAGAATATTGGATAACGTTTTAACCATTAGTTTATAAGTGGGGTAGTTTTTAAAAGATCAAGTTACGATTAGTAGTGTAATCGAGTGTACCATTACCGTATGATCATGCAGGGCATATGGAATCAATTTTTATTATGTAGGTTGCATTTGTAGTATTAGTGTGAGTATACACGTGGTATGGGTATATGTGCATCCTGATCACTTCGATATTCAGTATCATTCGAGATAAGGTTACGTGGAGGTAAATGAGTGGAGCCATATGCCTATAGGGCAGTTGACAATAGATGTGAAATGATGAGGCGGACTGAACTTCATTATGGGAAGAAAAATAATCCGAGAATTTATAGCAGGGAGAACCATTACAGGCGATATAGGTTAACGAACTGTGGAGACAAAGGAAAGGGATTCTTCTTACCAAGGGAGGGTCTAATATTTTTGGATGGTAGAGGGAAGTCATACTAAGTCAGTTTTAGTTCTGACCGTGGCTTGCACATCAATAGGAAGATAGTTGTAGCAGACGAGGACCTACAAAATGCGCAATTTTAGAGCAAATGCATGGGTCCCAATTTTTAGTGTACCCCAGGAGGGGGATAAAGATGTAGCATATAATATTGGATACAATATGTGTGGTTCGGTGTGGAGAAGGGCATAGTAAAGTTTTCTTCCAGGTGTGTCACTAATTAGATGGAGAAGGTTGATCCTAGGCGGTCAACCAGAGTTTTGCAACGATTGGACACTCCCGCGAGGTAATGGGAGTGAATACCGATAGATTTTATTTTTGATTACCAACATCGCAGAGGAGTAGATATTTTCCTCTGGATTATTGGGATTGGTTGACCGATGTGGAGTATTTTTTACTAATTCAGATGAATTACACGACTGGGTAGAGTGCCTAACATTTCATGATAGAAAGAGAGTGATCCGACATGAGGTGCGGTCCAACATTATTTTGGATCATGATAAGATCTTTATTTCCCACTTTTAATAAAGTTTTCAGAAGGTTATGGGGATGGAATTGCGTTTGAGGATAGACAGTAAGGGTGACTAAGACATTTGAGGATATAAAGATGTATATTTAGGACTTTAAGGGTAGTAACCGCAGATTTTTGAAGTTTGATGCGAGTGGTCAGATGTTACTATGGATATCTCCCATAAAAGGAATGACGCGATTTGTGAAAAAGGGAATTTAGCACTTAGATATGTGGGGTCTTCCCCCATCATCAGAGGGTAAGGTCGGTTATGTATAAGCTCTTCTAATTGGGGCATTGCAGAAGGTTTATTTCGTGTGTTGACATCAAGGAAGTTCTCAAGGATGACGTGGTATATTGTCACATGACGTTAAAAGAGATTGGCTTGCAGCCGAACATTTGTATGAGGAGAGACTTGTCACCATTTTGGGTCATAGTGCGTGTACAGTGGGGACACAATAATGTTATTGTGAGTCGATTTAGAGAATGTGAGGATGGCATGTGAAAAAAGTATCTAGAGCTCTTTTTGTCAGGTGTGTTCGAATTTCGGGGACAAAATTCCGTTATTAGGGGAGAAGTATGTAACACCCCGTACTTTTAAAACATTTTAAATTACATGTGTGCACATAATTTAATTAAATTGAGAAATAAAGTAACTTAAATAAATATTAATTAGCAAATAAAAGGATTAATATTTATGTGTACTTATATTTATTTGTGTGATAAGTAAATGAAAACGTGATAAATTATATTACATCATAAGTAAGTTAAAACGACGAGTTTAATGGTATCTCATTAGAGACACACGAATAGAGTCGTGTCGGGCATGAGATGAAAATTAATGTTAGATAAATCGTATTATGATTTCGAGTGCACCAATGGTCCAAAATGGATAGAAATAGTCATAAATAGGTACCCAAGGGTTATAATTGGGTTTCAAGGGCTTTTTAAGCTAAACGGGAGTCGTAAAAGAGTATTCGGGTCATTTTACATAAAAGGACTAACTTAATTTCGGGATTTGAAGTGGTTAGGTTTATATATGAGTAAGGTGGATAGATAGGGCATCTATCCAACCATTCAAGAGGCTAGAGTTTTGAGAGAGGAAAGAAAAGAGAAGAAGAAAAGAGAGAAAAGTAAAGAAAAAAGGATACGGGTTGGAGATCAAGTTTATACAGGTTCAAGATCATTGCCAAGAGAGGAACTAGAGAAGGAAATCTCATAAATTCATGTCTCTCAAGGCAAGTATTTAACTTGTTTTAATGCTAATTATAGTTTATAATATCATGCAAAATTGGTGTAGGAAAACACACACTTTTTGGGTTAGGAGAACCATAGAAAATTGAATTTTGAATTAATTAACTATTGAAGATGAATCTAATGATGGTAATAATTTAAATCTGATGTGATTAGAACGAAAATGATAGTTTTTTTTATTGATTTAAAAGAGAAAAGGGTGAATCTTGAAACTAAGGTTTAGTGTTGAATGATTTATTAATTTAATTGATGAATCTATCAAAATTTTGGACGTCACTTCAAAAGCATGAAACTTTATTTGTACTTTGAATTAGACTATTAGCCATAGATGTAAATAAATACATGGATCTTATCTTTCCAATGAGCTTTGAATCAGGTCATTTGGACTTCTGTAGAGGGAGTAATAGTCGTTTTACTAAAAGTTATATAATCTGTCAGAATATCTAATTTTTATGAATTTTAACGTCACTTTAAATGCATGCAATTTTAT
The DNA here is from genome assembly GCA_949130495.1 of Sambucus nigra. Lineage (NCBI taxonomy): Eukaryota > Viridiplantae > Streptophyta > Magnoliopsida > Dipsacales > Adoxaceae > Sambucus > Sambucus nigra. Next base: position 158,553,359 of record OX422213.1, read on the forward strand.
TTATGATTTTAATTATACTTTTAGCCATAGATTTGGATAAAGTTATGGATCTTGGCTTTCTAATGAGCTTGGAATCAGGTCATTTGGACTTCTGTGGAGGGAGTAATAGCCTTTTTAGTAAAAGGTGTTTAATATGACAAAATATTATATTTGTGGGAATTTGTGATTTTTAAGAGTTCTAGTGGAATAAGGACAATTATATTTTTACCTATTTAAAGGGAGCTAATGGGAGGACTTTTTAAAAGTCATATTAACTTATTTTCAAGAGAATTAGGAAGTATCGCATGCTAACCGATGATGGATTTCGTGTAAGGAAATACGTGATTAACTAAGTAAATGATCACGAGTGGAAATCATGAAATCGGATTAGGATTTCAAAATGGCTATGGTAGTGCTACGAGAGATATTAAGCACGATAACCGACTTTATATATATACACGACTTTATATCCTCACACAAGAATAATGGTCGTGCAACAGGACTATGACTTGGGGAACAATCCAACACCTGCTAATCAATGCCAAGGTGGGCCACCAACCACACGCAACCTCTAATGATAGCATATTGGAGTAGGTATGTTCACATAAACATATATGATTGACTGTATGTGAACATACCTACTCCAATATGCTATCGTTAGAGGTTGTGTGTGGTTGATGGTCCACCTTGGCATTGATCAACGGGTGTTGGATTGTTCCCCGGGTCAAGCATTACTGCACGACCAGTATTTGTGTGTGAGGATAGCTAAGTTTTGATTCCGGTTTGGGTAATGTGGTATGATTATAACCCACGGATGTATGTTTATGACCACCTTCGTCTTGTGCTTGCAATTTTAGGTTCGATGGTGAGATTCCGACCTGGTGGCCCAGGGATGGTATGGGACATACCTAGTGGATGATAGCTGACTAGGGAATGCATCCGGGAGGGCAACTCGAGAATATTATATATAAACGTATAAAAGAATGTTATATGTATATGTGTACTCAAATGATTGTATGAACATTAAATCATAACTAGTGTGTCGTTACGTTGACTATGTAACAGTATGAATATAATTGAAAAATAATACGTTAAAGCTTATGTGGTAGGTACGTAATAAATAAAGTAAAGTAAAATACATGTAGTATAATTGGGCTAGAGGTTTAACATGTTGGACTATGTTGAGAATGACTAGAATAATTAGGCGGGGGTAGCATAACTAGGTAATTAAAGTACACGCATTAGGTGTGCGCTATAGATGAGGGGTAAGGATAATCTCATGTGAGCGCGACACCACATGAACATGAATAATTCTTGTTGCATATTTATTAATGCATTTAAATAATTGCAACTATTTTTAAAATGTTTTGGGCGCTAACCCGTATCAAAAATATTCTCAAAACTTTTTTGGTGCTCAAGCACAATGATGTTAGGGTTAGCTTGTTATTTCGGCCAGACAATGCTGCAGCAGTTGTGGATGCATGCAGAATTTGCGTAGATGTCATCCATTGTCGAACAATTTTTATTATCATCAAACTTTGTTTATATGATTTCATTTATAAGTTGGATTATTGTTCTTGGGATTTACCGAGAGTTTATTTGTGTATTTATTTAATCATGTTATCACTACTCATTATGTGGTGAATGTTAAAGCGTGTTAATAAATTTTTATAAAATTTGACATCAAGGTTAATAGGTTGTTAGTAATTAAAATATTTTCGACAGTGATGCTAAGAATTAACCATCCTGAGATCCCTGTTTTATTTTAGTATGGGGTTGACCACCCGTTATTAGAATAGGTGGGGTGTCACACTAATATTTACATTATGTTAAATTAGGTGTTCATCAAAGTTCCGTAGTATAAATTTAGTTGCCCAAATATTCAAATATAATTTTGAATGTTCTCTTATTATGCTATGATGATGTGGCTCATTCATTTAACCATTATAAGTTGTTGTCTAAAGGTACAATTATGATTATTAAATTAACATTAATAATTATTTTCCTTTTGCCTCAATTGAGCCTTGAAGGATTTCAAATCTTTTTTATCTTTGGAATTAATATTTACATTAAGTTTAATTAAAATTGCTCCAATATCAAATTATGAATATTAGATTAACGTGTTTGCATTCATACCATGTATGTTTTGATTGCCCATAATCCCAATATTTATTAAATAATTGTGATTAGGTTGCCCAGATGTTCAATTACAATGATTGACCTAAATACTTATGCGATTCCATAGTCTTTTTTATATTTGTATTGTGATAAATTAAAGTATTTAAGGAATATAAAATTAAGTAATAGACATTAGTGTAAATTTATTCATATATTATGGGGGGGGTAAACATATTAAAACGTGAACAATTTATATTATAATTCGTGACATATTTATTGATCATCTAAAGGTGGATAAACTATTTCTTTCTATTATTGAAAATTTATGGAAATTTTGCATTTAATACTTATAAAGATCTATAAATAATGTAATATTCATACAATGAATGGTTTGGTAGTGACTAAAGTGACCAAACTGGAATGCTTGTGAATATTAAATTTAAAGATAAAAGAGGAAGTGATAACTCATTATGCTTACAAATGTAAATATATTAATGGGGTATACGCTTATTTCTTCAAGCAATGTAATTTTTGATAGGATATTAATTTTGAGCAACAAAAATAGACATTAAGGAATTATATAATTAGGCGGTGAAAGGTTATCCATGGATAGCCTATCCACCTAGTTGATTAACATAGTATCTAATGAATTCAACTCAACTCAATAAAGTATTTTTGCAATTATATAGGGTCGACTACAAGAATTATATTTTTTTCATTCCACACTGTTGAGAGTAATATCTTTAGTACACAATAAAGTAATGTATATTTAAATCTTAATAAGCATAATAATTGGTATTTTATTACGATGATGAAAGAGAGACCTCATTTATACACTATTATTAATATACGTGTTGCCAACTCTTAGCATTACTATAATGAGTTAAATATCTCATTAATTATATAACATTTTATTTCTCTAAAATTTCATGTTTTATTTGTCTCAATTCTCTAGGGAAAGACTTATTATAATGAAGTGAAGAAGTTAAATTTCATTTCAATTTGTTAAATCATTATAAGTCATCTTTAATTGATTAAACCACTATTAATGATGACATTATTATGGGACACTCCTTATAAAGTTTAAAGAATGCTTAAACTTATTAAGAACTAAGTTGAAGCAAATGACTATTGCACACTCACTCAATCTCATAACGTTAGAGACTAAAATACGGGTTATCGTTTTATATAGGTAACTGTTATGTAAGATATAAGTTTGTAAATTATATTGTGTGACATATAACGTGTCGTTAAAAATATTACAATCATTTGATTTTTCCAAAACTCCGCTGCTACGAAAGATAGCTCAAATTCGATTGAGGGGCTCTTTAGTATCCAACTCGTAAATTCAAAAGTGATTCATTTTTTTTTTATGTTCTTGGTAATCAATTCATCTTTTAGATCTTAAAAAAATGATGACATTTAATTTTTTTCTAAACTTAATTGCAAGGGATTTATTTTGAGTTTATCAAAAGTTCTTTTAGTTTATAACAAATATATTTTTCTAATTATGGTATTCAATATTATGGCAACACTGAATTTAAGACTCTTTTAAATCTAGACTCATTTTGATGATTTAATGAACTATATTGTCTTGGGGTTCTTAATTATGAACCTTAACAGTCACATTTGAGCTCTTAAGGATTTACAACGATCCAAGTGGCCTATGTGGGAGATTGTAGTAATTTTTTGGATAGTGGACCTACATAAATTATGTCATTATACATTATGAAACAATAAGCTAAACACGTCATAGACACACAATGTAAAGATTTTTTAGAATTATTCACACATTTACAAAAGTATTATGCTCAAATAGAGAAATTTTTGAATGTATATGGTTAAAACTGTGTTATATGACTCTACGTTACCTAATTTGATATGACCTTATAATTTAGGATATCCAATAAAAGAATTGGGCTTTTGAATTATTTCTCTATACGTATACTATTTATTGTTAAAACTAAAAATATCAAATTCTTTGAAGATGGGTGAAATTAATGCGAGTACCAACTCATTTAATGTGGTTATAAAGGAAGTTAGGGTACTCATACCATTCACCCAACATCCAAAACAATTGTTCTTTTAGTTGGTGAATTATTTTACAATAAATGATCAACCACCATATAATGGGATTACAATCATAAAATCAATTTAAATAAAATCATAATGAATAATTTTAAGAATCACTTGTAAGGAGTTTTATATCCTAGATGATTATGTGATTTATTTACATAAATGTGAATTTGAATTAGGATTAAGATTAGATCCGATTTTGTTTTTACAAGTTTTAAAAAATTATAATTTCTTGAAATGCCAAGATTTAACCAGAACGAAGTTTAAGATTGCATTGAATTACTTGACTCACACATGAGTCAAGTGTAGATGGATCATTAATAGTAAAAATGACCCTCATACTAATCAACGATATAAAGGTGGACTTGTGATCAAAGGTTTCATTACGTATAGAGAAAAGGTTATAAATAAACCTTTTCACCCATATCTTATAATGCAAAATTCTTATGGCTATCGTAGCTCCTTTTGATCAAGAATCACATTTAGTGTGAAAATTTAACCAAAAAGGTGTATAGGTCGAGAAATCATTATACAAATTTATGTAAGTTTTCCACCAATGATAAAGTACTCATTATATATTTTGATCAGTATATATACCTTAAGGTCGTTGGGAGTAGGTTTGTATATTTTGGATTTCTCAATATACTAGTAATGAATTATAAATTAGAGAAATAAAATATTTTATATGTTTTAAGAGTACGAAGTAATAGCATTACTAAAAGAATATATGTTCACACTTATGGTAATTGTCAATTTAAAGATGGTTAGTAATTACAGATTTTATTGGATTTAAAGAGTTCATTATTGCTCAAGTATAATTATTTAGGTTGGATGGTCAATATTATGAAAGAGAGAAAAACAATCCATTATTGTTTATAATAAAAAAAGAACTTGAGTGTGTAGCATGCTTTGAGGCTATAGTTTATGAATTATAGCTGCAGGAATATATTTCGGGACTTGGAGTTGTCAATACTAAGACCAAGTTGCTGAAGTATTATGATAATGTCGCTGAAAATTTCTTAATGAAAAAATGATAGGTATTTTAAAGATGTTAGACAAATAATATATAATACCTCTCTATCAACTACGAAGTTAAAAAACAATGAGTGTTTGTTAAACACATTAGTACAAGTGTTAACATAGCATATCCACTAATAAATGTGTTATCACCAAATGACATTCATGAAGCGTGCTTAAATAAGTGTCTGGAGTATAGCCAATTAAGTACAAGTGTTGTGGATTTTTTTGTGCTTATTTATTTGTTATCTTCCTACGGAATCGAAATCAGGCTCAAGCTTGCACACAAGCCGTCTAATAAGCACGAGCAAAAAAAAGAATACAGTATATTTGATATCAATGAATGCGTATCCTGAACATTTAATTCATGTCTTGTAGCATTAGTTTGCATGCATTTGAATTGCTTAATGTGACAGAAATAGTAATTTATAAGACAATTGTTGGACCATAATAACTACCCTTATTGTTGACTTTATTGAATAAATTATTAATGTCGTAGCACGTGGAAGGAACCATGCTCATTAATTAATATGGAACCGTTGTGACTCGTGTTAATGTTTTATTTCATTAAAGTTTTTATGAATAACCATTTAAGGATGACTTGAAGATTACTGCGCTCCTTATGATAACCATGGACCAAGTGGGAAACTATTATAATTATTTAACATATAGTAAATCCTTTATGTGGCCCGTAATTAAATAATACCAATAGTCAAAACTGGTTAATGACAGGGTACTCTAAATACTAAGAGTCAATGTTATTTAAGATGGTTATTCAAAGGACCTCTTTGATTAATTAAGGATTTAAAGACTCTTGGTATCTACCATGATGGACGATTCAGATTAAGTGATTGTTGGAGATTTAGGTCCTCTTTCTACCTATAAATAAGTGGATGATTACCGCCATTCAGACACGCCAAAATAAAACATAACAAAATTATAAGCTAAGGGAGATAAATCCAAAATTCTCATGGAGTGGTTTAATTGTTTTGAAGAAAATAGCAAGGAACAATTTAAAGGCACTGGGATTCAATGATTATTCGATCTCTCATCCGATCTCGGGACCGTTATTAGCATAAATTAATGTAAGTGTTAATGATCTCTTATATAGGCTACAAATGTGATTTTTGTGATGGTTCAATATTTTATAATATAAAGATTAATTGCATGATTAATTAATTAATACATTAATGTTTAAATTAATTAAGCCACGTTTAACAGTTTATGTTCTTTATTTAAAGTATATGTTATAATAACTTGGTTCAAAAAGTCATTATTGTCAAAATCCATATGGAAAGAGGGGGGAAAGATCTTCTATTATGTAAATACAAACGTGGAGAGTGAGCTTTGCTACTTGAAATTCCAAGTCAAAATTACAATAATATATATATAGACAACACATACCCTCTCATATTAGGGGGTCTTATTTATACATTTACACAATACTAACTCTTTTCAATTGTTGAATAATGTCGTTTCCTAATGATTTGTCTCTAATGGATTCAATTTACACAATGTGTGCGTTATATTAGGACTTTGGTTGTTGGTTAAGTTATTCATTTTGATTGGCTTAAAATATAGGGATTTATAATGACTTGACTCTAGCCGGGTTACATTTCTTGTACTCAGACAACTCCAAAAGCAATACTAGGTTGGTGACCAATTACTCTCAAGGGAATTTTGGGAAACTTTTCCAAGCACCCTGTATATGGGTGCATACTGATTACATCATCCTCCATTTAGTATGAGATGTAAAAGCGAGAGAATGTGAATTAAAATACGAAAGATTATAGTATAATATGGCATAAAAGCATTTATACGAAGGTGATCAACATGATGCCATATTGTATTGATCTCGAAAGTGTGATATCTTTAAAACGAAAAATAATGAAAAAATTATATATGTTTATATTTTGAGGGTGTTAAGTTGAATATCAATAGGTTTGCACAATGAGTCCTAGTTAATCTACAAACATTAACGGTATATCATACGTGATGTTTTGATTAATAGAAAAGCACACTTCACTGCCCCTCCCCCTCCCCCTCCCCCTCTCCCTCTCTCTTACACACACACACCACACATACACACATCAATTTGGACGAATTGATAGTAAGGCGTGATAATATAAATTTATTGTTGTTATCTTGATTTTACAAATTAAAAATGAAAATTAAAGGTAAAAAATATCACATATACAGAGAGAGGTACACAATACAACAAAGGGGTTTACTAATCGAGTTTTTATTAATAGAAGATCCATAAACCATAATAATTCATAAAAATTTACTAAAATTTAGGTTATATTCATTTATTATACAAATTTGTCTCAAGATACCTACTTGTGTCTATATTACACACACTAACTCAAAACCAGCCATGTGATGCTCACATGTCTACCTATATATGCATGTAAAAGTAACTGTAGTTTCGGTATGGTCGGGCTCGGGTTGGGACTAACTACATTCTAACTTGTATTATGTTAATTCAAACCCGAAAAAGCCTGTATCAGGTCTAAATTCTACATAGACCTGTAGCTTTGGCAAACTCGTGAAGCTTAAACCCTACTCACACGTCGAAATAAAATTTACTGAAATTTATATTATTATTTTAAAATAAAATCTTATGTATATGCTAAAACTAACCTATGATCCACACCTAACATTGCCACAAATATCTTTACTTATTGGAATAATAGTGTAACCACCCTTAGTTGTTTCGATAAATAAATAATAGAGAGACACTAATCCGGCATAATGGGATAATGGATCACAACTCAATATAACAACGAAGAAAAGTCCCACTAGTGAGGATCTTGAAGAATGATCAGTACTCTAAAACCTCAACTGCATCAATAAGTTACAGAGCCTTGCCCGACACTATCTCCTCTTCCCCTATAAATGTAACCCTTACCCCAGGGAAATGGGGCTTACAATTCTTGCTATCAGAAAAAGAGCAATAAGAAAAGAGAAACACCTGACAAGTGTAGACCAGAGCCGAATCACGTAGACACTTGTGGCGTGTGATCATGTGACTTGTTTAATTCGATTTAGTTTTAGTTATTGGGGATAATTTATTACAGGATTTCTACACCTACAATTGGCACCGTCTGTGTGAATCGAGTTTTCTTTTCCTAAATCAATTAGAACCATTAAGCAACTATGTCTTACCCACAAAATTCAACTATGTCATTTAATAGAAACCACTAGGATGGGCCTCTAGTGGTCAGGGTAAGATTCGAAATCCACCTTAATAGGAGTCGAGATGCATATTATGCGTATTATTACCCTCAAGAGCGACACTTTGAGCACAGTAACAAGCAACCTAGATCGAGTCAGATCTCACAACTGATTGATGTATATGAACATCGACTCCACCAATGGGAGGAGGCCACATGCCTCCAAGAGGAGTATAACACGCGTCTAGAAAAAATAGAGCAAGAGATCCATGAAGACAAAAGCAAGCACTATGATCGGACTCCTAGCCTTTAGGCAAGTAAAACTCGTAATCGAGGAAGGATTTCATGTCGTGATAAGGAGCATTCCGATCATGAGAGTCTCATAACAAAACGAGATCAAGAAGTAGGACATTGTAAAGATTATATTTGTAATCTCATCATGAAAGAAATGGACCAACACTCTGTTAATCGTGGGACTAGATCTACTAAGGAACAGGCCAAGAGGGTCGTTATCGCCCAAATGAAATCCCCTTTTTTAAGAGAAATTGAAAGATCCAAACGCCCTAAGAAGTTTTCCACTACTAGGATAAAAATATATTATGGAAAGACTGACCACATTGTCCATGCACGTCAGTATATGTAGGTTATGACCTTGTGGAATCATGAGACTCTTATGTACCGCATATTCCTTTCCAGTATGGGGGATATTGTGTAAAAACGGATTTAAAATTTGCCACATAGGTTAGTCAATAACTTCAAACATCTCGTCGAAGCCTTCACTGCTCTGTTCATCACCAGCAATATCCATTAAAAGAGAATGGATTCTCTACTCACTATGAGGAAAACTCGGTACTTGGAAACTTCTAATGAAGTTAATAAATGCTTTGAATAGGTTGTTATGGCCTCATTTAAAAAAGGCTTTCTGAGCAAGTATATGTTATATCAGTCCCTAGAAAGGAGGCGGACAACATTAACGACCTCATGCTCGCATAGAAAAATAGGCAAAAATGGAAGATGTGGTCATTGAGGCCCATAATTATAATGGGCGCTCAAAGGTGACCAGGAATGGTGATAAAAAGAACGCCCCAAAGAGAAAAGGCAAAAAAAAGCACGGGGGGTTGAAAGAATGGAGACAAAGAAGATCTTGCCAAGGCTTTCCAAGCAATTAACACCATTTTCAATGAGCCAATTTATAAGATCTTGGATAAAATCAAGGATGGACAAAGATGATGGGTGAGACCTAATAAATAAAATTAATACACTTAGGTGTGTACCACAAAGAACATGGGCACACAATGGAGAACTATAAGGCCCTCAATTCCCATATGGAAGAATTGACTCAAGCCGACCATTTAAGCGACAATATGGATAAGAAGGGGGCCAAAGTCTTCATTGACATCGAGAAAAAGGCAGATAATATCCTAAAAGATAAATCATGGCATGAGTTTGCTATTATCTATAGTACTTTAAGTCCGAAGCAGATTAAAGGCAGCGCTATTTGGATGGAACTGAAGAAAGTCACCACAATGACGGAAGCTTTTCAGATCGATATTGATGAAAGCCCAATAGTCAAGCGTTAACGTTCGAAAGAGATCAGTTACAATGAGAACATAGTCTTCGTGGATGATTATCTGATTAGAGGAAGGACTCTGCATCATGATGCAATAGTACTCACACTTAGGATTGCAAACTGGGATATAGATAAGCTACTAGTGGATGATGAAAGCTCCCCGAAGATTATGTTCCTAAAATTTTTCAACCAACTTAATCTAAAAATGAAGGATTTGAAAAACGCAACCATTCCTCTTTTCTATTTCGCTAGAAAGATAATTATGTCACTCGAGAAGATGGTATTGCCTGTTTGAACTGGGAATATATCAAAGTTGATTGAATTTATTGTCGAGGACATTGACTCACCATACAACATTATCCTTGAAAGAGAATGTCTAAACGCTATGAAAGTTGTTCCCTCCACTGACCACCAAAAGCTCAAATGAATCACTAAACGAGGGCAAATCACGCCATTGCTCGATAATGTTTTATCATCCGCCATTAGACCTAAATAAAAGGAAAAAAAGAGGTCACCATCGAGCCGGCCAAATATGAACCCATACCATCTAAGTAGCAAGCAAATTATGGAAGGTTGGAGGTAAAATAGACTAAGGTGACCCTGCAGACAGAGTTATGGAACCATTACATGAGGTAGTGCGCGATGATTCACACCCAAAGAATAAATTCCTGATCGACAACTCACCGACCAACAAGGAAAGAGGATAATTTAGTTATTAAATGAAGGAAAATAAAGACGTGTTTTCTTGACATCCTTATGATATGCCTGGAATCAACCCTGAAGTCACATGCTATCGATTTCTCATGGATCGAATGTATCTGTCGATCATGAAAATGATTCGCGGAATGAACCTAGAAAAGGCAAAGGCCATGAAAAAGAAAGTGGAGAAACTTATGAAGGCAAGGACCATTAAAAAAGTTCAATTACCCTAAATGGCTATTAAACTTAGTGGCACCTAGGGCTGTGTTTCGGCTGGATCGGATCGAAAAATGCCTCTTCGAAAAAAAATCCAATTTTTTTGAAAATAAGATAGCGATTCCGATTTTTTATCCGATTTTTTTTTGAAAAATTAAAAAATATTCCGAATTCGAAAAAATCGGAAAATCGGTAAAAATAAAATCAAAAATCAAAAATTCACAATATATATTAAAAACTCAAAATTTTCGAAAATTCCAAAATTTCAAAAAAATAAATTATGGATTTTCGATTACTCAAAATTTTCATTTTAAAAAAACAAAGAAAATGGCTTAACCCAACATGTAAAATACATGAGGATTTGGCACATTTTTTCATTTGTGTGAAAGTTAGGAGGGTACTCTCCTTTTATAAAGCATATTTTGGAGCCATCTCCCTATGATACCCCGCCTAATAAAATTCCGGTCGATCACTCCTATATCATATTAAAACAGGAGTCTCATGTGGCTCATTCTTAGCATCACTGTCGAAAACCAATTTAATTACTAATATCCTATTAGGTCGGCGTCAAAATTTTAATTAACTAATCTTTTTAACCAAACCATTCAAATAAAACAATTACAACAGTTTACATGCAACAACGGAAATGAAATAAAATAAAATAACCGAACACTCGGTACAATAATACAACCAAATCGAATGCCGCAATAAAAGGCGATAAAAGAATAAATAAGTACAGTTGGGCCATAAGCCTGAATGTTTCTACAATACCTCCTATCTATATATCAATGATAGAAACGCCTAATATAAACCTGCTTGCATCCAGAGCTGCTGCAGCAAACGTCTGACTCGAAAGAACTATCATCCAAGTGTCCCTGTGTCTGGACACCTATATATATATAGATATAGCAAGAGAGGGGAAAATAGAGAAACGGGTCAGAGCCGGAGTTTTTAAAACATTTTAGCAAGTGCTTAAAATCTATATTTTAAAATATGTTATTTCTCATATTTAAACTGGTATCGCTCTCACATGAGATACACCTCACCCCTCTTCTAACAATGCACAACTATCTCATACCTTTTTAAACAACTGAGTTAAGCTACCCTGCCTAACTAATGTAATTACCCACCTTCTAATAATCCTCATCAATTCGAGTATTAAGAACTAAATTTCTACCCATTCCCAACATAACGTTACGTTACGTTCGTGCGTGGGGTGTCTCGCAAAGCGAAATCCAAACAAGGAACCTCCCTGATACATTACTACGTGACAATGTTGATCATCGGGATCCATTAGGCCTTCAGTACATACCATATTTATACCATACCGTATTTATTAATAGTTCTCATTAGAACCTAAGATTCATATTCATATAAATCCGGATATTCATTTACCGGAAGTAATATCACCATTTATTCATTCTTTTCACTTTATACAAGGTTAGGTTATATGATATCTCATCTCATATATATAAACAATATACTATACGCAACAAGTATATTAATCATCCACCGAACTATAATATAAGTGGCTTAGTCATTCTCATTTACTAAGCATCCGTGGATTATCTCAAGTACACATATATGTTAATCACAATACATATATACATATATGGCACCCCTAGGTTCAGCTGCGGTGCACTCATACTCTGTTATCAAATCCCTGTACATCACGCACATAAGGATCACGCATTCTGCATCACTCAGGAACCGTATCAATACAAATCACACATATTGGAGGCGAACATAGTTCACATACCCATGGGTCACGCACATACCTACGCTCCCATAGTCAGCAGACTTATCGACTCACAAATAAGCCCTTCACGGTCATATTTTCTTGAGGTACCAAATCTAAAATCCCCCTGTAGGCAACACAGGATAAGATTGTCCTCACACGAACGCCAACCTCCCCTGATAGCAAGTATGATAGGTATATCATACACATAATAAACAATCATATAGGTACACATTACACCTATATAAATATATAATCAATTTGGTATTCACACAACCATATTATAATTATAGGTATTTATCTCACCTATACATAATTCCCCATAGGTAATTATTTAACCCATGTATATAATAACATTCGGGCATACGCACACTCCGTATAATAAATTTCCTACGTAGTATATTTATCTCTCGAATATCCTACGCATTTATCAATTTGGAATAATCCTCAATACATTATTTCCGAGCTTTTCTCACCACACGATGACAATATCAACAACACCGATATATTTATTCGTCCCATAAATAACGATAGGCATTCCTCTCACCTATAATAATTGTCATAAATAGACGTATTGGATGACTGCTCAATCGTTCTTTAACCCGTATCCTAAATTTCATCCTAGTCACCTCATAGGATTTTACTCAACCAAAATTCGCATATAAGTGTGTTTTCTACGCGCACAATTACTTATATAAAATTTTGCTCACCGAAACATCACCTCGAGTGTTACTCCTCCCAAACACCCCTATTTGGGTAAATCTTGGAGTTTACTTTCATCTAACCCAAGATATGTACCATACTTAAAAAAATATTTAGAAGTCCCCACACTATTTTTAGGAACCCCAAATATTTATTTCCAAAGAATTCTAGCTTTTATTTTTCCAAAATCCGAGTGCATTTCCCAGTTGGTGATTTCACCCCGAAACTGCCATCTTATAAAAATCATAACAATTCGAAGAAAAATTAAAAAAATACGCAGTCAGCGTCCACGCAACCGTATCGAAAAGATCTTCAACTTTAATGTTTTGATCGCTCATTTGCATTACATAGAGGAGGATACCTCTAAGGAGGTTGTGATTCCCTTAGACTCGATCCTAGTTGTTCGTGAGTATTCAGATGTATTTCAGGAGATACCAGGCCTACACCCCAGTCGTGAGATAGATTTTGTCATAGATTTATTACTAAATACTCGACCTATAGCGCGCGGTCCATACCGTATGTCTCCGACGGAGATGCAAGAGTTACGAGATCAGATAGAGCAGCTGTTAGGTCAGGGCTTCATTCGCAGGAGTACCTCACCTTGGGGCGCTCCAGTTTTGTTTGTGAAAAAGAGAGATGGTTCACTGAGGCTATGTGTGGACTACCGGGAGCTGAACAAGGTCACGATACAGAACAAGTATCCGTTGCCTCGAATCGATGATCTATTCGACCAGCTGAGGGGAGAAACTTTCTTTTCAAAGATAGATCTGAGGTCAGGGTACCATCAGCTACGTATTAGGGAGCAGGATGTTTCAAAGACTGCTTTCTTGACGAGATATGGGTCCTATGAGTTCAGAGTGATGCCATTTGGACTCACAAATGCTCCAGCCATATTCATGGACTTGATGAACCGAGTGTTCAGAGAGTTCTTGGATCAGTTCGTCATCGTTTTCATAGATGACATTCTGATATATTCACACTCCGAGGAGGAGCATACCGAGCACTTGAGGCAGGTTCTTTAGACTCTACGAGAGCATCAGCTGTATGCTAAGTACGAGAAATTTGAGTTTTGGTTATGTGAAGTGCAGTTCTTGGGACATGTTGTTTTAGAACAAGGGAAAGCAGTTGACCCGAGTAAAGTGTCAGCGGTGAGGGAGTGGGGAGAGCCCACGACACCGACGAAAGTACGTAGTTTCTTGGGATTAGCCGGATACTACAGGATATTCATTCGGGGTTTCTCCAAAATAGCGGGTCCATTGACGAACTTGACTCGTAAGGGGGTACCATATGTTTGGGACGATGCTTGTCAATTGGCCTTCGACGAGCTGAAAGACAAGCTTACTTCAGCATCGGTCCTTGCCTTACCTAAGCCAGGCGTGGAGTACCTGGTTTACACTGATTCCTCTTTACGGGGACTTGGGGGAGTACTTCAGCAGGAGGAGAAGCCTAGAGCTTTTACCTCCCGCAAGCTTAAGTTGCATAAGAATAATTACCCCACCCACGACCTAGAGTTAGCAGCGATCGTTTTGCATTGAGGATATGGAGGCACTACTTATTGGGGGAGAAATTTCACTTGTTCACAGACCACAAGTCACTGCAGTACCTATTCACTCAGCGAGAGTTGAATATGCATCACCGCAGGTGGTTAAAATTTGTGAAGGACTGTCAGTTCGACATACAGTACCATCCGGGGAAAGCCAACGTAGTTGCTGATGCGTTGAGCCGTAGGACGGTAGATGATGTAGCGGACGTCTGGAAAGCAAAGTGGAAAGAGTTAGGCCACCAGGACGCAGTAGCCCGTTCCTTCATATCTGTTATGACACTGACACTCGAGATTGTTATGAGGGTGATACATACACAGATCGCAGACCCGTTTTGCCAGGAGCAGATTCTATGACTTTTAGCTGAGGGAGCTGAGTCATATTCTATTAGTTCTGATGGGGGTTTGAGGTTTAATGGGAGATTGGTGGGTCCAGAAGGAGCAGAATTACGTCATGCAGTGATGACCCTGTCTCACGGGTCCCGATTTACGATACATCTTGGGGGAGATAAGATGTATCAGGATATGAGGCGGCAATACTAGTGGAGTGAGATGAAAAAGGACATTGTTGAGTTCGTGTCCAAGTGTTCTACCTGCCAGCTGGTAAAGGTGGACCATCAGAGACCGTCAGGGTTGCTTCAGCCATTGGAAATACCCGCGTGGAAGTGGGAGAGCATTTCCATGGATTTTATTATAGGGTTGCTTACATCACAGCGGGCCACGACTCCATCTGGGTGGTTGTGGACCGTTTGACCAAAGTGTCTCATTTTCTATCGGTACGAACAGACTATACCAAGGGTCAATATGCTCAGTTGTTCATTGCTGAGATTTTCAGATTACATGGGGTGCCCCGGAATATTGTGTCAGATAGAGATAAAATTTTCGTGTCGCGTTTCTGGGAGAGCTTTCAGGAAGCTATGGGTACGAGTTGAGGTTGAGTTCAGCTTATCACCCACAGACAGATGGACAAACAGAGCGTACAAATCAGAAGTTGGAGGATATGTTATGCATGTGTGTCCTTGATTTTGGAGGAGGTTGGGAGCCACATCTTCCACTGGTGGAGTTCGCTTATAATAACTCTTATCATTTCACGATTGGCATGACTCCATTTGAGGCTTTGTATGGCAGGCCTTGTCGTTCCCCAACTTGTTGGCTAGAGGTGGGTGATAACAAGTTGCTCGGATCAGAGGTGATTCAGGAAACCTCTGCTAGGATTGAGATGATCAGGAGTCGCATTCGAGTAGCCCAGGACAGGCAGAAAAGCTACGTCGATGCGAAACGGTTCTTTCGAGAGTTTAATGTGGGGGACCAAGTATTACTACGTGTATCTCCTATGAAAGGAGTGATGAGGTTCGGAAAGAAAAGGAAATTGGCCCCGAGGTACGTGGGACCATTTCCCATTATCGAGAGGATTGGGCCGGTAGCATACAGATTGGGGTTACCAGAGCATTTACATCGCATTCACGATGTATTCCACATTTCGTCATTGAGACGATACCTTCGGGATGACATGGCTCACACCCACATCGCGATAGAAGAGATAGACTTACAGCCAGACAATTCTTACGCGAAGAGACCAGTAGCTATCCTAGACCATAGCGAGAGGAGATTGAGGTCGAAGGTAGTTCCACTCGTACGAGTCCAATGGGAGCATCATAATGTGGAGGAATCCACCTGGGAGCGCGAGGAAGATATGCGCGAGAGATACCCAGATTTATTCTTACCAGGTATGCCTTATTTTCCTAATTTCGGGACGAAATTCCGTTATTAGGGGGGAAGTATGTAATACCCCGTATTTTTATGCTTTCTAAATTTGGGGATTTATTAAATTTAATGTGAGTTATTAATTTGATATAAATCCAAAAATTAATTATTGTTAATTACTAATGTGACGAGAGTTAGTAATCATCAGAAACTTGTTGAATATTACTAATGAGTAATGTAATATAATATTGGTACTATTAAATGTCACGAGTGAATAAAATGACAATTTTGGAAATTTGAGTCGGGACGCGCCCGTGTCGCATCGGGACTAAATATTGATTTATACAAGTGAATAAATTATAAGTCACCCGTATGGTCATTTCGAGTGCCCCAAAGTGTCCGGAAGGGTCAAGATAGTCAAAAATATGTACCCGGGGGTTTAGTTTGTGTCTCGGGGAGTTTTTAGGCCTATTTAGCACCCCGGGAGGGCGTTTTGGACATTTCGTAATTTTGGATAATTAAACCCACGAAAAATTATAAGGTTATATCAGATGCTTAGAGTTGCCTTATAGGGTTAACACAACCAAAAGCAAGTGACGGCCATTGGAGAAGGAATGAGAGAGCTTGCCAAGGAATTCTAGGCCGAAAACCCCTCCGTTTGCGCCGCCGTCGCCGCCAAACGAGAGATTACGTCGCAAGGATCTTAACCACACTGATTTCAGCACAAATCATAGACCAAAAATTCCCAGGCAAGTATTTATCTTGCTTAATTTCGTTAATACATCATTCATGTTAGTCTAGGGTTGATTAGGATGAGTTTCATATAAGAAAACCCATGTTGGAGATAGGAAAATTGCATGTAGTAATGATATAAATGATAATCTGGAAATCCCCTTCATATGTAGAGGTTGAACCAAGGATTTATGATGGATTAGAAGTAGAAATTCTGAAAAAAAAAGTTGATTAGAACAAATTTAAAGAAATTTCTAGGGTTCATGAAATTTATATAAGTTTTTGCCCTTTAATCCATGGATATTGATGAAAATTCACATGCTTTACGTAGAAGATTGTTAGTTTGGGTTTATAATGTTTATAGTACAAATTTCTGGGAGTTTGGGTGTTAAAAATCTGGATTTGGATGAGGTTGGATAATAGAACCCGTAACTGATTTTTCTGCAGATTCGCCATACCTGTTTGATCGATCGATCGAACCAGGAGTGTCGATCGATCGAGCTCCTGCCATCGATCGATCGACCCCCCCTGGCAGACTCATATTTCCCCTTTTAATTAGCTGAATTCAATTTAAATGAGTAATAATCCTTGGACATCCTTATTAAAATATTTTGGGAGATAAAGAAGACCAGTAGGACTTATTGATAATATGAAATCTTTAATGTAATACGAGATTTACATTTTTCGGGGATGTTTACATATAAGGGACAATGGAACTAAGTATAAAAAGGGGAAGACGAGTAAGGTAGTTACGTTGGTAAATAAATGAGTACCTACTGAAATTACACTTGGGAGGACAGGAATCCACGAGTGTCACTTAATAAGTTGGGATAATTCCACAAATTAAAGTAAGAAACGAACCGTTATACGTGATAACTAAATAACGAGAAATAAGGATAAATATCATAATTATGGGTTATGAGATGTACCTAAATTTGATGTGGTAATAGTAGTATATTTATATGACTGTGTTTATGCATATACTATATACATGTGAAAACCATGCCCGCGCTACTTGCTATCCTTGAGGTTACTGCGTTGGGACAGTCTTATCTCGATGGGACCTTTATGGGGGATATTGACTTGTACCATAGAAGATATAAATCCTTTGGTACAGGCTAATCGGATGGATAGTCAGACGGCCTAAGAGACGTGGGGGCATGTGCTGACCTGTTAGAGACCTGGAATCTATGCTTCGCCTCAATATTTTTTGTGTTTGTGTTAATACAATTCGAGAGTGATTCCGAACTTGTATTTCCCTTAGTACGAGTGATACGGGGACTAGATAGCAGAGTATGCCCGCACCATAATTTTTATGTGGGGTGCTGTTAGAATATATATATTATATGAGTATTTAATATATATATATATATATATATATATATATATATATTAAATTCTGAAATTTGGGAATTTCCTACTGTGTTTATAGTAAGTAAGAAATTAATAATGATTTCAATTGAGAAATACGTGTTTTGAAAGTATAGTATATTACTGGGAAACTTTATTAACAAATAAAGTTAAAATGAGAGCCTTGTTATTGAATGGAATTTACTTCTTAAACAGTTGAATTGTTCAGTTTAAATCTTACGAGTAACCTAAGATAAGATAAGTTAAACCGTTGGGAAGGTTAGTGCGATAGGTGTGCACATTAGAAGTGAGGTGAGAATTTCCCAAAGGAGTGTCGCACTAATATGTTGTTGCATTGGCCAGTTAACATTTTAAATAGTTGCTAAACAAATTTTAAATCATTTTTACAATCGGGCTCTGACCCGTTTCCATTTTCTTTTCTCTCTTGTATATATATGTATGTATTACAGGTGCCCAGCCACAGGGGCATCTTGCATAGGATCCTTTGGAAGAAACGCGATGCAGCTTAGGTGGGAGTTGCAGGCCTCTTGCTTTGACGACCTCATTTATTTGATTCTACTCCTAGCATTATTTATTTAAGTTGGGCATGTGTCGCCCTTTTCCATTATTCAGTTATTTATCGGATATTGTGATTTGGTTATTTCAGTATTTACACTTTGGGATTATTACTGTCAGGACGTTTTTCCTTTAAGTTTTAATGTTGGAATTACTTAGTTGGATGTTTAATTATTGGATTGTTTGTTCCAGTATAGTTGTTGTGTGATTCCTTAATTATGAATTTCGTAAAGTTTTAAATGTTGGCTTATATAAATAAAATTTGGAAAGTAATGTCTAAAATAGATTTGACACTTAGCTTAATTATTTAGAGTGTTAAATTGGAAAAGTTATTTTTACGACAGTGATGCTAAGAATGAACCAACCGTTCACCTTGATTATAATTTAATAAAGGACTGATCACCCGGTATTTAATTAGGTGGGGTGTCATTAATGCTCTTAATAAAATATCAAATAATAGGCATACACACATCCTATTAAGATTTATAGGCATATTCCCAACCTAATCATACACTTCCCATACGTATTGTATAAATATTCAAATTACAATCTCTCTCGTAATCTCCAAGGTACATTCCCTATACCGAATAATTAAAGTATTAACTCTCATATACTCTTTCGAAATTTGGTACTACATACACTCTTTTTTTTCCTTAGAGTATGCTAACAATACAATCATGTGCAAGCCACTCTTCAACACTCGTTCGAGTAAGATTTCGCTCTACTTTCTCATAATAATTTGGTATCTTTTTCATTAAGAGGTACCTTTTAAATGATTTTCCTCAACCTTTCAACCCATCTCGGGTGTGCTAGTTCTCGTTGCACATAAATGCTTGAATTATCATCATTCTCAAGCGACATTCAATACGTCATACCATTTAACCTTGTTTGTAGCTGTCCCTCAGACATATATTCTACACATTTATTTATTTATTTATTTATTTTTTACGTCCTTCTATCTCGAACATTTTTGGAATTAACTAACCAGGATACCCATACCCCCTATCATTCGTGCATATATGCACCACCATTGTAAACGTTTTGATACATTACACTTAATCTAAATAATGGGCATCATTTCATCGGCCTAGTACTAGCACCTGGGTATCCCTTAACCTGAATAATTCAAAATTTAATTCTCCCGATGCCTGGAAATTCAATCCTTCTCAAGATTATCTCATCGATCTTCTTGTGGTTAACTCACAATAGCCTTCCTATATCAGTGTCAATAGTCTTATTGCCCTTACTTCGTGGTAGCCCTAAGATTAAGGTGTTTCTAACTCACCTAATATGAGTACTATTCTAACTATATCCCTAGTGCCTAAGACCTCTCTCGACTTCCGACATTTGCTTGGTTTCGTGCGTGGGACGTCTCGCAAAGCGAAATCCAAACAAGGAACCTTCCTGATACACTACTCCCTCGCTTCGCCGGTCATCGAGATATAGTGGTCTAAGGGACACCAACGGGACATTCTAAATCCTACCTCGTTAACCTACTAATGTACTTCTACCACTATATCCTTCCATCTTGTCCAAATGGAAATTCCAACTAATTAGGGCACCTACTCTCTGCAAAAGCATTATGAACATCATACCCAAAATGTATTTCCTCTCAATTTCCCTTATATTCAAAGCATGGCTATAATTCTCAGATTAATTTCCTTTATCATACCTCACTCACATACTTGCGGTGAGAGAAAAATTTCAGTGCTTCTTCATAGCACTTATATCTCTATATAATTATACAGTCATCAAATGGTTCTCACTCAATAGAGTTTCCTTTACACTAGGTGACTTATCGTCAAAACTAACATCCTTGCATTTTATAACATTTGTCCACTCCCGGCGTTGTTAAGGTTCGTACGGGGAGTGTATTGTTAGCTTCAGATATGCAACCAGGATAACCCCATCCCATCTATCAATAAAATATGGTCAGAACTCTCACTTTTGTTAAGGATCCATACCACAAGCGCTTGCACTAACAGTAAGTCCTTCGTGCGAACAACAACAAGCTTAAACTCCCAGCTTAACTATAATTCTTGTATACCTTAAATTATATATATAAGGTCCACATGCACTCAAATCATGCAAGTTAAACATCTCCTCATCGAAGTTCCATCTAAACATATAATCGAGGCGAGCTCATCCAGAATTTATCTCGCATTCCATTCTTTAATACGTCCATATATATATGTTTCATATCTCATATATATATATATATATATATATATATATATATATATATATATATATATATATATATTCTATACACATCAAGTATATCCATACTTATGTATCATACACTATATAAGTATAATAACCATCCCTCAGAGCTATAACTCAATGGATGCAGTCTCTCAATGCTATCATCTTCCAGGGAATTAATTACACATCATCCTGGGTACCAGTGGTCGGACTATCACACTGGCTTGGTAAAAACCAAATCACAACGAATGAAAAGCGATCATAGTTCCTCCCCGAAAATGAGAACGAAAGATACCCACGACATCTCATTCTTGATAAAATCACACAACATAAAATGGACACTATGACCTGGGGACTATACGCTCCCTGCTCCTCAAGCCAGGGGCCTCACCCAAAATGCATAACTTCCCATGATAGCACTCGAGGGGTATGTTTCATACAAATATACCAATCACATACAGATATATTTAAACATATCATATATATATTCTCAATATGCTCGTATATATATAGTATAATCCGGCTAATCGTGTATATCTCTCGTAATATAACTATATCATCTTTTTTAAATTCTGATTATTAAGCTTATCACAACTAGCTCGTATCCCAATTACATCCGAAATTCCAATTCGAAGCCCAAGAGTCTTTATCCCATTAGACTCTTAAAAATCACAAAGTCTCACAACTTTAATTTTTCATTGCAGATTTCACACCTTGCACTAAAACAACTATAACTCACTCTACGTAAGTCCAATTTACTAGTGAGTATATTATTCCACTGGAGAAGCCTCTTTCTCCATTGTACCTACCTTACTCCGGTACTAAGTTCACTTAACCATGTCACTCTTTATTCACCGTCGGTCTCTGACCGATTCTTATGTGAATAACCTAGAAACTGCATTCACTTTATTTTAAATCAAGGGAATTTACAGTTTAAAACCATCTGTAAGATTAATTTATGAGCAAAATATCATGCTCCTCTAAATATGGTGACCATCGTTCCCACCATTTCACATTGCTCCAACGAGTGAAAAAAAATTCCTCAAATTTTCACATATGGGTAATTCCATACCCAACTGTAAGCAAGAGCTTTCGAGCCTTCTACTTGTTAATTCAAGTTTAGAACCATTCTCAAGTACAACGATTCTTGATAATTTTAACTACTATATTTTAGTAGTCGTTGCAGCAACCCATGATAATGCCGCAAGGAAAATGACCTTTACCAAGGTCCTCATTTCTAACATCAACTTATAGCTCTAACTAAGCCTCACCTCCTGCTGCCCTCACCACGGTCTTCCATGGTCACCCTTCTTCGATCAACACACGAATCCTGAACGAGCGCGCAAAAGATTTACTATAATCTTACATAATGGCAGGAGAACGAAATCTCACAAGAGGATATCAACAATCCTAATCATAAGGCTCTATATCAAATCAAAAGCAACGCTGAAAGTGTAATACGTTCGCACAGATTCCTAAGGACACTAGAACCTGATGCTATGATACCACCTGTGACACCCCGCCTAATAAAATACCGGGGGATCACTCCTATATCAAATTAAAATAGGAGTCTCATATGGTTCATTCTTAGCATCACTGTCGAAAACCAATTTAATTACTAATATCCTATTAGGCCGACGTCAAAATTTTAATTAACTAATCTTTTTAACCAAATCATTCAAATAAAACAATTACAACAGTTTACATGCAGTAACTGAAATGAAATAAAATAAAATAACCGAACACTCGGTACAATAATACAACCAAATCGAATGCCTCACTAAAAGGCGATAAAAGAATAAATGAGTACAGTTGGGCCATAAGCCTGAATGTTTCTACAATACCTCCTATTTATATCTCAATGATAGAAGCGTCTAATATAAACCTGCTTGCATCTAGAGCTGCTGCAGCAAACGTCTGACTCGAAAGAATTATCATCCAGGCGTCCCTGTGTCTGGACACCTACATATATATAGATATAGCAAGAGAGGGGAAAATAGAGAAACGGGTCAGAGCCCGAGTTTTGAAAATATTTTAGCAAGTGCTTAAAATCTATATTTTAAAATATGTTATTTCTCATATTTAAACTGGTATCGCTCTCACATGAGATACACCTCACCCCTCTCCTAACAGTGCACAACTATCGCATACCTCTTTAAAAAACTGAGTTAAGCTACCCTGCCTAACTAATGTAATTACCCACCTTCTAAAAATCCTCATCAATTCGAGTACTAAGGACTAAACTTCTCCTCATTCCCAGCATAACGTTACGTTACGTTCGTGCGTGGCGTGTCTCGCGAAGCGAAATCCAAACAAGGAACTCCCCCGATACACTACTACGTGACAATGTTGATCATCGGGATCCATTAGGCCTTCAGTACATACCATATTTATACCATACCGTATTTATTAATAGTTCTCATTAGAACCTAAGATTCATATTCATACAAATCCGGATATTCATTTACCGGAAGTAATATCACCCTTTATTCATTCTTTTCACTTTATACAAGGTTAGGTTATATGATATCTCATCTCATATATATAAATAATGTACTATACGCAACAAGTATATTAATCATCCACCGAACTATAATATAAGTGGCTTAGTCATTCTCATTTACTAAGCATTCGTGGATTATCTCAAGTACACGTATATGTTAATCACAATACATATATACATATATGGCACCCCTAGGCTCAGCTGCGGTGCAGTCATACTCTACTATCAAATCCTTGTACATCACGCACATAAGGATCACGCGTTCCGCATCACTCAAGATCCGTATCAATACAAATCACACATATTGGAGGCGAACATAGTTCACATACCCATGGGTCACGAACATACCTACGCTCCCATAGTCAGCAGACTTATCGACTCACAAATAATCCCTTCACAGTCCTATGTTCTTGAGGTACCAAATCTAAAATCTCCCCGAAGGCAACACAGGATAAGATTGTCCTCACACGAACACCAACCTCCCGTGATAGCAAGTATGGTAGGTATGTCATACACATAATAAACAATCATATAGGTACACATTCCACCTATATAAATATATCATCAATTTGGTATTCACACAACCAGATTATAATTATAGGTGTCTATCTCACCTATACATAATTCCCCATAGGTAATTATTTAACCCACGTATATAATAACATTCAGGCATACGCACAATCCGTATAATAAATTTTCTACGTAGTATATTTATCTCTCGAATATCCTACGCATTTATCAATTTTGACTAATCCTCAATATATTATTTTCAATCTTTTCTCACCGCACGATGACAATACCAGCAACACCGATATATTTATTCGTCCCATAAATAATGATAGGCATTCCTCTCACCTATAATAATTGTCATAAATAGACGTGTTGGATGACTGCTCAATTCTCTTTAGCCCGTATCCTAAATTTCATCCTAGTCACCTCATAGCATTTTACTCAACCAAAATTGGCATATAAGTGTGTTTTCTACGCGCACAATTACTTATATAAAATTTTGCTCACCAAACATCACCTTGAGTATTACTCCTCCCAAACACCCCTATTTGGGTAAATCTTGGAGTTTACTTTCATCTAACCCAAGATACGTACCTTACTTAAAAAAATATTTAGAAGTCCCCACACTATTTTTAGGAACCCCAAATATTTATCTCCAATGAATTCTAGCTTTTATTTTTCCAAAATCCAAGTGCATTTCTGAGTTGGTGATTTCACCCCGGAACTGCCATATTATAAAAATCATAACAATTCGAAGAAAAATTAGAAAAATACGTGATCACCACCCACGCGACCGTATCGAAAATATCTACAACTTTTGTGTTTTGACCGAGAGCTGAATCGGCTGTCTTCCTGTCCAAAACAGTTCGGAAGTGACGCTAGTCACTATTCACCTTCTTCTCTAAAAATCCAAACCTACATTAAAACACCTCCAAGCTTTTTATCTCATATCTCATCATCAACCAACCTCAAACAACCGTAAATACACATATAGAAAGGGTTCTAATCATCGTAGAACCCATATTCAACAATTAATTTCAATAAATTTCAAGTTTCTCAAATTGGGTATTAATCGAGTTATATCCGTTTTAATCTTTCGAAAACCCGTTTGATCCACGAAATTTCAACTCAAAAATCTTTAGTTTTATACCAACTACAATATGAGAAATTAAACACACTAAATCATAAAGTAAGTTAAACACTTGCCTCGTGGATTAAATCCAACGATCACGAGTCGAATCCCGCGAATTTTTGCCGGAAATCTCTTATTTTCTTCTCTTTTCTTTCTTCTTTCTTCTCTTCTTTCTCTCTCTTCTCTCTCTCTCTCTCTCTCTCTCTCTCTCTCTCGGGGCTGATATTTGGGGGAAATGAGGGTTGCCACCTCTTAAAATCCGAAATTAGGTATATACCTAATTATTAAATGACTCGTGTACTCATTTACGAATCCTTACTAGTCTAAAAATATCTGGAACCCAAACACTACCCCCGGGTACTTTATTTTGACTATCTCGGCCATTCTGAATCCAATGGCGCAGTCAAAATATTCATCCGAGTCACTTAACTAAAATTCACTATTTTGACCCAACACGTTCAATACGCGTATTTTTCAATTTAAAATATTTCCTTTGTCGCTTTACCCAGCTTGCGACATGTAATTAAAAATAATCCACTCATATACTTAGTCTCGTAAGAAAATATAATCCATGTAAATATTAATCTGACACTCGAAAACTAATATTTACTATTCACTTTATAACATTAAAATTATTTAATTGCACCCATTAATCCCAAAATTACTATTCACAATAATTCTTCAAATTGCCAAATTACATCCATCGTGCAATTTAAATACCTTTAAAAGTACGGGGTATTACAATCCCTCTCCCAACCGATGTGGGATATGGGAAACTTTCAAAAAATCAAAAAAGAAATCAGAAAAATCGAAAATCGAAAAATAATTTTCAAAAAAATCTGAAGTAATTCGGAAAAATCAAAAAATCAAAAATTCAAAATTATTTCCAATTTCGATAAAATAAGATCGGAAATCGAAAAAATTGAAAAAATCGAAAAGTTCGAAAAAAAACACAGCCTTAGCGATAGCAAACAAAAGTAATGGAAAATGGAGAGTCTGCTAGACTTCATCGACATCAATAAAGCTCGTCCTAAAGACAACTTTCATTTGCTAAAAATTAGCCAATTGATCACACAATAACTAGCCACGAATGAATTAGTTTCCTGGATACATACTTAGGGTATCAGTAAATCCCTTTGTTCCGTCCCGAATAAGACAAAATCTCATTTATTGCCACATTTTGCATGTACTATTATAAAGGCATGCCATTTGGTCTTAAAAACGTAGGAGCTACTTACCAGCAGTCGGTAACCAATATGTTCAAAGAGCAACTAGGCAACACCATGGAAGTCTACAAAGACAATGCGCTCATAAAAAAAAAGTATAAAACCAATCACCTAAAGGACTTGACAAGGAAATTTGAAGTCCTCTTATACTACAAAATAAAGCTCAACACAACCAAGTGCTTTTTTGGAGCACAATCTGTGAACTGTCTTTGATAGTTGGTCAGCTAAAGTACGATTGAACCCAACGTTGATCAAATTGTGGTAATAAAAAATGTTCAGCCACCAAAGACGTTTTGCGATGTCCAAAAGTTAATAGGATTGTTGGAAGCTCTTAACCGATTCATTTTCAAATCTTTTGAGAAGTGACGACCATATTTTTGCTATTAAAGAAAGAAAAGGGCTTAACTTGGAATGAGTAATGCTCAAAGGTGAAAAAATCAAAACGTACCTAAGATGACCATCATTACTCATAATCCTAAACACTGGGGACCTAATCTACTTATACCTCGTGATATCTGATCATGCAGTCAGTTTGACCATAATGTGTAAAAAGGAGGGGCACCGCCGCACCAGGATCCTATTTACTATGTAAGTAAAATGATCATTGACACTTAGAAATAATACATTCCACTTGAAAAATTATCCTATTTCTAGTTATTGCTTCACGGAAATTAAAGCATTACTTTGAATCCCACTCAATTATGATCATCACCTATTTATAAAGGCAATCCTAAAAGAAGTTGACTTGTCTGTCTGGATGTCCAGATGATAGGTAGAACTTGGAAGGTTTGACATCTAATATTAGCCAAAACTGCAATAAAGGGCTAAGTACTAGCTGACCTTATTTCCGGATTCACAAGACAAGAAAGCCCCACTGACAAGAACTTCACCGACCAGGCAACCAACCAAGAACTTCATTACCTCAAGAAATGGACCTTCTTTCTAGACGGCGCATCTAATTTAAGAGGGGAAAGAATGGGGATTGCCCTAGTTTATCTAGAAAAAATCATGATCATATAAGGGATTAGACTTGGCTTTGAAGCATCCAAACACAAAGTCGAATACGAAGCTCTTAACACCAAGTTGTGAAAAGCCTCATCCCAAGGTGCAAGTCACCTTGATGTCTATTATAACTTAAGGATGGTATCCAATTAAGTGCCAGGAGAATATAATGTCAAAGATGAACAAATGTCATCATATATGCAGGTCGCTCATTACCTAATTACTAGGTTTGAAAAGATTCACATTCAATCATTCCCTAGGGGGAATGATAACCATGTCGATACCTTATTCACTCTAGGATTAACACTGGACTCAGATCTTAAAAGAATAATCGAATTAGAGTTACTCACCCAACCCAATATCACTAAACCAAATGTTGTCGAGTAGGTTCTTAATGTTCAGAAAGCTCCTAGTGATTTATTTATAAGAAGTAATCGTATCGATCGATAAGAAACAAGTCCATCAAGTTAGGGTAAAAGCTGTTTATTTTTACTTAATATATGAACGAAAGCTCTATAAAAGGTATTTCACAGGCCTCTACCTTCAATGTGTGCACATAAATAACGTCTTCCAAGTCTTATAAAAATTT
Source organism: Sambucus nigra (assembly GCA_949130495.1). Taxonomy (NCBI): domain Eukaryota; kingdom Viridiplantae; phylum Streptophyta; class Magnoliopsida; order Dipsacales; family Adoxaceae; genus Sambucus; species Sambucus nigra. The sequence goes on from OX422213.1 coordinate 158,581,719, forward strand.
CGTGATGATATTTATGGAGGCCTATGATGCCATAAAAATGACGCCTTCCAAGTCTTATACAACCAAAATCTTTGGATTTTAGAGTAATCAAAGAATGTTACAAGTATTCGTACATATAAAAGGATGCAGTTTCCTATGATATAAGATGCGAGAAGTGTTAAGAGTTCTTGCCCATGCTCCATCAGTCGGTAAATGACTTAAATCCATTGACTAGTCCATGGTCGTTTGCTAAGTGGAGTTTGGATATCGTGGGCTCATTACCTATGGTACCAGGGAATCGCAAGTATCTTCTGATCAGTATAGACTATTTTACAAAATGGATTAAAGATGAATCATTGGCAAACATCGAAGATACTAACAAGATTATGTTCATTTAGGGAAACACCATGGCCGGCTATGGCATGCCAATAATGACTATTATAGAAAATATAATGCAATTAAAAAGTGTCCGATTCCAAAACTTATATGACAATCGCGTCATCAAGCACTACTTCAACTTAGTGGCCTACCTTCAGAGTAATGGGGAAGTCGAGCCTATTAATAAGACAATGGTCATTTAGGCATACCGTACTATGCCCAGAAGGTCGATTGGGAAAATGTCATTCGCTTTAGCCTATGGGATGAAGGACATTAGCCATTTGAAATATGGCTTGACAACAATGAAGACTATAGTTACCGATCAAGACTTGAATGGAGAAATCGTAAAGATCGAGATTAACCTAGACTATGAATGGATAGAGCAAGACTTAATCAAGTTAACTTCCTAACAACAATAGTTAGCCAAATAATATAACAAAAACGTCAAGCCAAGAAGGTTTCAGGTCACGGACTACATCCTCAGGAAAGTGTTTAATAGTGCGAATAAGCCTTTAGATGGAAAGTTAGGTCCTAACGTGGAAGGACCTTTAAAAATCATTCGAGACGATATCCAGGGAGCCTACTATTTGGAAATAATAGGGAGTAGGGAGATGCCTAGGTCCTAGAATGGGACCAATCTTAGGAAGTTTTATTTTTAGCAAATTTACTTTGTGCAAATTTTATATCCAATGCAAATTGAGTTTTGAGGTTCCACTTTAAGTTCAATTTAATACAATTTGCTTCATTTTTAATCCATATCATAAAACAACTCTTCTTATCAACAAATGATTGTTATGAGCGATCAGATGTGGTTCATTGAATATGAATGCATTGGCATTACTGCACATATCGAAACTCAATGGTTACATAAACATCAAGAATTGCCCAGTCAACCAAACGACCTATGGGGATATCTAAACACTAAGTGATCCGATTATGGCCGACTGAAAATCTTGAACAGATGGATGGCCCTACGACCAGGTGCATTTTGTTGGAGTTTGAACTAGGACTAAGATTGTGTTACAACATTTTCTAAAAGGTAAGACAAATGATAAAAATATGCTCGGCGTAAAGATGGAAAAGTGAAAACGCAAAATTAACTAACAATTTAATAGAGCATTCTTTTTATAAAAAGCTTGTACCATCAAAATTATAAAATGAATACAGTCTTGGCATAAAGCAGTCATCTCTAATGAATTATCAGGTCAACAACTTCAACTCTTCGTCTATCATCAGGGTTGGGCCTAAACCCATCATCACTATCATGTGTCGAAAAGTAATATTTTTCAAACTCAAGGGGAACAACGTCGAGAGGAATCCAAGTTTAATCACTTCCAAATAGAGGGTAACTATAAGAAAGCCACCTGCCTTGGTACTAGTACAGAAGCTCGAAGTACTTAATAACCTTCATAATATCTAGGGCAATTAGTCAACCATGCTTATATGGTATATTCTTGGACTAATCCATCTTGAGGGGGGAAACCACCTATCCATCATCATAACTAGTAACCCAAACTGGGCGAGGACACCTTTAAATAGATACTTCAACTTTATTATGTCGCAACCCAGGTCCAACTTGATTGTTCCACCTCTTTTAGATTTCTCCTTAACTTAGCCGAGCTTCCCCCTTGAAGAATTATTTTGTTTTTGCATCAGCTCCGCAATATCGCTGACATCCCTAACTTCACTCTTCAGACGAGTGATCAAACGAGATTGCTCGTTGATTAGGCGTAAATTCTTTCAAATTTATCCCCCTTAATTTAAGGATTTTTATCGCTTTGGATAATGTAATTCATCTTGATTTATCTCATTTATATGCTACTGACCTTTCTACGTAGTATCTCGAGTTTTCTGCCTTTTTCATGATATATACAGGTATTTATTTCTAAGTGAAGAAAGGAAAAAGCCAAAGCAAAAAAATGAATCAAAGGAGAAAAGTCAAAAGGGAAAAAGCATAATTTCCATCAAGAATCTGGACGAGAACCCAATTAAAAGTTGAAGATCTCGAGTCTATAAGCGCGTACGAAGAAACGACGTCCAAATCCGAGTTCAGGAGCAGAAGTTACGAGGTTCTAAAGATGAGAGATAATGAGGAGATAATGGAGAGAAATTGAAGAGAATAAAAAATGAAGGCGTACCAATCCTATTTCCCAGAGAAAAGGACCAATTCGGACCCTTACAACTCACTGCCCAAATTCCCCTAGCGGACTGATTTTATTTCCCAAAAAAAGGACCGGTCCGAATTCCATCACTCACTGGAAAATTTTACATTACGGACCGATCTGGATTTGAACACGGACCGATTTGATATCGAGCACCTGGATCGATCCGCCAAAGATTGATCCTGATTTTTTGTTTCGATTTTAGAGTTTGATTCAGCTACAATTCTGTATTTTTTGTGATGTATTTAACTTATAGTTATTTTTAGATAAAGGGAGTTCGAATTTTTACTATAGTTTATTGAGTTTTAGAGAGAGAAAGCTCTCTTACCTATGTTGCAAACCCTAGTTTTAAAGAATGATTAGAGGATTTAGATTTGATTTCAGATTCAGTGAATGCAAGTAATTTCGTTTTAATTAATTTATTCTCTCTTTTACTTAGCTAATTAGTTCTCAATTCGTAGTGGCTATCTCAAACTACCAATTGTCCTTGTTCATCTCTTTTATGGCAATCATGAATCTTGTTACTTTTAGAATTAATGTTTTTCTTCACCTAGTCATGTCTGGCTAAATTCTTTAGGGTTAGGGTGCATGAACCCCACCCGATGTGATTCATCAAAATGGAAATAAATTTTTGAATTGAATTATAAGGGAATCGTGTTGCGTAACTATTGCAACCATCGTAGGACTTTTCATCTCGTTTGCCCTAGGTAATCGGGATGCTTAAGAGTGCGATGCGCGTGTAGTTAATGCGACACTACTTTGTTCTCACCTTTGATTTCGTATGATGAGAGCTATGATCCTTCATATACGGAATGCTTAAAATTAATAAAGATCGGGTTCCATGTAAATTCTAATTCCGAAATCTAGTATCCTATAGGGTGAATTACTAGAGTGAGGGGGATTGTAACCCAACCTCTCGTTCTCATTTTCAAGTAAATTTTGTTAATAACTTTCCATCCATTTAAGCTTAATTAGCTCATTTGCATTTCATTGATGTATAGCTTAGTCAGTCCTTAGTTTAAATACGCATTTAGTTGTAGCCAATCTCCCATTCAAATCATCTTTTCGTTTCTTTTAGGGTCAAGTTAGGGTTCTTAGTCTTTACATACGTCGTTGCGATTCTCTCGTCCTATTTCCCTGAGGATTCGACCCCGACTTATCGGGATTATTACTTGAGTGACATGATTGCACTTGAGCCTAGATAACACGCACACAATAACACATTTGTGGTCGCGTCACTCATCAAAAAGCGCTTGTCATCTTTTGAAGAGTTGGTCAAATAGAGATAAAAGAGCCACGAGTCTGGCTATTGGCATCCCGGCCAAGTACGATAGCCAAATTATCAGTATTTGGAAAAGGTAGGACCCCTGCAGTCCAATCTTCAAGTTATATGAATTAAAAAAAAAAAAGGAGCATTCAAGCATAAAAGAGATGTTTTCAAGCATTGGGGATTTTTCATTATATCAAAAAGTAGGGCAAGCCCTTACAAACACTAAAAAAATATAAGAATACACGAATTTTTGCGAGTTAAGCTAGTTAGAACTAGCTTTGACCTTCATTTTCCATCATTTGCTCTCAGGGTTTTGGTGTTTTGCATTAATCACCATCTGCCATCTCTTGATCACCCACAACCTTTTCTTGGTCGTTGCCTGAGTTATTATCTCCTTTTTTATCCTTTGGTGGAAAACCAAGATCATGCTCTCCAAAAAGCTCGAATTCAGATGGGATATCAGTCTTGATAAAGGTTGTATCCCAGCCTTTCTTAGAATTTGACTTTCAAAGGAAAATTATTTGTTTCATGGCCTGGGCAAAGGCCTCTGCATACACTTGACCAAAGGCATCATCTTTTACCACTACTAAGACTTGGGGATGATCTCCAGTATCTTTCTTCAAAGTGTCAAGCTCCGTTTTCAACTTATTAAACTTCATTTCCAATACGGATATCTTTTAGCCATCATATACCTTTTTGGTGACGACAAAAGACTCTTTAGACTTATCTAAATCCATTATCAAGTCATAGGTGGTCTTAACTTGTTTGCCCCCTCTGTCAAGCATAGCAACAAAGTCAACCACAAATTATAAACACAAAATAACCACAAGTCAACGTAAAGATTACAATAAGGAAGAAATCGAACCAAAAGTTATTAAATTTACTAGAGATAACACTTGTTGACCTTTTTTTGGTCTAATGCCAAAACGACCCCCCCCCCCCCCTCGGTAAACCAGGGGGAAAAGACGAATTCTTGGCCACCGAAATAGTTTTATGGACATTAGGGTCATCCACCTTCTTAATGGGAATAATAAAAGAAGAAGAGGGAGTGGCTTTATCCTTCTTTGCTTTCTCCTTATCCGGAGAATCCAGAAGAGTAACGAGCTCAAAGGGATCTCCAACCTCCTTCCTTTTTGTGATATTTACCCTGGGTAGGTGGGGAGATCATAATGATCCACAAGGGTATGGATCCATATTGTTGATACCAAATTTAGTCTGCTGACATGGATCAATAAAGTGAAGACGCGTGGCAGTCTACGTGGCAACAACAACCACTTCCGAGGAACTCACACGCTCCGAGGAACCATACTACAACGAGGAACACTATTTCCCCGAGGAACTCATACGCTCCGAGGAACGAGAACTCTCCGAGGAACTCTTGAGCACCGAGAAGATTAGGCGGTCCGAGCAACCCAGGCGGTCCGAGCTGCACCTCGAACAAAGCATTAATAGCAGGATAACCAACAGTTTGACTGTTCATTAAATACTTATCATTCAGACGCATACGCTTAAGGGGCATTTAATGTATTACCCTTTCATATGTACATCATTTAATGTAGTACCCTTTCACTTTACAGCCTCAGGGCTATAAATACATTGTACAATCCTCATTGTAAGAGGACCCCCGGACCGAAATTTCTGGAGATAATTTGTAATCGAGAATTCCTATACAAACAGCAATACCAAAACAGTGGACGTATGGCATTCTTATAAGGCTGAACCACTTTAAAAATTCTTTGCCTCATTTATTTATCTGTGATTGAATAATTAGGGTGATCTAATTTTTTACATCAACAGATTGGCGCCGTCTGTGGGAACGACTGGTAATATCGTTTTCCATAAAAAAACAATCCATCACAAATGGTTGATATTTCAGAATCTAGCAATCGAAACGCTGGAAGCCCTCCAAATCCATCTGCTCCACCAAATATTCCAGATCTGGCTGGAATAATGACAAATTTGGCCCAGGGCCAGACCGTCATGCAAGAAACAATGCGACAACTCATCCAAACCCTTCATGGCGGTGCACCAACCCATTCAGAACTGCGGAGTATTCAAAGAAACACCGGTGCACCATCCTCACGTACTAGGCATACCAATTCATATCGCAATGAGGAATGTGAAGATTTTTCTTATCAATCTGGGCGAACTTCGTCAGTGCGAGCCACAGATACTGAACAACGTATCACTCTCTCCCCAGAAAGGGCCAGTGCGTTAGAAAGATTAAGCAGAGTATCTGCTTTCGATCGATTAGGTCCTATGAGGAGCAAAAGTCCTTCTAGAGCCCCATCGAGGAGTTTTCAACGACCATCAGATTTAAGGGAAGGATCTGCCCAGTCGCGACCAGCTGCTCGTCAAGAGAGATCCCAAGAAGCCACCTCAACGTGATCAGCTGCTCGAACCAATAGGCCCGAGGAAGGAAATGATGCATGGAAAGGCTCTATTCAAAGGCTGGAGGATAGATTGGGGGAAATGGTTAAAGTTAAGAACCCTCTATAATGAACCTTTGTTCGAGGAACACCTTTTGTCCAAGCTATTGTAGATTTTCCAACACCATCAAAGTTTAAAGCACCTGTTGTGACACCTAAATATGATAAAAAGACAGATCCTGTCCTTCATATAGAACAATACCAGGCTGAAGCCGACATCTATGTTGTTCCAGATGAGATGAGATGCAGAGCATTCTCGGGAACTCTTACCGGATCTGCTCAAATATGGTATAATAATCTTCCTAGGGGTAAGATTTCAACCTTTCTTCAACTGGCCGAGTTATTCATTGGGATTTTCTGTTTTGGGGCAAAGCCAGTTAAACGAGTAGCACATTTGTTAAGTGTTAGACAAAAGGTTGGTGAGAGTACCAGAGATTATATAACTCATTTTAATAACGAGAAACTTGAAGTCATTGATTATGAGGAGAAGACAGCTATTACTGCCTTGATGAGTGGACTACTGCCGAACAAGTTGTACTACACTTTGGCCAAAGATCCACCTCGAACCATGTCAGACCTGATGGGAAAAGCGTCCAAAATTATAAACGCCGAGGAGGCTATGACTGCGAAAAAGAATATGGATGCTAAAGAAACCAAGGTGGAAGGTGATAAAGCTAAGAAGAAAGAGCACAAGAACAATGGTAATGACAAGCATTCAAAAAACAGGTCGGTATGGGACGTGATGAAGAAATATGATAATTACACTCCTTTGAAGAAGGATATCAACCATGTTCTAGAGGAAATCAAGAACAACGAGGAACTAAACTAGCCAGAGAAAATAAAGGCAGACCTTGACAAGAGGAATAAAGCAAAGTATTGCGAGTTCCATAAAGATCATGGCCATATGACCAAGAATTGCATAGCTCTTCAAAATGAAATTGAAACACTCATCCGACGAGGAAAGCTATCAAAGTATGTTGATCGGGGAAACGAAAGAAGAAACAACGACCGAGAAAGAGAGAGGTCTAGATCTCCTCATCGAGGAGAGGAGAACAAGAAAAGAAACCATAAAGTTGATCCAGAAGAAGACCCCGATCTTCCCAAGAGACCAAGGCAGCCAGAACGAGAGGTATTTTCAATACGCTTTGGGTCATTTGACTGTAATGTTATAACAGGTGGAGATGCAGGAGGAGGAGATCTTACTGCAGAGAGAAAAGCTTACCTCGGTGAGGCTCAAGCTTGCTCGTACATTCAGCGAATAAATCTAGCTGAAGAGGATCGCCCGAGAAAGGTGAATAAAGAGAAATTGGTCATTGGTTTCTCAAAGAATGACCTTGCAGGTGTTCTGTATCCTCATGATGATCCATTGGTGATCAAGATGAGAATGAAGGAGGTCATAATTTCAAGAGTACTGGTCGACAATGGTAGCTCGGCAGATATCATGTTCTACTCCTTCTTCGATAGCTTAAATCTAAAGCTATCTCAATTGGAGCCTTATCAGAGACCCCTCATCGGTTTTGCTGGCGAGAAAGTATTTCCACTTAGGACGATCAAGTTGGATATATTCATTGGTACGTGGCCTGCTTGTCGGACAGAAAGAATACGTTTCTTTGTGGTGGACAAGAATGTCCAATCATCGTACAATATCATCATGGGAAGAGTAGGATTGAAGAAGTTCGAGGTTGTGCCATCTACAGTACATCAGTGCCTAAAATTTCCAATAAACTTTAGAGTAGGAGTTGTGAAAGGTGATCAGAAAGTAGCTCGGGAATGCTATTATTCATCCGTCGAGCAAGAAGAACTGGAAGAATCAAAGAAAAAGACCACTACTTATCAAGTGGATGAAGGTGCAGAAATTGAAACATTGGATCCTCGAGATGAGTCGCAACTCGTGAAGGGTCGTCAAGTGGTGGAAGCTACTGAAAATATCATTCTGGACGACGAGCACCCTGAGCGAACTACTCAAATAGGTTCATCGTTGGAAGCCTCATTAAAATAGGAATTGATAACTTTCCTTAGAAGCAGAAGACAAACTTTTACATGGAGTCATGAAGATATGCCTGGGATAGACCCAAACTTCTTATGTCACGAGCTCAATGTGAATAAGGAGATCAAGCCAGTGAAGCAGAGAAGAAGAGTGTTCAGCCCCGAGAAGAATCAGGCTATACAGGAGGAAGTTGAGAAGCTCCAGAAAGATTGTTTCATTGAAGATGTTAAATATCCAGGCTGGTTAGCAAATGTGGTGATGGTAAAAAAGAAGAACAACAAATGGAGGATGTGTGTAGACTTCACCGACCTCAACAAAGCATGCCCAAAGGATCACTTTCCATTGCCCCGAATTGATCAACTGGTAGATGCTACCTTGGGACACGAGTTGCTGAGTTTCATGGATGCTTATTCTGGCTACAAACAGATTAAAATGAAACCTGAAAACAGGGAGAGTACTTCTTTCATTACCCCTAGGGGAACTTATTGTTATAAAGTTATACCTTTTGGTTTGAAAAATGCAGGTGCGACATATCAGCGGCTGATGAACAAGGTTTTTGCTGAACAAATCAGTTGGAATATGGAAGCCTATATCGACGATATGCTAAAAAAAACAAGAAAGTTGTCGACCATCTAGTTGACTTAAGTTAAACTTTTGATCAACTGGATAAATATCAAATGAAGCTGAACCCGATGAAGTGAATATTTGGAGTACGAGAAGGCATGTTTCTCGGATACATCGTCAATCAACGAGGCATTGAAGCAAATCCTAAAAAGATCAAAGCTCTATTAGGGTTGCGATCTCCAACGACGAAGAAGGAAGTACAGAGTTTCACAGGACGAGTGGCAGCACTCAACAGATTTGTATCACGAGCAACTGACAGATGTCTCCCATTCTTCAAGACACTCCGAAAGACTTTTGAGTGGAATGATGAATGTGAGAAGGCTTTTCAAGACTTGAAGAAATACTTGGGAGCACCTCCACTGTTGTCCAGGCCAGTGATGGGAGAAAAATTGTACTTGTATCTAGCAGTGTCGGAGAATGCAGTTAGCCCGCCGTTAATCAGAGTGGAGAATGGAGTGCAGAAGCCAATTTATTATACGAGTAAGGCCTTTCGAGGAGCAGAGATCAGATATCCAAAGCTGGAAAAGTTAGCACTGGCGTTGATTGACGCGAGTAGGAGAATAAGGCCATATTTCCAGGCTCATACCATAGTCGTATATAATGATATGCCATTGAGGCAAGCCCTTCATAAACCAGAAAAATTAGGGAGATTGATGTACTGGGCAATAGATGTCAGTGAATATGATATAGTCTATGAACCCAGATCATCACTAAAAGGGCAGGCTGTAGCAGATTTTATAGCAGAGTTCACCTATCCTGATACCCCCGAGGAGCAAAAGTTGCTCGCCGATCAACCTGTGGACGTTACAGGATCAACAAACACAAGCTCAGACCAACTCCGGTTAGTAAAAGGGCAAGTGGATGTTACAAGATCATCAAATTCAAGCTCAGACCAATTCCGATTGGTAAAAGAGCAAGGAGAGATGATCGACGAAGAGCAAGAAATATCCGGGGAGGATGAAAGGAAGCAACAAATATTTCACCGAGGAACTCTGACTGATCAGAAATTTGAAGATGAGTTACTTATATGGAGGCTATATGTAGATGGATCATCTTGCACTGTAGGATGTGGTGCGGGGATAGTTTTGAGCACTCCGGATGAGGTCGATATGGAATACGCCTTGAGTTTCCAATTCAAAGCTTCCAACAATAAGGCTGAGTATGAGGCCATGATTGCAGGACTTAGTTTGGCAAAAATTATGGAGGCGCAGTAGGTTATGGTCTTCAGTGATTCTCAATTGATCGTAAATCAAATGTTGGGAGTATATGCAGTTAGAGGAGAATTAATGATCAGATATCATGCAAAGGCAAAAGAGATGGTATCAGAATTTGCCGCTGTTCAGCTGGTCAGAATACCAAGAATGGAGAATGCGAGAGCAGACGCCCTAGCTCGACTAGCATCAGTTACTCGCACCGAGCTACGACGAACAATCCCAATTGAAGTGTTGACTGGTCGGAGTATAGATGAAGATCTGACGATGAACTTTATTACCCTTGATTTAGGACCATCTTGGATGGATCCCATCAGGGCATATATTGAAGAGGGAGAATTACCAATTGACAAGCTCGCAGCCAAGAAATTGAAGTTTAAAGCTGCTCGGTATGTATTAACTAACGGTATTCTGTATAGACGAGGAATTATGGCAGGTTTACAGAGATGTGTACATCCCTCCGAGGTGAAAGATTTGATTGAAGAGATCCATGAAGGGTCCTGTGGAGCACATGTAGCAGGTTGGACGCTTTTACAAAGGGTGATGACGCAGGGATACTACTGGCCGACGATGAGGGCTGATTGTATAGCCTATGCAGAGAAATGTGACAAGTGCCAACATTTTTCCTCCATCCAAAGAACTCCACAAGCATTGTTGATACCCATCACTTCCCCTTGGCCATTTGCCATGTGGGGAATAGATTTGGTTGGACCACTGCCAACGACTAGAGGAAGGTTCAAATACCTCGTCGTCGCAGTGGATTATTTTACTAAATGGGTGGAAGCTGAGCCTCTCATTGATATGACGTACGAGAAGGTGTACCAATTTATTTGTAAGAATATCATTTGTCGATATGGTCTTCCTCATGCTTTTATCACAGACCATGGAACACAATTTGATAACGAGGAGTTCGTTGCCTATTGTCATCAATCAAATGTGTTGAAGATCCACTCGGCACCAGGCCATCCTCAAAGCAATGGACAAACTGAAGTGACAAACAAAACACTGCTGAATGGTTTGAAGAAAAGACTGGGCGATGCGAAAGCAAATGAGATCCATGAGTTACAATCAGTATTGTGGGCTTACTGAACAACTCCCCGAGTAGCAACTGGAGAATCTCCATATATGCTAGCATTTGGAAGTGAAGCTGTTATACCTGCCGAGTTAGGCCTCCCAAGACACAGGGTACTAAATTTCAACTCCCTTGTTAGCGACTTAATAAGAAGATTGGATTTAAACATGCTCGAGGAAGTTAGAGAAGAAGCAACCATTAGAAATACTGCTTACCAGCAGCGAACAGCTTTGTTCTACAACAAGAGGGTGAAGAAGTGCGACCTGAAAGAAGGAGACTATGTGCTGAAGAAAGTAATTCAAAAGCACAATAAGCTGGAGGCAAACTGGCATGGACCATACCGAGTTACAGAAGTTGTTCAACCAGGAACTTACCGAATAACAACTCTAGAAGGGGAGGAGTTTAAGAATGCATGGAACGCAGAGCACCTTCGCAAATATTATCAGTGATGAATAAAATGAAGATATTCTGCCGAATTCTTTCTTTTTATTGAAAGTTTTTCGGGGAATACTAGTTCTACACACTACTCGGCAAAGCTCGGGCTACTCAATTTTTTCCTCGAAAATGCCAACTAAGGTTGGTCGAGAAACCAATATTCCTCCGGGAAGTAAAGCTACCTATATTCCTCCGGGAAGTAAGGCTACCAATATTCCTCCGGGAAGTAAAGCTATCAATATTCCTCCGGGAAGTAAAGCTACCTATATTCCTCCGGGAAGTAAAGCTACCTATATTCCTCCAGGAAGTAAAGCTACCAATATTCCTCCGGGAGTAAAGCTACCAATATTCCTCCGGGAAGTAAAGCTACCAATATTCCTCCGGGAAGTAAAATTTGCATTCCTAAGGGAAATAAAACTATATATTTCTCGTGAAATAAAAGTATTCCTAAAAATGCCAACTTATGTAGGTTAGGAAGTAAATATATTCTCGAAAATACCAACTTGAGTTGGTCGGGAGGTAAAATTATTTCAAAAAGACTAACTATGGCTGGTCGAGGATAGAAACCCACCAACCATAGTTGGTCGACAAGGAAAATTTATCGACCTTGGTTGGTCGGAAACATTTAAGAGAAAAATCTACCAACTATGGCTGGTCGGGGATAAAAACCCACTAACTGTAGTTGGTCGACAAGTGAAATTTAAAGTGATCGAGCAACATTTTTTATACTCGTAACTTTTTAATTATTACTAATTTGGTCGAAAAACAAAATATTATTTTTGCCAAATGATTACCACAAGTTCAAACTACTCGACAATAAGTTGATCGACAAACTACATAATATTGTTATCTTTTTACCAGATACACATGCACAAATATGAAGTGTTTTACAAGACAATAGAATTTAAGATTGCGAATAGAAATGAAAGTCTTTCATTAAATCCAAAACAAATTACATTGATTATGAAATGAAAGTTACATTGATACTGAAATGTATACTAACTATTACATAAAAATTCCTACTCTACTGGTTTTTCCCCTCTGCTTTCGACACAGGTTCCTCGCCAGCAGGCGGATCATTTAAAGCCAGGGGAGAATTTATGAAGTTGAGATCCTTTAACATCCTGATATTCATCACGGATGGTCGATCTAGAAGGTGCTCGGGACGAGATACTTCAACAATTGAATGGAGATTGTAGTCACCGAGATATTTAGAAATCAAGCTCCGAGGAATGGCCCGAGCAGGGATACAACTCATGTCCAGTTTAAATGGTGGCACGGGTAAGTCGAGCAGCCCGGGATCATGGTAGTCCCACAGGTAATGACCCCGTTCGAGCTGCAGCACACCTAAGGCATTCAACCAGCCTTGCTTGTAGCCCTCATTATTGGCATTATGGATACGATCGTCCAAGTGAAAGAGAGCTTTGTTGTATTCAGCCATCCAGAACTCCCTGGGCAGTTTGTGGAACTGATATGTTAATCTGTCCAGCTGCTCGTGGAGATTTTTAACGAAGAGCTCTTTGTTCTCCAAGGTAGATTTCTGCTCAGAGAGCTGCTCTTCCAATTCCCTAATCTTCTTTGACATTTCAGCCAACGCCTGGTTCTTCGCCATTAACTGGAAGGCCTGGTTCTCTAGGGAAGACTGAGTCCTTTATTCCTCGACAGGAATCCGAGTTGCTCTTGCTCGTCCTCGAGGTGCTCTTGCTCGTCCCCGAGAAGATGTGGAAGGGCCAGACCTCTTCAAGGTTTCCAACTCGTCCCTCAAGTTGGCGTTCTCGACCTCTAAGAACGAGAATCCCTCATCGGTCACTGGGATTAAGGCTTTTGAAGAAGAGGCTGCGGACTTCAACTGTGATAGATCTTTCTGCAAGTTGTTGTTCTCTTGCTCTAGCAACTCAGCAATTTTTCTGCATTCCTCGACCTCGCCCCTCAGAGTTCTCTCCCTCACCTCGTAGCCAGCAAAGCTCTTCTCGTACCCCTTGTCAGAATTGAGTTGCTGGTACTTCTTCTCGTACCCCTTATGCAACAGGGCAGTGGATTCTTTGTATTGTAGCTGAAGGTCTTCGAGGGTGCCTTGGAGATCCTCGATCATTTCATAATAAGCCATATTATCGGCCACTGCTTGATCAAGTAGACACTTCAGATATTGATATGCTTCAACTACCTGTTCCGAAGCATCTTGGCCGAGGATGTCGACAACTTGTGCTGCACTCAGGTCTGTGTGACCAGCCTTAAAGTATTCATTACATTATCGCAGCAGCTTTGTATCATGGGCAGATAATAATTCCATCCTGGCCAGAAACTAGCAGAGAAAGAAAAAGCAGTAATCAATAAGAATTAAGACAGAGTATGAATAGAATATAGACTACAGTATGCAAAAAAGTCCAAGTTTTATTAGATCATAAATACAGAGTTACAAGTTCTGGGTTACATTTGATAAAAGAAAAAGATAAAGATAAATCCAAACAACTCTACACATTTTCCTTGTCTCCCAAAACCTTCTCGGGAGGCTGGGACGAGGAAGTAGGTTGCTCAGAGGGAATGGATAGTTGCTCAGGGAGCACTGGCAATTGCTCGGAGGAAGTGACGATTTGCTGAAGTTCCTCGGCAGTAGGCTGAATGGCTGAGGAATGATCTCCCATCACCATAGAAGACTCTTCAGAGGCAGCTTCATCCTCTTCTAAGTCTTCAGGAGTTGGAGGGGGACCAGGGATGTGTTGCTGAAAGAGCTCGAAATTTTCATCCACTTTCATCTCCTGAAGAGCAGCAACCCATCCATCCCTAAAGTATTTAAGGCTGCCATAGTCCTCTTGCGACACCATGGCAGCCAACCCCTTGTTCCACCCCTTGTCCCAGCCAGCGCTGAAGGACTTCTTCACAGCCATCTTCCTCTTTAACTTCTCCGAGGAAAGCTTCTTGGACAACATGGTATCAGCAGCTTTCAATTTATTTTCAATCTCCTCCTTTTGCCGACCTACTTCCCGAAGTTGAGCCAGCTCCTCCTCGACAGCCTTAAGTTTATCTTCAAACTCTCCAGCAGTTTTGAGCTTCTCGTCGAGCTCTTTATTTTTCCCTTCTAACTCCTTTATTCTCTTCTCCAACTCCTTGGAGACATCAACAACTTGAGCTTTCTCCTGCTCGGTGGAGGCAATCTTCTTCTCCCAAATAGCTTTGTCAGTAGCATATGTCTGGAGAGAATCGTCTAAAGACTTGATAGCTTCTTCCAGAGCTCCCTCCACACTGGACGAGGAGCATGAAGCTTTAATTGCTTCATCCTTCTTCAGAATTATATTAAAGCAGCTTGTCAACTGTGAAAGTAAAAAGAAAGCAAGTCATAAACAGAAATGACAAAAGAAATATGAAAAGTTCAAAGTAAGAAGACTTACAGAAGCAAGATGACGAGCAGCTAACGAAGTGACCATGTCCCGAGTAAGGTTTTCTTCAGTACCTTGGACCTCGGGAATGATCCAGGACTTTACCGAGCTCATGGCAGAGCTCGGGGGAACAAAAGTTGGAACCCCAGTTCCAGTAGTTGGGGGCTGACTGATGGTGTTAGCCAAATTGACCGAGGAGCTCTTCTTCAGCCTCCTCGGGGGAACAGGAACAGGAACAGATTCAACCAAGGAAGAACCCTTGGTCGGTGATATTACAATCACCTCTCCAGGAGCAGCAGACCTGCTCGGAGCCACTGTGGGCTTCTCGGTAACCTTCACAACAGCAGCCGAGGAAGGTGCATCATTCTTCTTTGTCTCCTCCCCTGGGACATCAACTTTACTTCTTTTTGCCTCTCCAGAACCAGAGGCAGGTTTCTCGAACAGAGTGGGAGGTCTTCTTCTCTTCATCCTTTCGCTTAAAGGGACGTGAGATTCAGGCGAGGAGCTGGTGGAAGCTGGTACTGGCTCTGCATCACTTATTACTGGACGAGCAGTAAAAGAGGTTGTGTAACTCTTGTACTGCAACAGATATGAGGCTGATCTAATGTGCTCGTTGGCAACACTCTGATGCAGACTCCAGATAAGTTTCAAATGCCTTACATTGACATCTGCTTCTTTTGGGCACTTTATTTTACTGTCAACTGCAAATAAATAGACATTGAAATATCAGTGGCACATTTTATCAAACACAAAAGAAGCATGATTTCAAAATAAATAAAATGAAATAAAAATAACCTATCCCATTGCCATAAGGAAGGCATCTAGGATCCTGATAAACTTCATCTCCAGATAAAGGAGCATGTTGCTAATTTTTATGAAAACCCCATGCTCAAAATAATCCCTATTGGCATCAGGGAGATTGACTACTAAGGCTCTATTTAAAAATCTAGTTTTTAAATAAAAAATGTTATCATTAACTTCCCATCTATAGCAAAACATAATCTCAGGAATTCCTATGCGAGTTCCATGGATTTGATTTAATCTATGCACCCCGTTAACTATTCTCCATGTGTTGGGGGCTATTCCTGCAGGAACAACGTCAAAGTACTGACAGAATTTCAGACACAAGGGATTTGGTGGAAAAGAAAATCCACACTCAACAATAAAGAGACTGGGGAACCAATGTCCCTCAGCCAAACGGAAATAATTAGAAGGCTCAGAAAGCTCTTCCAGAACAACCCAGGAGGGAATAGAAAAATTAGAACGAAACTTATCAAGAGATTCAACAGGGTAAACCATGATGAATAAAAGAAATGAAGAAGAAGGAAGAAAATCTTACAGAAAAAGAGTGGATCTAATGACAACGGACGATGGAAGAGATGAATACGCAGGAGAGAAAGAGACGATGGAAAACTCGAAAAATACAAATTTGAAAAGGTAAAAGACGATGGGAGTGTCTGTGAAGTTTAAATACCTTGCCTTAGGAAATGGTAAAGTAATGATTACAAAAAGAAATGATTACGCTACCGGCGGCTAGGGAAACAAAAAGGGCGCAGCAATCGAAGCGAGAAGAAACGATTACGCTACCGGCGGCTAAAAGGATAAAAAGTACGCAGAGATCGAGGCGGTTGTGAAAATTCAAAAAGCCTGATTCTACGAATTTGGAAAGAGAAATAAATACAAAGGAAACACTCCTAAAAATCAGGAGGACTATTTAAAGCTATCATATTCCGAGAAAGAATGTTCCATACTCCTCAAAATTCGAACTATAAAACATTGGGGGCTTCTGTTGATACCAAATTTAGTCTGCTGACATGGATCAATAAAGTGAAGACGCGTGGCAGTCTACGTGGCAACAACAACCACTTCCGAGGAACTCACACGCTCCGAGGAACCATACTACAACGAGGAACAATGTTTCCCCGAGGAACTCATACGCTCCGAGGAACGAGAACTCTCCGAGGAACTCTTGAGCACCGAGAAGCTTAGGCGGTCCGAGCAACCCAGGCAGTCCGAGCTGCACCTCGAATAAAGTATTAATAGCAGGATAACCAACAGTTTGACTGTTCATTAAATACTTATCATTCAGACGCATACGCTTAAGGGGCATTTAATGTATTACCCTTTCATATGTACATCATTTAATGTAGTACCCTTTCACTTTATAGCCTCAGGGCTATAAATACATTGTACAATCCTCATTGTAAGAGGACCCTCGGACCGGAATTTCTGGAGATAATTTATAATCGAGAATTCCTATACAAACAACAATACCAAAACAGTGGACGTAGGCCATTCTTATAAGGCTGAACCACTTTAAAAATTCTTTGTCTCATTTATTTATCTGTGATTGAATAATTAGGGTGATCTAATTTTTTACATCAACACATATCATCATCCTCAATGGCATGGATGGTATTATCATTCATGGGTTCAAAAGAGGATGAGGTAAAAGATCAAAAGGACCCCTCAATAGTTGAAGGGACTGGTATCTCCAGAATGTAATCCACATGCCTAGTTATAAAGCTGGACATGTAGTTGGTATATTAAAAAAAAAGGACATCGACTTAGGGTACTCTATACGTGAAACTAAATGCCTCCTTAGATTCCAAACCTTAATAAACTCATCAAAGTTGAAATGAGAAAGCTCTTTTTCTTTTAGCAAGTTGAACAAAACAAACAAGAAAACAAATATTAGTATTTATTTTATCCAACCATCAACCAATAATGACATAATATGAAGAAAAAGTATCACCCCCCCGTCCCCCGACAAGGCACAAAAACCCTTTATATAGTTCATCACCTCTAGGAATGAATGGATATTGCCAATTTCTGGCAATGAATCATTGACCCTAATATCCCCAGTTGAAATCAGGAAGATCATCAACTAAACCCCAATCTGCTTTTCTTGCCTTAAAATAAAAGACATTTCCATTCATCTTTGACCACGAATAGAAATATCTAATTTATGGGATCCTAATTTGAGTTTCATGCAGTTCATTTATTGTGTGAACACCATTCACTATCCTCCATGTGTTTGGAGAACACTGATCATTAGCCAAATGGAAGAATTCGCAAAACTCTAAGAAGAGTTTAGCGAGGGGAAACATTATGCCCCCTTTAGTCATCGAGATAGTATGAATCCAATGACCATCTTCAATGTTATAGCAATCGGACAATATATCTGCACACTCTAAAATTACCAAATCAGGAATGGAGTATTTTCCCTTAAATTCCCCTAAAGTTCTAGCATTCACTACATAAATCATTTTTCTCAAATACAAGAGGAAAAGGCAATGAAAATGAGGAAAATTAAAGGATTATTGTAAGAAAAATTGAATATACGAGTGAGAAGAAAACTCATGAGTGAAGAAATTTGCAGAAACCTCTAATGTTTTGAGTAATTAAAGTCATGGACCAAAATGGCGGTTGAAAACTTTTGATAGCTTGGTTCAAATTTTGAGGCATCTCATTATTTAAAACAAAATCCAAATAAAAACTGGTGGAGGCGCTTTAACTGTTGAGTAGAATTTTTATCAGCGTACCCCAAACTAATGTTAGAAATTATGATCGTGCCCTTCAAGGGAGCAACAGGAAGAATATAGCAAAATCTCCACCCAAGAAGTTATTCGTAATAGTGGACAAACTCTACTATCTCAAACTTCGATCAAACATGTCAAACGACCAATGCATTTCTCAACCTCTCCACCCCATTCAAGCTGCAGAACTTCGAGGGAAATTATGGGGGAATTATCTGAATAACCTGAATAATTCAGGTTGTATGACACTTGTCTGGCATAACGGGATAAAAGATAACAACGAAGAAGAGTCCCAACAATGAGGATCTCAGAAAAAGATCAGTACGAGCAAACCACAACTCCACCAACAAGTTTCAAATCCTTGCATGATACCATATATTCTTCCCCTACCATATGAATGTAACCTTTACCCTATATATAGCGGATTATGTAATTCTTGTAATTAGAAAAGGAGTAATAAAAAAGGAGAAACATTGTTGTGTTGTGTGACTTGTTTTATTCTATTTAGGATCATTCATTGTAAGATTTTTGCACCTACACACATTACAAAAAATGCCTTCATTTATGGGAAGAATAGTGCAACCACCCTTAGTTATTTCAATAAACTTTTTAAATAAAAAAATACCTAACATGAGATATTTATGTTTATACTATGTTTTAAGCTCGAGGAAGTGTCATAAATAACTATTGATCTACACATGATATTACTAAAACTACCTAAATTGTTGGAGGAAAAAGTGCAACCATTCTTGATTGTTTTCTCAAACTTTTCTTAATAACACAATACCAAAACACTAAATATTCTTAAATAATGTATTATTTTAAATATAACAACAGTTACTTAAAATATTTTAATTATATTTTAACATAAATTGCACATACGTCACATGTGCTTTGAGGCTATTTTGCAATTATACACACACACACACACACACACACACACACACACATATATATATATATATATATAATTTTATAATGAGATATATAACTTCATAATTGGGCCTTAGGTCGAGTAAAACCTAATTAGACCCGAGAGATTGTGTCTACACTCATACGACTTAAGCATATAAATTTAAAACTGTTTTATAATAATACTCGTGAGCATTAGATTGCGCTATGTTCTTATAGGCAATGATTCTCCGAACAAAAAGTCTATTTTTGTATTTTTAAAATTTTAAAGATCAAAACTTAAAACAATTTAAACCCAATAAACTTATGCACCGATTTTAAACAGTTTTGTTATGAAAACCTTATTTATCTAGTTTTATATTTTTATTCATCTAGGTGATAAGCACATAAAATAAATAAATAAATCCAACACAACATGTCGATATACGAGGAAAGCCACAAAGAAAAAAAACTCGAATGACGCAGCCAAACAGTGTAATACCCCGTATTTTTATGGCTTTTAAATTTAGGGATTTATTAAATTTAATTGAGATAAATTAATTTAATTTTAATCCGAAATGTTGTTTTTAATATTTACTAGCGTGGCAAGAGTTAGTAATTATTGGAAATTTGTTATTTGTTGAATGTTACTGGATGAGTATAGTAATATATGAGATTTATTTTATAAAATTGTCACGTGGGAATGAAATGGCAATTATGGAAATTTAAGTCGGGATGCGCCTGTGTCGTGTCGGGACTAAATATTGATAAATAAAAGTGAATAAATTATAAGTTGCTCGTATGGTAGTTTTGAGTGTGCCAAAGTGTCCGGAAGGGTCGAAATAGTCAGAAAAGTGTACCCGGGGGTTTAGTTTGGGTCTCGGGGCGTTTTTAGGCTTAATTAGCACCCCGGGAGGGCGTTTCGGATATTTCGTAATTATGGGTAATTAAACCCACGAATTTGCAAGGGTTATATCAGATGTTAAGTGTTATCTTTTGGGGTTAACACAACCAAAGACTAATGACGGCCATTAGAGAGGAAGAGGAGAAGCTCTCCAAGAAGTTCTAGGCCAAGAACACCTCCGATTGCACCGCCGTCACCGCCAAATGGTAGATCGCGCAACGAGGATCTTGACCACACCAAATTCTTCCACAAATTAGAGACTAAATTTCCAGGCAAGTATCTATCTTTCTTTTATCAAGTTAATGCATCCTTTTATATTAGTCTTAGGTTGATTAGAATTAGTGTTCTTGAAGAAAAACGTTAATTGAAGACAAAAATTGCATGTCGTAGAGGTAGAGATCAGATTTCTGGAAATCCATTTCACATGTAGAGGTTGAACCACGAATTACCATGGTATTAGTGATAGAAAATCTGGAAAAGAATGGAAGAAACTAAGTTAAAGGAAAAATTAGGGTTCTTGAGACTTATAAAGATTTTTGCCCTTTTTTTTCTTGTTATAGATGATGAAAATTCGCATGTGTTACGTAGGATATTGTTTATATGGGTATACAACACTTATAGTATAATTGGTTGGGAGTTTGGGACTGAAACATGATGATTTGGATGAGTTTGGGGTAACAATTCCGTAGCTAGATTTTTTGCAGTTTCGCCATAACTACTTGATCGATCGATCGAGCCTAGAGCATCGATCGATCGATAGATCGATCGATCGACCCCCTTTTATCGATCGATCGACCCCTCCTGAAAACTTGCATTTTTGCTCGTGTTAGCTTAATCCGATTTTATGCGTAGTAAACCTTGATTAGGGTTGCTAGAACATAATAGAACATAAAGAGGACCAGTAGGGTCAAGATAAACCCCGTTAAGTGGGACTTTAATATGAAGCAAAATAAAGGAGTAAACGGGGAGATATTCATACTTAAAAAATCATACGTGCGTTGATTTTAATAATCGAAATGTCTGGGAAGTTGGAGTAGAAGGCAAGTGAGGGCCTACTGAAATTATACTTAAGTAAAGGCAATACTTCGAGAGACGAGAAGTGAGTTTAAAATGATTTATCTACGAGAATAAAATAAACGAGACCGTTATATGAAATAATCGAGTAAAATGTGTAATAAAGGATAATTAATATTATGGGTCATGAGCGCACCTAATTCAATAATGTGGATGTGTGTGTGTGTGTATATATATATATATATATATATATATATATATATATATATATATATATGACTGTGTGATTGTGTATATATTATATCTGTATAAAAATCATACTCGGGCTACTTGCTATCATGGGGGTTTTCGCGCTGGGACAGTCTTATCTTGATGAGCCTTTATGGGGGATATTGACTCGTACCCTAGAACATAGGATTCCTTGGTACAGGCTATCTGATTGATAGTCAGACGGTCCTAAGAGACGTGAGGGTATGTGCTGACCTCTTAGGACTTGGGACTATGTTTCGCCTCCATTTGTTTGTGTTTTGTGTTAATGCAGTTCGAGAGTGATTCCGAACTAGCATTTCCCTAAGTATGTGTGATACATGGACTTGATAGAAGAGTATGCCAGCACCATAGTTTTTATGTGGGGTGCCGTTAGTATATATATAATTTATGAGTAATTGGTATATATATACTTATATATGGAAGTCCAGCACCATAGTTTTTATGTGGGGTATTATACGAGTAATTAATATATATACGTGTATCTATATGAGAACTTTCTACCGAGTAAAATAGTAGTTAAGTAAAGTATGAAATTCATCAACTTCACGGTAAGTATTTGGAAACATTATAACTTTACGGAATTATTCTAAATAACGTAAGAAATCTTGAAGAGATAGATTTTTCTAAAGTGAATATCATAACCTTAATTTCACGTGTTAAGACTTATGGAGAATAGGTTAGAGAGGTATAAGGGATTCATTAGTACGGTAGACGTGCACACTAGATGAGAGGTGAGAATTCTCAAGGGAGTGTCGCATACTAATATGACTATTGTATTAGCCGGTAAGCATTTTAAATACTTGCCAAACTATTTTTAAAACTGTTTTACATTCGGGCTCTGACTCGTTTGCCGTTACCTCTTCTCTCTTGTGTATATATATATATATATATATGTATTACAGGTGCCCAGCCATAGGGGAGTCTTACTTAGGATTCTTTGGATGGAACGCGCTGTAACTTTTGTGGGAGTTGCAGGTCATTGCTTAGACGACCTCATTATTGACTCTACTCCTAGTTCAACTTTATCCAGCGGGGGCATGTGTCGCCCTTTTCCATTATTTAGTTGGTATTGTCAGAGATTGTAATTCTTTTAAATTTCAGTATCTTTATTTCGGGATTTGTTACTAGCAGGATGTTTTCCTTTAGTGTTTTAAATGTTGAGATTTATGATTTATGGTTAAACTCTTGAATGTTCATTTCTATTCTCATACTTAATGTGTGACTCTTAAAAATGTTAATGGTTAAAGGTTTTATAATCGGATTTAATAAAATGGAAATAAGGTTTTAAATGATTTTGACACTTAGCTTAATTATTTAAGGTGTTTAATTGGAAAAGTTATTTTTGCGACAGTGATGCTAAGAATGAACCAACTGTTCACCTTGATTTTAATTTAATAAAGGAGTGATCACCCGGTATTTAATTAGGCGGGCTGTCACAAACAGTTCACTATGATACGATTTTACAAAGCATATATAGTATACTTACTCAATGACTCGTCTCCTTTACAAGCCTTGACACTCTTGTATCTTTAATAGATCCTCCACAATACAACGAAGGAGTCCACCTACACAAGCTGCCACAATGCACGAGTCCATGCATGCCTCGGTATCCACCGATGAGGCTCAACAATTGTCAACCAAGTATGGAGTCCACTGCACGAAACATATTATCAACTCAAGACGATGAGAAACAAACTTTGGTGCCCAAATAGAAAGATCTGAAAGCACAAGAAGGATGAAACTTGGATATTTCAACTCAATGGGTGAAACTAGGGTTTAGGAACTTTGGTAAACAAATAGGAAAATGTTTCCCTCAAAAAATTCTTAAAAATTCTGAGTCCAACACGCCTTAAATAGTGAAACAAAAATTTCGAGCCGACAAACTCATTCAAATGAAAATTAAGGTCATTCGAATGAGACTAGCTTTTCGTTCTAATGACACTCCAGTTCGTTCTAACGAAGAAGCTTTCTCGTTCATTCGTCCTTCAAACGAGCTTCCAACGAGAGTGGCATTGTTAAATACAGAGGCCTCTTAAATGGTCGTTCCAACGATATTCAAATGTCATTTTAACGAGACCAACTTCGTTTGAACGAAACTCAATCTCACACTAACAAGGTAAAATATCATTCTAGCAAGATGAGAATCAAAAAATATTTTTCTTCAAAAGATATTTTAAAAGCAATTCCAACCAATTTTGTTAAAAAACAAGCACCCATAAAAATACCCAAGGATTATATTCTAAATGCATCCATAAATATGAGATCCTCGATAAACGTGAAGACAAACTTGGCACTAAACACGACACGATGTGTATCCAAATTTAAAGCTTGGTTGCTATGTATTCATTAAACATGTTATAGGCTTATGAGATTGCTAATATAAATCCTAACCTATGACTCAAATATTTTGTCCAAAATTACTCCAATTATAAACAATTGACTCGATTGGAAATTTGTCATTACAAATCTCTCCCATTGACTATTCTGGGACAAAATCAAAACAAAAATCGTATGGGACATCAAGATCTCTAAAAAGAATCAATCTCCAACCCCAAAAGGAAGACACATATGTTAAGTCGCTTTGTTTTGCTTGAAAACTTTGACGTATGTTGTAAACTTGTAAGCATGTACATTTAAACACACATTCAAGTGTAAAGAGAATATAACAAATATAAATTTGCATAAGAATAAACTTCTAACTATGTCCAAAAATATCAACCTAGGTAATACGTCTCCCTAAGATAAAGAAATCCTAATTATGAAAGGAAAGATACATTACTACCCATTTTTGTTCAAGAATAGACAAAACAAGAAAAGCATAAAACAATTACTCCCCCAAATCTCCCCATAAATATGTGAACATATGATACCAATAGGAGATAGAATAATGATTAATATCATGTAATGGTGAAAAGTGAACCAGACACGCAACATGACAACTCAAGCACGAAGAATCCAAACTATTATCAAACAATATTGATATCGATGCACAAGGATACCAATATAAATAATCAATAAATTATGATATCAATTTTTAAATTCCCAATTTGAAATATGAAATTTCAATACACATAATGAGACATGCCAACGTGATCATATAGTATGATAAATAAAATCCTAAGATAAAGCATATGGCTAACATGGATTATATGCAAACTACAAAGACTTAAAACAAAAATAATACCATATAGATAAATATGCAACATATATGAATGAAATATATATATATATATATATATATATATAATGCTCCTGTGCTGACTAGTCCGCATTTTAAGAATGCGGACCGGACATGTGTGGCTTAAAGGTACGCCTAGAAATTATCGCCTAAATTATAGGAACACTCTCTCTCTCTTTTTTGGTCTCATCGCCAGGTGACACATGTCCAGTCCGCATTCTTAAAATGCGGACTAGTCCGCAAACAACCACAAAAACTCGACACAAGCACATCATCTCAACACACTAACATAGTATTGACGTTGTCTAAACATATGGGATGGAATGAATGGGTATAAACTAGATACAAATGAATTATGATCAAAACACCAAAATATGTTAAAAGAGTTCTATTTTACCGCAAAACTTTATTAAACTAAGACTTAGACTCGAGTGACAAGATAAAGTGAACTCTATGAACAAACAAGCACAATGTATACAAGCCTAGAATATCGATGGTTAATCAATAGCGTCATGAAAAAATAAGCATAACTAGGATTCATTATGCTAATTCGTTGATCTTTAACTAAATACCCTCAAAAGATAAACATATATCATATTTTCTTTTCTCTCAATTCTTTTGAAGCTATAACTTTTGAAATTCAAACAAACTAAACTATATTGGCCTTGGAAATTTTTATATTTTTATTACCTTTAAATCTTTACAATAGGCTCTTGCCAACGGTGGTTTTCCCACAAAAGGAAATTTGCTCCTTTCGTAGCCCTTTCTTGTGCACCCTCATATTTTTAATAAATCAAACAATCTCGCGGGCAACAGTTCTTACATGCACAAAGGTCTCGCAGTCATGAAATATGTAAATTACAAGATTGATAGGATAACATCTCACATAATTCAAATATACATGTGAAATTAAAATTCAAATAGCTCGTGCATGTGTGTGTGGAGGCATATACAAAGCGAATCCATTAAGCGAAAATGAGTTGAATTCAAACACATAAATATGCCACACAAAATATGTAAAGCTAAAATACATAAAAACTAAAAATCTTTTTGAGTTTTTATAAATTTTTTCAAAAAACAAAACAATTTGAAAACAAAGTAACTCAAAAGACAAACAAAATATTTTTGTATTTTTCACCTAGGCTAATAAGTTCACGAGCTTATTTTCACTCCAACGTTGAGAAACAAAAGAAGACTTCCATTTTCTGGTGTGAAAGAATGTCAGATCAAAATACCCAATGAGCTTTAGCTTTCCCTGAAAAGGAGGTGATCCAGTCGCACCTTCTAGTACAGCTAGCTTATGACTCAATAAATGAAAAACCAAAATATAAAATACTCAAACAAACATATAACTAACAAGTATATATTTTTCAAACCAAAATACCCAATGAGCTTTATCTCTCCCTAAAAAGGAGGTGATCCAACCGCACCTTCCAGTATAGCTAGCTTATTACTCAATAAATGAAAAACCAAAATATAAAAGACTCAAACAAATATATAACTAACAAGTATATATCTCATGAAGCACAAACTAGTGTATGTAAATAAGCTAACATAATCAACCACTGGATATGGCATGGGAAGTATCATATGAAAGCATACGAGAATCAAGAAGTCTATCAATGAAAGCCTCTAAATTGAATATCCAAACCCGCATAGGTATAACGTGACGCTCTTGAGTTTTATTAACCTTGGTGATTCTAGACTTAAACTTCCTAGGACTATTTCTAAGATAAAAAGAAAACCTCCTAAGGTGGGGTGTCACCTAAGGGTTGACCTTTCCTAACACTCCTACTCGACTCTCTCAAATGCGTGGTCTTGGCTTAAGCAGCGAAAGCATTTTTCATCGAAGCCAATTCCACACTTGTCATCTTTGATTTAGATTGTGATTAATATTTTATCCAACCTTTTCGACCTAGTCGCCAAATCAAATTTGACATGACTCGAATCCTTCAATTTCTCATCTAGATAAACTATCATCGACTCGAGTAAAAGCATAGACTCCTCAAATTTTAGATGCTCTTTCTTCGTATCCTCCATCAAATCACAAAGGCTATCTATCTCACCCTCAATGTACTATAGCTTTTCGCGAAGATTCCTCTCACGTTCCCTGTTGGTGTAAAAGATTAGATCACTCTAATAATTCAATCACAGATAAATAAATGAGATAAAGAATTTTAAAGTGGTTCAGCCTTATAAGAATGGCCTACGTCCACTGTTATTTTATTGCTAAGTGTTTGGGAATTCTCGATTTATAAGTTCTATCAAGAAATTCCACTATGGATAACGGTCTCCCCCACAATGAGGATTGTACAACGTATTTATAGCCCTGAGGCTGTAATATGAAAGGGTAATACATTACATGATATACATATGAAAGGATAATACATTTAATGCCCTCTTTGCGTGTGCGTCTGAATGATAAGCATTTAATGAATCAGTTGAACTGTTAATTATCTAGCTATTAATGCTTTGTTCGAGATGCAGCTCGGACCGCCTAAGCTTCTCGGTACTCAAGAGTTCCTCGGAGAGGCATTGTTCCTCAGAGCTTGTGAGTTCCTTGGGGAACTAGTCTTCCTCATTGTAGTCTTGTAGATAGACACGTGTCTTCATATGATTGATCCATGTCAGCAGATTAAATTTGGTATCAACAGAAGCCCCCAATGTTTCATAGTTCGAAATTTGAGGAGTATGGAACATTCTTTCTCGGAATATGATATCTTTAAATAGTCTTCCTGATTTTTAGGAGCGTTTCCCTTGTATTTATTTCTCCTTCCCAATTCGTAGAATCATGCTTTTTTGGACTTTTCTGCATGTTTCGATTCCCGCGTCACTTTTCGTCTTTTTAGCCGCTGTTGTCCGCTTTGATTCCCGCGCCACTTTTCATCTTTTTAACCGCTGTTGTACGCTTTGATTCCCGCGCCACTTTTCATCTTTTTAACCGCTGTTGTACGCTTTGATTCCCGCGCCACTTTTCATCTTTTTAGCCGCCGGTAACGTAATCATCCTTTTTTATAATCATTATTTCACCATTTCCCAAGGCAAGGTATTTAAACTTCACAGACGCTCCAATCGTCTTCTACCTTTCAAATTTTTATCTTCGAATTTTACGTTGTCTCTTCCTACTCTCTTGTGCGTTCATCTTTTTCGTCGTTCGTTGTCAGCAGATCCTTTCTTTTCCTGTAAGATCTTCTTCCTTCTTCTTCATTTCTTTATTCACCATGGTTTACCCTGTTGAGTCTCTTGAGAAGTTTCGTTCTGATTTCTCCATTCCCTCATGGGTTGTTTTGGAAGAGCTTTATGAGCCTTCTAATTACTTTCATTTGGCTGAGGGACATTGGTTCCCCAGTCTCTTATTTGCTGAGTGTGGATTTTCTTTTCCACCGAACTCCTTGTGTCTGGAATTCTGTCAGTACTTTGACGTTGTTCCTGCACGAATAGCCCCCAATACATGGAGAATAGTTAATGGGGTGTATAGGTTAAATTAAATTTATGGAACTCGAATAGGAATTCCAGAAATCATGTACTGCTATAGATGGGCAGTTAATGATAATATTTTTTATTTAAAAACTAGATTTTTAAATAGAGCCTTAGTAGTCAATCTCCCTAATGACAATAGGGATTATTTTAAACACGGGGTTGTCATAAAAAATTGGCAACACCCTCCATTAGCTGGAGATGAGGTTTACCAGTGTCCCAGATGCCCTCCTTATGGCAATGGGATAGGTTATTTTTATTTTATTTTATTTATTTTGAAATCATGTTTCTTTTGTGTTTGATAAAATGTGCTACTGATAACAATGTTTATTTATTTGCAGTTGATAACAAAAGAAAGTGCCCAAAGGAAGCAGATGTTAATGTAAGACATCTGAAACTTATCTGGAGTCTGCATCAAAGTGTTGCCGGCGAGCACATTAGATCAGCTTCGTATCTGTTGTAGTACAAGAGCTACACCACTTCTTTCACTGCTCGTTTCTGGTCAGGATGGAACTGATATCTGCCCATGACACAAAGTTGTTGCAACAATGCAATGAGTACTTTAAGGATGGTCACACAGAACTGAGTGCTGCACAAGTTACCGACATCCTTGGTCATGATGCTTCAGAATAGACAGTGGAAGCATATCAATATCTGAAGTGTCTGCTTGATCGGGCTGTAGCCAATAATGTTGCTTATTATGAAATGATCGAGGATCTTCAAAGCACCCTCGAGGACCTTCAGCTTCAATACAAAGAATCCACTGCTTTATTGCATGAGGGGTACGAGAAGAAGTACCAGCAGATTATTGCCGACAAGGGCTACGAGAAGCTTTTTGCTGGGTACGATGTAAGAGAGAGAAACTTGAGAGGTGAGGTCGAAGAATGTAGACAGATTGTTGAGTTGATGGAAAAGGAAAACAACAACCTGCAGAAGGATCTATCACAATTGAAGTCTGCAGCTTCCACTTCTAGTGCCTTGATCCCAGTGACCGATGAGAGATTTTCGTTCTTAGAGGTTGAGAACGCTAAGTTAAGGGAAAAGTTGGACACCTTGAGGAGGTCGGGCCCTTCCACATCTTCTCGGGGACGAGCAAGAGCTCCTCGGGGACGAGCAAGAGCAGCTCGAGTTCTTATCGAGGAACAGAGGACTCAGTCTGCCTTAGAGAACCAGGCCTTCCAACTAATGGCGAAGAACCAGGCATTGTCTGATATGTTAAAGAAGATTAGGGACCCGGAAAAATAGCTCTCCGCGCAGAAGTCATTCTTGGAGAATAAGGAGATTTTCATCAAGAATCTCCACGAGCAGCTATAAAGGCTAACATATTAATTCCACAAACAACCCAGGGAGTTCTGGATGGCTGGATACAACGAAGCACTATTCCGCTTGGACGATCGTATCCAGAATGTCAACAATGAGGGCTACAAGCAAGGCTGGCTGAATGCCTTAGGTGTGTTGAAGCTCGAACAAGGTCATTATCTGTGGGACTACCATGATCCCGGGTTGCTCGACTTACCTGTGCCACCATACAATTTGGACATGGATTGGATCCCTGCTCGGGCCATTCCTCGGAGCTTAATTTCAAAGTATCTCGGTGACTACAGTTTACATTCTCAAATCGAGGTATCTCGTCCCGAGCATCTTTTAGATCGACCATCCGTGATGAATACAAGGATGTTGAAAGATCTTAATTTCATCAATTCTCCTCTGTCTTTAAATGATCCGCCTGCTGGCGAGGAACCTGTGTCAAAAGCAGAGGGGAAGAGACCAGTAGAATAGGAATTTTTTATGTAATAGTTAGTATACATTTCAATATCAATGTACTTGTAATTTATTCAATGAAAAACTCTCATTTTATTTGCAAATCTTGATTGCTATTGTCTTGTAGTTATCAAACACTTTATATTTATGCATATCTGTTAAAAAGATAACAATATTATGTTGTTCGTCGACCAACTCAGTAATAATTAAAAAATTACAAGTATCAGTACTGTTGCTCGATCACTTAATAATAAAGTAATGAGTATAAAAATGTTGTTTAAAATGTTTTCAACCAACCAAGGTTGTTAGACTCTCCATGTTGACCAACTACAGTTAGTGGGTTTTTATCCCCGACCAGCTATAATTAGTCTTTTTGAAATAATTTTACCCATAAAATGTTTTCAACCAACAAAGATCGATAAATTTTGCTTGTCGATTAACTACAGATGGTGGGTTTTTATCTCCGACCAGCCATAGTTAGTAGACTTTTCTTTCCGACCAACCAAGGTCGGTAAATTTTCTTTGTCGACCAACTACAGTTGGTGGATTTTTATCCCCGACCAGCCATAGTTAGCAACTTTTGCACTTTCTGAAATAATCTTACCTCCCGACCAACATAAGTTAGCACTTGCGAGCATATTTTGTTTCCTAGCCAAACAGGTTGGCATTTTTAGGAATATTTCGTTTCCTAGCCAAATAGGTTAGCATTTTTAGGAATATTTCATTTCCTAGCCAAACAGGTTGGCATTTTTAGGAATATTTCGTTTCCTAGCCAAACAGGTTGGCATTTTTAGGAATATTTTGGCATTTTTAGGAATATTTCGTTTCCTAGCCAAACAGGTTGGCATTTTTAGGAATATTTCATTTCCTAGCCAACCGAAGTTGGCATTTTTAGGAATATTTTGTTTTCTAACCAACCGAGGTTGGCATTTTTAGGAATATTTTGTTTCCTAACCAACCGAGATTGGCATTTTTAGGAATATTTTGTTTCCTAACCAACCAACGTTGGCATTTTTAGGAATATTTTGCTGCTGAGCATTCTGAATTTTGCCGAGTTTTGCCGAGTAGTGTGTAGCACTAGTATTCCCCGAAAAATTCTCAATAAAAGGAGAGACTTGAGCAGAATATCTTCATTTTATTCATACTGATGGAACTGTGTTACATATACATCACTGATAATACTTGCGTAGGTGCTCTGCATTCCATGCATTCTTGAACTCCTCCCCCTCTAGAGTTGTTATTCGATAAGTTCCTGATCGAACAACTTCTGTAACTCGGTATGGTCCATGCCAGTTTGCTTCCAGCTTATTGTGCTTTTGAATTACTTTCTTCAGCACAGAGTCTCCTTCTTTCAAGTCGCACTTCTTCACCCTTTTGTTATAGAACAAAGTTGTTCGTTGTTGGTAAGCTGCATTTCTAATGGCTGCTTCTTCTATGACTTCCTCGAGCATGTCTAAATCCAGTCTTCTCATTAAGTCGCTGACAGGGGAATTGAAATTCAGTACCCTGTGTGTTGGAAGGCCCAACTCGGCGGGTATAACGGCTTCACTTCCGAACGCTAGCATATATGGTGATTCTCCAGTTGCTACTCGGGGAGTAGTTAGGTAAGCCCAAAGTACTGATTGTAACTCGTTGATCCAGTTTGCTTTTGCATCATCCAATCTTTTCTTCTAGCCATTTAGCAGTGTTCTGTTTGTCACCTCAGTTTGTCCATTGCTTTGAGGATGGCCTGGTGCTGAATGGACCTTCAAAATATTTAATTGATGACAATAGGCGGCAAACTCCTCATTATCAAATTGTGTTCCATGGTCTGTGATGAAGGCATGAGGTAGACCATATCGACAAATGATGTTCTTCTAAATAAATTGATACACCTTCTCGTACGTCATATCAATGAGTGGCTCATCTTCTACCCATTTAGTAAAATAATCCACTGCGACGACGAGGTACTTGAACCTTCCTCGAGTCGTTGGCAGTGGCCCAACTAAGTCTATTCCCCACATGGCAAATGGCCAAGGGGAAGTTATGGGTGTCAACAATGCTTGTGGAGTTCTTCGGATGGAGGAAAAACGCTGGCACTTATCACACTTATTGGCGTAGGCTATGCAATCAGCCCTCATCGTCGGCCAGTAGTATCCTTGTGTCATCACCCTTTGTAAAAGCGTCCGACCTGCTACATGTGCTCCACAAGACCCTTCGTGGATCTCTTCAATTAATTCTTTCACCTCAGAGGGGTGTACAAATCTCTGCAAACCTTCCATAATTCCTCGTCTATATAAAACACCATTAGTTAATACATACCGAGCAGCATTAAACTTCAATTTTTTGGCAGCGAGCTTGTCAATTGGCAATTCTCCCTCCTCGATATATGCCCTGATGGAATCCATCCAAGATGGTCCTAAATCAAGGGTGATAAATTTCATCGTCAGATCTTCATCTATGCTCCGACCATCTAATACTTCAATTGGGATTGTTCGTCGTAGCTCGGTGCGAGTAGCGGATGCTAGTCGAGCTAGGGCATCTGCTCTCGCATTTTCCATTCTTGGTATTCTGACCAGCTGAATAGCGGCAAATTCTGACACCAGCTCCTTTGCCTTTGCATGATATCTGATCATTAGTTCTCCTCTAACTGCATATACTCCCATAATTTGGTTTATGATCAATTGAGAATCGCTGAAAACAATGACCTGTTACGCCTCCATAATTTTTGCCAAACTAAGTCCTGCAATCATGGCCTCATACTCAGCCTCATTGTTGGAAGCTTTGAATTGGAAACGCAAGGCGTATTCCATATCGACCTCATCCGAAGTGCTCAAAATAATCCCCGCGCCTCATCCTGCAGTGCAAGATGAGCCATCTACATATAGCCTCCATATAGGTAACTCGTCTTCGAATTTATTATCAGTCAGAGTTCCTTGGTGAAATATTTGTTGCTTCCTTTCGTTCTCGGATTTTTTTTGCTCTTCGTCGATCATCTCTTCTTGCCCTTTTACCAACCGGAGTTGGTCTGAACCCGAAGTCAATGATCTTGTAACATCCACTTGCCCTTTTACCAACCGAAGTTGGTCTGAGATAGTGTTTGTTGATCTTGTAACATCCACAGGTTGATCAGCGAGCAACTCTTGTTTCTCGTTCGGAGTCCTCACAACTATCTCTGCGTCACATCCTGTAACATCCACACGCCCTTTACCAACCGAAATTGGTCTGAGCTTGTGTTTGTTGATCCTGTAACATCCACAGGTTGATCATCGAGTAACTTTTATTCCGCGAAGCTATCAGGATAGGTGAACTCCGCTATAAAATCTGCTACAGCCTGCCCTTTTAATGATGATCTGGGTTCATAAATTATATCATATTCACCGAGCTCTATTGCCCAGTACATCAATATCCCTAATTTTTTTGGCTTATGAAGGGCTTGTCTCAATGGCCCATCGGTATATACTACTATAGTATGAGCCTGGAAGTATGGCCTCATTCTCCTACTCGCCTCTATCAGCGCCAATGCCAATTTTTCCAGCCTTGGATATCTGATTTCTGCTCCTCGAAAGGCTTTACTTGTGTAGTAAATTGGCTTTTGTACTCCATTCTTCACTCTGATCAACGCCGAGCTAACTGCATTCTCGGACACTGTAAGGTACAAATATAATTTTTCTCTTATCACCGGCCTGGATAACAGTGGAGGTGCTCCCAAGTATTTCTTCAAGTCTTGAAAAGCCTTCTCACATTCATCGTTCCACTCAAAAGTCTTTCTGAGTGTCTTGAAGAATGGGATACATCTATTATTTGCTCGTAACACAAATCTGTTGAGTGCCGCTACTCGTCCTGTGAGACTCTGTACTTCCTTCTTCATCGTTGGAGATCGCAGCCCTAATAGAGCTTTGATCTTTTCAAGATTTGCTTCAATGCCTCGTTGATTGACAATGTACCCGAGGAACATGCCTTCTCGTACTCCAAATATGCACTTCGTCGGGTTCAGCTTCATTTGATATTTATCTAGTTGATCAAAAGTCTGACTTAAGTCAACTAGATGATCGACAGCTTTCTTGCTTTTCGTCAGCATATCGTCAACATAGACTTCCATATTGTCACTGATTTTTTTAGCAAAGACTTTGTTCATTAGCCTCTGATATGTCGCACCTGCATTTTTTAAACCAAAAGGCATAACATTATAACAATAAGTTCCCCTAGGGGTAATGAAAGAAGTACTCTCCCTGTCTTCAGGTTTCATTTTAATTTGATTGTAGCCAGAATAAGCATCCATGAAGCTCAGCAACTCGTGTCCCGAGGTAGCATCCAGCAGTTGATCAATTCGGGGCAGTGGAAAGTGATCCTTTGGACATGCTTTGTTGAGGTCGGTGAAGTCTACACACATTCTCCACTTGTTATTTTTCTTCTTTACCATCACCACATTAGCTAACCAATCTGGATATTTAACATCTTCAATGAAACAAGCTTTCTGGAGCTTCTCGACTTCCTCCTGTATAGCTTGATTCTTCTCGGGACTGAATACTCTTCTTCTCTGCTTCACAGGCTTGATCTCCTTATTCACATTGAGCTCGTGACATAAGAAGTTTGGGTCTATCCCAGGCATATCTTCATGACTCCACGCAAAAGTTTGTCTTCTGCTTTTAAGGAAAGTTATCAATTCCTGTTTTAATGAGGCTTCCAACGATGAACCTATTTGAGTAGTTCGCTCAGGGTGCTCGTTGTCCAGAATGATGTTTTCAGTAGCTTCCACCACTTGACCCTTCACGAGTTGCGACTCATCTCGAGGATACAATGTTTCAATTTATGCACCTTCATCCACTTGATAAGTAGTGGTCTTTTTCTTTGATTCTTCCAATTCTTCTTGCTCGGTGGATGAATAATAGCATTCCCGAGCTACTTTCTGATCACCTTTCACAACTCCTACTCCAAAGTTTGTTGGAAATTTTAGGCACTGATGTACTGTAGATGGCACAGCCTCGAACTTCTTCAATCCTACTCTTCCCATGATGATATTGTACGATGATTGGACATTCTTGTCCATCACAAAGAAACGTATTCTTTCTGTCCGACAAGCAAGCCACGTACCAATGAATATATCCAACTTGATTGTCCCAAGTGGAAATACTTTCTCGCCAGCAAAACTGATGAGGGGTCTGTGGTAAGGCTCCAGTTGAGATAGTATTAAATTTAAACTATCGAAACACGAGTAGAACATGATGTCTGCCGAGCTACCATTGTCGACCAGCACTCTTGAAATCATGACCTCCTTCATTCTCATTTTGATCACCAGTGGGTCATCATGAGGATATAAAACACCTACAAGGTCATTTTTTGAAAAACCGATAACTAATTTCTCCTTGTTCACCTTTCTCGGGCGATCTTCCTCAGCTAGATTTATTCGCTGAATGTATGAGCAAGCTTGAGCCTCACCGAGGTAAGCTTTTCTTTCTGCAATAAGGTCTCCTCCTCCTGCATCTCCTCCTGTAATAACATTACAATCAAATGACCCAAAGCGTATTGAAAATACCTCTCGTTCTGGCTGCCTTGGTTTCTTGGGAAGATCGGGGTCATCCTCTAGATCAACTTCATGGTTTCTCTTCTTGTTTTACTCTGCTCGACGAGGAGATATATACCTCTCTCTAGTTTGGTCGTTGTTTTTTCTTTCGCCTCCCCGATCAACGTACTTTGCTAGCTTTCCTCGTCGGATGAGTGTTTCAATCTCATTCTGAAGAGCTATGCAATTTTGGGTCATATGGTCATGATCCTTGTGGAACTCGTAATATTTTTCCCTATTCCTCGTGTCAGGGTCTTCCTTCATTTTCTTTGGCCAGTTTAACTCCTCGATGTTCTTAATTTCTTCCAGGACGTGGTTGATATTTACCTTCAAAGGTGCGTAATTATCAAATTTCCTCAAGACTTCCCATGACGACCTATTTTTGGATTGTTTGTCACCACCATTGTTCTTATGTTCTTTCTTCTTAGCTTTATCACCTTCCACCTTGGTTTCATTGGCGTTCATATTCTTCTTCGCAGACATAGCCTCCTCGGCATTCATAATCTTGGACGCTTTTCCCATCAGATCCGACATGGTTCGAGGTGGATCTTTGGCCAAAGTGTAGTACAACTTGTTTGGCAGTAGTCCACTCATCAAAGCAGTAATCGTTGTCTTCTCTTCATAATCAATGACTTCGAGTTTCTCGTTATTAAAACGAGTTATATAATCTCTGGTACTCTCACCAGTTTTTTATCTAACACTTAACAAATGTGTTACTCGTTTAACTGGCTTTGCTCCAAAGCATAAATTTCCAATGAATAACTCGACCAGTTGAAGAAAAGTTGAAATCTTACCCCGAGGAAGATTATTATACCATATTTGAGCAGATTCGGTAAGTGTTCCCGAGAATGCTCTGCATCTCATCTCATCTGGGACAGCATAAATGTCAGTTGCAATTTGGTATTATTCTATATGAAGGACACGGTCAGTCTTTCCATCATACTTGGGAGTCACAACAGGTGCTTTGAACTTTGATGGTGTTGGAAAATCAACAATATCCTGGACAAAAGGTGTTCCTCGAACAAAGGTTCGTTGTAGAGGGTTCTTAGCCCTAGCCATTTCCCCTAATCTATCCTCCAGCCTCTGAATAGATCCTTTCCATGCATCATTTCCTTCCTCGGGCCTATTGGTTCGAGCAACTGATCGCGTTGAAGTGGCTTCCTGGGATTTATCTTGACGAGCAGCTGGCCGGTCATAGGATCTATCTTGACGAGCAGCTGGTCGCGACTGGGCAGATCCTTCCCTTAAATCTGATGGTCGTCAAAAGTTCCTCGACACTGCATTAAGAGGACTTTTTCCTCCTAGGGCCTAATCGGTCGAAAGGAGAAACCCTACTTAATCTTTCCAATGCGCTGGTCCTTTCTGGGAAGAGGGTGACACGTTGTTCAGTATCAGTGGCTCGCACTGACGAAGTTCGTCCAGGTTGATAAGAAAAATCTTCAGATTCCTCATTGCGATATGAATTAGTACGCCTAGTACGCAAAGAAGGCACACGGGTATTTCTTTGAATGCTCCGTGGTCCGGAATGGGCTGATGCACCGCCATGGAGGGTTTGGATGAGTTGTCGCATGGTTTCTTGCATGAAAGTCTGGCCCTGAGCCAGATTTGCCATTATTCCAGTCAGATCTGGAATAATTGGTGGAGCAGATGGATTTGGAGGGGTTCTAGCGTTTCGATTGCTGGATTCAGGAATATCATCCATTGGTAATGGATTGTTTTTGATGAAAAACGATATTATCAGTCGTTTCCCACAGACGGCGCCAATCTGTTGATGTAAAAGATTAGATCACTCTAATAGTTCAATCACAGATAAATAAATGAGACAAAGAATTTTAAAGTGGTTCAGCCTTATAAGAATGGCCTACGTCCACTGTTATTTTATTGCTGAGTGTTTGGGAATTCTCGATTTATAAGTTCTATCAAGAAATTCCACTATGGATTCCGGTCTCCCCCACAATGAGGATTGTACAACGTATTTATAGCCCTGAGGCTGTAATGTGAAAGGGTAATACATTAAATGATATACATATGAAAGGGTAATAGATTTAATGCCCTCTTTGCGTGTGCGTCTGAATGATAAGCATTTAATGAATCAGTTGAACTGTTGATTATCCAGCTATTGATGCTTTGTTCGAGATGCAAC
Source organism: Sambucus nigra (assembly GCA_949130495.1). Lineage (NCBI taxonomy): Eukaryota > Viridiplantae > Streptophyta > Magnoliopsida > Dipsacales > Adoxaceae > Sambucus > Sambucus nigra. The sequence goes on from OX422213.1 coordinate 158,619,359, forward strand.
TCGGACTGCCTGAGTTGCTCGGATCGCCTAAGCTTCTCGGTACTCAAGAGTTCCTCGGAGCTTGTGAGTTCCTCGGGGAACTAGTCTTCCTCGTTGTAGTCTTGTAGATAGCCACGTATCTTCATATGATTGATCCATGTCAGCAGATTAAATTTGGTATCAACATTCCCCAAGATCCTTAATTAAAATACCATCATCATTCCCTGTGACACATTTTTTCAACATAGCATCAAACTTTAAGTTAGCGTTCTTCACTTTTAACGTTTTCGCAAACAACTCATGTAATGTAAATTGGAATTCACTCTCCACCTCCTTTTTTTATCCTTACTCTCATCTCCACTCTCTCGCCCATTACTTACTTGGGATCCACAAATAATAGCCTCAAAAGTGTCATGAAAAGAAATATCTTAATGGGAAGATTTCTCATAAAGGCTCACATGACTATCCATAAACACGGTGAAGTTACGCTCAATGGGGGAATTGAGTTCCTCTTTCGGATCACTATCACTAAGGGTGGCATTATGTGTTATATGTTTCTTGCCTTCCTTCCTTAGTTTAGTCAGGTACTCAGCAACCCTATCTCTATAACCCTCGCAGCCATAACATCTTTCTGACTTATCCCTAATAAAGTTCTTATTTTGGTTCTTAGGGATGTGATCAGCCTTGTCGTGAATATTTTTCTCAAGTCTTTTTGCATCTTTTGATTGCTTATGTAATTTGAGAATTTTTTTAATTTCTTTGCCAGCATATCCATACCCTTAGACTCGATGTAAAACTCATTATACGAAACAAATGTTTCCTCTTTTGGGCTTTCAAAGCAATGCCCTTATATTTCTTCTTATCAGTCTTGGAGGAAAACATGTTAATCTCATAATTTTTTAAGTCACCTACAAGCTCTTCAAGTTTCGTTGAGTATAGAGTACCTAAAGAATTCAAAACAGTCATTTTTGAACTTTCACTACAAAATTGCAATTTTTTCCATCTTTCTTTTTTATAGTAAGATTTCAATACTATCCTTCGTGAATATTGAATCCCCATGTTCGCCATGCTATGAATATATGATTAAATCTTGCAGGCATCAACCTCAAGATTTTCTTAAATACTCGGTTATCGATTATCTTCTCTATCAGACTGTCTAGCGTAGAACTCATCAAAGGACACACTCTCCAACATCCTAATGGGTTTTAAACTTAGTAGTGAGGTTTTAGAGTTTGGAAGCCTTAATAACGTTAATTCCTTCATGGGTGAGTTAGAGTATATCCCAAGCATGTTTCAATGTTTCGCAAGTCATAATACGGCGAAACTCCTTCGAGGTGACAAAACAAAACAGAGCATTTAAAATTCGAGAACTGGAATGTGCTAACCTATGCTCAACCTCATTCCATGATTCTACGGGTTTTAAATATAAATATGAAATTAAATATATGGGGTTCAACCTATCAAATATATGGGGTTCTAATTCCATCAAAACCACCAAAATTCATGCTCAATAACACGATATCTAAAGACGATAAATTAGTGTTTTGGCTCTGATACTACTTTGTGAGCACGATATTGCACTATGTGCTTATAGGCAAGGATGGCCCGGATAAACAAAAAGTTTATTGTTGTATTTTTTAAATTTTAAAGATCAAAACCTTGAATAATTTAAACCTAATAAACATATACATCAATTTTGAACAGTTTTGTTGTGAAATCATGATTTATCCAATTTGATCTTTTTAACCTAAAACATGCATCTAGGTGATGAGCAGATAAAATAAATAAATCCAACACAACAATCGAATGTACGTGGAAACCCGCAAAAGGAGAAATCTTGGATGGCCCAGCTAAATATTTCACTGTGATACAGTTTTACAAAGGATAGAGAATAAACTTACTCGACAAGTCGTCTCCCTCACAAGCCTTGACGCTCGTCTACCTTTAATAGCTCCTCCACAATGCAACGCAAGAGTCCACCTATGCAAGATGCTATAATGCACGAGTCCACACATGCCTAGGTATCCATCAATGAGGCTCAACGGTTAAGGGTGAAAAGTAACGCGTGTAACGATGCTAATCGTTAAATTCGATTCACCGCATTAATAAAAAAAACTAAACTTAGGACTACACTCAACGGGTGAGTATAACGGCCAAGTTTGAGTATCGAATCCACAAAGAATGTTCGATAGATCGTAACGGATTATTAATTCAGGAATAAAAGTGTAAAAGGGTGACGTGTGAATGTAAATAAAAGAAAAGAGAAGTTAAGTATAAATAAAGTAAAAGCGAGGATCGGGATAACATCCAACCATACGGATTGAGAAGACTACTAATCAAGATTCTGACTCGAGAGCAATTTAATCGAGCATTATCAATTAATCATAAACTTCACACAATAAGAAATTTAAGCCAAAGTTACGAGAATAAACATTTAACCGAAAATTGGTCACACGCGGATTAAATTCAGATTATCGCTATAAACACTAACGTTGCATAAAAAATAAAGTTAAACACGTAATAATCCGACTTTAATATGCGCGGATTCAATTAAACGCAATTTTGCACAAAACCTAATTTTCGGAGCTCGGAACCCGTTAATGGCGGAACGAAATCCCGACCCTATTTATCTAAGGGCAATACATGAATTAAACAAAATTCAACCAATTAAACTAGGAAAGAAAGAAATAAAGCAATTAAACTAACTACAAATCATGGAAACTAATTTACAAAGCAAGGAAAATGAAGAAAAAACTATATTAAAGGAGATGATAGTGAATAATTCAATCTTACAAAACTAAATGGATGTCACCCCAAGAAGAGAAGAAGATGATCTCTAAAAACCAAACCCTAACCTAAAATGTCTTCTAAATCTAAGTATATATGATATTATAACAAAATTAGGTTATATAGTAAGTTGGGAGAAAAGAAAAGAAGAAAGAAAAGAAAATCAAAATATCTCAAAAAAATAGAGGATCGATCGATCGACCCCTTTTGGTCGATCGATCGATGATAAAAAACCAAGCCCACTATCTCAGCTCGATGGAAAAATGTGAAGGATCAATCGATCGATGGGGTTGGATCGATCGATCTATCAAGCAGGGTTGAGCCTACTCCATTCCTTTTCCTTCTCTTCTCCCCTCTTTTGGTTTCAATGTTTTTCTCGTTCGCCAAAAGTGTCGTAACTTCTTCGTTAGGGATCTAAATCACGCACCGTTCACGGCCACACGAAGCTTGCAAGGAGGGCTACAACTTTCATATAGATGTTGAGCCAGGTGTGTAAGGACACAAATTTCCAATTGAGTCCATATATAGTTTTGGCTCAATTCCGGATAAAAATATTTATTCATAGGATAGTATGTAATTGTAATACTCTCAAGCCTATGAAGTGTTTGTTGAAGACGTATCGGCAAAGAGTATAAAGCATCATCAAATGCCGGTTTGCGTGCCTCGTTTCTACGTCATCAATCATATTTCCATCCTCCCAAGGTATGAATGCAATTATATATATATATATAGGAGCTTGGAACAAGTTTATTAGGTGATTAGGTTTTATAAAAACTGCGTTTTGTTTTAAGAAAGAATTAATTAAATCTTTAAATAAATGTTTATAAAGTTTTCTGGGCTAAAAATAAAATTTTCAATCTTTCTGGTCGTTCGTTAGATATGTCGTTCGAACGAGTTTTTTCGTTCGAACCAGATGTCGTTCGAACGAGTTTTGCCAACGAGTTCCCACTAAGGCATACTGGTCCGTCGTTAGAAATGTCGTTCGAACGAGATTGTCGTTCTAACGAGATTTCCAACGAGCTTCTAACGAGTCCATACTGGAGCGTCGTTAGAAGACTCGTTCGAACGAAATTTCGTTCGAACGAAATGTCGTTCGAACGAGATGCCGGGCGGGAACAGTTATTGGCAGTTTTGCACCCACTTCCCCACTTGGTTTTTAACCAACTTTTACAGACTTTAATAGGTGCGGGAATGACATTTTCCAACTTAACATTTCCATAACTTTTCCATCCTAGTTTATCTCTTAGAGAGAGTTTGAGAGAAAAAATTGTTTAGGAAAATGTTCATGTTTTGAGTGCTAATTTTCAAAGAGAAATTCACTTAACACTCTTGTTTACACCCAAGTTTGTTTATTCCAAGTTCTTTTATACATATCAATTGCTTGGAGTTTGACGTCGGTTTATCTCTTTCGATTCAAAGAGAAGTTTTGGTTTGCTTCTACATCCATCAAAGAAGAAGACATTTTGTTGTGATTCTACCCACTTGGAGAAAGGCTCCTTGCTCGGGTGACGGTGACCATAGAAATCCCTATCGGTGGATTCCGAGACCGCGGTGGTGTTCCGAGGTTATCCGCTAGGAAGAGGTGTCTACAAGAAGAAGCGTCGAGGCTTGAGAGGGATCGAGTCAGTCGTTGTAAGTCTATCTGTCTTGTAATTGTAATTCCCTATCTAGTGGATTTGTGGCTAGGGCCGTCCGAGGTTGTTTCCCGTCTTGGGTTTTTCCTCGTACATCGCGGCGTAGTGTGATTGGTTTATTTTATCTTGCTTAAAAAACGTTGAACGCATGTTTAGGATAATTCAAGATAAAATTCGGTTTAAATTATCACACTCATTTAATTTGGGCCTAAATTAAATATTGGGTAAAGTTTATTTAATTCAAGTCATTTGCTAAAATGTGGTTTCGCCTAATTTGCTAATATTGATAAAGATGACTTAGGCAAATTCTAGGACTAGGATTAATTAATGGGTTTAAGTGAATATATTAATTGATTAATTTTACTTCACTTGGTTGCTATTTTAATTTGTTTGAACCATCATCATCCTTACGCTTCCGCATCATCGATTTTATACATACAAAGGAAATTTCGCGTTTTACAAATTGGTATCAGAGCCAAAAACGATAAATTATTTCGTTAAACGTTCTTTTTAAATAATTTTTGGCTAAAATGGATTTTTCCCCATTTTCAAAATTTCCTATTTTCGATGGTTCAAACTACGCGTATTGGAAAGCGCGTATGAGATCGGCACTAAAATCTATCGACGAAAGAGTTTGGATGTCTGTTGTTAACGGGTGGTCCCCACGAACTTATTTAGTTGAAAATGAACGTGTTATCAAACCCGCCGATAGATGGACTGAAAATGAGTTTAAACTTGCTAATTTCAATTCCCGTGGTTTAAATGCCTTGTTTAGCGCTGTCACACCGGATGAATTCCGATGTATTATGACGTGTGAAACCGCTAAAGAAGCTTGGGATATTTTACAATTAACTCATGAAGGAACTAGTGTCGTTAAAGCTTCAAAACTCCAAAACCTCACCACTCAATTTGAAACTATCAAAATGAATGAAAAAGAAACGTTTGATGAATTTTATGCTAGACTTTCTGATATTGTTAATTCATCTTTTAACTTGGGAGAGAAAATACCTGACGACCGTGTTGTAAAGAAAATTTTAAGGTCCCTACCCGATAAATTTATTCCAAAAGTGACCGTTTTAAATTCTTTACCAACTTTAGCCTCTACGAAATTAGAAGAGCTTGTAGGTGATTTACAAACCTATGAACTAGATATGTTTCTCTCTAAAACTGAAAAGAAAATCGAAAAGGGCGTTGCTTTAAAAGCCCGAAAAGAGGTCAAACAAGTAGTCGAGAGCGAGAGTGATAGTGACTCGGAAGACATGGCTTTGTTTGCTCTTAAATTTAGAAAATTTCTTAAAATTAACAAAGAAAAATTTAAAAATGATTTTAAGAAATTTGATACTTCTAAACATGATAAAAGCGAGAAGATTTCTAAAGCCGAGAAGATCCCTAAACATAGCAATGACAATTTAGATAGGGACGAGTCTAATAAGTGTTTTGGTTGTGAAGGTTATGGCCATAGGGCTTATGAGTGCCCCACTAAACTAAGGAAAGAGGGTAAGCGACCCATTTCATATAATGCGACCCTTAGTGATAGTGATAAGGAAGAGAAGCCCGATTCCCCCACTAAGAAAAATTTTGTGGCTTTTATGGCTAGTCATGTGAGTGATAGTGAGAACTCATCGATTGATGAAACGATAGCACATGCCACTTCCAAGGTCATTGTACATGATTCTCTTATTTTTTATGATAGTGAGAGTGAAGAAGAAAGAGAGAGTGAAAATGAAGAAGAGGTTAATGTGAGTGAAATTCAAAATGCTTTTCAAGAACTTTATAAAGAATCTATTAAATTGAAAAGAGTCAATTTAAAGTTAGAAGCTAGTTTAAGAGAGAGTGTCAAGGTCGTTGATGACAATGATTTAATAGAAGACCTTAGGACACATGTGAAGACTCTTCAAGAGAAGCTTGAATATGTAGAAGGCGAGAGAGATAGCCTTAGAGGTTTAATGGAATCCTTGAAAAAGGAGCTTCTTGCTTTTGAAGAGCGCAATGTTTTATTAGAGTCTAACATTTTAGAATTGCAAAATAAATTAAAAGCCTCTAGTAATGTCAAATTTGATTTGGAGTGTCGTTCGGAAAAATTAGATAAAATCTTAGGAACGGTCCAAATTAAAAATGACACTTGTGGTTTAGGCTTCAATAACTGTAATGAATTTACCTCTAAAGTCAAAACCAATATTTTAGGAGAATCTACTAGGAATACATGTAAAGATCACTCCTTAAGTAAATATTTTCGACATGTTCTCACTTGTACACATTGTGGTCGACAAGGTCATCTTAGGAAATTTTGTTTTGATCTTAAACGAATTCCTAGAAAGCCCCATAGTAAAGTAACCACGGTAGTTAAAGTTCCTACACCCCAAGATAGTCATTCTTCATTAATTTGGGTTAGGAAATCTGACTTGGTTGCCTTGCAAAATAGGGTTTTTGATTCTCATTTACTTTCACATGCTTCCTCCCTTGCTAAATCTAAAGGATGAATGTGTTAGTGTTTGCATACTTTAGCGTTTGTACTTCATGCTATATTCACATGCTAAATGTATGCTTGTTTAGTCATTTTCTAGTCATAGCCTTATTTCATATCCCATGCTAGAAATCATGACTTGTTTATCTTTTTGTATTATATTTTGTGTTTGAATTAACTGAAAAATCTAAATAGATTTTTGTTTATCATTTGTGTTTTATTCATCTCATTTAAGCCTTTTAACATTTTTAAGCTTAATGAAAAATACAAATGATTTTTATTTATCCTTTTGAGTAAATATTTATTTTTGATTAAAAATGTTAAAAACTCAAAAAGATTTTATTTTGTGTGTATTCTAGTTTGACACACTTTATGTGGCATATATTTGTGTTTGAATCCCATCTTTTACGCTCCCACGTGGCTAGAACTTTTGGTTTAGATTTCCAATCCTTAAAATGTTATTTACCATGTTTTATATGGAGTAGTTGGATTTTGTATTGTTTAAATGGATTCTATTTTTATATGCTTCTTTTCACACATGCACGAGCTCTTTTGAAATCTTAATGTCACATGTTATATTTAAGCTTTTTGAGGTGTTCTCCTACCAATCTAGTCATCTATATATCTATGACCTAGGAGGACTAGTGCATGTCAAAATCCGTTGCACGTGAGCTTTGTGAGATAAAAAATTATATATCTAAATGTGTACGAGGAAGGGCTCCGAAAGGATGAATTAAATCCTTTGCGATAGTAAGCTACCGTTTATTGGATCTAAAAGAAATACGTGATCCAAAGGCCTAAAAACAGAATATTTGGCATTAAAAAGAAAACAATTGCCAAGGCCTATGTTTGTTTGATCTATTCATTCAAAAGCAAAAGAATATATATGCTTATTGAGGGAGAATTGGATGGTGTATCAACGGTTTGCACAATATCCGTTTATCCTAGTTGTCTTTAATGTCATGACTCTATTTGGTTTGTAGAATCATCATCATGCTAGGCTTGTATGCATTGTGTATGTTTGTTCATTGAGTTCAATCTTCATAATTGTCACATGAGGTTATATTTAAATGTGATGAAGTTTGCAATCAAATGAGAACTCCGTGACTGTTTATTAAGTGTTTGGGTCTAAATTTAATTGTTGCTAGTTCACACCCCTACACTTTCGTTTCCATATGACACATTTTTGCCATACGAGTGTGCAAACTTATTGTATTTTGTGTCAAGTGTGTGTTTATATCTATCTATATATGCAAGTACTTATTGGTATATTTATAGTATATATATATATATATATATATATATGATATTTGTTTGTCTTTGCCTTGCTTTTATTGCCCATATGCTTTAATGTCTTAACACTTTAAGCTTCAACGTGTTTATTAGTTCTTTATCCTTTGCCTATTCCTGAACAAAAAGGGGGAGAATGATGATAGGGGGAGAAATGGTATCTAATCCTATTATTATCGTATCTTAGTTTGGGGGAGATTTATCTTAGGGGGAGACGTCTTTCTAAGCAGGTCATGTGTTTGATAAAGGGGAGAGTAATTAATTAATTGCATTTAATACTTTGATATTCCCTATGCATTTGATGAGTTTGCTTAAGTGTGCAGGATTTCTTCTAAAGCGACATTGTTTAAACGGCAAAGCATTTGATCCTTGGGTTGAGTCAAGTTTGGTGGGTTATGTTTTTGAGTCTAGTGAGCTTGACGGCCCTTTAGGATTTTTGTTTGATTTTTGTCCCGGAATAGCCAAAGGGGGAGATTTGTAAGGACCCAAATTTCCAATTGAGTCCATATATAGTTTTGGCTCAATTCCGGACAAAAACATTTATTCATAGGATAGTATGTAATTGCAATACTCTCAAGCCTATGAAGTGTTGGTTGAAGACGTAGCGGCAAAGAGTATAAAGCATCATAAAATACCGGTTTGCGTGCCTCGTTTCTACGTCATCAATCATAGTTCCATCCTCCCAAGGTATGAATGCAATTATATATATATATATATATATATATATATATATATATATATATATATATATATATATATATATATATATATATATAGTAGCTTGGAACAAGTTTATTGGGTGATTAGGTTTTATAAAAACTGCGTTTTGTTTTAAGAAAGAATTAATTAAATCTTTAAATAAATGTTTATAAAGTTTTCTGGGCTAAAAATAAATTTTTCAATCTTTCTGGTCGTTCGTTAGATATGTCGTTCGAACGAGTTTTTTCGTTCGAACCAGATGTCGTTCGAACGAGTTTTGCCAACGAGTTCCCACTAAGGCATACTGGTCCGTCGTTAGAAATGTCGTTCGAACGAGATTGTCGTTCTAACGAGATTTCCAACGAGCTTCTAACGAGTCCATACTGGAGCGTCGTTAGAAGACTCGTTCGAACGAGATGCCAGGCGGGAACAGTTATTGGCAGTTTTTTGGCAGTTTTGCACCCACTTCCCCACTTGGTTTTTAACCAACTTTTACATACTTTAATAGGTGCGGGAATGACATTTTCCAACTTAACATTTCCATAACTTTTCCATCCTAGTTTATCTCTTAGAGAGAGTTTGAGAGAAAAAATTGTTTAGGAAAATGTTCATGTTTTGAGTGCTAATTTTCAAAGAGAAATTCACTTAACACTCTTGTTTACACCCAAGTTTGTTTATTCCAAGTTCTTTTATACATATCAATTGCTTGGAGTTTGACGTCGGTTTATCTCTTTCGATTCAAAGAGAAGTTTTGGTTTGCTTCTACATCCATCAAAGAAGAAGACATTTTGTTGTGATTCTACCCACTTGGAGAAAGGCTCCTTGCTCGGGTGACGGTGACCATAGAAATCCCTATCGGTGGATTCCGAGACCGCGGTGGTGTTCCGAGGTTATCCGCTAGGAAGAGGTGTCTACAAGAAGAAGCGTCGAGGCTTGAGAGGGATCGAGTCAGTCGTTGTAAGTCTATCTGTCTTGTAATTGTAATTCCCTATCTAGTGGATTTGTGGCTAGGGCCGTCCGAGGTTGTTTCCCGTCTTGGGTTTTTCCTCGTACATCGCGGCGTAGTGTGATTGGTTTATTTTATCTTGCTTAAAAAACGTTGAACGCATGTTTAGGATAATTCAAGATAAAATTCGGTTTAAATTATCACACTCATTTAATTTGGGCCTAAATTAAATATTGGGTAAAGTTTATTTAATTCAAGTCATTTGCTAAAATGTGGTTTCGCCTAATTTGCTAATATTGATAAAGATGACTTAGGCAAATTCTAGGACTAGGATTAATTAATGGGTTTAAGTGAATATATTAATTGATTAATTTTACTTCACTTGGTTGCTATTTTAATTTGTTTGAACCATCATCATCCTTACGCTTCCGCATCATCGATTTTATACATACAAAGGAAATTTCGCGTTTTACAAATTGGTATCAGAGCCAAAAACGATAAATTATTTCGTTAAACGTTCTTTTTAAATAATTTTTGGCTAAAATGGATTTTTCCCCATTTTCAAAATTTCCTATTTTCGATGGTTCAAACTACGCGTATTGGAAAGCGCGTATGAGATCGGCACTAAAATCTATCGACGAAAGAGTTTGGATGTCTGTTGTTAACGGGTGGTCCCCACGAACTTATTTAGTTGAAAATGAACGTGTTATCAAACCCGCCGATAGATGGACTGAAAATGAGTTTAAACTTGCTAATTTCAATTCCCGTGGTTTAAATGCCTTGTTTAGCGCTGTCACACCGGATGAATTCCGATGTATTATGACGTGTGAAACCGCTAAAGAAGCTTGGGATATTTTACAATTAACTCATGAAGGAACTAGTGTCGTTAAAGCTTCAAAACTCCAAAACCTCACCACTCAATTTGAAACTATCAAAATGAATGAAAAAGAAACGTTTGATGAATTTTATGCTAGACTTTCTGATATTGTTAATTCATCTTTTAACTTGGGAGAGAAAATACCTGACGACCGTGTTGTAAAGAAAATTTTAAGGTCCCTACCCGATAAATTTATTCCAAAAGTGACCGTTTTAAATTCTTTACCAACTTTAGCCTCTACGAAATTAGAAGAGCTTGTAGGTGATTTACAAACCTATGAACTAGATATGTTTCTCTCTAAAACTGAAAAGAAAATCGAAAAGGGCGTTGCTTTAAAAGCCCGAAAAGAGGTCAAACAAGTAGTCGAGAGCGAGAGTGATAGTGACTCGGAAGACATGGCTTTGTTTGCTCTTAAATTTAGAAAATTTCTTAAAATTAACAAAGAAAAATTTAAAAATGATTTTAAGAAATTTGATACTTCTAAACATGATAAAAGCGAGAAGATTTCTAAAGCCGAGAAGATCCCTAAACATAACAATGACAATTTAGATAGGGACGAGTCTAATAAGTGTTTTGGTTGTGAAGGTTATGGCCATAGGGCTTATGAGTGCCCCACTAAACTAAGGAAAGAGGGTAAGCGACCCATTTCATATAATGCGACCCTTAGTGATAGTGATAAGGAAGAGAAGCCCGATTCCCCCACTAAGAAAAATTTTGTGGCTTTTATGGCTAGTCATGTGAGTGATAGTGAGAACTCATCGATTGATGAAACGATAGCACATGCCACTTCCAAGGTCATTGTACATGATTCTCTTATTTTTTATGATAGTGAGAGTGAAGAAGAAAGAGAGAGTGAAAATGAAGAAGAGGTTAATGTGAGTGAAATTCAAAATGCTTTTCAAGAACTTTATAAAGAATCTATTAAATTGAAAAGAGTCAATTTAAAGTTAGAAGCTAGTTTAAGAGAGAGTGTCAAGGTCGTTGATGACAATGATTTAATAGAAGACCTTAGGACACATGTGAAGACTCTTCAAGAGAAGCTTGAATATGTAGAAGGCGAGAGAGATAGCCTTAGAGGTTTAATGGAATCCTTGAAAAAGGAGCTTCTTGCTTTTGAAGAGCGCAATGTTTTATTAGAGTCTAACATTTTAGAATTGCAAAATAAATTAAAAGCCTCTAGTAATGTCAAATTTGATTTGGAGTGTCGTTCGGAAAAATTAGATAAAATCTTAGGAACGGTCCAAATTAAAAATGACACTTGTGGTTTAGGCTTCAATAACTGTAATGAATTTACCTCTAAAGTCAAAACCAATATTTTAGGAGAATCTACTAGGAATACATGTAAAGATCACTCCTTAAGTAAATATTTTCGACATGTTCTCACTTGTACACATTGTGGTCGACAAGGTCATCTTAGGAAATTTTGTTTTGATCTTAAACGAATTCCTAGAAAGCCCCATAGTAAAGTAACCACGGTAGTTAAAGTTCCTACACCCCAAGATAGTCATTCTTCATTAATTTGGGTTAGGAAATCTGACTTGGTTGCCTTGCAAAATAGGGTTTTTGATTCTCATTTACTTTCACATGCTTCCTCCCTTGCTAAATCTAAAGGATGAATGTGTTAGTGTTTGCATACTTTAGCGTTTGTACTTCATGCTATATTCACATGCTAAATGTATGCTTGTTTAGTCATTTTCTAGTCATAGCCTTATTTCATATCCCATGCTAGAAATCATGACTTGTTTATCTTTTTGTATTATATTTTGTGTTTGAATTAACTGAAAAATCTAAATAGATTTTTGTTTATCATTTGTGTTTTATTCATCTCATTTAAGCCTTTTAACATTTTTAAGCTTAATGAAAAATACAAATGATTTTTATTTATCCTTTTGAGTAAATATTTATTTTTGATTAAAAATGTTAAAAACTCAAAAAGATTTTATTTTGTGTGTATTCTAGTTTGACACACTTTATGTGGCATATATTTGTGTTTGAATCCCATCTTTTACGCTCCCACGTGGCTAGAACTTTTGGTTTAGATTTCCAATCCTTAAAATGTTATTTACCATGTTTTATATGGAGTAGTTGGATTTTGTATTGTTTAAATGGATTCTATTTTTATATGCTTCTTTTCACACATGCACGAGCTCTTTTGAAATCTTAATGTCACATGTTATATTTAAGCTTTTTGAGGTGTTCTCCTACCAATCTAGTCATCTATATATCTATGACCTAGGAGGACTAGTGCATGTCAAAATCCGTTGCACGTGAGCTTTGTGAGATAAAAAATTATATATCTAAATGTGTACGAGGAAGGGCTCCGAAAGGATGAATTAAATCCTTTGCGATAGTAAGCTACCGTTTATTGGATCTAAAAGAAATACGTGATCCAAAGGCCTAAAAACAGAATATTTGGCATTAAAAAGAAAACAATTGCCAAGGCCTATGTTTGTTTGATCTATTCATTCAAAAGCAAAAGAATATATATGCTTATTGAGGGAGAATTGGATGGTGTATCAACGGTTTGCACAATATCCGTTTATCCTAGTTGTCTTTAATGTCATGACTCTATTTGGTTTGTAGAATCATCATCATGCTAGGCTTGTATGCATTGTGTATGTTTGTTCATTGAGTTCAATCTTCATAATTGTCACATGAGGTTATATTTAAATGTGATGAAGTTTGCAATCAAATGAGAACTCCGTGACTGTTTATTAAGTGTTTGGGTCTAAATTTAATTGTTGCTAGTTCACACCCCTACACTTTCGTTTCCATATGACACATTTTTGCCATACGAGTGTGCAAACTTATTGTATTTTGTGTCAAGTGTGTGTTTATATCTATCTATATATGCAAGTACTTATTGGTATATTTATAGTATATATATATATATATATATGATATTTGTTTGTCTTTGCCTTGCTTTTATTGCCCATATGCTTTAATGTCTTAACACTTTAAGCTTCAACGTGTTTATTAGTTCTTTATCCTTTGCCTATTCCTGAACAAAAAGGGGGAGAATGATGATAGGGGGAGAAATGGTATCTAATCCTATTATTATCGTATCTTAGTTTGGGGGAGATTTATCTTAGGGGGAGACGTCTTTCTAAGCAGGTCATGTGTTTGATAAAGGGGAGAGTAATTAATTAATTGCATTTAATACTTTGATATTCCCTATGCATTTGATGAGTTTGCTTAAGTGTGCAGGATTTCTTCTAAAGCGACATTGTTTAAACGGCAAAGCATTTGATCCTTGGGTTGAGTCAAGTTTGGTGGGTTATGTTTTTGAGTCTAGTGAGCTTGACGGCCCTTTAGGATTTTTGTTTGATTTTTGTCCCGGAATAGCCAAAGGGGGAGATTTGTAAGGACCCAAATTTCCAATTGAGTCCATATATAGTTTTGGCTCAATTCCGGACAAAAACATTTATTCATAGGATAGTATGTAATTGCAATACTCTCAAGCCTATGAAGTGTTGGTTGAAGACGTAGCGGCAAAGAGTATAAAGCATCATAAAATACCGGTTTGCGTGCCTCGTTTCTACGTCATCAATCATAGTTCCATCCTCCCAAGGTATGAATGCAATTATATATATATATATATATATATATATATATATATATATATATATATATATATATATATATATATATATAGTAGCTTGGAACAAGTTTATTGGGTGATTAGGTTTTATAAAAACTGCGTTTTGTTTTAAGAAAGAATTAATTAAATCTTTAAATAAATGTTTATAAAGTTTTCTGGGCTAAAAATAAATTTTTCAATCTTTCTGGTCGTTCGTTAGATATGTCGTTCGAACGAGTTTTTTCGTTCGAACCAGATGTCGTTCGAACGAGTTTTGCCAACGAGTTCCCACTAAGGCATACTGGTCCGTCGTTAGAAATGTCGTTCGAACGAGATTGTCGTTCTAACGAGATTTCCAACGAGCTTCTAACGAGTCCATACTGGAGCGTCGTTAGAAGACTCGTTCGAACGAGATGCCAGGCGGGAACAGTTATTGGCAGTTTTTTGGCAGTTTTGCACCCACTTCCCCACTTGGTTTTTAACCAACTTTTACATACTTTAATAGGTGCGGGAATGACATTTTCCAACTTAACATTTCCATAACTTTTCCATCCTAGTTTATCTCTTAGAGAGAGTTTGAGAGAAAAAATTGTTTAGGAAAATGTTCATGTTTTGAGTGCTAATTTTCAAAGAGAAATTCACTTAACACTCTTGTTTACACCCAAGTTTGTTTATTCCAAGTTCTTTTATACATATCAATTGCTTGGAGTTTGGCGCCGGTTTATCTCTTTCGATTCAAAGAGAAGTTTTGTTTTGCTTCTACATCCATCAAAGAAGAAGACATTTTGTTGTGATTCTACCCACTTGGAGAAAGGCTCCTTTCTCGGGTGACGGTGACCATAGAAAGCCCTATCGGTGGATTCCGAGATCGCAGTGGTGTTCCGAGGTTATCCGCCAAGAAGAGGTGTCTACAAGAAGAAGCGTCGAGGCTTGAGAGGGATCGAGTCAGTCGTTGTAAGTCTATCTGTCTTGTAATTGTAATTCCATATCTAGTGGATTTGTGGCTAGGGCCGTCCGAGGTTGTTTCCCATCTTGGGGTTTTCCTCGTACATCGCGGCGTAGTGTGATTGGTTTATTTTATCTTGCTTAAATAACGTTGAACACATGTTTAGGATAATTCAAGATAAAATTCGATTTAAATTATCACACTCATTTAATTTGGGCCTAAATTAAATATTGGGTAAAGTTTATTTAATTCAAGTCATTTGCTAAAATGTGGTTTCGCCTAATTTGCTAATATTGATAAAGATGACTTAGGCAAATTCTAGGACTTGGATTAATTAATGGGTTTAAGTGAATATATTAATTGATTAATTTTACTTCACTTGGTTGCTATTTTAATTTGTTTGAACCATCATCATCCTTACGCTTCCGCATCATCGATTTTATACATACAAAGGAAATTCCACATTTTACAAGGTGCCCAAAATGTGAATTGACCGAATTGACCGAATTGCCCTTGAACGTGCGAATGCGTACGGAACTTGAGCGGAATGCGTTCGAACTCCATTCTTAGTACCTAAATACCTAAAAAATCCCAATTATACCTCATATAGCATGTTAACAATATAAATCGAGGTTGTCTGGTTAACGGGCTTAAATATAGAGATTAAGGCACCCGAGGGGGCTAAAATGCGTAGGTTCGAGAGACGAAATACGCAATATTTGTGTATTATCACACCCCCTAACTTACACATTGCTAATCTCTAGCAATGAAATAGTATGCAACAAGAACAACAAGAAAACCAAAAGCAGGATAAGTACAAAAATAAGGTATAAAAGCCTAAGGACACTTTCGCGGGTGATTCGATTGCATTTAGCGTATGCAATAAGCCGTTAAACCCCTAGGTCACCCTAGTGGACGAGTGTTGTCTCGTGAGGATTTTCAGAGTGAAACCCACAAACATCGTACAGTTTCCTCAAAATATGCCCAATCACATGCGACAAACTCAATAATACGAACAAGATTTCAACATATTATTAGCATAGCAAACGAATTCACGTGAAAAGTCCGTAGTTATTAACATTATCGAATGCACCTCAATGAATTGAAACTTTAAAATGTGGGAGGGGAGTGAGCACACGCAAAACATGATTTGGAAAAAACTTAAATAAATCGGATACTAAATATCAAAGCATGCGTATATGTCAATCCTCACGGGCATTACACTCGTCAAATGAATTCACTTGAAATAGGGAGGTAACACATGGGACATGCGGGCATAAAGAGTAATTGTAAAAGGAAACAAGGCCGCGCACATATCATTAATGAAGAACGATATATAAAATTGCAAAATGCAATCTCATGAAAGGATATCGCATATTAACCGATATGAAAAGCACTTAAACAGATTATCACAAATGTTCGACGTTTGAATCACATTACCCTAGGATCAAATAGGACTTTATTGGGTTGTAATGCAGGTTTGAGGTTAGGGGTATGAAATGAAAGGATGTATTTACAGATACAAAAGATGTTTGGAGATGAAAAACTTGGGATAATGGAAAATACTGAGTAATTTCAAAATTGGAAAACGATTTCCAAACAAGCATTAGATATATCATCGGGGAGAGTAATCAAAGCTTATTGAACTATATACAACATATACAACTTTCTCTTTCTTTAATTTTCTTCTTTTTCTCATTTTCTCTTTTGTTTTCTTTTGCTTTATTCTTTCTCTTTTTCTTCTCTTTTTCACTACACTTTCTTCTTTTCTCACTCTTTTCATGCTTAAATTGCAACCACACTACATAACATCATCCAATCCCAAATATCATTCCAAACATAAGTAAGAAAGGTAAAATGTATGGTGTAAAACTCCAATGTGGAGTTGGTTAAGGGATTTGGGATGAAAAGAAAGGTCGTAATAGGGCTCAACGGGGTTGACTAGGGACATATATAAGGGTAAGGGTAAGGTCGTATGAGCTAAACATTAAAGACGGCCTATGATCCTATTCTAAAGTTTCATGTGATTCTCGAGACTCAACACCATTCAAAATCATGCTCAAGTGATAAATCAATTAATATGCAATCAATGAAACGAAAATGAGATCGCCAACAAGATACGTTTTTCAAGAAAGAGAAAGAGAAAGAGTAATGTATAAGCACTCGAAAACGAAGAAAAGCACGAAGTTCGCTAGGTTTTTAGTGTACACATAGTAACAAAAAGATACCAAGCTATAATTGTCCTACTGAACCATTTTAGAAAATATGCTCAAGTGCTCATGGGTTTTCAAGGTTTAATTCATGCATTTATTCTCATGTTAAATAATTTGTGGACTAAAGTTTAATAACATGAAAAAAATAGAAAATACATCATTGAGTTAGCAATTGGATAGGGAAAATATTAAA
Source organism: Sambucus nigra (assembly GCA_949130495.1). Taxonomy (NCBI): domain Eukaryota; kingdom Viridiplantae; phylum Streptophyta; class Magnoliopsida; order Dipsacales; family Adoxaceae; genus Sambucus; species Sambucus nigra. Next base: position 158,636,967 of record OX422213.1, read on the forward strand.
TTTATCATAGGAAGTTATGGTAAAAGGCCCAAGAAAGAGAAAAAAGAAGTAAAATCTTTTTGAACCTTTTGATTTTTGTCAAGAAAAGCATGCTTGAAAATAACATATAATCAAAATCATGGACACTACCAATAAATGGATAGAATATCCCACACCCCCTAACTTAAAACCCGACATTGTCCTCGATGTTAATTAAGAACCAAGTTAAAGAAGGAAAAGAGCGATATTACCCAAAATGGAGCGATCTTCGGAAAGCACAAGCCCAATGATTCTACAAAATATGTTAGTAATAAGGCATAACAAAAAGCAATAACAAAAAGTTTAACTAAATACACTAGATTAAACTAAAAGGAAAGAAAAACTAAAAAGAAAGAAAGAATAAAAAGCTAAATGTGTACAACCTACCATTTAGACTCCTAACTAACTATACACTAGAAGTCTAAATTTTTTAGGGTTCACCCAAAATACAATTTGACTTTGGAGGATCAACCAATATACCCTCACTCTCAAGCATGCCTCCTGGAAAATAGGAATTCCGTTCAAACGACGGAAGGCATGTGGGTGGTGGAAAAGGTGAACCATACCCAATTAAAAATTTGGGAGGGAGGATGGGGGATTTGGATAGAACGGGTGACATATACACAAGGGGACCAAAAAAACTGAATTTCCTCCCAAAGATTTAGCAAACGGAATGGGAGGTGGCGCACATGAGGGGAAAGATGCCTTCATGGAAAGCAACTCGAGTAAGTACTCCTCGTCGGTGAAAGGGTTGAACGTTTTAAAGTTCGTTACCGATTCATCGGGTACTTGTGACTGTGTGATAACGGAGAATGAAAGTGGGGAGGAAAGAAATTCAAACTCAAAAGATGAGTTATCATCGTTCAAAGTTGGAATTTCAAAGGAGATAGGATCGTTTTCAATGAAACTTTCGTCTTTGGGATCCAAAGAAGAAATCATCTCATTGCAAATAGATACTACATCCATTTCATCCTCACTTTCATTCTCAATTACAAGATGGGCTAAGTGACGAATGGTTTGTTCCAAAGTAGTCACAAAGTCCTCAATTGGTTCAAAACATTCCTCGACTTCAAAAGTCTCGGAAGAGAAATCCTCGTCGAATTCGAATAATAAATCCAAGTCTTGCTCCCAACAACGATGTTCTTCCCGATAACGTTCTTCATACCTCTCGTTCTCAAGCATAAGCAAATCCTCGCCGAAAGTCATAGGTCGAGGTGCGGATGCTTGAAAATGAGGAGTTTGAAAATCATTATCGGCACAAAAGTTAAACTCATTATTATAAGAGTTTTGAAAACTATTGCAATTCGTTTCAAAATTCCTATAATAAGGAGGTAAAGGTCCTAAATCATTATCCTCCTCCTCAAAATATACGCACTCCAAAGCTTGACTTTTGTAATACTCGCCCAAAGTCATTTTAGATGTTATAATTTTTTGGGACTCTAAGTATTAACCAAAAGTCAAAGGAGTACGGGGATTTTGAGAATTATCATAATGATTATCGAAACAATTGGAATAAGACATGCTTACCCCAACAAAGGCTCGAGATGGAAAATTCCACAAAGCAATGTGCGACGGGAAAATTCAAGCGTTTCTAAGCGCTCAAGTGTAGAAGTCCTGCAAAAAAGGTTAAAAGAAAGAATACAAATACAAAAGAAAGAATACTACGAAATAATAAGACAATTACAATCTATAACAAAACACTCCCTGGCAACAGCGCCGTTTTGGTTAAGCAAGTTGTCGGGATCAAAGCAATAAACCAATTAAGATTCAAAGCAAATCATCCCCGACAACGGTGCCATTTTGATCGAGAGCGAAAAGTAGCGCGCGTCAAGCGCTGGTAGTTGTTTTCTGTTCACCACCTCAATACAAAAACCTAAATTACGACTACACTTATGGGGTAAGTCTAGCGATAAGTCGGGTATCAAATCCACAAGGAGTGTTCGACAGATTTTAATCGATTTATTATTTCAAGAATAAAAATGTAAAAGGTGATGGATGATTGTAAATAAAAGAAAAGAGAAGTCAAGTCTAAATAAAGTAAAAGCGAGGATCGGGATAACATCCAACCATGCGTAACGAAACAACTACTAATCAAGATTCTGGCTCGAGAGCAATTTAATCGAGCATTATCAATTAATCATAAACTTCACACAATAAAGAATTTAAGCCAAAGTTGCGAGAATAAACATTGATCCGAAAATTGGTTGCACGCGGATTAAATTCAGATTATCGCTATAAACACTAATGTTGCATGACAAAGAAAGTTAAACGCGTAATAATCCGACTTTAATATGCGCGGGTTCAATTAAACGCAATTTTGCACAAAACCAAATTTTCAGAGCTCGGAACCCGTTAATGGCGAAACGAAATCCCGACCCTATTTATCTAAGGGTAATACATGAATTAAACTAAATTCAGCCAATTAAACTAGGAAAGAAAGAAATAAAGCAATTAAACTAACTACAAAGCATGGAAACTAAATTATAAAGCAAGGAAAATGAAGAACAAAACTATATTAAAGGAGATGATAGTGAATAATTCAATTTTACAAAACTAAATGGATGTCACCCTAAGAAGAGAAGAAGATAAGCTCTAAAAACCAAACCCTAACTTAAAATGTCTTCTAAAACTAAGTATATCTAATATTACAACAAAATTAGGTTATATAGTAACTTGGGAGAAAAGAAAAGAAGAAAGAAAAGAAAAGCAAAATATCTCAAAAAAATAGGGGATCGATCGATCGACCCCTTTTGGTCAATCGATCGATGATAAAAAACCAAGCTCACTATCTCAGCTCGATGGCAAAATGTGAAGGATCGATTGATCAATGGGGCTGGATCGATCGATCGATCAAGCAGGGTTGAGCCTACTCCATTCCTTTTCCTTCTCTTCTCCCCTCTTTCGGTTTCAATGTTTTTCTCTTCCGCCAAAAGTGCCATAACTTCTTCGTTAGGGATCTGAATCGCGCACCGTTCACGGCCACGTGAAGCTTGCAAGGAGGGATACAACTTTCGTGTAGATGTTGGTCTAGGTGCCCAAACTGTGAATTGATCGAATTGCCCTTGAACGTGCGATTGCGTACGGAACTTGAGCGAAATGCGTCCGAACTCTATTTTTAGTACCTAAATACCTACAAAAGCCCAAGTATACCTCATATAGCATGTTAACAATATAAACCGAGGTTGTCTGGTTAACGGGCTTAAATATAGAGATTAAGGCACCCGAGGGGGCTAAAATGCGTAGGTTCAAGAGATGAAATACGCAATATTTGCGTATTATCACTCAAAAACCGTTAACCAATAATGGATTCCACCTCACAAAATATGTTATCAACTCAATATGCTGAGGAATAAATTTTGGTGCCCAAACAGAAAGATCTCAAAGCATAATACAATGAAACTTGGATCTTTGTACTCAATGGGCGTAACTAGGGTTTTGGAATTTTGATAAACAAATAAGAAAATGTTTTTCGCCAATAGTTCTTAAAAAGTCCAACATGCCTTATACAGTGAAAATACAAATTTGGAGGTGGCGAACTCTTTCGAACGAAACTAAATGAGATTAGCTTTTCGTTTTAACGACACTTTAGTTTATTCAAATGAATAAGATTCTTGTTTAATCGTCCTTCCAACGAGCTTCTAACGAGAGTGCCACTATTAAACAGATGGGCCTCATTTGATGTATGTTAGATGGTCCCAATGAGATTTTCGTTTGAATAAAACTCAATTTCGTTCTAACGAGGTACAAATCTCGTTATAACGAGTAGAATTAAAAAATGTTTTTCTTCAAAAAACATTTTAAAAACAGTTCCAAATGATTTTATTCAAAAATAGACACCCATAAAAATATCTAAGGATCATATTCTAAATGTATCCATACCCGTAAGATCCTCGATAAGTGTGAAGATAAACTTGGCGTTAAACACGACACGATGTGTACCCAACTTTGAAGCTTAGTCAATACATCTTCATCAAACATGTCATAGGCTTACAAGATCGACAATATAAAGCCTAAGCAATGATTAAGATATTTTATCCGGAATTAAGCCAATTACAAATAAATTGACTCGATTGGAAATTTGTCATTACAATAGTTATCTCAATGAAATCCTAGTAAATAGTCGTAAATACGGTAAGGTTGTGCTGAGTGCGGGGGGCGGGCCCACCAATTCCACCCTTACATGTGACATTTGTTAAATATCTATAGATTCACTTCTTCACCTTTTTTGTGAGTGAAAAGTAGTGATTTATTAGTATACTACTACTACTACTACTACTACTACTACTACTACTACTACTACTACTACTACTACTACTACTACTACTACTACTACTACTACTACTACTACTACTACTGTATGGTATATCATCATACAATGATGGTACTTATATGGGAATAATATTGATTGGGAGGGAGGTCCCCTACCATCATGGTAAATTTTATAAAAAAAAGACCGGGGGGGGAGAGACTTTCATGGTCCAACCAAGATCGACCTAAGTCCACGACGACGGTGAGGGTGTTTTCACTGTTCTCTAGCATCTAAACCACTTTTCATGACAAGGTCTCCCATTTATAGAGAGTTAGGGATTATAATTGGATAATCACTATCCTATTGGAGTTTACATTACAGTAAAACATCGATTATTTAACATAGTCAGTATTCTATCATAATATGGACTCTTATTGGTTAAGCAGTACAATCTAAATTATAGTCATCCATGACTGACATATGGTGGTCACGTGCTAGTGAGTCAGTAGGTCATCCATTAACCTGTCTGGAGAGGATCAAGAAGCTCTTATCCACATATACCATCATCATCAGGTGTATATTTTTTTTATCCCCCTTCAGTACGACTGATACTCAATACTAGTAAATTTGAACATTTTTGTCTTAATAGTGAGGAATATACGAGACGTATATCGTATGCCACAAGGTAACCTCAATGCATAACGGGTTTTCTCTACTAATACTAGAGGTCAGCGAATGAACCGATGAGCTATTTGCCAAATAAGGTAAAAATTGATGTTTTTTGAGATTGTTCGGCCGATGATTTCACAAAGGAAGAACCAACTCATCCAATTTGATCGATTGTTTTATTTAATAATTTTTTTCACAAAATCTAACTGACCCAACTCATTATATTCACCTAAAATATTATAAATTATATAGTCAACAATTCTATCTTCCATATCAGCGCATGCTAACATTTCTTGTAATAAACTTAACATGCATCTAGGAACTTTAATATAGTATGTTTCATGTAAGTCTATAAAATTTTGTATTTAATCACACCAAATTTTAATATATTTAAGAAAACTAATGGGTTCATCTGAAATTGTCAAAATTGAATCGTGGCCCGAGCAAATTGAAAAGCTTGAGTAAATAACGACTCTGGGCTAGTTCGATCCCAGTTTTTATAAAGCCGATACCAAGTTAGTTTGGCTAAAAAATTCATCCAAAACTGAACCGATGAATTGTCCTCACCCCTAACTAGGGATGACAATGAGGCGGGTTTTGCCAAACTCTACCCCTCCTCGTGAAGGAATATGGTGACCTGAACCCGCCCACCGACATTATTCCTAAATCTACTTGTTAAACAAAAAAAAAATAGTGCAAAATTTTATTCCGTTTGCAGAATACAACAAAAACTTGGAGGAGAAAAACAAAGAAACAAGTCATATAAACAAGAATTTCCAACAACAAACATAACAAAATTCACAAATATATCTTCCATCGAATTAGCAAGAACACAAAGATACAAAATCACGAGATAATTAGATTAAACAAAACCCAAATCTTGAAATAAAAAACTGTAACAAAATCAAATCATAACTTAACCCCAAATAAAATTGAAACAAACCCTAGATCTTGAAATAAAAATGTGGTAAAAATAGATTCAAAACTTGCTTCTTGTATATGTATTGAAGATTTTAGAGATCAAATCGACATTTTGAAATTGTTGTCAGTGCCATTATTGCTCTGTTCATCCTTTCCTTGAAGTTTGAAAAAAAATTCAACAAGGTTCATTATTTGAGAAGTGGGTAAGGATGAAAAGGTTCATAAACATTTTGTTAGAGAAAGTAGGTGGGTAAATATCTCCTTTTGGTTCATAAACTTTACATCAGAGATTGGAGGTGGGTAAGGATAAAAAGTTAGTATGTTTTTTCTTTTTACTCATCCCATTATATATACATGGTGCAATGTACTTTTTTATAAAACTAAGGCTATAAAAGTGGAGCTCCTTAGGGTATCCCACTTCTTTGAAGGATAAATGACTTACATGATGCATAATTCTAACCCCAAAGCTTATCTCGACTGATTGAGTTGTTAGGCAAAGTCCTATTAATCACCAAATTTGACTATTGGGTATTGGCACCAGCTCCTCGGGCATTAACATAAGTTGGTTGGTAGGATATACCTTTAAGCACTGGTTGAATCATAATCAGGATCTGGTTGTACGTATGACTATCCGCCACTATGAGAGTTTGCAATTTGCTCTTATACATGGTGATGAGTCAGTACGTGTAGCACCCTAACCAATGATAACATTGACCTAAGGACAATCCCCATGGACAATGTTTCTATGGGGTTTGCCTTTTATTAAGGCTATAAAAGTGAAATGATTAATAATAGCGGGGCCAATTGAAGGAAAAATAATGAAAATCGATCAAATTTAATAATTGCATCCCTAAGACGCCCCATTAGGGTCGAGAACCATGTGGGGGTTCCAAATAGGAGACGGTTCGAATATTAGCAAAATTATCTCTGACCCGTTAACATTTTGACAGATTGGGTCCTACTCGAATACTCTATGGGTCCTTTTTATGTAATTCTGGATCCGGACCCATCAAGGACCCAGGACCCGACCCGACCCGAAAGTGGTTCTGTTATAACTATAATTTTTTATTTTTTTCATGTAATGAAAAAGAGATTGTTTTCATTTTTAATTTGATTAAAGTAATAAATTTGTGTTAACACCACTCCATATAAAACGTGAGGATGAAGTATAAAATCAACGCGTGGGTATTAAAGTGACGTTATCATATGGATTAAGTATATATATAAAAGAGAGAGAGAGAGAGAGAGAGAGACTCATACATAACAAATATATATACTTGCTCGAGCAAACCTATTTTTTTTAATATTAAAGAAAAATGAGCTAAATTTTTTTATGTGATATTTAAACATTTTAAGGGACCCATATAAAAAAATCAGCTCAAAGCAACATTTTTTGCTATTTTAAAAAAATTGGCCATACCTTCACATCTTTCAAAGTGATTTAAAAGTGTGAAAGTTTGACCATTTTTTTAAAATAGCAAAAAAAAAATATTTCGAGTTAATTTCTTTTGGTTTCTTGAAATGTTTAAATACCACATAAAAAAGTCAACTCAATAATAATTTGCTTAGTGTGTTAAAAAATGAGTATATATATATATATATATATATATATATATATATTGTAATACCTCGTATTTTTAAGACTTAATATTTACTAGCGTGACACGAGTTAGTAATCATTGATGGGAATTATGTTGATTATTACTTAATGAGTAAAGTAAAATGTGATATGAAATTATTTAAAATTATCGCGAGCGAATAATACTATAATTATAGAAATTAAGTCGGGACGCGCGTGTTAGTTGTGTCGGGACTAATTTAATAAAATAAAAAGTAAAGTAATTCTAAGTTTACTCGTATAGTCATTTCGAGTGCGCCAATGTGTCCAGAAGGGTCGAGATAGTCAGAAAAAGTGTACCCGGAGTTTTAGTTTGGGTCTCGGGACGATTTTAGCCCTAATCGGCAATCCGGGAGGGCATTTTGGTAATTTTCATTTTAGGACCTTAATTAATGATCAAATTATTAAGGCTATATCAGATGGTGTGTCGAGGAAGTTAGGGTTCTGAGAATCAAAAGTGAGGGAAACCGTAGGAAGAAGAATGAGAGAGCTTTCCAATGTGCTCAAGGCCAAGAACCACCCTTTTTGCACCTCCACCACTACCAAAGCATAGATCGGAAGAAGAGGATCATTCTTATACTTCTCAAATTCGTCGGATCAAACCTTCAACTTTAAGGCAAGTATCTATCTTGTTGATCTTGTGTTGATACAACATCCATGTTAGAATAGGAGAAATAATTATATGTTTTTATGGTGATTTAGTGTATTTGGAAGACTAGGATAGAAACCATGTTAGGTTGATATCCTGATTACATGTACAACATCAATCACGAATTTTAATGATTCTTAGAGGAAAAAGTCTGGAAATATCATATAGTTCTTGAAAGAATATGGTAGACTAAGGTTGAAGACAAAATCATGAATTGTACCCATTTAATGATGATTTCTTAAGGATTTAATAAAGATTGTACGTTATAAATTATTCATACATGGTATTATAATGTTTGTTATGTTTGGTTGGGAGTTTGGGATGATTTAATATAGGTTTTGAGGATTAAAGTTGATGAAACCCGTAGACAAAGAATTGCAGAAACTAAGCTAATGTCTGATCGATCAATCGACTCTTCCCATCGATCGATCGACTCCTCTTGGAATTTGAATCTTGTTTACTTTTAATGTTTAATCCAACCCCAATTTATAAGAACCCTTAGACATAATTTAAATACCATAATGGGACTTGGGAAGGACCAGTAGGGTTGTGGGTAAGGTTTGGATAACACGATTTTATATGATATTTAATCGTGGGGTCACGAGGGTATAAAATTTGTTATGATCGTGTGTGTGATAAATTTGACCTTGTGTGAGTTAAAATGATGACATAGGACGGTGGAATATCGATGGTACATCTACTGGTTTTATACATATCCAAATAATACACTTCGAGGTACGAGAAGTACTTGGGAACTTACGGTGAATGAGAATATAAAAAGGATGAACTAATTATACGTAAGATTCGACTGTTATGTACCACGTATGGTTAGAATATGTTATGGGTCGTGGGGTAATCCGGACTAGTATATCCTTAATTTGTACGAGAGGTATAAGACTTGATAGCAGAGTATGCCTGCACCATAATTTATTATCGGGGTACTTTATTAATATATATATCCTAAGTGGTATATATATATATATCGTGATTCATCTACTATGCTTGTGGGTAGATAAAGATTGAATAGTGATATTAAATAATCTAGGTGTTTGAGAACTTAAGACCGTATTGAGTTGTACATAGCTGACTTGGTAAAATAAAGAAATTAATTCCGTATAAAGTATACTTATGCGATCACGTGAATAAGGATTTACGAGAGGAGACTGGGTTTAGACTGGTTAACTGGGTTAGCATCATCTATAATAATTTAGCAGTACATTAGGCGTGCACACGAGATGAGATGTGAGAATTCCCAAGTGAGGGCACTGTAACTAACATGTATGGAGCATCTTCTAGCAAGCATTTTAAATACTTGCTAAACTGTTTTCAAAACTATAACTATTGGGCTCTCACCCGTTTCTTGTCACCTCTTCTTTATCTTGTGTGTGTGTGTGTGCGTGTGCGTATATATATATATATATATATATATATATATATATATATATATATATATATATATATATATATATATATATATATATATATATATATAAATAGGTGTCCCGTCACAGGGGTGTCAGACTTAGATCGCTGGACTGTTTAACGTGTTGCAGCTGGTATGAAAATTGTAGGTCCTTGCATTTAGACGACTTCATTCTTGTTATCTCAACTCTTCACTTAGTCGTGTTAGATATGGTATGTGTCCATTCTCAGTTTTCATTTAGTTCAGAGAGACATTGTTTTTCTTTAGTTTCCAGTTTTCAGTTAGGATTGTTTTAACTATTATATTGTCCTTGGATTTGAGATATTCTATTGGGAGTGATTAATCTAGCATGTTTGTTTCATTTGGATGGTTTGGTATTCATTATTACTTTTATGTTCGTTAAAATGGTGTATGTATAACAATTCATATTGTTGGGACTTAATTCATACAATTAAATATTTTGACACTTCGCTTAATTATTTACTAGGTGATAAATAAAGAAATTATTTTTCGACAGCGATGCTAAGAATGAACCAACCGAATACTTTGTAATAATTTAATAAAGGACTGATCACCCAGTATTTAATTAGGCGGGGTGTCACACACACACACACACACACACACACACACACACACACACACACACACACACACACACATATATATATATATATATATGTAATGTACAAAGTGAGTCGTATCTTCGAATCCAAATTTTATATAAGATCCAGATCATACTCTTAGGGCTCGTTTGATAGCCTTACAATTCCAAGGCGAATTCGGATAAGTTGGAAGATTTTCCAATTTTTAGGCCGTTTGATAGCCTTAATTTGTCTTGAAATTTGTTTTTCATGCACAACACCCCTAGGGGTGGTAAATGGATGGATACGGATCGGATGCCATATTTTTCATATCCGTATCCGCTCTCTGGATGCACTATGCATATTCGTATTCACCCGGATAGTTAAATCAACTATCCGTATCCATATCCGCTCGGATACATCGGATTCGAATAATATCCGCATCCGTTTACATTGTTTAACCATCGCAAAAAATAACTATTAAAATATTCAATCCAATCCATGATAATATACCCAACCATCGTATTCGTATCGTTTTTTGTTTTGTTTTGAGTGGAGCATATTTTTTTTACTAGGTGTATGTTGTGTGTGATAGGGTGTATTGTAAATTTAGTGTAATTCCATGATAATATCCCAATAAAATAACAATACATGACATTTTATAATATACCCAACCCAATAAAATAATAACTTTAGGGTGTTTTTGTGTTTGAGTGGAGTATGTGTTTCTTTTGTTTTAGGGAATAAACGATTAATTTTCTTTTCAATATTATTTTATTAGTAATACTAATACCAATATTATTAGTAATATTATAAACATATGTTTGACGGATACAAAGCAAAATGGATACTCCTCATCGGGTACGGATTATTCGTGTCAGAAACTAATACTACCCGTATTCATTTTCTCATATATTTTTATAGAGTATCCCTATTCGTATCCATTTTCATTTCTTTGGATAAATATTCGCAAATTCGGATTTGGATGTCGGACGGATGTGGATTTTCGAATATTTGTTTAGAACCCTAAACACCCCTTAATCACAATTTGTCACATTTGGATGAAAACCAATTCTTTGAAGGAGGGGTTGTTTCGTTTTTTGTTTGTCATCTTTGGGTGACAAATCACTCAAAACCATTTTTTTTAAACTCTATATAATTCATAAATATATAAATATATATTGTTTATAAATTTGTAAATATACATATTTTGTATGTTTTAATACATATGTATATTTCGTATATTTTATATATTTTCGTATATATGTATATTGCGTATATTTCTTATATGTATATATTTCGTATATCCATATAATAAAGGAGCATAGTTTTTGAAAAAATATCTTCACTTTTTCGATGCATGACATTTTCTCATATCACGCCCATGCATGAAATGTCATGCTAATGTTTTTTTTTAATTTATTTTTTTAAATATATATTTTAAATTTTTTTAAATATATATATTTAAATTTTTTTTATTATGGGCATAAAATTGTTTTAACTATTTTTTATTTATTTTTTCTTTTTATTTTTTTTAATTATATTTTGTTCAAAGGTGTTTTTTTTAAAAAGAGGTGGGTTATTATGAGATGGGTTTTATCACGGGGGCAAATTTATCGTCGTGCCCTCGGCACATGCATCCGCTAGTTTATATATATTTCATATATTTATATAGTTCGTACATTTATATATTTAATATATTTTAATATCTATGTATATTTCGTATATTTCATATATTAAATATATTCCCTATATTTATATATTTCGTACATTTATATATATTTCGTATATTCATATATTTCATATATTTTTTAAAATAATTCATATATTTCTTATATTTGTATATATATATTCTGTATGCATATATATTCTCTCTCTCTCTCTCTCTCTCTTTATATATATATATATATATATATATATATATATATATATATATATATAGGAAGAGGATCACAAGTGGACCAAAAGAATGAACTTTTTAATGGACTTAACAAAAAAGACTAATAACCCACTAATTTTAATTCCTTGGTGTAATGGGTCCGCGCCAGCGGTACCCAATAACCGAGAGTTATTAGTCTTTTTTGTTAAGTTCATTAAAAAGTCCATTCTTTTGGTCCACTTGTGAACCTCTCCCTATATATATATATTGAATAATATATATTCCGTAAATAAAATTTTTATATTTATGTCTATTTTCCACCTCTTGTGTTTGATAGAAAATGTGAAAAATTGATGATTTTTCAACTTGTATCAAACGGACACATGTTAAAAAATATTTATTTGACTTGAAATTGTTTGCCCTAAAATCAAATGCCATAGAATCTTTTACATTTTCCCAATTTTCTATATCGTTATAATAAAAGAGTATTCGAGTTTTGAAATCCCGAATGTAAAAAAATATGTCCGAATTCGAATTGCTCCGGACCTAGACCTAGTCATTGAGAGGGCTAGTTCCAAATCGACATCCCTAGCCGTAATTAACAAATCTTTTAAGGGGCATATACCAAACAGTCTTTGAAACTTTTTTTAATACATGCTTAGTTCAAGCCTTTTTATTTTGCATCAAAAAGTCATTCATCATGCAAAAAATACTTTACCATGCCGATGGCGTGACTCTTTAAAAATAAGAGAATAAGAGACTTTTTGATAAAAGATAAAAAATTTGGACTAAATATATATTAAAAAATATTTAAAGAATTTTTTGATATTTGATCATCTTTTTTAAAACACCACCTAAATATAATTTGAAATGACCAAAACAATAATGGAAATAATAGAACGTGCATAAATATGGAAATACCCATCTCCACTCTCCAGAAGCTTCCCTAAAACCCTACTAAAACCCTAACTCCTTCAACTTGAAATCACATTCTATTCGCCCGCAAATTAATCGTCCCTGCGTTTGGTGGTGCTTGCTAACATGCACAAACTCTCCAGGCGTTCCGTTTCCTCTATCGTCCGCGCACGTTATCGAAACACCGCCACCCCAATTTCTTCATCCAATATCTTTAACGATTCGGTATACCTCAAACTCTGCTTCATATTTTTTATCCTACAGGCTTCTATGAACGTCTTAGCTGCAAATATTTATATTTTTCGTTTTTCTTTTCATGGTAAATATATGTCATAAACTTATTGGAGCTTTATAGACCTATTTCATTACCTTAACCACATATTAGGCCTTGATTCTAAATTCATCTTACATATTATTGGAGCTTTATTATGTTATTTATGATGAACAGGCTGGAGAGATCGAAATCAAGCCCAGATGGTACTCGGTCTTAAGTGCTGGGAGATGCAATGATTCTGGACCCGCCAAAACTCTTAACCTGAAAAATGGGTGGTTTCTAGGCAATCGGTACGAGTCCACGGCTGCTGCTTCTGATTCATCGGATACACCCACTGAAAAATACGAGTATCAAGCAGAGGTGCTCTTCTTCAACAAGATAACCCAGTAATATTGATTTGCCCGGTACATATAGAATAACTTGAATTTTGATTATAATCTGGCAGGTAAGTCGGCTCATGGACCTCATTGTCAACAGCCTGTACAGCAACAAGGAGGTGTTTCTTCGGGAACTTATCAGGCATGTTTATGACTGTCATCGAATTCCTTCTCAATGTTGTTTTCCTTTCAAGTTATTAATGCAAAGCTTGATTGGCGTCATTTAATATGTTGAAATTTAAGTTTTATCAATAGCAACATCTTTTTCCTTGTACACTTGCATTACTTAGCAATGCATACAACCTTGTTAATATGATAAGTTACATGAATTCATATATAATGTCCCAAACATCATGCAACCGGTCTTTGATGTTTTTTTTTTAATGTAACGTACTACTGGGCACGTCTGGACAGAGAGACCCTCGGGAATTAGCACTCCTATATCCGTCGATGCTTGGGGTTAAAACAATAACCCCAAGATGATTTTTTATTTTCTTTTATTTTTTAAGTTGTAAAATTTCGAATTTGTGATTACAGGGCTGGTCCGATACTCAATTTAGGGCCCTTCCAAAAAAATATTGTACAAAAATACTAAATACCTAAAAACTCATTGAAAAATTGTTCTAGCATTTCGACTTGCAAAATACAATTGTTTTTTTCGTTTTTGATATCCGGATGCTTGTTTTTTTTGGTAACATTTCTAAAAATTATAAATAAAAATAAAATACGCAATTAACAACGAATCTAATAGATAATTTTAGTCTAGAAATATCTCAATTGATTGAATATAAAAAATATGGAAAAATGTCACCTGTTTTGAGCCTTTTATTCCCTCTCCAATTTCATCGACTTGATTAATGTAGAAAGAAGCAACCTGATAAAAAAAAATTAATTGCATAAAAAACAGATTAGTAAAACATTGATGAATTTAAAAAAAATAGATTATTAAAAAAAATAGTAATAAAAAAGATTAACATATGTATAAAAAAATAATGAAAAAAGAAGAGAACAACTTGCAAAAGAAGACAACTTACCTTTTGCTGCAAATGCAAAAGAAGAAAACAACTGTCAAATGAAAAAAGAAGATATCCTCCAACTTGCGTACAGTAGTAAAATGGTAATGAACAGCGTCCAACTTTTGCAAAAATTAAAAAAGAAAGCTTGCAAGAGAGAGAGAGAGAGAGAGAGGAAACCAAAAAGATGTGGGTAGTTGAAAAAATGACTCCTAAAAAACTGGTAATCTTAAACGAGTTGGGTGAGTTTTTTTGGAAAGTTGTATCATTCTTTTTTTGAATAGTTGAAAAAATGAGCCCCTAAAAAACTAAACTCATTTAAAAAAAAATATTTTTTAATATATATAAAATATTTTTGGACCCCTAAAATACACATAAACTGGTACTTATCGTAAAATGGGCCCTGTGCCACTGCCCACCTGGCACATGGCCAGGGCCGGCCCTGTGTGATTATATAGTTCTATGCTTGTGCCATTAAATATTTCTGAGTTATTTTGGCCTAAGTTTGGCCAAGGGTTGCAATTTAAGGTTAGAAAGAGTCTTTGGCAAAACCGGAGTCTATTCCTAAGGCGAATGTTCTGGCGAGAGGTGAGATATTTCCCCCCACCCACGGGCATTGCTCACAGCTGGAAGAGGGCATTTGCGAGTGTTTTATGTACTGTGGGTGTGCTTAATATGCTACCTGAGAATCACTTGTAGGCGTGAGATTGAAAGGGTTTTAGTTTTAGAACTTTGCTTCACTGGGGTGGAGAGTCGATGTATAATGGTTATCCAGATTTTTATGGGTAGAAGAATAAAGGTTATGTAATTTTTTATTTGTATTATTCTATATTGTACTTGTAACTTGTTCGTAGATACATGTGGATGTATCCAAATTAGAGAATGATGTATATCTTTTTGTGCTTGTTATCCTCGTGTGTTTGCATTTTTATTGTGCTAGTTTATTATTAGGGTCATTATTGGTGGTGGTTTCCCCCAACAAATTGGTATCGGGGCACAACCTTGTGTTACTCCTTATCTAATGTAGCACAATAGAGCTGGCAAAAGTGTTGCATATTTGATATGAGATTTTCTGTTTGTAGTTATGATGAAATCAGGGTAGTATGCATGTGGCAGGAATTGGGATGTCCCATTATCATGTCTATTTTGTGAACCTAAAGAGCTGTCATAATTAATATATGTTTTCTTATTCGTAAATTCTTATTTTTAATTTACAGCAATGCAAGTGATGCCTTGGACAAGCTCCGATATCTCAGTGTTACCGAGCCCGAGCTTTCAAAGGATGGATTTGATCTTGATATACGTATCCAGACTGATAAGGATAACGGGATAGTTACTATCACGTAAGCAGTTGTAGATATTAAATTCTCTCTTCCAATGCAGTTTCCAGCAATATGTGATTAAATTGCTTAATGCAGGGATTCTGGCATTGGTATGACCCGTCAAGAACTTATGGATTGTCTGGGTACTATTGCACAAAGTGGAACAGCAAAGTTTTTAAAGGCATTGAAGGTTCAAATGTTTATCATATTATATTTCTTTCCTCATTGAGTGATGTTTGCATTATTCAGTTTAAGTTCGATGACCAAACTAATGCAATTCATTTGAGTTTATTTGATCACAAATTTTTAAAATCTTGAAATTAGTAAATTTTTAGGATAAATTACACCAACCTCCTCTGAACTACAACAGTTTTGCAGATAGCCCCCAATCTAAAAAACTTGACAAAGAGCCCCCTAAACTATTGAAATTTGACACCGAACACATTTTCATTGAAAACGAGTTCATAAAAACATGATTTTATGCATAAAAGATGTTAAATTTTTTTTGCATATTTTCTAGGTGTCAAAACTCAATAGTTTAGATTAGGGGCTATCTACAAAGTTTAGGGGGGGTTTGGTATAATTTACCGTAATTTTTATGAGAAGTTGAAAAAAGAGTAGAAACCGAGTTGGATGACTTGGTGAGATGTTCTCTTGCTTTGCCGATTTAACATGGAATCCAATTTTTAGTGGATGGGTAAGAAATTTTTTCATAGAAATGAGAAAATAACTCGTGTCACATTTAAGATTATTGCTCCTATCAAATATTTTTGAAATCTAGCATAACAAAAGTAAACATCGAGTAAAAAGCAATGTTTTTAATGGAATAAAATATAATGCAAATCAAATATACCCTTAGAGAAACCATGCTATTTTTTGACAGGATAGCAAGAATTCTGGAGCTGACAGCAATTTAATCGGTCAATTTGGTGTGGGATTTTATTCAGCTTTTCTAGTTGCTGATAGGGTAATCTTAGTTTCTGTGCTTTACTGTCAATTCATTCTTTATACTCTTGAATGTGGAGTCTTTTATTTTATTATCATTGCTCTTGTTATGGAAAGGTGGTTGTCTCGACAAAGAGCCCACGATCTGATAAGCAATATTTATGGGAAGGAGAGGCCAATTCTAGCTCCTACACTATTCGGGAGGAGTCTGAACCCGAGAAACTCTTACCTAGAGGGACCCGCCTCACTTTATATCTCAAGGTCTCTTAACATTTTTGTTTGTTAAGATTTGCTTTTGTTCCCTTTACCCAATCTCCATTCTAACACTGTTGTTTGCTATGTATCTCTAATTGTACTCAGCGTGATGACAAAGGTTTTGCACATCCAGAAAGGATTCAGAAGCTCGTGAAAAACTATTCACAGTTTGTTTCATTCCCAATTTACACCTGGCAGGAAAAGGGATACACTAAAGAGGTAGTACACATCATTTGCCCCTTCCATAATGCGCGTGGGCACGCATCGAGTCTCTTGAAGTAACTTAGTGTTTGTAGTACACATATATGATAGATGATAAATATGTTGCAAATGTCTGCTTATGTAAAAGTTGGGATTCTGCTGATATGTACTGCCACGAATCCCTTTGCCTCATTCTCCTAACATTCAATTATATTCAGGTTGAGGTTGATGATGATCCTGCTGAGGCCAAGAAGGATGATGAAGGTGAAAACGTCGAGGTCAGCCACTGGTTTACTGAACTTTCATTCTATTGAGCGTATATTACATCTTTTGCCTTAGAAA
The DNA here is from genome assembly GCA_949130495.1 of Sambucus nigra. Classification (NCBI taxonomy): domain Eukaryota; kingdom Viridiplantae; phylum Streptophyta; class Magnoliopsida; order Dipsacales; family Adoxaceae; genus Sambucus; species Sambucus nigra. The sequence goes on from OX422213.1 coordinate 158,654,618, forward strand.
CGAGCTTTCAATTGCATCAGCTTATGCTTTTTTTTTTCTTTTCTTTTCTTAGCAGAAGAAGAAGAAAACTAAGAAAGTGGTTGAGAAATATTGGGATTGGGAGCTCACTAATGAGACCCAACCAATATGGGTGAGCCTTTTATATGGTATTCTTCATTATGTTGTTTATGAAATGCTGCAGTTGTCAAGAATAATTAGATCATGAACCTTTTGTTGTTATGCAGCTTCGGAACCCTAAGGAAGTCTCAACGGAGGAATATAACGAGTTCTACAAGAATACCTTCAATGAATACTTGGATCCTTTAGCATCTTCACACTTCACAACAGAGGTTATTATAATATTACACTAATTTAGTGTTCAACTATGAAGCACGGACATTTCTCCGGAGGTGACGTACCCGTGTCGGACACTCCGACACGTGTCCGACACTCCACATAGCGTATCAGACTTATTTGACATTTTAAAGAAGACGGACACTTAGCGGACACTTCTCAGACACTCCGCGGACAAGTCTGGCCCCCCAAAACTTATTAACTTTAATAAATTTTTGTGTCATCATTTAAAAAGTAAATCTTTTTGAAATTAGTACATAGTAAGAATTGAAGTTAAAAATGAATGAAATTAATCTCTTAACTCGATTTCAATGCGTACTTTTAATTTACTATTTAACTATTATTATGAAATATTTAACCATGTTAATTTTGATAAATTAGTTTGACATATATATATATATATATATATATATATATACACAAATCCGATCAGATGATGCAGACTCAAATAGCGGAATTTAAAATGGACTCCTTAAAAACGTCGTTTTGCATTAAAATAAAAAAGAAAAAAAATGCTCATGTTAATGCAAAACAATGTCATTTATAGGATATGTTAAAAATTCCGCTATTTGACCATTCTCTCTCTCTCTCTCTCTATATATATATATATATATATATATATATATATATGTATGTATATGTGTATATGTATATGTATGTATATGTGTATATGTATATGTGTGTGTGTATAATTTTCAATATATTTATTTTTCGCTGTGTCTTTGCCGTGTTGTGTCCTAGTATTTTTAGATTTGCCATGTCGGACATGACACCCGTATCCGTGTCTGTGTTTCATAGGTGTTCAGTTATTACACTTTTATTCAAACTTGATTCCATAAAATATATTAAATATTATATATTAGTGGTATGTCACAACTTAGCTATTCTCAGAACTGGACATATCTTAATAAATATAGATTAGGAAAGAATTGCACTTGCATATTCTTCTGGTGCTGGATGACTAAACATCTTAACCTTTATACCTTTTTTTTTGAAGGGTGAGGTAGAGTTCAGGTCTATACTCTATGTGCCTTCTCTTCCTCCAATTGGGAAGGAAGACCTGGTCAACTCCAAAACAAAGAATATAAGACTCTACGTCAAACGTGTTTTCATTTCAGATGACTTTGATGGAGAACTGGTGAGAACAATGGCCCAGTTTTATATAAGGAAAGGCTGAAAAGGCTGTTGATAAAAGTTTGACTAATACGTATTGTTTTTCATTTGATTGGAATAGTTCCCACGATATCTAAGCTTTGTGAAAGGTGTTGTGGACTCAAATGACCTTCCTTTGAATGTGTCACGTGAAATTCTCCAAGAAAGTCGTATTGTAAGTGCATCTCAAACACACCCTTACTTGATGTCTGTACACTTTCTTTCGATTTGATCAATATATGTTTTTCAATTCCCTTGTTTGATGTTCTTGAAGGTTCGTATTATGAGGAAGCGGTTGGTACGAAAAGCCTTTGATATGATTCTAGGCATATCCATGAGTGAGAACCGAGATGTATGCATTTATTTGTTTAAGATGCTTGTGTTATTTTTTAATCCTTAAAAACCCACTTATTCTCTACCATGAGAAATACATTGTATGCCCATACATCCAAACTTGATGGTTGGGAATGCTGCCCTATTCTCAGCTAACCCTGAGCTGTTTGTTCCAGGATTATGAAAAGTTCTGGGAGAACTTTGGCAAGCACCTTAAATTGGGCTGCATTGAAGATCGTGAGAACCACAAGCGTCTTGCGCCCTTGCTTCGCTTTTTCTCTTCACAGAGTGAGGAGGACATGATCAGCTTAGATGAATATGTCGAGAACATGAAGCCTGAGCAAAAGGATATTTATTTCATTGCTACTGACAGTGTGACAAGTGCAAAGAACATGCCCTTCTTAGAGAGACTTCTTGAGAAGGATCTTGAAGTATGTACTTGCCTTTTAGATGGATAATATGGAGCTGATTGATATGATATATGTATTTGCATCTTGATATCTTCTCCTTTGCGTCATGGGTGCAGGTGCTGTTCTTAGTTGATCCCATTGATGAGATTGTTGTTCAGAACCTGAAATCATACAAAGAGAAGAATTTCATTGATATTAGCAAGGAAGACCTTGATCTAGGTTAGTATATTTAGACTAGAGGCGGATCCAAAAGGGGCTAGGGGTGGCCTTGATCCCCCAATTTTTTTTTTTAAAACTTCAAAATCTAACCCTATAGCTAATTATTCTTACAAAAAGAAATATATTTCATAATTTTGGTCCTCACAAAAATAAATAAATAAAAATCTTTGCTCACCCTTCGAATTTTTGGATCCACCATTGATTTGAGACCTCGTTGACGACGGGACTATTTAGTTCTAGGATTTGAAAACAATAAAATTTCATTCATTTCCAACTCATGCTTTCATCTTGCTGTTAGTCGGTCACAAATAATGTTCTGGTCTGATGATAGTATTAAGCAACTCATAAAACAAATTATATTTATACAACATTTTCAAAGGTTGACTGGTTTCATTTGCCGCCTGCTAACTGACATTCCATTGACCAACTCGTGTGAAGAGGTTAAGTTCACCTTGCAAACAAGATGAATTTTCTTCCTGCAGTTCTTTGTTCTCTTTATTTTGTGGTTTTGAGTTCGTTAGACGAAGAATATCCTTTTTACTTGATCAGATATTTGTAGGTGAGAAGAATGAGGAGAAGGAAAAAGAGATGAAGCAGGAATTCGGCCGAACTTGTGATTGGATAAAGAAACGGTTAGGTGATAGAGTTGCCAGTGTTCAAATCTCAATTCGTCTGAGCTCATCACCTTGTGTTCTTGTATCGGGGAAATTTGGTTTTTCTGCAAACATGGAGAGGTGAGGTGCCTCTCAGTTACTGATTCAATTAAGACCTTTTTAGTATTATGTTTCATTATTACCTTATCTTTGACATTCTAAACTGAAGATTGGATACCTTTTACAGGTTGATGAAGGCACAGACTAGTGGTGATAGCTCTAGCCTGGACAGCATGAGGGGCAGGAGGGTTTTCGAAATCAACCCTGAACACCCAATCATTAAAACCTTGGATGTATGGTGATTTGTTGAATAATGGAACTTTTTAGGCCCTCTTTTTCGCCACAAAATTTATGTTACTTAAATGCATTCTCTCTTTTATATTGGTGATGGACGCAGGCTGCGTGCAAGAGTAGTCCAGACGACGAAGAAGCCTTGAGGGCTATTGATCTTTTGTATGACACAGCCTTAGTTTCTAGTGGGTTCACTGTGAGTAATCCATCCTATGACTTTATGTTTCAAATTTGTTAAGTTTTATCTTGCTTGCAAAAGGTGGTCTTGAAGAAGGTGTTAGTTTATATTTCCTAGGATGCAGTTAGGGGTCCAAAGTACTGTTCGATTCAAAGGGAAAATATCCTTTTCTGAAGAGAGCACTTTGCTGGACTTAAATCTTATATTAGTATGCATCTGTGATATCAGTACCCTTGTAAGGCTGAAAGCTAGTGCTACGGATTTTACAGTGAAGGGCATGGTTCACTCATAGTAGGCCATTTCTTGTTTTCTGAACTGGTGTCCGAAGTCTCAACTTGAAGAGAGTGAATTTGATTATCATATTGGTGATCCTCGCAAGAGTTTGGCAAGTAATTCTTTATATACAGACCTGCCAATATGACGAGAACAAAACACGAAGTTAGCAGGCCTGAGTTCAATATTGACGGGTATGGGTCGTTAGCAGGGTTAACTTGCTAGACACACTTGCACAACTGAGTGACACGAACATGTCGTTAATTGGTTGGTTGTTGGTCTAAAAAGCATCAGCACACCAGAGAGAAGGCAACATATCCATGTTAGATATTGGGGATCTGGACACATGTTGGCTCTTTCATGTGCTCACAACTATAATATTTATTGAAGTTCGGATTAGTGTGGCAATTTTTCGATGTTAATTGTGATTAGGAAATATTTGATGTTGAGATGTGACTTTTTGCATATAAAAAAAGAAATAATTGCTAGAAGAAATCAAATAGTTTTATTATAATAACAGGTAAAAGCGATCGATGATTTTATTATGAGTGTGAGTGGGGGGTAGTTTCATGTATGTATATAATGTACATATACAATAATAATATATATATATACATAAGCAAGTGCTGGACACAACACACATGCGTTATATGCATATTTTTTAAATTAGTTCATTTTTATACTAGACATGATTATCGATAATTGTGATGGATAAGTATATATTTTATTTTAGTACAGTCGTATAATGTTTGGTTTATTTGCTATAATATATTTATTGGTTATATAAAAAAATATATTTTATTTACGCATTCTTTTGGGGTGTGTTACATTTGTAAGGAATTGCGAGGCGGTGTGTTTGTTGTGTTGTATTTGCATTGCGTATTTGTGTCCCATACTTCTTAGGTGTGGGTTCAGCCCATTTTGCTCGATACAGCGCATTGCTACCCCTAACAAGAATATTTCATGCCCTTATAGTAAACATATGTATCGAATTACTCATGAAACCTGCTTGTTGTTTTGTATATTTATTTGAAATGTTGTGATTGATGCAGCCTGACAGTCCAGCCCAGCTTGGTGGGAAGATATATGAGATGATGGGCATGGCTCTTTCAGGCAAGTGGACAACACCTGCTAGTGGGTTTCAGCACCATTCGGCAAACACCTACACTTCAGAGACGCTAGAAGCAGAGGTAGTCGAGCCAGCTGAAGTTAGTACTCAGAAATGAGGAATGCACAATTTTCGAACATTTCATTTTTATACATAAAGGTTCAGCAGTGGGAATTAGGCTTGATTATATTAGACATCGGTTACAAGTTTGAGCAATCTATTACTTTTTGAACATATTGAACTGATGTGGAGGGAATTTCTGTTTTGTTTTTTGCTGCTAAATGCTAACATCAATATTTTTGGAATCACTCCGCATACATATATTACATTGAAATTCACCGTTGTAGGTGCTCTAGTAATATGGAAGGGATAAGGTTTATCATTATTACTAAACTGAGCAGGTTTGGATCTAGGGTACGTTTGATTGAAAATATGGAAAGAAATCGTTTTACTTACGTTGCGTTTGTTTTTTCATTTGAATCTGAAATCTTAAGACTTATTCTGAAGTCTGAAATCTGAATCTGAAAAATATGTTTGTTTTTATGTCTGAATATACCTATGAATGAATGTATTTAGAATGATTCAGACTTGTGATGTAACTTTTTACAATTTTACCTTTTTAAAACCAACCATCCGTAACTTAAGTTACACAAAGTGGTTAAACTTTTCTTTTTAATCCTCAAATGATCATAACTTTTAATTGACATATCCGTTTTTCGCAAAATTATTATTTTTGAAATCTGCTCGACGAGATCTATCAAACGAGGAGCGTATATAATTTCAAAGAAAAAAAATTACATAGACAGTAAACTTTACTGTATGCACCAGAAAGAATTATGTTTATATCTGTAACATTTTAAAAAATAGTAATATTTACTGTATTATATATATATATATATGTACACACACACACACACACACACACACACACACACACACACACAGAGTGGATTCAAATCCGTTTTTTCGAAATCATCTTAGTTTTAAAGGTTTATGCTATCCAATAACCTTCATCAGAGATTCCATTTGAGGTGTGTAGGGTTAACATTGAGTTAGGTTTATATTTGGAATATTTTCACATACAGTAACATTTACTGTGTTAACATAGTGTGTATATATATATATATATATATATACTCACCTCCATTGTCGGAGCTACAACAACGTTCATCAGAGCGCTGATTTACGGTGACATGGGGTCGGAGCTACAACAACGTTCATCAGAGCTTTGATTTGGGGTGCCGCTGGCGCGGACCTTAAGAAATAAGAGAATTTTGGATAAATGAGGTTTGAATCCACCGGAACTCCGATTTGGAGTGAGTAGGATTGACATTGGGTATATATATATATATATATATATATATATATATATATATACACGGTTGATCCAAACTAGTTTTTTCTTCTGATATTGCCTTATTTTTAACGGTCCGCGCTAGCGGCATTCAATCCTCACCACCACCCACCCCCATTGTCGGCGCTACAACAATCTTCATTAGCGCTCTGATTTGGGGTGACATGGGGTGCCACTGGCGCGGACCTTAGGAAATAAGAGATTATTGGATAAATGAGGTTTGGATCCACCGGAGCTCCAGTTTGGAGTGAGTAGGGTTGGCATTGAGTTAGGTTTATATCTGTAATATTTTCACAAATAGTAACATTTACTGCGTTATAACACAGTATATATATATATATATATAGTCCGACTCTTGTGCAGACTAGTCCGCATTTTAAGAGTGCGGACCGAACATGTGCCACCTGACGGTGACCCCAGAAAACAAAGAGAGTGTGCCTACAATTTAAGCGATAATTTCTAGGGATATCGTTAGGTGACACATGTCCGGTCCGCATTCTTAAAATGCAGACTAGTCCGCACCATCCGACTCTTGTGCAGACTAGTCCGCATTTTAAGAGTGCGGACCGAACATGTGTCACCTGACGGTGACCCCAGAAAACAAAGAGAGTGTGCCTACAATTTAAGCGATAATTTCTAGGCACATCGTTAGGTGACACATGTCCGGTCCGCATTCTTAAAATGCAGACTACTCCGCACAAGAGCATTATATATATATATATATATATATATATATATATATATATATATATATATATATATATATATATATATATATACGGTGGATCCAAACCTCTTTTTTCTGATATTGTCTTATTTTTAACGGTCCGCGCTATCGGCATCTCATCCCCACCACCACTGACCCCCACTGTCGGAGCTGCAACAACCTTCATCAGAGCTTTGATTTGGGATGACTTGGGGTGCCGCTGGCGCGGAGCTTAGAAACTAAGAGACTATTGGATAAATGGGGTTTGGATTCACCGAGGCTTCGGTTTGGGGTGAGTAGGAGTAGCATTGCGTTAGGTTTATATCTGTAATATTTTCACAAATAATAAATGTTACTGTTTGTGAAAATGTTACATCGGCATCCTATGCCACCTCAAATCAGAGCTCTGATGAAGGTTGTTGGAGCTCCGACAATGGGGGTGGGTGGTGGTGGGGATTGAATGCCTCTAGCGCGGACCGTTAAAAATAAGATAATATTAGGAAAAAAGTGATTTGGATCCATTTTGTGTGTGTGTGTGTGTGTGTATATATATATATATATATATATATATATATATATATACACACACACACATTGTGTTATACGAACACAGTAAATGTTAATGTTTGTGAAAATGTTATAGATATAAACCTAACCCAATGCCACCCCTACTCACCCAAAATCGGCGTTCTGGTGGATTCAAATCCCATTTATCTAATATTCTCTTAATTTCAGAGTTTCGCGCCAGCGGCACCCTATGCCACTGCCACCCACCCCAAATCGTAGCTCTGATGAAGGTCGTTGAAGCTCCGACAATGGGGGTGGGTAGTGGTGGAGATTGAATGTCGCTAGCGTAAACCTTTAAAAATATGGTACTTTTGAAAAAAAAGAGGTTTGGATCTACCGGCATATATATATATATATATATATATATATATATATATATATATATATATATATATATATGCCGGTAGATATATATATATATATTGTGTAATATTAACTCAGTAAATGTTACTGTTTGTAAAAATGTTATATATATAAAACTATTTCATAAATATATTAACACAGTAAGTATTATTGTTTGTGAAAATGTCACAGATATTAAACTATTTCATTTTTTGGTATATACAGTAAAGATATCTGTGACATTTTCACAAACAATAATACTTACTGTGTTAATATATTTATGAAATAGTTTTTATATATATAACATCTTCACAAACAATAACATTTACTGAGTTAATATTACACAATATATATATATATATATATATATATATATATATATATAGCGGCAGACTCTTTTGCACACTAAGTTTGCACAGTGCTGGCGCACACAAATTTTTTTAAAGCATTAAAAAAATATTTTTGAGTTGATTTTTTTATGTGATATTTAAACATTTCAATGCACCCATGTAAAAAAAATCCGCTAATTTTTTTTTTTTTTTGCTATTTTTAAAAATCGATCAAACTTTCGCAGCTTTTAAAGTGCTTAAAAGCAACGAAAGTTTGACAAATTTTTTTTTTAGCTGATTTTTTTTACACGGGTCCCTTGAAATGTTTAAATATCACAAAAAAAACCAACTAAAAAAAATATTTTTTTTACTATTTTAAAAAAATGATGTGCAAACTTAGTGTGCACAAGAGCTTCTCTCTCTCTCTCTCTCTCTCTCTATATATATATATATATATATATATATATATATATATATATATATATATATCCAATATGTTCCTATTTTTAAAGGTATGCGCCACCAGTACCTAATGCCATCCCTACTCACCCAAACTTGCGCTCCGGAGGATCCAAATCCCATTTATCCAATAGTCTCTTATTTTCAAAGGTCCGTGCCAGCGGCACCCCATGCCATTCCGGTGGATCCAAAAACCATTTATTCAAAAGTCTCTTATTTTCAAAGGTTCGCGCCAACGGCACCACATGCCACCCCGAATCGGAGCTCAGATGAATGTCATTGAAGCTCTAACAATTGGGGTAAGGATTTGATGCCGCTAGCGCGGACCTTTAAATATAAAGTAGTTTTGGAAAAAGAGGGTTTGGATCCATCATATATATATATCTGCGTAATATTACCACAGTAAATGTTACTGTCTGTTTGTGAAAATGTCACATATATAAAACTATTTCATATTCTAGTGCATACAGTAAAGTTTACTGTTTGTGTAATTTTTTTTCTTTGAAATTTTATAGGCTTCATGGATCTTGTTTGATAAATCTCGTCGAGCAGATTTCAAAAATAGTAATTTTGCGAAAAAAGGATTTGTGAATCAAAAGTTATGATCATTTTAAGATTAAAAGAAAATTTCAACCACTTATGTAACTTTCTAAAGGAAGTTACGGATGGTTGGTTTTAAAAAGGATAAAATTGTGAAAAAATTCCCTAAAAAGTTGGAATAGGACCTATATGATTGTTGCTTATATGAATGTTGACCCGACAAATGGGAATTAAATTAATTATCTCTAATTATAATTTGGATGTTATTATGATTTTATGTAGAGAAAATTATATTTAAGTCCCATTTGTCAGGTCAATATACATATAAGTTCTATTGACTTTTCAACAACCATATAGGTCCTATTCTAATTTTTTAGGGAAATTTTTCACAATTTTACCCTTTTTAAAACCAATCATCCGTAACTTCTTTTAGTAAGTTACATAAGTGGTTGGATTTTTTTTAATCTTAAAATGATCATAACTTTTAATTCACAAATCGGTTTTTCGCAAAATTACTATTTTTGAAATCTGCTCGACGAGATCTATCAACAAGATCCATGAAGCCAATATGATTTCAAAGAAAAAAAATTATACAAACATTAAACTTTACTGTATGCACTAGAATATGAAATAGTTTTATATATGTGACATTTTCACAGACAGTAACATTTACTGTGGTAATATTACGCAGTATATATATATATATATATATATATATATATATATATATATATATATCCGGTGGAGCCAAACCCTATTTTCCCAAAATTACCTTATATTTAAAGGTCCGCGCTAGAGGCATCCAATCCTTACCCCCCATTGTTGGAGATTCAACGACCTTCATCAGAGCTCCGATTTGGGGTGGGTAGTGGTGGAATGTGGTGCCGCTGGCGCGGAATTTTGAAAATAAGAGACTTTTGAATAAATGGGTTCTGGATCCACCGGAGTGGCATGAGGTGCCGTTGGTGCGGACCTTTGAAAATAAGAGACTATTGGATAAATGGGATTTAAGGACATATTTTTATAAGTCCGTTATCAATTTAGTATGTCATATACCGCTACACCGTCGAAGAGCTTTCAAGCATTAAAGACGGATCCGAACATCAAGTTCTTCATCAAAAGGACTCCGCAAATTTTACTTTGGTAAGGTTTTGTTTTAAATACCTTAACTTTTCACTTAGAGCTTTTGGGATATTTTTACAAAATGTTTTCTAAGTGTTGGAGCGGACCTTTTCGTCAAATTTAAGAATGAGTAATTTTTTCTAAGTGTTGGAGCGGACCTCGATTTTGACACCCATGTCGTTCAAGCTAGATAGCCATCTCGTTCGAGCGATATTGGATGTCGCAAGATGTCGTTTGAACGACATCTGTAAGTCGTTCGCGCGAGACAGCTATCTCATTCGAAAGAGCACGTTTTTCGAGGCGGCACGATTTTGTATAAATACTCATTAAATGGTTTCGTTTTCATTAAGAAGTCCCAGCGTTTTACAGAACATAAGGGGTTTAATCCCTTTTTGTTTTCAATTCATAAAACTCCTATATGCCTTTGGGAATTGTTTTGGTGTTTAAGTACACAACTTTGCTTTTGTTCAACCTTTGTGGAGAAGGGATATCCATATTTGATCGGTGGATACCGAGCGTAGTCATTCTACGTGTGGACGAGCCGAAGACGACGAACCGACGCCTGGAGGGTATTTCGCTGTCTCTCGTATCTTTGAAGGTATGCTGAAGGCACCGTGCATTACACAATTGTGGGCGATTATCAGGTAGTATGTAAGTCAAAGGTCTTGTGAATTCTTTAAAGTGTTTATAAAAGGTTTTACCCGAAACGGGTTTTTTCCTGAATCGATCGTCTTTATTTTTCATGCATGGTTTGAATGATTTATGGCATTTAGATGCATGTTTAGGGGATGAATTAAGTTTGTTTAAAAATAGACTCTAATTAAATAAGTGTGCCAAATTAGAAATTTGTGAATTTAATCAATTATCACACAGTTACGTTTTTCAAATTGGTATCAGATCGGGTTACACTAATTTATCGCGTGATCTTTATTTTTTCAAGGATTTATTTCTTTGATACAATTTGACTTCAGAGTGGGTTATGCTAATTTATCGCGTGATCTTTGTTTTCCGCAAAAAATTGTGTGATATTGATTTTTTTTTAAAGTCATTTTTTGTGAAAAAAATCGCAATTTTTTCGATGGAGCACTTATGTAATCTGATGCGCCCCTTTGATGACACGAGTCAGAGTTTTGATGATAAAAATCATTTGAATTTGACGTTTGCTAAAAGAATTAATTTTTTGGCAAAAGAAAATTCTCGTTTTAAATCCGCGATGGATCTTTTGCAAACGGTCCAAAATCAAAGAGATTTTTATCGTGAAAAAATTGTTTCTTTGGACTATGAATTTAATGATTTAAAATTGTCCAAAAAGGAGAGTGTTGAGAGAGTCCTATCTTTAGAAAAGGAATTGGAGGACTTAAAAAATTTTTGGGTTCTCGTTTGTACCGCCGAGGATAAAAAATTAATCGATGATTTTATGGCACGTGAAAAGACTCTTAGGGATAAGTTTGTTTTAATTAAAGGGGAGCGCAATAAACTGTTAAGTTTAATTGATAATTTGAAAAAGAAATCTCTATCTTTGGAAGAGTCTAATTCATTGCTTGAATCAAATATTTTGAAGTTGAAAAATGATTTAAATGATTCAAGTAGGGTTGATAGTGATGGTAATGGCTCCTCGTGTTCTAATACTTCCGTTGCCAAAGCCAAAACCATTATTTGTTTTAGAGGGTCAACCGTTCCCAAGGACATTAGAAAAGGCCAACCCATAGGTTTCGTTCCACCCGTTTACACATGTTCACATTGTGGTAGGAAAGGTCACCTTAGGAGATTTTGTTTTGATCTTGGAAGAAGTCCCAAGAAGTCGAAGTCTAGTGTTTCATTGGTTCCCAAAACCTCCACGCGTCATGTCACATCCGTTTGGGTTAGGAAATCACTTTTGGATACGCTAGATTTTAGACAAGTTGATTCTCGTGTGCTTGCACATGATTCTTCTCTTGCCATATCATATAGATGATTGTGTTCGCATGTTTGTCATACGCTAGATTTTTGTTTCATGATATTTATGTTTGCTAGCGTTGTGACATGTACTTTTTGTATAAATTTTTGCTTTTGAAAAATTTAAAAAATCCAAAAAGATTTTATTTTGATAAAATTTTGTGAAAATCCAAAAAGAGTTTTGTATTTTGTTTACACCGTTTATGGATGGACACTTAGGATGACCGAGTCACAACAACATTCCATTTTTCATGTGACTATTTGATAGTGTTTTGAGACAATATGTCAATTCATCCATGTGCTTTATATGTTTGGAGTCAATAAGATGTAATTAAGTGTTACTTCCTACATGTTTGACTCATGATTTCCTTTATTGCACACATGCACGAATTTGTTTGATTATTGTGCTTGTCTTATCACATGTTGGTTGGGTGTTTTCACTTCAATCCTGTCCTTAAAACGAACCAAGCGCGATAAAACTTGATAAGAAAGTTGTGCATGTAAGAGCCGTTTGTGAGTTTGTGTGCTTTGTTCGAAAACGGTGAAGGGCTACGAAAGATTTTCATTTATCCTTTGCGATTAAGCCGCCGTTTAAATTGGACCTAAAAAATTGAGGAATTTTATTATTCGGGGTCCAAAGAGGTTTAAAAGAGCCCGAAAAAATTTAAAGGCAGTAAAAAGAAATTCATGCCAATTATGGGCCAATTAGGTTTTTGCACCAATTCTCCAAAGTTTGAGAATTTAGTTTATACACCTCTAAAAGAAAATATTTTTAAGGGTGTTTGGTTGGAGATTTTATAACGGGTTTGCAGGTCCTTGAAAGTCTTGAAAAAGCGCTACATAGTTTTGGACGTTATTGGTGTGGAAATCATTTTGACTTTGATTTGTTGATTTGTATAAGACGATGTCATCTAAATTCAATAATTTTTACACCTAAGGATACCTTTGATGTTCATTAGTTAGGAGTACACGTATGCATCGTGCACATATGATTGATTGAGTTTATTTACCTATCGAATGTGTTCACACCCATTCATTCCATTTTCATGACTTGGTTGTTTGAGTTTAAATCCATGGTATGATTTTTGGTATCTTATTTTTGTATGAAAAAAATGAAAAATCCAAAAATAGTTTGTGAAATTTTTGAGATACTCCTTTACATGCGCGTAGTTTGATCCATGTTAGCGATGCATTTTATCGTGACACTGCATGTTTTGATTTTTTCTTCTTATCTGTCTATCTGGGGACATAATAAAAAGCGGGAGAAAGAATTATCATGTTATGGGGGAGTTTTTGCATTATGGGGGAGATTTGATTTATTAATGATTTATTCTTATATCATTTCAAACTCGATGCGTCACGAAGATTTTTGCTTTATCTCATGTGTGTAGGTACAAAGATTGAAGATCATGATGTTGCACACCCTGATGAGAAAAGCTTTAAAATTTGATGAAGATGTTTGAAGAACAGTTTGAGAACTTGCAAATTTATTCAAGGGAGGGTAGATTTGTATAGGCATTTTGGTTTTTGATAACTCGGATATTTTTATGTATGTACCGGCATAGACATAGGGGGAGATTTGTAAGGACATATTTTTATAAGTCCGTTATCAATTTAGTATGTCATATACCGCTACACCATCGAAGAGCTTTCAAGAACATTCAGGCATCAAAGAAGGATCCGAATATCAAGTTCTTCATCAAAAGGACTCCGCGAAGTTTACTTTGGTAAGGTTTTGTTTTAAATACCTTCACTTTCCACTTAGAGATTTTGGGATATTTTTATAAAGTATTTTCTAAGTGTTGGAGCAGAACGTTACGTCAAATTTAGGAATGAGTAATTTTTTCTAAGTGTTGGAGCGTACCTCGATTTTGACGCCCAGGTCGTTCAAGCGAGATAGCCATCTTGTTCGAGCGATATTGGATGTCGCGAGATGTCATTTGAACGACATCTGTAAGTCGTTCACGCGAGACTGATATCTCGTTCTAATGAGCACGTTTTTTGAGGCGACGCGATTTTGTATAAATACTCATTAAATGGTTTCGTTTTCATTAAGAAGTCCCAGTGTTTTAAAGAACAGAAAAACTGCGAAAGAAGAATTCTTTTGGCTTCTTACTTTTAGGGTTTAATCCCTTTTTGTTTTCAATTCAAAAAAGTCCCATATGCCTTAGTGAATTGTTTTGGTGTTCAAGAACACAACTTTGCTTTTGTTCAACCTTTGTGCAGAAGGGATCTCCATATTTGATCGGTGGATACCGAGCGTAGTCATTCTGCGTGTGGACGAGCCGACGCCTGGAGGGTATTTCGCTGTCTCTCATATCTTTGAAGGTTTGTTGAAGGCACCGTGCATTACACACTTGTGGGCGATTATCAGGTTGTATGTAAGTCAAAGGTCTTGTGAATTCTTCAAAATGTTTACAAAAGGTTTTACCCGAAACGATTTTTTTCCTGAATCAGTCGTCTTTATTTTTCATGCATGATTTGAATGATTTATGACATTTAGATGCATGTTTAGGGGCTGAATTAAGTTTGTTTAAAAATAGACTCTAATTAAATAAGTGTGCCAAATTAGAAATTTGCGAATTTAATCAATTATCACGCAGTTACGCTTTTCAAATTGGTATCAGAGCGGGTTATACTAATTTATCGCGTGATCCTGATTTTTTCAAGGATTTATTTTTTTTGATACAATTTGACTTCTCACGTCGTCAAATTGGTATCAGAGTGGGTTATGCTAATTTATCGCGTGATCTTTATTTTTCGCAAAAAATTGTGTGATATTGATTTTTTTAAAAAATCATTTTTTGTGAAAAAAATCGAATTTTTTTCGATGGAACCCTTATGTAATCGGATGCCCCCCTTTGATGACACGAGTCAGAGTTTTGATGATAAAAATCATTTGAATTAGACGTTTGCTAAAAGAATTAATTTTTGAAAAAAGAAAATTCTCGTTTTAAATCCGCGATGGATCTTTTGCAAACGGTTCAAAATCAAAGAGATTTTTATCGTGAAAAATTTGTTTCTTTGGACTATGAATTTAATGATTTAAAATTGTCCAAAAAGGAGAGTGTTGAGAGAGTCCTATCTTTAGAAAAGGTATCGGAGGACTTAAAAAATTCTAGGGTTCCTGTTTGTGCCGCCGAGGATAAAAAATTAATCGATGATTTTACGGCACGTGAAAAGACTCTTAGGGATAAGTTTGTTTTAATTAAAGGGGAGCGCAATAAACTGTTAAGTTTAATTGATAATTTGAAAAAGAAAAATCTATCTTTGGAAGAGTCTAATTCGTTGGTTGAATCAAATATTTTGAAGTTGAAAAATGATTTAAATGATTCAAGTAGGGTTGATAGTGATGGTAATGGCTCCTCGTGTTCTAATACTTCCGTTGCCAAAGCCAAAGTCATTATTTATTTTTGTGGGTAAACCGTTCCCAAGGACATTAGAAAAGGCCAACACATAGGTTTCGTTCCACCCGTTTACACATGTTCACATTGTGGTAGGAAAGGTCACGTTAGGAGATTTTGTTTTGATCTTGGAAGAAGTCCCAGGAAGTCGAAGTCTAGTGTTTCATTGGTTCCCAAAACCCCCACGCGTCATGTCACATCCGTTTGGGTTAGGAAATCACTTTTGGATACGCTAGATTTTAGACAAGTTGATTCTCGTGTGCTTGCACATGATTCTTCTCTTGCTATATCATATAGATGATTGTGTTCGCATGTTTGTCATACGCTAGATTTTTGTTTCATGATATTTATGTTTGCTAGCGTTGTGACATGTACTTTTTGTATAAGTTTTTGCTTTTGAAAAATTTAAAAAATCCAAAAAGATTTTATTTTGATAAAATTTTATGAAAATCCAAAAAGAGTTTTGTATTTTGTTTACACCACTTACGGATGGACACTTAGGATGACCGAGTCACAACAACATTCCATTTTTCATGTGATTATTTGATAGTGTTTTGAGACAATATGCCAATTCATCCATGTGCTTTATAATGTTTGGAGTCAATAAGATGTAATTAAGTGTTACTTCCTACATGTTTGACTCATGATTTCCTTTATTGCACACATGCACGGATTTGTTTGATTATTGTGCTTGTCTTATCACATGTTGGTTGGGTGTTTTCACTTCAATCCTGTCCTTAAAACGAACCAAGCGCGATAAAACTTGATAAGAAAGTTGTGCATGTAAGAGCCGTTTGTGAGTTAGTGTGCTTTGTTCGAAAACGGTGAAGGGCTATGAAAGATTTTCATTTATCCTTTGCCATTTAGCCGCCGTTTAAATTGGACCTAAAAAATTGAGGAATTTTATTATCCGGGGTCCAAAGAGGTTTAAAATAGCCCCAAAAAATTTAAAGTCAATAAGAAGAAATTCATGCCAATTATGGGCCAATTAGGTTTTTGCACCAATTCTCCAAAGTTTGAGAATTTAGTTTATACACCTCTAAAAGAAAATATTTTAAAGGGTGTTTGGTTGGAGATTTTATAACGGGTTTGCATGTCCTTGAAAGTCTTGAAAAAGCGCTACATAGTTTTGGACGTTATTAGTGTGGAAATTATTTTGACTTTGATTTGTATAAGACGATGTCATCTAAATTCAATAATTTTTACACCTAAGGATACTTTTGATGTTCATTCGTTAGGAGTACACGTATGCATCGTGCACATATGATTGATTGAGTTTATTTACCTATCGAATGTGTTTACACCCATTCATTCCATGTCCATGACTTGGTTATTTGAGTTTAAATCCATGGTGTGATTTTTGATATCTTATTTTTGTATGAAAAAAATGAAAAATCCAAAAATAGTTTGTGAAAATTTTGAGATACTCCTTTACATGCGCGTAGTTTGAGCCATGTTAGCTATGCATTTTATCGTGACACTTCATGTTTTGATTTTTTCTTCTTATCTGTATATTTGGGGACATAATAAAAGGGGGAGAAAGAACTATCATGTTATGGGGGAGTTTTGCATTATGGGGGAGATCTGATTTATTAATGATTTATTCTTATATCATTTCAAACTTGATGCGTCACGAAGGTTTTTGCTTTATCTCATATGTGTAGGTACAAAGATTAAAGATCATGATGTTGCACACCCTGATGAGAAAAGCTTTGAAATTTGATGAAGATGTTTGAAGAACAGTTTGAGAACTTGTAAATTTATTCATGGGAGGGTAGATTTGTATAGGCATTTTGGTTTTTGATAATTCGGATATTTTTATGTATGTACCGGCATAGACATAGGGGGAGATTTGTAAGGACATATTTTTATAAGTCCGTTTTGAATTTAGTATGTCATATACCTCTACACCATCGAAGAGCGTTCAAGAACATTCAAGCATCAAAGACGGATCCGAATATCAAGTTCTTCATCAAAAGGACTCCGCGAAGTTTACTTTGGTAAGGTTTTGTTTTAAATACCTTAACTTTCCACTTAGAGCTTTTGGGATATTTTTACAAAATATTTTCTAAGTGTTGGAGCAGAACGTTACGTCAAATTTAGGAATGAGTAATTTTTTCTAAGTGTTGGAGCGTACCTCGATTTTGACGCCCATGTCGTTCAAGAGAGATAGCCATCTCGTTCGAGCGATATTAAATGTCGCGAGATGTCGTTTGAACGACATCTGTAAGTTGTTCACGCGAGACTACTATCTCGTTCGAACGAGCACATTTTTCGAGGCGACACGATTTTGTATAAATACTCATTAAATGGTTTCGTTTTCATTAAGAAGTCCCAGCGTTTTACAGAACAGAAAAAATGCGAAAGCAGAATTCTTTTGGCTTCTTCCTTTTAGGGTTTAATCCCTATTTGTTTTCAATTCACAAAACTCCCATATGCCTTAGTGAATTATTTTGGTGTTCAAGAATACAACTTTGCTTTTGTTCAACCTTTGTGGAGAAGGGATCTCCATATTTGATCGGTGGATACCGAGCGTAGTCATTCGGCGTGTGGACGAGCCGACGCCTGGAGGGTATTTCGTTGTCTCTCGTATCTTTGAAGGTTTGCTGAAGGCACCGTGCATTACGCACTTCTGGGCGATTATCAGGTTGCATGTAAGTCGAAGGTCTTGTGAATTCTTCAAAGTGTTTATATAAGATTTTACCCGAAAGGTTTTTTTTCTTGAATCGATCCTCTTTATTTTTCATGCATGGTTTGAATGATTTATGACATCTAGATGCATGTTTAAGGGATGAATTAAGTTTGTTTATAAATGGACTCTAATTAATAAAGTGTGCCAAATTAGAAATTTGCGAATTTAATCAATTATCACACAGTTACGTTTTTCATATATATACTGTGTAATGTGATAACATAGTAAATGTTATTATTTGTGAAAATGTCACAGATATTAAATTTTACTGTATACACCAGACAATAAAATAATTTTATATCTGTGACATTTTCACAAGCAATAACACTTATTGTGTTAATATATTTATGAAATAGTTTTATATATATAACATTTTCACAAACAGTAACATTTACTGAGTTAATTTTACACAATAATATATATATATATATATATATATATATATATATATACGCGGTAGATCCAAACCTCTTTTTTTCTTCGAAATCACCATATTTTTAAAGGTTTACGCTAGCGACATTCAATCTCCACCACTACCCACCCCAGTTGTCGGAGCTTCAATGGCCTTCGTCAGAGCTACGATTTTGGTGTGGGTAGTAATGACATAGGGTATCGCTGGCGCGGACCTCTGAAATTAAGAATCCACCGGAGCTTAGATTTGGGGTGAGTAAGGGTGACATTGGGTTAAGTTTATATCTGTAACATTTTCATAAACATTAACATTTACTGTGTTCATATAACACAGTATATATATACGGTGGATCCAAATCTTTTTTTTTCCTGATATTATCTTATTTTTAACGGTCCGCGCTAGCAGCAACCGATTCCCACCAACACCCACCCCATTATCGGAGCTTCAACAACCTTCATCAGAGCTCTGATTTGAGATGGCATGGGATGCCGATGTAACATTATCACAAACAGTAACATTTGTTATTTGTGAAAATATTACATCTATAAACCAAACCCAATGCTACCTCTACTCATCCCAAATCGGAGCTCCGGTGGATCCAAACTCCATTTATCCAATATTCTTATTTCATAAGGTCTGCAACAGCGGCACCCCATGTCACCCCAAATTAGATCTCTGATGAAGCTTGTTGGAGCTCCGACAATGGGGGTGGGTGGTGGTGGGGATTAGATGCCGTTAATGCGGACCGTTAATAATAAGACAATATCAGAAAAAAGAGGTTTGGATCCACCGTATATACATAGACTGTTTTATAACACAGTTAATGTTACTGTTTGTGAAAATGTTACAGATATAAACCTAACCCAAACCAACCCTACTCACCCTAAATTGGAGCTCCGGTGGATTCAAACCCCATTTATCCAATATTCTCGTATTTTTTAAGATTCGCGCCAACGGTACCCCATGTCATCCCAAATCAGAGCTCTGATGAACGTTGTTGTAGCTCCGACAATGGGGTGGGTGGTGGTGGTGGGGATTGGATGGCGCTAGTGCGGACCGTTGAGAATAAGGTAATATCGAAAAAAAGAGGTTTGGATCCACCATATATATATATATATATACTGTGTTATAACATAGTAAATATTACTGTTTGTGAAATTGTTACAAATATAAACCTAACCCAATGCCAACCCTACTGACCCCAAACCGGAGCTTTGGTGGATCCAAACCCCATTTATCCAATATTCTCTTATTTCCTAATGCCCCTTAAATGTATTTGTAGCTATGCTGTAACTAAATTATATTTCAAAATGAAAATATTGTGTTGACAAAATTTGTAAACAAAAAGACTCAATTGCATAGTATAAAAAATTTAGAGTCCCACTATTCCCACTTCTCCGTAACATTCCATCACTTCACCTTTATATTAAATGATTATATTACCCTTAAAATTCACAAACACTTTTTACTCATACGAAATCTATTCCTCACTTTCTTTAGTGTAAGGTAAAAAGGGAGAAAAAAATCATATATGTAAATGTATAAACAATAGTTTATTCATTTATTAAAAAAAGTTTTATATAAATTAACAACTGTCTTGATTATAAAAAATTATTTATTATAGAAAAATGTTTTTTTAAATTTGTTTTGTATAAAAACTTTTTAAACTTTTTATAACTGTTAAAAAAACCACTTCAACTCTTTTTTCAAAAAACTTTTTAATTTTAATTTTTAAAATAGTTTATATATTTTTAGGGCCTAAAATAATATCATTTATGGATATTAAACAACAAACATTTGGTTTTCACTTTTAGTCCCTATTTTTAAATTATCGATTGACGTGGCATGCGATGATTGATTAACGTTTTATTGATGTGGGTCCGCACCAGCGATTTTATTAGAAAATACAAAATAGAGACTAAAATTATAAATGAAATATTTGTTGTCCTATTTACATAATACATATTATAATAGACTCTAAATTTACAAAATCCATTTTTAAAATCTTCTTATAAAAACTAAAACAATGTTCCATATTATTATAAAAAACTATATTTTACAAAAGTAAACTGTTTTAACTGTTAAAAATGTCTTTTATATAAACAACTGTACATTTGATTTCAAACTATTTTATAGAAAAAATAACACTATTTTCAATAAATATAAATAAAACACTAAAAAAACAGTTAAACATTTTTTTTATGAAAGAGTCATGTTAAAAAATTATTTTCGTCAAAAAAAAAAAAAAAAATTTCAATTATTTTTTTTAATTCAACTAATGTTTTAAAAAATGAGTATAAAAATTAAAAGTTTTTAACTGTTAAAAATTTATCTTTTATTTTAAAAAATTGTACATTTAATTTTAAACTATTTTATAAAAAAAATTAAAACTTTTTTTTATAAATACAAATAAAATAATAGGAAAATAGTTCAAATAATTTATTTTTGTGAAAAATAGATTTTGTTTTATATTGAACATTGTTTTAGTTTTTATTAAAAAATTAAAAACAACAATTGAATTTAAAAAACAGTTTAAATATTTTTCTTATTTTTGAATGAAAATATTTTCTTAACACGACTTTTTGTTCAAAAAACATTTTAACTGTTTTTCTAGTGTTTTATTTATATTTATAGAAAATAGTGTTAATTTTTTTTTATAAAATAGTTTTAAATAAAATTTACAATTTTTTATATATAAAAGACAAAATTTTAATGGTTAAAACAGTTTATTTTTGTAAAAAAAATAGTTTTTTGTATATTATATAGATCATTGTTTTAGTTTTATAAACAATTTTTAAAAACAACCACTAAATCTTAAAAAAACAGTCGACATGTTTGTTTTAACAGTTATAAAACGTTGAAAGAGTGTTTTATACAATATTAAAAAAAAACAGTTTTCTATAATAAACATTTTTTTTAATAATCAAAGAAGTTTTTAATTTTTCTAAAAAAATAAGTAAATGAAGAAACTCTTTTATATATATATATATATATATATATATATATATATATATATATATACATATATGGGTTTTTCTCCCTTTTTATCCTACACTAAAGAAAGTGAGGGATGAATTTTGGCTGAGTGAAAAGAATTTATGGGTTTTAAGGGTAATATAGTCATTCAATATTATAATGGAGTGGGGGAATGTTGTATAGGAGTAGGAATAGTGGCCCCTTAAAATTGGCTAGTTTCGTCCTTGAAAAAGGGGTAATTATCAAAACACTTTTGGGATATTTATTCTTTAATAATTAAACCAATTACATTATCCCTTATTGGGCCTATCAATACAACCAAATAGAAAGTCCCAAGGGTGCCATATTCTAAGAGCCCAAACTATGCCATTGAATAAATCCTCTCTTATCTGTTGTGGGTCAAGGGCTCCTTTTCCTTCTCCTTCGTCAAATTTCGATTCGTATTTTTCACGCGGTAATGATTCCTTTGACATTACTACCCTTACCACAATGATGTTGTCCATAGATTAAATTATTTTGTCGATTGGATTTTTCTTGACTGTCTACGGTTTCATTGCGTGTGCCCGAGATATAAGTTTTGTATAAATGTATCATTGATTCCTCCTAATTGCATTAATTTATTCCAAAGATTTCATTTCAATTGGAATTTGGTTATTCACCATGTAAGAGGATCCCCGCTAAACATCCATGGCTTAATGGTTAAAGCGCCCAACTCATAATTGGCAAATCCGTAGGTCCAATTCCTACTGGATGCACGCCATTGGGAGCTTCCAATAAGTCTAGTGGAATTGGCTAACATAAAGCTACTCCTTTCTCCTTTTCACGGGAAACTAGCTGTCGACAGGTCGGAGCCGGCCACTGCCAGGGGATGTTGGTGGTGCCGTGGACAATAGTTCATAAATGACAAATGTTATTTTGTTAAGAGCTTTTTATTAAATGATAATGTTAACTGATTTAAATATTCAATGGGTATCATAATGAGGGTTTAAATATTATTGGGGAAAGTACTCTTAGGTCACTCACAAACAAATTTTAAACACTAAAAGAATTTTGACTAATTTTAAACACTTATCCACTAATTCTATTCTTGTAGAAGTCCAAGCTAGTGGCATAACAAGTAAACCTAATAGTAAATTGTCCTTAAATGCTTAAAAATTGTAAACAAGGAACCTAATTGTAAATTGCTCAATATCATTTAACCATTTGTAAAGTTAATTTCATATTTACAGTGTTATTTTTAATTTTCGGTTAATGAGGGTTGATTATTTCTGTGTCATCCAAGTTGAAAAAATAATTTCAAAGTTCGTTAATTGTTGCAATTTAGCCAAAAACTAGATGACAGACCCCCCCCCTCGACTAAACACGCCAAAATAGTGCAATAAATTTCTAGACAGCTAATTCTAAGATCAGTTGCCTCCTAGGTCATTTGGCTAAGATGTCCATATATATATATATATATATATATATATATATATATATATTTCAAGTTTATGATAGTTCTTCAAGTGTGAAATGAGTTTCCAAGAAATGTTGTTCTACTTTTAGGCCCAGTTTGGTTGCGTAAATTGTTTGATTATGTAAATTGGTTCATTGTGAATTAGTGAATTGTAAATGAGTGGATCTGAAATTAGTTTAAATCCAATTTTATGCGATGTTTGGTAATCTGGAATTGATGCTAAGGTTCAATAAAAAAAATGATAAAAACAAATTAAGAGAGTAGGGAAGGGGAGGGGGACGGGGGACGGGGAAAGGGAGGAAAAGAAAGAGAGGAGCAAGGACTAAAGTGACTCCTATTTCAAATGGATGCATTTCACCTTTTTTATGAAATGATCCAATTTCAGATTTTACACTTGAGCTAAAATGGCGCAATTAATGAATCATTTCATTAATAAAACCAAACACAATTAATGAATCAATTTTTAAATGAACCAATTTATTAATGAGCCTATTTACAATTTTGAGACAACCAAATGAGGTCTTAGTGTTTATTAATTAAATACTGTAGTACTTTGAATATATATTGCTGATAATAAAATAATTTTTGACATTAAAAATTACACAAATAGCACCATAAATTGGTAAAAGTTGATTTTTTTAATGTTATTGATGTGATAACAAGATTTGAAATATCATTACACTAGAGTACTTAAATAATTTTTATATTTTAATATAGGAAACACCTATATTTATCCTAATCTATGGTGAAAGGAAGTGCACATATTTATCCTAATCTTTAATTATTATTTTTTTGAGCCAAACTTTAAAATTAAATTGTTATCATTATATAATTATGTTTGACATACTCATTTTTTAAGTATAAGTTTTGCCGAAGGTTTGACATTCTAATTTTTAAGTGTTATGGATGGTCCAAGAAGTCTCCATGTGAAGTTTTGAAAGTGGTCATATGTGAGAAAACAGAGGGGGAAGTAGGTTGTGTCGTTTTAAGGGAACTGGAAATTTGATGACTATTTGAGATTATAATAGTCAACCGCGAATATTTTTGTGAGAAGTGGTGGCAAATGAGATAGAATTAAGGTATATTGGTACTTTAGCAGGAATACTGACACACTACACATTAACACGACACAAATCAATATGAATTCAGTGATTAATTGATGGACTCTTAATGATTGCGGATCATATCAGTACCAACTAGATAAAACGTAAGTATTAATGGGTCGACTCTATTAACACTCAATACGATCCATTAATTAAAGTAAATAAGAAATATTGTTGGATTTTCTTGAGAGTTTAAGTAGTTTAATGTTAACTTAATCTGGTGAATTTTACTAAATGAGAACTTTAGAAAATTTGATAGATCAATAGTCCTAATTGCGTTTAATATTGGGCAAATATATCAACTTGTAAATAATTAAAAAATTTCATTATCTTAATGGATAATAACATGTGAACGCGATACGACACATGAAGATAATGGATCGATTTTGAATATGGTGTTTCCACCTAATAAAAAAGTCATATGTTTAGATACAAACTCAATAAGATCCAAACGATACTTGACCACGACCCGTTACTAGGCCTCTGTTGTATATATGCCAAATATTTGTAACAAGAGGGAGGAATATGTAAGGACATTATTTTATAAGTCCATTATCAATTTAGTATATCGTATATCGCTACACCGCCGAAGAGCATTCAAGAACATTCAAGCATCAAAGACAGATCCGAATATCAAGATCTTAAACATTCAAGCCTCCGCAAAGTTTACTTTGGTAAGGTTATGTTTTAAATAACTTAACTTTGCACTTAGAGCTTTTGGGATATTTTTACCAAATATTTTCTAAGTGTTGGAGCGGACTTTTTCGTCAAAATTTGAGAATGAGTATTTTTTCTAAGTATTGGAGCGGACATTAAAAATAATATTTTATGACGTAACAGTCGTTCAAACGACTTTGCTTTGTCGTTTGAACGACATTGCATTGTCGCGTGATGTCGCTTGAACGACACGTGTATCTAGTTCGCGCGATATCTCTTTATCGTTCGAACGAGCTCGACAATCGAGGCGACGCATTTTTCTATAAATGCTCATTAAATCGTTTCGTTTTCATTAAGAAGTCCCAGCATTTTGAAAGACAGAAAACTGCGAAACTACAGAATCCTTTTGACTTCTTCTTTTAGGGTTTAATCCTTTTTTGTTTTCAATTCACAAAAATCCCATATACTTTGGTGAATTGCTTTGGTGTTCAAGAACACTTATTTTCTTTTGTTCATCCTTTGTGAGGAGATCTCTACAATCGAGAGCTGCGTGCTATTGTGGAGGGAGTCTCTACGAAGTTTTTGTGCTGCGGTCCTTGTGGTATAGCTGCGCGTGAACCACTACAGATTTCTAGCCGTTGCTTTGAAGGTTTGATGAAGACACCGTGCGTTACACTTGTGGGCGATTA
Organism: Sambucus nigra; assembly: GCA_949130495.1. NCBI lineage: Eukaryota > Viridiplantae > Streptophyta > Magnoliopsida > Dipsacales > Adoxaceae > Sambucus > Sambucus nigra. The sequence continues at coordinate 158,680,311 of OX422213.1, forward strand.
TCAGGTTGTATGTAAGTCAATGGTCTTGTAAACTTTTCAAAGTTCTAAAAATAAAAGGTTTTGCCCTTCGGGGATTTTTCCTGAAATTTGTATCGCATGCTTTATTTATTTATGGGTTGACACATGCACACACGTAGTTGCATGTTTAGGGGCTGAGTTAATTTTGTTTAATATAGACTATAATTAAATAAGTGTGACAAATAAGAAATTTACGAATTTAATCAATTATCACACCGTCACACGTTCTACAAATTGGTATCAGAGCGGGTTATGCTAATTTATCGCGTGATCCTGATTTTTCAAGGATTTTTTTTGATACAATTTGACTTCTCACGTTGTCAAATTGGTATCAGAGCTTATTTAAGCGATCACCACTTTTACAAATTGGTATCAGAGCACCACTGTTGCACTAAGTTATTGTGTTTTGTTCCCATTTTTCAAAAAATGGCCTTTGGTGGTTTTAATGATTTTCGATGTCAACTTTTTGAAAAGGTTAATTGAAAATTCACACAAACTCTTGTTTTAAATCTTCTGTTGAAAATGACTCTGAGAGTTGTCCTTGTTGTGAGGGTGTTGGTCACACGTTAGATGAGTGTACCACAAATTTAAAGAAGAAATTGAATAAACCGGTTTCTCATGTTTCTACCCTTAGTGATAATGATTCGGAAGAAGAAGTCTTTTATGCTTCTTGGCGAGAGCTTTCCATCCGTGTGATTAGTGATGAGAGTGAGGTTGAAAAGAGTGAGGAGGAAGAAGAAGAATTGAGTGAGTTGCAAGTTGCCTACAATAATTTGTATTTTGAATCTTTAAAGATAAAAAAAGCAAACTTGAAACTCGAAGATGAATTGAAGAAACGTGCTTTAGATAATGATAATACTAATTCGTTGATTAAGGATCTTAGGGCACGTGAGGAGATGCTTAAAGAGAAATTAGGATATGTTGAGGGTGAGAGAGATAGTCTTCGAGGTGTGATGGATGTTATGAAAAAGAAACTTTTAGAGTTTAAAGACTCTAGGCATTTACTTGAATCTAGGATAGGTGAACTTGAGGTGAAATTGAAAGATTCAGGTAAAGTGAAATTTGATTTGGAGTCTAGGTCTAAAAAACTTGATTAGATTTTAGGCACCGTCGAGATAAAAAAGGATAGGGGTGGGATTGGTCTTGAAAAATATGTTGCACCCATTCCCACACGTGTGAGAGAGCCTCCTAGGATTGTTAATAAAGGGGCACCCAAGTTTGTTAGGAAAGATCCCCTTAAGAACATCGTGAGAGAACCTCCTAGGATCATTAGGAGAGAGACACCTAGGCAAATTCAGAGAGCACCACCTAGGAATCTGAGGAGAAGGCCCACCCGATTTACACTTGCACACATTACGGTAGGCAAGGTCATCTTAGGCATTTCTGCTATAAGCTTTTGAATGGACCTAGGAAACATAAAAAAAGAGTCACACCGGTTCCCAAAACCCCCACACTCAGTTACAAATCCATTTGGGTTAGAAAATCAGATTTAAAGGCTTATGGTCTATTTGTTCATGATTCTCGTTTGATTGCACGTGATTCACCCCATGTGAGATCTCTTGGTTGATTGTGTTGGATGTTTGTCATACGCTAGCGATGTATCATGGTATATTCTTTCTAGTGTTATGACTCACTTTCACATAGCGCACATTGATTTATTTGTTGCATTTGTGTGTTTCGCTAATGTTTTAGCACTGTTTTGGATCTGTTTGCCCCTTACAGGTACTGTTTTCACGAAATTTTTTCACTGGGCAAAAACTGTATGATTTTTTGGGCATTTTGGGAAGTTTTGGTTTTCTCGTTTGAGCGAGATCTATAAGTCGTTTGAACGACAACTCTGTCTCGCGCGAAGTCGCTTCTCGCAACATGCCCTTGTCGTTCGAGTGACAGAGCTGAGTCGTTTGAGTAATATGTCTAGAATTTTTGCTTCCCTTCTATTTTTAGTACCTAGTGTTCATATGATTATGTTTTGGTACTATTGGGTTGCTTCTGGACAGTTTATATGCAGTCTTTCTTGCTATATATGCTTAGTTTCTAACAGTGCATTTGTTGGGTTTTCACACCTGATTTGATTCTTGATTCATTTGTGTGATTAATATTTGTTAGCATAGGATGATGCTCATATCGAAATTATATGCCTATTGTTGGATGTATCATTTTGTAGTTATTTTTCTTTTTGAATTTTTTTGAAAAATGCAAAAAGATTTTCTAATTTTTGAGTGACCATTCATATTTTGGTCAAATTTGAAAATCCAAAAAGATTTTTGTACTTTGTTTGCACCATTTATGGATAAACACTTAGGATGACCAAGTCACAACATCATTCCATTTTTCAAGTGACTATTTGATAGTGTTTTGAGACAATATGTCAATTCATCCACGTGCTTTATAATGTTTGGAGTCATTAAGATGTAACTAGTTGTTACTTCCTACATGTTTGACTCATGATATCCTTTATTGCACACGTGCACGGATTTGTTTGATTATTTTTCTTGACTTATCACATGTTGATTTAGTGTTTTCATCTCAATCCTGTCCTTAAAACGAACCAAGTGCAATAATACGAGAGTAATAAAAGTAGTGCATGTAAAAACCATTGCCCGTGAGGAATTTGTTTAAATTTGAAAAAAAATGACGAGTGACACGGGAAAGGGCTGCAAGTGAATAATAATCACGTCGTGAAAGCCACCGTTTGAGAAGAGCCCGCACAAAATAATGAAATATGCCAAAATTTTGGGCCAATAGGTTTTCTCTAAGTTGAGAATTTAGTACCTCTTTAGATATAAAAAATTGCATTATTTTATATGAGGGAGTTTTGGATGGATATATCAGTGGGTTTGCACGTCCTTAGAAAAGTTCTCAAAACGGCACTAAATAGTTTTGGACGTTATTGGTGCGAAAATCATTTAGACTTTGATTTGTTGATTTGATTAAGACGATGTCATCTAAATTCAACAATTTTTCACCTAAGGATATTTTTGATGTTCATTTGTTAGGGGTATACGTATTCATCGTGCACATATGATTGATTGAGTCGATTTACCTATCAAATGTGTTCACACCCATACATTCCATTTCCATGACCTGTTTGTTTTAGTATAAATCCATGGTGTATGATTTTTGTAACATTATTTTTTGCTTTGAAAAAATTGAAAAATTAAAAAATGTTTGTGGAAATCTTTTGAGTTTCACCTTTGCATACGCGTAGTTTGATTCATATTTTCTATGCACTTTTATCGTGACACTCCATGTTTAGTTTGTTTCTTCTTATCTGTCTATTTGGGGACATAATAAAAAGGGGGAGAACGAATTATGATTTTATGGGGGAGTTTGCATTATGGGGGAGATTTGATTATATTGATTGATTTATTCTTATATCATTTCAAACTCGATGCGTCACGAAGGTATTTGCTTTATCTCATGTGTGTAGGTACAAAAGTGATGATCATATGTTGCACATCCTGATGAGAAAAGCTTAAAGGCTTGAAGATTTAAACTTGAAGATTTTTGAAGAAAATTTGAAGACTTGCAAATTTTAGTATTTTCCATTTATGGGTTTATGGGGGATATTAGATTTGTATAGGCACTTTGATTTGATAATTCGGAGTTTTTATTTTGTACCAGCATACACATAGGGGGATATTTGTAAGGACATTATTTTATAAGTCCATTATCAATTTAGTATGTAGTGTACCGTTACACCATCGAAGAGCATTCAAGATCATTCAAGCATCAAAGACGGATCTGAATATCAAGATCTTCAACATTCAAGCCTCTGCAAAGTTTACTTTGGTAAGGTTATGTTTTAAATACCTTAACTTTTCACTTAGAGCTTTTGGGATATTTTTACAAAATATTTTCTAAGTGTTGGAGCGGGCTTTTTCGTCAAAATTTGAGAATGAGTATTTTTTCTAAGTATTGGAGCGAAAATTAAAAATAATATTTTTTGACGTAACAGTCGTTCAAACGACTTCGCTCTATCATTCGAACGACATTTCATTATCGTGCGATGTCACTTGAACGACACGCATATCTAGTTTGCGCGAGATCTCTTTCTCGTTCGAATGAGCTCGACAACCGAGGTGACACATTTTTCTATAAATACTCATTAAATGGTTTCGTTTTCATTAAGAAGTCCCAGCGTTTTGAAAGACAGAAAACTGCAAAACTACAGAATCCTTTTGACTTCTTCTTTTAGGGTTTAATCCTTTTTTGTTTTCAATTCACAAAAATTCCATATGCTTTGGTGAATTGTTTTGGTATTAAAGAACACTGCTTTGCTTTTGTTCATCCTTTGTGGGGATATCTCTACAACCGAGAGCTGTGTGCTATTGTGGAGGGAGTCTCTACGAAGTTTTTGGGTTGCGGTCCTTGTGGTATAGCTGCGCGTGAACCACTGCAGATTTCTAGCCGTTGCTATGAAGGTTTGTCAAAGACACCTTGCGTTACACTTGTGGGCGATTATCAGGTTGTATGTAAGTAAATGGTCTTGTAAAATTTTCATAGTTCTAGAAATAAAAGGTTTTGCCCTTCGAGGATTTTTCCTGAAATTTGTGTCGCATGCTTTATTTATTTAAAGGTTAACACACGCACACACGTAGTTGCATGTTTAGGGGCTGCGTTAATTTGGTTTAATATAGACTCTAATTAAATAAGTATGTCAAATAAGAAATTTGCAAATTTAATCAATTATCACACCGTCACACGTTTTACAGAATACGAAAAGACCCGATAGTCATGGACCTTGGGCCATAGGATAGACAACGACCCATGGGTAAGAAAAAAAGCTTTGGCTTTGCTTGGATGTCGAGTAATTCATAAATTACCTAGTTTTTGTGACACTCCATAAATTTCATATTTTGGTTGATCGATTCTAAATACAATATTTATGAGAGTCAAACAATTGATAACATTCTAAGCTGGCAGAATAACGTAAGAGTGAAATAAATATGGTTGAATGAAACCTTACGAATATGCTAATAATAAAAAAGTTGAATATGAATAAATCTGTACATTTCAATTGTCATTGAAACTCCTCCAACTACACTAAGATCATCAGGAATAGAATACAAGACTGTAAATGAAAGGACTATACACGTGAGTATAATGATATGATCATACACTGGACCAAAAGAGCTATACACTTGACAACACACTTGTAGCGATCATAGCTCTCGATGTAGAACCTAAAAATATATTAGTTAACGAAACATGGTTGATCCATTGCGAAAAATATTCTATATAACCCAATAGTAATTAGATAAGAATATAATAGTGAAATATGCAATCCTCAATAAACATATATATATATATATATATATATATATATATATATATATATATATATATATATATATATATATATATATATATGACCTCAAAGTAACATCACATGATTTCAAGCCTTAGAAAGTACACACAACTACTAAGGTGGTATCTCAACACTAGATACTAATTAGTCTCTATAACGGTTTCTAGGGAAGGACTTACCTTAACGAACTATATTCTCAATAAGTGCTACCATATGTTTTACAATTCATTATAATTTAAATATAATAAACCAATTCTACAGCATCTTAGACACATAACCTTAACTACTATTAAAATCCCAACTATGACATCATAACATCAAGTTCTCTCTCATCTCCTAAATTTCACTAAACTCCATGCATGAGATGTCTCATAAATGAAATCCAAACAAGGAAGCCTTTAAATACATTTACATATAGATCAATTAGCCGTTGAGATCTCACGCTTGCTAGAACTCAATCTAAGTTACATCGATACCTTTCCCAAGCATATGATCTAATCCCCAAATAACTGCTAGCCAACCCATCCTTCTACGCCCCAGGGCGTCTAACTCTACTTCCAACCAAACACTATATAAACTACACTATAGTTTCATTTATTACAATTAAAACCCTTCAAAATTCATTATTAAATTTCACAATCCAAAAGATATATATAGCCCTAGCAATTTTCATTATAGAACCCTCTCAGGTAGTTATTTCACGTATTATATTTTCTCATAATAAATTCTTATAACTTAAGGAATTAACCGATTTCAATGTATTAGATTAATTTTGTGGTGGATGCTATAATGAACCTCTTAATGGAGGGACTATGGGGTGTTGATATTGCAAGGGGTAGTTTGGTAGTTTTTTCCCCTTGCTGTTACTATGCACCCCCAAAAAAGATGTCTCTATTATCTTTTTAATCACATAGATTAATTATAAGGCATCCAAATTATAAGTTCTCATGCATTATGTAAAGCATCACTCATAGCTCGCATAATAAAATAACACACTTAGGGGAAAGAAAATACCCCGACAAGGGGTTGGGTGTGGTGGTGTGATGCTCCTCACAATAGTGATGAACAATATAATATAAATGCTAGAAATAAGATTAATGTGGTTCGACTAAGGTCAGCTTACATCCATGGTGGCATTAGGGTCTTTTCATTATACTTCGAGAGAGATAGAGAGTTTACACGAGAGTGTTCTCTAGCCTCTAATCCTACTTACATAATTAGGGGTCTCCCCTTTATATAGAGTTAGGGGTTACAATTGAATAAAGACTCTATTATTAGAGTTTACATCATACTAAAACACTATTGTTGTGATACGATTAGTCTTCTACCTTCACTTGAAATTTTGTCATCTTTTTTTTTAAATCAAACTAGTTATGTAGTGTCACAAGAACTGTAGTCGACCAAGATTGACTTGTTTGGTCATGTGTTGGTGATTAAGCTGGCGATCCACTTATATTTTCATCCCCTACAATTATTCGCCCAGGTTTCGGTTCAGCCAAGATGGTCTTGAGATGAGTTGGGAGTTGGAGTATGTATGTAGTAACGGCCTCATCTGGTGAGTCTAATACTGTTGGTTGATCTTGTGCATCCCCTCCGTTTAACTTGTTGAATTCATAATACGTTAAAAGAATCCTCAGCTTTTCTATAGGGACGTTCAGCCAAAATATGGATCGTCCTTGAGCGTGTCGAGATGCTCATATACCCTCTTGGGATCAGGTCAATCGTAGTTTTGCACTAACTTGTTCAAGTATTATGTTGACCGTGGTTTGTTTTTGCATTATTTAGATCACTTGTTGATCGATGATATTCGTATAGAATGATTATTAATTGTAAAGTCGATTTTGATCGTCAAAGATCAATTTGATATTCTAAGGTCACATGAGGCCATTATAAGTTGATCTTGCCCTTAAAGGCTAATAGTAATCGTCTTTGACTTTCTTAAACATCTGAGGCTAACTTTGATCATAACAGGTCAATTTGACCAAATGAGGCTGAACTTAGCCATCTCAGGCTAATGTAGGTCGTCGAAGACCAAGTTGGCCGTTGATGGTCAATTATGATTGTAAGAGATCAATTTTACCATGTTAGGTCGAATAATGTCATCTTAGGCTAATATTGGTCATCATAGACCAACTTGACCATTAATGGTCAGTTATAATTATAAGAAATCGATTTGACCATATAAGCTTGAATAATGCCAAAGTAGGTTGAATTCAGTCGCCTCAAGCTAATATTGGTCGTCGTAGACCAACTCGACTGTATACATTCAATTTTTATCGTAGGAGATCAATTTGACCACCTTAGGTTAAACGAGGATAAGGAGGCCAAATTCAGTCATCTTAAGCTAACCTTGGTTGTCGTAGACCAACTTGACTGTTAATGGTCTGTTATTATCATAAGAGATTAAATTTGACCATCTTAGGTCAAATGAGGCTGAATTACGTCGTTTCAGGTTAATATTGATTATCGTATACCAACTTGACCGTTAATGGTCAATTATGATCATAAGAGCTTAATTTGACCATCTTATATCAAATGAGGCTGAGTAGGCCAAATACAACCGTCTTAGGATAATGTCGATCGTCGCAGACCAACTTGACCGTTCATGATCAATTTTGATCATAGGAGATCGTTTTGACCATTTAGGAGACCAACTTGACCGATGATGCCGAATTCAGCCTCTTAGGCTAATGTTAGTAGTCGTGGACCAATTTGATCATTAATTGCCAATTATGATTGTAAGATATCAATTTGACCATTTTAGGCCAAATAAGGGAGAAATAGGCCGAATTCAGTTGTTTTAGACTAATATTGGTTGTTGTAGATCATCTTGATCGTTTATGGTCAATTTTGATCATATGGGATCAATTCGACCACCGTAGGTCAAATGACACCGATGAGGTTGAATTCAACCATCTTAGGCTAATGTTGGTCGTCGTAGACCAACTTGACCGCTTATGGTTAATTTTGATCGTTAGAGATTAATTTGACCATCGTAGGACCAATGAGGCCGATCAGGCTAAATTCAACTGTCTGAGGCCTGTGTTGGTCATCGTTGATCAACTTGACCGTTAATGGTCAATTATTATAATAAGAGATTAATTTAACCATCTTAGGTCAAATGAGGCCTAGGAGTTCTAATTCAGCCGTCTGAGGCTAATGTTAGTCGTTGTATACCAACTTAACCATTTATGGTCAATTATGATAGTAAGAGCTCAATTTGACCATCTTAGATCAAAGGAGGTTGATGAGGCCGCATTAAAGCATCTCAAGTTAATGTTGGTCATCATAGACCAACTCGACCGTTTATGGTCAATTTTTATTATAGGAAATCAATTTGATGAACTTAAGTCAAATGAGGCCGAGGGGCTAAATTCAGCCATCTTAGGCTACTATTGGTTGCCATTGACCAACTCGATCGTTTATGGAAAACTTTGATCGTAGGAGATCAATTTGACCACCTTAGATCAAATGAGGTCAAGGAGGACGAATTTAGCCGTCTCAGGCTAATCTTGGTTGTGTAGACCAACGTGACTGTTAATGGTTAATTATGATGATAAGAGATCAATTTGAACATCTTAGGTCAAATGAGTCCGAGGAGGCAGAATTCAACAGCCTTAGGCTAATATTGGTCACAATTGACCAATTTGATAGTTTATAATCTAGTTAATTGAGTGAGTTAATTTGACAATTTTTGGTCAAATGAGGTCGTGGAGGATAAATTTAATCGTCTTAAGATAATGTTGGTCTTCATAGAACAACTTAACCGTCAATGGATAATTATGACCTTAAGAGATTAATTTGACCATCTTAGGTTAAATGGGGCCTAAATAAGCCAAATTCATTCGTTTCAGGCTAATGTTGGTCGTCGTAGACTGTCATGACCATTTATGGTAAATTTTGATCGTAAGGGATCAATTTGATTTTCTTAGGTCAAATGAGGCCAAAGAATTCGAATTCAACCATCTTAGGCTAATGTTGGTCATCGTAGACTCACTTGACCATTAATGGTAAATTATGATACTAAGAGATCAATTTGACCATCTTAGGCCAAATAAGGTTGAGGAGGTCGAATTTAGCTGTCTGAGGCTAATGGTGATCGTTGTATACCAACTTGACGTTAGGATCGTAAGATATTAATTTAACCATCTTAAGTCAAACGAGGCCCATGAGGCTGCATTTACTCATCTTAGGCTAATGTTAGTCCTCATAGATCAACTTGACCGTTTATGGTCAATTTTGATAGGAAATTTATTTGACCATCTTAGGTTAAATGATGTCGAGGAGGCCGAATTAAGACGTCTTAGGCTAGTGTTTATTTTTGGTTTCTAAATTACGCCATTGTGAACAATGCATTTGTGCCCAATCGGAGCGACTAAGTCTTACCACTACTAGAGTGGCTTTAATGCCAAACATAGGCAACCACTTTATTTCTAACTTGTACCACCCAATTCTTAGATGGGTTTCAGGGGCCACCACTGGGATGAGCTTGATGCCAAACATAAGCAACCGTCTTGTTCTAATTCATACTACTTCTTGAGTGGATTTTAGGTGCCACCGCTGGGGTGCGTTATATGCCAAACGTAGGCGACCTACTTGCTCTAAGTTGTACCAATGCTTGAGTGGATTTTACATGCTACCATTGGGGTGGTATAGATCCCAAAAGTAGGCGACCAGCTTGTTCTAAGTCATACCACTACCTGAGTTGATTTTAGGCACCACCGCTTGGGCGTGCTAGATGCCAAACGTAGGCGATCGATTTTTTCTAAGTCCTACCACTGCTTGAGTGGGTTTGATTTCAAATGTAGACGACCAACTTACATCTTAATTATACAACCCAATTCTTAGGTGGGTTATAGCCTCTTCTAGTCTGACCAACCTAACTTGGGCTAAACCACTGTTTTAGGTGGGTTTAGTGTCATGTTTGAGAGTGAAAACTTATTACATTAAAGGGTTCTAATATGGAGATGGTCCAAAACACACAAAATAATTTTTATATTTTCCAAATATAATTTAACTAAAACAAATTAACCCAATTTAAACCTTAACACCAATTCTAAACCTATCATGATTAAACAATTAACCAATTTTATCCCAATCCTAAAACATGCATTTAGGTGATAAATAAGATAAAATAAATCAACAACCACAACATGCTGATCTATGAGGAAAACTCACACTGGAAAAATCTTCGGACGAATCAGCCACGCAAGTTTACTATGTATAAAATTACAAAGGACACAACATCATACTCACAACATAGACTTGACACCCTTGCCAGCCTTGACACTCTTCGTTCCTTCAATATCTTCACAATGATAAATTTTATGACATGTGAGTCCACATATGCCTCAATATTCACCGATAAGGACCAGCTACCATCTACGAATCTGGAATACGGATGCACCGCTTCTTCACCATAACACCACAAATACAGAATCCATCGTAAATAGCAAATAAAGTACGAAATCCATCGCACAAAACTATCCTCAACAAGATCAAGACAATAAGCCTTCTTATTGCCCACAAATAAGATATCAAAGCATATAATATATGAAATATGGATCATAAACAAATTGGGAGCAAAGTAGGGTTTTAGTTTGGAAAATTAATCATTAACGATCAAGGAAACATAGAGAGCATTTTGGAAGAGTTTGGGAACTCAAAAGGCATGGAAAATTCTAAAAAAAAAACTGCAACTTTGCCTCCCTTTTTTTCATCGGGGTTTTCAAAAATGAGTTAAGGATGAAAAAGAGAAGAAACCTTAAAAATACAAAATGCTCGTCGGTTCGTTCGAACGAGGTCAGTAATCTCGCTTGAATATAGTACTTATTCTCGTTCGAACGCCTTTCTAACAGACATTCCATCGAGAAACCAGGGCAGTCAAATTGCCTCTCTGAAGTTCTTTGGATTAAGTTCTAATGAGATGCCTATTTTAGTTCAGACGACATACCCAATGTCGTTAGAGCGACTTTAAAAGAATCTTTTTAACCTTTTTATTTTTTTTTATAAAAAATCTAAAATAAAATATTCAAGGATCAAAATAAATACGAATTCATACCTGAGAGATTCTCAGAACTTGAAGACAAAATGTGGCACAAAACACGACATAATGAATGAATATCTAAAATTTCGTCACTATGTATTCAACCAAAAACGTCATAGGCTTAGACACACTAAAGTCCTAACCTATAACTTAAAGGTTTTGTCTATACAAGAAAATACAAATGGACTCTATCAAAAATTCATACTTACAAAACTTCCCCTTTTGCTATTCCGAAAAAAAAATAAAAATAAAGACTCCTATGGGCCATCAAACTCATCTAAGACTCAGTCCCCAACTCTAAAATAAAAAGTACAACTTAACTGACTCACAAGCTTGAGTATCATTGCATGCTTATAAACTTTGCCATGTGTTGCAAACTTGCACACTTAAATATACCTTAAAATGCAAAGAGAATATAACAATATAAATCTACATATGAATAAGCCCTTCCCTTATGTCTAATAATCTCTACCCATGTTAGGATGTTTCCCCTAAGGCAAAATTTTCCTCGGACTATAAAGATTGAGACACCATTTCTTCCCCCGTTTCGTTCATGAATAGACAAAGAATAAAGGTACATAATAAAACCATTTCTCCCCAAAATAACCAAATATCCCCCCGAGAGAAACATGGATATGAATATAGGAAAAATAAGTATATTATGCAATGATGTGAGTAAAACAAGCAACAAAAAATAACTTGGCAACATAAGCCTAAATAATCGACACAATGATCAATTAATACTTATTTTGATACACATGAAAACTTAGGATACTAATATAAACAAGGCAACAAAATATATCAAGGTGATCATATAACGTACCAATGAAACCAAAGCTAATATGAACATATGGCATACAAGGATTAAAAGCAAGTGCAAAGAATCACATCAAACAATACTATACATATAAATATGCAAAAGATACCAATGACACATATTCATATTGTAGACATCCCATTCCAGGACCCTCCTAGACATTTATTTAGGTCCCTAGCACTTCCTCCTTCACCATAAACCCTAAGTCATACTCCAAAATTGATCTAGTGGCCACCAAGTGCTCCCGACCCCGTTTGACTATCGATCAACTTACTCACCTAAGTGAAATCTCATTGGATATTTGATGGGACATTAATCTCCTTTCCAACGGTTCACCCCATGCACAAATCGACCTTATGGTTCGAATGAACGAACCATTTTTCCCCCAAAAATTGTTTTGGAGGCCACTGGATGCTCTCGAGCCACGCTTGACTCCGATCAATTCTCCAACTTGAGCGAAGCTTTTTGGATCCTCAAAAGGCTCAGAATCCCGTTTAAAATGGTCCACCCCATGCACAAATCAACTCTACAATACAAATGAACGATCCATTTTACTCCGAAGGATCATCGGGTTCTTTCGGGTCCCATTTGACCTTGGTCAACTCTTCGAACCATGTGAAGCTCTTTATTCAGGAGCTTTCATAGCCTTTCTAATAGTTCATCCCATGCACGGATCAGCCTTACGATTCGGACGAACGATCCGTTTCCCTCTTATCTAAATATCCACAGCACTTTCGAGCTCCATTTGACAACAGTATATTCTCGAACTCGGGAGCGGCCTATGGATGATTAAACGTATCTGAATACCCTTTCCAACAGTTCATCCCGTGCGCAATTTGGACTTATCAATTGAATTTTACGATCATTTTTTTAGAAAATTTTCAAAGGACTGCCGAACGGTAAACCCATTTCCCTGCCTATCGATAGTGTGTCTTGGGATATCTGCCAATAGACAGGTCAAGGACAATATCGATAAGCACCCCCTTGACCCTATATAAGTAGATCGTGAGCTCACTTTGAAAGACACCTTAGAAACATCCCTATTAGTGATCTAAGCAACATTCTCTCGAAGTCAGCGTGGTTTCCATCTTCAAACCTCTCCCCTATATTCCATTTCCATCCTTTCCTTACCCAATTTGGTAAATTTCGTTCCCCCTCCTCCTACCACCTTCATCTACTTGCAAGAGAAGCCCTTCAACATTCAAGATCAACTTCAAGGCTTCAAAAGAAGGTCCAAATCTTTCACTCTATCTTTAAACTCTCTTATTTTTGCATTAGTTACTTAATTCTTATTTTAGCATTTCATTTTTATTAGATAGAACATATTAATATCCAACTTTTTATTAGTAGTATTGTACATACTATACTTTCTATAAAAAAACCAAAAACAAGAAAAAGAGGGTTTGGTTGTAAATTCTAAACGGGAATTTCTCACTACATTTTCTCACACTAAAACATTCTTTTTCCACACACACACACACACACACACATATAAGAAAAGTCCCCGATTAGATTTATGGGATAAACCCCACCCCTTGTTATATGCGAACTAAGTAGACTTTGATGCCTTTTTAGGATATTTAGGCATCTCAGGTAAAATCCGAGATTCGAGTCCTTTTCTATTTTTTTCATAAATTACTTTCATATCATAAATTTGTAATTCATGCTTGTGTTTTGTCCAACCTACACCATCATCCTTCTATAAACGATCGGTGACCTGACAAATGCACACATGATATTTTGATTATTATTTTGGGAACAATCCTAAGGATTAACTCACTCCACCTTTATCCATGAAGTGAGTCGAGTAAATCCACTCATCATTTATATGTACAAGCACACACTTCATGGAGCTATCAAGGAGAAGAATAACACATTCCCATTAGAGATCGAAGGGCGAGATGGGTGCCTAATACCTTTCATTCCATAATGTAGTCCCCGAATCCTTGAACTAATTATTTTCGCAAGCATCAGTATGTATTTGATGCCATTCTCTCGAGGCGATAACATTCTCTATCTCTATACATTACCCACACATCATCCAAATGACGACGATCGAGTGCCCCGAGGAAGGGCGCGAGATCCCACGTGCGCACGTGTCGCTCGGAAGGGATGGCCACAATGGCAACTCTGCTGGGGAATTACATTCTTTGAGGACTAGACTCTATTTTACATGAGTGTTATTATTGTCTGCATGTGTGCGTATGCACCTACTTGTATGTTCCCTTTTTCCTCTATTACTTCTTGTATATATCTACCTCATGTATATATCACTTCTTACTCACTTTTCACTTCACACACTTATAAATACCCTCTATGTACTTTTCAAACTACCTACACTTGTATATATGATCACTTATACCCACATGCTTCCGAAACCACTTAGAATATCCATGTTTAGGATTCACTAGCACACATCTCCACTTGTCACACTTGTATACATCCATGCTCACTTACAGATATCACATGAAACTTGTAGTTGATCCATGCTTTGGCTCATTATCACACCCTCACTTGTAGATATTCACATATCACTCACTCACATATATCCATGCTTAGTGTAGTCTTCATGTTCCATGCTAGATTTACTTTTCATGATACTTGTACATTCTCCCCCATTAGTATAGTGTTCCTTTTACTCATCATGCCAAATAAAAGACACCCTCTCCATAATACACTAATTAAGAATCATGCATTTTTCACACTACATCACCAAGAGCATTGCAATATTAACCAAAATTTTGTTCTGTATTGGAGGGTCACTTTGCGATAGGCACTGGTCTTACGGGGTGAAACTATCCCAAGCAATATGAATCTCACCTTCCATTGGTATAGTACCTTCTTAGTATATCTAATAGTTTCCCCCGCATCATACCGCTTGATTGAACTCACGACGGGAGGTATATAACAGGAAACTCATTCATGTACGTTGAGTATATTGAATTTGCTCTCACATGTACTGTCCCCATGAGGTATATAGAGAGGCAATTCACGTACACTCAGGTATATCAAATGGATTATCCACATGTACCGATTTCCCTCAAAAGCAAGGAGTATATTGTGTAAGTCATGCCAAATGGGGGAACCCTACCACTAGCCCAACAAACTGCATAAACCTTATATAGGCGTCAAACTTAGGGCGCTCATATTTAGTTTGCCGATTGCTAAGCGCAACTCTATTGAAATGCTAGGTTAGCATGCCGCCCAAATTTTTGCGCTATTTCTCCATTTTTCAAAATAGGACCCTATCCATGAGCCTATAAACAACTAATACCATGTCTTACGTATTTTTCAAACATAATTTTCCCAGGCTTAGTTCTTGTTCGACATTTTTTTGCATTTAGGTAAACCTAATACAAGTGAAAACATAATAATAATAATAATAATAATAATAATAATAATAATAATAATAATAATAATAATAATAATCATAATCATACGAGATTCTTCTCTCATTTCCCCTTACTTTTCTCAAAAAATTAGAAATACCAAAAACATTTTTCCTCTTTTTCAAAAATACCAAAAAATAATTCTTTCTTCCTTCATTCAAAAATAAACTCGAACCATTTTTCCTTCTCAGGTCGATCGCATATCCGATTCTTATCCTGGCTCCCTATTGGCTTTGGTCTTCCGTCAAACCGCCCCTAAGCTCTGACAGTTCCTATGCTACTTCATCCTAGTTCGAAATCTACCTTCACCAGCTCTTCAAGGAAAATGCCAACCAAGCACCGAACATGAAACCTGATCTGATTATAGTCTTTGTCCAACTTAGTGCCAAGATTGACAACCTTCAAATTGAGGTCTATGAGATGTAGGGAAATTGGGTCCAGATTTCAAAAGAACCCTAGGTTCTCATTATTTGTGCCATGGGTCCACCCACACCTGAGCCTATTTGGGTCCCAGAAGAATATTAGCCAGCTCCGCGTGCCCCTCTTTCTAATGGGTCACTTCCAGCTCAGCTCCCTATGCCAAACCTTGCCCAACCATGGGCTAACTTGCAAGTTCCTGTTGATCCCAAGGAGGAAGAACTGAACAAGGTCAAGAAAGATCTCAAACTGCTATCCAAGAAATTCGACCAAGTTAGGATATCTGGGAAGTACATGGACTACACACATATGTCTCCCTATCCTAAATCAAGATTGTCGAAAAAGTTTAAGATGCCAGCCATCAAGAAGTTCAGGGGTAGCCGGCCCCCAATTATGCGCCTTCGCATTCATCACCGAGACATGATCCTTCTTAACATCGATGAAGAGAAAATGGCCAAGAGATTTCAACATACTTTGAAAGAAAGTGCCCTCCGATGGTTCCTATCCCTCGAAGAATCCAATATCCGTAGTTGAGAAGATGATGCCTGGGAATTCATGTCTCAGCACAAGTAAAATGAAGAACTAGAGGTTACATGCCATGATCTAATGATGCTTAAGCAGAAATCAGGGTAAATCGTTAGTAGCTTCATAGGGAGGTGGAGAGAGAAAGCTGCTACCATGACCAACCGACCCTCCGAAGAAGAACAAGCCAATATCCTGAAGAAGAATTTATTTCCCCATATCCGAGTGACTATGGGTGGTCAGTATTATCCACACTTTCGAGCTCTCCAAAAAGAGAGTGTAGGAATTGAAAAAATTATTACCAAGGTAAAAGCCGAGCTGAAGAAGGTGATAAAAAAGTTCATTCCCAGAAAGTACGAGAAGCCTGCCAATGCTGTAGTCTCAACCATCAATAATATCTCCCAACCTTCTCCCTCTTGGGCACCAGAAAGACACCCTAATCCTGCCAGAAAGGAATACACCGAGCTCCATACTCCCTTATCCAAAATCTACTAGGTCTTGTTAAGACGAAACCTCATCAAACCCTTGGACCCCGTCCATTACCAAACCCACTTCCCAAGAACTTCAAAACCAATGCCCACTGTGACTTTTACCAATCCGTGGGCTACACTACCGTTCGATGCTTCAACCTTAAAAACTTGGTTCAAGGCTTGATTGACCGAGGTATCATCTTTCCACCAAAAGAGCTTAAACCCAATACCACCACCAACCCACTTTTCACTCATGAAAATGCAATATTTCTAGAAAATAACCGAGAATTTAATCAATCCACTCAAATTATACCCATCAAAACACCTATCATCTCACCCAAACCTCTCAAAGTTTGATCCCATTTTCTCTTACAACCTGCCCGCTTTATCGATCAAGATTTTTCACTCCTCACAGGGGGCCTATATTACCTTTTGCACTCTATCCTAGAGGTAAGACATGGAGTTACCAGTTGTATTGAATCAACTTCTGGAGTTTGGGATGAAATTACCCATCGAGATGACCATCGACTGTCAAAAATTGAGTGGACGATTCATGAAATCCCCAAAATGATCTCGAGAATCAGACGAATGGGTGGTACTTGCTGAAGAAATCAATTTAGGCAACGTGGTATAGATCATGGCCGATATGTTTCGATAAACCAACGAGATATATAATATTTTTGAACTACTCACTGCTTTGAAGCTTAAAGGTAAGTTGGTCCCTTCACTCCTGCACCTCCCTGTTGAGTGGGAAGATTTATATGAGGAAGCCATCAAGGTTATTGAGTGTATATATTTCTCTTAGCAAGAAGACATCATCGCCATCGGATTGGGGGAAGAATTTAACATCTCAGATGATGAATTGAGTAAGGAAAAGTAATTACAGTAATCATTATGTGCGGAATGGTATCCTTCGAATACTTATTGGGGAAAATCAGTAAAGTAGCCATTAAGCCAGAAATAAATGAAGAAACTGGGTTCTTGTTCTTCGTTGCGTCAGTAAACTACCTGACCAGATCAGGGAGACACTACAAGGATCCGAATCCTCAGTTATTGAGAATAGATATGGGAAATGGAGTTGTCGAAGAACTTCCCATGCCAAAAATGACCATTGAGGAGAGAAAAATTCTCGACCAACTCAAGGAGACTTAAGATAACATCACCTTATAGGGACTCTTCATATCTTCCCAATTACACTGGAATGCTCTGATAAAACTTCTCACCAAGACCGCAGTCCCTCTGTCCACCACTCTCGAAGAAATTGTAAACATGGCTGGGTCCTTGACCTCCACTAGAATCCTTTTCTTCTCCGACGAGGAAATTTTAAAGATCGATCCCAGTTATAACTATGCCCTCAACATCTTCATTGAAGTGATGGGAAATATATTACCATTCTCACTCATTGACAACGGATCCACCCTTAATGTTTTTCTGCTTAGGACCTTCAGTTACTTGGGGTTGAAAGTCAGTGACCTTAATCCTACTTCTGCCGCAGTGAGTGCTTATGATAATACCCGCCGAGAGGGACGGGATCCATAAAACTCACAATAGGGGCTGGCCCTATCAATACTGTCATCGAATTCCAAGTCATTCACATACCTGTATGCTTTAACCTTCTACTTGGTCGGCCATGGCTTCATAGCATTCGGGGGTATCTTCTTCACTTCATCAGAATTTAACATTCTTCACCAAAGGGCAAGTTATCACCATTTTAGAGGATGGCGATGGTACAGAAAATTCCGACACTAGAAATTCGATATTGGAAATCCACCATGGGATGAATGATATTCTCCTTTCTGTCTTTAGAGTTGATCCACTTCCTCTTCCAGCAGGAGATAGTTTCAAAAATTGAGTCTGTCCTGAACGCAACCCTCACGATAATGTCCATGTGATACAGATATTCAAGAACATGCATTTTACGCCCGGACTGGGGCTGGGGTAATGTCAATAAGGTATGCTTGATCCTATAGTTATGAAAGAGTCCTTTCCCCCATATGGCTTAAGTTATCAGCCTTTACTAGAAGAACTCAAAGCGCTCTGCCAACCACGACTGAAAATGGGTTTAGAAGATGCAAAGATAGTTTCGAAAGATACTCTGAACGAAAGATTTATCAAGGAGGGTGAAGACTTACCTTTCTATAGCTTCACTGAACCATGGTATGACCATGCCGATAAGAAGATGAAATTGGGGATGTAAATTTTATTTTTAGACAACAACTCTTGGGCAGAAGACTATCAGCATAAAGTGCTACCTTTCACCGAGAAAGCCGTAACAGTTATTGAGGTCTCCGAGAAAAGTGATTTCGAAAACTCATTCAACCTATAAACACTAGGGATGAATCTATGTATGATCCATTAGAACGCTACACCGCCAGACCCATTTGCTCTGATCAAGGCTACTGATGGGCCTCTTCTCAACTGGAATGCTATACCAGTCCAACCTATTGAGATTGATCCTAACTTTGCTGTTTAACCTATCTCGTCACTTATTATTACTTATCCTTTTTCTGATATCAATGTAACCGAGACCTCATTTGATGAGGTTCTCAATGTTGTTTTTCCCGAAAGTTAAATAAACAAGGATTTTGATTATCTTGCTATGCCTTACATTGAACCTTGATGATGACGACTTTGAAAATGAAAAATTCTAAAATTATCTTAATAAGTTAATAGCAAACAACATAAACGTGTTCAAATTAATAAGGATGAAATTATTGTTATCAATCTCGATTCTAGTGGCCAATAACACGAGATTGGGATAAGGTCTGCCCTTAAGGATCATCTATTAAAAGAGTTCATGGACTTCTTCGCATGGTCCTACGATGACATTCTCAAAATTGACCCTAAAATAACTAAGTATGTGATATAGACATTCCCTGAATACAAGCCGGTCAAACATAAGCTAAGGAAACTCTGCACCAAATGGCCGCTCAAAGTAAAAGAAAAGGTAGTCAATCAGTTGACCGTAGGCTTCATCCGTATGATTGACTATCCCACATAGCTCGCCAACATCGTCCCATGTCAAAATTAGGAGGAAAAGTCTGCTTGTACATCAATAATCAAGAGTTAAACAAAACATCTACAAAGGACGATTACCCATTGCCTAACATCGACATGGTCGTGGACAACACGACTAGCCATGCCCTCAAGTCATTTGTTAATGGATTTTTTGGATACAATTAGATCAAGATTCACCCTGACCATTAGAAGAAAATCACATTCATCACCTTCTAGTGAACCTTTTGCTACACTGTCATGCCATTCGGGATTAAAAACAATGGGGCTACCTACCAAAGTGCTGCCACAACCATCTTGCATGATTTGATACACAAGGAGGACGAAGTTTACGTATACAACATGATTATTAAGTGTAAAACTCAGGAAGGTCACGCTACCTCCCTTCAAAAGTTCTTCGAACGACTACCATGATACCAAATGCGACTAAACCCACAAAAATGCATTTTTGGCATCTCAAAACGAAATATTTTGGGATTCATGGTTTGCGATAAGGGAATAAAAGGAAATACTTCCAAGCTGAAAGCCATATATGAAATTCCACCGAATGGAGAAGCAAGTTCTAGTATTTCTGGGTAAACATCAATACATTAGTTGGTTCATCAGCCATCTGACTTCTATTTATGAGCCCATATTTAAAATCCCCCAAAAGGATTCTACCAAAGTCTAGAATGAGGCCTGCCAGGAAGCCTTCGACCAAAGAAAATGATACCTCACCTGACCTTCGGTACTTATGTCATCTTAGCCAGGTCGATCCTAATATATCAGAGAATCCCACAAAGAGAGGTCCATCTACTAAGTCAGTAAAAAATTAGCTAGGTACGAAGTCAACTACACTACCTTGGAAAAAGCATGCATCGCCCTAGTCTGGGTCACTATAAAGTTACGGCACTACATGCTCGCTTTTCCCATTAGGATAGTATCCCGAATGGATCCTATCAAGTTCCTGAATGAAAAAATCTACCCTATATAGCTGAAGGGACTGATGGTTGATGCTATTAGCTGAGTTTGATATCGTGTACATCATGTAGAAAGCCATGAAAAGGAGAGCCGTCTCTGACTACCTTGTTGACTACCCTATAGAGGGAACCGACGTTTGGGTCTCTAAATTCTCGAAAGAAGATATCTTCTACACTTATCAAGAAAACGTCAGATGGAAAATGTTATTTAACGATGATGCCAATAAGAAAGGATACGACATTCGGTACTCCTGATCGCCTCTGATGACTCTCACACTCCCATTGCCATAAAATTATATTTCCCTTGCACCAACAATATGACCGAATATGAGGCATGCACTATAGGCCTCACAGTTGCTCTAAATAATGGTATCAAACACCTAGATGTCTACGGGGACTCTGCCCTCATCATCGGCCAAGTTTTTAGAAGATGGAAAGTCAAAGACAAAAATCTCTTGCCTTTCCACGCCCTAAAAAAAGAGTTGGCCTCCCAGTTCCAAGACATCACCTTCCATTACCTACATCATTCAATGAACATCTTAGCCGTTGCTCTTGCTACCCTAGCTTCCATGGTCGATATGCCGAAGGGAATAATGATGGATCCTTTTCTTGTCCAAAAATAATCTATGCCAACCTACTACTATCACATTGAGCTCGTCATTGAGGAAGTTTCATATATGAATGGGTTCTGGTACTATGATATTTTGTACCTCCTCAAATACTGTAGGTATCCCCAAAAATCCGACAAGAAAGATCGTATAACCCTTCGCAAATTGGCTGCCCAGTACATCATCTGTGATAAAGCACTATTCAAGAGAAACTTCAATGGAACCCATTTGCACTGCATTGCAGGGGCTGATATTGAAGAAATAATGCAAATAATCCACAGTGGGGAGTACGAACCCCTCATGAATGATCATATTCTTATTGAGAAAATCATCATTCAAGGGTACTATTGGACCATTATAGTTCAGGATTGCACGACTTACGTTCGAATATGCCTCAAATGCCAGCAGTTTGCCAACCTCCAACACCTACCTCCTAGGGAATTATACAACATGACTTATCCTTGGCTGTTCTCCACCTGAGGCATTGACATCATAAGGAAGGTCACACACAAAGATTCAAATGGCCATGGGTTCATCGTATTTGCCATTGATTACTTCACCAAATGGGTCACAGTCGAGTCATACATAGTGATGAATGCTAAGAAAGTGGCCAAGTTTATCAGAAAGAACATCATCTGATGTTTCGGGGTTCCCTACGAGCTAGTATTAGATAATGGGTTACACTTTGAATCTAAGGTTATAGAATAGGTCGATGAGCATGGGATCCAGAGGCAAAAATTTTCTCCCTGCCGACCCCAAACTAATGGTGCTGTCAAAGACACTACTAAAAACATCAAAGACATCATCAACAAAATGATCGAGAGTTATAGAGATTGGGATGAACGTATCCCTTACGCCCTTTAGGGATACCACACTTCAGTTAGAACATATACTGGGGCTACACGTTATTCTCTGTTATAAGACATGGAAGCAGTCCTACCTGTTGAGCTAAGAATACCTTTTCTACACGCCATGCTCAAGAGCAGAGTTAACGAAAAAGACTGACATCAGAACCGATTTGATGAGCTGTCACTCTTGGATGAAAAGAGGCTGAAGGCTCTATACTAAATCACCCTATATCCTTGACTCATTTGAGTCTACATTATATAGAAGCTCATCTAGTTTGGAAATAGTGACAAAATTGTGTCTATTCCTAGTTGAACCAAAAAGTCTCAGAAATTTATAATCATCAATGGTATCCTCTACAAATTCATGAAGGTATAACACTAAACCACTCACTAGGAATACATACATTTAGTGTTTTATTCATAATATAATCTTGTGTGAGTTAAATCCTCTTAAATTAATTATTAAATATTTTTTGGGATTTGTTAAGAATTTTTTAAGAATTTTAAAATGATTTTAGGAAATTAAAATTTTCACTTTGTAAAGTTTTTGGGCTGTTTTATAATTAAAATTTGTCCTTAAAACTGGCTTGGGTAGAAACCAAAAGCGGTAGAAAATATTGTGGTGGAAAATGAGATTTTTTGGAGAACTAAAAACATGCATGTGAAATTGAATCTAAAGCGTACACGTGTTGCACACTAGGCGGGTAGATTTGTGTTTCTTTGCACTCACAAACTTAAAACTTATTTCTAACCATTGGATTGTTTTTATCTACGGTCTACATGTATTAGACTTGATCCAACTGAAATGTTTTTGAACAAATCAGAGTAGTTCTTTCCCACCGCCAACTGTGAACCATTAGATCTCCATTGTTTTAAATCATTTTAATCTCAGCCTTTGATTTCAAACCCTTAATAGATATCCTTAGATGCCTAGTATAAATAGATGCCATCTGTGAGGCATTTGAAGACTTTGGCAATTTCCTCATTTGAGAGAAAAGAGAGAGAAGAGAGACAAGGGAGAGAAAATATTAGAGAGAGTTGAAACCCTAATTCAACTTCGTCAAACCCTAACTCAGAAACACTTTTATGAGATTTAAAAACCTTGAGTGTTGAGTTCTTAGATCATGGTTTCAGAAATATTCCTCTCTTGTTCTTTATCATTGTTCCAACTTAGTCACGTTGGTAGAGGTTCTCGGTTTCTCCCCATAGAAACCTGAGATCTCATCTTAGTGATACAAATCACGTAGATAGATTTTTGTTTTGATTTCTTTCGAGAAATCATATTTGTTGGTTATTTTAAACTGATTTCATGTTTTTAAACCCTATACCAACAATATCTCTTCTGATTTCATTTTACTCAAACTATCAGGCTAAGACCTAGTTTTGAGATCTTGATTGGGATTTTCACTTTCTAGATAATATTTTCAAAACCCGAAAGTGTTGGGATTTTGGATATTTCTCAATAAGATTCCCTCTTGATCTACGGATAATTGAAAGGTTTAAAGTCTGATTTTGGTTTGACTAAATTGATTTTAGAAAACCTTGCATGTCTAGTGATTCTGTAATTTGATTAAGTCATTTTGTCTGTATTAAGTGTGAGTGTGTTGCATGCATATGTTAGAGAGCACATCACCACTACACTTTCACTCTACCACAGTTAAAGTGTTGGTTGAATGATCTTGAACTTGTCGGAGTCGATGTAAAGACTGGAATCGAGTAAAGTTACAAGGCTTCAGAGAACATCAACAACAACAACCTTCAAAGAAGTCAGATGTAATCCAGAGGAGTTGGTAACGATCTTAAACTTAGTTTAGGTGTGTTTGTTTTGTTTTGATTGTTGAATAGATTGTAATTTTTTACTTTGATTTTAGTGAATTTTTGTTTTGTGTCGTAGAGGACACCGTGGTTGTTTCCCCAATGGGGTGGGGTTTTACCACGTAAAAAACTACTTGTGTTCTTACTCATACTCTCATCACCTTCTCCTAAAGCTGACTTCATTTAATAGTTTAAGTTTTGTTTTTCAAAACTGGTTTACTCTAGATCTGAAATAACTCGTTCACACTCATACAAACTATTTTGATAAGTTTTTAAACACATCTTGTGTTAAGATTTGTTTTGATTAAAAAAGTTTCTTCAACAAACAGTTCAGAGCCATTTTAATAATTTAACTCTGTTTTAAACGTCTTAAGTGGCATTTTTTCAATTGGTATCAGAGCTTGGCTATTTTAAAATATTTTAGATTGTGTGTTTCTGAAATTGTTTTTTCCAAACAAAAGTATGGACGAGAAATTTGAGAGACTAGGTAACCTGCCCAGCCCCCCTCTCTTTGATGGAACCAATTTTCCTTATTGGAAGGTAAGGATGATTGCCTTCATTCAAGGAACTCTGGGAGATGAAGTCTGGGAAGTTATAGAAAATTGTTACACTTTTCCTACTAAACGAGTTGCTGAAGAAATTCTTGTGAGAATCAGGAAGTTACTAAGTGAATTCACTAAAGATGAGAAACAAATTTCGCTATGTAACAATAAAGGAAAGAATGCCATATTTATGTCTATAAATGAACATGAGTTCAAGAGGATCTCATCCTACACTTCTTCTAAGGAGGCATGGTATACTCTTGTACCCGCACATGAGGGTGATACGAGAGTTAAAGCTGCTAAAACTAAAATGCTTATTCAACAGTATAACTCTCTTCTCATGTCTGAGACTGAACCCTTTGATGATTTTTATATTAGGTTAACTGGCATTGTGATTAAGTTACATGGAAATGGTATAACCTATGATAGGAAAGAAATTGTTTCAAAAATTCTAAGATCACTTCCACAGAAGTTTGATAACAAAAGATATGCTATTGAGGAAATGGATGATCAAAATCTTACCCCAGAACTCCTCAGTAGTAAACTAAGAACTGTGGAAATGGAACTAGAATTCAAGAAACAATTGATCCAGACCAGTAAAAAACAGGGTAATTCTAATCTTATTTTTTCTTCTAAATTGATGTGACTTGGATAATTTGGATAATCAGATTACTCTTATGTCTAAGAAATTCACAAAAATTGTAAACTTCAGAAATAAAGTTGCTTCTAGATAAGGGAAACCTAATTACTCCAACACTTCTAACAATAGGCCTCATGAGAGAAGGCCTGACAAACAAAAGACTGATGATCACAAGAGACCTCAAAAAGATCTTAAAAATGTTAAATGTTATAGATGTGGTAAACTAGGACACATGGCTAGTGACTGTAGGGTTAACTTAGACAAACACCCCAAACATAATAGGGCTTATATATGCAAGACTTGGAATGACTCAAGTGACTCTGAAAATGAAGAACCTGAGTCATCCAACTCTTATGACCCTTGCATATAATTCTTTGCTAAGATAATGTACAATGATGATGAGGAAATTGATCATAGCATGACTGATGTTACTTCTATTGATATGTCTACCTTACTGCTTGAGAATGATTGTAGTACTGAAAATTATGTGTGTGTGAGTCAAAGTGATCATCTTATCGTTGATGCCAATGGGTGTGTGAATCCTAAAATTGAATCGATAGGGGAAACAACACACAACTCACTTAGTGACTCCAATAACGAGGACCTTTCTGACATTCACACACTTTACACCAAAACTCTCAATAAAAGCGCTAGACTAGAGAAACTTGTCAAAGATCTTTCCAAGAAATTAGAGTCCTTGAACCAAATAGTTAAACAAAATGCTGAAGAGTATACGTCTCAAAGTTTAACTCATGATGAGAAAATAAAAGATTTTGAATAAAAATTGAAAGACTTGACTGAATCCAATAATGTTTTGGAAAATAAGTATAAAGGATTATTATTAGAATTGGAACAACTAAAAGAAAAAGGCTTGAACAATCTTCAAAAATTCTCAAAATTTGAAAGCAATTCTAATTGCTTTGAGGACTCTGTTGTTGATAGAAAAATCAATTCTGATGATAGATCTGGAATAGGTTTTTGCACCAAAAATATTAAACAAACTAAACCTTTTGAAACTATAAAGTTTGTTACTAGTGGGAAAACACGTATGGAAATCTGTCCTAACTTTCAATCTTTGAAAAATGATTTTGATAAAAATCACACACATGCTCTCTCTCTCTCTCTCTCTCTCTCTCTCTCTCTCTCTCACACCCACCCACCCACCCACCCACCCACCCACCCACCCACCCACACACATAAATACATAGAAACATTGTTATGGAATATTTTATGTTTGTCACAAAAAAAAACACGCATAATCATTTTTTCTTCAAATTCAACAATAAAAACTTGAAGTAAATTGAATGTTAACATAGCTATCGAATAATGATTAAAAATTTAAAAAGAAATCCCAAGCCTCGAATACTGGTAACATCATTCCTCAAACCCCAAAAAGATGATAAAAAAAGGGTCTAAGCCCCATGGTTGGTTAAAAATAGAAAGTTATATAGTTTTACATACTCGGGGTCTAAGTTTCGAGTTTTGGAAAAAAAATAATGTCTATTCTCTGAATAGGTATACTTCTGAAATTTTGAAATTTTTTATCCATTTAAGGTCGTATCTCCTAATGTATAATTAAATATTAGGGTCATACCCCGAATTTGGGATAAATTTCATGATCCAAAGCCCGAATTTGAAAAACAAAAGATAACGGTTTTTGGAACAGTACAATAAATATGCTTAATTTTGACACTTGAAGGAAAAAATATAATGAAAGTTTTAAAAAAATGCCTTATACATAATTATTTTTTCATTTTAATGATGGTTTTGTAATCTAATGTCGCAATAAAATTGTTTTATGACACGTTAACGAAAATCATAATTATAAACTAACTTTAAGGATATTTAAACGACATTTTTAAAATTCTTTGAGAACGTATTTACCCACCCTTTTTGACATTATAAGTTTTGGGGCTTCAAGTGTGTACTGATACTGTGATAGGGAATGAAATGTTAAAGAGGTATTTCTGGGGGAGAAAAGAAGTAGGTCCTAACAAGTATTCACCCACCCTTTGATTGGATGGCTTACAAAATTTCAACTGATATATTCAGTTTTGAATGTATGGGGGTTACTTTTCATTTATAGTGGTATCTTCGTCTCTCTATTGTGGTCTTTATTTAAAGTTATGTTGAGTAGTCCTATTGTGGTTCCATTGGAAGTAGAAAATTAAGGAATTTAATTTCACATTATTGTTCTATTTTAATAAATTGTTTGGTCAGTTTGATGGTTCTCTTATCTATTTTCCTTCTTCTCCTTATTACCAGCACCCAATTATCATTGCATTTTGGTGAAACGTCCAATTAATCTTACGTGATTTTTATATTGTATGTTATAGGTAACATTGAGATTTAGTATTTCATGTGTTATATTTTATGTTATGTGTAACATTGAGCTTTTTGGGGAAGAATTTATAATTCGGTGTACGATTTAAAACTTTATATTTTCAGTACTTCATGCTTTGTGAAGATGGCCTTTTAACTTATGAATACTTGAATATATTATAACTATAGCTATCCAACTAGCAACTACACTCATTTTTTACGAAGTATTCTTGACACTAATTTAAAGATTGGTAGAGAAATATATGAAGTAGCAAATGAGGTTTTACTTTTATGTTATTTAAGAATTGAATTATGCAGAGGCATTGGAAGGGTTAGTTCTGCGTGCATCACACCTTCAAAATACATTGGTGTCTTTAGATTTTTCGTTTGTTGATTTTTTTTACTTTAAGCACATCTCAGTGAAAATAAAGAGTATCCTTAAACTTTGATGAGACAAGTACCTCTAAGCAAAATGTTCAACTTAAAGCCAAGTAAGTTTGTCCTCCCATTAGAAAGAGTGAGACCTCATTTCAAACTGTTCCCTCTAGAAGCCAAAAGTCATAACTTAAGGAAACCTACGTTCAACAACTTTCCTAAAGACTTAACTGCTACGAGCAATCTTTATTGCTCATACTGTGATGTGTACGGACATTCTTTAGATGGTTGCTATTCCAAACGCCTATACCAAAATACTTATCCCTCCTTTACCTATCAGAACTTTAAATATTCTTGGAGAAGCTTTAACAATTATGTCCTTCCTAAACCACCAGATAGAAACTCTAACTATAGAAAGATAAAGACAAGATCTAATACTAAATAATACTAGAGTCTTTTCTCGACCAAATGCTTAAACTGTTTATAACAAAAATAAAATTGCGCAAAATTTGTCTAAACAAAAAGCTGAAGCTCGCAAGTTTTATCAAATACGAGCTTGTATGTGCAAATTGAAAACTAGAGCTATTTGTTAGACTCTGGATGTTCTAAAGATATGACCGGGGATGAATCCAAACTCTTAAACAAAACTAACTTCTCCCGAGGCAAAGCCTTGTTTGGAGATGGTGTTTCAGCCCAGATCATAGGCAAAGGAACACTCCAAGAAAAAGGATTACCTATTCTTGAAGATGTTTTATTAGTAAAAGGTCTTAAGGCTAATCTACTAAGTATTTCACAATTTTGTGACTCCAATCATACTGTCACCTTTTCGAGGAACAATTGGAAATTTTAAATGAAAATGGTGAGTGCATAATTATAGGACTCCGTACTCCAGATAACTGTTACACAATTAATCCTAGTACAGAGGTCTGTAACATTGCCAGAATGGATGATAATGAATTATGGCATAACAGAATGGGTCACATAAATTATGACAGCCTTAGTAAAATGTCCTCTCAGGAAATTATTAGAGGTATTCCTAAAATAAAACCTATTTCGAACATAGTCCATGGTTCTTGTCAAGAAGGAAAAATAGTTAAGGCATCTCATAAAAGAGTTAAAGACATTTTATACTCTAAGCCATTGGAACTTATCCATATGGACCTAATGGGTCCTTCTCATACTATTAGTCTTTGTGGCAATAGTTACATTCTAGTTATGGTTGATGACTACACGAGATTCACTTGGGTTGCATTTCTAAAACAGAAGTCTAAAACCTTTAGAGCGTTTTTAAAAATCTTACTTCGTATAGAAAATGAAAAGGACTCCAAAGTAGATATAATCCAGAGTAATAGAGGAGGAGAATTCATAGATTCAGGTATCATTGAATATTATGACTATAATGGTTACAAACACGAGTTTAGTGCTCCCAAGACACCCTAACAAAATGGGATAGCCGAGCGTAAAAATAGAAATATTCAGGAAATGGCAAGAGTTCTAATACATGCCAAAGACTTAACTAAATATTTTTAGGTTGAGTCAGTTCGTACTTCATGTCACATTATTAATAGAGTCTACCTTAGGAATAATTCTAAACAAAACTGCACCTCTTTATCTACTGCAGAATCTGAATATATTGCAGCTGGAAGTTGTTGTGCCCAATTATTATGGCTGTAACTTATGCTCAGAGATTACGGTATAAATGAAGAAAACCTCCATATATATTGCGATAACCAGAGAGTGATCAACATATCTAAGAACCCTGTTTACCTTTCTCGCACTAAACATATTAAAATTCGATATCACTTCATTCAGGAATTAGTTGAATCAACGGAACTAGAGATTAATTACCTACCTACTGATCTACAATTGGATGATTTGTTTACAAAACCTTTGGACTTTAAGCATTTTGAATCTTTACGCAAATCAATTGGCAAGGTTTTAGCTGAATAATTTTTATATCAACCTGCTTATAACTCTCTTATTTGATTCTTGTTGCCCTTTGTCCATTTGAGACAAAATGGGATAGAAATTT
This sequence comes from Sambucus nigra, assembly GCA_949130495.1. NCBI lineage: Eukaryota > Viridiplantae > Streptophyta > Magnoliopsida > Dipsacales > Adoxaceae > Sambucus > Sambucus nigra. The sequence continues at coordinate 158,710,457 of OX422213.1, forward strand.
TGAGTCCACTTGGACACTATTGTACATTCTCAACTAATAAATTTGATCTTAGGATTTTTATTACAGGATCAGACCTTGATAGGGTATTGGTTTGTATATAGTAAAGTTATGTAATTTTTCATTTCTAGGAGATTGGGTAGATAGAAATTTATGCATATGAATAGGATTTTTCTTATTTCTTTTCGGTATCCCTATGAGTCCTTGTTAACTCAAAGGAGATTTTATCACATATTTCCAAAGGGAGAGATTGAATCACCCTATATCCTTCACTCATTTGAGTCTACATTATATAGGAGCTCATCTAGTTTGGAAATAGTGACAAAATTGTGTCTATTCCTAGTTGAACCAAAAAGCCTCAGAACTTCATAATCATCAATGGTATTCCTCTAAAAGTTCATGAAGGTATAACAGTACACCACTCACTAGGATTGCATACATTTAGTGTTTTATTCATAATATAATCTTGTGTGAGTTAAATCCCCTTAAATTGATTTTTAAATAAATTTTGGGATTTGTTAAGAATTTTTTAGGAATTTTAAAATGATTTTAGCAAATTAAAATTTGCACTTTGTAAAGTTTTTGGGCTGTTTTATAATTAAAATTTGTCCTTAAAACTAGCTTGGGTAGAAACCAAAAGCGGCAGAAAATATTATGGTGGAAAATGAGATTTTTTGGAGAACTAAAAACATGCGTGTGAAATTGAATCTAAAGCGTACACGTGTTGCACACTGGGCGGGTGGATTTGTGTTTCTTTGCACTCACAAACTTAAAACGAATTTCTAACCATTGGATTATTTTTATCTACGGTATGCATGTATTAGACTTGATCCAAGTGAAATGTTTTTGAACCAATCATAGTAGTTCTTTCCCACCACCAACTGTGAACCATTAGATCTCCATCGTTTTAAATCGTTTTAATCTCAGCCTTTGATTTCAAACCCTTGTTCGAGATCCTTCGATGCCTAGTATAAATAGATGCCATATGTGAGGCATTTAAAGACTTTGGCTATTTCCTCATTTGAGAGAAAATAGAGAGAAGAGAGACAAGAGAGAGAAAATATTAGAGAGAGAGTTGAAACCCTAATCCAACTTCGTCAAACCCTAACTCAGAAACACTTTTATGAGATTTAAAAACCTTGAGTGTTGAGTTCTTAGATCATGGTTTCAGAAATATTCCTCTCTTGTTCTTGATCATTGTTCCAACTTAGTCACGTTGGTAGAGGTTCTCAGTTTCTCCCCATAGAAACCTGAGATCTCATCTTAGTGATACAAATCACGTAGATAGATTTCTGTTTTGCTTTATTATTTCGAGAAATCATATTTTTTGGTTATTTTAAACCGATTTCATATTTTTAAACCCTATACCAACAATATCTCTTCTGATTTCATTTTACTCAAACTATCAGGCTAAGACCTAGTTTTGAGATCTTGATTGGGATTTGCACTTTCTAGATAATATTTTCAAAACCCGAAAGTGTTGGGATTTTGGATATTTCTCAATAAGATTCCCTCTTGATCTACGGATAATTGAAAGGTTTAAAGTCTGATTTTGGTTTGACTAAATTGATTTTAGAAAACCTTGCATGTCTAGTGATTCTGTAATTTGATTAAGTCATTTTGTCTGTATTAAGTGTGAATGTGTTGCATGCATATGTTAGAGAGCACATCACCACTACACTTTCACTCTACCACAGTTAAAGTGTTGGTTGAATGATCTTGAACTTGTTGGAGTCGATGTAAAGACTGGAATCGAGTAAAGTTACAAGGATTCAGAGAACATCAACAACAACAACCTTCAAAGAAGTCAGATGTAATCCAGAGGAGTTGGTAACGATCTAGAACTTAGTTTAGGTGTGTTTGTTTTGTTTTGATTGTTGAATAGATTGTAATTTTTTACTTTGATTTTAGTGAATTTTTGTTTTGTGTCGTAGAGGACACCGTGGTTGTTTTCCCAATGGGGTGGGGTTTTACCACGTAAAAAACTACTTGTGTTCTTCCTCATACTCTCATCACCTTCTCCTAAAGTTGAGTTCATTTAATAGTTTAAGTATTGTTTTTCAAAACTGGTTTACACTAGATCTGAAATAACTCGTTCACACTCATAAAAACTATTTTGATAAGTTTTTAAACACATCTTGTGTTAAGATTTGTTTTGATTAAAAGAGTTTCTTCAACAAACAGTTCGGAGCCATTTTAATAGTTTAACTCTGTTTTAAATGTTTTAAGTGGAATTTTTTCATATACCACATACAAGGGTACCATCGCTGGATAGCACGACCATTCATTTGAAAATTCAAGGACCGTTGTGTCCAAGAGGGAAAACTTTCCCTCAAGGAAATAATAAATCTCGTTTGGGACCCCAGAGGGAAATTCAAGTCGAACTTGAGCGACCCCTACATGGTGAAGCGGATCCTTTCAGGTAGTGACTCTATCCTCACAGACCTTGATGGAGCAGAGATGACACATCCAGTTAATATGGACAGTCTAAAAAGGTTCTACCCTTACTCCAAACTCTTGATACGCTTATCATCCCCCTTCTATTATATAAAAAAATCTCTTCATTTATCTTTATCTAGAACTACATGGGACCCGATCCTCTACAAAGCCCTTTTGTTTCAAAATGAGGCCCACAAAAAAGTTCAAAACCCCCAGAGGTACTAGGTAGCCCATACTCTATACACGAGTCCGATCCCCTTCTTTCTCATAAAATTCTATTCTTTTCTAACCTACGAGAACGGTGGTCCATTTTATCATTTACATGAACAAAAGGATTACGTACGCCTTAACGATCAGTATAGATAACTCAAATGCAAAACTTATCAAGATTCACAATAAAATATGATCAAAATCATTTTTTTCAAATAAGAAAAGATGGCACCATTACATGAAGTATCAAGGAAGTTAAACAAACCACCCCTTTCCACTGACTCAAAACCAGTCTTAAAATAACAACCTTATCAAGCTATACGAAATTTATTCTAAAACTCCAAAACATAAAAATTTCTTCCTAGTTTCATAAAAACTTCAAATTATCCCCAACTTCACAAAATTCTATCCACAGCTGCCAGAAGACCCCGCGACCTCATTATTTTTTTTGGCCCCTGGAGGTCCCTAGGTCTCCCCTTGCTAGTTAATATTCCTATTCTCTCCATGGAGTAGTGCACCCTGACCAGTCTGGAAAAAACCACTATCCCCCTTCCATGGTGTCAAAAAGAACAAACCACCATTGATCAGTCTCTTTTGCTAGGATCTTCTCGATTACTCATTTCCAAAACCACTTTAGATAGTCCTTGGACGTATGCCAGGCCCTTCCTACAAATTAAAATGGACGAGTAGATGATCGATGACTCTCCCACAAAGAACCCCGCATCATGCACCGAGATTCTGTCAAGTCCTCCATAAAAAATATGTCTAGTGTGCGAGGACACACTATTTACTCCCACCCAACTTGGCACAGAAGCCGCCAAGGATAATATGACGAAGTTTGTCACATGCCTACTAATCGCGCATATCTATACTCTCCCATCTCCAGTACAAGCTGTAATTCTCCTTACCATGGCACCGACCAATAATACACTGAGCTCCATGCTCGATAAACCAATTGACCCAGTTCTCTACAGATGGGACAAAACTAAAAAAGTACCGAGTAAAGAAATTTGGCACACCTGCAAAGGGGTACTCAGGAGGAGCCTTCAGAAGAAACCTCTCAGCAAGCCACATGAACAATATTATTGAGATCCCCCTAAAAAATTGAAGCGACCTTTTTTCCATGAATCAAGACCATTAAGAGTCTCATCCAGTAGCGTCGCTGCATGACTATGACGGTAAGACACCCACGCTATTATCGCAACTAACTGGGGATTCATTATTAAGTTCCCCATCACCAGCAAATCCTCGCAGTAAGGCCCAAGGCAATAACTCCACCATAGCCCGCATCATAAAAATCCCTCAAGCACACGAAGTACATAACAGCCTAAAGGGAAATCATCCCCCCAGTAACCAACGGTCGAGCTGTCGAAAGGGAAATATGGAGCAACTACATTGAAAATGCCTGGGGAGAATGAGAAAATTCGATCATAGATGCTGCTACACTAGGGTTGATCCCTAACGTAGTCGATAATTCTTCATAAGTCGAATGAACCTCATCTAGGACAAAACGAAAGACATGGTCTTCGGGGTACTAAAATTGTACCGCCATCGCTAACATATTCTAGTCAATGACTCAATTACACCATAGAGAGACTCGACGCATGTTGAAAGCCTCGTAGTCCACATTATACAAACACATGGCCTCTAGACGATCAAGGCAGGAGGAAAATTCTGCATGCATCGAAATGGCCATTTGGGAATAATAAAGAAAGAGGCAAGAAGAAGAAAGTAGGTGTGGGCGGAAGAATCACATTCCTTACCTATCCTTTTATACACAAATGACTTAGCAAAAGATAAAGACTATGAAAATTCGAGTAAATTCTAGCCTTACAAGAGTACTCTGATGTGTAGGAAAGTGCAATAAAAGCCTTATATTGATTTGACTTAACCCATATGCCGATAGGCAGGACAAGGAGTATGCCGATGGGTGACCCCCTTATTTTGAAAAATTCCATCTTTCCTCTTTTGTCAAAATCAAATTCTGAAAAAGAAATCCTTATTTTCAAAACCCACCGGGTCATTTTTTATACATTATTCGTTTTTACTATTATTTCCAAAATAAATCTTTTTGTTGAGTTAGTTTAGTCTCTTTTTCCGAAATAAATAAACATGCTTCCATCTTTGTAGTCTCAGCTAAAAAAGTAAAGCGCATATAGGATAAGTCATTAAAGCAAGAAAAATAAAAATGCAACTCCTTTATATATATATATATATATATATATATATATATATATATATATATATATATATATATATATATATATATATATATATATATATTGTTGCATGATTACATCCTTGCATGTAAAATAAGAAAAATAGAAAAATACAATAAACGGGACTCCACTCGAATGAACAACTCTCTCTCTCTCTTAAAATCCTCACCCTCTGCGACAGACGTGCTTTCCCCGACGACGAGCGGTGGAACCTCCACTGCCAGAGACTGAACCCTCATCAAAGGAGGCAGAAAAAACCAATCAGGAAGGAAATGACTTCTTAATGTAATTAGACGCAGAGGCCACCTGCAAGAAAAGAAACGAAAGCAAAGGACCAATTATTCAACCAAGAGCAAAGAAAGAATCAAAAGAGACAAGACAAGGGAAGAAGAAGAATATAACTCAGGCCAAAGAAAATCATTCGTAGGCCCTATCAATCCCGATGCCGGTGCTTTAGGATGATGAGGCATGATCAATGACACCCCACTACTCAATCAAAAATTATAAGAAGGTGGAGTGACCTGAATAATCGGAGCCTCCTTTGTCACTGCCGGCGTCGCCGACATACCATCACCACCGATGTTGTGAGCAGATCCCACCGTCCTGCTAGTACCCCTACTCGAAGTCTTAGGAGGCAAAGTTATATTATCCACATCATAAATGCAAGGGGGCATCAACCATCTCGTCACAAAGTCTAAGTAATCATAATCCACCAACGTTCGTATAGAACGTGTAGGGATTGCCGATCAACGTTGTCGCCTGGGTCTCGTCAGACATTTACCTCACTTGCCTCATGTACATTGGGGGCACCGATGGTGGGACCACCACATCATCCTACTTAATCTTTTGCACCACTCTCTCTCCTAGGTCCCAGACGTACCCAAACTCGTGCGCCATCAATCACCGCGTCTGCGCGTGTATACCCATCTCCTTCATATCCCGAGGAGCTGTACCCCAAGGGTAAAAAGTCACCTGTAATCCTCAGTAGATAATTAGTATTCATGAAAGAAATAAAATTCCAAGAAAGAACTCAGAAGAAACACGAAATTACCTGATCACTCGTCAAGGCGTTCAAAGCCTGCCGTATGTAACAACTCGTGATTTTTAAACTGGTTATAATTAAATTATCTCGGATTTCGAAAAATAATAATAATTTGGGGATCTGTTTAATTTTGGTAATTAAAGAAGTTAGTTTTTATATATATAAAAGATAAGGTTTCAAGTGGAATTTAAATCGGGATTAAAAATTGGAAATTATATCTTTTCGTATAAAAATCGAGGGAGGATTCGAACTAAGGAGGATAAAAAATTATTATTTAGAATCTAATCGTCCGATCGAGTTGAATTTTACATAGAAGATTCGTCTCGCCGTTCGCTACAACATACTAAAATTTTAAGCCATTCTGACAATCGGATCGTCCGTAATAATTTTTTGAGTCTTTGTATTTGATTAGGACTCAAATTATTTTTGGTATGTAAAAAAAGTGACGGGTTTAGTGATTTTAAAAACACATTCTTGTAAAACCTAAGAGACACAATCTCCTCTTTTACATCTTCTTCCTCCCTCAAAACCTTAACTCCATTGGAGAGCTAATTTCAATCCAAGTTTTGAAGCTTTAAACCAATTTTCTCAAGATTATTCAAGAACGACTCTTTGCTAATTTTTAGAGAGGAATTCAACCGTCAACTCAGATTTTCTTCATCTAAATCATAAGCATGAATAATCTATTCCTTTCCTTTAGTATTATGCGTTTTAAGTGTCGCCTAAACCCTTATTCTTGTTTTTTTTCATAAAAGAGATTCGTGACTTAATTAGGAATAATGATATCAATTTTTGGGACTGTTTTTATAAAATCTTTCAATATGAATAATATTCATAACCCTTGGGTACGTAGGATTTATGAGTGGATTTTAATTTTTATTGGTGTAGGTTGCATGTAGAAAAACCTTAGTTTTGATTTAAATTTGGGGGCGTATAACTCATGTAATTTGTGTTGAGATAATGAAATTGGAACTATGATGTATTAATGATGAAATTTAGGTGTATTTAAATTAAAATAATTAAATGGGATTAATTGGGTGTTTATGACGATGTGAAAATTAAATTAAGATTTAATTGAATTGGACTATAATGCGTAGTATGGTACATTGATTAATTATGCTTGTTTGTGTGACTTGTTGGTATTATTAAATTGCCATTGTGACTACGGGTTGTTGAGTATTTTTTCTCTCCTTATATTTTAGGATGCCTTCTAGGTATGGGACTAGTGGGTAGGACTTTTCATGATTTACTCCTTCTAGGTATGGGACTAGTGAGGGTAAATTATCTCGATTTTATCATATCGAGCGTGGGCTGATTTTCGGAATTTATCGTCCTTACACTAGTTTGGGACGTGACTAGGTCTAGATTTATGTTAGAAATTCATCCTATATATAGGGTAGGACGTATTGATAACTTGGGAACCCTTAGGTATGGGACTAAGGGGTATTTTGAGGATCTCACATCGATAATAAGGGTGGGGGAAATTTATAAATTGTGAAATTGGGAAAATTGAGGATTTAATGCCTATGATAATAAAACGAGTATTAAAATATATTGGCATCGTTAATAATGTTCAGGACTGAGAATTTAAACGGGTTGACTGGATATTACGACGTTTGGATTTTGACGTCTGAATAACGTGCAGGGTTGACAGTTTAAACGGGCTGGCTGGATATGAAGACATGTCGTGTCTAGAACCTCGTGCATAACGTGTAGGGTTGACAGTTTAAACGGGTTGGCTGACTATGGCGAGGGAAATTACGGGTGGTGTAGAATTTATTGCGGAAGTACCGTCATGGATAATAAAATTGAGATAAATGATAACTTTGGGTTAATTGAATTCAATTAATACTTTGGGGCAGTGGGATAATTAAAATATATTGGTGTGATTTTTATAAGAATCTCTGGGGGTAGTTAGTAATTTATCTTTCCCGCGTCTAAATTACTCATCTAATTAAAATACTCTATTGTGATATTTTTTTGCTTATAATGATATTGTTTGGGTTCACGGATCCTATTTGAGGGGAGTAGTGGGTATTCATGCTCGGGGCTCTGACCTCGTGCGTTGACTAACATTTTCAGGTATTAGTACTGGAGTAGCTGCAAAGGATTTTTGGAGTTATCATTTGGAGGTGCAGCTGAAGTCTACTTCATTTTTATTGATTTATTTAACTTAGACCTTCTTTTCAGTCGTATTTCATTATGAGATATCATTTGGGTTTTTATTGGGCCATTCGGTTCCAACGTAGTTAGAGGATTTCAGTTGGATTTTTTTTCACAGTTGGTTATATTTAGTTTTTAATTAAATCATGATTGGAGATTGTATTATTCAAAGTTTCAGGACGTGATGGATCTTTTATCGTTTAGTTGTTATTATCATTTGGGACTGATTTAGTTATTGATCTTGTAGATGGATTTTTTATGTCTCATATCTGTCTCATGCGAAGAATGGTATTTATTTAGTTCACGCCCGACGTAGTTCGGTGGCGATGGCTGGCCACCCCGTCTGTTGGATGGTGCGGGGTGTGACAGATGATATCAGAGCATGGTCTTAGGTCTCACAGGTTATGAGTCCGTTTTAGCTTCTGCGTTGCTTATCTTTTAGTTCCTTTTGATGATTTGTACTCTTATTCATTCCGAGTCTGATGTTGTTTTGTTCTTATCTTTTCAGATGACGAACACAATGAGAGATGGGAGTAGGAGAGAAGAGTCTGTTTCTAGTTTCGTAGCTCAGGAGAGGCAGCGACATATTGTTTTGGAGGCCGAGGAGTTAGCGGCTATCATTCGTGAGGCCACAACGGTCGGTATGGAGATGGAGAGGGAGAGATGGTTGACTTTACAGGGGCAGGAGCTAGGTACGCTCAATTCGGCTTGGGATAGGGTGGGAAATAGCTTTCTCAAGGGAAATCCTCTCACCTTTGGAAGGGGATCTAACCCAACGGTTGGTCATTAATTGAGGAGGGATATGGAGAGGCACTTAAGGATGGTGGAGTGCACAAATGTGCAGAAGTAAATGTTAGCGACGTTTATGCTAACAGGGGGTGCATTGCAATGGTGGGAGAGTTCCACCACATCAGAGGAGAGAGATCAATTGAGTTATGCAGAATTTCAGATAAGGTTCAATACCAAATATTTTTCATATGTCATTAGGTGCGCAAAGAAGAGGGTATTTATAGACTTGGAGCAAGGATCGAAGGCGATTATCGAGTATGAGTAGGACTTCACTAATTTATCTATATTGGTACCTGAAGAGGTGGATACTGAGAGGAACAAGATGGAGTGTTTTATTATAGGATTTTCGTGCATGATTAGGTAGATGGTGTTGGGGAATCCGAAGTACACTACCTATGCCCAGCTGGTGGATGTCGCAATGTTGCTATGGAAAGAAAAGGCTAATTATGAAAAGAAACTTGGAAAGAGACAGGAGTTCAATGGATAGGGAGGTGAGAATAAAGGTCGTAATTACCGAGCATGGAAGAAACAGAGGACTAATCTAGAACAACAAGGACAGTGAGGGGAGCAAGCACAAAATAAACAGTTTGGAACTTATAGGGGTGCATGTTTTGTTTATGGGGATAAAGGACACAAGGTATCACAATGTTCAAAGAGGGTGGGACCACATGACCAAAGCGCACTAGGGAAGCGAAGTCAAGGAGTATAGGGGCAATAAGGACTGAGGCCTCTAGTCTTAGCAGTAGCAGGTGTTCAGGGAGCGTTAGCAGTGTCAGCTGTTCAAGGGGCGCCTGCAGCACCGGCAGCATCAAGAGGTCAGGGAGTGCACGCAACACCAAACCAAATCGGGTATGGGAGGTGCTATTTACTTCGGCCTCAGGCAGAGCAGGATAGATTATATGGCTACTGGATCGTCACGGTACGTAATCACTATTTTTTAGATACTTATATGTGTAGGTGTATATATATATATATTGTATTTTGGGATCGTGGGATTTCATGCGGGTAGGATTGGGTGTATGGGCGTCCAGTTGTGGCATTCTACGGGTAGGCATATGTGTGCCTTATTTTATTTTATGCGATTTACGATTGAAGTTTATGCTTCGTCTAATTTTAAGGACGAAATTCCTTTGCTAGAGGGGAAGTATGTAACAACCCTCGATTTTTCAACCAGTTTAATTAAATTATCTCAAATTTAAAAAAAAAAAAAATTTAGGGATCTATTTAATTTTGGTATGTAAATATGTTAGTTTTTATATATATAAAAAATAAGGTTTAGAGTGAAATTTAAATTGGGAATAAAAATTGGAAATTATAACTTTTTCGTATAAAAATCGGAGGAGGATTCGAGCTAAGGAGGATAAAAATAATATTTTTTAAAATTTGACCGTACGATTGAGTTGAATTTTTCACAGCAACTCCATCTCACCGTTCGCTACAACATACTAAAATTTCAAGCTATTCTGACGGTTGGATCGTCTGTAATAATTTTTTTAGGGTTTGTATTTGATTAGGACTCAAATTCTTTTTGGTATATGAACAAATGACGGGTTTAGTAGTTTTAAAAACACATTCTTCTAAACGCTCAGAGCAACAATCTCTTCTTTTACATATTCTTCCTCCCTCAAAACCTTAACTCCATTAGAGAGCTATTTTCAATCCTAGTTTTGAAGCTTTAAACCGGGTTTTCTCAAGATTGTTCAAGAATGACTCTATACTAATTTTTCGAGAGGAATTTAATCGTCAACTCAGATTTTTTTCATCTAAATCACAAGTATGAATACTCTATTCCTTTCCTTTAGTATTATGCATTTTAAGTGTCTCCTAAACCCTTATTCGTGTTTTTTTTCTTAAAAGAGATTAGTGACTTAATTAGGAATAATGATAACAATTTTTGGGACTGTTTTTATAAAATTTTTCAATATGAATAATATTCATAACCCTTGGGTACGTAGGATTTATGAGTGAATTTTGAGTTTTATTGGTGTAGGTTTCATGTAGAAAAACCTTAGTTTTGATTTAAATTTGGGGGGCGTATAACTCATGTAATTTGTGCTGAGATAATGAAATTGGAACTACGATGTATTAATGATGAAATCTCAGTGTATTTAATTTAAAATAATTAAATGGGACTAATTGGGTGTTTATGACGATGTGAAAATTAAATTAAGATTTAATTGAATTGGACTATCATGCGTAGTATGGTACATTGATTAATTATGCTTGTTTGTGTGACTTGTTGGTATTATTAAATTGCCATTGTGACTACAGGTTGTTGGGTATTTTTGCTCTCCCTATATTTTAGGTTGCCTTCTAGGTATGGGACTAGTGGGTAGGACTTTTCATGATTTACTCCTTCTAGGTATGGGACTAGTGAGGGTAGATTATCGCGATTTTATCGTATCGAGGGTGGGCTAATTTTCGGTATTTATCGTCCTTACACTAGTCTGGGTACGTGACTAGGTCTAGATTTATGTTAGAAATTCATCCTATACATAGGGTAGGACGTATTGATAACTTGGGGACCCTTAGGTATGGGACTAAGGGGTATTTTGAGGTTCTCACATCGATAATAAGGGTGGGAGAAATTTATAAATTGTGAAATTGGGAAAATTTAGAATTTAATGCCTAAGATAGTAAAACGAGTATTAAAATATATTGGCGTCGTTAATAACGTGCAGGACCGGCAGTTTAAATGGATTGGCTGACTATTGCGACATGTGGGTGTTGACGTCTGAATAACGTGCAGGGCTGACAGTTTAAATGGGCTGGCTGGCTATGAAGACATGCCGTGTGTGGAATCTCGTGTATAACATGTAGGGTTGATAGTTTAAACGGGCTAACTGGCTATGGCGAGGGGAATTGCGGGCGGTGTAGAATATATTGGGGAAGTAGCGTAATGGAGAATAAAATTGAGATAAATGATAACTTTGGGGTAATTGAATTCAATTAATACTTTGGGACAGTGGGATAATTAAAATATATTGGTGTGATTTTTATAAGAATCTCTGGGGGTAGTTAGTAATTTATCTTTCCCGCGTTTAAATTACTCGTCTAATTAAAATACTCTATTTTGATATTTATTGTGTATAATAATTTTGTCTGGGTTCACAGACCCTATTTGAGGGGAGTAGTAGGTATTCATGCTCGGGTCTCTGACCTCGTGCGTTGACTAATATTTTCAGGTATTAGTACTGGAGTAGCTGCATCGGATTTTTGGAGTTATCATTTGGAGGTGCAGCTGGAGTCTACTTCATTTTTATTGCTTTATTTAGCTTAGACTTTCTTTTCAGTCTTATTTCACTATGAGACATCATTTGGGTTTTTTATTGTCCCTTTCAGTTCCAAAGTTTTTAAAGGATTTCAGTTGGATTTTTTTCACAGTTGATTATATTTAGTTTTTAATTAAATCATGATTGGAGATTGGATTTATTCGAAGTTTCAGCATGTGATGGATCTTTTGTCATTTAGTTCTTATTATCATTTGGGATTGATTTAATTATTGATCTTGTGGATGGATTTTTTATGTCTCATATCTGTCTCATGATAAGGATGGTATTTATTTAATTCACACCTGACGTAGTTCAGCGACAGTGGCTGGCCACCCCATCTGTTGGATTGCGCGGGGTTTTACAGATGGTATCAGAGCATGGTCTTAGGTCTCGTAGGTTATGAGTCCGTTTTAGCTTCCGTGTTGTTAATCTTTTGGTTCCTTTTGATGATTTGTACTCTTAGTACTTTTGATGATTTGTACTCTTAGTCACCTTACTTACGTAGCTACTAGGGTTCTTCACCCTAGACAAATGGTGGTGTGAAGGCTCACACAAAAGGAAGCGCTTTTTAGCTACTGGCACAAAAAGATCGAAGGCGTTCTAGTTGCCCAAGGCAAGGGGCTCCCTAGATTGCCACGCCAGTCCAGTCCAATCGTCAACGCTCAACCACTCCACATTATGTACCTCGTTAGAAGAACCATCCATTTTAAGAATTGAAATAAAAAGGACTTAGGAACAATTTTAGAGAGAGAAAGCAGACGATTCAAGCACTTGAAGGTGTGAAAAATAAGAAGGGATCGCCCTCTTTTTATAGGGGCTAAGCGTCATGCCAATCGACCGACCCTTGTACATACTGATCGGCACTTGCCTATTCGTCTTCCCAAAGAAGCCCAGGAGTCCATGCCATTGCCGAATGATGACCCCTCCAGCCTGCTTATCGGCACCCCTTGCAAATTTTGTACAAAAATACCAGGAAAATCCAAAAATTACCCAAAAAATACAAGGAAAATATTGGAACATTTCTTCATAAAGAAAACCATTTTTTGGAGCACTAAACCCCTTCAAGCCCTTAAGACCCCTAACAGGATTGACCTTCTAGCACATCATTAGCATACAAGCCTACTATAATTCCCCAGCGAAATCTCAATCTTAAGTCTTCCCCGATGGAATCTCAATCTCAAGTCAATAATTCCCGAGATGAATCTCAAACTCAAAATGAAACACTTTTCCAGCAGAATTGCTAGATAATACCTTCCCAGTTTCCCAATGGGATCTTCACTCTAAGCTTTCTCCCAATCCATTCCCCATTGGAATTTCCAACCAAAACCTTCCCCCAAACCAGTCCCCCAATGGAACTTTGTGATACGCCCGCATCAAAATCCCTCACGGCTTCCCCAACGAAGTTATCTCCTCTCCAAAAGTACAAATTTCGAGGAGAGTAACTCCTCATATCAACTTTAGGTCCTCAGAATTGACCTCGACCCACATAATCAATCCCTATAACTTTAGGTCCTCAGAATTAACCTCAACCTGTAGAATCGATCTCATTAATGTTAGGTCCTTAAAATTGACCTCGACCCTCAGAATTGGCCGTTACAACTATAGGTCCTCAGAATTAACCTCGATCTTTAAAATTGATCATCACAACTTTAGGTCCTCAGAATTGACCTCAACCCTTAAAACTTGTATGGACAAACAATCACAATGTGCTCTAGCCTATAAAATATGAATGATTATGAAATCAATAGCATCAAACAGGAGTTAACTAGGACTCATTGTGCAAAACCCATTGGTCTTCAACTTATAACACCCTCAAAATTTAGAAGTTCTATATTTTCTTTTTCTCTCTCATTTTGAAGTTACCAATTGATTTGAAGAGTTAATGTAAAACTTTGGCCCTGGTAATACTATATTTTCTTTTGCCTCTTAATTTATAGGCTCTTTCCAATGGTGGCCTTTCACACAAGGAAGATTACTTTCTTCGTAGCCCTTTATCGTGCACACTGATATTTTCAATAAAAGAAAAAACTCATGGACTAAGGTTCTTGCATGCACAAATCCCCCAATCATTTACAGACACACACACACACACACACACACACACACACACACACACACACACACATATATATATATATATATATATATATATATATATATATATAGAGAGAGAGAGAGAGAGAGAGAGAGAGAGATGATCTCATAAGGTCCCCTAATTTGAGGTCCCTAAATGAGGTCCATCTTTTTAAAATAGTAAAAAAAAATATTTTGGACTGATTTTTTATGGGTTTTAAACTTTTCAATAGGGCCGTATAAAAAAAATCAACTCAAAATTATTTTTTTTACTATTTTAAAAAAATTGGTCAAACGTTATCAGTTTTTAACCGCTTAAATACAACTTAAAAACTGACATAGTTTGATAGATTTTTTTTAAATAATAAAAAAATTCATTTTGATTTGATTATTTTTTTATGGTCCTACCGAAATGTTTAAAAATCATAAAAAAATAAGCCCAATTTTTTTTACTATTTTAAAAAATTAGACCTCATTCAAGGACCTCATATTGCGACTTCACTTGATCCTCTCTCTCTCTCTCTCTCTCTCTCTCTCGCTCTCTCTAAATATATGTATACATATATGTATATGAGAATATTGATAGGATATTTAATTATAATTTCTAGTGAAAATGTGTGCAGAGACATATATAAAGTTAATCCATTAAGAAAATAAAAGTCGAACGACTCCATGAAATCATGATTAAGAACAGTTTAAACATTAAAAATTCTAATTAAATTTCCTAGCCCCATGGATACATGGGATAAAGTGGTTTCAAACGCACCAGTATGCCACACAAAATGTGAAAAATCACACTACACGTAAACACAAATATTTTTGAGTTTATCAAAATTTTGTAACGCTAAAACGAAAAAAAATTCATAAGGCAAACAAAATCTTTTCATTTTTTTCTCAATAAGATCCAATAAAAGAAAAATCAAAATGCAAAAAACTCAAACCTGATACAACTAGCTATAACATATAACATGAAGCATAAAAGCAAGTGTATGAGAACGTGTAAACACAATCAATCACTAGATTAATCATGAAAAGTATCATGTGCAAGCATTTGCGAATCAACAAGTCTAATATTTAATGCCTGAAAATCCAATTTCTTATCCATATAGATGTGAAATGATGCTATTGGATTTGGGGAACCATGGTAACACTGGATTTAAACCGCTCAGGACCTTTTCAAAGATCAAAACAAAAAAGTTTGTAACTCCCCGCCTAACTAAATACCGGGTGATCAGTCCTTTATTAAATTAATTCAGATTATCCAGTTGGTTCAGAAAATGCATCATTGTCGAAAACTTTATTGTTGACACTAACCACCTAATATTTAAAAAGTTTGATATCAAAATTTTATCTTTTAATTAACATGAAAAGAAAATTAATCCATTACTAATCATACACCATTCAAATGAATCTTATATGAAATTAAGGTAATAAATGAGACTGGAGTAAACACATCCAACCTAAATCCCAAATACAATAATCTAACTAAAATAAACCAATTACTGAATGGAATAAATAAATATATCCACAAATCTCTGACTGTCCGAATAAGTAAAAAGGGGCGACATGCCCTAACTGAAACAACTGACTAAAAATAGAGGAATGAGAATCATAGAGACGTCTACTACCAAGTCCTATAACTTCCACAGCAACTACAACTCGCCACTTGAATGGAACTCCTGTCCTTTGTGTCCCTGTGGTTGGGAACCTAAAATGATTTGACAAAATAAAAGAGATTTGCAATAAACGGGTCAGAGCCCAAGTTGAAAACAACTTAAAAATCAGCAAGTGCTTAAATGAAATAAATAGCACATATAGTGTACATGTTAGATCCTTGTACTCTCACTTGATATACTCATGTCTCATCCAAAGTGCACACCTAACGCATATATTTAACCCATCCTAGTTATGCAACCCTGCCTAAGTAGTCCGAAGATAACTATTGTCACACCAATAATTTCAAGCGTTTACCCGTATCACCCGTATCCCGTATTACCACATGTTTAAGGATAGTTATTCATATGCATAACTGTTTTTCTCATAGGTATTCTTTTCCTCACTAAGAATGTTTTAAGTATCATAATTTCCATATTTACTAATTACACATAGTATAATAGATCACAAGTACACATATATTTATAACACTATACATACATACATACATACATACATACATACATACATACATACATACACACACTAATCCTTCACCCCTAGGTTAGGACCCCTTGGTGTAATGCATACTTTGCTATCATGTCCCGGTGCATCACTCATTTCATGAAGGACTATAGGTTGAATCTCTCACGAACCATCAAAACGAACACACATATTGGAGGCGAATATATCTCCAAGCCCATGTGGTACGCACATACATACGCACCCATATATCCGTCAACACTATCATTACCACTGATAGCCCGTACCAAGGTTCCATGTTCTAGTGATACGAATAAAAATCCCCCCGAAGGCACCTCAAGAAATGATCGTCCACAACGTGCAACCTCCACCCGATAGAAGTAGTGTAGGTATGTAATACACACAATAATTCATCAAATAGGTACATACACACAACCTATAATAATCATCAGGTATTCACGCAACCCAAGTACCTGAATTCATATGTAGTATTATTACCTCTAATACTCACATTAATATATCTGCACGATTTATCTCTATCGTTACATACTCTGTAAGGCCCTTTTGTTCCAGCATATACCCTTAGTAGTTACACAATCCTCTCACCACTAGATTATGTATTTAAGTCACTTGAGGGTAGCGTAGGTCATTTCCTCTCATTTTAATTAACCTGCAGAGATTTTAACTCGACCGGGTAACAATTAGGAATTTTGAAATCTCATTAGAAACTGGGCAATTTTCGTTCGAACGAAACTTCGAACGAACTAAGTCTCTGAATTCTCATTAGAATCTCGTTCGAACGACCTCGTTTGAACAAGGTCGTTCAAATGAGATACTCCACTTTGAACGAACTACTCTCTGAATTCTCGTTGGATTTTTTGTTGGAATTCTCATTTGAACGAGAAAATCGCAGATCGTCCCTGTAAGTTCTAAACCTGCATTTTTCCATCTTTTCATCATCCAAATTTCTCAAAAACCTATTCTAACTCAAATCCAATAAATTAAAACTATACCCACTAGTGATAGAATGATTCCCAACATGTTTTTAACATCAAATCCTTAAAATTATAATCTGAATTCAGATTTATTCCTTAAATCATCAAAAAACCCTAATTTCATATAACCACCCTTAATACCAACTAAACTCAAATTTTAGATTAGCAATTGCAATATAAAAATTTAGGTTTCTTATCCCCAATATATTGTTATTCATCTACATGCAAAACCTATACCATAATCGTAGATTTTAAACCCGATCTCACTCCCAATTCCATAATAGCATGGATAAATCACCAACTAAATTAACATGGACATTATATGCTCTAAAAATTAGCAAGATAAACACTTGACTTAATCACTAAGGTTTGAATCGTTGCTTGAAATCGGTATCCTCTTGATCCTCTTTTCCCGATCTACAATGTGATGGTATTTTTGATGAACGAAGACTGAGTTTGGCCTTGAAGCTCTTTGAAATCTCTTCTCCTCCTTTCGCTTTGTCAGTTGATTAGCCTAACTCACCCACGTACGTGAATTTTTGTTATCCTAATTTTCTTCCATAATTAAATCCCAAAATTTCAAAAGTCTAAAATACCCCTCCGGGGTGTCGGGTTGGCCTAAAACTTCCCCGGATCCCAAACTAAACACCCGAGTCGGATTTTCTGACTATCTCGACCCTTACGGACACATTGACATACTAAAAACATCCATCCAAACAACCAAAAATAAAATTTCCTTTTAATTCTTCATTTAAGTCCCGACAAGACTCACACGCGCGTCGCAACTAAATTTACTATAACTGTCATATTTTTCACTCACTACAACTTTAATATTTTCATAATCATATATTACTTTACTCACTAAGTAATATTCAACATAAATCACATCAATAAATACTAACTCTCATCACGCTAGTAATTATTTAACTGAATCCGGATTAATTATAAATAAATTTCCCATTTAATTTAATTAATCCCATAATAAAATAAAATCTTTCAAAAATACGGGGTATTACATACTTACCCCATAATAATGGAATTTCATCCCGAAATTTGAAAAAAATGTAAAAATAACGGTATGCGTGGTAGGAACAACTCTGGATATTTGTCGCGCATCTCATCCTCGCGCTCTTAGGTAGACTTCTCGACACTATGAAGCCGCCACTGAACACGTACTAACGACACTACCTTTGACCTTAATTTCCTCTCGCTACGGTCTAGTATATGAACTAGCTCCTCCTCATAGGAACTCTCGGGCTGTAGGTCAATCTCCTCTAAAAAATTATGAGTATGGGCCATGTCATCTAGAAGATATTTCCTCAGTGAAGAAATATGGAACACGTCATGAATCCTATGCAATTGCTTCGATAACCCCCGTTTGTAAGCTACTGGCCCAATCCGCTCAATAATAGGAAATGACCCTACGTACCTCGGTGCCTACTTCCCTTTCTTCCCATTAATCCCTTCATAGGAGATACTTGTAACAACACGTGGTCCCCCACATTGAACTCTCTGAAGAACTTCTTGGCATCAGCGTAACTCTTCTATCTATCTCGAGCAACCCGAATACGGCTTCGAATCATCTCAATCCTGGTCGAGGTATCCTAAATCACCTCTAGACCAAGTGTTTGTTATCCCCCACCTCTAGCTAATGCGCCGGAGAACGAAAAGGCCTACCATAAAATGCCTCGAATGGAGCCATGCCAATAGTAAACTGGTAGGAGTTATTACAAGCAAACTTTACTAGTGGAAGGTACTGCTCCCTACCCCCGCCAAAATCAAGGATACACATCCGCAACATATCCTCTAACAAATTAATTATCCGCTCTGTCTGCCCATTCGTCTGTGGGTGATAGGCCTAACTCAAATGTAACTCAGTACCCATGGCCTCTTGAAAGCTCACCTAAAATCAGGACATAAAGATCTTGTCCCGGTCGCACATAATATTAAGGGGCACCCCGTGGAGTCTAACTACCTCTGCAATGAAGATCTAAGCGTACTGTCCCGTAGTATAATCCATCCAAACTGGCAAAAAATGAGCTACCTTGGTCAGCCAATCCACTATCACCCATATGGAATCGTGGCCCTTTTGTGATGTAGGCAACCCTGTGATGCAATCCATGGAAATACTCTCCCAGTTTCACGTAGGTATCACTAACGGCTGTAGGAGCCGTGACGGTCTTTGTTGGTCCACTTTTACCAATTGATAGTGGCACATTTTGAAACAAACTCGACGATTCCCTTCTTCATTCCACTCCACCAGTACTGTCGTGTCATATCCTAGTATATCTTATACCCTCCGGGATGTACTGAAAATCATGATCCATCTGACTCCGCCATCACTGCATGCCGTAACTCCTCCCCCTCAGAAACTGCTAGTCTACCATTAAAGCACAAGCCCCCATATGAGCTCATAGAATACGACTCTACCCCCTTGGCTAGAAGCTGTATAATTCGATCCTGACAGAACGAGTCTTCAACCTGAGCCTGTATCACCTTAGTAACAATTTCGGGTGTAACCGTCATCACTGACATGAATGAGTGGGCAATCGCATCCTGATGTCCTAGTTCCTTCCATTTTGCCTTCTACACCTCGGCCACCTCACCTGTTGGACGGCTCAACACAATTGCTACCATGTTAGCCTTCCCCGGGTGGTAATGGATGTTGAACTGATAGCCTTTCACAAATTCAAGCCACCTCCACTGATGCATATTCAACTACCGCTGCGTGAATAGGTACTGCAGTGACTTGTGATATGTGAATAGGCAAAATTTCTCCCCCAAGATATAATGTCTCCGTACCCGAAGTGCAAACACGATTGTCGCTAACTCCAAGTCATGGGTGGGGTAATTCCTCTCGTAAGGCTTAAGATTAAGGGAAACATAAGCTATAGCCTTATCCTCATACTGTAGCACACCACTAAGTCCTAGTAAGGATGCATCAGTGTAGACCAGGTATTCCACCCCCGGTTTGGGTAGTGCTAGAACTGGTGTTGAAGTCAGCTTGTCCTTCAGCTCATCAAAGGCCAACTGGCAAGCATCATCTCATATAAATGGCACCCCTTTGCGAGTTAAATTTGTCATCGGACCCGCTATCTTCGAGAATCCTCGAGTAAATCGCATGTAGTATCCAGCCAACCCCAAAAAACTACGCATCTCTATCGGCGTCATGGGCTGTCCCCACTCCCTCACCGCTGACACTTTCCCTGGATCTACTGATATCCCCTCTTCGGAAATAATGTGCCCCAAAAACTGAACTTCTCTCAGCCAAAAACCACACTTCTCCTATTTCGCATACAACTCGTGCTTATGGAGTGTCTGCAAAACCAACCTCAAATGCTCGGCATGCCCCTCCTCAGTCAGGGAGTAAATAAGGATGTCATCAATGAAGTCAATGACAAACTGATCTAAGAACTCTCTGAAAACCCTATTTATTAAGTCCATAAATACGGCTGGTGCATTGGTCAGCCCAAATGGCATAACCCTAAACTCATAGGATCCATATCGCATCAAAAAGGTAGTTTTAGACACGTCCTCCTCCCTGATACGTAACTGATGGTATCCCAACCTCAAGTATATCTTCGAGAAGTAGGCAACACCCCTCAATAGGTCGAATAGGTCATCGATTTGGGGCAACGGATACTTATTCCCTATTATGAACTTGTTCAATTCCCAGTAGTCAACACACAATCGTAACGACCCATCTATCTTCTTTACGAACGTATGGGAATGCCCCAAGGAGAGGTACTCCTACGGATGAAGCCCTATTCCAATAACTGCTCGATCTGATCCCGTAATTCTCTCATCTCCACCGAAGCCATACGATAAGGTGCACGGGCTATCGAGTGAGTGCCCAGCGTCAAGTTTATCATAAACTCTATCTATCTAGTAGGCGGTAGCCATAGTATATACTGAAATACGTCAGCGAACTCACAAACAATCAAGATCAAATAAAGTGGAATCACCACCTCCTTAGAGGTCTCCTCCTTTATATAATATAAATTGGTGGACGAACCTCCCTCTGGACGAGGCATCGTCACCAAAAACATCTCCTGACCCGGTATGGCAAACACAATACCATGACTATAATAGGGGTGTGCAAAAACCAACCGTCCCAAAAACTGAATTGAACCGGCCTGAAACGAACCAAAACTGGCGGTTTTTTTTGCCCAGTTCGGTCTACGGTTTAAGGATTTAAAAAACCGACCATATCGGTTCGATTTGCGATTTAGACCTAAAAACACCGATTTAAATCGAATCGAACCGAACTGACATTAATATTTATATTAAAAACCCTTAAATAATTTCTATTTTTATATCCAAAAACCATTAACCGATCTTTAAAAGCCGACCAAAACCGAAAATCGGCCTAAAAAAATGCCCAAAACTAAAAATCGGTCAAAACCGAACCGAATTGAAACCGATGTGAACCAAAACTAACGATTTTTTCCATCATCGGTTCAGTTTCGGTCTGACTTTTTCTAAAATCGAACCGATCGGTTTGGTTTGAATTTCGGTCCAAAACCGAACCGAACCGACCCGTGCACACCCCTAACTATAGCAATCAATCATCGCCCTATACATAACTAGCCAATCCATCCCGATAATAGCATCATACTCGTGCATATCTAAGAGAAGCACGTCATTCGGAAAGATCAATCTCCCAAATCTCTATGCCCACACCCCGACATATAAATAATATCAAATACCCATAACCCAATGGTGAGTCTACATTCGTAACAGTGCTCTTTGACATGTCTAATAACTCCGTGGTGCGTGAAAAACTAGTGGCAATGAAACTATGTGAACCCCCATGTCAAATAATGTCCGCCCCAAAGTCCCCTGAATAGAAAACGTGCCCTAAATTACGGGTGAAGCTTGGGGAACTGCAGCTCGGTGGACGTTGTAGACACGTCCATACTGTAGCTATCCCTGCTTAAACGGATGGCAAAGTTGGTACCTGTGGTGGTGCCGTAAGGGAGGCTATAAAAATTGATCGCTGGGGCTCCTGACGAGCACCTTGTTGCTGCTGCTGCGGGGCTCTACCCTTCTGAGGATAGTCTTAACATTTGTGGTTAGTGTTGTCACAACCAAAGCACCTCCCTGGAAAGTGTCCTCCCCTCTGTCCCTGCTTCCCTCGGCCCTTATGTCCGTTACCACCCCTCCTTTGGCGATATTAGCCCTGCTGAAAGCACTACTACCCCTGCTGGCCAGGCTGGCATTGTTGGCTCTACCTAAAACATCCCTATCCATGCATGTAGTTACCTGATTTGAACCTCTTAGTAGGGTACCCCTAGTGGGAACTCTGTTCTCCCTGTCCCTACTGACCCTGAGATGTCTATGCCCCACTGGCACCATTACCTCATGTCATGCCCTGTTAGTTGGACTCCCCCACTCGTTTGCTTTCCTTATGATGGAAGCGGTGATCCTGGTAGTGTAGTAATACAACGTTAAGTAAATCAATATACGTACCCAACAATAGATTACCCAAAAGGTGCTGGCGAATCCTCCAAGTCAAACCGTCCATAAACATCTGAATTTTCTTCCCCTCAGTAGGCACATCATCTGTCACCAGATTAATCAATCTCGTAAACTCTTCTTCGTACTCCGCAACTGTCTTCCCCTCCTTGGTGAGATCCAGTAGTTTCCACCTCATCTTAATCTGAATGGCGAAATGAAAATATTTGCGATCGAACCGCACCCAGAAGTCCTTGATAGTCATGATGTCTCTCTACTCAGCAGTGCTAATAGACTCCCACCACTGCAGTGCCTCTCCCACTAGCTTAAAAGTAACTAGTATCTGCCTCTGAATCTCAGTGCACTCATACATCCTCAAGTGTCGCTGGATGTCCTCTTTCCATTGGCTTGATATCATAACATCAGAACTCCCTACGAACTCCGGAGGGTGTGCCTTTTGGAAGGAATATCTGACTCGTTCCCAAGAAGAAGGGAAAGAGAGAACTGGTGATGGGTCCACCATTGATGCCTGGGGTGGGTCCTGCTATACTACGAATACTACTGCATTTATTGCCTATGCTACGATAGAGGCAACCTCCGCAACATTCATTGTACCCTGGGCCGGAGCTGGCTGGGGTTCGGGTTGGGCCTCCCTAGGAACTCGCTGAGAACGTGTGGGCGGTATCTTAAATGAGAGAGAAGTTTTATAAGTCCAGAGTAGATATCTCAAATAGCTAAAGACGTAAATGCGCAAATAATGAGTACAACAGTCCTAAATATAGGGCTCTATATCAAAGAAATCTACACTGGAAGCATAATAAGCCCCACAGATCCTAAGACTCTAGAACCCGATGCTCTGATACCACCTGTAACACCTCGCCTAATTAAATACCGGGTGATCAGTCCTTTATTAAATTAATTCGGAATATCCAGTTGGTTCAGAATATGCATCACAATCGAAAACTTTATTATAAACACTAGCCACCTAATATTTAAAAAGGTTGATGTCAAAATATTTTCTTTTAATTAACATGAAAAGAAAATTAATCCATTACTAATCATACACCATTCAAACGAATCTCATATGAAATAAAATGACTATGTTAATTAATGAGACTGGAGTAAACATATCCATCCTAAATCCAAATACAATAATCCAACAAAAATAAATGAACTACTGAACGGAATAAATAAATAGATCCACAAATCTCTGACTGTCCGAATAAGTAAAAATGGGCGACATGCCCTAACAAAATAACTGATTGAAAATGGAGGAATGAGAATCATATAGACTTCTACTACCAAGTCCAATAACTTCCACATCAGCTACAACTCGTCAATTGAATGGAACTCCTATCCTTCATGTCCCTGTGGTTGGGCACCTAAGATGATTTGACAAAAGAAAAGAGATTTGCAATAAACGGGTCAGAGACCGAGTTGAAAACAGTTTAAAAATCAACAAGTGCTTAAATAAAAATAATAGAATATATAGTGTAGATATTAGATCCTTGTACTCTCACTTGAGATACTCGCCTCTCATCTAAAGTGCACACTTAACGCATAGATTTAACCCATCCTAGTTATGTAACCCCGCCTAACTAGTTCGAATATAACTATTGTCACACCAATAACTTCAAGCGTTTACTCGTATCACCCGTATCCCGTATTACCACATGTTTAAGGATAGTTATTCATATACATAACCATTATTCTCATAGGTATTCTTTTCCTCACTAAGAACATTTTAAGTGTCATTATTTCCATATCTACTAATTACACACAATAAAAAATATCACAAGTATACATATATTTATCAGACTATACATACATATATATTTATCACACTATACATATATACACACACATACTAATCCTGCACCCCTGGGTTAGGACCCCTTTGTGCCATGCATACTATACTATCATGTCCTGGTGCATCGCTCATTGCATGAAGGACTATAGGTTCAATCTCTCGCGAACCATCAAAACAAGCACACATATTGGAGGCGAACATAGCTCTAAGCCCATGGGGTACGCACATACGTTCGCACCCATATGACTGTCAACACTATCGTTCTCACTGATATCCCGTACCAAGGTTCTATGTTCTAGTCATACGAATCGAAATCCCCCCGAAGGCACATCAAGATATGATCGTCCATAACGCACAACCTCCACCCGATAGCAAGTAGCGTAGGTATGTAATACACAAAATAATTCATCAAATAGGTAGATACACACAACCTATAATAATCATTAGGTATTCTCACAACCTAAGTCCCCGAATTCATATGTAGTATTATTACCTCTAATACTCACATTAATATATCCTCACGATTTATCTCTAGCCTTATATACTCTATAAGGCCGTCTTGTTCAAGCATATACCCTTAGTAGTTAGATAATCCTCTCACCACTAGAGTATGTATTTAAGTCACTTGAGGGTAGCATAGGACATTTCCTTTTAGTTGGATTAACTTGCAAAGATTTTAACTCGACTGGGTAACAATTAGGAGTTTTGAAATCTTGTTAGAAACTGGGCAATTTTTGTTCGAACGAAACTTCGAACGAATTAAGGTTCTAAATTCTCGTTAGAATCTCGTTCGAACGAGGTCGTTCAAACGAGATACTCCACTTTGAAAGAACTACTCTCTGAATTCTCGTTGGATTTGTCATTGGAATTCTCGTTCGAATGAGGTCGTTCGAATGAGAAAATCGCAGACTGTCCCTGTCAGTTCTAAACCTGCATTTTTCCATCTTTTCATCATCCAAATTTCTTAAAAACCTATTCTAACTCAAATCCAACGAAGTAAAACTATACCCACTAGTGATAGAATGATTCCCAACATGTTTTTAACACCAAATCCTTAAAATTATAATCCGAATTCAGATTTATTCCTCAAATCATCAAAAAGCCCTAATTTCACATAACCACCCTTAATCACAACTAAACCTAGATTTTAAATTCATAATTGCAACATAAAAATTTAGGTTTCTTATCTCCAATATATTGTTATTCATGTACATGCAAAACCTATACCATAATCGTAGATTCAAAGCCCAATCTCAGTCCCAATTCCATAATAGCATGAATAAATCACCAACTATATTAACATGGACATTATATGCTCTAAAAATTAGCAAGATAAACACTTGCCTTAATCACTAAGGTTTGAATCGTTGCTTGAAATTGATATCCGCTGGATCCTCTCTCCCCGATCTACAATGTGATGGTATTTTTGATGAACGAAGTTTGAGTTTGGCCTTGGAGCTATTAGAAATATCTTCTCCTCCTTCCTCTCAAACTCTCTATTGGGTTTTTTTCGTTGATTACCCTAACTCACCCACATACGTGCAGTTTTATTATCCTAGTTTTGGTCCATAATTAAATCCCAAAATTTCAAAACTCTAAAATACCCCTTCGGGGTGTCGGGTTGGCCTAAAACTGCCCCGGATCCCAAACTAATTACCCGAGTAGGCTTTTCTGACTATCTAGACCCTTGCGGACACATTGACTTACTCAAAACAACCATCCGAATAACCAAAAATAAAATTACCTTTTAATTCCTCATTTAAGTCCTGACACGATCACACGCACTGTAACACCCCGCACTTTTGGAGATAATTAAATTTCATAAATGAGTATAATTTGGATATTTGAGAAATTATCGTGAATAGTAGTTTTTGGAGTTTTCAAGGATTAAATGATTTTCGATGTATATTATATTCAATCTTGGGATTAAGTGAATGAGTTGGAGCATTTTATTATTTGTCGCATGTGGGTAAAGCGACAAAGGATAATATTTTAATTAGAAAAATCCGCATTTAAGTTGTGCTGGGTTAAATTAGTGACTTGCGGTTTAGTAACTCGGATGTAAATTTTGATTGCGCGGTTGGTCTCGGAATGGTCGAGATAGTCTGAATACAGTATTCCGGGGTAGTAATTAGGTTCCGAGAATTTTTGGATCCGTAGGGACTCGTAATTGAGTAAACGAGTCATTTTTGGGTTTATAAGGGATAAACCTTTATTTTCCTCTCTTTTAAAGACACAAGAGAGAAAGAGAAAGAAAAATAAAGAGATAAAGAAGAGAAAGAGAAGAGAGGGAGAGAAAAGGGAGATTCCAGCCAAAAATCCGCGGGATTCGACTCGAGGTCGTTGGATTTTATCCTCCAGGCTAGTGTTTACCTGTTTTAATTAATTTAGTGCGTATATCTCATATCATAATTTGTAAATGATGAAATTTTGGGTTAGAACCCTTAAATTAAATTTGGGAAAACTTGAGTAAGAGTTTACAAATTGATGTATTGTAAACTCTAAATGATTTGTAGGGTCAAAACCATGTTAATGGAGTATGAAATTGAATTGAAATGGGAGAAATGTCAAGGCTAAGGTTTTTATGGCTTTAAGGTTTAAACCTAATAGAAATGGTTTAATACCATAAATAAATTGATGTGTTAGTTATAAATCAGTGTTAGGATGATTGTGGTGATGTTGGTTGAGATTATAAACCATAAGAATGGAGGTTGGGTTGATATTTGGAATGTTGGAGAAGATGTTGAATAGTAATTCAGCGTCCTTTCCGAATCAATTCGACAATGAGATTAATCGATTCGGCTCTTGGTCAAAAATAAAATTTGTATATCTTTTCGATACGGTCGCGTGGGCACCGACCACGTATTTTTCTATTTTTTTTGGATTTTTAATGATTTTTCTACGGAATGCTTTCCGAAATGAAAATCGTTAGCTAGAAATCAAACCTGATATTGGGAAAATTACGGATAAAATTGATTGGATATTTGAAATGGGAGATTCTAGTTATGATATCAGGAATCCTAGATGATGATTTTGAGGGTGAGCAAACCTTTAGATGAAAGAGAGAACCTTGGATTAATTTAGGGTGAAATCCGAGGGACGAACCTAGTGAGTATTCGGGTCGAGTAACATTCGAGAGAGAGAAATTTTCGGTAAGAGTGTAGAGATATGTACGTGGTTAGAATGTTCATGGGCTAAATGCATTCGAGTAAATCCTAGGATGTGAATAAAATGGAAATTAAGGATAAGGTCTAGAGATTTATGAATGGTGATCCGGCGTCGGCTGACGACTAGGATTATCGGTAACGTGATACCTGTAGGATTCAATTAGTTGAGGGTAGACTTATTAAATTATTATGAATTGGGATATTCATAGAGTATATAAATCCTTAACGTGATTAAGGTGCGAGTTATACATTGAGTGAGGGAATACTTTTAGATTTAGCATCGTGAGTGTGCGAATACTTAAATGTTATTACGAGTAAAAATATTTTTAGGATTATTGGCCATCGTTATGAGAGATGCAAAATTATGGCCACATATATATGTTGAGGAAGGATATCGATCATATATGCGATGTGATTACTGTGTATACAATATGATCCGATTATGTATATATATATATGTATGAATGGTATATATGTATTTACGTGAAGCATACCCCCTCTATGCTATCATGGGAAGTTGCGCGATGTGGGTGAGGCCCCTGGCTTGAGGAGCAAGGAGCGTATAGTTTCCAGGTCATAACGTCCATTTTATATTGTGTGATTTTCACTGTTCTAAAAAACCCGCCTAGGCTCCGCCTAGGCACGCCTAGGCTTAAGGCTTGGGAGAAACGCCTCGCCTTATGCTTTTCACGCCTTATTCTTGGTAAAACCCTTAAGTCGCCTTTTTTCTAAAAGCAACAATGATTTAATGAAACGATGTTTCCTTTTAAAGAATTTGTTTACAAATCGGACCATTATCTCATCCAAAATAATCAAATAGTATTTTAATTTGCATATATTCAGACATATTTTTATGATCTGTGCAATTTTTATATTTTAATAGCCTTATTAAGGTTAAAAAATATTAAAATATATTAAGAAGGCCTAAACGCCTTTTCACGCCTTCTTACGCCTAGGCCCGCCTAGGCTTCTAAGGCTTAAGTCTTGGCCTCCACGCTAATCACGCCCCGCGTTTTTTAGAACCTTGGTGATTTTTATTAGGGGTGAGACGTGGTGGGTATGTTTCGTCTCACTTTCGGAGAGGAACTATGACCGCTTCCCATACGTTTTGATTTGGTTTTTAGAAAGGCGGTGTGAGTTTCCAACCATTGGTACCCGAGATGATACGTGAGCGATTCCCTGGTAGATGATAGCATAAAAACCGCATCCTCGAGTTATAGCTCGTTGGGATGGTTATTGTACTTGTGTGTATAGTACATTACTTGTGTATGAGAACAAGATATTATATCTCTACTAGAGTAAAGAGATAAATTGAAATATGAAAGAAATTCTCAATTCGAGAGATTTTATCCGGACTTAAATTTGTGATATGAAAAATAAAATGAGTATGTTATGTAAATGTATTTATATGGGTATATATATATACATTATGTACTGAGGGCCTAATGGATATCGACGATCGACATTGTCAAGTAGTAATGTATTGGGGGGTTCCTTATTTGGATTTAGCTTCGCGAGACACCCCACGCATGAACATGTCACATTGTTGAGACTGGAGAGAAGTTTAGCCCTTAGTACTTGGATTAAATAGGATTTGTTGAATTTTAGTGAAACGATTAGTTAGGCAGGGTATCTTAACTGGGTTGTATTTTAGGATGCGTTAGGTGTGCACTATTATAAGAGAGGTGAGGGGTATCTCATGGGAGTGCGATACCAATTTTAATATGAGATAAAACATATTTTTCATAAATAAAGCATTTATGCACTTGCTAAATATTTTCACAAATCGGGCTCTGACCCGTATATCTATTTTTCCTCTCTTTTGCTATATATATAGGTGTTCATACATAGGGATGCCTGGATGACGATTCCTTCGAGTCAGACGTCTGCTGCAACAGCTGTGGATGCATGTAGGTTTTACCGTAGACGCTTCTCTCCTTGTAATCTAGATAGGAGGTATTGCATAAACATTCAGGCCAAAAGCCTAATTGCTTTTATTTAATCTTTTATTGCCTTTTTGTTCAGCTTTTGATTTGTTTGTATTATGTCAAACCGAGTGTTCGGTTATTTTCATTCCATCTCAATTTCATTTATTCATAAACTGTGTGAATGTTTTAATTGATTAATTTGTTTAATAGATTAGTTAAATAAAATTTTGACGCCAGCCTAATAGGTTATTAGTAATTAATTTTGTTTTCGATAGTGATGCTAAGAATGAACCATATGCGACTCCTATTTCAATTTGGTACAGGAGTGATCGCCCGGTATTTTATTAGGCGAGGTGTCGCAAATAATGACGTCGGGAGTGGAGATATGTTATAGGATGCAAGGATGTTGGTTGTGATGATAAGTTACCTAGTGTAGAGAAAACACTATGGACCGAGAGCATTGTGATGATTGCATGCATATGGAGATGGAAGTGCTATGGAAAAGCACTGAAATATTTTTCTCACCGCAAGTATGTGGGTGAGGCAAAGTGAGAGAAATTGATTTAAGTTTTTGTGTTCAGGCCTGGATGAAAAAGGCAAATGTTATAGGAAATATGTTTTGGGTAAAATGTTCATAACACCTTTGCAGAGAGTAGGCGCCTCGATTAGTTGGACTTTCTTTTTCGTCAGGAGGGAAGGACATAGAGATAGAAGAGCGTTAGTAGGTTAGCAAGATAGGATTTAGGACATCTCACTGGTGTGCCTCAGGCCGTTATATCTCAATGATCGACAATGCAAGGAAGTAGTGTAACAGGAGGGTTCCTTGTTTGGATTTCTCTTTGCGAGACGTCCCACACATGAAACCGAGCAAATGTCGGAAGTTGAGAGAGGCCCTAGGCACTAGGGATACTTAGGATAATACTAGTTTCACGTGTGTAGGAAATCACATCGATCATATGATTATTAGAATTTAAGGTCAGAAGGTTTAGTGGCGCCGAGATAAGGAGATAGTTGTGAGTTAACCACAAGAAGATTGGTGGGTTAACTTTATGAAAGATTACACTTCCAGTTATAGGAAAGATTGGAGTTTGAAGTATTCGGGTTACGAAAACCCATGTGTGCAGATATTGTTTAGAGAGAGTGTTACGTGTTTAGAGAGAGTGCTAAGTGTTTGACGTTTACATTGGATGTGCAAATGTGCACGGAAAAGGGTGTATGGGCACCTTAGTAAGTCGATTTATTATATTCCTCCAGGATTAGAAGGGGGCGCAGTATATAAAATGGAGGATTATGCCGTAGGGTAGTTATAAGTGATATTGAAGTTGGTTGAATGGAACGTCGTAGGAGGCACGCGATAATCCAATTGTATAGGTGCAATAAGCCTTAGTAAAATTTCTTTTTAAAGGAGATCAGTTGTCCTGCTGTGGACGAGCGGAAGTATTAGCGAGAGTATTGACTTTTTGAGACGTTTGAGTGGTAGTTATAGGCTCGTTCTTTTATAGACGGTTATAGAAGCACTAGTTGCGAGTTAAGGCATTTTGATGTAGAGATTTAGATAAGCTTGTTGTTAAGCTAGTGCGTTAGAGTATAAGCCTTGAGATAGGTGGGTACCGAGAACAAATATATGGTAGAGGACCATTGTGTTAGCACCTTTCGACTTAGGTGTACTAGGACATAGTGTAATTAGCGATCCTAGGTTGGTGGTAGAGGTTATATCCGAATTTCGAGGGCGAAATTCCATTGTAAGGGGGGGAGTATGTAACACCCCACACTTTTGGGGATAATTAAATTTCATAAATGAGTATAATTTGGATATTTGAGAAATTATCGTGAATAGTAATTTTTAGAGTTTTCAAGGATTAAATGATTTTCGATGTATATTATATTCACTCTTAGGATTAAGTGAATGAGTTGGAGCATTTTATTATTTGTCGCCGGTGGGTAAAGCGACAAAGGATAATATTTTAATTGGAAAAACCTGCATTTAAGTTATGCTGGGTTAAATTAGTGACTTGCGGTTTAGTAACTCAGATGTAAATTTTGATTACGCGGTTGGTCTTGGAATGGTCGAGATAGTATGAATAGAGTATCCGGGGGTAGTAATTGGGTTTCAGGAATTTTAGGACCCGTAGGGACTCGTAATTGAGTAAATGAGTCATTTTTGGGTTTATAAGGGATAAACCTTTATTTTCCTCCCTTTATAAGACAAAAGAGATAAAGAGAAAGAAAAATAAAGAGAGAAAGAAGAGAAAGAGAAGAGAGGGAGAGAGAAGGGAGATTCCGGACAAAACTCCATGGGATTCGACTCGAGGTCGTCGAATTTTATTGTCCAGGCAAGTGTTTACTTGCTGTAATTAATTTAGTGCGTATATCTCATATCATAATTGGTAAAAGATGAAATTTTGGGTTATAAACTGTTGATACCAAATTTAGTCTGCTGACATGGACCAATCACCCGAAGACATGTGTCAACCACGTGGAAAATACAAATACACTTAGAGCAACTTAATCATACCGAGCAGCCTAGGCACCCCGAGCAACTCATATCTTCGAGAAACTCATATCTCCGAGAAGCCTAGGCGCCCCGAACAACTTTCATCTTCGAGCAACTTAAGCGGTTCGAGCTACTTAGCATGCAAAGCATCTAAATCAAGAGAATCAGAAAGACAACTGCGCATTAAATACTCATTATTATCGTATAGATGTACATGTCTACTAGATAACAGCGCATTGTCCTTTCACATGTACAGCCTCAAGGCTATAAATACATTGTAACCTCCTCCTTAGAGGGGGACTCTGGATCTCTTGGTAAACCAATTATCGAGAATTCCAGGCAAACAGTCAGAAATACAAAAACAGTGGATGTAGGCCATTCTCCTAAGGCTGAACCACTTTAAAAATCCATTGTCTTATATTTATTTATTCATTTTTATCTGTGATTAAAATAATTAGATCGAATTTAGTTTTTTACATCAACAGATTGGCGCCGTCTGTGGGAAACGACAGTACTTAGCGTTTTTCACCAAAACAATTCATCATCAATGGCTGATAATCCGAAATCCAATAATCGAAACGCTGGGATCCCTCCAAATCCATCTATTCCCCCAAATATTCCAGATCTGGCTGGCATAATGGCTAATTTAGCTCAAGGCCAGATGTCCATGCAAGAAACCATGCGTCAACTTATACAAACTGTTCAAGGTGGAGTGCTGGCCCAATCAGGACAACGAAGTGTTCAGAGAAATACCTGTTTACCCTCTTCACGAACTAGGCGAACGCTATTCCCAGAGGAATCTTAATTTAGATGTACCGAATCATATCGTACTGAGAGATCTAATGATCCTTCTTATCAACCTGGTCGCACTTCCTCAGTACGAGCTACAGATTATCAACGAAATGTCACTCTATCTCTAGAAAGGACTAGTGCTTTAGAAAGTTTGAGTAGAGTCTCTCCTTTTGATCGTTTGGGACCTAGGAGGAATAGCAGTCCTCTTAGGATTGCGTCGAGGAACTCTCAACGACCATCCGATCTAAGAGAAGGCTATGCCCAATCATGACCAACAGCCCGTAATGAAAGATCCCAAGAGGAAAACTCAGCGCGATCAGTCGTTCTAACAAATAGGCCCGAGGTGGGAAACGATGCATGGAAAGGTTCTATCAAAGGTTGGAGGACAGATTAGGGGAAATGGTTAAGTCCAAGAATACTCTACAAAGAACTTTTGTCCAAGGGACACCATTCGTACAGGCAATTGTAGATTTTCCCACACCATCAAAATTCAAAGCTCCTGTGGTTACGCCTAAGTATGATGGAAAAACAGACACTGTCCTTCATATAGAACAATACCAAGCTGCTGTCGACATCTATGCAGTCCTAGACGAGATGAGATGTAGGGCATTTTCAGGAACTCTTACCGAATCAGCTCAGATATGGTATAATAACCTTCCTTGGGGGAAGATTGCGACTTTCCTTCAACTGGCAGAGCTCTTTATAGGGAACTTCTATTTTGGAGCGAAACCAGTCAAATGAGTAGCACACTTGCTGAGTGTTAGATAGAAGGCATGTGAAAGTACCAGGGACTATATTACTCATTTCAATAACGAGAAACTTAAAGTTATTGATTACGAGGAGAAAACAACAATTACTGCCCCGATGAGTGGAATGTTGCCAGACAAGTTATACTATACTCTAACCAAAGATCCACCTAGGACCATGGAAGAACTAATGGCAAAGGCAACCAAGATTATAAACGCCGAGGAAGCTATGGCTATGAAGAAGAATACAGACACTAAGGAGACCAAGGTCGAGGCTGTCAAGACTGAGAAGAAGGATCAGAGGAATAATGGTGGCAACAGGCAGTCGAAAGCAAAGCAAGCACTGGAATAGTTGAAGAAATTTGGAAATTATACTCCTTTGAAGGTAGATATAAACCACATTCTGGAAGAGATCAAGAATAGCGAGGAGCTAAACTGGCCAGAAAAAATGAAGGCAGATCCTGATAAGAGGAATAAGTCCAAATATTGCGAGTTACATAAAGACCATGGTCACACGACCAAAAGTTGCATAGCTCTTCAGAATAAAATTGAAGCACTCACTAGATGAGGAAAACTGGCTAAGTATGTTGATCGCTGAAATGGTGGAAAGACCAACGACCGAGGAAGGCAAAGGTCTAGCTCTCCTTGTCGAGCAAAAGAAGAGAAAAAGAGAAGTCATGAAGAAGATCCAGAAGATGACCAAGATGACCCCGATCTCCCCAAAAGACCAAGGTAGCCAAAACGTGAGGTATTTTCAATCCATTTTGGATTATTTGAATGTAATGTTATTACAGGTGGAGATGAAGGAGGTAGAGATCTGAATGCGGAGATAAAATCTTACCTCAATGAGGCTCAAGCTTGCTCGTACATTCAGCGAATAAATTTGGCTGAAGATGATCGCTCGTGGAAGGTGAATAAAGACAAACTGGTCATTGGTTTCTCTAAGAACGACCTGGTAGGTGTACTATATCCTCATGATGACCCATTGGTGATCAAGATGAGAATGAAGGAAGTGGTGATTTCACGAGTACTGGTGGATAATGGTAGCTCAGCAGATATCATATTCTATCCATGCTTTGACAGTTTGAATCTGAAGCTAGCACAGTTAGAGCCATATCATAGGCCTCTCCTTGACTTTACTGGCGAGAAGGTTTTTCCACTTGGGACGACTATGTTGGATATGATTATCGGTACATGGCCTGCTTGTCGAACATAAAGAGTACGCTTTTTCGTAATGGATAAAAATGTCCAATCAGCTTACAATATCATCATGGGAAGGGTAGGTATAAAGAAGTTCGAAGCAGTACCATCTACTGTACATCAATGTTTAAAATTCCTGACCAACTTTGGAGTAGGAGTGGTGAAAGGCAATCAGAAAGTAGCTCGGGAATGCTACTATTCATCTGCCGAACTGGAGGAACGCGAAAAATCCAGAAAGAAGACTACTACTTATCAAGTGAATGAAATAGAAGATGAAGAGATTGAAACGTTAGACCCTAGAGAAGAGTCTCAGCTAGTGAAGGTCCAGGTCATGGAGGCTACCGAAAATATCATTCTGGATGACGAGCATTCAGAACGAACAACTCAAATTGGTTCATCACTGGATGTATCGATAAAACATGAATTGATAGCATTTCTAAGGCGCAGAAAGCAGAATTTTGCATGGAGTCATGAAGACATGTCACGCATAGACCCGAGTTTCCTATGTCATGAGCTCAACGTGAACAAGGAAATCAAGCCAATAAAGCAGCGAAGAAGAGTGTTCAGTCCTGATAAGAACCAAGCCATACAGGAAGAAGTAGAGAAGCTACAAAAAGCCTTTTTTATTGAGGATGTCAAATATCCTGATTGGCTAGCAAATGTGGTGATGGTAAAGAAGAAAAATAACAAGTGGAGTATGTGTGTAGACTTCACTGATCTTAATAAGGCATACCCAAAGGATCATTTTCCTTTGCCCCGAATCGATCAACTAGTGGATGCTACCTCGGGGAATGAATTATTGAGTTTCATGGATGCTTATTCTGGTTACAACCAGATTAAAATGAAGCTTGAGGATATGGAGAGTACCTCTTTTATCACCCCAAGGGGAACTTATTGCTATAATGTTATGCCTTTTGGACTTAAAAATGCAGGTGCGACATATCAGCGGTTGATGAATAAGGTGTTTGCAGAGCAAATCAGTCATAACATGGAGGTTTATGTTGACGATATGCTGACGAAGAGCAAGAAAGCTGCTGATCATCTAGTTGACCTAGGTCAGACCTTTGATCAACTAGAGAAATATCAAATGAAGCTGAATCCCACAAAATGCATATTCGGAGTACAAGAAGTCATGTTTCTCAGATATATTGTTAACCAACGAGGAATTGAGGTGAACCCTGAAAAGATCAAGGCTCTATTGGAGCTACGATCTCCAACCACGAAGAAGGAAGTGTAAAGTCTCGCAGGGCGAGTTGCAGCACTTAATAGGTTTGTGTCACGAGCAACTGACAGATTCCTCCCATTCTACAAAACACTCCGAAAAACTTTTGAGTGGAATGATGAATATGAGGAGGCTTTTGAAGAATTGAAAAAATATCTGGGGACACCTCCATTTTTATATAGACCATTGATGGGAGAAAAACTATACTTGTACCAGGCAGTTTCAAAAAATATAGTAAGCTCGGCGTTAATAAGAGTGGAGGACGAAGTATAAAAAGAAGTCTATTACACCAGCAAGGCTTTCCGAGGAGCATAAATCAGATATCCAAGGTTGGAGAAGTTGGCACTAGCACTGATCGAAGCAAGCAGAAGGATGAGGCCATACTTCCAAGCCCATACTGTAGTGGTGTAAACCTATATGCCATTAAGACAAGCTCTGCATAAACAGGATAAATCATGAAGATTGATGTACTGGGAAGTAGAACTTGGGGAATATGATATAATTTATGAGCCCAGATCGTCACTCAAGGGGAAGACAGTAGCGGATTTTATCGCAGAGTTTACTCAGGAAAGTGCCTCCGAAGAACAGGAGTTTAATACAGACCACCCTATGGATGTTACAGGATGATCAAATTTAAACCCCGACCAACTTAAGTCGGTAGACGAGCAAGAGAAGATGATCAACGAGCAGCGAGAAGTTTCGGAGGAGGACAAAAGGAAGCATCAAATATTTCACGGAGGAACTCTGTCTAATCAAGAGTTTGATATGAAGTACCTATATAGAATTTGTATGTGGATGTCTCTTCGTGCACTACAAGCAGTGGAGCAGGGATTGTTTTAAACAGTCCGGATGAGATTGATATGGAGTATGCTCTGCGCTTTCAATTTAAAGCTTCTAATAATGAGGCCGAATATGAAGCTATGATCTTGGGCTTAAATCTGGCTAAAACCATGAAGGCAGAGCATGTCGTTGTACTCAGTGATTCCCAGTTAATCGTAAATAAAATTCTGGGGGTATATACAGCAAAAGGAGAATTAATGGCCAAGTATCATGCAAAAGCAATGGAAGTGGTATTGAGTTTTACTGTAGTTCAGTTGATTAGAATACCCAGATTGGAGAATATAAGAGCAGATGCCCTAGATCGGTTAGCATCAGCCACACGCACCGAGATACGAAGAACAATCCCAATAGAAATCCTGGCTTGTCGGAGCATAGACGAATATCTGATGATGAACTTCATTGCCATCGACTTGGGACCATCTTGGCTGGATCCCATCAGGGCCTATATTGAAGAGGGAGCTTTACCAATTGATAAACTTGCAGCTAAGAAACTGAAGTTTAAAGCTGCTCGTTATGTATTGACCAGTGGCATTTTATATAAACGAGGAGTTATAGCAGGGCTACAAAGATGTGTCCATCCCTCCGAAGTGAAAGATTTGATCGAAGAGGTTCATGAAGGGTCTTGTGGAGCCCATGTACCAGGTCAGACGCTTTTACAGAGAATAACAACGCAGGGGTATTTCTGGCCAACGATGAGAGCTGATTGCGTAGCTTATGCTAATAAGTGCGATAAATGTCAATGCTTCTCTTCCATCCGAAGAACTCCCCAAGCGTTGTTAACACCCATAACGTCCCCTTGTCCATTCGCCATGTGGGGGATAGACTTGGTAGGACCACTTCCAACGACCAAGGGAAGATTCAAATACCTCGTGGTTGCTGTGGATTACTTTACCAAATGGGCGGAAGCTGAGCCTCTCATTGATATGACATACGGAAAAGTCTATCAATTTGTTTGGAAGAATATTATCTGCAGATATGGTCTCCCACATGCATTCATTACTGACCATGGAATCCAGTTTGATAACGAGGATTTTGCTGCGTATTGTCATCAATCCAATATAATGAAGATCCACTCTGCACCAGGCCATCCCTAAAGTAATGGGCAAACTAAAATGACAAACATAACGCTACTAAATGGTTTGAAAAAATGACTGGATGATGAAAAGGGAAATTGGATTAACGAGCTACATTTTATGCCGTGGGCTTATCGTACCACACCACGAACAGCGACAAGAGAGTCTCCATATATGCTGGCATTTGGGAGTGAGGCTGTCATACCTGCTGAATTGGGTCTACCCATGCATAGGGTGCTTAATTTCAATTCTCCTGTAAGTGACTTGATGAGAAGATTAGACCTGGATATGCTCGAAGAAGTTAGGGAA
Source organism: Sambucus nigra (assembly GCA_949130495.1). Lineage (NCBI taxonomy): Eukaryota > Viridiplantae > Streptophyta > Magnoliopsida > Dipsacales > Adoxaceae > Sambucus > Sambucus nigra. The sequence goes on from OX422213.1 coordinate 158,748,830, forward strand.
GAAGCTACAATCAGGAATGCAGCATATCAACAACGAACAACTCTGTTCTATAACAAAATATTGAAGAAGCGTGATTTGAAGGAAAGGGGATTATGTGCTGAAGAAAGTAATCCAAAAGCATAACAAACTGGAGGCTAACTGGCATGGACCCTACAGAATAACATAAGTTTTTCTTCCAGGGACATACAGGATTGAAACTTTGGAAGGAGAAGAATTCAAGAATGCATGGAATGCAGAGCATCTGCGCAAGTATTATCAGTCATTGAAATTCATATTTAATGCAGTTTCTTCAATATGAATAAAGTGATGCTTCACCCATTTTCTTTCTTTGTTAAAATTTTTTCGGAATATTAGTGCTACATACTACACAAATCCAAATTCAGAGCAATATACCACTAACTCCAGTTGGTCGGGAACTTAATACCACCAACTCCGATTGGTCGATAATTAAATTACCACCAACTCCGGTTGGTCGGCAATTCAATTACCACTAACTCCGATTGGTCGGGAACTTTATACCACCAACTCCGGTTGGTCGGTAATTCAATTACCACCAACTTCGGTTGTTTGGGAACTTAATACCACCAACTCCGGTTGGTCAGAAAATCAATAACCACCAACTCCGGTTGGTTGGTACCAAACTAGGCAAGAAGCTGGACGACCTCCCGGGGCATCCACTTCTAGGCAATAAGGTAATCCATATGAGATTACTACAACTAAATAGGAACATGGGATGCAAATCATTCCATTGCTTAGGCCCAAAGAGTGACAAGTCACTATAATCAAACAACAAATGGGATAAGTATAGTATATGCATATATATTTACCAACCAACAAGCAAGGACATTCTACAAATTATTTCAGAAGAAAATGAAATGGCAAAAAACTAAAAATTTCTTCATTCAAATCAAGTAAAATTACATATGATTTGAAAAGTCTGATTCATTACATAAGAATATCCTAGTCAATGGGTTTCTTCCCCTCTGCTTTTGAAACAGGTTCTACCCCCGCTGGAGGATCATTTAATGCATAAGGAGAATTTATAAAGTTTACATCTCGCAGTATTCGAACATTCATTACGGAGGGCCGATCAAGCAAGTTCTCTCGGCGAGATATCTCAAAGTTAGCATGAAGACTGTAATCGTCGTGATACTTAGAAATCAAGCATTGATGAATTGCACGAGTAGGAATCCAACTAATATCAAGCTTAAAAGGAGGCACGGGCAAATCAAGCACTCCAGGATCATAATAATCCCATAAGTAGTGGCCCTGCTCCAATTTTAGCACACACAAGGCATTCAACCACCCCTTCTTATATCCCTTATTATTTGACTACTGCAACCGAGCATCGAGATGGTACAGAGCTTCGTTATACCCAGCCATCCAAAATTCCCTAGGCTACTTATGGAACTGATAAGTTAACCTCTCAAGTTGCTCGTGGAGTTTCTTCACTAGAATTTCTTTACTTTCTAGAGCAGAGCTTTGATTAGAGAGTTGTTCAATGAAGTTCAGAATCTTCTTAGACATTTCTACCAAGGCTTGGTTCTTCGCCATTAACTGAACGACTTGATTCTCTAAAGCCGACTGCATTCTCGCTTCTTCAATGGTGACCCAACCAGCCCTTGCTCGTCCACGAGAATATCTTGCTCGTCCACGAGTAGATGAGGAGGGTCCAGCTCATTTCAAGGTTTCTAACTCATCCCTTAAGTTAGCATTTTCTACTTCTAGAAATGAAAAAACCATCATCATTTACTGGGACCAAGGCTCCCGAAGAAGAAGCAGCATATTTGAGTTGCTTTATTTCCTCTTGCAAAGCAATGTTCTTCTGCTCCAATAACTTGGCGATATGCTTGTGCTCTTCAACTTCAAGCTTCAGAACACTCTCCTTCTTCTTATGAGCAGAGATGAATTTGTCATACCCTTTGTCAGCACTCAATTGTTGATATTTTTTCTCTTATCCTTGATGGAAAAGGGTAGTGGATTCTTTATATTGTTGTTGAAGTTCCTCGATCGTTCCTTGAAGGTCTTCAATAATTTCGTAGTAGGCCACATTGTTGGCCACAACACGATAAAGTAAACACTTCAAGTATTAGTAAGCTTCAACTGCTCGTTCAGAAGAATCTGAACCAAGGATATCAATGATTTGGCCCTCATTAAGATCTGTATGACCAACTTTAAAATAATCATTGCATTTATTCATCAATTCTGTATCATGAGCTGATAAGAGCTCCATCCTGACCATAAACTAGCAAAGAGAAGAAATAAATTGAATCAATAATGATGCTGACAAAGAAAGTAAAAGAGAAATTCAAGACGAACAACCAAAGTTTGAATTTTTATTCATCATAAGAGGAGATACATAGTTCCAAATTACATTCAAGAAAATAGCAAAATAAAAAAAAAATCGAACAACTTTTCACCTTCTCCTTGTTTCCTACGACTTCCTCAGAAGGTTTGGATGAAGGGCTGGTTGCTCGGAGGACAATGTAAGCCGCTCGGTAGAAGTGCTAGTTGGTTGGAGTTTCTCAGAAGGTTGAACAATAGGAACAGTAGGGACCTGATCTCCAGTCATCATAGAAGATTCATCTAAAGCATCTTCATCCTCTTTTTCTTCTCCAGGAGAGGGAAGAGGGCCATGAGTGTGCTGCTGGAATAACTCAGAAATCTCAGCAACCTTCAGCTCCTACAAGGCTGCTACCCATCCATCCCTAAAATATTTGACACATGCATACTCCATTTGAGAAGACATGACAGCCAGACCCTTGTTCCATCCCTTGTCCCAACCAGCATTAGAGGACTTTTTAACTGCTGCTTTCCTTTTTGCCTTCTCCGAGGAGGTCCTTTCCCTAAGGAGCTCCTCGGCAGACTTTAAATTTTCTTCCACCTCCGTTTTCTATCGCTCAACATCTTGAAGGTTAACAACTTTCTCTTCAGCAGACTTAAGCTTAACCTCAAGCTCCTTGTTGCTATGTTCAAACTCCTTGTTGCTCTGTTCGAACACCTTCAACTTATTCTCTAATTCCTTGGAAACATTCACAGCATGATCTATGTTTAGCTTAACGGACTTAAATTGCTTCTCCCAAGTACCTTTATCTTCCTCGTACTTTTGACGAGAATCTTTCAAAGATTGGGTCAGACCAACAAAAGCTTCCTCTACTCCACCCGAGGAGCTTGAAGCCCTAATAGCTTTATCCTTCTTCAACATGCTGTTGAAACATGTCACCAACTAAAAAAAGAAAGAGGTTTAAGTAAATGTATGAACATAATATTAGATAGTAAAAGACTCAGGCTAATAATACTTACTGATGTAATGTTTTGGGCAGCCAGAGTTGTAATTCTCTCACGAGAAAGAGTATCTTCAATGCCTTGGACTTCTGGGACAGTCCAGGATCTTACCAAGCCCACAGCAGAGCTCGGAGGAACAAGAGTGGGAACACTACCTTCAACATTTGAAGGTTGAGAGATAGGTTTAGCAGGTTTCTCAGAAGAAGTTCTTTTTAATCTCCTCAGAGGAGCAGGAACATTTTCAACTAAGGATGTTGTCTTTATTGGTGAAATGACAACAACATCGCTCGAAGGAGATATAGCGACAGTCTTACTCGGAGCCACAGGGGGGATCTTGCCAGCTTCCTTGGCAGCAGTGGGAGGGGGTACATCTATAATCTTTGTCCCTTCTTTTGGGACATCTTGTTTACTCTTCTTTGCCTCCATAGTGGCAGAGGCAGACTTGTCAAAAAAGGCAGGAGCTCTTTTCTTCTTCATCAGATCAGTGATAGGAATATTCGATTCAGAATAAGAACCTTCCACACTAGTCTCAGAGGCTGGTACTTGGTCAAGATCAACCACCACTGGAGGAGGACGAGCAGTGAAAGATGAAGTGTAGCTTTTGTATTGCAATAAGTAAGAGGCAGATGTAATATGATCCTCAGTAACATATTGGTGCAAGATCTATATAAGTTTTAAATGCTTTATATTAACATCAGTTTCCTTTGGAGGTTTTCTTTTACTGTCAACTGTAATAAACAAAAATCAAATGTGAGTGATGCATTTTATCAAATACAAAGAAAATAAGATTTTAAAACTAAAAACAACCTATCCGATTGCCATAACGTGGACACCTGGGACCTTAGTATACATAATCTCCATTTAATGGAGGGTGTTGCTAATTTTTCATCACAACCCCATGATAAAAATAATTCCTATTGGCACCAGGAAGATTGACAACTAACGCTCTATTCAAAAACCTAGTTTTTAAATAGAAAGTACTGTCAATGGTAACCCATCTGTAGCAATACATAATCTTTATAATCCCTAAACGGGTTCCATGAAGTTGATTCAACCTATGTACGCCATTAACTATCCTCCATGTGTTTGGAGCTAATTTTGCAGGTACAACATCAAAATATTGGCAAAACTCCAAACACAGGGGATTTGGTGGGAAAGAAAAGCCACATTCGGCTACAAAAAGACTCGGGAACCAATGTCCCTCAGCCAAAGAAAAATAATCAGAAGGACCAAAAATTTCTTCCAAGATAACCCCCAAAGGGATTGAGAACTCAGACCGAAATTTGTCTAACGATTCAACAGGATAAACCATTGTGAATAAAGAAAATAAAGATGAAGGAAGAAAATCTTACAGAGAAAATAGAGATCAGTTGTCAATGAACGATGGAAAGAACGAAGGCACAAGATAGAGAGAAGATAAAGAGTTCAAAGATACAGATTTGAAAAGTGAAAAACGATAGGATTTCTGTCACACTTAAATACTTTACCCCAAGAATAGAGAAAAACAATGATTACAAGGAAAGACGTTTGCGTTTTCGACGGCTAAAAGAAGAAAAGGGCACAAATATCGATGCAATCATGAAAATTCAAAATATTTATGAAGCTTGATATTGTGCGCTCAAAAAGGAATTTTGTACAAGAAAAATATTCCTAAAATCCATGAAGACCAGTAATCCAAGCAACTTTCAAGCAAAATGTTCCACACTCTCCTTCAACCTCAACTGTGAAACATTGGGGGCTTCTGTTGATACCAAATTTAGTCTGCTGACATGAACCAACACGTGTCAACGACTTGGAAAATACACATACATTCGGAGAAACTTAATCATACCGAGCAACCTAGGCGCCCTGAGCAACACATAGCTTCGAGCAACTCATAGCTTCGAGCAACCTAGGCGCCCCAAGAAACTTTCATCTTTGAGCAACTTAAGCGGTCCGAGCTACTTAGCGTGTAGAGCATCTAAATCAAGAGAATCAGAAAGACAACTGTGCATTAAATACTGATTATTATCGTACAGATGTATATGTCTACTAGATAACAGTGCATTGTCCTTTCACATGTACAACCTCAAGGCTATAAATACATTGTAACCTCCTCCTTAGAGGGGGACTCTGGATCTCTTGGTAAACCAATTATCGAGAATTCCAGGCAAATAGTCAGCAATACAAAAACAGTGTGTAGGCCATTCTCCTAAGGCTGAACCACTTTAAAAATCCATTGTCTTATATTTATTTATTCATTTTTATCCGTGATTAAAATAATTAGATCGAATCTAGTTTTTTACATCAACATAACCCTTAAATTAAATTTGGGAAAACTTGAGTAAGAGTTTACAAATTGATGTATTGTAAACTCTAAATGATTTTTAGGGTCAAAACCATGTTAATGGAGTATGAAATTGAATTGAAATGGGAGAAATGTCAAAACTAGGGTTTTTATGGCTTTAAGGTTTAAACCTAATAGAAATGATTTAATACCATAAATAAATTGATGTGTTAGTTATAAATCAGTGTTAGGATGATTGTGGTGATGTTGGTTTAGATTAGAAACCATAAGAATGGAGGTTGGGTTGATATTTGGAATTTTGGAGAAGATGTTGAATAGTAATTCAGCGTCCTTTCCGAATCGATTCGGTCATGAGGCGAATCGATTCGGCTCTTGGTCAAAAAATAAAATTTGTATATCTTATCGATACGGTCGCGTGAGTGCCGACCGCGTATCTTTCTAATTTTTTTGGATTTTTAATGATTTTATTACGAAAGGCTGTCCGAGATCGAAATCGTTAGAAATCAAACCTGATATTGGGAGAATTAAGGATAAAATTGATTTGAGATTTGAAATGGGAGATTATAGTTATGATATTAGGACTCCTACATGAAGATTTTGAGGGTGAGAAAACCTTTAGATGAAAGATAGAACCTTGGATTAATTTAGGGTGAAATCCGAGGGACGAACCTAGTGAGTATTCGGGTCGGGTAGAGAGGGGTTTTCGGTAAGAGTGTAGAGATATGTATGTGGTTATAATGTTCATGGGCTAAATGCATTCAAGTAAATAATAGGATGTGAATAGGATGGAAATTGAGGATAAGGGCTAGAGATTTATGAACGGTGATCCGGCATCGGCTGACGACTAGGATTATAGGTAACGCGATACCTGCAAAATTCAATAAGTTGAGGGTAGACTTATTAAATTATTATGAATTGGGATATTCAGAGAGTATATAAATCCTTAACATGATTAAGGTGCGGGTTATACATTGAGTGAGGGAATGCTTTTGGATTTAGCATCGTGAGTGTGCGAATACTTAAATGTTATTACGAGTGAAAACATTTTTGGGATTATTGGCCATCATTATGGGAGATGGGCAATTATGACCACATATATATGTTGAGGAAGGTTATCGATCATATATGCGATGTGATTACTGTGTATATACTATGATCCTATTATGTATATACATCTATGTGTGAATGGTATATATGTATTTATATGAAATATACCCCCTCTATGCTATCATGGAAAGTTGCGCGATATGGGTGAGGCCCCTGGATTGAGGACCAGGGAGCGTATAATCCCCAGGTCATAGCATCCATTTTATATTGTGTGATTTTTATTAGGGGTGAGACGTGGTGGGTATCTTTCGTCTCACTTTCGGGGAGGAACTATGATCGCTTCCCATACGTTTTGATTTGGTTTTTACCAAGGCGGAGTGAGATTCTGATCGTTGGTACCCGGGATGATACGTGAGCGATTCCCTGGCAGATGATAGCATAGAGACCGCATCCTCGAGTTATAGCTCGTTGGGATGGTTATTGTACTTGTGTGTATAATACATTACTTGTGTATGAGAACAAGATATTATATCTCTACTAGAGTAAAGAGATAAATTGAAATATGAAAGAAATTCTCATTCCGAGAGATTTTATATATATATATATATATATATACACATTATGTACTGAGGGCCTAATGGATCTCGACGATCGACATTGCCAAGTAGTAGTGTATCGGGGGATTCCTTATTTGGATTTCGCTTCGTGAGATACCCCACGCATGAACATGGCACAGTGTTCAGACTGGAGATAAGTTTAGCCCTTAGTACTTGGATTAAATAAGATTGGTAGAATTTTAGTGAAACGATTAATTAGGCAGGGTAGCTTAAATGGGTTGTCTTTTAGGAGGCGTTAGGAGTGCACTATTAGAAGAGAGTTGATGGGTATCTCATGGGAGTACGATACCAATTTAAATATGAGATAAAACATATTTTTCATAAATAAAGCATTTATGCACTTGATAAATATTTTTACAAATCGGGCTCTAACCCGTATATCTATTTTTCCTCTCTTTTGCTATATATATATATAGGTGTCCATACACAGGGATGCCTGGATGACGATTCCTTCGAGTCAGACGTCTGCTGCAACAGCTGTGGATGCATGCAGGTTTAACTGTAGACGCTTCTCTCCTTGTAATCTAGATAGGAGGTATTGCACAAACATTCAGGCCAAAAGCCTAATTGCTTTTATTTAATCTTTTATTGCCTTTTTGTTCAGCTTTTGATTTGTTTGTGTTATGTCAAACCGAGTGTTCGGTTATTTTCATTCCATCTCAGTTTCATTTATTCATAAACTGTGTGAATGTTTTAATTGATTAATTTGTTTAATAGATTAGTTAAATAAAATTTTGACGCCAGCCTAATAGGTTGTTCGTAATTACTTTGGTTTTCGACAGTGATGCTAAAAATAAACCATATGTGACTCCTGTTTTAATTTGGTACAGGAGTAATCGCCCGGTATGTTATCAGACGGGGTGTCACACGCGCGTCCCAACTAATTTTCTTGTAACTGTCGTATTTTTCACTCACGTAAACTTTAATATTTTCATAATAATATATTACTTTACTCACTAAGTATTACTTAACATAACTCACATCAATAAAAACTAACTCTCGTCATGCTAGTAATTATTTAATTGAATAAGGATTAATTATAAATAAATTTCCCATTTTAATTAATTAATCCCACAATAAAGTAAAATCTTTTAAAAATACGAGGTATTGCAACGTTTAAAATGGCCTTTCCTACCTCAATCTCAAAAACATGGTAATAACTTTTGTAGCGGAATAATATGGATCATCGAAGCTAATAGCACAATGGTCATCATTGATTTGGGAGGTTCGTAATATTTTATCTAACGTTTTCAACTTAGATTCCAAATTAAATCTGGTGTGACTCAAGTCTTCCAATTTAACCTTTAACTCCATTATCCCGTGAAGAAGTATGACTTAAGTCGTTTAATTCAAGATTAAACTATCTAAATGGCTTCGAACAGTTTGTTGAAGAAACTCTTTAGTCAAAACAAATTACTTAACACAAGAAGTGTTTAAAACAGTATGAACGAGTTATTTAAGGTGTAGGTTTACCAGTTTTAAAAACCAAAACTTATAAAGAAATTAAATCAACACAGCCTCAAGAAACGGATGAGAGGAAGGGGAAGTATACAAGTACAATTTTTAACGTGGTAAAATCCCACCCAATTGTGGAAACATCCACGGAGGTCTCTACACTTCAAAAGTAAAAATCCACTAAAATAGAGTAACATATTACAAACTATTAACAATAGCGCATAAAGTAAGTTCAGAAATTATACCAACTCCTCTGGCATTTTTTGACTTCTCCTAAGGCTCTGATGTTGTTGATGTTCTCTCATCCTTGTAACTCCACTCCTTTTAGCTTTACGTCGACTAAAATGTTCATAATCTCTCTACCAATACCTTTTAATGTTGTAGTGTGAAAGTGTAAGTGGTGATGTGCTCTAAATCACATGCATGCATCCCGCACACACTAATTACAAACCAAATGATCATCAATTTACAAACAAATTCTAAAATTCAAAGAATATTTCTAAAATCAGTTTGATTGAAACTCAAACTTTGGGCCTTTCAATTTATCCACAGATCAAGAGGGAATCTTGCTATACAAAAGAGCCAAGATCCTAAACACTTTCGTCATTCGAAAATATTTACAAATATTTCACAAAATATGAAATAGTTGAAAGTGTAAATCCCCAATTAATATCTTAACTAGATCTAAGTCCAAGTACTCTCAAAAATTGAAATAAAAAATTATTTTGTTGGTTTAGGGTTTGAAAGAAACATAACAGTTTAAAACAACCAACAAAATTGAGATTTCTTGAAAGAAGAAATCAAAACAGTAAGATAAAATGTGAAGTGCATCACAGACTCACAAATCTCAGATTTCTATGAAAGAAAATGAGAATTGGAAAATGTGACTTGGTTGGACAAGAGATTAAGAACAAGCGAGGATGGATCTTCTCAAATATAGAACTAACTCAACTCTCAAAACTATTTTCAGGTGAGATTTGGCCGGAGTTAGGTTAGGGTTTTTATTTTCTCTCTCTCTCTCCCTCTTCTCTCTTTTTTCTCTCAAAATTGAGGTGAACCAAAAGTTAGGAATGAAAGGACAAAGTATCCTTTTATACAAGGAAGAGAAAGATATGGAACGTCTCAGGAAAATGGGCGATCAAGATTTGATCAAAGGAAATCTAATGGCTACTAAAGTACCGCGTTTATAAAAGCTCCGATTGGTTTAACTCTTAACACAAGGATCATGCAAGAACGCATGCAGGCCATAGATAAAAATTATCCAAGGGTTCTAATTCATTCTTAGGTATGAGAGTGTAAAGAAACACAAATCCAACCGTTATAAGTTCAACACGTGTAAGGCTGAGATGGCTTAAAAAACGGGTGTTTTTGGTCTTACAGAAATACAAATTTTACCTACAATATTATCTTGCACTCTCGGTTTCTACCCAAGCTAAATTTTAAAAAAATTTACTAATTACAAAATAGCCCACAACATTTGTAAAAACCAATTTTAAATTTCTAAAAAATTGTTTAAAAAATCCTAGAAATTATTTAAAATATCCCAAAAATAATGAAAAAATTATTTTAATGGGATTTAACTCACACACACCCATATTATGAAGAATGCAACACATGAATGCAATCCTAGGTGAGGTGTTCTACCTTTAGGAGCAATTTGAGGAATTCAAAATGAAGAGTCTGAAGTCTTTTTGGTCAAACTAGGATAAGATTCAATTTTATCACTATTTCCAAACTAGATGAGCACCTATATAATATAGACTCAAGTGAGTCAAAGATATAGGGTGCTTCAATTTCCCCCTTTGGAAATATGAGACAAAATCTCCTTTGAGTCATCGAGGACTCGTAGGGATACAAAAGAAATAAGAAAAACCTATTCCTATACAAAATTCTATCTAACCAATATCCTAGAAAAGAAAAATTACATAACTCAACTATTTACAGACCAATTCCCTATCAAAATTCTAATGTAAATAAAGGTATTGATTCCTGAAAATGAGATAACTAAGATTAAGCTTTTTAGTTGAGAATACAACAAGAGTGTTCAAGTAGACTCAAATTTCTCCCTCATTTTGTCTCAAATGGACAAAGTGCAAAGAAAACAAGTATGAAACAATAAGTCATTATTCTTCCATAACCATACTAATAGAGTTGCACAAAAATTCAAATCGAAGATAATCCAAAATTTTAGTAAATAAGTCAACTAAATTCAATTCAGTAGGTAGGTAATTAATTTCTAACTCCTTAGATTCAACTAACTCTTGTATGAAATGATATCGGGTTTTAATATGTTTGGTGCGAGAGTGCTGGACTGAATTTTAAGAAATATTGATCGCGCTTTGATTGCCATAATAAAGATGTAACTTACCTTCAGTTATACCGTAATTTTTTAGCATTTGTTTTGGCCAAAGTAATTGAGCACAACAGCTTCCCACGATAATGTATTCGAATTCGGCAGTAGACAAAGAAGTGCAATTTTGTTTCTTATTACTCCATCCTACCAAATTATTACTAATGAAGTAACATGATCCTGAAGTACTCTACTATCATCGGAACACCTAGCCCAATCAGCATCAATGTATCCTACTATAGTACTAGAAGTGTCTTTAGTGTACCAAAGTCCTAAATTTAGAGTGAATTTAATGTATTTGATAATTATTTTAATGCATAATAAATGACTCTCTTTAGGATTGTTTTGATATTAGGCACACACACAGACAGAGTACACGATACCAGGAAGGGAGACAATTAGGTAAAGTAAGTTTCCTATCATACTACGGTATAAGGTATCAATGGATTTACCATTCTCATTTTTAGAAAGTTTGACAGAAGTACTCATAGGAGTCGTAGCTTCCTCAGTTGTTTCTAGGCCAAACTTCTTGACAATCTCTAAAGAGTATTTGGATTGCGATACAAATAAGCCATCTTAATTTTGCTTAAATTGTAACCCTAAGAAGAATTGTAACTCCCCATAAGAGACATTTGGAATTCTTTGTGCATAATGTCCGAGAATGTTTTGACATCTGTAGGGGAGGTATATCCAAAAATGATATCGTTTACATATACTTGGGCTATGGTAATATTATTGTCAAAATGTTTGGCAAATAATGTTTGGTAATTCCCTCCTCTCCTAAAACCGTTGTCTAAAGGAAAGGTGCATAGACGTTTATACCAAGCTCCAGGAGCTTGTTTTAACCCATAAAGAGCTTTCTTAAGCTGGTAGACGTAATTTGGATGATGAGGGTCAATGAACCCGTTGGGTTGTTCTACGTAGGTCTCCTTAGTCAAGATGCCATTTAGGAAAGCATATTTAACATTCATTTTATGTAGTGTGAAATGCAAATGACAAGCTAATGCAATAAGTAAGCGAACAGACGCGAGGCGAGTGACAGGTGCAAAAGTTTCCTCGAAGTCTATTACTTCAATCTGAGAGTATCCCTGGGCAACTAATCTAGCTTTATTTCGAATAATCATCCCAGATTTATCTGTTTTATTTCTAAAAATCCAACGGGTGCAAATAACCCTTTTATTTTCAGGCAGGGGTGCAAGATACTATAATCATGTATGAAAAATTGAATAAGTTCCTCCTACATAGCACTTATCCACAATGGGTCATTCAGTGCTTCATTAACATTCTTTAGTTCTATAAGAGAAACAAAGAATGCATAATGAGCAAGGTTACATAGTTGGGATCTTGTATGAACTGGACAGTAGGATTACCAACTACACTATCTAAAGGATGATCTTTGGAAACCCAGTTAGGTACTTTAGGGGTCTCAGTTGGTAAAGATTCAGATATATCTGGAGATTCATAATTTAAAACATTTTCGAAATCATCCACAACAGTTGGTTCTTTGATCTTACTTTCTACATTAATGTCACTTACAACCACATTGATGGATTCCATCATGGTTTTGGTACGAAGATTGTAGACACAGAGGGATCTACTATTTGGAGAATATCCAAAGAAAATAGCTTTATCTCCTTTAGTTTCGAATTTAGACAGATGTTCTCTGTCCTTACAGATATAATAGGTTTTACTAAAAATTGTAAAGTATTTTAGGTTAGGTTTCTTCCCATACCATAACTCATAGGATGTTTGTTTAGTATTTTTCCTTAAGTAAACTCGATTGATTATATGACAGGCTGTACGGATGGATTCTACCCAAAAACATTTAGGTAGGTTCTTCGCATGAATCACCACACGAGCCAATTCTTGAAGAGTACAATTTTTCCACTAAATAATTCCATTTTGTTGAGGTGTCTTAGGGGCACTAAATTCATGTTTGTAACCATTAAAGTCATTGTATTCGATGACACCTGAATCTATGGATTCTCGTCCTCTATCACTACGAATTCTATCTACTTGGGAATCCTTTTCATTTTCTATACGAACAAAGTTTTTCAAAAACTTACGAAAAGTTTCTGACTTATGCTTTGAAAAAGCAACCCAGGTATATCGAGTGAAGTCATCAACCATAACTAAGATATAACTGTCGCCACGAAGACTAACAGTACGAGAAGGACCCATTAGGTCCATATGGATGAGTTCTAGGGGTTTAGTGGATAGATATTCTTTAAATTTCTTGTGGGGAGCCTTAATAATTTTTCCTTCTTGAAAGGGACCACATATGATGTTTGATATTTGTTTGATCTTAGGAAGACCTCTAACTATATTTTGTGAGCACAATTTACTAAGACTATCATAATGAATGTGAGACAACCTATTATCCCATATCTCATTGTCATCCATTCTGGAAAAGTTACAAACCTCTGTGCTTGGATTGAATGTGTAACAGTTATCTAGAGTACGGAGTCCTGTAATAATGCAATCACCTTTTTTATTTAAAATTTTGCAATTGTTCTTGAAAAGCTGACATTATGGTTGGAGTCACAAACCTGTGATATACTTATTAAATTGTCTTTAAGTCCTTTTACTAAGAGAACATCCTCAAGAATGGGTAATCCTTCTTCATGGAGTGTTCCTTTACCAATGATCTAGCTGATACACCATCTCCAAACAAGACTTTTCCTCAGGAGAAGTTAGTTTTGGTTGAAAGTTTGGAATCATCCCCGGCCATATGTTTGGAACATCCAGAGTCTAAATACCATCCAGATGTCGTGTATTCATCTTTAAAAGCAATGATCACAATGTTGTATTTCAACTGGGGCAATAGATCATCTTTTCTAAACCAAATTGCTCTAGTTTTTAATGTGCGCTTATTAGCTCGTTTCTGATAAAACTTGCGAGTTCAACTTTTTATCTAAAAGATTTTTTGCACAGGTTTATGAGTATTATAGATAGTTTGAGCAATTGGTTTAGAAAAGAATCTAGGATTCCTTCTTGTGTATGGTCTTTTAGTATTTGTTCTTCTATTTCTATATCGATAGGTAAAATTCTTGTCTGGCTATCTAGGAAGAACATAATTATTTCGGCTTCTCCTAGAATAGTTGAAGTTATGGTAAATATGAGAGTTATAGACTCAATTACATAGAAATTTGGAATAGCAACCATCAAGGGAATGTCCATAGACATCACGATAAGATCAGTAAAAATGGCCCGTAGAACTCATAACCTTAGGAAAATTGTTATTCGACGACTTGTCTAGGTTTTGAGCTCTAGTCTTGTTCCTAGGTGGCACAAGATGAAATGATGAATCAACTTTTCGAATAAGGGGGCAGGCGTATTTAGCCTTATGTTCAAAATTATGCTTAGAGTTACTTGATTCACCAATGTTTATCTTTTGTTGTTTTAAGTCAAAATCATTTTTCAAATTTTGAAAATCTGGACAAGTTTTAGTAGGTCTTTTGCCACCAGAGACAAACTTGATAGGTTCAACGATTTTTGTTTGCTTGGAATTATTAGGACAAAATCCTATTCTAGTTCTTTCATCAGAATTGGTCTTCCTTTGAGTAACAGAGTCTTCAAAACATTTAGAGTTATTTTCAAATTTAGCAAACTTTTTGAAGACTGTTGATGTCTTTTCTTTTGTTTGTTCCAATTCTAATAACGTTTCTTTGTATTTCTTTTCCAGAATTTCATTTGAGTCAGACAATTCTTTCAATTTTTGTTCAAATTTTTTAGTTTCATTTTCATGAGTTAGACATTGAGTAGTATACTCTTCACCATTCTGTTTGATCATATGACTTAGGGTTTTTATCTTCTGGTTAAGATCTTTGAAAATATTTTCAAGTCTAGTGCTTTTCTTGAGCATTTTTGTAGACAGTGTGTGAATGTCAGGAAGGTCTTCATTGTCGGAGTCACTAAGTGTGCAGTGTCCCCTAGCGGTTCATTTTTAGGACTCACACACCCATTAACATCAATAATAGAGCATTCCT
Organism: Sambucus nigra; assembly: GCA_949130495.1. NCBI lineage: Eukaryota > Viridiplantae > Streptophyta > Magnoliopsida > Dipsacales > Adoxaceae > Sambucus > Sambucus nigra. The sequence goes on from OX422213.1 coordinate 158,763,860, forward strand.
TTTGACTCACACCCACTACGTTTGAAGCATTATCAGCGTTCTCAAGCAACGAGGCACATAAACTAGTAGGCATAGTATCAGTTATCATAGCATGATCAGATTCCTCATCATCAGTGTAGATTATCTTTGCAAAGAATGACATATAAGGGTCAAAAGTGTTAGATGACTCAGGTTCATCATTTTCAGATTCACTTGAGTCATCCCAAGTCTTGCATAGATTAGACCTATTATGTTTGTGAATTTTGTCTGAGTTAACTCTACAGTCACTAGCCATGTGTCCTTACTTCCCACATATATAACATTTAACATTTTTAAGGTATCTCTCAGGTCTCTTGTGATTATCAGTCTGGTGTTTGTCTTGTCTTCTCTTATGAGGCCTAATATTAGATTAGTTTGAATAAGTAGGTTTGCCTCATCTTTTTGCTATTTTATTTCGAAAGTTCACAATTTTCTTAAACTGTTTAGACATTAAGGCAAGATGATTATCCAGACTATCTAAATTACAATCCTCATCAGAGTTTAAGTCAATGTCAGGTATACTAAGTTCAGGTGTGGTCAACTTAGATGAAAAAATAAGATTAGAACTAGAATGTTTCTTATGGGGCTGGCTTAATTGTTTCTTAAATTCTAATTCCATTTCCACAGTTCTCAATTTTCTACTGAGTAGTTCAGGTGTGAGATTTTGATCATCCATCTCCTCAATTACATATATCTTATTAACAAATTTCTGTGGAAGTGATCTTAGTATTTTAGAGACAATTTCCTTTCTATCATATACAATCCCATTGGCATGCAATTTGGTCACAATATCTGTCAATCTAATATAAAAGTCATCAAATGACTCTGTCTCAGTCATGATCAAGGAGTTGTACTGCTGGATTAACATTTGTGTTTTAGTTGCTTTAACTCTAGTGTCACCCTCATGTGCAGTCACTAGGATGTCCCATGCTTCCTTAGAGGTAGTATAGAATGATATCCTCTTAAATTCGTGTTCATTGATAGACATGAATATGGCATTTTTTCCATTGTTATTGTTAAGGCAAGTCTGTTTCTCTTCTTTAGTGAATTCACTTAGTAACTTTCTAATCCTCACAGTACTTCTTTCAACGACTGGTTTATTAGGAAAAGTATAACCATTTTCAATAGCATTCCAGACATCATCTCCTAATGTCCTTTGGATGAAAACAACCATCCTCAATTTCCAGTAAGGGAAGTTGGTTCCATCAAAGAGAGGGGGCCTGGACAGGTTACCTAATTTCTCAAATTTCTCGTCCATAATTATATATATATATATATATAGGAGGAATTTAAGTGGCATTAGAATCCTTTTAAAACTAAAACAGTTCGCTCGTTAGTCACGGTCTAAAACCGTGAAAAATATTTTTTCTTAGAGAGTTTTATGTTTTGAGGACTCTTCTAAACGACCCAAGACTTATATATAATTATATTAGGAGTCTTTTAAGCAAGATTTCCGAGTTCTGAATAAATTTAATTAATTACTGGATAAAATTACGGGTTGTTACAGTTTTATTTTCTCAATGCTATATTTTATAGTAATATTTCCTTTATGAAGTTCGAATCAAGCATTTCGTGTTTCGACTTTGGAATGTATTTTTGAAAAAAAAAATCTAAAACATTGAGCTTTCTCTTTGCAATTTCGCGTGTATCATTTCACACTACCAAATAGCAATGCAAGATCTCATTATGAAAGAGCAATGCGAAGTAGCACTGTGAAATTTCATTAGAAATAACTCTAAAATATAAATTTCAAAACTCTAAAATGTGTCATACTTTAGTTTCCATTCTTTATTATAGCTGCAAGTAAATTTTCTTTGTATCTAATTTTTAAAAATGTACTATCTAGAAATATTATTGAGCGAAAAATTTAAAATCAATAATGCTTGCAATGCAAGACAAAAAAGACTTTGAACCTATTTTTTCACGAATTACATCTTAAGTAAACAACACTTCTAGGATATGTTGTCCTAACAGCATTAACGCACCTCATAAGTTGATCAAATGAGAAGTGGGTGTCACCATATAACCGTACCTTTGCCTTTTCAATACCTAACCAAGAAGAATGATACGACATTTGTATACTATATTTGCGCTTAACTCCTAAATTACATTGCAAGGTATACTCAAAGGTTTTGAAAATATTCATCCATGATAAACTTTGAAACTAGCAATGATGTTACTCTGTGCTTATTCGAGTGCGCATAAAATAACCACATATATGATCGCCATTGAATCTCATTGTAATAAAAAAAAACCATTACATTGTTCAATATAAGCATGGATTTCCATTTACAACTAGTTTTGGCTTTGATTAAACATTGCGCTGTCATTTTAGAATGTTCGCTCTTTAAATAATCAAACTCAAAACCAATTTCGACAACGTATTTGCACAAATCCATTATGAATTAACTTGCACCACCTTCAAATATATTATGAACTTATATAATTAAATGAGCCCATCCAGTTGACATTATTATCCTATTCTGCAACGCATTACTATTGGATTGCATATCTTTATCAGTTTCAACATAGTGTAATTCATCATCTGATGAATTAAAACCTTCATCAAATTCAGACTCAAATTCGTGCCTTTCAAGACTCAATATTATATCAACCCTATCCAAACCATTAGGATATATATATATATATATATATATATATATATATATACACACACACTAGTGTATTGCTCGTGCCTGAAGGCACGAAGATTTTCCAAAGTACGTAATCGCAAAACGGCAAAAATTTCCTAAGTATGTAACTGCAAAATGGCAAAATTTTTGTTCCCCAACAAAACAAAATGTAATTTAAAAAATTAGCCATAATATCACATATTTATAGGATTATCCACCATATTTAGCAAATAATAAATAGTTCAACTTATCTGCAGAGTTGAATCAACTACCATAGGACGCCATTAGAATAGGTAAAAAAAGGATGAAAAAACATTTTCAATATATATAGGGAGAGAAATAGAGAATTTGTTGCCCATTTCAACATTTTCAATGCCTTTATAATACAGAAAATCAACGAACATGAATCTCCAATGAATTCACGACCCCCAACGGATATTAACAATTTACATCGTGAAGGACAAAGGGAGCAAAATAGGCATCAACTATTGAAAAGTTTCTAATATGAATTGGACAGCAGACAAAGCATATTGTTTGATTTTTAAATAAATTTGGGTAGTATTGACATAACAATTTCACCAGAGATAAATGGGCCATTCTTCCATTTTAATTTCTTTGGCTCTTATCTAGATCAAAGGATATACGCTCCAATATTAAAAGCATCACACTTGCCTTACATTAGTGAACAAAACTCAATCCAACTACTTTCTCGCCATTAAAATCACGGGAAGAATTAAATGTCCTAGCATAAGGGTGGTGGTAATATACGCAATAACAGCATGAGTATACCCATGTACACCAAAAGAAAAAAAATTATACCAAAAGAAAAAAAGTTCTCTTTTATACATAAGGACGGTGGTAATGACTAAACATCTAGAGAAGCAACTATTTAAAACATGAAAAGGAAGTGTTTCATATCCATTTCAGCAAGAGCAGCTCTTTCAATCAGTTTTCTCCTCTCTCTCTCTCTCTCCATTAATCAACATAAAGGTTTAACTCTTTTACATTCTTCTCAACTCTAACAAATTGTGTCTCCTCACTTTGAAGTTGACCGAATGTTTGACAAAATGAAAACCTTCTAGGGCCTCACATAAGGAGGTCAGCTGTAACAATAATTGCGACTAACACAGTTGGGTGATCTTTTGCACTTACCAACTCATCTTCAACTTTCATGAATAGACTGATTGAATAGAAGAGTCTTTGGAATGGAGGAACATACGGGGAAAATCATCTGATATATAAGACTACCATGTTTTCCTTTCCACCAATTTCGTTGATGCTCTTATGCATATCGCGGTGTTGAAGTAGCGCAGGGCCATAACAAATTTCCATAACTGATTATATCATATAGCTATGCCAACTGGAAAATGTTAATAACTAATGAAATTTCATAGTTAGAAATTACAAAAATCAAAATAAACTTTTCTGAAATCTATATGATATCCCTACCTTTCCCATTCGAAAAAACAACATTTGACAATAAATTTAAAATACAATGTTAAACATTATAGGAGAGTAATACCCACTGCTAACTATTTAATTAAAAATTTCAAAATTAAAAAAGAAGTTTCATGAAATTCATATAATATCCATACATGTACCTTTCGACAAACTAACATAGAATCCACATAGTTTGGTACACACCAAATCAATCAACTAATACAACTCCAAAAAAGTAAATATAACACCCCAAACATGAAAATTGTCAAACATTCAATAGTGAAAACATTTCCTAGCAAATATTACAGACTCCACACACGTAAGATCTTACCTCCATCAAAATTCCAATTTTATGAACCTTCAAGCCAGTTGATTTTATAGAGTGTAAAATGCAAGCTTAATATTTAGTTCCATCATACCTGATTCAGGAGTTCCATAAGAATTCTCTAAACCTTTGTATTGGCTCTAGTTTAAGTATTAAATCTAGAAGTTGCAATAGCATCTACTTCATTTATAAAGTTGATTACAGAAGCATTCTCTTTTACAAGGTGAAAAACATCATGCACCATTCAAGGACCCTGTGTATTATCCAAAACCATTACCATCACGCCACCATCCACTCTATTACCCAAACTATTAAAACCCACCTAGTCCAACCGATGTATGCAGAGAGAAAAATTGGGTATCTTCCTTTTCTGTGATTATTTTTGTCAAAATATATCTAAAAGGAACTGCAAAAGAGAAAACCATTATTTTCTTAAAGTATATCTTCGATTGTTTACAATGCTTAACATATTCATATGCATCAAAAAATGATTTCAACCCAAAGAGAATGACAGAATCCCCGAAAACCCATGTTTCCAACTGAAAAACACACACACAAGGCAGGAACAAATATGTTAGAGAGCGAGTAAACCCAAATCAAGCCCCATATTTGGAACCCCCAAAAAACAGTTGTGATCCAAAGCAGGTGTGAGAGAGAAAAGAAAGAGAGAAGAGATAGTGGACCTACAACGTAGAACAAATTAGATGAAAAATATCTAACACCAAAAATACCCTGTTCCAAGTGGGGCAAAAAAAAAAAAAAACAGTGATGCACACAATATTAGTGAGAACCCTAAACGAATTATGAATAATAATTTTGTAACCAAATGAAAGATTACCGATTTTTTCTTCCATGAATAACCTGCAAAAAATAAAATGAGATATAAAGCATTGTTGAGAAGCGTGAGAGAGAGAGAGAGAGAGAGTACCAGTTTGGAAAGAAAGGGATAAAGTTTTTGGTGGGGAGCATTATCTCATAGGAAGGTTTGTGAGAGATATTAGGCGAAGCCAAAAGTTAAAAAGGGGGAAATGAAAAAGTGATTTAAAATTCAAAATTTGAAATGAATAAGGAGGGAAATGATCTCAACCCTTTATTTTGAAAAAATGTGTAAGGAGGTGTCATTTATCCTCATCATTAAAATGTATACATAATTCAAAAACTTCCTTATCATATTATATAGATATATATGTATGAAACACACACTTAAAAACATTTTCGCAAGCCTCTCACTTAAAAACTCTTTGTTAGTACTCCTATTTATAAAAAAAACACAAAAAATGAGGCGACATAAAACTAGAAGAATCTCATTCAAATGAAATACATGGGGTCATTCAAATGAACATATCATTCTCATTTGAACAGAATAAATCACATTCAAACGAACCTGCAAAACTCATTTGAGCAGGGATCGAACGAACTTTAAACAAATAGGTTCTATAAAATAGAAAAAAACTTGTTTGAACCTCATTCTCATTTTAACCAGAATGAAAAGCTCGTTCGAACAACTAATGAAAACTTATTTGAACAGACTGGAAATCTCGTTCTAATGACTTTAAACCCAAATCATTTTTCTTTGAAAATTATTTTTACAAAAAATGCCTCAGTTTAAAAACTAACACCGAAAAATGTATCAAAGGACCAAAAATAAATATGAATTCACACCTCATTAAGATCCCATGGACATTGAAGAAGAAACTCGGCACTAAAAGCACAACATAATGATGAAGTCACTCGATTTGGCCGCTATGGTCTTCAATAAAACATCACATGCTTGCAGGGAAAACAACGCAAATCCTAGCTTATGTCTTAAAAAAGTTTTGTCCAAATGGAATAAATCCAATATACATACAAATTGATGCTATTGGAAATTTTCCCTTACAAATCTCCCCATTTGGAAATTCCTAGATCAAAATAAAAATAAAAACCTATTAGGTGGTGAAGCTCACTAAGACACAATCGCAACTCGAAAAGGAAAAAAAGTACAATTATATGACCGACACAAACTTGAGCACCTTTACTCTTGCAAAACTTAAAATGTTACCACATCGTTGTTTTAATCCTGCAAACTTAACACGCATTCAAATGCAAAGAGAGTATAATAATATATATACCACATATCAAATTAAAAATCCTCTTCGTTAAACATATCCCCCTTAAAGTATGCATCCACCTAAGGCTAAACTAATTCACATGATAGTATTTCTCCCCCTTTTTGTTCGAGAATAGACAAAAGTTAAAAGTTCTACGTCCCTGAATATGGATGGTCCAAAACATAAATACCCCCACATTATAATTTTTTCAAATTAAGTTAAACTAAAGAAAATTAACATAATTAAAACTTAGCACCGATTAAACGAAATTTGAGTTAAACGATTAACTAGTTTTATCTTAACCTAAAGCATGCATCTAATTGAGTATAACAAGATAAAATAAATTAATCACACAATGGGAAAATGTACAAGGAAAACTCAAATGGGAAAAATCTCGGACGGACCAACCACACAAATTAAATATGTTAGGAATTACACAAGGACACGATAGAATATTCATGCAATGACCTGACTCCTTTGTAATCCTTGACGTTCTTTGTTCCTTTGATGTTTTGCATACCGATACATAGGAGTCCACTTATGCACGACTACAAAACATCATTCCACACACGCTTTGCTATCCACCAATCTAGACTCACTAACCATCACATAATATAGAGTCTACAATATCAAAACCACAATTGAGCACGAAATCCATTACACGAAACTTACTCCATAATATCATTGATGAGTCTAAAAACTTTGGTGTCAAATAGAGATCTCAAACTAGAATACAAGATTGAATCTTGGATCACAAACTAATCGGATGAAAACTAGGGCTTGGAGGATTTTGGTTGTGTGTAAGGAATTGATTTTAGCCAAAATTATCAACTAAAAAAGTTCCCAATATGCTTATTTGTATAAACACGAATTTAAAGGAAACAAAAACTCATTCGAACGAAAACAGTAGGCTCATTCAAATGAAGTAACTAATCTCATTCGAACACAAAACCATCTCGTTCGAATAAACTAGAATATCTCGTTCTAATAGAATTCGAACAAGCTTCTAATGAGAATCCCCTAACGAACATATGAAACTCACTTGAACTTTTTCGAAAGGTCATTCTAACTACATTCACTAATTCGTTCGACCAAACTTATCAATACCGTTTAAATGACTTTAAAGCAAAAATGGTTTCTCTTTTAAAATCCATTTTATTACAACAAGCCTCAAACAAGATAACATAAATACCCAATATAAAATCTAAGGATCAAAATAATATGCATTCGTACCTCACAAGATCCTTGAACATTGAAGAACGAAATGAGGCATGAAACATGACATGATGATGTTGACACTCTACCTTAGTTGCTACGGTCTTCAATCAAACATACCATGAGCTTTTGAAGGATGAAACAACTCAAGCCCTAACCGGTAACTCAAAGGTTTTTTCAAACGGAATTAAGACAAACCATACAAATTGAATCAATTGGAAAATTTGTCCTTACAAATGTAAAGAGCACAACATAAAATAACTTCTCCCTCAAATGTAACACATATGAACATAAATGAAAACAAGAAATACCACGTATTTGTGTGAAATAAAATGCGACAACAAACACACTCAAGAATAATGACACAAATAATCCAAACAAAATGAACAAATGACACCAATAAAAATAATGAAACAAAATATACCAATATGATCATATAATATATAAATGTGATACAACTATACATGGATTAAATTATACAAAGACTCAAAATAATATATATATATATATATATATATATATATATATATATATATATATATATATATATCAATGACAAACAATCATATATAGGTATAAACACCATAAAAGACACAAAACACGTGAGTTTTCGCACTCGTTTGACATAAATATATCTAAACCCAATGTGTATGAAATGAAGGGGAATGAATGAGAAAATAAAAAAAATATGTTCGAACCACCCAAGATAGTCTGAGTTCTATTTGATCACATTAATTTATAAAACTCATATTTATCCTCGACTGAAAAAAAATCTCATAATGGACAAAAATTCACAATGGACACTCTCCTAGAAAATATTAATGATTCTCAGATAAATAGCATCAAACATTAAGATTAACTAGGACTCATTAGGCAAACCTATTTATATTCAACTTAACACTCTTAAAATTCAACATATATAATTTTTCTCGCACTTTTTATTTTAAATATATCACACTTTTGAAGCATCACTGCAAAACATGGTCTTGGAAATATTTATTTGCTTTTGCCTCTCTTCTCTTTTAGTCTCTTTCCGGTAGTGGCCTTTCAGGCAAAGTATATTTACTCCATCCGTAGACCTTTTCCATTGCACCCTTATATTTTCAATCAAAAATAAATTGTGGAGACATGGATCTTATGTGAACAAATCCCCCAATCAAAATAGATATGTATATGACAAGATAGAGAGGATAACTCCTCATTTAGCTCATGCAACATAGGCAGTTATAATCTAAAAGAGAGTGCGCAAGTGTATACGTAGGCATATACAAAGTGAATCCATTAAGCAAATCAAGTTCGAACAACTCCATGCAAGCGTGAATAAAAAAATCCAAAGCATTGTAAACCATAATCAAATGTCCTAGCCACATAAAACAATGGAACGAATGGGATTCAAACACAACGATATACCACACAAAATGTGTAAAACCAAACTACACAAACAAATAAAAATAATTTTGAGTTTTTAAACATTTTTCAAAAGGACTCAACAAACAAACAAAATCCTTTTGTATTTTTCTGATAAAGACCCAATAAATTAAAAAAAAAGTCAATATACGGAAGAGAAGAACATCATACAACATCTATAATCTACAATAAGAAGTACAAAATCTAGTATATGAAAAATATGTAAACACAATCAACTATTAGACATGAGAAGAATTGTGTCCAAATATACAAGAATCAACAAGTCTAATATTCAGTGTCTTTGAATCTGATTTCTTAACTCAAATAGATGAAAACTAAATGCCTCAAATTTTAGAAATAATGGTGACACGGGATCTGGACTTCCTACAACCTCTTCTAAAGATCATAATAAAACATCATAAGGTAACCTTTCCTACCACAATGCATTGTATTGACCTTTTTTAATGTCCATGGCAATGGTTGACACTCTTAGACACATGGTCTTGGCTTTAACAGTGAAAACATAAGTGATTATCGTTGCTAATACTAATGCAACTTGAGTCTCGTAACTCATCTTCTAACTTCAAGGTTTAGGGACTTGTTTGTGACACCCCGCTTATTAAAATAAGAGGTGTCCAACCCGATATTCTAATTTATACATGAATCATAGATGGTCCATTCTTAGCATAACTGTCATTACAATTATAATACGAGATAACCACCAGTCATTTTAGAAAAATGGATGTCAAATTATTTGTAGTTTTCAAGAAAATCCTTTAGACAATCCAATTTAAAGAGGTGGTGGATAAAAGAAAAATAACAATTTCATTCAATCACTAAATAATAACCGAATAAGATGTCGGTTAACAGACCAATACAAGCAGGTTACACCGAGTATCAAACAAATATCACAATATATTAAACATGTACAAAACTTGGGCAACACGCCCGAATGTGTAAACTGATCATAGCTAGAGTATAAAAGATAGAGGCGTCTATAACCAATATCTTATAACATCCGCAAAATGTTAGAGCTCCATGACGCTAGGATGGAAGAGTCATTACGGGCATCCTTGCGGCGGAGCACCTGGGCATGAAGAGAATTCATGCAAAAATAAGAGATATAAATGGGTCAGGGCCCGAGTTTGATATGATAACCATGTGAATAAAATGCATGATAGTTATGAATATTAAATCATCATGAATAAGCTTATCTTGCACTCCACAATTAACAATAATAATAATAATAATCCTCACCTTTCAATCTAAATGCACAACCTAGCGCAATATCAATGATAATGATGAATATTCATCTATGCACGAAATATAACTCAATTTAACTAAATAAGATTCAATTTCCATTTAGCACATTATGACTTTGCAAGTGTATTCCTCATTAGGAACTTATTTCCAAAATAGTTTATTTCGTAATATGATTCACCATTTATAAAATACCACTTTCATAAGAATAGTTATAATCACAACATATAACGATTCTAAGACCATCCTTCCAGGAGTCACCCCACTGGATGCACCCCTAAATAGCTATCATCTTCCAGGGCCTATCACCAAGACAACTTGGGCATCCTAAATCGCGTGACTTTGGGAAGCGGCCATATACCTTCGAGAGTGAGTCATAACCATACTCGGAATTACCTCACTTCGAAAAATAACATCACAATATATAACAATCGGTCCTATGGTCGAGGACTATATTCACCCAGCATTTAATAGCCAAGGGACTTCACCTCATGCGCGTAACTTCCCTTATGATAGCATTTAGAGAGGTATGTTTATGCAATTTACCATTCACAAAATTATGTCAATTTAAAAAGTATATCACATTTTTATACGGAGCAATAATCGTTTAATGACATGATCATAAACCTCAATGTTTAATCATCTCGATAATAATCTCCAAGAATTTACGATAACCCAATAAGACATCAAGTGAGATTAACCCATACCATTCTCTACAAGTCTAAAGCAATGTAAACTTACTTTTCTCTAGTCTTAGGCTAGTTTACTAACTTAAGAAATTAACTCACACCCGATATATAGCCCCCGAAGTAAGCCCAATAACCCCCCTTCTAGTCTAGAGTATTAATATTCCTAATATAATACTCTAGTACTCTATTTTACTTCATAAAAGAAGGTTCCTAGGCCTTAAATCTAGAAGAAAATGGCTAAAAACTAACCTAGCAAAAAATCCAAAAACAACAAGATTCCGAATCGATTCGCCCTTAAAAACGAATCGATTCGGCTGAGGAAACCAAACTCCCTACCTCATGCCAAATTAATTTGGCTTAAACCCGAATCGATTCGGCCCACCAGACCTGTAGCCTCCCTTCTAAGCAAATCGATTCTCTAGGGAGGGCAAATCGATTCACCCTGGCAGATTTGCCAAGTTTGGGTGCTACGGGTTATGAACCCTAATGTAAGGACACAAATTTCCAATTGAGTCCATGTATTGTGTTGGCTCAATTCCGAATAAAAACATTTAGTCATAGGATAGTATGTTATTGTAATACTCTCAAGCCTATGAAGTGTTTGTTGAAGACGTAGCGGCAAAGAATATAAAGCTTGATCAAATATGCCGGTTTGCGTGCCTCGTTTCTACGTCATCAACTATAGTTTCATGCTCCCAAGGTATGAATGCAATTATATATGAATGCAATTATATATATATATATATATAGGAGTTTGGAACAAAGTTTATTGGGTGTTAGGTTTAATTAAAACTGTGTTTACTTTCAGAAAAATTTAATTAGAACTTTAAAAATAAAGTATATAAAGTTTCTGGAAATTTTATAAAAAAATTTTGGAAGTCGTTTGAAATGTCGTTCGAACGAGTTTTTCGTTCGAACCAGGTTTCGTTCGAACGAGTTTGCCAACGAGTCTAAACTGGTCTGTCGTTCAAAATGTCATTCGAACGAGATTGTTCGTTCTAACGAGGTTTCCAACGAGATTCTAACGAAGTCCATACTGGTGTGTCGTTAGAAGTCTCGTTCGAACGAGAGTTTGTTCGAACGAAATGTCGTTCGAACGAACTGCTAGGCGGGAACAGTTTTTGGCAATTTTTGGCAATTTTTCAACCACTTCCCCACTTGGTTTTTAACCAACTTTTTCAGACTTTATCTTGTGCGGGAATCACATTTTCCAACTTAACTTTTCCATCCTTGTTTATCTCTTAGAGAGAATTTGAGAGCAAAAATTGTTTAGGAAAATGTTCATGTTTTGAGTGAGATTTTTAGAGAAATATTTTCATCACTCTAGTGTTTACACCCAATTGAGTTTATTCCAAGTTCATATACACTTATCAATTGCGTGGAGTTTGGCACCGGTTTTATCTCTTCCGTTTCAAAGAGAAGTTTTGGTTTGCTTCTACATCCATCAAAGAAGAAGACGTTTTGTTGCGATTCTACCCACTTGGAGAAAGGATCCTTGCTCGGGTGACGGTGACCATATAAAGTCCTATCGGTGGATTTCGAGACCGCGGTGGTGTTCCAAGGTTATCCGCTAGGAAGAGGTTTCTACGAGAAGAAGCATCGAGGCTTGAGAGGGATCGAGTCAGTCGTTGTAAGTCTATCTGTCTTGTACTTGTAATTCCGTATCTAGTGGATTTGTGGCTAGGGCCGTCCGAGGTTGTTTCCCGTCTTGGATTTTTCCTCGTACATCTCGGCGTAGTGTGATTGGTTTATTTTATCTTGCATAATAACGTAGAACGCACGCTTAGAATAATTCAAGATAAAATTCGGTTTAAATCATCACACTCATTTAATTTGGACTTAAATTAAATATTGAGTAATGTTTCTTTAATTCAAGTCATTCGCTAGAATTTGGTTTCGCCTAACTTGCTAATATTGATAAATATGACATAGGCAAATTCGAGGACTTGGATTAATTAATTGGTGAATATATTAATTGATTAATTTTACTTCACTTTGGTGCTATTTTAATTTGTTTAAGAAATTAAAATTTGGCATTTGTTTATTTGGTGAACCATCACCTTTACGCTTCCGCATCATCACGAGTTTATATATAAAAAGGAAATCATAGCCTTTTCAAATTGGTATCAGAGCCAAAGCGATAAATTATTTCGTTAACGATCTTTTAAATAATTTTTGGCTAAAATGGATTTTTCCCCATTTTCAAAATTTCCTATTTTCGATGGTTCAAACTACGCGTATTGGACAGCGCGTATGAGATCGACACAAAAATCTATCGATGAAAGAGTTTGGATGTCTGTTGTTAACGGGTGGTCCCCACCAACTTATTTAGTTGAAAATGAACGTGTTATCAAACCCGCCAATAGATGGACTGAAAATGAGTTTAAACTTGCTAATTTCAATTCCCGTGGTTTAAATGCTTTGTTTAGCGCTGTCACACCGGATGAATTCCGCCGTATTATGACGTGTGAAACCGCTAAAGAAGCTTAGGATATTTTACAATTAACTCATGAAGGAACTAGTGTCGTTAAAGCTTCAAAACTCCAGAACCTCACCACTCAATTCGAAACTATCAAAATGAATGAAAAAGAAACTTTTGATGAATTTTATGCTAGACTTTATGATATTATTAATTCATCATTTAACTTGGGAGAGAAAATACCTGACGACCGTGTTGTAAAGAAAATTTTAAGGTCCCTACCCGATAGATTTATTCCAAAGGTGACCGTTTTAAATTCTTTACCAACTTTAGCCTCTACGAAATTAGAAGAGCTTGTAGGTGATTTACAAACCTATGAACTAGATATGTTTCCCTCTAAAACTGAAAAGAAAATTGAAAAGGGCGTTGCTTTAAAAGCCCGAAAAGAGGTCAAACAAGTAGTAGAGAGCGATAGTGATAGTGACTCGGAAGACATGGCTTTATTTGCTCGTAAATTTAGAAAATTTCTTAAATTTAACAAAGATAAATTTAAAAATGATTTTAAGAAATTTGATACTTCTAAACATGATAAAAGCGAGAAGATTTCTAAAGCCGAGAGGATCCCTAAACCTAGTAATGACAATTTAGATAGGGACGAGTCTAACAAATGTTTTGGTTGTGAAGGTTATGGCCATCGAGCTTATGAGTGCCCCACTAAACTAAGGAAAGAGGGTAAGCGACCCACTGCATATAATGCAACCCTTCGTGATAGTGATAAGGAAGAGAAGCCCGATTCCCCCACTAAGAAAAATTTTGTGGCTTTTATGGCTAGTCATGTGAGTGATAGTGAGAACTCATCAATTGATGAAACGATAGTACATGCCACTTCCAAGGTCATTGTACATGATTCTCTTGTTTTTGATGATAGTGAGAGTGAAGAAGAAAGAGAGAGTGAAAATGAAGAAGAGGTTAATGTGAGTGAACTTCAAAATTCTTTTCAAGAACTTTATAAAGAATCTATTAAATTGAAAAGAGCTAATTTGAAGTTAAAAGCTAGTTTAAGAGAGAGTGTCAAGGTCATTGATGAAAATGTTTTAATAGAAGACCTTAGGACACATGTGAGGACTCTTCAAGAGAATCTTGAATATGTAGAAGGCGAAAGAGATAGCCTTAGGGGTTTAATGGAATCCTTGAAAAAGGAGCTTCTTGCTTTTGAAGAGAGAAATGTTTTACTAGAATCTAACATTTTAGAATTGGAAATTAAATTAAAAGATTCTAGTAATGTCAAATTTGATCTGGAATGTCGTTTAGAAAAACTAGATAAAATGTTAGGACCGGTCCAAATTAAAAATGACACTTGTGGTTTAGGCTTCAATACTTGTAATGAATTTACTCATAATGCCCAAGCCAATGTTTTAGGAGAATCTACTAGGAATACATTTAAAGATCACTCCTTAAGTAAATCTTTTCGACATGTTCTCACTTGTACACATTGTGGTCAACAAGGTCATCTTAGGAAATTTTGTTTTGATCTTAAACGAATTCCTAGAAAACCCCATAGTAAAGTAACCACGGTAGTTAAAGTTCCTACACCCCAAGATAGTCATTCTTCATTAATTTGGGTTAGGAAATCCGACTTGGTTGCCTTGCAAAATAGGGTTTATGATTCTCATTTACTTTCACATGCTTCCTCGCTAAATCTACAGGATGAATGTGTTAGTGTTTGCATACTTTAGCGTTTGTTCTTCATGCTATATTCACATGCTAAATGTATGCTTGTTTAGTCATTTTCTAGTCATTGCCTTATTTCCTATCACATGCTAGAAATTATGACTTGTTTATCTTTTTGTATTATATTTTGTGTTTGAATTAATTGAAAAAATATAAAAAGATTTTTGTTTATCGTTTGTGTTTTATTTATTTCATTTAAGCTTAATGAAAAATACAAATGATTTTTGTTTGTCTTTTGAGTATATATTATTTTTGGTTAAAAATTTCAAAAACTCAAAAAGATTTTATTTTGTGTGTATCTTAGTTTGACACAACTTAGGTGGCATATATTTGTGTTTGAATCCCATCATTTACGCTCCCATGTGGCTAGAACTTTTGGTTTAGATTTTCAATCCTTAAAATGTTCTTTACCATGTTTTATATGGAGTAGTTGGATTTTGTATTATTTAAATGGATTCTATTTCTATATGCCTCTTTTCACACATGCACGAGCTCTTTTGAAATCTTAATGTCACATGTTATATTTGAGCTTTTTGAGGTGTTTTCCTACCAATCTAGTTATCTACATATCTATGACCTAGTTGGACTAGTGCATGTCAAAATCCGTTGCATGTGAGATTTGTGTGAAAAACGAAAACATGATAAATAAATGTGCACGGGGAAGGGCTCCGAAAGGATGAATTAAATCCTTTGCGATAGTAAGCCACCGTTGATTGGATCTAAAAGAAATACGTGATCCAAAGGCCTAAAAATAGAATATTTGCCATTAAAAAGAAAACAATTGCCAAGGCCTATGTTTGTTTGATATATTCATTCAAAAACAAAAGAATATATATGCTTATTGAGGGAGAATTGGATGGTATATCAACGGTTTGCACAATGTCCGTTTATCCTAGTTGTCTTTAATGTCATGACTCTATTTGGTTTGTAGAATCATCATCATGCTAGGCTTGTATGCATTGTGTATGTTTGTTCATTGAGTTCAATCTATATTGTCACATGAGGTTATATTTCAATGTGATGAAGTTTGCAATCAAATGAGAACTCCGTGAACGTTTATTAAGTGTTTGGGTCTAATTTTAATTGTTGCTAGTTCACACCCCTACACTTTCGTTTCCATATGACACATTTTTGCCATACGAGTGTGCAAACTTATTGTATTTTGTGTTATATGTGTGTTTATATCTATATATATGCAAGTGCTTCATTGGTATATTTCTAGTTTATATATATCTGATATTTGTTTGTCTTTGCCTTGCTTTTGTTGCCCCTATGCTTTCATGTCTTATCACTTTAAGCTTCAACATGCTTTTATGTTTTGATTCTTTAGCCTTTGTCTATTCCTGAACAAAAGGGGGAGAATGATGATAGGGGGAGAAATGGTATCTAATCTTATTATTATCGTATCTTCGTTTGGGGGAGATATATCTTAGGGGGAGACGTCTTTCTAAGTAGGTCATGTGTTTGATAAAGGGGAGAATTAATTTAGGGGGAGTATTTTAATTAATTGCATTTAATATCTTGATATTCCCTATGCATTTTATGAGTTTGCTTAAGTGTGCAGGATTTCTTCTAAAGCGACATTGTTTAATGGCAAAGCGTTTGATCCTTGGGTTGAGTCAAGTTTGGGCGGGTTATGTTTTGAGTCTAGTGAGCTTGATGGCCCTTTAGGATTTTTGTTTGGTTTTTGTCCCGGAATAGCCAAAGGGGGAGATTTGTAAGGACACGAATTTCCAATTGAGTCCATGTATTGTGTTGGCTCAATTCCGGACAAAAACATTTATTCATAGGATAGTATGTTATTGTAATACTCTCAAGCCTATGAAGTGTTTGTTGAAGACGTAGCGGCAAAGAATATAAAGCTTCATCAAATATGCCGGTTTGCGTGCCTCGTTTCTACGTCATCAACTATAGTTCCATGCTCCCAAGGTATGAATGCAATTATATATGAATGCAATTATATATATATATAGGAGCTTGGAACAAAGTTTATTGGGTGTTAGGTTTAATTAAAACTGTGTTTACTTTCAGAAAAATTTAATTAGAACTTTAAAAATAAAGTATATAAAGTTTCTGGGCCAAAAATCGAATTTTACAAAAAAATTCTATAAGTCGTTCGAAATGTCGTTCGAACGATTTTTTCGTTCGAACCAGGTTTCGTTCGAACTAGTTTGCCAACGAGTCTAAACTGGTCTGTCGTTCGAAATGTCGTTCGAACGAGATTGTTCGTTCTAACGAGGTTTCCAACGAGATTCTAACGAAGTCCATACTGGTGTGTCGTTAGAAGTCTCATTCGAACGAGAGTTCGTTCGAACGAAATGTCGTTCGAACGAACTGCTAGGCGGGAACAGTTTTTGGCAGTTTTTCACCCACTTCCCCACTTGGTTTTTAACCAACTTTTTTAGACTTTATCTTGTGCGGGAATCACATTTTGCAACTTAACTTTTCCATCCTTGTTTATCTCTTAGAGAGAACTTGAGAGCAAAAATTGTTTAGGAAAATGTTCATGTTTTGAGTGAGATTTTTAGAGAAATATTTTCATCACTCTAGTGTTTACACCCAATTGAGTTTATTCCAAGTTCATATACACTTATCAATTGCGTGGAGTTTGGCACCGATTTTATCTCTTCCGTTTCAAAGAGAAGTTTTGGTTTGCTTCTACATCCATCAAAGAAGAAGACGTTTTGTTGCGATTCTACCCACTTGGAGAAAGGATCCTTGCTCGGGTGACGGTGACCATATAAAGTCCTATCGGTGGATTTCGAGACCGCGGTGGTGTTCCAAGGTTATCCGCTAGGAAGAGGTTTCTACGAGAAGAAGCATCGAGGCTTGAGAGGGATCGAGTCAGTCGTTGTAAGTCTATCTGTCTTGTACTTGTAATTCCGTACTAGTGGATTTGTGGCTAGGGCCGTCCGAGGTTGTTTCCCGTCTTGGATTTTTCCTCGTACATCTCGGCGTAGTGTGATTGGTTTATTTTATATTGCATAATAACGTAGAACGCACGCTTAGAATAATTCAAGATAAAATTCGGTTTAAATCATCACACTCATTTAATTTGGACTTAAATTAAATATTGAGTAATGTTTCTTTAATTCAAGTCATTCGCTAGAATTTGGTTTCGCCTAACTTGCTAATATTGATAAATATGACATAGGCAAATTCGAGGACTTGGATTAATTAATTGGTGAATATATTAATTGATTAATTTTACTTCACTTTGGTGCTATTTTAATTTGTTTAAGAAATTAAAATTTGGCATTTGTTTATTTGGTGAACCATCACCTTTACGCTTCCGCATCATCACGAGTTTATATATAAAAAGGAAATCATAGCCTTTTCACCTAATTTTACCCAAAACTCAAACTTCTCACTCAAATCTCCACCAAAACAACCCATATAAATCCCAAATCATTACTAAAATAATCACCACTTACTAAAACCAATTTGTATCAAGTCTAATACCATTTTTAAGGGTGTAAACACCAAATTTCTCAAAACTCACAATTTGTTCAAATCTATCAGATACACAACTATCAATACAATTTATCCACAATAAATCATAGATTTGCAAGTTAGAAACTTGCCTTAAAGCTGAAATCTCGGATTGTCTTCCGGTAGAAACAAATTCAAGCTCCAATCTTCAATTATGTTCCCTTTTCTCTTCTTTTCCCCACAATTATCTTTCTCTCTCTTTCTCTATAGGTTTAGGAACATATAATTGAGAAATAAAACGGGTTGGAAGACTTAAACGTTCATTTAACACTAAATTCAATCTTTAAATGTTATTACACCATTAAAATGACTCGTAACTACATAATTAAGCCATAACCTTTCAAAAGTTCCCGGAACCCAAAAATACAACATGACACTTATTTTGACTATCTCGACTATTTCAGGACTAACCGCGCCCTCTAAATTGGCATTAGGAATAAAATAAATCATTTCATATTTTAACATCATTTTAAACCATAATTGTCGCTTAAAGCATAACGACGAAATGAAACATAACATGACGTTATTTACATTCTCTTAACAATAAATATGAAATATTTAGTAAACATTATCTTTTAAATCACTTAAAATAATATTTACTCCAACTTCCATCGTTTTATATAATTACCTCACTTCGCAAAATTATATAAAAATAATTACTCAAAAGTAAGGGTTATTACATACTCCCCCCCCTTTATAAGGGAATTTTGCCCTCAAAATTTAGGCGTACCTTGCAAAAAGAGATGGGGAACTTTTCTCGCATGTCGTCCTCACGCTCCCACGTCGACTCCTCAGCATTTTGATGCCCCCATCGGACCCGAACCAAGGGCACCACTTTGGACCTTAGCCTACGCTCCCCATGATCTAAGATTGTAACTGGTTGTTCCTCGTATGAAATATCGGGCTGCAATTCGATATCATCTAACGGAATGTGCCAGTGAGCTCCTTCACACCTTTTGTACTTTTTCAAGGAAGAAACATGAAACACATCATGAATCTGTTGTAGGCGTTTCGACAAGGCGAGTTGATAAGCTACGTGGCCTACTCTTGCAATAAAGGGGAAAAGGGCCTACATAGCGTGCGCAAGCTTTCCCTTCTTCCCAAATTGCGTTATACCCTTCATTCGCAACACTCGTACCAAAACTTGATCTCTAACCCCTAATTCCATATGCCTTCTATTCGCATCGACATAACTCTTTTGACGATCTTGAGTGACTCGGATGCGGTTGTGAATAAGCTCAATCTTGGAAGAAGTATCTTGGATCATTTCAGGTCCAAGAAACTTATTATCCCCTACTTCCAAACAATAAGTAGGTGATCTTCACGGTTGGCCGTATAATGCTTCATAGGGTGCCATAACTATAGTGAATTGGTACGAATTATTGTAAGCAAATTCGACCAAGGGAAGATATTGTTCTCATCCTCCTTTGAAGTCAAGTACACACATTCTGAGCATGTCCTCCAACATCTGGTTGACTCTTTTCATCTGTCCATCTATTTGAGGGTGATATGAGGTACTCAACTTCAATTCGGTTCCCATCTCTTCTTGGAAACTTCGCCAAAAGTGGGAAACAAAAATCTTATCTCGATCGGAGACTATATTAATGGTCACCCCATGGAGTCTCACAATCTCTGCAATAAATATCTGGGCATAATGAGCTGTATTGTAATCTGTACGTACCGATAAGAAATGTGCCGACTTAGTTAAATGATCAATGATAACCCAAATAGAATTATGACCGCTTTGTGACGTTGGCAATCCTGTGATGAAATCCATCGAGATGCTTTCCCACTTCCATACCGTTATTTCCAATGGTTGTAGCAATCTCGTTGATCGCTAATGATCTACTTTCATTAATTAACAAGTAGTACAATAGGAAACAAATTAAGAGATGTCCCATTTCATACCCGCCCACCAATATTGATGGCGCATGTCTTGGTACATTTTGTCTCCACCAGAATGTACTGCAAATATGGACCCATGAGATTCTGTCATTACGGCACGTCTTAAATCCCGCTCATCCAGGACAATAAGTCTCCCATGGAAACGTAACCCACCCTCTGAACTTATAGAGTAGGATTTCGCTCCCTCTGTTAGTAATTAGTGTATTCGGTCCTGACAATCTTTGTCCCTTCCTTGAGCTTCCACAACTCTTGCCACTATCGTAGGCGTAATGGTCAACACCGACATGAACGCTCTCGTAACAGCATCTTCCTGGCTAAGTTCTTTCCACTTAGCCCTTCAAACCCTTGATAACTCCCCCTCGGGTTTCTGACTCAACGCATCTGCCACTACATTAGCCTTACCCGGGTGATAATGAATATCAAATTGGTAGTCTTTCACAAACTCCAATCACCAACGTTGTCGCATATTCAAATCTTTATGCGAGAAAAAATATTACAACGATTTGTGGTCCGTGAAAAGACTAAACTTCTCTCCCAGGAGGTAATGTCTCCAAATTTTCAAGGCAAATACGACTGCAGTAAGTTCTAGATCATGTAATGGATAATTCTTCTCATGGGGATTTAGCTTGTGAGAAGCATAAGAAATAGCCCGATGCTCTTATTATAACACACCTCCCAACCCTTGGAGAGATACATCAGTAAAGACCAAATTGATGGCACGAGCTTTTCTGAATCAAAGCTATGATACCACTTGTTGGTGCGCGAGGCCCCCAATTCTAAAATATTATTATTTCCTTGTTATGTAAACTCGATGCGGAAGCGGTGTGGTGGTTCAAATTTAAAACAACAAATTTTAATTTCTTAAACAAATTAAAATTAAACCAAGTGAAGTAAAATTAAACAATTAATATATTCACTTAAACCAAGTTAATTCAATCCAAGTCCTAGAATTTGCCTAAGTCATATTAATCAATATTAGCAAATTAGGTGAAACCAAATTTTAGCAAATGACTTGAATTAAATAAACTTTACCCAATATTTAATTTAGCACCAAATTAAATGAGTGTGATAATTTAAACAAAATTTTATCTTGAATTATTCTAAACATGCGTTCTACATTATTTTGCAAGATCAAATAAATCAATCACACTACGCCACGATGTACGAGGAAAAACCCAAGACGGGAAACAACCTCGGACGGCCCTAGCCACAAATCCACTAGATACGGAATTACAAGTACAAGACATAAAGACTTACAACACACGAATCGATCCCTCTCAAGCCTCGATGCTTCTTCTTGTAGACACCTCTTCCTAGCGGATAACCTTGGAACACCACCGCGGTCTCGGAATCCACCGATAGGACTTTATATGGTCACCGTCACCCATACATGGAGCCTTTATCCAAGTGGGTAGAATCGCAACAAAACGTCTTCTTCTTTGATGGATGTAGAAGAAAACCAAAACTTCTCTTTGAAACGGAAGAGATAAACCGGTGCCAAACTCCAAGCAATTGATATGTATATATGTGAACTTGGATAAACAATATGGGTGTAAACCTAGAGTGATAAAATATTTTCTCTTGAAAAATAGCACTCAAAACTTGAACATTTTCCTTAAACAATTTTAGCTCTCAAACTCTCTCTAAGAGATAAACTAGGATGGAAAAGTTACTTTGGAAAATGTTATTCCCGCTAATGATAAAGACTGAAAAAGTTGGTTAAAAACTTAGAGGGAAAGTGGGTGAAAAAACTGCCAAAAACTGTTCCCGCCTGGCATCTCGTTCGAACGACATTTCGTTCGAACGAAATCTCATTCGAACGAGACTTCTAACGACGTTCCAGATTGAACTCGTTAGAATCTCGTTGGATATCTCGTTCGAATAGAAGGTTCGTTCGAACGACATATCGAACGACTGTCCAGTGGCCTAATATGGGAACTCGTTGGCAGGTTCGTTCGAACGACATTTTCATTCGAACGACAATCTCGTTCGAACGACTCTATCGAACGAAAAACCATAAAGTTTGAATATTCTTGTTTAAGCCCAGAAAACTTTATAAACATTTATTTAAAGTTTTAATTAATTCTTTCTTAAAAAAAACGCAGTTTTTATAAAATCTAACACCCAATAAAACATCTTCCAAGCTCCTATATATATAATATTGCATTCATACCTTGGGAGCATGGAACTATGGTTGATGACGTAGAAACGAGGCACGCAAACCGGCATATTTGATGAAGCTTTATACTCTTTGCCGCTACATCTTCAACAAACACTTCATAGGCTTGAGAATATTACAATTAAATACTATCCTATGAATAAATGTTTTTGTCCGGAATTGAGCCAAAACTATATATGGACTCAATTGGAAACTTGTGTCCTTACACAAATATTCCACCCCGACCTCGGTAATGCAAGTACTGGAGCAGAAGACAACTTATATTTCAACTCATTAAAAACTAGTTGACAAGAATCATCCCAAATAAACTTCACTCCCTTCCGAGTCAAATTTATCAAAGGGCTAGCAATTTTAGAAAAAACCTTAATAAATCGACGGTAATAGCCAGCCAAACCCAGAAAATTATGAATCTCTGTAGATGTCGTGGGCTGACCCCAATCCCTCACCGCAGTAACTTTACTCGGATCTATCGAAATACCCTCAGCTGTCACAATTTGACCTAAAAACTGCACTTCTTGTAGCCAAAAACCACACTTCTCAAACTTAGCATATAATTGATGATCCCGTAACGTCTACAGGACCAACCGTAAATGCTTAGCATGATCGACTTCAGTCTGAGAATAAACTAGGATGTCATCAATAAACACGATAAAAAATTGATCTAGAAAGTCTCAAAATACTCTATTCATAAGGTCCATAAACACGGAAGGAGCATTGGTTAGCCCAAAAGGCATGACCAAAAACTCATAGGACCCATATCTAGTTAAGAATGCAATTTTGGACACGTCCTGCTCTCAAATCCACAACTGATGATACCCCATCCCCAAATCTATCTTAGAGAAGTACGACGCTCCCCTTAGTTGATCAAACAAATCATCAATCCGAGGTAGTGGCAATTTATTCCTGATGGTAACCTTGTTCAATTCCCGATAATTAACACACAATTGGAGGGAACCATCTCCCTTCTTCACAAACAATATAGGAGCACCCCACGGTGACGTACTACACCTAATAAACCCCTGCTCTAACAACTTCTGAATCTGATCTCTTAACTTCCTCATTTCCACAGGATCCATACGGTACGGAGCCCTAGCAATCGACCGCGTTCCCGGTGCTAAATCAAGCACAAACTCAATCTCCCGACTTGGAGGTAAACCCGGTATCTCCTGAAAAACATCCTCAAATCTCTAGCAACGGGAATCGAATCTAGGGAAATGACTATGTCATGAGAAGTCTCCTTCGCAATGCAATACAAATACGTTCTAGAACCTCCCTCAGAAATAGCCATAGCCACAAGAAACATCTCTTGCCCCGGAATGGGAAAAACTATACTCTTCCCATAACAATTTACTATCGCACGATATTTCACTAGCCAATCTATACCCAGGATAACATCATACCCGACTATATCTAGGACGATTAATTCGGCCTCAAAACACAAATTACCCATATTTATTTCTAACCTTTTACAAACAAAGAGAATGAGCGAACCATCATCCATAGAGGATTCAACACTAGTAAAGGTACTTTTTGAAGACGAAATTAACTACGGAGATTGCGCAAAACTTCTAGAAATAAACGAGTGTATTGCAACCGTATCAAACAACACACGACCCACATGCCCATGAATGGAAAACTTACCCTCGATAGCTGGCAGCGCGGGCGGGGCTGGAGGAAGTAAAGCATCCTGAATATGATAAACACGCCCATACTATAATTGTCCCTGTTATGGAGGGACGACTGGATTAGGCCCCGGTGGCGATAGATGTTCCTGGTGATGCTTTGGAACTCTAGGTAAGTATCGCCCAATTAGTTGGGGACAATCTCTCTTAAACTGACCCATATCCCCACATTATAAACAACGGCCTACCATATTCTTCGGATAACGGGCCCTATTTGTGACACCCCTCCTAATAAAATATCGGGTGATCAGTCCTATCCCAAATTAAAACAGGAATCCCAGTTGGTTCATCCTTAGCATCAATTTCAAAAACATTTTTAAAACTTACTAACCACATAGTATTCCAAAAAACTGGTGCCAAATTTTATCTTTTTAATTAAACAACCAATAACACGCGGAAAGATAATATGAGTCATACACCACGACTGAATTAAATCAACTGAATAAATAATAAACTACATGCCGAATAAACCATCGATCACCAAAGTAAATAGTCCAATACAAATATTCAACACCTGAACAAATAAATCTGGAAACTACAACTAAAAAGTCTGGGCGACATGCCCTAAAGAAAATTGAAACTGATAAATGATTCCTACTCTAGGAATGAATGAAACATGCATCTAATCCAAGCTCCTGCTAGCATCCACATATACCGCAACTCCGTGTCCTTGGAATAGAATATCAAGTCTGGGGTCCCTGTGGCTGGACACCTAAAGGGTTTGGAAAATAATTTTAGAGCAAGGGTTAGAACCCAAAGCATTTTGAAAATAATTAGCAAGTGAATTAACTGCAGTAATTAAAAATATATGAATGCGCTTCATATTTAAGTTAGTGTCGCACTCTCTTGAAGACATTCTGACCCCTCCACTAATGTGCACTCCTAACGATTACCTTAAACCCACCTGGTTGTACTACCCTGTACAACTAGTCCTTGTAATCCTCCCTTGCCTTTCCACTCTAAACCGAGTATTATTATTAATGGGTTATAAGTTATTCCACCAATTAACTTAATTAATTCCTTTTAAATAATATTATATAACCATGACAAAAGTTATATAAAGTAATCACATTACACATTGTATTATGACTCGCATATAATATTACATCTCATCATATATGTACCTTTACTAAAACATCCACACATAGTTCATATGTATATCCATCCCTCTGAGTATACCCTCACCGGATGATTCTCTATAAAGTCCTAACTCACTAGGTGTTCCCACATAACCTAGTTTCCCAAGTTGGAATCGCTCATCAACCTGGCCCAAAAATATAAACATAGTGGAGGCGGTCATATTCCATCCCTGAAAATGAGATATTCACCCACATCGCGCAACCTCCCTTGACAGCACTAGAGTATATAACTTAAATAAATATCTAGTCCCTGATATTTAATAGCACACACAAAGTACACACATGTATATATATACTACCACCACACCATATATATATATATATATATATATATATATAATATAATATAAATTTCGGCTTTACCGTGTACTAAAACCCCTAACACTAGCCTATATATTCCCGAGTCTATGGTCTTACTCAAATTCAATTAATTCACTCCTTAATAATTTATTTCTTTTTCGAGTCTACAGTTCGACTCTAATTTAATTAATTTATGCATTAATTAATTATTACCAATCCGAGTCTATGGTCCTACTCCAATTTAATTAATTTACACATTAATTAATTATTACCAATCCGAGTCTATGGCCCGACTCTAATTTAATTAATTTATACATTAATTAATTGAACACTTGGTGTCACCCGACCATTATACCCGGACTCGCTCACTTGTCCCGTAGCATCGTTAATACCCGATTCTATATTTCGCCCCATAACTAATTAATTACACCTCGATTCCTTTAATAATGTAGTGCCACTCAACTACAACATCTGAACCCTTTTCCCTTGGTCCAAACCCAATACCTACGAATTAATTCTCGAAATTTAATCATCCCGTTACATACAATTATCACCCTCCTAAACCCAATTATAATTACCTAAAAGTACCAAGAGTCATGCCCCTATTTAATTTTCATCATTTAAATTATCCCAAGACCCTTTTTCAATAAATATCTCCCATGTAATTAAAATATGGCGTCACTACCAAAAATTCCAGATCATCGATCGATCGACCAGGTCATCGTCTTCTCCAGTCTTCTGTTCGGCCATGGATGAACCCTCAAGATTTTATTCTCATTCCGAACCCTTACCTAATCACAGCCAACATTTCATTTACATAGAAATATATTCTAAACTTCTTAGAAGACTTAAATCATTCATTAATTCATCAAATTCCCAAACTTTTCTCGAATTGGGTCTCACTCGGGTTTATCCTACGGAAATATGAATTCGTCCCAATGATTTGAAATTTGTCACCAATACTTACTAATTATAATCCTACATTTCATTCCATCAATCCCATATCCATATTCACCATTAGTTTAGTCTCAAATCTACATATACTAATCGAATCCGGAAAACCCTTTTTTAGCTAGTTAACCCATAACCAAAACATATTTTTGAGACACATACTATGATATGAATTGATTGTCACAATTTAACAAATCACAAAGTTAACCACTTGGCTGGAATCGTTCGTAAAGTCTGATCCGTTGTAGGGAATGGTTTGATGACAAACCCTAACTTTGTCTCTCGATTTGGCTCCAAAAGAATCCCAAATGCCTCTTGATTTGTTTTCCCCAAATTCCCTCTCAAGCCCTAGGTTTAGAATTTGTGTTAACTGCCATTCAATAAATCCCCAATTAGGTTTAAACCCCTAAATCCGTTTTTGGCCACATGAGCCTAATTAAAATGGCCCGAATCACCCCGTGTGGGCCCGACTATGCTAAAAAATGCCCCGAGACCCAATTACTACCCCGAGTACTCTTTTCCGACTATCTCGACCCATCCAGACTCAACATTGCACTCAGAATTATCATCCGAAATATTTTATAACATTCTTCAATTTTGACCTAAAAAATGCGACACACATTAATTCGGACAATTTAACTTAAAGTCGCCCAATATAAACAATTCTACCCACTTAAATAAATTCTCCAAATCATAAATTTAGTTTCACCAATTCAAATATTTTATTTCTCCCAAAACTAATTAAATTTTAAATCCTCAAAATTTCAGGGTGTTACATACTTCCCCCTTACAAAGGAATTTCGTCCTCGAAATTAAGATAAGCTTAGTACTCCAAGTCTCGAATGCCACTCCCTATTCCTGGGCCTCTAAGCTCTCCACATCTATCTCTCCCACTTCTAACTAGGAGTTACACACATATGTATTTTAATTAACTAGGGCGCCCATACACCCTGTACCCGTGCTTGATCGCATAAAAGTTGCCTTAATTAACCCGGGTGCCCATACACCCTATCCTCGTGCTTTACCATATGAAAGTTACCCGACTATGCTATTCGTGACCCATAATATAACTTCTAATCCATAGTCATATCACATATAAATATAATGTCCGGGGTACCCAACCCATGTACTAACTCACAAACATCTCCCAACTTCCAACGTTGCACTAAGTTTCATGCGTGGGACGTCTCGCAAGCGAAATCCAAACAAGGAATCCCCCGATACACTACTACCTAACATTGCCGGTCATTGAGATATGTTAGACCCTCAATCCATAATACGTACCCCCAAATACTTGTCTCTTAACACAAAAGCATACACGCCTATCCTTATGCTACAAAAGACAACATAAAATACCGCGCCCTTACTATCACTAACTCTTACGCAAAATAAAATAAATCTAATTACCCTGATTTACTTCAGTAGACTCCTTTACTTATCGGAATAAAATATGAGAATACAAGACCTCACTATATGTCTATCTCACCACACAATACAACATATATACACATATATATAGGCTAGATACCCTCTCAGGTGATACCTAGTAAAAATCTTTCATACCCTGGTGTCGCGAACACCAAAACTTACCCCCACTATTTGTAATAGTTCAAATCCATCGCTATCCAACCGATATAAAATTTATCTACCCAACTTCCATAATTCTCGAAAGTAGTAATCCCTCGCATAATACCAATACCATCTCTGTGTATATCCCCACTCTCTCGTGGTTAACACTAAAGAAATCCACTATCCCACAGAAATATATATATAATATGGCTGCTATAGCCAGCGCACCCACTAAATTCAACTTACCTGCGAACTCTAGTGAAAATAATTCTTATATTGTGACACCCACACTGTCATTCAAAAGATACCCCATTCCCATAGGATAAAAAGATAATTACCTCCATACTCTAGCTACAATGGCTGATCCTCAGATTCCTGAGCAGCTTCCCCTTGACCGAATGCTGAGGACAATCTCTCTTCATGTGTCCTACTTCTCCATAAACGAAACACCTCCTAATAAATTCACCTTGCCACTGATCTCTTCCTTGCTGGCCTTGTCTGAAGTCCTGGCCATCCTTTTGATAGCCTCCAGACCTAAATAGCTTGACGTGATTCCCCTTCCAAAAATACTGCCCCTGATGTCCCCCTATCTGCTGTTGGGATAACCCACTGGTATTATTCCCTCTTGCTTTATTCGATTGACTGGGTTCCACTCCCCTCTTGCTTCCTCTCATGTGGAAGCGATATTCCTAACAGTGCAGGAGTGCTACATTAACGACGTCCATATAAGCTACTAAAGCGGGATTACCAATCAAATGTTGTCTGATCCTCCATACTAACCCATCCATAAACTTTGACTTCTTTCTTTCTTCATCGCGTACTCACCTGGTACAAAATTTTCCAAACGAGTGAATTCTTCCTCATAATCGGCCACTGAACTGTCCCCCTGAGTCACCTCACTAATTTTTTCCCTTATTTCAGCCTCGACTACTGGCAGGAAATACTGGCGGTCGAACCGAATCCAAAACTCTACAATAGTTAATGTATCTCATTCCTCAACTGTGGTGATCGACTCTCACCACTGAAGCGTTTCTCCCACTAACCTAAAAGTTGCTAGCATTTGCTTCTACACCTCGTTGCAATCTACCATGCGTAGGTGACACTGGATATCCCTCTTCCACTGACATACTAGCACCACATCTGACCCCCTTCAAAACTCTGGTGGGTGGCCCTTTTGAAAGACCTCTCATGCTTGCTGCCACTTCGACTTACCCTGGTGGACCTGAACATCCGATACCACTAACGCCTGTGGCTGATCTAGTGGAAAGTACCTTATCATTATGATCATCATCGCTTGAACTGCCTGTGCTACTAATTCAGTTACCTGTGGAGCTGAAATCATCTCTGGCAGTTGTTGCGGTAACTCTGGCTCCTGATGAGCCTCCGTAGTCTCACCTCCCCCTGCTGCCCTAGCTGCTCTCTCTCTCTTAGGCGGCCTCTAAAATGAGAATCGAATCGTATGAGTTCACCCTCAAATATAAAGTAATTGGCAGAAGAACATAAATGCGCATACGTATGAGAATACAATAATCCTATGATAGGGTTCTATATCAAAGAACGCTAAGCTGAAACGTGAAAAGCCGCACAGATCCTAAGGACACTAGAACCTAATGCTTTGATACCATCTCTGACACCCCACCTAATAAAATATCGGGTGATCAGTCCTATACCAAATTAAAACAAAAATCCCAGTTGGTTCATCCTTAGTATCAATGTCGAAAACCTTTTTAAAACATACTAATCACCTAGTATTCCAAAAAGTAGGTGCCAAATTTTATCTTTTTAATTAAACAACCAATAACAGGCGGAAAGAAAAAATCAGTCATACACCATGACTAAATTAAATCAACTGAATAAATAATAAACTACATGCCGAATAAACCATCGGTCACCAAAGTAAATAGTCTAATAAAAATATTCAACACCTGAATAAATAAATCCGGAAACTACAAATGTAAAACTGAAACTAATAAACGATTCCGACTCTAGGAATGAATGAACGATGTGCCTAATCCAAGCTCCTTCTAGCATCCACATATGCTCGAGCTCCGTGTCCCTGGAATAGAATATCAAGTCCGGCGTCCCTGTGGCTGGACACCTAAAGGGTTTTGAAAATAATTTTATAGCAAGGGTTAGAACCCAAAACATTTTGAAAATATTTAGCAACTGAATTAACTGCAGTAATTAAAAATATATGAATTTTCTTCATATTTAAGCTAGTGTCGCACTCTCTTGAGGACATTCTCACCCCTACACTAATGTGCACACCTAACGATTACCTTAACCCCATTTAGTTGTACTACCCCGTCCAACTAGTCCTTGTAATCCACCCTTGCCTTTTCACTCTAAACCTAGTATTATTATTAATGGGTTATAAGTTATCCCACCAATTAACTTAATTAATTCCTTTTAAATAATATTATATAACCGTGACAAAAGTTATATAAAGTAAGTACATTACACACTATATTATGACCCGCATATAATATTACATCTCATCATATACGTACCTTTACTAAAATATCCACACATAGTTCATATGTATATCCATCCCTCCAAGTTTACCCTCACCGGATGATTCCCTCTAAAGTGCTATCTCACTAGGTGTGCTCACATAACCTAATTTTCCAAGTTGGAATTGCTCACCAACCTGGCCCAAAAATGTAAACGTAGTGGAGGCGGTCATATTCCTTCCCTGAAAGTGAGATAAACCCCTCACCCATATACCGAACGCTATGACCTGAGGATATACTCACCCTACTCCTCAAGTTAGGGGATTCACCCACATCGCACAAGCTCCCTTGATAGCACTAGATTATATAACTTAAATAAATATCTAGTCCCTGATATTTAGTAGCACACACAAAGTACACACATGTATATATATACTACCACCACACCGTATATATATATATAAAATATAAATTCCGGCTTTACCCTGTACTAAAACCCGTAACACTAGCCTATATATTCTCGAGTCTATGGTCCGACTCAAATTCAATTAATTCACTCCTTAATAATTTATTTCTTTCCCGAGTCTAGAGTCCGACTCTAATTTAATTAATTTACGCATTAATTAATTATTCCCAATTCGAGTCTAAGGTTCGACTCTAATTTAATTAATTTACACATTAATTAATTATTACCAATCCGAGTCTATGGTTCGACTCTAATTTAATTAATTTAACACTTGGTGTCACCCGACCATTATGCCCGGACTCGCTCACTTGGCCCGTACCATCGTTAATACCCGATTCTATATTTCACACCATAAATAATTAATTACACCTCGATTCCTTTAATAATGTAGTGCCACTCAACTACAATATCCGAAACTTTTTCCCTCGATCCAAACCCAATACCTACTAATTAATTCCCGAAATTTAATCGTCCCGTTACATACAATTATCACCCTCTTAAACCCAATGATAATTACCTAAAAGTACCAAGAGTCATGCCCCTATTTAATTTTCATCATTTAAATCAGCCCAAGACCCTTTTTCAATAAATATCTCCCATGTAATTAAAAATTGACGTCACTGCCAAAAATTCCGGATCATCGATCGATCGATCCCCCTAGGTCGATCGACCAAGTCATCGTCTTCTCCAGCCTTCTGTTCGGCCATGGATGAACCCTCAAGCTTTTATTCACATTCCAAACCCTTACCCAATCACACCAACATTTCATTTACATAGAAATATATTCTAAACTTCTTAGAAGACTTAAATCATTCATCAATTCATCAAAATCCCAAACTTTTCCCGAATTGGGTCTCACCCGGGTTTATCCTACAGAGATATGAATTCGTCCCACTAGTTCAAAATTTTTCACCAATACTTACTAATTATAATCCTATAATTTATTCCAGCAATCCGATATCCACATTCACCATTAGTTTAGTCTAAAATCTCAAATACTAATCAAATTCGGAAAACCCCTTTTTAGCTATTTAACCCATAACCAAAACAAATTTTTTATACACATACTATGATATGAATTGATTATCACAATTTAACAAATCACAATAGTTAACCACTTGCCTGAAATCATTCGTAGAGTCTGATCCATTGTAGGGAATGGTTTGATGACAAACCCTCACTTTGTCCCTTGATTTGGCTGCATAAGATCCCCAATTGCCTCTTGATTTTTTTTTTCCCAAATTCCCTCTCAAGGCCTAGGTTTAGAATTTGTGTTAACTGCCATTTAACACTTCCCCAATTAGGTTTAAACCCATAATCCCTTTTTTGGCCACATGGGCCTAATTAAAATGGTCCGAATCCCCTCTTGTGGGCCCGACTATGCACAAAAATGCCCCGAGACCCGATTACTACCCCCGAGTACTCTTTTCTGACTATCTTGACCCATTCGGACTCAATCGCACACTCAGAATTATCATCCAAAATACTTTATAACATTCTCCAATTTTGACCTAAAAAATGCGTCACACATTAATTCGGACAATTTAACTTAAAGTCGCCCAATATAAATAATTCTTCCCACTTAAATAAATTCTCCGAATCATAAATTTAAGTTTCTCCAATTCAAACATTTTATTTCTCCCAAAAATAATTAAATTTTAAATCCTCAAAATTTTGGAGTGTTACATACTTCCCCCCTTACAAAGGAATTTCATCCTTGAAATTAAGATAAGCTTAGTACTCCAAGTCTCGAATATCACTCCCTATTCCCGTGCCTCTAAGCTCGCTACATCTATCTCTCGCTCTTCTAACTAGGAGTTACACAATTATGTATTTTAATTAACCAGCGCGCCCATACACCTGTACCCATGCTTGACCGCACAAAAGTTGCCCGAATTAACCTGGGTGCCCATACACCCTATCCCTGTGCTTTACCGCACGAAAGTTACCCGACTATGCTAGCCATGACTCGTAATATAACTTTCAACTCGTAGTCATATCGCATATATATATATATATATATATATATATATATATATATATATATATATATATATATATATAATGGTCGGTGTAGCCAACCCATGCACTAGTGATCAAACATCTCCCAACTTCCAACGTTGCGCTAAGTTTCATGCGTGGGACACGTCGCAAGCGAAATTCAAACAAGGAACCCCCCGATACACTACTACCTAACATTGTCGGTCGTTGAGATCTGTTAGACCCTCTGTCCATAATACGTACCCCCAAATACTTGTCTCTTAACACAAAAGCATACACGCCTACCCTTATGCTACAAAAGATAACATAAAATACCGCGCCCTTACTATCACTAGATCTTGCGCAAAATAAACCCCGAGCTATCTTTCCCTGTTAAAAAATAAATCTAATGACCTTGGTTTACTTCAGTAGACTCCCTTACTTACCCGGATAAAATATGAGAACACAAGACCTCACTATGTGTCTATCGCACCACACAATACAACATATATACACATATATATATATATACATAGGCTAGACGCCCTCTCAAGTGATACCTAGTAAAAATCTTTCATACTCTGGTGTCGCGAACACCAAAACTACCCCCACTATTTACAATAATTCAAATCCATCGCTATCCAATCGATATAAAATTTATCTACCATACTTCCATAATTCTCGAACGTAGTAACCCCTCGCATAATACCAATCCCATCTCTGTGCATACCCCCACTCTCTCATGGTTAACACTAAAGAAATCCACTATCCCACAGAAATATATATGCAATATGGCTGCTATAGCCAGTGTACCCACTAAATTCGACTTACCCGCGAACTCTAGTGAAAATAATTCTTATATTGTGACACCCTCACTGCCATTCAAAACATACCCCATGCCCATAGGATAAAAAGATAAATACCTCCATACTCTAGTTGCAATGGCTGATCCTCGGGTTCCTGAGTAGCTCCCCCCTGCTCGAATGCACCCATGACTTGCTGTAGTTGCTGCACATCCAGGACCTCGTCCTGTAGTTGACACCTTCCTCACTGATGACAATCTCTCTTCATGTGTCCTGCTTCCCCACAAATGAAATACCTCTTAATAAATTCACCCTGCTACTGATCTCTTCCTTGCTGGCTTTGTTGGAAGTCCTGGCCATCCTGTCGATAGCCTTAAAACCTAAATCGCTTGGCCTGATTCCTTACCGAAAATCCTGCCCCTGATGTCCCCCTGTCTGCTACTCGGATACCCCACTAGTATTATTCCCTCTTTCTCTATCTGACTAACTGGGTTCCACTCCCCTCTTGCTTCCTCTCAAGTGGAAGTGATATTCCTGGCAGTGCAGGAGTGTTGTATTAACAACATTCGTATAAGCAACTAAAGCGAGATTACCAATCAAATGTTGTTTGATCCTCCAGACTAACCCATCCATGAACTTTGAATTCTTTCTTTCTTCATCGCGTACCTCATTCGGTACAAAATTTGCCAAACGAGTGAATTATTCCTCATAATCGGCCACTGAACGGTCCCCTTGAGTCACCCACTGGTGAAAAATACTGGCGGTCGAACCCAACCCAAAACTCTGCAATAGTTAATGTATCCCTTTCCTTAACTGTGGTGATCGATGCCCACCACTGAAGCGCTGCTCCCACCAACCTAAAAGTGGCTAGCTTTTGCTTCTGCACCTCGTTGCAATCTACTATGCGTAGGTGATGCTGGATATCCCTCTTCCACTGACATGCTAGCACCACATCTGAACCCCCTCTAAACTCTGGTGGGTGGCCTTTTTGAAAGACCTCTCGTAATTGCTGCCACTCCGACTGCCCCTGGTGGACCTGAACATCTGGTACCACTAACGCCTGTGGCTGATCTAGTGGAAAGTACCTTGTTATTACGATCATCATCGTTTGAACTTCCTGTGCTACTAATTCAGTTACCTTTGCAGCTGAAATCATCTCTAGTAGTTGCTGCGGTAACTCTGGCTCCTGATGAGCCTCCTTAGTCTCACCTCCCCCTGCTGCCCTAGCTGCTCTCTCGCTCCTGGGCGGCCTCTGAAATGAGAATCTAATCGTATGAGTTCACCCTCAAATATAAATTAATTGGCAGAAGAACGTAAATGCGCATACGTATGAGAATATAACAATCCTATGATAGGGTTCTATATCAAATAACGCTAAGCTGAAACATGAAAAGCCGCACAGATCCTAAGGACACTAGAACCTGATGCTCTGATACCATATGTGACACCCCGCCTAATAAAATACCGGGTGATTAGTCCTATACCAAATTAAAATAGCAATATCAGTTGGCTCATCCTTAGCATCACTATCGAAAACCTTTTTAAAACTTACTAACCTCCTAGTATTCTAAAAAGCTGGTGCCGAATTTTATCTTTTTAATTAAACAACCAATAACATGCGGAAAGATAATATGAGTCATACACCACGACTAAATTAAATCAACTGAATAAATAATAAACTAAATGCCGAATAAACCATCGGTCACCAAAGTAAATAGTCCAATACAAATATTCAACACCTGAATAAATAGATCTGGAAACAACAACTGAAAAGCTTGGGCGACATGCCCTAAGTAAAACTAAAACTTATAAATGGTTTCTACTCTAGGAATAAATGAATGATGCATCTAATCTAAGCTCCTGCTAGCATCCACATATGTCGCAGCTCCGTGTCCCTGGAATAGAATATCAAGTCTGGCATCCCTGTGGCTGGACACCTAAAGGGTTTTGAATATAATTTTATATCAAGGGTTAGAACCCAAAACATTTTGAAAATATTTAGCAAGTGAATTAGCTGCAGTAATTAAAAATAATGAATGCGCTTCATATTTAAGTTAGTGTTGCACTCTCTTGAGGACATTTTCACCCCTCCACTAATGTACACACCTAACGATTACCTTAACCCAAGCTAGTTGTGCTACCCCGTCCAACAAGTCCTTGTAATCCTTCCTTGCCTTTCCACTCTAAACCGAGCATTATTATTAATTGGTTATAAGTTATTCCACCAATTAACTTTAATAATTCCTTTTAAATAATATTATATAACCGTGACAAAAGTTATATAAAGTAAGTACATTACACACTGTATTATGACCCGCATATAATATTACATCTCATCATATATGTACCTTTACTAAAACATCCACACATAGTTCATATGTATATCCATCCCTTCGAGTATACCCTCACTGAATGATTCCCTCTAAAGTGCTATCTCACTAGGTGTGCTCACATAACCTAGTTCCCCAAGTTGGAATCGCTCACCAACCTGGCCCAAAAATATAAATGTAGTGGAGGTGGTCATATTCCTTCCCTAAAAGTGAGATAAACCCCTCACCCATATACTGGATGCTATGACCTGGTGATATACTCATCCTACTCCTCAAGTTAGGGAATTCACCCACATCGCGCAACCTCCCTTGATAGCACTAGATTATATAACTTAAATAAATATCTAGTCCCTGATTTTAGTAGCGCACACAAAGTACACACATGTATATATATACACTACCACCACACCGTATATATATATAAAATATAAATTCCGTCTTTACCCTGTACTAAAACCCATAACACTAGCCTATATATTCCCAAGTCTATGGTCCGACTCAAATTCAATTAATTCACTCCTTAATAATTTATTTCTTTCCCGAGTCTAGAGTCCGACTCTAATTTAATTAATTTACAGATTAATTAATTATTACCAAT
This sequence comes from Sambucus nigra, assembly GCA_949130495.1. NCBI lineage: Eukaryota > Viridiplantae > Streptophyta > Magnoliopsida > Dipsacales > Adoxaceae > Sambucus > Sambucus nigra. The sequence goes on from OX422213.1 coordinate 158,800,934, forward strand.
TCGAGTCTATGGTTCGACTCTAATTTAATTAATTTACATATTAATTAATTATTACCAATCCGAGTCTATGGTCCGACTCTAATTTAATTAATTTAACACTTGGTGTCACCCGACCATTATACCCGGACTCGCTCACTTGGCCCGTACCATCGTTAATACCTAATTCTATATTTCGCACCATAACTAATTAATTACACCTCGATTCCTTTAATAATGTAGTGCCACTCAACTACATTATCTGAACCTTTTCCCTCGGTCCAAACCCAATACCTACGAATTAATTCCCGAAATTTAATCGTCCCGTTACATACAATTATCACCCTCCTAAACCCAATTATAATTACCTAAAAGTACCAAGAGTCATGCCCCTATTTAATTTTCATCATTTAAATCAGCCCAAGACCCTTTTTCAATAAATATCTCCCATGTAATTAAAAATTGGCGTCACTACCAAAAATTCCGGATCATCGATCGATCGATCCCCCTCGGTCGATCGACCAGGTCATCGTCTTCTCCAGCCTTTTGTTCGGCCATGGATGAACCCTCAAGCTTTTAGTCTCATTCCAAACCCTTACCCAATCACAACCAACATTTCATTTACGTAGAAATATATTCTAAACTTCTTAGAATACTTAAATCATTAATCAATTCATCAAAATTCCAAACTTTTCCCGAATTGGGTCTCACTCGGGTTTATCCTACGGAGATATGAATTCGTCCCACTGATTTCAAAATTTTCACCAATACTTACTAATTATAATCCTACAATTGATTCCAGTAATCCCATATTCATATTCACCATTAGTTTAGTCTCAAATCTACATATACTAATCAAATCCGAATACCCCTTTTTAGCTATTTAACCCATAACCGAAATAGATTTTTGATACAGATACTATGATATGAATTGATTATCACAATTTAACAAATCACAACAGTTAACCACGTGTCTGGAATCCTTCGTACAGTCTGATCCATTTTAGGGAATGGTTTGATGACAAACCCTCACTATGTCCCTCGATTTGGCTCCAAAAGATCCCCAATTGCCTCTTAATTTGTTTTCCCCAAATTCCCTTTCAAGCCATAGGTTTAGAATTTTTGTTAACTGTCGTTCAACACTTCCCCAATTAGGTTTAAACCCCTAGTCCCTTTTTTGGCCACATGGACCTAATTAAAATGGTCCGAATCACCCCGTGTGGGCCCGACTATGCCCAAAATGCCCCGAGACCTGATTACTACCCCGAGTACTATTTTCTGACTATCTCGACCCATTCGGACTTAACCGCGCACTCAGAATTATCATCCAAAATACTTTATAATATTCTCCAATTTTGACCTAAAAAATGCGACACACATTAATTCAGACAATTTAACTTAAAGTCGCCCAATATAAATAATTCCTCCCACTTAAATAAATTCTCCAAATCATAAATTTAAGTTTCTCTAATTCAAATATTTTTTTTCTCCCAAAAATAATTAAATTTAAATCCTCAAAATTTCGGGGTGTTACATTATTATTTCAGAACTTCCCCATGCCTTGACCCGGGTGGCCTCGACCCCCATTATTACCCCGACCTACCTGACCTTACTGGCCCACCTGCTGCTGCTGGGCACCCTGATCGTGCCTGAAACCGCTACCACCAAAATTAAAGCCCCTAAAACGTTGTCTCTTGGACAAATCCCCTTGCTGGGTGTCCCTTTCCTTCTGCTTGCTTCCCGATGGTTGAGATGAGGATAGTGCTCCTCCAGCACCATTGCCTCCCTTCTTACTGGGTTGCCCTGACACTGAAACCTTCTTACTTCCTTGTACATGCAAACAACGATCTTGGCAATGAAGCAATGCGACATTCATTACATCACCAAATGTTTGTACAACTATATTTCCCAGCAAATGTTGTTGTATTCTCCAATGCAAACCTCCAATAAACTTTGAGATCCTCCGTTCCTCTAGAACTACCTCATCCGGCACAAAACTAGCCAGACGAGTAAATTCCTTCTCATACTCTGCCACCGAACGTTCACCTTGGACTACATCTTGAAGTTTCCTCCTCATCTCCATTTGGACTGCGGGAGGAAAAAACTTTCGGTCGAACAAAACCAAAAATCTGATATAGTCATAGTATCTCTCTTCTCTGGCGTGATCATCGACTCCCACCAGTGTAAGGCTGCTCCAACCAGTTTAAAATTAGCAAGGATTTTCTTTCGTTCCTCACTACAGTCTACCATGCGAAGATGATGATGCATGTCCTTCTTCCATTGGTTTGCGACTATTACATCAGAACCACCCTAGAATTCTGGGGGATGACCCTTCAAGAAAGATTCTATGACTCTTTCCCACGAGGAGGGTCCCGCATGTGCTTGCACCTCTTGAACTATCGGTTGTTGGGCTTGAGGAAACTGTTGAGCCATGGCAGTCATCGCAGCATTAACAGCCTGGGCGACAATATTAGCCACTTTCGTGGCATTAATAGTTCCTTACTGTGGCGGTAGAGGTTCTACATTATCTTCTACAATTCTATTTCTCCTTGTTGGGCGAGCTCTTTTGGGCGACATCTGAGATGAAGAAACAACAGAATCAGAATACAATTTAAAATAATTTATCTTTTCCGAAGATCGCAAACATATACAAATAAAATAGTCCTAACAATAGGGCTCTATATCAATGAATGCTATGGTAGAATGTGATAAGTCCGCATAGATCATAAGAACTCTAGAACCTGATGCTCTGATACCATGTGACACCCCGCTTATTAAAATAAGAGGTGGCCAGCCCGATATTCCAATTTATACAGGAATCATAGATGGTCCATTCTTAGCATCACTGTCATTACAATTATAATACGAGATAACCACCAGTTATTTTATAAAAACGGATGTCAAATTATTTTTAGTTTTCAAGAAAATCCTTTAGACAATCCAATTTAAAGAGGTGGTGGATAAAAGAAAAATAACAATTTCATTCATTCACTAAATAATAACCGAATACACTATCGGTTAACAGACCATTACAAGCAGGTTACACCGAGTATTAGACAAATATAAGAATATATTAAACATGTACAAAACTTGGGCAACACGCACGAATGTGTAAACTGATCATAGGTAAAGTACAAGATATAGAGGAGTCTATAACAAATATCCTATAACATCTGCAAAATGTTAGATCTCCATGACGGTAGGATGGAAGAGTCATTACGGGCGTCCTTGCAACGGAGCACCTGGGCGTGAAGAGAATTCATGCAAAAATAAGAGATGTAAATGGGAGATGTAAACAAGAGATGCAAAAACAAGAGAATTCATGAATAAAATGCATGACCGTTATGAATATCAAATCATCATGAATAAGCTTATCTCGCTCTCCACAATTAACAATAATAATAATAATAATCCTCACCTCTCAATCTAAATGCACAACCTAGCGCAATACCAATGATAATGATGAATATTCATTTATGCACGAAATATAACTCAATTTCACTTAATAAGATTCAATTTACATTTAGCACATTATGACTTTGCAAGTCTATTCCTCATTAGGAACTTATTTCCAAAACAGTTTATTTCATAATATGATTCCCCATTTATAAAATACCACTTTCATAAGAATAGTTATAATCACAACATATAACATTCTAAGATCATTCTTTCGGGAGTCACCCCACTAGATGCGCCCCTAAATAGCTATCATCTTCCAGCGCCTATCACCATGACACACTGGGCATCCAAAATCGCGTGACGCTGGGAAGCGGCCATATACCTTCGACAGTGAGTCATAACTGATATACCCGTTTATATTCTAGGAGGGTCGCCTCCACAACGGACGACCCTAAGAGGGGCCGACCCTTCACCAGGCCCCAACTGGCCTTCACCAGACCCAGACGACCCTACGAGGGGCCGACCCTTCACCAGGCTCCAGACGACCCTGCGAGGGGCCGACCCTTCACCAGGCTCCAGACGACCCTACGAGGGGCCGACCCCTCGCCAGGCTCCGGACGACCCTACGAGGGTACGACAGTACGAGGACAGAATCAAGCCAGACTCACTACCGGAAGAAACTTTGCCCTCGGCCTCGGCTCATAGGCCGAGGGTGATATCATGACGGCGCGTGATTTGGGAGACGCGTGGAGCAGTGCGCGTGAGGCTCATATGACACGTGGAAGACCGTTACAACCGAATCACCCCCTCACGTGAGGGAATATTATGTCATCATTTGGCATCTACAGGTGTCAACAGGGGATTGGCTAGATCATTATTCACATGCACCATGCTTACTTGGGGGGTACACTACACCCCCCAAGACCTATATATACTTGTCACCCCCAACCCTACAGGGGATCGATCCTTGAACAGTAGCCCTAGATAAAACTCTGCTTGCACACAGTAGAGAGAGGGAGAGAGGGTTATGTGCATTGTATCCAAGGCCATTAGTGCCCATACTTAGTGGATCACACACTCACAGTGGATGTAGGCCAATTTGGCTGAACCACTATATATCGTTGTCTAATTTCCTCTTATACTCATCCCCTTCTATACACTTACATACTTATATACTTACATCTCTATGGCTGCCATAACTACTACTGTTTGAGCTCACCATCACTTACCTGGTGGTGCTAAATCTTAGCATCATCAGTTTGGCGCCGTCTGTGGGAACGAGAAGACATCTCTTCCTTTGTACAGCTTGACCTCACTGGGCACTCTGGTGGTGAACCAACACTCCCCCTGAGAGGAGGTGTTTCACCATTGAAAGAGACCCACTAAGGTTCCCAAGCTCACTAGTATTTTCTTCAGTTCAACTTTTCATAGCTCAAGCACATGGCACCTGAGATGCCACCCCCACCTCTTCCCCCACCGGATGAGGGGGGAAGACCCAGTTCCAGTCAACCGCCGCCTCAGTCTGAGATGGCAGATGTGGCAGCAGCCCTAAAGTCTCTGGCAGCCAGCCAGCGGATGATGCAGGAGCAGTTCACAGCCCTAAGTCAGAACATACTGAGACCACCAGGGGTCTCACCTGAGATGATTACTCCGGCAGCAGCTCCAGGACATCATGAGGCCAGGGGACCACCCCAGGCACCACATAAAGACCTGCCACCCCCTCAGCGGCGTAGGGATGTTGCTGACCCCCGGCGTTTACGCCTGGGGAGGCAAGGAAACCCTTGCCCTGAGGACAGGTATGATGATCTGGAGGAAGAAGAGGCTCCAGTAGAATGCTGGGAGCCATATGAGGTCTCCAACAATACAGTACGACCCCTCCAGGACAGTAGAGGAAAGTGCGGGAGACCAAACCCTGATGATCGCCCAAGAGGCTCTGCTTTTGACCGCCTGAGCAGGGGGTCGGCTTTCGAGAGGCTGGGCCCAGTGAATGACCTGCGAGACAAGTTGTCCAAGTCAAGAAGCGCAGCGAGATCTAGGAAAGAAGCAGAAGGCCGACCCCAAAGACGGGATGACGGCCAAAGGGAAGTAAATAGCCGACACAGGCCTGCCATGGCGGAGCCCTCCATCCACCTCCGAGAGGCAGCAGGGGATAACATCGGCCAGGCCGACCCTGTGAGGCCTTGGAATGACTCAATCCGGAGGTTAGAGGATAAGATTGGCGACATACTGAAGAGCCGGGACCCTCTTCAGAGGGGATACACCATGGGCTCACCCTTTGTGGCAAAGATCGTCAACTTCCCCACGCCATCGAAGTTCAAGCCTCCCGTGGTCACCCCAAGATACGATGGGAGCACCAACCCTGTCCACCACGTGGAAATGTATCAGTCGGCGGCAGACATATACTCTATCTCAGATGAGATGAGGTGTCGTGCCTTCTCTGGTACCTTGACAGGGGCTGCGCATGTTTGGTACACGTCTCTTCCAAAAAATTCTATTGGAAACTTTAAGCAGTTGGCAGACCTGTTCATCCATAATTTCTGCTTTGGGGTGAGGCCACAGAAGAAGACCACACACCTGCTCTATGTTAAGCAGGGAAAGAACGAGACTCTGAGAGACTACATAGCCAGATTCAATAAAGAGAAGCTGGAGGTGGAAGACTATGAGGAGAGCATAGCTATGACAGCCCTGATTGGAGGGCTCCAAAAGGGGAAGCTATTATGGAAGCTTGCCGAAGACCCTCCGAGGACGATGGCTGAGCTGTTGTCAACAGCAGGGAAGGTGATGAACGCCGAAGAGGCGATGGCCGCAAAACATGAAGACGAAAAAGGAGGTGCAAGTGGGAATAAATACCCCAAGAAGAACAAAGAGGGGAAGAAGAGGACCATGGATGATAAGTTCGCAGGGTACACCCCTCTGACGGTCAGCTGTGAACAGATCCTCAATGAGATAAAGAGTGACCGGACACTGAAGTGGCCTGAGAAGCTGAGGGCAGCCCCCGGCAAGAGAAACAGGAACCTGTGGTGTGAATTTCACCAAGACCACGGCCACGTAACAGACAAATGCTTTGCTCTGAAAGATGAGATTGAGAAGATGCTGAAGGAAGGGAAGCTCAGAAAGTACGTCGACAAAGACGACTGCAAGAGGGGCCGAGGGGACGACCCCAGAAAGAAGCGAGTCGATGCTTGCAGAGAAGGTCCTCAAAAAAGAGGGGACGACCCCTCTGATGATGAGGACGACCCCGACCTGCCGCCGAGAGACGACCACGGCCCTGTCAAGAGGCTCAATATGATCTCGCTCGGGGTGGGAATGATCTCCGGGGGACTTGCAGGAGGAGGGTCTGAGGTCGCCGACAGGAAGGCCCATGTCGCTGAGGCTAAGGCAGTGATGAAGACGGTGCACTCAACCTCCGTAGAGGTCAAGTCAGAAAAAAGGAAGAAGGTTGATATGGACACTTTGATTGTGGGATTTTCAAGAATGGACTTCAAGGGCCTATTGGCCCCGCATGATGACCCTCTCGTCATCACCACCAGGGTGCACGGGTGCGAAGTGCCGAGGATCCTGGTGGATGGGGGCTCATCCGCAGATGTGATGTTTTGGCCATGCTTCAAGGCCCTGGGCCTCAGTCGTGCCAGACTTGTCCCATACCATCATCCATTGATTGGGTTCAGTGGGGAGAAGGTTCACCCCCTAGGAATATATGAGACTGATGTCAGGATGGGGGACGAGTGGCCGAGATGGCTCACCAAGAGGGTCAGTTTCTTTGTGCTGGATGAGCATGTGTTTTCGGCATACAACATCATACTGGGACGTGTGGCCCTCAAGGGGTTTGAAGCTGTGCCGTCCACGGTCCACCAGATGGTTAAGTTCCCTACCCCTTATGGGGTGGGGGAAGTTCAGGGAGACCAGACGACAGCGAGAGAGTGCTACTACAACTCCGCTGAAGAAAGGGAGGCACACAAGAGGGCTACAGCCACTTACAACATTGATACCCTAGACCCCAGGGACGAGACGAAGCTCAAAAAAGGAGAGGCCGCTGAGGAGGTAGAACCCATCATCCTCGATGAGGATGACCCGGGAAAAACCGTCCAAGTTGGCAAATCTCTGAAGCCCAGTATCAAGGAAGACCTCATCAAACTGTTAAGGAGAAGGCGAAGCGTCTTCGCGTGGAGTCATGTAGATATGCCAGGGATCGACCCTAAAATCATGTGCCACAAACTCAATGTGGTAGAGGGAGTGAAGCCGGTAAAGCAGAAGAGGAGGATTTACTCTAGAGAAAAGTATGAGGTCATCAGGGATGAGGTTAAAAAATTAGAAGACGCTGAATTTATCAGAGAGGTCATCTACCCTGAGTGGCTGTCCAATGCAGTCATCGTCCCAAAGGCCAACGGCAAGTGGAGAATGTGCGTGGACTTCACAGACCTCAACAAGCATTGTCCCAAAGACAGCTTCCCTCTCCCCCGCATCGACCAGATGGTAGACGCTACCGCAGGCCATGAGCTCATGAGTTTCATGGATGCCTACTCAGGGTATAACCAGATTTTCATGAACCCCGAGGACTCAGAGATGACCGCCTTCATCACTGACAAGGGGACATACTGTTACAGGGTCATGCCCTTTGGCCTAAAAAATGCGGGGGCAACGTACCAGCGCCTCGTAAACAAAATGTTCGAAGACCAAATTGGGAAGTCCATGGAGGTTTACGTAGATGACATGCTGACCAAGAGCCTGAAGGCAGAGGATCATGTGGCAGACCTGGAAAGGACCTTTAATACAATGGACAAATACAAAATGAAGCTCAATCCGGCCAAGTGTGTCTTCGGGGTCGGAGCGGGGAAGTTCTTGGGGTTCATTGTCAATCAAAGAGGCATCGAGGCCAATCCTGAAAAGATAAAGGCCCTTATTGAGATGAAGACCCCCAAGTCCATTAAAGACGTTCAGAGGCTCACAGGGAGAGTGGCTGCCTTGAATAGATTTGTGTCAAGGGCTACAGACAGGTGTCTACCATTCTTCAAGATCCTCAGGAAAGCCTTTGAATGGAGCGAAGAGTGTGATGAGGCTTTCAAGCAGCTGAAATCATACTTAGGGTCTCCCTTGCTGCTGTCACGACCCGTGCAGGGTGAACGACTGTACGTGTACCTTGCTGTCTCAGAATCCGCTATCAGTGCAGCAATCGTAAGAGACGAAGATGGGATACAGAAGCCCGTATATTTCAACAGCAAGGCACTCCAGGGGGCAGAGCAGAGATACCCGAGGATGGAGAAGTTGGCCTATGCCTTGATCCATGCCTCAAGGAAGATGAAACCGTACTTCCAGTCCCATACTATGGTCATCCTTACTGACTCTCCTCTTAGGCAGATCCTACACAAGCCTGAAAAATCAGGAAGGCTAATGACCTGGGCTATAGAGTTGGGGGAATTTGACATTGTGTATCAGCCTAAGACAGCCATTAAGGGGCAAGCCTTAGCAGACTTCGTGGCCGAGTTCACATGGGAAGAAGATGAGGCCGAGGGTGAGACCCTCGGGAAGGCAGATACGGAAGACAGACCCGCAGACACACCTGCAGAAATGGCTGAGACGAGCACCGCTAGAAGGAAAGTGACTGAAAACGAAGAGGGAAGATACATCTTTAGACAGGGGTCCCTCTCTGAGGGAAATTTTTCTAAAGAAAAGACTCCGTGGAGCCTCTTCGTTGACGGGTCCTCCTGTGATAGCGGAAGTGGTGTTGGACTGATACTATCAGCACCCGATGGCACGGACGTCGAGTACGCCCTGAGGTTCAATTTCAAAGCCTCCAACAATGAGGCTGAGTATGAGGCCTTGATAGCTGGCCTCTCCTTAGCCAAATCCCTTAGTGTCAGCCAAATTTTGGTTCACAGTGATTCAAGGCTGGTGGTGAATCAGATATTAGGAGCTTATGAGGCCAAAGACGAGAGGATGGCTAGGTATCTTGATAAGGTGAGGTCATTGCTGAAAAACTTCAAAGAAGTGAAATTCAAGAGGATACCTAGGCTCGACAATGGCCGTGCTGACGCCCTTGCAAGGTTGGCCTCAGCTACTAGGACAGACATAAGGAGGACAGTCCCGGTAGAAATTTTGCTTCGACCAACTATCGAAGACGACGAGGGAACACTTGGCATTTGCATGAATGTTTCTCAAGAACCTTCATGGATGGACCCTCTGATCAGATACATTAAAGGGGGAGAGATGCCAGAAGCGAGCCAAGAGAGGAAGAAGCTGAGATACAGGGCTGCAAAGTTCGCTGTCATCGGAGACACGCTGTACAAAAAGGGGTTTCTGCTCCCCTTACTTAGGTGTGTGCATCCCTCAGAGGTCCCTTCCATTTTGCAAGACGTGCATGAAGGGTCGTGCTCAAGCCATATTGGGGGTAGATCCTTGGCAAAGAGGGTGATCACCCAAGGCTACTGGTGGCCGACCTTGGGGAAAGATGCTGCCGCATATGTTAAAAAGTGTGATAAATGCCAAAGATTTGCTACCATCCCTCACCAACCTCATCAGCCTCTCACCTCCATTACATCCCCATGGCCGTTCGCAGTATGGGGTATTGATCTGGTAGGACCCTTACCAAGAGCAGTCAATAACTATCGGTTCCTCATCGTAGCAATTGACTACTTTTCAAAGTGGGTAGAGGCCGAGCCGATGGTCATGATCACGGAGCAGAAGACCTTCCAGTTCATCTGGAAAAATGTGATATGCAGATATGGTCTACCCAACACCCTCATCTCGGATAACGGGACCCAGTTCAAGAATGCCTCTTTACAGAAGTACTGTGAGAGGGTAAGGATCAAACAATTTTTCTCCACCCCAGGCCGACCTCAGGCCAATGGGCAAACCGAAGTTACGAACAGGACAATCCTAGATGGGATTAAGAAGAGGCTTGAGGAGGCAAAAGGAAGATGGGTCGAGGAGTTATATGCAGTGTTGTGGGCATACAGGACGACAGTAAGGACCCCTACCGGGGAGACCCCATTCATGTTAGCTTATGGATCAGAAGCAGTCATCCCCACCGAAGTGGAGTTTCCTACTCATAGGGTCCAAATGTATGACCCCCAGGGGAATACGGAAGAGAGGAGACTTGACCTAGACCTGATTGAGGAAAGAAGGGAGGATGCTGAGATAAGGCAAGCTTCCTACCAGCAGAGGACCGCAAAGTTTTACAACCAAAGGGTGAAACAGAGGCCTATCGCAGTGGGAGACTTGGTTCTTAAAAAGACTTGGCAGAAGCCCAACAAGCTCCATCCTAATTGGCATGGCCCATATAGGGTCATCGATGAAGTTGTCCCAGGGACCTACAGGCTAGAAAACTTAGAGGGGGAACCTTTTTCAAACCCCTGGAACGCAGATCATTTGAAGAAATACTATCAGTAGTGTTGTAAGGTCTTGAAAGGCCATAATTGTAATAAGCATTGTTTCGACAGAACACATTGAAGATTAATGAGAAGTATCAGTGTTTCCCTCATCCAGTGGTTATCAGTTCTAGTACACATGCAAGAAAGACGAGGGAAGATTTCATATATATCATTAATTTTATAAGTTGATCCCTCGGCTATAATGGGGACCAGTGGAGGGGACGACCCCACCACTGTCCTCAAGAAAGACGAGGGAAGACTTCAAAATCCATTAAATTGGAAAGTTGATCCCTCGGCTATAATGGGGACCAGTGGAGGGGACGACCCCACCACTGTCCTCAAGAAAGACGAGGGAAGACTTCAAAATCCATTAAATTGGAAAGTTGATCCCTCGGCTATAATGGGGACCAGTGGAGGGGACGACCCCACCACTGTCCTCAAGAAAGACGAGGGAAGACTTCAAAATCCATTAAATTGGAAAGTCGATCCCTCGGCTATAATGGGGACCAGTGGAGGGGACGACCCCACCACAGTCCTCAAGAAAGACGAGGGAAGACTTCAAAATCCATTAAATTGGAAAGTTGATCCCTCGGCTATAATGGGGACCAGTGGAGGGGACGACCCCACCACTGTCCTCAAGAAAGACGAGGGAAGACTAAATTAAAATCCATTAATTTGGTTAGTTGAACCCTCGGCTATAATGGGGACCAGTGGAGGGGACGACCCCACCACTGTCCTCAAGAAAGACGAGGGAAGACTAAATTAAAATCCATTAATTTGGTTAGTTGAACCCTCGGCTATAATGGGGACCAGTGGAGGGGACGACCCCACCACTGTCCTCAAGAAAGACGAGGGAAGACTTCAAAATCCATTAAATTGGAAAGTTGATCCCTCGGCTATAATGGGGACCAGTGGAGGGGACGACCCCACCACAGTCCTCAAGAAAGACGAGGGAAGACTTCAAAATCCATTAAATTGGAAAGTTGATCCCTCGGCTATAATGGGGACCAGTGGAGGGGACGACCCCACCACTGTCCTCAAGAAAGACGAGGGAAGACTAAATTAAAATCCATTAATTTGGTTAGTTGAACCCTCGGCTATAATGGGGACCAGTGGAGGGGACGACCCCACCACTGTCCTCAAGAAAGACGAGGGAAGACTAAATTAAAATCCATTAATTTGGTTAGTTGAACCCTCGGCTATAATGGGGACCAGTGGAGGGGACGACCCCACCACTGTCCTCAAGAAAGACGAGGGAAGACTTCAAAATCCATTAAATTGGAAAGTTGATCCCTCGGCTATAATGGGGACCAGTGGAGGGGACGACCCCACCACTGTCCTCAAGAAAGACGAGGGAAGACTTTAAAAACCATTAAATTGGAAAGTTGATCCCTCGGCTATAATGGGAACCAGTGGAGGGGACGACCCCACCACTGTCCTCAAGAAAGACGAGGGAAGACTTTAAAAACAATTAAATTGGTTATCAGAACCCTCGGCTATAATGAGGACCAGTGGAGGGGACGACCCCACCACTGTTCTCAAGAAAGACGAGGGTAGACTTTATTTAAAAATCATTAATTTGATCATTTGAACCCTCGGCTATAATGAGGCCTGATGAGGGAACGACCCCACATTGGCCCTCAAAAAGACGAGGGAAGGGTTATCATCATCATCAACGAAGAAGCAAATTTGCAAGGAACAAACCATAACAGAATTAAACATGGAAGACAACAGTTATGGGAGACAGTTGTGAAAGGAAGAGACGATGGTATTAATATAAAGCATCAAGTGTTTTACAATATACAGAACAAAAATACAAAAACAAGGGTATGGGCTACAGGCAGCCACCCTAGGGGACGACATCAGAGGGCAGAGCCTCAACATCAACCGATGGGGTCTCTTCAGCAATCATGACTGGCCGACCCTCAGACGTGCCGACCCCCTCAACATGAACTTCAGATGTACCGACCCCCTCGATCTGGACTTCGGACTCCACTTGGTTGAGGGCCTCAGCAATTAGAGGGTCGTCCAATTGAACACCCTCCAGTGATGGGCGAACAGAGGAGACGACATCGCCAAATTTGAGGACGACCCATCGGCAGGCCGTCCTGATACCCCTCTCAAGATATTCAAGGCCGAAGCCCTGAAATTCATCTGAGGTCTTGTACGCCTCCACAGCATCAGCCTCAGCTTTCTTGATGGCTGCTTCCAGATCAGTCTTATGCTGGGCCTCCAGGTTGAGCAGAGCCTCATCCTTGCCCTTGATCAACAAGTCCTTGTCCTTGATCAACAAGTCCTTAGCCTGAAGATCGGCATCATGTTGCTTCGTCAGCTCATCAAGGACTCTAGCGTGCTCAGTCCTTGCACTCTCCAGCTCGGCCCTAGCAGTGTCCAACTCTGTCCGTAGGTCAGCCTCTTGTTGAATGGCCCTCTCAGCTTCGTGAAATTTCTGTTGGTTCTCAGCCATCCATTTGGTGGCTGAGGTGAGGGCACAGACAGACTGCAAGAAAAAATGAACAAATGTCAAGAGGAGCCGATGGAACAGTTAATGAAAGAATGAAATTAAAGGTCAAGACCAATACCTGAGCCAGGGAGTGCAGACCGTAGTCATACACTTTGGCAGGGGGCATCTTCGCCAAGAACTCGAAGTCGGAGGCCGACGGTGCAGAGAACATCGAGGCCTTTGCTGCCTTCAAGTTGGCAATAAGAGATGAGGGGTCGGCCCTCAGATGGGACAGATTTCGAGACCAGAAGGCCCCCATGCTTGATGAAGAGGTTGCACCCTCAGAGGCCTCGGCCCTGGCCCTCGTCTTAGGGTCAGGACGAGGCTCGAGTGGAGCCTCAGGCTCCTTCCTTTTGTGGCTAACAGCTGTCGGCTCATCAACTGTCGGCCCTGAGGCCCTTGTCTTCTTCGGAGCTTGCTGAGGCTCCTTCCCCTTCTTCTTTGTCAGACCAGCAAGAAGACTTGGAGCAGTCATATCCCAGAGGTAATCTGACACACCTGCAGGACGATCTGAAAAGGATACGATGCATCAGAAAAATAAAGAGATAAACAGGAAACACTTGCATAAAGAGAAAAAGGTTACCTGATGACGAGAGAGCAAGAGCGCAGTAGGGCCAGAAAAGCTGAAGGCTGCAAATGGCGACTGGTTCTAGAGAGAGAAAATGGTTAGGCGCGAAGAAGAAGAAGATGGAGAGAGAGAGTTTAAAAACCCTTAAATACCTTAGCAGTAAATGAGCACATTTTGCCAAGAAGGGTGCAATCAGGGCACAAAGCCCCATGCAAGTATGCAGCCGCCCTGCCTTGGGAACCGGAACAACAATGAGTACCTGCCCAAGTGTCACTCACCTAACTGATCATACACGCATCTCAATTTCAACATTATCCCTCAGCCATCTCAACGGCACCTATGGCTAAGGGCTGGGGGGTGATTGATATACCCGTTTATATTCTAGGAGGGTCGCCTCCACAACGGACGACCCTAAGAGGGGCCGACCCTTCACCAGGCCCCAACTGGCCTTCACCAGACCCAGACGACCCTACGAGGGGCCGACCCTTCACCAGGCTCCAGACGACCCTGCGAGGGGCCGACCCTTCACCAGGCTCCAGACGACCCTACGAGGGGCCGACCCCTCGCCAGGCTCCGGACGACCCTACGAGGGTACGACAGTACGAGGACAGAATCAAGCCAGACTCACTACCGGAAGAAACTTTGCCCTCGGCCTCGGCTCATAGGCCGAGGGTGATATCATGACGGCGCGTGATTTGGGAGACGCGTGGAGCAGTGCGCGTGAGGCTCATATGACACGTGGAAGACCGTTACAACCGAATCACCCCCTCACGTGAGGGAATATTATGTCATCATTTGGCATCTACAGGTGTCAACAGGGGATTGGCTAGATCATTATTCACATGCACCATGCTTACTTGGGGGGTACACTACACCCCCCAAGACCTATATATACTTGTCACCCCCAACCCTACAGGGGATCGATCCTTGAACAGTAGCCCTAGATAAAACTCTGCTTGCACACAGTAGAGAGAGGGAGAGAGGGTTATGTGCATTGTATCCAAGGCCATTAGTGCCCATACTTAGTGGATCACACACTCACAGTGGATGTAGGCCAATTTGGCTGAACCACTATATATCGTTGTCTAATTTCCTCTTATACTCATCCCCTTCTATACACTTACATACTTATATACTTACATCTCTATGGCTGCCATAACTACTACTGTTTGAGCTCACCATCACTTACCTGGTGGTGCTAAATCTTAGCATCATCAATAACCATACTCGAAATTACCTCACTTCAAAAAATAACATCACAATATATAACAATCGGTCCTATGGTCGAGGACTATATTCACCCAGCATTTAATAGCCAGGGGACTTCACCTCATGCGCGTAACTTCCCTTATGATAACATTTAGAGAGGTATGTTTATGCAATTTACCATTCACAAAATTATGCCAATTTAAAAAGTATATCACATTTTTATACGGAGCAATAATTGTTTAATGACATGATCATAAACCTCAATGTTTAATCATCTCGATAATAATCTCCAAGAATTTACGATAACCGAATAAGACATCAAGTGCGATTACCCCATACGAATCTCTACAAGTCTAAAACTATGTAAACTTACTTTTCTCTAGTCTTAGGCTAGTTTATTAACTTAAGAAATTACCCTCACACCCGATATATAGCCCTCGAAGTAAGCCCAATAACCCCCTTTTAGTCTAGAGTATTCATAATCCTAATATAAGACTCTAGTACTCTATTTTACTTCATAAAAGAAGGTTCCTAGGCCTTAAATCTAGAAGAAAATGGCTAAAAACTAACCTAGCAAAAAATCCAAAAACAACAAGATTTTGAATCGATTCGCCCTTAAAAGCGAATTGATTCGGCTGAGGAAACCAAACTCCATGCCTCATGCCGAATCGATTCGGTCTTAACCCGAATCAATTTGGCCCACCAGACCTGTAGCCTCCCTTCTAAGCGAATCTATTCACTAGGGAGGGCGAATCGATTCTCCCTGGCAGATTTGCCAAGTTTGGGGGCTACGGGTTATGAACCCTAATTTTACCCAAAACTCAAGCTTCTCTCTCAAATCTCAACCAAAACAACCCATATTAATCCCAAATCATTACTAAACCAATCACCACTTACTAAAACCAATTTATATCAAGTCTAGTACCATTTTTAAGGGTGTAAACATCAAATTTCTCAAAACCCACAATTTGTTTAAAACTATCAATACAGTTTATCCACAATAAATCATAGATTTATAAGTTAGAAACTTTCCTTAAAGCTGAAATCTTGAATTGTCTTCTGGTAGAAATAAATTCAAGCTCCAATCTTCAATTCTCTTTCTTCTTCTCTTCTTTTCTCCACAATTCTCTTTCTCTCTAGGTTTAGGAACATATAATTGAGAAATAAAAGTGGTTGGAAGACTTAAACATTCATTTAACACTAAATTTCATCTTTAAATGTTATTACACCATTAAAATGACTCGTAACTACATAATTAAGCCATAACCTATCAAAAGTGCCCGGAACCCAAAAATACAACATGACACTTATTTTAACTATCTCTACTATTTCAAGACTAACTGCGCCCTCTAAATTGACATTCGGAATAAAATAAATCATTTCATGTTCTAACATCATTTTAAACCATAACTGTCACTTAAAGCACAACGACGAAATAAAACATAACATGATGCTATTTACATTCTCTTAATAGTAAATATGCAATATTTAGTAAACATTACCTTTTAAATCACTTAAAATAATATTTACTCCAACTTCCATCATTTTATATAGTTACCTCACTTCGTAAAATTATATAAAAACAATTACTCAAAAGTAAGGGTTATTACATTCTTATTCATATTTTTAATAATTCCTAGAAGGTCATATCGACACCCGTCATGGTAAGCAAACTTATCCCTAAGAGTCTTCTCGCGTGCCAACAAATCTTCAATCAATTTATCATTATATTTTATGAAACATTCTTTCACCTTAGTCTCTAATATCTTAGAGTCCATTAACTCACTTTTTAAAACATGGAACCTTAACTCACTCTCTTTTCGAAATCACATTTCATGTTGTTGAGCTTTTGATAAAGAATATGTAACACCCCGTATTTTTGGGAATATTTAAATTACACGTGTCGCAGTAATTTAATTAAATTGAACAATGGAATGAATTAAATGAATATTAATTATAGATTGATGTAATCATAATTATGTGTTGTTATAATTACTTGTATAATTTTATATTTCCTTGTGTGATAAGTAAATGAAATTTTATTATTTTATAGTATGTCGTAAGTGGATATAAGCGATGGGTCGACATGATCTTATTTGGGGCATGGGTCGTGTTGGGAATAAGATAGTAAATTAATAAATATGTGACTCGGATGGCGATTCCAAGTGCATGGTTGATACGAAATGGGTTAAACTAGTCGAAATTAAGTACCTGGGGGTAGTAATTGGATTTCAGGTGCTTTTTAGACTAGTCGGGACTAACTTTAGGGTATACGAGTCATTATATATTAGCATATTAACCCAATTTTAGGATTAGGATTTTAAAATAATTGGATTAGTGATAGGAGGTATCCACCTTATTATTATAAAGCCCTAATAGAGAAGGAAGAGAGAAAATAAGGAGAAATCAAGAGAGAGCCCTAAAGGAGGCCAAATTTGGAGAAATTTCTGGGACTCCTAGCCTTGATTCATCACACACAAGGAAGATTTAGACCCTATGAACATTTTTTCACGAAAGTGAATATCTTACATAATTGTATATGTAGTAGTTTTAATTCATATCATAGGAAATGTTATGAGAATTGACTTTTGCGATGGGGATTCACATGTAAATGGGGATTTTGAGAAATTGATTCTATAAAAGTAGTGTTAATTGTGTAGGGAATTTGTTGAATGAATCCCACATGATAAAAGTAGGATCTTGATAAATATTTCTAGTACTTATCAAAATAGTTATGTTCTTGAGTCGAAAATATGAAATCTTGGGGTGCGAATCATTGAAAATTAAAAGTATGAAATAAGTGGCTGATTGATGATTCAATCCTATGAGTCAAGATGATTTTTGGGTGTTAAGAATACATAAAAGATGTTCCTTGATGAATTATATTGATAGGATAGCATAAAAGGGTGATTGAAAGGGTTATTGAGACTAAATTAGGTGGAAAATAATGGATAAATTTCATAACAGAAACTATGTCGTTTTGGGCCAAACTGCGTAGGCGAACCCGTTCTCCCTTAAAACGAACCGGTTCGGCCTCCCTGTGTTGCCCAATTTGTTTGTTTTAATGGTTTGCTATAATCAGGTGATTTTTAGGTTGGTTTGGGATGTCCATAAAGGAGGTGCGTCTTTTGAAAATGACTTTCGAATATTATAAAATACCTTGAGGTGATTGGGTTATATTCGGGGTTAAGTTTAAAGTATTTGGGATGAATAACACTGGGGAAAATTTCATAAAGAATTCGAGATGGAAATTCAATAATAAGGAAATATGGTTTGGTTGAGAATGGTTACGTATTTAGAATACTAAATAAGTTATTATTTAATAATGAGAGCAAGGATTTACACTCGGGAGTTTAGGCTAGTGCTACGAGTGGCAGGCAAGGTTAGCCAAGTTATTGGTTATACATATATACTGTTATAGATATAATATATGTATGTGAATATATATGTGTGCATTATATTATGTGAAATATACCCATCCGGGAGGATATGCTATCGGTGGAGGTTGCGCGCCGTGGGAGGTCATTCTAGCGAATCTCAACAAAGGTAGTAACCTTCCCCAGGGTCATAGGTCTATGCATGCCCATGTTGTGTAGGGTTGGAGTCTCATAGAATAATGTGGCATGGTTATATTCGGTGGTGAGATTCTAACTCGGTTGCCCAGGTTATGGTGGACTCCCTGGAGCTTGATAGCATGCTATTGATTTCACATCCAATGAGGAAATACTCGGAGGGATTGCGGTTACATATATAGCAAGCGATATGTGTGTATATATATTTGATGTGATGTGAAAATATTCATATATAATAGTGAATAAAATTATATGCGAGCCTAAGACACTAAGGTGTGAATGTTAAATTAATAACTAGTGAAAGTTATTTGAATCGAATTGCATTATTATAATTGAGAATTATACTTGATAAATAGATGTGAAAGCTAACTGTATAAAATATGAATAACATAGGGTAGCGTGTGGACCTATGGGTATATAGAGTCTAATTAGGCCGGGTAGTATAACTAAGATTGAAAATACATACGATAGTTGCGCACTATAGTTGAGAGGTGGGGAGTATCTCATGTGAGTGCGATATCGGCTTAAATATGGAAGGCTGTACTGCATATTTGTTAATGCATTTTTATTACTTGCAAATGTTTTTAAAAGGTTTTGTGCTCTGATCCATATCAAATTATTTTCTAAAAAAATTAGGTGTTCAGCCACAAGGACGCCAAGGATGATTATTCTTTCCAGGGACATGTAGTTACAGCTGATGTGGAGGCTTGCAGATTTTGGAGTAGCTGTTTATTTTATTGCTATCTAGATCCGGTTCCCTTTTTAGATATTTTTGGGCATGTCTGTCTTTCTATCAAACTTATTTATTTCAGTTTTATTTATTTTAGCTCAAATGATTGTATTGGATTTTTAGTAACTGATGGTTTATTCACTACTTGATTTAATTTATTTTCGCATTTAGATTCTTTATTGGTGTGATTGATTATATCTTTTACTGCATGGGTTTATGTTGAATGTTTTTATTTGGTTTGGTAATTTCAAGACTAATACTTGACATGGCTTGTTAAACTAGCATGTGGTTAGTAATTAATTGAATTTCGACAGTGATGCTAAGAATGAGCCATATGAAACTCTTATTTTATTTTAGTAGGAGACTGGCCACCCAATATTTTAATAGGTAGAGTGTCGTATATGGTATCAGAGCATCAGGTTCTAGTGTCCTTAGGATCTTTACGACTTATTATGTTTTCAGCATTTCTTTCTCTTTGATGTAGAGCCCTATGCTTAGTATTGTTGATTTATATTGTGATTCATGTTCTCCTGCTATTATGTCTAATTGAAAAGAATCTTATTTGAGTTCGGATGGGTTTAGGAAGTCGAGCGGGAGAAGGACGACCAACGAGCTCCATTAGGAGGACAGTAGAAGGAGAGGCTTAGTCGAAGCCATAGATTATTTAGGGGACGATAACCGCAATAGAGGTCACCACTATTGTTACTCAGGCAATTAATGCGACGATGACCGCTAGGGTGCAATAGTTTCTCCAAGCACTGCCATAGTAAACGGTGGCGCCAATTCAAACTCACACAGTGTAATTAGTATAGGAGAGATTCAGAGGGGCCTTTCTAAAGGAACATTTGCAAAAATTTTTGGGAAATATGGACGTGGTCTTAGATACCTAATGGAAGGAGGACATCCAAAGAAATTTTTATATGGTAGAGTGCAGTAACATGCAGAAATAAATTTTAGTGACTTTTAAGCTCATAAGAGCAATGTTGCAGTAGTGGGAGTCAATAACCATATCCAAAGACAGAGATACTATGAAAATTGAGGAATTTTGGGTGCAATTTGATCGCAAGTCCTTCCATCTATTATTCGAATAGAGATACGAAGGAAGTTGCGGGACTTATCACCATAGGGTGAGGTAGTGGTTGGTTATGAGGGAGAATTTACTTGTTTAGTGAACTTTGTACCCGAAGAGGTCGGTGCAGAGGACAAAAAGGGGTCCTCAAGTTGGTTGGTGGACTCACATGGAGAAATCACCAGCACTTATTGGGAAATTTGGTTTGAGACTATTTCGATATCGTAAATGCTAGACTATCGCATAGTCAACGTCATAGCTTTCATGTAAACGAAACCAAGAGAATGGGAGAGTCTAACCAACAGGGAAAGACTAGATGTAACGGTGCTAATGGGGCATTATAAGGGAATACCCAGTAGGGGGACCCGTGTAAAAGATTCGGATCAAAGAAATTTTAACCCAATGACGGTGGATTCAGATAAGGCCAAGAGTATATTCCATAGGGCTAGTGGAGCTAATGGAATAATGAGGGCAACCATCAGGGTTGGGACTACCATGGCAGAAAGTAGGGCAATCCTGACATGGTCAGTAAGGCCAGAGACAGGGGGATTACACGAGGAGGTATTTGTATGTGAATGATAGGACCACATGACTTGTATTTGTCCGCAGTGAGCGAGTGGATAGGAACATGGTGTCCAGATAGGGCAACAATTACAATGATTTTTTATTCACCCTAGACGTGAGTGATGCATCCAAGGACACAGTTAGACAGCCAGTGCCATTGCCAATTGAAAGTACGAGTTTTACCTTAGGTAAATAGGGTAAGTTTTATGTGATACGAGTGTGTCACAGTATTTTATTACCATTATATTCGCGCATGAGATGGGTTTTAGTGGATATATCATTAGTATTATGGTGTATATATATTTATCGTTGGGGTGGCGGGACCCTCTTTGGTCCCGTCAGTTGGGGAGAAGGTGTGGACACTGAGAGGATGCGTTTTAGTGAATTTGCTCATTTTAAAGAGATATGTTATTCGAGTACGATTTTATCCGGAGTATGGACTAGTTAGTGACGGTTTGAGCGATGGTGGACTGTTACAGTAAGGCCACGTGTTCACTGTTCTAGGGCAGGCTGTGTAATTTTTTGCAATGTCTCGTCCTGAAAGAAGGTAGAACCCATATATATATTTTACAGTGAAGGAGACTTCAAAGAGTATAGTTATCTCGTTATATTCGACAGCGGTGTGTAACACCCCGTGATTTTAAAACCATAAAATCTCTTATAAATAAAAAAATTGAAAAAAAATTAATTTTTGCAATTAATAAATTTTATACTTAAAAATGTTGGTTTTGATTTATATTAAATGACATCTTAACTTGAATAGAAATTGGGATTTAAAATTGGAAATTATAACATTTTATAAAAAAATAGAGGAAATTCAGTTTGTTAGGCCAGACGAACCCATTAGGCCCTGGGGCGAACTTGTTCGCACCGGCAGTTGGCGGAAATGGAGTTCTTTTTTTAGTGTTTGTGTAGGACTCAAACTCTTTTCTTTTCTTAAAATATAGAGTCACGAGTTTAGGGTTTTAAAATACGTTTTAACCTTCTCAAAGAGCAATATCCCCCCATAATTTCATTTCCTCTCTTCTATAAAACCTAAACCCCATTAAACACAACTTTGAACCCAAGTTTTGAAGATCTAAACCAAATTTTCTCAAGAACATCCAAGAATGTGTATTTACTATTTTTTGGAGAGGAACGTAATCGTGTAATCATATTTTCAAGACAACTTTTTTATAGGCATGAATAATGTTATTGTTCCCCTTTAGTATTATGCATATTAAATGTTGCCTAAACCTTAATAATCGTTGTTTTCTTAAAATAAATTAGAGATACTAATTAAGAAAAGTGAAGCTAAAGTTGGGACTGTTTTTATTCAAATCTATGATACGGATTAAGACTGAAAACTCTCGCATTCTTATATTAAAGGTTAGTATTCTATTAGAATATATGGACGATAACATGTTAAAACAAATCGTTTGAATTTTTATAAATTGAATTCGACTTAAAATATACATGTGAATAGAAATTTATGTGTATCGTGTAGAAGAGAAATTTATTATTGTATGCCCCTGAAATATACATGTGAATGGAAATTATATAAGTTGTTTAAAACATAAAGGAATTGTTCACGTAATATTATAATTAAATGGACATAATTTGGATAAATAGTAATCTTATGATTAACTGAGAGAATTGTTATGATATGTTGAAAATATGCCTTATGTGATCGTTCATCATCATCATCATCATCATCATCATCATCATCATCATCATCATCATCATCATCATCATCATTCTTTCCTCAATCCCATCATATGGGGTCGGTCACATGGATTCTCCTTTTGCATTGTAATTTATTATATGAAATATTATCATTCATGTTTAATTCTTTAAGATCTCTCCTAATAATTTCCTCCCACGATAGCTTAGGGCGACCCCTTTCTCTTTTATCGTTTATTTCCAATAATCTTCCTCTTGTTATAGGTTCATCTACTAGTCTACGCAACACATGTACATACCACCTAAGTCTACTTTCTCTTAATTTATCGCTAATGGGAGCAAATCCTAACTTTTATCTAACGTACTATTTTTTTTTATTTTTTTCCTTTCTAGAATTCCTATCATCCATCGGAGCATCCTCATCTCACTAACATGGAGACTTTGTTCATGTTTTTCTTTAAATCCCAACACTCCACTCCATATAGGGTCGCTGTCCTAACAACTATTCTATAAAAAATTCTTTTAATTTATTAGTTATCCTTTTATCGCATAACACCCCACTTGCTTATCTCCATTTTATCCAACCAGTTGATATTTTACTCGTAACGTCCTCATCAATATATCTATTAATTTGTAACACTAAACCTAAATATTGAAATTTATTAGTTTGATTTATCACTTTTTCTGCAATCTTTAACATTATCCTATCTGACGCCTCATTATTAAATTTACGTTCCAAAAATTCCGTTTTACTTCTACTGATTTTTAGTCCCCTAGACTCTAAGGATTTTCTCCAAGTATCTACTCTCATCGCTAAGACCTCATTTGAAGTGTCTACTAAAACTATATCATCCATAAACAACATACACCATGGGATATCTTCTTGTATATCCTTAGTAATCTCATCCAAAAGTACTTGATCGTTAATAGTGCTAATTTTTTACACTGCGGGGATGACTGGATTATTGGGGTAGCTATGTTTTCACCTTATTTTAAGTTTTTTGCTAGGTAGGAGACTAGTAGGTAGGCCTTTGTTATTGTTAACACTTTTAAGGTATGAGACTATTGAGTTTTGATTGTAACGAATGGGTAATTCCGGGGTGGGTCTAAGTAACGAACTTTTTCGTTGTTTAATTAGCCTAGGTGCGAGACTGGGTGGTAAATGTCGGTAAGTATTCTTCATAAGTGATAGACAAGGATACACTTGTGAATTGAAGATCTCTAGGTATGTGACTAGGGATGATTTGAGTATTTAAGGCTCGAATAAAAAGGGGGGTTTAGAAAATAATGAACTAGATAAAATGGAAAATTAATGTCTAAGATAATAAACAGGTATTAAAATGGATTTGCGTAACGAAATTGGGTTGGCTGACTATAGAGACGTGGGTGTGTGTTGGCGTCACCAATAAGTGCTGGGCTGACAAAAATTGGGTTGGTTATCTATTATGACATGTGGTGCATGGAACCTCGCCAATAAGTGCAGGGCTAACAAAATTGGGTCGACTGGACATAGCGAGGGGAATATGTGTGGTATAAAACTTTAGGCGAGACTGAATATGTGCAGGTTCAATAAAAAGGTTGGTTGGCTATAATGGTGTCACCATGATAATAATTTTGTTAATTGAATTAAATTGAATTCGTATCTTTAACAAAATTTAATGATTAAAATATCGTAATTGAACTTGATAATTAGAGTAACTTAGTTATGTGAGTAGATAGTGGAAGTTTATTTTTACTCGCGTATTAATATATATCTCGTTTAAATTAAAATTATTTATTGTGATATTAATCATGTATAATGCTTATGTCCGGGTTTACGGATCCTAACTAGGAGGAGTATCTAGTATTCATGTGTTGGGCTCTGACCCAATACGTTGAATAACATTTTTGGTATAGTTGTTGGAGTAGCAGCATAGGATGGATTGAGGATTTTTGGAGTACAGATGGATATTAATTTTTATTGCTTTAATAGTAGTTTGATTTATTTCCATTCTGTCATTTTCATTATGAGACTTTCATGTATGGATTTGGTGGGCCAATCAGTTCCACAGTTGTTTATGGTTTCAATCAGACATTTATAGTCCAATTATTTTAGTTAAGTTTTAATAATTTGGATTTATTTGGAGATAGTATGGTGATGGATTTTAATTTGCATCAATTTTTATATTGGTTGGATAAATTTGAATATTATCTTGTGAAAAAAGTTGTTTATGTTTCATAATTCTATCACATGCTGAGAATGATAACTTATTTAGTGACGCTCGACGTGGTTTGGCAGTGGTGGCTGGTCACCTCTCTTGCTAGAACATGCGGGGTGTTACGAATGGTATCAGATCATGGTCTAAGGTCTCGTAGGATGTGAATCTGTTTTAGTAGGGCTGTAAATGAATATTTGAAAATCCACATCCATTTGACATTCGAATCCGATTATGCGGATATTTATTCAAAAGAATGGAAACAAATACGAATATGGATACTCTATAAAAAAATCTGAGAAAATGGACGGATGCGGGTAGTACTAGTATCCAACACAGATAATCCATATCCGATACAGAATATCCATTTTACCGGATATCCGTATCCGTCAAACAAATATTTCAAATATTACTAATAATATTAGTATTAGTATTACTAATAAAATAATATTAAAACAAACTTAATCTCTTATTCCCTAAAACAAAACAAGTACATACTCCATTCAAAATAAAAACACCCTAACGTTATTATTTTATTAGGTATATTATAAAATGCGATGTATTATTATTTTATTGGGTATATTATTATGGAGTTACACTCAAGTTACAATACACTCTATCACACACATCATACACCAACTAAAGAACATATACTCTACTCAAAACAAAAAAAAACCATAATTTCATTTCATTTCATTTCTCTTTTGTGCAAAATAAGAGAAAAGAAACCCTCATTTCACTCTACAAAAATCCTCATTCCGCCACCTCCCCCTCTACCGCATCAACCTGTCGCTTCTCATCAACCCTGCCACCGCTTCTCATAACCCCTCCACTGCGCATTAACTCTGTCGCTTTCATTCCCTCCGCTTGCAACAGAAAGTCAGCAACAATAGGTACATACAAAATACAAATACAAATATATAAATGTATTTATATATTGTTCATGTGGTTGTTCATTAGTTTTCTTAATTATAAATAAATGTAGGAGAGAAACAAAAAAGTAAAGAGATGGTTTTGATTGTGATGAGAATTGAAATTAACAATAGGTATATTATATACAAAATAAAAATGTATATTTATTAAAATAAAAATATCATTATGTTTTGAAGACTAAAAGGTCTATGAGGTTATCATTCTCAATATATTTAATTTAATCTAAAAGGTGTATATTTATATCTACTCGAATGCTACTATTATTTTTTTCCGATGACTTTAAGCTTATATGGTTGTAAAGTATGGATGGATTTAAGCCATATTATCATTATGGAATGCTACTATTATTATGGAAGACATAATTGTTGATGTTAAGAGGTAGTAATTCTCTTATGTATTTATTTGGATTGGATATTTTAATAGTTATTTTTTGCGTTGGCAAAATAATGTAAACGGATACAAATATTATCCGAATCCGAGGTATCCGAGCAGATACGGATATGGATAGTTATTTTAACTATCCGAGCGGATACGAATATCGATGTGAATATGGATAGTGCATCCAGATAGTGGATACGGATATGAAAAACATGGTATCCGATTCATATCCATCCACTTACCACCCCTATGTTTTAGCTTCCGCATTACCTATGTTTGATTCCTTTTGATGATTTGTACACATTAGTTATTCGAAGTATGATTGTTGTTCATTCGTGTCTTTTCAGATGGAGTACACTTGGAGATTGTAAGGACACAAATTTTCAATTGAGTCCATATATAGTTTTGGCTCAATTCCGGACAAAAACATTTATTCATAGGTTAGTGATTTATTGTAATACTCTCAAGCCTATGAAGTGTGTGTTGAAGACGTAGCGGCAAAGAATATAAAGCTTCATCAAAATGCCGGTTTGTGTGCCTCGTTCCTATGTCATCATCTAAGGTTCCATGCTCCCAAGGTATGAATGTAATTATATTTATATAGGAGCTTGGAACAATATTTATTGGGTGTTAGGTTTAATAAAAAAATCTTGTTTTACTTTCAGAATAATTTAATTGAAACTTTAAAATAAGTATATAAAAGTTTCTGGGCCAAAATCGAATTTTACAAACTTTCTGGTCGTTCGTTAGAAATGTCGTTCGAACGAGTTTTTTCGTTCGAACCAGGTTTCGTTCGAACGAGTTTGCCAACGACCCTAAACTGGTCAGTCGTTCGATATGTCGTTCGAACGAGTTTGTTCGTTCTAACGAGGTATCTAACGAGTTTCTAACGAGCACAGTCTGGTCGCTCGTTAGAAGTCTCGTTCGAACGAGATGCCAGGGCGGGAACAGTTTTGAGCAGTTTTTGGCAGTTTTCACCCACTTTCCCCACTTGGTTTTTAACCAACTTTTTCAAGACTTATTAAGGACGGGAAACACATTTTTCTAATTAACTTTTCCAACCTTGTTTATCTCCTAGAGAGAGTTTGAGAGCAAAAATAGTTTAGGAAAATGTTCAAGTTTTGAGTGTTGTTTTTCAAAGAAAAATTCATATACCACTCTAGTGTTTACACCCAATCGTTGTGTTTATCCAAGTTCTATATACATATCTTTACTTGGAGTTTTTGGCACCGGTTTTCTCTACCGAATTCAAGGAGAGACGTTTCGGGTTTGCTTCTACACCCCATCACAAAGAAGACTTTTTGTTGAGATTCTACCCACACGGAGAAAGGCTCCATGCTTGGGTGAAGGTGACCATATAAAGTCCCATCGGTGGATTCCGAGACCGCGGTGGTGTTCCGAGGTTGTTCGCTAGGAAGAGGTTTCTACGAGAAGAAGAACCGAGGCTTGAGAGGGATCGAGTCAGTCGTTGTAAGTCTATCTGTCTTGTAATTGTAATTCCATATCTAGTGGACTTGTGGCCAGGGCCGTCCGAGGTTGTTTCCCGTCTTGGGTTTTTCCTCGTACATCTCGGCGTAGTGTGATATTGTTTATTTTATCTTGCACAATAATTTAGAATCCATGCTTAGGATAAATTCAAGATAAAATTTGGTTTAATTATCACACTCATTTAATTTGGGACTAAATTAAATATTGGGTAAATTTGGTTTATTCAAGTCATTTGCTAAAATTGGTTTCGCCTAACTTTGGATAATTGAAAATTATGACTTAGGCAAATTCAAGGACTTGACTTAATTAAAACTTGTTGTTGTTAATTTTTGGAAGTTGAACCATCACCTTTATAACGCTTCCGCATCTCTTGAGTTTACATACAAAGGAAATTATATTTTAATTATGAAAATTAAAATTCGGGGTTCCATACTCTTCAAATTGGTATCAGAGCCAAAAACGATAAATTATTTCGTTAAGATCCTTTAATTTTTGGCTAAAATGGATTTTTCCCCATTTTTAAAATTTCCTATTTTTGATGGTTCAAACTACGCGTATTGGAAAGCGCGAATGAAATCGGCACTTAAATCTATCGATGAACGTGTTTGGATGTCTGTTGTTACCGGGTACTCCCCACCAACTTATTTAGTTAAAAATGAACGTGTTATAAAACCCGCCGATAGATGGACTGAAAATGAGTTTAAACTTGCTAATTTTAATTCCCGTGGTTTAAATGCTTTATTTAGCGCGGTCGCACCGGATGAATTCCAACGTATTATGACGTGTGAAACCTCTAAAGAAGCTTGGGATATTTTACAATTAACTCATGAAGGAACGAGTGTCGTTAAAGCTTCTAAACTCCAAAACCTCACCACTCAATTTAAAACTATCAAAATGGATGAAAAAGAAACTTTTGATAAATTTTATGCTAGACTTTATGATATTATTAATTCATCCTTTAACTTGGGAGAGAAAATACCTGACGACCGTGTTGTAAAGAAAATTTTAAGGTCCCTACCCGATAGATTTATTCCAAAGGTGACCGTTTTAAATTCTTTACCCACTTTAGCCTCTACAAAATTAGAAGAGCTTGTAGGTGATTTACAAACCTATGAACTTGATATGTTTCCCTCTAATACTGAAAAGAAAATTGAAAAGGACGTTGCTTTAAAAGCCCGAAAAGAGGTCAAACAAGTAGTAGAGAGCGATAGTGATAGTGACTCGGAAGACATGGCTTTATTTGCTCGTAAATTTAGAAAATTTCTTAAATTTAACAAAGATAAATTTAAAAATGATTTTAAGAAATTTGATACTTCTAAACATGATAAAAGCGAGAAGATTTCTAAAGCCGAGAGGATCCCTAAACCTAGTAATGACAATTTAGATAGGGACGAGTCTAACAAATGTTTTGGTTGTGAAGGTTATGGCCATCGAGCTTATGAGTGCCCCACTAAACTAAGGAAAGAGGGTAAGCGACCCACTGCATATAATGCAACCCTTAGTGATAGTGATAAGGAAGAAAAGCCCGATTCCCCCACTAAGAAACATTTTTTGGCTTTTATGGCTAGTCATGTGAGTGATAATGAGAAGTCATCGATTGATGACATGATATCACATGCCACTTCCAAGGTCATTGTTCATGATTCCCTTATTTTTAATGATAGTGAGAGTGGAGAAGAAAGAGAGAGTGAAAATGAAGAAGAGGTTGATGTGAGTGAACTTCAAAATGCTTTTCATGAATTATATAAAGAATCTATTAATTTGAAAAGAACTAATTTGAAGCTAGAAGCTTATTTAAGAAAGAGTGTCAAGGTCGTTGATGATAGTGACTTAATAGAAGACCTTAGGACACGAGAGAGGACTCTTCGAGAGAAGCTAGAATACATAGAAGGCGAGAGAGATAGCCTTAGGGGTTTAATGGAATCCTTGAAAAAGAAGCTTCTTGCTTTTGAAGAGCGCAATGTTTTACTAGAATCTAAGATTACAGAATTGGAAAATAAATTAAAAGATTCTAGTAATGTCAAATTTGATTTGGAATGTCGTTCAGAAAAACTTGATAAAATGTTAGGAACGGTCCAAATTAAAAATGACTTGTGGTTTAGGCTTCAATCCTTGTAATGAATTTACTCATAATGCCCAAACCAATGTTTTAGGAGAATCAACTAGGAATACTTTTAAAGATCACTTCTTAAGTAAATCTTTTCGACATGTTCTCACTTGTACACATTGTGGTCGACAAGGTCATCTTAGGAAATTTTGTTTTGATCTCAAACGAATTCCTAGAAAATCCCATAGTAAAGTAACCACGGTAGTTAAAGCTCCTACACCCCAAAATAGGGATTTTGATTTGGTTGCCTTACAAAATAGGGATTTTCATTAATTTGGGTTAAGAAATCCGACTTGGTTGCCTTACAAAATAGGGATTTTGATTCTCATTTACTTTCACATCCTTCCTCCCTTGCTAAATTTAAAGGTTGAATGTGTTAGTGTTTGCATACTTTAGGTTTTGTACTTCATGATATATTCACATGCTAAATGTATGCTTGTTTAGTCATTTTCTAGTCATTGCCTCATTTAATATCATATGCTAGAAGTTATGACATGTTTATCTTTTGTATTATATTTCCTTCATTTTGTTTGCTTTAAATGAAATTACAAAAAGATTTTTGTTTATCATTTGGATTTTATCTCTTGATAATTTGAACTTAATGCAAGATTCAAATGATTTTTGTTTATCCTTTTGAGTACATATATATATATATATATATATATATATATATATATTTATTTATTTATTTTTGGTTAAAATATGTTAAAAATTCAAAAAGATTTTATTTTGTGTGTATTTTTGTTTGAGACACTTTATGTGGCATATACTTGTGTTTGAATCCCTCCGTTAACACTCCCACGTGGCTAGAACTTTTGGTTTAGATTGTCAATCCTTAAAATGTTCTTTACCATTTTTTTGGAGTAGTTGGACTTTGTATTGATTAAATGGATTCTATTTTTATATGCCTCTTTTCACACATGCACCAGCTCTTTTGAAATCTTAATGTCACATGTTATATTTGAGCTTTTTGAGGTGTTCTCCTATCAATCTAGTCATCTACATATCTATGACCTAGGAGGACTAGTGCATGTCAAAATCTGTTGCATGTGAGATTTGTGTGAAAATGAAAACATGATAAATATAAATGTGCACGAGGAAGGGCTCCGAAAGGATGAATTAAATCCTTTGCGATTGTAAGCCACCGTTTATAGGATATAAAAGAAATACGTGATCCAAAGGCCTAAAAACAGAATATTTGGCATTAAAAAGAAAAATTTCCAAGGCCTATGTTTGTTTGATATATTTATTCAACAGTAAAAGAATATATATGCTTCTTGAGGGAGAATTGGATGGTATATCAACGGTTTGCACAATGTCCGTTTATCCTAGTTGTCTTTAATGTCATGACTCTATTTGGTTTGTAGAATCATCATCATGCTAGGCTTGTATGCATTGTGTATGTTTATTCATTGAGTTCAATCTATATTGTCACATGAGGTTATATTTCAATGTGATGAAGTTTGCAATAAAATGAGAACTCCGTGAACGTTTATTAAGTGTTTGGGTCTAATTTTAATTGTTGCTAGTTCACACCCCTACACTTCCGTTTCCATATGACACAATTTTGCTATACGAGTGTGCAAACTTATTGTATTTTGTGTTATATGTGTGTTTATATCTATATATATATACAAGTGCTTCATTGGTATATTTCTAGTTCATATATATATGATATTTGTTTGTCTTTGCCTTGCTTTTATTGCTCATATGCTTTCATGACTTATCACTTTAAGCTTCAACATGTTGTTTATTAGTTCTTTATCCTTTGCCTATTCCCGAACAAAAAGGGGGAGAATGATGATAGGGGGAGAAATGGTATCTAATCCTATTATTATCGTATCTTAGTTTGGGGGAGATTTATCTCAGGGGGAAATGTCTTTCTAAGTAAATGTCATTTGTTTGATAAAGGGGAGAATTATTTTAGGGGGAGTAATTATTTAATTGCATTTATATTGTGATATTCCCTATGCATTTGATGAGTTTGCTTAAGTGTGCAGGTATTCTACTAAAGCGACATCTTTAAAAGGCAAAGCGTTTAAATCCTTGGGTTGAGTCAAGTTTGGGTGGGTTATGTTTTGAGTCTAGTGAGCTTGACGGCCCTTTAGGATTTTTGGTTTGGTTTTTGTCCCGGAATAGCCAAAGGAGGAGATCTGTAAGGACACAAATTTCCAATTGAGTCCATATATAGTTTTGGATCAATTCCGGACAAAAACATTTATTTATAGGTTAGTGATTTATTGTAATACTCTCAAGCCTATGAAGTGTGTGTTGAAGACGTAGCGGCAAAGAATATAAAGCTTCATCAAAATGCCGGTTTGCGTGCCTCGTTTCTACGTCATCATCTAAGGTTCCATGCTCCCAAGGTATGAATGTAATTATATTTATATAGGAGCTTGGAACAATATTTATTGGGTGTTAGGTTTAATAAAAAAACCTTGTTTTACTTTCAGAATAATTTAATTGAAACTTTAAAATAAGTATATAAAAGTTTCTGGGCCAAAATCGAATTTTACAAACTTTCTGTTCGTTCGTTAGAAATGTCGTTCGAACGAGTTTTTTCGTTCGAACCAGGTTTCGTTCGAACGAGTTTGCCAACGACCCTAAACTGGTCAATCGTTCGATATGTCGTTCGAACGAGTTTGTTCGTTCGAACGAGGTATCTAATGAGTTTCTAACGAGCACAGTTTGGTCGCTCGTTAGAAGTCTCGTTCGAACGAGATGCCAGGGCGGGAACAATTTTGAGCAGTTTTTGGCAGTTTTCACCCACTTTCCCCACTTGGTTTTTAACCAACTTTTTCAAGACTTATTAAGGACGGGAAACACATTTTTCTAATTAACTTTTCCAACCTTGTTTATCTCCTAGAGAGAGTTTGAGAGCAAAAATAGTTTAGGAAAATGTTCAAGTTTTGAGTGTTGTTTTTCAAAGAAAAATTCATATACCACTCTAGTGTTTACACCCAATAGTTGTGTTTATCCAAGTTCTATATACATATCTTTACTTGGAGTCTTTGGCACCGGTTTTCTCTACCGAATTCAAGAAGAGACGCTTCGGGTTTGCTTATACACCCCATCACAAAGAAGACTTTTTGTTGAGATTCTACCCACACGGAGAAAGGCTCCATGCTTGGGTGACGGTGACCATATAAAGTCCCATCGGTGGATTCCGAGACCGCGGTGGTGTTCCGAGGTTGTTCGCTAGGAAGAGGTTTCTGCGAGAAGAAGCATCGAGGCTTGAGAGGGATCGAGTCAGTCGTTGTAAGTCTATCTGTCTTGTAATTGTAATTCCATATCTAGTGGACTTGTGGCTAGGGCCGTCCGAGGTTGTTTCCCGTCTTGGGTTTTTCCTCGTACATCTCGGCGTTGTGTGATATTGTTTATTTTATCTTGCACAATAATTTAGAATCCATGCTTAGGATAAATTCAAGATAAAATTTGGTTTAATTATCACACTCATTTAATTTGGGACTAAATTAAATATTGGGTAAATTTGGTTTATTCAAGTCATTTGCTAAAATTGGTTTCGCCTAACATTGGATAATTGAAAATTATGACTTAGGCAAATTCAAGGACTTGACTTAATTAAAACTTGTTGTTGTTAATTTTTGGAAGTTGAACCATCACCTTTATAACGCTTCCACATCTCTTGAGTTTACATACAAATGAAATTATATTTTAATTATGAAAATTAAAATCCGGGATTCCATACTCTTTAGAGATATGGAGATAGGAGAGAGGTTTCGATTTTCAGTCCCCCGAATTAAGAGTGGCAAGGTCATTTTTTTTAGTTGTCAAAGAGTTGGCGACAATAACACCCCGTATTTCTGAGTATTTATATTTAATTAATTCGTGTGCCGTAATTTAATTGAATTAATTATTATGTGGGAAAAAAAAAACTAATTGAGAGAGCTAATGGTTAATATTTATGGAATAAAATTACTAAGTTTATAGTAAATAGTTATTTTATATTATAACGAGTGATAGTGACGTGGCGGTATTTTATCTCAATCGAGAGTCGCGTGCAGACTAAGTGCGGTAAAGATTGAAATTTATTATAAAGTGACTTGGATGGAGAATTCATGGTCATGGTTGATTTCTAATGGGTTGAGATAGTCAAAACAGTGTACCGGGGACTTGTAATTGAGTTCCGGGGCCTTTTTAGTCATAATCGCGCCCACAAGAGAGTGTTCGGGTCACTTGGGCTTGGACCGTTAGTCTAATATCGGAAATTGGGAGTTATAAACCTAATCTATCTAATTGAGGAAGCCGCATAACACATTCCAACCCCTAAATATCAAAAGAGGTGAGAGGAGAGGCCATTAGAGAGGAAGAAGAGAAGCCTTCTTGAAGGATCCAACACTTTCTTGCATCTCCTTTACCGCTGGAGTGAAATCGAAAGGAAATGAATGGATCATCATCCATCACAAAATGAAAGCAGACCTGCAAATTAGAGGCAAGTGTTTAACTTGCATAATTTTATGAGTTATAATACCCATGTAGTATAGGGTTCTTGATTTTATGTTAATTGATGATGTTCTTGGGATTTTGATGAATAGAACTCACAAATTTTGGGTAGGATTACATGCAGAATAAATCCATTTGTGAATATAAAACAAAATTATAAGTTCTGAAATAAATAACATGAAAGAAATATGGGTTTTGATGAACTTATATGAAGAACACCATAGCTAGGATTTGGGTAGAAAACCTTGATGAAATCCTAAGATGTACGGATTTAATGGTGTTTTAACGTTAGAGATTTGTTAAATTGTTATATAAACTCATATTTGACGTTGGGTTAAATCGTACTAGAGTTGGGCATGCTTACATGAAGAAATTTTTGGTTAAAAATGGTGAAACCCGTAATAGTGGAGAAGATGAAGTCCCGGGTGATTTTAGTTGGCCAAATCTGACCAGCCTCCAAATCTGTTCGACTACATATATGTTCAGCCTCCAAATATGTTCGGCCTTCAGATCTATTTGGCCAAATCTGGTCGACCACATACCAGTTCTGGTCAGCTGTTTGCCCAGAAACTTTATTGGCTGAATTTTAAGGAAATTTATTGTGGGAAAATTTTAGGGAAGATTTAATAATTGTACTAACACTAGGGATATCAATAGGTAAAAAGTCTAGACTCAGTTATTCTTAGTGAGGGTAAATTAAAACTTGGACCGACGATGTTTTATCGATTGAGGGACGCATCAAGAATGTGTGATTTAGGTTACGGGAGGAGTATAACGATAACCTAAGACTGCAATTAGTAGTATAGAGTTGTATAACAACTGAATTTATGTAAGGGGTTAATGGGACCCTTTGGGCAGTGCATAATACTGGAAAATATATGAAATAAGTAAAAGGTGAGAATAAATTAGTCCATTGAGTATACATGAGATATATACTACGTACGGACTTATATGATTGGGTTATGTGCATACCTACTGAATAATATGTGTATATAGGTTGAGCGAATACTTATTGTTGAGATTTGATTATGTGAGTGAGCATACCTACGCTGCCTACTATCAGGAGGTTACCGTGCAGAGGGCGATCCTGTCGTAACGATTCCAGTGATGCCTGGACTTATGATCAAGTACATGGAACTTAGGGCAACTCACTATGTGTAGTGTATTAGTGGGACCGACATGCCATTTAGGTATGTTAAGTATGTGCGTATCCCAAAATTTTACAACCATGTTCGCCTTCAGTGTGTGCATTAATTAATTTTGGGTTCGAGGAGACATACCGAACCATTAGTCCTTAATTTTGGTATGAGAGGTATATAGACTTGATAGCAGAGTATGCCAACATCGCAAGGGGCCATTCCAGGGATGCTATAGTCGTATATATTATATGTGTGATGAATATATACAAGTGTGATATATCTATTTATGTGTGATAGTAGAACTGATAGATTGTGTATATCTAAAAGTATTTAAGTAAAGAAAATTAATGGACTCAATAATAATACGTGGGTTACATTAATTATTGATCTTGTACTAGCGTGTCATATGTGTAATACGACGAATCTAGACCTATTGAGATTGATTAGATAGGTTATCTAGTTCAGATGGATAGCACAGCCAGATAGGGTACGTTAGGCTTGCACATTAGTTGAGAGGTGAGGATCTCAGGGGAGTGTACGTGAAACTAACATGTGTATCTAGTAACTTATTTAATTTGTGATTTAAGCACTTGCAAAATATTTTCAAACTATTTTCTTGGGATCTGACCCGTGTCAAAATATTTTCAAAACCTTTCAGATGTCTAGCCACAGGAATGCCAAGCTTGATGATTCTATCTAGGGATGTGTAGTTGCGAAACTTGTGTAGGCTTGCAAGAGTTTCTTTAGACTCTTAAGTTTATTCATTTATAGATAAAATTTCTTTCAGTATTTCATCTGGGCATGCTGCCCTCAGACTATTCAGTTTTTCAGATTATCAGGCTTTATTCAGATTCAATTTGATTATTTTAAACTTGTATTTGGATTTGTTTTTGGAATTAATGGTTTATTCGGTCTCATTTATTTATATATTTGGCGTGTGATTGTTCAGACTATTATTGTGTGAATGCTTTGGTTAATTTATTTAAGTTCCCGCATGTTGTTAATTATATCAAAGATAAAATTTGTCACCAACTTAATTTAACATAAGTGGTTAATAAATAAAAAGGTTTTCTACAGTGATGCTAAAAATGAACCAAATGAGATTCTTGGTTATTTTTATAAAAGACTGATCACCCGTAATTAAAATAGGCGGGGTGTCATAGATGGTATCAAAGCATCAGGTTCTAGTGTTCGTAGGATCTGTACGATTTACTACAATTTCAGCATAGCGTTCTTTGACATAAAGCCATATTATTGGGAATGTTTTATTCATGATTATGCAATTGAGATTTTTGTCTTCAGCTATTATATTTGTATTGACTGTGAACTCATACAATTCAATCTATTTTCAGATGCCACATAAGAGAGGACGAGCGGCTAGAGATGATGCAAGGGAGGCTCAGCAGGAGCCACAGGCACCGCAGCCACAGCCACCGTAGGGGTCAGTGTCGGCATCAGAGGTGGTAGCGTTCATAGCGCAGGCAATTAACGCAATGATGACTGCCATGGATCTCTATTTTCCTTAGGCACAACAACCACCGTAGCCAGTGGAACCGATGGTTCAAACCCACTTAGGGCCGTCAGATTGGCAGAGAGTTAGAGAGGCTTTTCTGAAGGGCCACCCACCTGAGTTCCAGGGTAGTTCAAACATGATTACGGCATGCCAGTGGAAGAAAGATATTCAGCACCACCTATGCATGGTTGAGTGTAGTGATGTGAAAAATAATATGTTAGCCACTTTTAGGCTGGTTGGAACAGTGTTATAGTGGTGGGAGTCAATTATTACTATTGAGGAGAGGGACCCGATGTCTATTGTTGTGTTTTGGGTGTGGTTTAACTGCAAATACTTTTCGCCAGCCATTGAGATGGAGATGAGGAAGAAGTTTAGTGAGGTGACTCAAGGAGATCGATCAATAGCTAAGTACGAGGAGGAGTTCACTCATTTGGCTAATTTTGTGCTAGACGAAGTGAACGGTGAAGAAAGGAAGAAGCTAAAGTTTATGGATGGATTAGCCTAGAGGATCAGGCAGCACTTGATTGGCAACCCTCCATTGGTGACTAATACAGATGTCTTCAATGCCTCACTTTTACATTGCTGAGACCATCGCTTCCATGTGAAGGTAAGTAGAGGAGGTGAGTCTAGCCTAGGGATAGCAACGGGACGGGTATAGGGCAGGTTTGTCAAAACCCATCCACTACCCCAGACCCCATGACCCACGATGGGTTAAGATTTTAAGTGTCGAATACGTTTAAGTAAAAAATCCTCAAACCCATCCCCCCCAACCTAGCGGGTTAAAACTTAAAATTCTAACTTTATTTAAAAAAAAAAACTGATGGATCCAATGAAATTTTAGCTTTAGTTATTTTTCTTTGAATTTTAAGTGACTTAAACTTTACAACTAAGCAATCCTAAGTAATTATAATCATGTGATTCAAATAGAACAACCAACAAGAATAAATTGTCAAATTAGACTAGGTGGTTACCAAACTAACTTTAAGATAAAGTCTAAAAACCTTCCATGTGTAGATGCAAGATCGCACTAGAGTTTGGATTTGGGATTAACATTGTTTGGCAGAAGGATTCGTAACATTTAGTTCTGAATATGTATGAATTCCAGAGATGATAATAAACAGTTTACGTAAAACAGCTTTGCATTTTTATTTATACATCATAATCCACTAAAAAATTTAATATAATTGGATTGATAATAACCTAAAAACCCAATCCTCGGTGAATATTGAAGGGAGCACAAAAACTAAGGTACTAACAGTAAATAAATCCATTAATCCATTTAACACACCTCGTAATTTACAATTTTCATGCATATACACCTCAAGATATTATAATCTATGAAAACATCTCAACATCCAAATGGGGGTACTGACATTGTTTTCTACGCAAACTAGCAATTAAATATATGTTTAGAGGAACATAAACTATCACCAACTTCAATGGACCCTTCATAATCTGAGGTAATCTTCATGTAGACAGAGTTTCGTTTATTTCAATATATCTAGAAAAAATTGCAAAACTTTACCAAGATCATAATAAATAACATATACAACAATGAAACTAAACCGGTCAGCGACGTGGTAAGAAAAATTAGTATCGACGAGCCACACCACGACTGCCACGCCGATGTAGAAGTTATCAATCGGAGATGAACCACGACGAACAGAGGAGATCTGAACCGACGATGAACAGATAACTCGAGGAGATGAACTGGCAGTAGTGCAACAATGAGAGGAGAGGGTAGTGAGTTTTTAATCTCAGAATTTGAGAGAGAGAGAATGGGAGAGTAAATGAAATTAGGGTTTTATAACTTATATATATATATATATATATATATATATATATATGTGTGTGTGTGTGTGTGTGTATGTGTGTGGTGGGAGTTTTAATATGTTAATATAAAAGGGTATATAAGTAAAATTAATATTATACGGGGCATGGTGGGACGAGGCGAGGATATTTTTATAAAACCCGAACCAGCCTCGTTTAATAAACGTTTTCTTTTCAAAACCTACACTCACCCCATTAGGGTCGGGTTAGGTAGAGAACCTTGCAGGTCGGGTTAAATTTCCATCCCTAACCTAGCCAATTGGGAAAGGCAGGAGGAATTGGTTCTAGTGGAGCACAATAGCAGCAGTAGCAGTAGTTAGGCAGACACCAGGGGCAGGATTCCCGGCAGGGGGATTAGTCCAAGAGGTTTAGATATGGGGGTTATCGACCCTATGGAGGTTACAAGTAGGGCCGGCAGGGTCCTTAGTAGCAACAGGTTCCTTATGGTTGTCAGGGCCAAAGGAAAAATGGGGAAGGCCAGCAAGGCTAAGGCCATCAGGGCCAATCAGAGTCAGCATCGTCAGGGGCATCAAGGCCAAAGACAAAGTGATTTTCTAGGCCAGTGCTTTATTTATGGTCATACGAGCAGTAAGAGAAAGGATTGCCACAACAGGGTAGAACACCGCACTAGTCGGGTGCCCTGCAAGAGCAGCAGGCAAAGAGATCAGGTATAACACTAGCACCACATGCCCAACCATGGTAGGGACAGCTATACTATGAACGTGTTTATAACGTTCGAGATATCGTTATAAAATAGCCCCACAGGCACCACCGATAGTAGAGGGGACGTTTCCAATTCACGAGCTTGAGGGTAGGCTCTTCTTTTATACGGGGGCATCACATACTTTCATAGAGACCAGATTTGCATGAGTTGTTGGTCTATTAGAGATGACTGGTAGTCTCCTTATGCGTATAGAGTCGTCATTGGGTAGTGGATCGCTTATACACTTAAACTGTAGGGGTGTGGATATTAATGTAGGTAGATTATGTTTAACCGCTGAACTTCTTATGTTAGATATGAAGGGGTGTGATGTTATTTTGGGTATGTATTGGGTAGCTAGATATTGGCCGATGGTGAATTGTTTTGGGACGACTATTGTGTTCTCAATTCCAGGGAATATATATTTTTAGTGGCAATGCCTCTCCCCGAGGGAGGGTAGAGCACCCATTTGTATTACATTGAGGAGGATACCTCACATAAGGTGGTTGTTTTGTTAGACTCGACTCCAGTGGTAAGGGAGTTTGATGATGTATTCCAATAGATGACCAAGCTTCCTCCTAGCCGAGAAATTGAGTTTGTCATTGACCTAGCATTGGGAAATAGGCCTATAGACCGAGCACCTTATCGTATGGCCCCATCTGAGATGAGGGAGTTGAGAAAGCATATTCATCGGCTCCTGTGGTAGGGCTTCATTAGGCAGAGTACTTTACCATGGGGTGCACCGATTTTGTCTGTCAAGAAGAGAGATGGATTGCTTCGGATGTGCATTGATTATAGAGATTTGAACAAGGTCACGATCCGAAATAACTATCTACTTCCTCGAATTGATGATCTGCTCGAACAGCTGAGGGGATCAACTTACTTCTCTAAGATGGATCTGAGTTTCGATTATCATCAGTTGCGTGTTAGAGACGAGGACGTCCCTAAGACTACTTTTTTGACACGGTATGGGTCGTATGAATTTAGGGTGATGCGATTTGGGCTCACCAATGCTTCGTCAGTATTCATGGATTTGATGAATTGGGTTCTTAGAGAGTTTCTTAACCAGTTTGTGATTGTGTTCATTGACGATATTATGGTTTACTCTCGCTCTAAGGATGAGCATACCGAGCATTTACAGATGATTTTATAGACACTAAAAGATCACCAGTTGTATGCTAAATTTGAGAAATGTGGATTTTGGCTTCGGGAGGTGCAGTTTTTTGGCCACATTATATCTGGCAGGGGTATAACAATTCATCCAAGTAAAGTATCGACAGTAAGGGAGTGGGGACAACCCACGACATCGACTGAGGTTTGTAGCTTTCTTGGGTAGCCGGATACTATAGACGATTCATTAGGGGTTTCTCAAAGATTATAAGTTCGCTAATGAATTTAACTCGCAAGGGGTGCCATTTATTTGGGATGATCATTGCCAGTTATCTTTCAACCAGTTAAAGGACACATTGACTTCCGCACCTGTGCCCGCACTACCTATGGGAGGAGTGGAGTACCGTGTTTACGCTGATGCATCCTTGAAAGGGCTTTGGGGTGTATTACCGTAGAAGGAGGGTGATGTAGCTTATGCATCTCTGAAGCTTAAGACCCATGAGAGGAATTACCCTATGCATGACTTGGAGTTAGCAGTAGTTGTATTTACCTTAAGGATTTAGAGGCATTGTTTAGTGGGAGAGCAATTTACTTTTTTCATGAACCATAAATATCTTCGTGTCTTTTCACATAGAAATATATGAATATGATCCAGAAGAGGTGGTTGGAGTTCATGAAGGATTACCAGTTTGATATTCAATATCATCCTGAGAAGACCAACGCAGTGGCAGACACGTTGAGTCGACAACCTTCTTGGAGGATAACGATGGTTTGGAAGGAAAAGTGGAGAGAACTTCTACACAATAATGAGATTGCTAGGGCCTGTATATCCATGTTAGTTGTAACGCTCAAGATTGTGATGAGGGTGGTGAAAGCATAGGCAGAGGATCAGTATTTCCAGGACAGGGTCATACTTGATCAGTTCAGAGGGTGGTTTGAATTTTAATAAGAGACTCATGGTTCCATAGGATGAGGATTTGAGACATGCAGTGATGACAGCGTCTCACGGGTCTAGATTTGCGATACATCATGGTGCGGATAAGATGTACCAGGATATGTGTAGACAATATCATTGGCCGGGGATAAAGTGGGACATAGCAGAGTTTGTCTCAAAGTGTGCTACCTACCAGCTAGTGCAGGTAGACCACCAAAGACCGATAAGGATGTTGCAGCCACTCGAGATTTCGTTGTGGAAGTGGGAGAGTATCACCATGTATTTTATTATTGGGTTACTGTTATCGTAGCAAGGTCACGATTACATTTAGGTGATAGTGGATCGACTGACTAAGGTAGCCCATTTTCTCCCGATTTGTATATATTTTGAGATGATGCATTATGCATAGTTATTCATTACTGAGATAGTTCGATTACACGAGGTTTCGATTAATATTGTGTCCGATCGAAATAAGATCTTTATGTCCCATTTTTGGCACAACTTTCAGGAGGTGATGGGCACGAATTTACAGTTGAGTAAAATATATCACCCATAGATATATGGGAAGACAAAGAGAGTTAATCAAATGCTTGAGGATATGTTACAAATGTGCATTATTGACTTTGGGGGAGGATGGGAGCAGTATCTTCCTTTGGTGGAGTTTGCATATAATAACTCCTACCAATTTACCATCGGCATAGCACCATTTGTGTCCCTATACAATCATCCTTATTGTTCACCCATTTGCTGGGTAGAGGTGCGGGATAACAAGTTATTCGGGCCAGAGATGATTCAGGACACCACTGCCAAGATTGAGATGATTCGGGGAAGTATTCGCATAGCTCTGGACAGGAAAATTAGCTACACTGATGCAGATATGAGTTACATTGAGCTTTAGCTTGGTGACTAGGTGTTGGTACAAGTGTATCCTATGAAGAGGGTCATGAGGTTCGATAAGAAAAGGAAGCTAGTGCCGAGATATGTGGGGACATTTTTTATCAGCGAGAGGGTGGGACTAGTGACATATAGGCTGGGACTACCGGAGCACTTACATCGGATTCACGATATGTTCCACATATCATCACTGAAGAGGTATCAGAGGAGAGAGATAACTTTTTGGCACCACAATGTTGACGATACTTGATCGTAGTGAGCGTAAGCTGTGGTCTAAGGTGGAACCCTTAGTTAGAGTTCAGTGGGGACACCACAGAACGGGAGGAGGATATGCGAAAGCAACATCCAGAGTTGTTCACCGCAGATACATTCTAATTTTGAGGATGAAATTCTTTTATAAGGGGTGAAGTATGTAAC
Source organism: Sambucus nigra (assembly GCA_949130495.1). NCBI lineage: Eukaryota > Viridiplantae > Streptophyta > Magnoliopsida > Dipsacales > Adoxaceae > Sambucus > Sambucus nigra. The sequence goes on from OX422213.1 coordinate 158,843,655, forward strand.
ATGCCGTATTTCTGAGTATTAAACTTTATTGTAAAGTGAATCGAATGGCAATTTTGAGGCCACGGATGATTCTGAATGGGTCAAGATAATAAGAATAGTGTAACCGGGAGTTGTAATTGGGTTTCGGGGCCTTTTTAGTCATAACCGATCCCACACAGGAATGTTCGGGTCACTTGCGCTTGGACCGTTATTCTAATTTCAGGAAATATGAGTTATAAACCTAATTTATCTAATTGAGGCAGTCGCATAACACATTCCAAACCCTAAGAATCAAAAGAGGTGAGAGGAGAGGCCATTAGAGAGGAAGAAGATAAGCTTTCTTAAAGGATCCAACACTTTCTTACATCTCCTTTACCGCTGGAGTGAAATCGAAAGGAAAGTAAGGGATCATCATCTATCACAAAATGAAATCAGACCTTCAAATTAGAGTCAAGTGTTTATTTTACATAATTTTACGAGTTATAATATCCATGTAGTGTATGGATCTTGATTTAATATTAATTGATGATGTTCTTGGGAGTTTGATGAATATAACTCATAAATTTTAGGTAGGATTGTATGTAGAATGAATCCGTTTGTGTAGATAAAATGAAATCAGAAGTTATGGAATAAAGAACGTGAAAGAAATCTGGGTTTTGATGAACTTATACGAAGAACACCATAACTAGGATTTGGGTAGAAAACCTTGATGAAATCCTCAGATGTACGGATTTAATGATGTTTTAACTTTAGAGACTGTTATATAAACTCATATTTGGTGTTGGGTTAAATCGTATTAGAGTTAGGTATGTTTATCTAAGTGCAGAAATTTTCATAATAAAGGAATCTATGAAAACAATCACAAAAAATAGAAAATAAAGGAAAGTGAGATAAGCCCCTCACTCCCATAACCTAGTTACCCCAAGTCAGAATCGCTTACTAACATGGCCAAAAACATACATAATGGAGGCGGTCATATTCCTTCCCTGAAAGTGAGATAAGCCCCTCACCCATAAAATGGACTCTATGACCTGGGGATATACTCGCCCTACTCCTCAATCTAGGGGATTCACCCACATCAAGCAACCTCCTCCGATAGCACTAGAGTATATATATTAATATATAATCACTGATATTTATATGCACACACCATATATATATATAAATATAAAATAATATCCCGGCTTTACCGTGTATTGAGTCCGTAACAGTAACCCATATTTAGTATCTCGAGTTTATGGTTCAACTCTGATTATTAATTAATTTACACATTAATTAATATAATAATTTCCTGAGTCTATAGTTCCAACTCTAATTTAATTAATTCACACATTCATTAATTTATTACCTTGGTGTCACCCAACCCATACACCCGGGCTCGCTCACTTGGCTCGAATTTAAATATTATCCAAATCTATATCCCGACTCCAAATTTATTAATTTAACACCCTGGTGTCACTCAACCAATATACTCGGACTTGCTCACTTGATCCGTATCTAATTATTTTGGAATCGAATTCCTCAAATTGATAGATAAAGTGCCCCACATAAATCCTCCCTAATCCCAATTTCTTTCCCCAAAATTGTTAGGAATATGTGCCTACTATTTATTTGTCACTAAATAAAACATAGGAATTAAATTTAGATTTTATTTCCCGCTTATATATAAAAGTGGCGAACAAGCTAAAAATCTGGGACCATCGATCGATTGATGCCCTAGGTCGATCGATCGATCGACCGGGTCCCTTTCTTCTCCACGATTTTGTTTCAGCCATTGATAACACAACCAAGCTTCTACTTTCTCCCATAGTAATCTCCAGTCATAATCAACCATATTAACATATGAAAACAGGTTCTAATCAACCTAGAAGCCTTAATTCAATTACAAATTTCCACGAATTCTAACGTTTTCCAGATTCGGGTTTTACCCGGGTTTCAAACACCCAAACACTTTACGTCTCTATTATCAGATATTAAATGTCAATTCTTGATAGATTTAATCATACTATTCATATTAATATACTACAGAATCATGAAACATACTAATATTACCCCAAATCTCATCAAGATATATCCTTTCTCAAAAACCCGATTTCACCCGAATACCCATTTAAACTCAATACTGATTTTGGTTTACACATCACAAAAATATGAATTGAGTATCAAAATTGAACATCACAACAAGTTAACCACTTGCCTTTGGGTTCGTAGAGTCTGATCCGTTGGTGTAGAGGCAAGCTTAATGATGAGCACCCAATCCGTTCCTTGTTTTATCTCCAAAAGATCCCCAAATTGGCTCTAACTGCCCCCTCTCACTTTCTCCCCAATTTCTCAGATTTAGGTTTATGTTTCTCTGCCATTCCCCACTCTTAGATTTAGGTCTTAAAACACTAATCCCGTTTTTAGCCTAATGGGCCAAGCCCAAGTGACCCAAATAGCCCTGTGTGGGCCCGGTTATGCCTAAAAACTCCCCGTGACCCATTTACTACCCCGAGGCACACTTTTTCGACTATCTCGGCCCATCCGGACTCAACCGTGCACTCAAGATCGACATTCAAAATTAATTTATAAAAAATCCTTATCTCACACCCAACTTAGTCTATACCGACTCCTGGCTGAGATAAATAAATGTCACACCACTAATACACGTTATGACGTAAATAAATTATTACAATTCACTTAGTAATTAAATTTCCCTAAATATTTACTATTCACTCTCCGATTAATATGTAAATAAATATTACCATAATTAATTCAATTAAATTATGACACACAAGTAATTTAAAATTTCCCGAATTAATTAAATATTACATGCACAGAAATACGGGGTGTTACATACTCCCCCCCTACAAAGGAATTTCGTCCTCAAAATTTGGTCAGTACTACGGCGAGTACTCTGGATACTGTTTTCACATATCCTCCTCCCAGTCCCACATATAGTCATCAATACTGTGATGACCCCACCGCACTACACTCTAACTGGTGGTACTATCTTAGACTGCAACTTGCGCTCATATAGCTTCCAGTTTCCCCTCATATGAGGTGTCTTATTGCAAGTTATTATCCTCGAGTGGAACATGCCCAAAAAGCTCAATCGTTCCTCTTGTATCCCTCCAGCTATGCCACGTGGAACACATCCCGTATCCGCTGAAGATGTTCTGGCAAACCCAGTCGATAAGCTACCAGTCCCACCCTCTCAAAGATAGGGAAAAGTCCCACATACCTCGATGCTAGCTCCCCTTTCTTGCCAAACTTCATCACTCCTTTCAAATTAGATACAAGAACCAATTACCTGGTCATAAATTTTTAACTCGATGGCCCTTGACAACATAGTGCCCGAGAAGATGAGCCTATACTCCATCGGCTCCACTATCTTTCAGTTAGGAAATTCCCCCCCTATATGGGTGTCAATTTCATTGTTGCCAAAATGCGTGACTATCTTTCGGGTAATTACCCGCATCATCCCTGATTAATCATGTCAGACTTGAACCTTTAACCCACGGTGACGTACCCCTCCTTATGTCCCTGGACTATACGAAAGGATACAACTTACTTAATTCCCGTTAATGGACCATAACCCATCTTGGGTCCTAGTAGCTTGTTATCTCCCCACCTCTTATGTACCAAAGGTGGATAATGGAACTTTTCCCAAAAAGTCTCCTAAGGTGTCACGCAGACCAAACCGTTACGAAGCATCACATGTAACTCTACGTGTGGTAAATACTACACCCGAATTACCCAAAAATCTAAAATGCACTGTCCTCACTTCCCGTCTACCCATAGACTTATGGGCGATACGTTCAACCCAATATGTAACTCTGTCTCGATCACCTCCTAATAGTTTACCAACCTGAGCATTAATCCCTTCGCTGGAACCATAGAACAAAAAATTTCCTAGTTGATACCCTCCAACCAACCTTTTTCCATTCTTAAATGGTTTACCCGGCGACAAATTTACAATGTCCCATTCAACACCGATTCCCATGCTCAAGAACTCTATTCCTTGTGCGGTTTTTGTCAGGCAGGAATCTATACCTTGTCTATGAGTAAAACCACTCTAGGTATATGACTAAGTGATACTCTTTTTTATCTTCCCAAAAATGTGGGTTTCTCCCATTGACTAAGGATATCTTATTACATAGGTCTCACCCACCTTCCCACTCCCTACGATGGAGGTAGTTCTCCTTGATATACATATAGTCAGACCGTTTCCTTTCTCAAATGGATTTCAGTTCACTACATGTTTCCACTTATTCTCTGACTGCCGCGCAGGTGTACATTCAGTATGTTTATTTACACATCCTTTTTATTTAAGACAACTCTAAAATCACACTAACCAGGGTGCCCATACACCCTATATCCCATGCTTAACAGCACAAAAATTTACCTTAATTAACTAGGGTGCCCATACACCCGGTCCCCATGCTCAACCGAACGAAAGTTACCCGACTATGCTAGCCATAACCCGTAGTATAACTTCCAACCCGTAGTCATATCACATACATGAATAATAATCGGGGTACCCAACCTATGTACTACCGACCAAACATCTGCCCACTTCTAAAGTTACGCTAAGTTCCATGCATGGGACGTCTCGCAAAGCGAAATCCAAACAAGGAACCCCCCCGATACACTACTACCTAACATTGTCGGTCGTTGAGATCTGTTAGACCCTCAGTTCATTGCACGTACCCCCAAATACTTATCTCTTAACACAAAAGCATGCACGCCTACTCTCATGCTACAAAAGAAAACATAAAATACCGCGCCCTTACTATCACTAGTTCTCGCGCAAAATAAATCCCGAGCTATCTCTCCCTTCTGTAAAATAATTTTAATCGCCTTGAATCTCTTCAGTATACATCCCTTCTTACTGGGAAAAATATAATAATACAAGACATTCTTAAATGTCTATCGTACCTCACAATACGAGCTATATATGCACATATATATATAGGCTAGGCTCCCTCTCAGGTGACATCTAGCAGGAGTCATTCATAACCTGGTGTCACGAACACCAAAACTTACAATTACTATCCGTAATAGTTCACACCCATTAATCCATACCCAGGAAAAATCATGATTTCATTAAACTCCTCAAAATGAGTAAATCTCATAAAATATACCCTCTCGGTTTTCACACCTTCTCCTCTGTAGATAAGACCAAAGAGAGCCCCGTTACCCCGTGGTAACCATGTACTTAATAGTAACACAACTATACACCCACTAAACTCGTCCCCCGTGCGAATATAGTGCTAACAAGAATATTATGGTCACTCATGTCACGAAATTCTCTCCATCTATCCAAGGATAAAGCTCATACATCCACTCGCCTATCCACCGGTGACCCAAATGGTTCCTCGACATAATAGTCTCATCCGATCGAACCAAAATTTCATAATTGTTGTCCCTATTGGGCATTCCACTTCTATCTCCTGACTCACTGTGGACATAATCAATTGTTGTGGTTCTACTTACACACATAAGACACCTCTCTATGTCAATCCCCTGCCTTTGGCCCAAATGGCCATGTTGGGGTTGTCCTTCTCGCGTACTTGGTAGTCTTGACCTTAAGTGCTACCCCCGTTGTCCCTTTGGCTTCCCTAGCCCTATGGGACTTGTTATTGGCCTCGATGACCCGAATCAAATCCACCGTCAATAGGTAGAAATTTACTTAATTTCAAACGTCAAAATGGGTCCCTTACTAGGTATACCCTTTCGTCGTGCCTCACTAGCACCATTAAATCTCATTTCGTTCTTAGGTTAAACTCTCTAACCTTATTGGCTCCTACATCTTAGAAGCGCTAATGTAAGCTGGTAAACAAAAGATATTGACGACCTCAACACTAGTCATCATAGTCGTATTTCCCATCCATTATTGTGTATTCTCACACGGTTCATTATCCATTTGCGGGTTCCTTTATCGTTCTCCGTATCCCACTTATCGGTTACGAAGTTCGCTTATATAATTTATTGTCTCTCTCGCGATCAGTGACAATCTCACCCATTTCATAAACTCTAAAATTTCACTCGCACCCCTATTTGAATAGCGAATGGACGATCTTATGGTCACACCATACCCAAAATTTCTCGTTTGACTCCATATATTCTCCTTCATACGTGGTGACTGACTCTCGAAAATAATCTTCCCCGACTCTCTCTCATTGTCAATAATGCTGAGTGAGTCCAAAATTGTATCACCGTTCACTACAACAGTGCTTGGGGAAATTGCCTCCCCCAAGTGATTATCTTATTCCACGAATACTCTACATTTTTCGTCTTTCCTCTCCTCTTGTCGTACTTCTTACGGCCCTCGCTAGTCGTCCAAGTTTGTTCGATGTACCATGCTCAATAGAACTCGGATATGAATCACATCAACTATACTTGATAGCAGGAGAACGTAAGTCGCATACGTAGAGGAATACAACAATCCTATCATAAGGCTCTACATCAAAGAACGCTAAGCTAAAGCTTGAAAGCCGCACAAATTCTAAGGACACTAGAACCCGATGCTCTGATACCATCTCTGACACCCCACCTAATTAAAGCTCGGGTGATCAGTCATAAATTAAATTAGAACAGGTTTCTCAGTTGGTTCATTCTTAGCATCACTTCCGAAACTTTTTAATTACTAACCACCTATGTGAAATTAGACTGGTGCTAAGTTTTATCTTTCATTAATTCAAAGAAATACTCATGCGGAAATAAATCATTAACAATCACAAACTAACTAAAACCAACCATCACATATAAATAAGAAACTGGTCGAATAACCATCGGTTAAAATCCAACACAAATGTAAAGATAGATAATAATGGATCTTAATTATCTGAAATAAATACTAAATAAAACCGTGAGAAACATGCTCGAATATCTGATAGAAAATCCCTATAATAAGAATAGAAGGAATAGAGGCGCCTATCCCAATCCTGCAACATCCACATATGCTGTAGTAACGAATCCCTACAATGAATCAAGCCTGACGTCCCTCTGGCTGGACACCTAAAAGGTTTTGAAATTTTTTTATAGCGAGGGTTAGAACCCAAAATATTTTGAAAACATTTAGCAAATAATTAACTTGTAGTAATATAAAATGCATGAATGCGCTTAATATTTAAGTTAGTGTCACGCTCCCTTGAGGACATACTCACCCCTCCACTAATGTGTACACCTAACGGTTACTTTAACCCCACCTAGTTATACTACTATGTCCAACTAGTCCTAGTATAATCCTCCCTTGCCTTTCTACTTTAAACCGAGTATTATTAATGCATGATTTATAAGTTATTTACCACCTTAACTTAGTTAATCATCTTTCCTTGAAAGCCATATAACATTCACTAGTTATATAAATAATACAATTTTCTCCATGTATTTAAACTTCCCATATATAATTATTCACCCCATTATGTACGTACAGTTATCTTACAACAATCCCACATGTTAAATGTGAATATATCTCATATATAATTAATAAAATTCACTACATGTATTTAGTGACCCGTATATAACTATTTATCCCATTATATACGTAGGACCATATTATAAAATTCACACATATGTTGAATATAAAAATAACCCATCCTCCCGAGTAATAACTCACCGGATGTATTCTCTGAAGTGCTTTCACACTACGTGTACTCACATAACCTAGTTACCCCAAGTCAGAATCGCTCACTAACTTGGCCAAAAACATACATAATGGAGGCGGTCATATTCCTTCCCTGAAAGTGAGATAAGCCCCTCACCCATAAAATGGACGCTATGACCTAGGGATATACTCGTCCTACTCCTCAAGCTAGGCGATTCACCCACATCGAGCAACCTCCTACAATAGCACTAGAGTATATATATTAATAATATATAATCACTGATATTTATATGCACACCATATATATACTATCGCACACCGTATATATATAAATATAAAATATCTCAGCTTTACCGTGTACTGAGTTCGTAACACTAGACTATATTTAGTATCTCGAGTTTATGGTCCAACTCTGATTATTTATTAATTTACACATTAATTGAAATAATACTTTCCCGAGTCCATAGTTCTGACTCGAATTTAATTAATTCACACATTCATTAATTTATTACCTTGGTGTCACCCAACCCATACACCCGGGCTCGCTCACTTGGCCCGAAGTTAAATATTATCCAAATCTATATCCCGACTCCAAATTAATTAATTTAACACCGTGGTGTCACTCAACCAATATACCCGGACTCACCCAGTTGATCCGTGTCTAAATATTTTGGAATGAAATTCCTCAAATTGATCCATAAAGTGCCCCACATAAATCCTCCTTAATCACAATTTCTTTCCCCAAAATTGTTAGGAATATGTGCCTACTATTTATTTGTCACTAAATAAAACATAGGAATTAAATTTAGACTTTATTTCCCGCTTATATATAAAAGTGGTGAACCTGCCAAAAATCTGGGACCATCGATCGATCGATGCCCATGGTCGATCGATCGATCGACCAGGTCCCTTTCTTCTCCACGATTCTGTTTCAGCCATTATTAACACAACCAAGCATCTACTTTCTCCCACAGTAATCTCCGATCATAATCAACCATATTAACATATGAAAACAGGTTCTAATCAACCTAGAAGCCTTAATTCAATTACAAATTTCCAAGAATTCTAACGTTTTCCAAATTCAAGTTTTACCCGGGTTTCAAACACCCAAACACTTTACATCTCTATTATCAGAAATTAATTGTCAATTCTTGATAGATTTAATCATACAATTCATATTCCTATACTACAGAATCATGAAACATCCTAATATTACACCAAATCTCATCAAGATATACCCTTTCTTGAAAACCCGATTTCACACGAATACCCATTTAAACCCAATACGGATTTTGGTTTACACATCACAAAAACAAGTATTGAGTATCAAAATTGAACATCACAGCAAGTTAACCAATTGCCTTTGGGTTCGTAGAGTCTGATCCGTTGGTGTAGAGGCAAGTTTAAGGATGAGCACCCAATTCGTTCCTTGTTTTATCTCTAAAAGATCCCCAAATTAGCTCAAACTGCTCCCTCTCACTTTCTCCCCAATTTCTTGGATTTAGGTTTATGTTTCTCTGTCGTTCCCCACTCTTAGATTTAGGTCTTAAAACACTAATCCCGTTTTTAGCCTAATGGGCCAAGCCCAAGTGACCCAAATAGCCCCGTGTGGGCCCGGTTATGTCTAAAAACACCCCGTGACCCATTTACTACCCCCGGGTACACTTTTTCGACTATCTCGGCCTATCCGGACTCAACCGTGCACTCAAAATCGACCTGCAAAATTAATTTTTAAAAAATCTTTATCTCACACCCAACTTAGTCTATACCGACTCCCGGTTGAGATAAATAAATGCCACGCCACTAATAACGTTATGACGTAAATAAATTATTACTATTCACTTAGTAATTAAATTTCCCTAAATATTAACCATTCACTCTTCGATTAATATTTAAGTAATTATTACCATAATTGATTCAATTAAATTATGACACACAAGTAATTTAACATTTCCCGAATTAATTAAATATTACATGCACAGAAATACGAGGTGTTACACCGACCCAAATTCGACTCGAATTAACGGATCTGAGAAAATTTTATAGACCCGATTATCTGAACACCTGATTAGTTAATGGACCAGGTCTGGATATACATGACTCCGATCCGATAAGGATACGACCCGAATGTGTGTGTGTGTGTGTGTGTATATATACACATCCAGGCTCTAATGCGGACGCAACTTGCGAATGGATTTTTGTATGATTTTTTAAAAATAGCAAAATATCGAATATCAACTTAATTTTTTTCGGTGGTATTTGAACATTTCAGGGAAAAACTATAAAAAAATCAACTCAAAATGAATTGTTTTACTATTTTTCAAAAATCGGTCAAACATATGACAGTTTTTAGGAGCCTTAAAACCTCACATATGTTTGACCTATTTTTTCAAAATATCAAAACAATTCATTTTGAGTTGATTTTTTAAGGGGAGTCCCGTGAAATGTTTAAATACCACTAAAAAAATCAAGTCGAAAAAATATTTTTTACTATTTTTAAAAAATACGAAAAATTCGTCTGCATGTTAAGTCCGCAAGTTGCATCCACATTAGAGTCGGACTATATATATATATATTGTTTTACATTTTTTTTCATCCTTATATTTATTTTCATCCAACGGTGAGATTAAATGAATCTCTAACCCTAAAAACCCTCTCATTCCAATACTCCATCTCATTTCATTTCAGTCGTTTCTCTCTGCTCGCGATTTCTCCATCTCGATTTGTCCCATCTCCTCCAATACTTCATCTCCAACACCACTACTTCTACACCGCTACTGCTATTACTACACCTACACAGCTACTGCTGCACCGCTACTGCTACTGTTACACCTACACTGTTTCTCTCTGCTCACGATTGTGCATATGTTGTTTGTAAATCAGAGATATATGAGCAATTTTTTTTTGTGATTCTATTAAGTATATATTTTTTAGGTTTTGTAGAATTAATGTTTTATCAGCAAATATGTGGTTTGTAGATTTGTAGATCTAAAGTTTTATTAGCAGCTTGGGTTTGTTCATTTGTAGGTTTTATATCCATCTTGATTGGGTTTAAAGTTTCATCATCTTGATTGGGTTTGAAGATTTTTTTAGTTAAAAGTTTGTTTTTAGCACAAACTATTTATCATCTTGATCGGGTATTCAGGTCGGGTCTTCGGGTCCTTACTGGATTCGGGTCTGGATCCTTTTCCTGAGACCCGATCGGTAATCGGGTAAGACTCAATTCGCTATAAAAATTACCCAGATAGGATATGTATATACCCTTACCCTATCCAGACCTGATCCATTTACATCCCTAATGCCTAGTGTGTATGCCCTTCATGTTCAGGAACCTCGGGCGGGACATGCCTAATAGGAGCCAAGGCGTGGCTAGTGGGGTAGCATGGTAGGTATAATTTTCTTAGATATGTTTATAGAGGTAGTGGATAAATATATTGTACCTTTGTCCATGGGGTAGGTGGGTGTAGGATTGGGTGTATGGGCATCCAGTCGTAGCATTCTATAGGTAGGCATATGGAAGCCTTATTTTATTTGCACGATTTTATGTTGACGTTTATGCTTTGTTGAATTTCAAGGATGAAATTCTTGTACTAGTGGGGAGAATGTAACATCCCATGATTTTAAAACCGTAAAATCTTTATAAATAAAATTTTCAAAAAACATAAATTATTGGAATTAATAAATTTTTATATTTAAAAATGTTGGTTTTGATTTATATGAAATGAGATTTTAATCGGAATGGAAATCGGGATTTAAAATGGGAAATTATAACTTTTTATAAAAAATAGAGAAAATTCGATTTGTCAGCCCAGTCGAACCTGTTCGGCCATGGGGAGAACCGGTTCGCACCAGCAGTAAGCGAAAATGGGTTTCTTTTTTAGTGTTTGTATGGACTCGAACTCTTTTCTTTTCTTAAAATATAAAGGCACGGATTTAGGGCTTTTAAAAGACATTTTAACCTTCTCAAAAAGAAGTAGCCCCCCATAATTTCATCCCCTCTATTCTACAAAACCTAAACCCCATTAAACACAACTTTCAACCTAAGTTTTGAAGATCTATACCAAGTTTTATCAAGAACATCCAAGAATATGTCTTTACTATTTTTGCAAGAGGGACACAACAATGTAATCATATTTTCAAGATGACTTCTTTACATGCATGAATACTTCTATTGTCCCCCTCCGTATTATGAATTTTAAAGGTTGCCTAAGCCATAATAATCGTTGTTTTCTTGAAATAAACTAGAGATACTAATTCCGAAAAGTGAAACTAAAGTTGGGACAATTTTTATTCAAATCTCTAATATGAATTAAGAAGCAAAACTCTCGCATGCTTAGATTAGAAGTTGGGATTCTGTTAGAATACATGGACATTCGCATGTTAAAATAAATCATTTGAATTTTCATAAATAGAATTCGACTCGAAAAAATCATGTCATTTATATGTAAATTTTAGAATAGAATTTCATTGTCGTATGCCCCTAAAATATGCATGTGAATGGAAATTATATAAGTTGTTAAAAACAAAAAGGAATTGTTTAATTAATATTATAATTAAATTGACATAATTTGGATAAATAGTAACGTTATGATAAATTGAGATAATTGTTGTGATATGTTGAAAATATGCCTTATGTGATCGTTAATCGTGTTAATATTCGACACCACGGGGACGACGAGATTGTTGTGATAGCTATGCTTTCATCTTATTTTAAGTTGCTTGCTAGATATGGGACTAGAAGGTGGGACTTTATTGTTTTTAACACTTTCTAGGTATGGGACTAGTTAGTGTAGATTGTTACGGATGGGTAATTTTGGGGTGGGGCTAAGTAGTGCACTTTTCCATTGTTCCATTAGCCTAAGTGTGAGACTAGGTGGTAATTGTCGATAGGTATTCTTCCTAAAGGATAGGCTAGGATACACATATGGTTTGAAGATCTATAGGTTTGGGACTAGGGATTGTTTGAGGATTTAAGTCTTAAATAAAAGGGTGGGGTTATTAAAAAATAATGAACTTCGTAAAATGGGAAATTTACGTCTAAGATAATAAATGGGTATTAAAATAGATTTGCGACACCAATAAGTTCAGGGCTAACGAAATTGGGTTGGCTGGCTATAGCGACGTGGGTATGTGTTGGCGTCATCAATAAGTGCATGTCTAATGAAAATTGGAGTGGTTGGATATTGTGAGGTGCCGTGCATCAAACCTCGCTAATAAGTGTATGGCTAACGAAATTGCGTCGGTTGGCTATATCGAGGGGAATGTGTATGGAGTAAAACTTTAGGCGGGACTGAATATGTGCAGGATCAATAGGAAGGTCAGTTGTCTATAGTGGCATCGCCATAATAATAATTTGGTTAATCGAATTAAAATATAATCGATAGTTTTAACAAAATTTAGTGATTGAAATATCATAATTGGACTTGAACATTTGGGTGGCTTAGTTATGTGGGTAGATAGTGGTAGTTTATTTTTATTCTCATGTTAATATATATCTCGTTTAAATTAAAATACTTTATTGTGATACTTATTTATATACAATGCTTATGTCTTGGTTTATGGATCCTAATTGGTACGAGTAGCTAGTATTCATGCGGTGGGCTCTGACCCAATACGTTGACTAACATTTCTGGTATAGTTGATGGAGTAGCAGCATAGGATGGATTGGTGATTTTTGGAGTGCAGCTGGATATTAATTTGTATTGATTTAGTAATAGTTTGATTTATTTCCATTCCATCGTTTTCATTATGAGATTTTCATTTATGGATTTGGTGGGCCAATCACTTTCACATTTGTTTATAGTTTTGTAATACCCCGCATTTTTATCGATATTTATTTATGGGATTAATTAAATTAAATGTGAATTAATTGAGAATTAATCCGGATAAATTACTAACGAGATGTGAGTTGGTATTCAATTATAATGTGTATATATGGCAATATATGACTATTGAATATATTGAATTTGTCGTGAAATTGAAATAAGGCAATTTGGGAAATTTTGTTGGGACGCGCGTGACAGTCGCGTCAGGAATGTAATTATTTAAATTAAAAAGTGAATTTTAATTCTATCAACCAAATGGTCATTTTGAGTGTGCCAACGCGTCCAGAAGGATCGAAATAGTCAGAAAACACTAGCCGGGGGTTTAGTTTGGGTCTCGGGGCATTTTTAGGCCATACCGGCAACTTAAAAGGGTATTTTGGTAATTTTGGAATTTTGGGAATTAAAACCCACGAAAATTAGAGTTTAATTATGATTATTAAATAAACCCACCAACCCATTATCAGCACTAAACTAAGTAGTGGGCTATGGGAGAAGTTTAGAATAGAAGTTAAGGGTCCAAAAAAATAAACCTCCACCTCCATTGTCATCTTTAGAGAAGAACTTGTAGAGAGAGAGAGAGAACAATTCAACCTTCAAGATTCAACATCAAATTCAGAGAAAGATTAGAGGCAAGTGATTTAATTACGTTAATTGCAACGAATGTTTCTTCCATGCGTAGGAATTTATGAAAATTTCATTTTTTTGGGGAGATTGATAAAAACCCATTGAATTGGATTTAGAAGTTTACTTTTTATAAAGAGACTGCATGTAGAATTTTGTTTGGGTGATTATTCTGATAGAATTACATCTTTTATACCACAAAAACGGATTTAATTATGTCTATGGATGACTTTAATTTTCTAGGGTTCATGTTCATGGGATTTGGGGAAAATTGGGGAAAATTGATGATTAGATGTGGTTTAGAATGATTTAACCCCATATAAATGTTGTGATACGATTTAGTATGTTTAGGGATGATTAGAAACCTTAAAATACTGTTGGAATAACGTTTAGATGAGATTAGAGGTGAAGAAAATTGGGAAAAATGAAATAGGGGATTTCTGGGCTCGAAACTGTCACCTCGTTAGAAGACCTGCCCAGGTCGTTCGAACGAGCTCGTTCGAACGAGCTCGTTCGAACGAGCTTCTAACGAGTTGACAGTTTTCCTTCTAACGAGTGGGATGTTCGTTCGATGCCTTTCGTTCGAATGAGATCTCGTTAGATGCCCACTTCGTTCGAACGAACTCTCGTTCGAACCAGCCTCGTTCGAACGAGACTTCTAACGAGTTAACAGTTTGGCCTTTTTGGCCTGGTTTGATTTCTAGTGTCCCGTAACCTTGTTTAATGGTAGAGATAACATTACCTTGATGACTAATTGATATAGTTGGGATATTCGGGATATATTGGGGAGTAAAATATAGAAGAATGATTTGAACCAAATGGTAATTGTGGGTTAGGACGCGAATAACAAATTACGACGTGAGTATAATGGATGATGTGTATATATAAACCGAGAACACGTGTATTGGTATAAGAATGAGAAGTATACCACTAATAAATTATGGTAATTACTAAGATGTGCGCATGCTTAGTATATGTATATGATTTTATGTGTATGACATACCTACCATACTTGCTATCACGGGAGGTTTACGTTCGCTTAGGGCCCTCTAATCCTTGTGTGCCCGGACTTAGATTGGTACCTTAAGAACGTAATGCTAGAATGACTTATTTTTGAGTTAATAAGTCAGCTGACTGTGGAGCGTAGGTATGTACGTGACCCATGGATATGTTAAATTATGTTCGCCTCCATTTTTGTGTGTTGTGCTTATTCTAACAATTCCTGAGAGATTCGGAATTTGTAATCCTTATGTACGTGATGTACCGGGATGGATAGCAGAGTATGTGTGCACCGCAGCTTAGCCTCGGGGTGCTTGTATTGTATATTTATGATGTGAATAATATACGGTTAAATGAAAAGGAATTTGTTATGTTTAATTGCGAGAATAATTTATAGTAACTCCCTGAGAAGATAAATAAGGGGATAACCTCCAGTAAATGGAAATGTTAATAATTTGAGAATCCGAGTTTAAGTAAAGCTATCTGTTTAAGTGATAACATTGGGTATTTATATTGTGAATCGAGAAGAACGGTTAGAACTTATGACGGTTTGGTTAGATACGTATATCACTTAGATGGGTACGGTACGTTAGGAGTGCACAAGGAGTCGAGAGGTGAGTATTTCATGTGAGTGTACGTCCTAACATGTAGTTTGAATTCATTGTTTTAATGTTATTAAAGCACTTGCTGTTTTTTTTTAAAATACTCTCCACTTTCGGGCTCTGACCCGTTTGCTTTCAAATCTACTTTTTGTAAAAACCTTTTTAGGTGCCCAACCACAAGGACACCATGCATAGGATTTCCATTCAAGTGACGAGCTGTAGTTGTTTGTGGAAGTTACAGGGCCTTGCTAGTAGACGCTTGTTTTGTCTTGACTCCATATTCAGTTTTAATAATTGTAGGGCATGTCGCCCATTTCCTTTAGAGACATTTTATATTTCAGTTATTCAGACTTAGGTTTGTAATTAATTCAGGATGCAGACTTGTTTCTTTTATTTCCATATTAGGATTGTTGTGAGGAGTATTTCCTCCAGATTTATTATAATATGTTGGTTACTTCATTGGGACTTTATGGTATATGGTGATGTTATTCTTTTACATTTCACTTATCGCATGTTAATCGGATTTAATTTAAAATTTGACAACTTATTTTTTAAATACTAGGTGGTTAGTAATAATTCATATGTTTTCGACAGTGATGCTATTAACTGAACCAACTTGGCATTTTGTATTGATTTAATAAAGGAGTAGCTACCCGGTATTTAATTAGTCGGGGTGTCACAGGTGGTATCAGAGCATCAGTTTCTAGTGTCCTTTAGGATCTGTACGGCTTATTATGTTTCCGCTGAGCTTTCTTTGATGTAGAGCCCTATATTTTAGGACTGTTGTATTCTTTTATGTATGCTTCGCTCTTCAGATATTTTGAGTTTATAACTGTGAACTTATAGACTTTACTCTCATTTCAGATGCCTCCACGACGTGCGCAGCGAGTTCCTAGGGATGCACAGCCAGAGCCACAGCCAGCACGAGTACAGGGCACCATGAATGCCGCCGAGGTTGCAGCCATTGTAGCCCAATCGGTAAATTCGGCCCTAGCCGTTGTACAGAAGGTACCACCCTAGGAGCCATTAGCCTCTCCAGTTCAGGCACAGCATTCCCGTCTGCTTGGGAATGCGTTCGTGATGCTTTTCAGAAAGCACACCCTCCGGAGTTCGCAGGTAGCTCCGATGTTGTGGTTTCAAGTCAGTGGAGGAAGGATATTCAGAGGCACTTGAGGATGTATGAGTGCACCGATGTTCAGAGGCATATACTAGCTACTTTCAAGCTAGTGGGGTCTGCATTGCAGTGGTGGGAGTCTATTACCACCGTGGAGGAGAGAGATACTCTCACTATACAGGAGTTTTGGGTGCGGTTCGACCGCAAATATTTTCCGTCAGCTGTTCACACGGAATTGAGGAGGAAGTTAATGAGCCTTAGACAGGAGGGTAAGACGGTGGCCGAGTATGAGGCCGAATTCACAAATTTGCTGAATATTGTCCCGGATGAGATACCGACAGAGGAGAAGAAGATTCAGAAGTTTACAGATGGATTGACTTAGAGGATCCGTCAGCACTTGTTAGGGAATCTCTCGTTAGCCACTTATTCTGATGTGGTTAACGCAGCACTGATCCATTGCCAGGACCACCGCTTTTACTTGATAGAGGGGAAGCGAGCAGGAGAGTCCAGCCATCAGGACAGGACTGGAGGAAATGGTGCCAGCGGGGCACAATCAGCTCAGGGTCAGTATAGGCAGGGTGATCAGGGTTCCCAGCTGGGGGATTCTAAGAGATTCCGATCAGGGGGTTTCAGGAACGGTCAGGGAGGATTCCGGAATGGCCAGCAGGGTCAGAATGGCCATCAGGGCCAGCAGGGTCAAAATGGTCAACAGCAACAGTTTCACCAGGGCCAGCAAGGCCAGGGCAGAAATGGTAACGATCACCAGGGTCGTGGTCAGCATGGGCAGCGAGGGGAAACTTCCAGGGTAAGTGTTTCAGTTGTGGTAAGATTGGCCACAAATGTCAGGATTATCCTGATAGGGGCAGGGCCCCGTAGCAGCAGCAGCAGGGTGCTCGACAGGAGCCGCAGAGGCCTATGTTTCCCGCCGCTCTCCCAGCACCACCACAGATGGCAGCATTACCACCCATTTTAGCAGTCCCAGTTCAGCAGGGGCAGCTTCAGTATGGGAGGGTATATCAGCTTCAGCAGGCCACAGCCCCACAGAATCCGCCAACTATTGAGGGTATGTTCTCTATTCAGGGGACTATGGGGCGTATTTTGTTTGACACGGGGGCTACACACTGTTTTATTGCTATGAGATTTGCACGCACCATTGGGTTGTTAGACACCGCCGAGAGTACGGTTACTTGTGTAGATTCACCGTTGAGTAGGGATTCCGTGATTTCCCTTATTTGTATAGGTGTGGGTATAGAGATTGGGAGATTTACTTTACCCGCTGATATGTTAGTGTTAGAGATGACCGAGTATGATGCCATTATTGGTATGGATTGGCTAGTTGCGTACCGAGCCATGATTGACTGTTTTAATAAGAGTATTATCTTTGCCATTCCCGGGCAGGAGATGTTTTTGGTGGCGATGCCTCGTCCTGAGGGAGGATCGTCCACTCACTTGTATTACATAGAGGAGGAGACCTATAAGGAAGTGGTGATACCACTTTATTCGATTCCGGTTGTTCGAGAGTTTGCCGATGTATTTCAGGATATACCTGGATTACCTCCGAGTAGAGAGATAGATTTTGTGATCGATTTGACGTCGGGCACTCGGCCTATTACCCGCGCACCTTACCGTATGGATCCAGCTGAGATGAGAGAGTTACGGGATCAGATTGAGCAGTTGTTGGGTCAGGGATTTATACGGAGGAGTACTTCGCCGTGGGGTGCCCCTGTGTTATTCGTGAAGAAGAGGGATGGATCATTGAGGTTGTGTGTGGATTACCGGGAGTTGAATAAGGTCACGATACGGAATAAGTATCCGTTGCCCCGAATCGATGACTTATTCGACCAGTTGAGAGGAGCTTTTTTCTTCTCAAAGATTGATTTGCGATCAGGATACCATCAGTTACGTATCAGGGAAGAGGACGTCTCGAAGACTGTTTTCTTAACGAGATATGGTTCCTACGAGTTTCGGGTTATGCCTTTTGGTTTGACCAATGCTCCAGCCGTGTTTATGGACTTGATGAATAGGGTGTTCAGAGAGTTCCTATATCAGTTCGTCATTATCTTCATTGATGACATTCTGGTTTACTCCCAGACAGAGGAGGAGCACGCCGAGCATTTGAGACAGGTTTTGCAGACGCTACGTCAGAACGAGCTGTATGCAAAGTATGAGAAGTGCGAGTTTTGACTGAAGGAGGTTCAGTTTTTGGGACATATTATTTTCGACCGGGGGATATCTGTTGATCTGGGAAAGGTATCCGCGGTGAGGGAGTGGGGACAGCCCATGACACCGACTGAGATGCGTAGTTTCTTAGGCTTAGCAGGATACTACAGGAGGTTTATTCGGGGTTTCTCAAAGATAGCGGGTCCTTTGACACATCTGACTCGTAAGGGTGTGCCGTTCATTTGGAGTGATGCCTGTTAGTTGTCATTCGATGAGTTGAAGGACAAGTTGACCTCAACACCTGTGTTAGCATTGCCGAGACCGGGAGTTGAGTATCTAGTTTACACCGATGCGTCCTTATAAGGACTTGGAGGTGTATTGCAGCAGGAGAGTCAAGCCATAGCTTATGCTTCCCGTAAGCTTAAGCCTCACGAGAAGAATTACCCCACTCATGACTTGGAGTTAGCGGCAGTGGTATTTTCCCTTCGGATTTACAGACATTATCTCTTGGGGGAGAAGTTTCGATTGTTCACGGACCACAAGTCCCTACAGTACATATTCACGCAGAAGGAGTTGAATATGCTGCAGTGAAGGTGGCTTGATTTTGTGAAGGATTATTAGTTTGATATCCAATATCACCCGGGGAAGGCTAACGTGGTAGCAGACGCGTTGAGCCGTAGGCCAGTAGATGAGGTGGCAGGGGTGTGGAAGGCAAAGTGGAAAGAGTTGGGACACCAGGATGCAGTGGCCCAATCGTTCATGTCTGTGATGACTGTTACACCGCAGATTGTCACGAAGGTGGTAAAGGCCCAGGCAAAGGACTCGTTCTGTCAGGAGCAGATAGTTCGATTATTAGCAGAGGGAGCCGAGTCCTATACCGTTAGCTCATACGGGGGATTACGCTTCAATGGGAGACTGGTAGTTCTGGAAGGGGAGGAATTGTGACACGAAGTGATGGCAGAGTCGCACGGCTCACGGTTCGTGGTACATCCCGGTGGGGACAAAATGTACCAAGACATGAGACGACAGTATTGGTGTAGCGGGATGAAGAGAGATATTGCCGTGTTTGTTTCTAAATGCGCCACTTGTCAGCTGGTAAAAGTGGACCATCAGAGACCGGCAGGACTGCTACAGCCATTAGACGTCCCGATGTGGATGTGGGAGAGCATCTCCATGGACTTTATCACGGGGTTACCTACGTCACAGAGGGGTCACGACTCCATTTGGATAATTGTGGACAGGTTGACCAAAGTTGCTCATTTTCTACCCGTAAGGACAGACTACACTACGGGACAGTATGCCCAGCTTTTTATTGCAGAAATAGTGAGACTTCACGGTGTGCCCCTAAATATCGTGTCTGACAGAGACAAGATATTTGTTTCACGGTTTTGGGAAAGTTTTCAGGAGGCCATGGGCACGGAATTGCGGTTGAGTACGGCTTATCATCCGCCGACTGATGGGCAAACGGAGCGTACAAATCAGATGTTGGAGGACATGGTGCGTATGTGCATCATTGATTTCAGGGGAGGATGGGAGCAGTATCTTCCACTGATGGAGTTTGCTTACAACAACTCCTACCAGTTCACCATTGGCATGGATCCATTTGAGGCGTTGTACGGTAGACCTTGTTGTTCCCCAGCATGTTGGTTGGAGGTGGGAGACAACAAACTACTTGGTCCGGAAGTGATTCAGGATACTTCGGCAAGGATAGAATTGATACGGAGTCGCATTCGGGTAGCTCAAAATCGGCAGAAGAGCTATGCTGATGCGAAGAGGTTCTTCAGAGAGTTCCAAGTGGGGGACCAGGTTTTACTCAGAATATCTCCTATGAAGGGGATTATGCGATTTGGGAAGAAGGGGAAGTTGGCACCGAGATATGTGGGACCATTTCCTATCATCGAGCGGATTGGGTCTGTTGCGTATAGACTTGGGTTACCGGAGCATTTGCACAGGATTCATGATGTGTTTCATATTTCCTCGCTAAGGAAGTATCTTAGAGATGATTTGGCTCATTCTCACATTGCTTTGGAGGACATCAATCTCCAACCCGATAGTTCCTACGAGGAGGGGCCGATTGCTATTTTGGACCGAAGTGAACGGAAACTGCGGCCAAAGATAGTTCCGTTAGTGCGTGTTCAGTGGCGACATCATAATGTCGAGGATTCCACATGGGAGCGTGAGGATGAGATGCGCGAACGTTATCCAGAGTTATTTTTACCAGGTACTTTCTAGTTCCGAATTTCGGGACGAAATTCTGTTATTAGGGGGGAAGTATGTAATACCCCGCATTTTTATCGATATTTATTTATGGGATTAATTAAATTAAATGTGAATTAATTGAGAATTAATCCGGATAAATTACTAACGAGATGTGAGTTGGTATTTGATTATAATGTGTATATATGGCAATATATGACTATTGAATATATTGAATTTGTCGTGAAATTGAAATACGACAATTTGGGAAATTTTGTTGGGATGCGCGTGCCAGTCGCGTCAGGAATGTAATTATTTAAATTAAAAAGTGAATTTTAATTCTATCAACCAAATGGTCATTTTTAGTGCGCCAACGCATCCGGAAGGATCGAAATAGTCAGAAAACACTAGCCGGGGCTTTAGTTTGGGTCCCGGGACATTTTTAGGATATACCGACAACTTAAAAGGGTATTTTGGTAATTTTGGAATTTTGGGAATTAAAACCCACGAAAATTAGAGTTTAATTATGATTATTAAATAAACCCACCAACCCATTATCAGCACTAAACTAAGAAGTGGGCTAGGGGAGAATTTTAGAATAGAAGTTAAGGGTCCAAAAAAATAAACCTCCACCTCCATTGTCATCTTTAGAGAAGAACTTGTAGAGAGAGAGAGAGAACAATTCAACCTTCAAGATTCAACATCAAATTCAGAGAAAGATTAGAGGCAAGTGATTTAATTACGTTAATTGCAACGAATGTTTCTTCCATGCGTAGGAATTTATGAAAATTTCATTTTTTTGGGGAGATTGATAAAAACCCATTGAATTGGATTTAGAAGTTTACTTTTTATAAAGAGACTGCATGTAGAATTTTGTTTGGGTGATTATTCTGATAGAATTACATCTTTTATACCACAAAAACGGATTTAATTATGTCTATGGATGACTTTAATTTTCTAGGGTTCATGTTCATGGGATTTGGGGAAAATTGGGGAAAATTGATGATTAGATGTGGTTTAGAATGATTTAACCCCATATAAATGTTGTGATACGATTTAGTATGTTTAGGGATGATTAGAAACCTTAAAATACTGTTGGAATAACGTTTAGATGAGATTAGAGGTGAAGAAAATTGGGAAAAATGAAATAGGGGATTTCTGGGCTCGAAACTGTCACCTCGTTAGAAGACCTGCCCAGGTCGTTCGAACGAGCTCGTTCGAACGAGCTCGTTCGAACGAGCTTCTAACGAGTTGACAGTTTTCCTTCTAACGAGTGGGATGTTCGTTCGATGCCTTTCGTTCGAATGAGATCTCGTTAGATGCCCACTTCGTTCGAACGAACTCTCGTTCGAACCAGCCTCGTTCGAACGAGACTTCTAACGAGTTAACAGTTTGGCCTTTTTGGCCTGGTTTGATTTCTAGTGTCCCGTAACCTTGTTTAATGGTAGAGATAACATTACCTTGATGACTAATTGATATAGTTGGGATATTCGGGATATATTGGGGAGTAAAATATAGAAGAATGATTTGAACCAAATGGTAATTGTGGGTTAGGACGCGAATAACAAATTACGACGTGAGTATAATGGATGATGTGTATATATAAACCGAGAACACGTGTATTGGTATAAGAATGAGAAGTATACCACTAATAAATTATGGTAATTACTAAGATGTGCGCATGCTTAGTATATGTATATGATTTTATGTGTATGACATACCTACCATACTTGCTATCACGGGAGGTTTACGTTCGCTTAGGGCCCTCTAATCCTTGTGTGCCCGGACTTAGATTGGTACCTTAAGAACGTAATGCTAGAATGACTTATTTGTGAGTTAATAAGTCAGCTGACTGTGGAGCGTAGGTATGTACGTGACCCATGGATATGTTAAATTATGTTCGCCTCCATTTTTGTGTGTTGTGCTTATTCTAACAATTCCTGAGAGATTCGGAATTTGTAATCCTTATGTACGTGATGTACCGGGATGGATAGCAGAGTATGTGTGCACCGCAGCTTAGCCTCGGGGTGCTTGTATTGTATATTTATGATGTGAATAATATACGGTTAAATGAAAAGGAATTTGTTATGTTTAATTGCGAGAATAATTTATAGTAACTCCCTGAGAAGATAAATAAGGGGATAACCTCCAGTAAATGGAAATGTTAATAATTTGAGAATCCGAGTTTAAGTAAAGCTATCTGTTTAAGTGATAACATTGGGTATTTATATTGTGAATCGAGAAGAACGGTTAGAACTTATGACGGTTTGGTTAGATACGTATATCACTTAGATGGGTACGGTACGTTAGGAGTGCACAAGGAGCCGAGAGGTGAGTATTTCATGTGAGTGTACGTCCTAACATGTAGTTTGAATTCATTGTTTTAATGTTATTAAAGCACTTGCTGTTTTTTTTTAAAATACTCTCCACTTTCGGGCTCTGACCCGTTTGCTTTCAAATCTACTTTTTGTAAAAACCTTTTTAGGTGCCCAACCACAAGGACACCATGCATAGGATTTCCATTCAAGTGACGAGCTGTAGTTGTTTGTGGAAGTTACAGGGCCTTGCTAGTAGACGCTTGTTTTGTCTTGACTCCATATTCAGTTTTAATAATTGTAGGACATGTCGCCCATTTCCTTTAGAGACATTTTATATTTCAGTTATTCAGACTTAGGTTTGTAATTAATTCAGGATGCAGACTTGTTTCTTTTATTTCCATATTAGGATTGTTGTGAGGAGTATTTCCTCCAGATTTATTATAATATGTTGGTTACTTCATTGGGACTTTATGGTATATGGTGATGTTATTCTTTTACATTTCACTTATCGCATGTTAATCGGATTTAATTTAAAATTTGACAACTTATTTTTTAAATACTAGGCGGTTAGTAATCATTCAAATGTTTTCGACAGTGATGCTATTAACTGAACCAACTTGGCATTTTTTATTGATTTAATAAAGATGTAGCTACCCGGTATTTAATTAGTCGGGGTGTCACAAGTTTCAGTCAGATATTTATAGTCAGATTTTTCATTTGAGTTTTAATAATTTGTAGTAGGATTTATTTGGAGATATTATGGTGATGGACTTTAATTTGCATAAATGTTATATTGGTTGTATAAATTTGAATATTATCTTATGGAAAAAGTTTTTTTATGTCTCATATTTTTGTCACGTGTTGATAATGATAACTTATTTAGTGACGCCCGTCGTAGTTTGGCGGTGGTGGCTGGCCACCTTGCTTGCCAGAATGTGTTGGGTTTTACATGGCACATAGGGACTTTACTGATGTGATTCAGGGGATATCGGGTTTACTGTCGAGCGAAAAGATTGAGCTCGTTATTGATTTCTCACTTGGGACATAATGATAGTGAAAGCGCAATATTGTATGACTCCTTTAGAGATGTGGAAATTAAGGATTAGACTGTTATGTATAGGGCAGGATATTGAGTATCCCGATTATGTTCTCTAGGCCTACGTATCTCGATGACCGAAAATGCTAGGTAATTGTGCATCGGGGAGTTCCTAATTTGGATTTCGCTTGCGAGAGGTCCCACGCATGAACCTTAGTGAGCGTCGGGAGTTGGGAGATTTATTGGGTGATAGGGAGTGGGTTTAGTACTTTAGTCATTTCCCATGTATGTAGATAACACTTTGAGTTGAGATCTATTCTACGATTTAAGGTCAGTGGAGTCGGGTAGTGCTTTGTAGGAAGCACTGTGGAACGTTTGCACCACTAGCTAATAAGTGGGGCAATCTCATGAATAATTAAGTAGTGATTAGTAGATTAATCGAGTATGCCCTTACGGTATAGCCATGTCGAGCATGCAGGGTCGAGGTTTACATAAATATGTTATGTTTGTTATAATTGTGCGAATATGCACGAGATATAGGGTGTATGGGCGCCTTGGTTAGTTCAAATTTTAGTATCATCCGAGGTAAGGGGACGGAGTAATAAATATGTTGAACAATATGCCTATGAGGCAGCTTGAAGAACAGTTGGAAAAGTAAGGTGTATTGAACGTCGTTACAAGAAGAAGATAGTTCGGTTATATATAACAAGGAGACCTATCACACCGAGATGGGTTGAAAGATTAGAAGATACAGGCGAGGGATATATGTCCAAGGGAGAGTCCAAAAATTTTAGTAATTAGAGTGGATTTATACTCAGTTAAGTCTTGATTATGGCTCGCGCATAAATAGGGTGTTTATTTTACCAGGCGAGAAAGACCCGCAAAGTGCGGAGTTGTGGAGCGAACATATAGGCCATGATTTTTTACGTACCCCGAGAAGAGGAGTGAGATGTACCACATGAAGTGGGATATAGAGAGTATGGATCGGTGTAAAGTAATAATTAATGAAACTATTTCTGGGTGCATCACTTGCTGGAAGGAAAAAGGTTGATTCGAGACAATCAGCCAAAAATTTTGCAATACTTGGTGATTCCAGTGACAGAATGGGTAGGCAGACTGATGGAGTTCAGTGTTGGGTTACCAACATCATGAGAAGGTCAATATTTCATATGTTTTGTGGAATTGGTTGATCGAGATGCAAGAATTATGGCTAATTTGATGAGTCACACTATTAGACAGTGTGCCCAACATTTCAGGAAAGAGAGGGAATGAGTTGAAACATAGTTCCACCCAAATTGTTGTGGACTAGGATGATATTCTTAGGTTCCACCTCTAATAGGTAGTAATAAGAGGCGATGGGAACAAAATTTGCGTTTGAGTAAGGCGTATCACCCGTAAATAGAGAAGTAGATGAAAGGAGTGACTGAGATGCTGGAGAATGTGAGGGACGTACATTTTGGACTTATGAGTAATTGGGAGGATTAATTACTATTGGTATAATTATGTGTAATAACTTGTACTAGTCTATTATTGGCAAGGTGCCTTTTTAGGCTTTGTGCGGGAAATCTTGTCGTCCTCCTTTTTGGTTGGTTAAAGGTGGGAGGATGACAAATTTCTCGAGCTGGACGTGATTCATAATTCGTCAAAAAGAATTGAGTAAATTCAGGGTTATTTTGTATAAAAGAGAAACGCCATAAGAGTTACATCATCATGAAATGAAGTTTTTAACGTCTGAAAATTATGGTCAAGTGTTAAGTGTAGATGACTCACATGAGAAGGATTGTGGTGAGTGGCAAAAAGGGAGAGTTAGAAATGTTTGGACCTTTCTTTTGTTTTGAAATAATAGGGGCGATGGTGTATAAGCTCATCGTGGAGTATTTTTTTGGCTGGATTGTAATGTGTTGTGTGTAGTCACCAAGAGGTAAAGGTCGCAATTCGGGTCAACGGGTTGTGTTTCGGGGGGCCGACACGATAAGGTTTTTTCGGACACAAACACGACACGACTTCGTGTTTTTTTTAATTGACACGAACACGACCTAAATAAAATAATAACATGACACGACACGACACATAAAAAACACGATAACATAGCACGACACGACTCATAATTCAGACACGAACATGACACAACTTCGTGTCAAAAAACACGACATATCGGGTCAATTTTGTGTCGTTCCGTGTTATTTTTTGTGTTGTTTCTAAAATTTCCACCCCTACCAAGAGGAGATGTTAAGAAGGATGATGTAGCATATCACTGAAAAGTGACTTGAATAGACGGGTCTCTAGTTGGAACAGTAGTGTAGTGCCAGGCTTATCCGAATTTCGAAGATGAAATTCCTTTGTAAGAGGGGATGTATGTAACACCCCGTATTTTTGGGAATATTTAAATTACACGTGTCGCAATAATTTAATTAAATTGAAGAAATGGAATGAATTGAATGAATATTAATTAAAAATAAATGGAGTTATAATTATTTGTTATTATAATTACTTGTATAATTTTATATTTGCTTGTGTGATCAGTAAATGAAATTGTATTATTTATAGTACGTCATAAGTGGGTGCAAACGATGGGTCGACAGAATCTTATTCGGGACGTGCATATGGGGTCGTGTTGAGAATAAGGTCATAAATTGATTATAGGTGACTCGGATGGCGATTCCGAGTGCACGGTTGATCCAAAATGGGTCGAAATAGTCAAAATTAAGTATCCATGGTTCCAAAAACTTTTTAGACTAGTCGAGACTCACATAAGGGTATACGAGTCATTTTATGTTAGCATATTAACCTAATTTCAAAATTAGGCTTATAAAATAATAGGTTTAGTGATAGGATGCAGACGCCTTATTATTCTAAATCCCTAAGAGAGAAGGAAGAAAAAAAATAAGGGAAAATCAAGAGAAAGCTCTAGAGGAGGCCAAATTGGGAGAAATTTCGGGGACCCCGTGCTTGGATTCATCACAGATTAGGAAGATTCAAACCCTACAAACATTTTTTAACTCAAGTGATTATTTTTCTTAATTATATATATAGTAGTTTCAATTCATATAATAGTAGGTTTAATGAGAATTGAATTTTAAGGCGGGGATTCGCATGTAAATGAGGTTTTAAAGGAATTGATTCCATTAAAGAAGTGTTAATCATATATGAAATTTGTTTAATAAATCCCACATGATAAAAGTAGGATCTTGATAAATATTTTTAGGATCGATCAAAATAGTTATGTACTTAAGTCGAAAATATGAAATCTCCGGGTGCTAATCATTGAAAATTAAAAGTATGGAATAAGTGGATGATTGATGATTCAATTCTATGAGTTAAGATGATTTTTAGGTGTTAAGAATACATACACGATGTTCCTTTATGAATTATGTTGAAAGGATAGTGTAGAAGGATGATTGAAAGGGTGATTGGGACTGAATTAATTGAAAAATAATGGGCATTGAAAGGGTGATTAGGACAGAATTAAGTGAAAAATAATGGGTATTGAAAGGGCGATTGGGATAGAATTAAGTGAAAAACAATGGGTAGATTTCGTAATAGACGAAACTACGTCGTTTTGGGCCAAATGCCAGGGGAGAATTGGTTCACCCTCAAAGCCAAACTAGTTTAGCTCCCCAGTATTGCCCATTTTGTTTGTTTTAATTGGTTTTGATAATCGAGAAATTTTTAGGTTGGTTTGGGATTTCCATAAAGGACTTAGGACGTCTGAAAATGACTTAGAATATTATATTATACCTTTAGGTGATTGGGTTATATTTGGGGTTAAGTTTAGAGTATTTGGGACGAATAGTACTCAGGGAAATTTAATAATGAATTCAGGATGGAAATCTGGTACAAAGGAAATACGGTTTGGTTATGAATGGTTACATGTTCAGAATTCTAAATAAGTAATTATATAATAATTAGAGCTGATATTTACACTCAAAAGTTTAGGCTAAGGCTACAAGTGGTAGGCACGATTAGCCGGGTTATTGGTTATACATATATACGGGTATAGAGAAAGTATATGTATGTGAATATATATATATGTGTGTGTATGATATTGTGTGAAACATATCCATCCTAGTGGATATACTATCGATGGAGGTTACGCGTCATGGGAGGTCACTCTAGTGAATCTGAGCAGAGGTAGTACCCTTCCCCAGGGTCATAGTCTATGCATGCCCATGTTGTTTAGGGTTGTAGTCCCATGAAATAATGTGGTATGGATATATCCCACAGACATAGGGCCATGACTTCCCCTAGTAAATGTTTTTTTATTTTTGGGTTCAATGGTTATATTCCAACCCTGTTCCCTAGGTTGTGGTGGACTCCCTGGAGCTTAATAAGAGGCTAGTTATTTGACAACCAGCAAAGAAATACTCGGAGGGATTGTGATTACATATGTAGCAAGCGATATGTGTGTATATATATTTGATGTGATGTGAAAATATACGTATATAATAATGAAGAAAATTATATACGAGCATAAGACATTAAGGTGTGGATATTAAATTAATAACTAGTGAAAGTTATTTGAATCGAATTGAATTATTATAATTGAGAATTATATTTGATAAATAGATGTCAAAGATAACTGTATGAAATACTCGTAACATAGGGTATCTTGTGGATCTATGGGTATATGGATTCTAGTTAGGCTGGATAGTATAACTAAGATTGAAAATGCATACGTTAGGTGCGCACTATAGTTGAAAGGTGAGGAGTATATCATGTGAGTGTTACATCGGCTTATATATGGAAGGTTGTACTGCATATTTATTAATGCGTTTTAATTACTTGTAAATGTTTTTAAAAGGTTTTGGGCTCTGACCCGTATCAAATTATTTGTCAAAAAAATTTAGGTGTCCAACCACAAGACGCCAAGGATGATATTCTTTTCAGGGACACAGAGCTACAGCTGATGTGAAGGCTTGCAGATTTTGGAGTAGTCACTTCATTTATTACTATCTAGATTAAATTGCCTTTTTTAGATACTGTTGGGAATGTCTCCCTTTATATCAGACTTATATAATTCATTTCGGATGATTGTATTGAATTTTTGTAACCGATGGTTTATATGGTACTTGGTTTTATGTATTTCTTCATTTAAATTATTTACTGGTGTGATTGATTATATCGTTTACTACAAGGGTTTATGTTGAATTCTTTTATTTGGTATGGTAATTTCAAGATTAAAATTTGGCACACCTTGTTAAACTAATAAATGGTTAGTAATTAATTGAACTTCGATAGTGATGCTAAGAATGAGCCATATGAGACTCTTGCTTTACTTTAGTAGGGGGATAACCACTCATTATTTTAATAGGCGAGGTCTCACATAATATTTATTTGACTTTGAATATTTTGCAAAAAATCAATTTCATCTTTTAAGAAAAAAAAATCTTTTTCAAATTGTTTTACTCTTAAAGCTCATTAAACTTCTCTTGAATATCGAAATCTTCATTATCACTAAAAGCATCATTAGACTTATCACTTTGAGGACACATCGAGAGAAACACCCAAACAACCCTAAAAAAGCACTAATATATGGATCTAACATGATAAAACGGTGTAACCCTCTTTAATACCAATTTGAAGCATGCTCTAGTGCCCTAGGGTTATACGAAAACACCAATTTTTAAATTTTCTTAATTTAACTTTGCATCAATTAAACCAAAGTGTTGTATAAACAAGTTTACCAATTTTATCTTAACATAAGCATTCATCTATGTGATGTAAGATATAATAAAATAAAGGGAAACCACAACACAGCGATGTATGAGAAAAACCCATAACGAAAAAAAACCTCGAACGGGCCAGCCTCACAAGTCCACTACAATAGGTCTATGTATAAGAACAACTTAGATTTACTCAATAACTCGATGCGCTCAAGTCTTGATGAGCCTCCTTGTTCCTTATCACCATTTTAGGAGTCACTGTTGGATGCCTTCCAATAGCCAATACAACGCATGAGCATTTCCAAATCTTGGTATCCCGTCGATATTACGTGCCTTTATATTGGTCCAGCCATTGCACAACATAAAATAGGGTCTCCACCGTTCAAAACACTCTTAATATGAAGATTAAATAACTTCGCTGGAGTACATAAGAGATCTTAGATAGATATATACGTGTGAGACTTGGATCTCAAAATAGTGGGTGTAAACAAGGTTTTAGGAGGCACAAAATATGTTCATGAAAAATATTTTCACAAATCTCTTGCTTAAAAAATCTTGACCAACACTCATATTTATAAAAAAACACAAAAAAATAGGTGGCATAAAAATCAGGAAAACTCCTTCTAACGAAATACATAGGGTCATTTGAACGAATCTAGCATTCTTATTTGAATGAAATAAATCTCGTTCAAATGAACCCACTAAAGTCGTTTGGAAAAAGATTGAATAAGCTTTAAATATAATACCCCAACCCGGATTTAAGGGTCACCTGTGGGTCAACCCTAAGCCGGTTCGGCTACATTAAGTGTGGAGTGATATTAAATAACATAGATAATATTTATGGTCCATTTTATTTAATTAACTTAACCAAATGGGCATGCAATTATTTTGTCCATGCGTATGAATAAATAATAACAAGTGCGGAACCCATTAGGCAATGCCCTAGGGTTCGTGTAATCAGAGTTGTTAATGCAAATAGTTAGAATCACTTACCTTCGAAACCCTCTCAAATGACGTAATATCACTAAATCTATAATAATAAAGGGAGGGTGTCAGTTGATGACTAGTGGGGTTTCCAACAATGCAGTATAGAAAATGAATGACAAAAATGAAAGATGTAATAACTACTATGCAACTACAAAATAGTGTATGCGTTAACCAAGTTTATTCAAAAATATTTCCTTTAGCATAGGTTAAAGATCATTAACCTTTGAATTCTTTACTTCACCATTTTATTGCAAAAAAAAGTATCTTTAACCCATCAATTTACACAATTAGTGAACCAGGAATCATGTTTCTTTAATAATCTATTATCATTAGCCTGAATTACTGAAAAAAACCGTTTCACCTTCTTAACCTTCCATTTTCATGCATTTTTTGAAAATAGGATTTTATCATACACACTTGGTTTACAAAACTTATTTACACTTTTATGTCACCCAAGGCATATAATCGTTATAGATTAGGCAAATGTCCATTTATGGCCTTTATTACTTTACTTACTTTAGCCTTTGACTTACCCATACATTATCATGTTAATTTGTTTTCATCTTTAACTCATATTTTGTGGGTTGTTCAATTATCACAATTACACATTTTTCGATTACTGCATTATACATTCTAAATATTTATCCATATAAACTTATTAACCATTTATCTTCTTAGAATTTACCAATTCCATATCTTTCCTTTTATTACCATTTAATCATGGGGTTAAGAGTAATCCCATTTATGTTTACGAACTTTCACTATCTTCTATAAATGTCGCCGACCATGATTTACTAGCTAATTTTCTTAGATCCTTGACCCTGAGGCTCCTATTTCTTGACTATCCATGGTACTCTTTTTTGAAAACTCTTCCACTTTTCATTATGTTCAATTAATTGCAGTCCAACCTTCATTTTTACTATAAACACTCGGCTTATCGTTGTACCTCACTCGCATAAATGTAACTTTTAGTCTCTTAATATTACTTTAACCATTTTACCTGACACGAAGGTCAATACCAAAGGTGGATACCACCTTTTTAACCTTGTTAAACACTTGGAATATGTTTTATCGTTTAGTCCTTATCACAGATTTTTGATGTGTTACCAACATATTTACCTGTACAAGTTTCATTCCATTTCCAAGTTAAAGGACTAATTTCATCATTTAAAGTTATTTAAAGTCACATCATTTTACGTAAATAACATTTCAAAAATGTTAACCACACACTTTCATTTTAAAACAATTCTTAATTGGATTCAAATAAATCCCCGAATGACAACATGTGACTATTCTTGACTTTTCACCCAAAATATCAACCCTGCAAAATTATTGTTTCATTCCATGAATAATAGTTTTTTACTTTATTTTTACACATCACTTTGATGAAAATGTAATTCCAATATTCTTACAATTATTGCCAAATTGTTCAAGGTGTACTAATTTCATACTTTCATACTATTTTCACGAAAACGTCAATATTTCATACTAGTAAGGTTTTTATCCCTTAAAACCAATATTTAATATTTTAAAATTTTATTAACTTAAAAAAATGTTTAAGACCCACTTTCTAATATTCATTTACCCATAATTTCATAACTTTTTCCCATTTATGTTATGAAAATTTAACTAATTGCAAATCACATTAAGAACCATTTTAATGTTTATTTCTCATGTAATAATGGTTTAATCTCCCAAATCAGCACCATGTATAAATCACACACACACACACACACACATACATATATATATATATATATATATATATATATATAGCAAGCTTAATAATAATTTCATAATATAAATGCTTAAATTAAACCCCACCTCTGTAGAAAAAATCCTCTAAAAATTATGTGGACAAAGCTTTGAAATTCCAAATAAAATGCTCCATAAAAGCTCCACAAGGACTTCTTGAAAAAAAAACTTCAATTTCCATAAAATATACACCCAATGTCAAAAAAATTATACACTTTTGTAAAACCCCGCACTTTTGGAGAATATGGAAATTCATTAAATTGGTGATTTAGAAATTTATTTAATTGGGGAAATTAATTAATTCAGTGATTTAGATTTAATTAATTTGGTTTAAGATTAAATCGTACGCGTGCCGTATTTTGAGGTGGCAATGAGATGATTTTATAAAGTGACTCGAATGGTAATTTTGAGGTCACGATCGGTCCCAAAAGGGTCGAAATAGCCAGAAAAGTGCACCCGGGTGTACAGTTTGGGTCTCAGGTCAATTATAGACCAAACCGGCACTTATTGAGGGCACTGTGGTCATTTAGCAAATAAAGGTGGGGAGACCCACGAAATTTTCAAGTTATATCTGATGTATTGGGGCCTAAGTTGGGGTTCAGAACGTAGAAAAATAGAGAGGAACCAACTGAGATAAAAGATAAAGAGTTCTCAAGGCTTAAAGAGGTCATTGTGAAGGCTCCAAAGGGATTCTTGCAACAAAGATCAATTGGGAAGGGAGATCAAAGAAGGAATCAATCAAACACCCTCATCAACCACGCAATCATGTAGTTGGTAAGATTGATTACATGTTTGGGTAGGATTGCATGTAGTTGATATTTACATTTATAGAGGATTGATATCAGCTGAATTTATTTCAGTAAATACGTATTTAAATCTAGTTTTATGTTGGTAATCATGAAGAAGTCAATTATCCAGGGTTTTTGAGAAAGTTTAGATTTTGATGGTTCTTGAATGGATTTAGTGGGGATCTGAGGATATATTTATGTTAAGAAAGATCCCTATACATTTATAAGATGTTTGGTTGTGTTGGGAGGGATTTCCACAAGGTGTAATGAATTTTGGATCGGACAGACATGGTGAAATAAGGAGGAAGACGGCCTGCACTTGTTCGATCGATCGATCGACTCAAGAATTTCTATCGATCGATGGAGTCGATCGATTGAATGTTATGGTTGATCGATCCACCAAAGCTGATTTTGGGTTCTTTTGTTGGTTGAGTTTTCTTTGAATTCCAATGATGGGGAGAAATATTAGGTATGTTATTATTCCTATGGAGCGACTTGATAAAAACCAGTAGGGGCTATAGTTAAGGTCCGTTATAGCCTTTGAGTGTAAGGCTTGGAATATGAACCGACAGGGATAAACCAATCGAGTCGCATATTAGAAATTTGGGATTTTAGTTACGAGGAGAGTCAACGTCAATCCAAGGTGTATACCAGTAGGTTAGAGATAGTTTAACTACTGCTATAAATAAAAGGGGTAGCAAGAGACCTTAGAGTTTTCCGAATACTCTAATAAATACAATAGTGAGATAAATCGTTAAATAATAAGTATAATAAGTATGAGAGAGAAAAATACTACGTACACATGTGAATAATTGGGTTGTGTGAAAACCTATTATTTTATATTAGTACTTGGGTTGTGAATTCCTATTGTGTGCTTCCTTGTGATAGGATTGGCAAGTTCAATGAGACATGTCGAACTATCCTCGATGAGACATTTCGAGCCAGGTTCGAGGGGACATTCCGAACCATGTTCGAGGAGACATTCCAAACTATACTCTATGAGACATTCTGAGCCAGGTTCGAGGAGACATTTCGAACCATTTGTCCTTAGTGTGTGAAATGGGGACCTGATTGTAGGATATGCAGTATTGGGTATATGTGTCATCGAAATATATACCATATGAATAATCTACTTATCTGTGATAGTAGTAAGATTAGGTGGGGTATACTTAAGCAATGTTTTAAATCTACTCAGGCGTGATAGTAGTGAGATTTGTTAGTGCATATTTAAAATTGTATAAGCTACTTATGATTAAGAGTAGTAGGAATGGATAAGTGTATATCTGAAATAGATACAAAATCTACTTGTGTTTGATTAGTAGAGAAGGTAGGTAATAAGTACCTAAAGAAAAAGTAAGTGTGAGAACTTTATATTATAGTATTAATGATAAACTAAAAGTAATGATAATTACTAGACGTCCATGAGCACACTGTATGGGCGGTATGGGAAGTTAAAGGGAAACTTTAGTAATGACTTAATGAAATTAAGCGTAGTATGTAGCGTACTGTATAGGCAGTACGGATAAACTAGATTTGTCTGAGTTTATTAGATATTGGAGACCTAGTTAAAGTGGGTAGCGTGACTAGGTGGGAATGTTAGGTGCGCATTATAGATGAGAGGTGAGGAAACTCAAGAGAGTGTGTGTGATCCTAACATGTGTAATCAATAACTGATATTTATTGCAATAAATTACTTGCTAAATATTTTCAAAACGTTTTGTGTACTAACACTTGCTATCAAAATATTTTCAAAACCTTTTAGGTGTCCAGCCACAGGGACGCCAGGGCTGATATTTCATTCCAGGGACCCGCATTTACTGCACATGTGGATGCTAGCAGGAGTTTGAGTAAATACCTCATTTCTTTATTCCTAGATTAGGGATTTATTATCAGATTAAGTTATCATTTCGGGCATGTCGCCCCAGTTACTTTCAGTTTCAGTATTTGGATTTATTTACTTATTAGTTGGATTATCTTTACATTGTGGGTTGTAGCCGATGGTTTATTCGGCTAATAGTTTATTTATTTATTCAGTTGATTTGGATTCAGTTGTTGTGAATGGCTCATATTATATTTTTGCATGATGTTATTTTGTTTAAATAAAAAGACAAAATTTGGCACCAGCTTTTTGAATACTAGGTGGTTAGTAAGTTTTAAAAAGTTTTCGACAGTGATGCTAAGATTGAACCAAATGAGATTCATGTTTTAATTTTATATAGGATTGATCACCCGGTATTTTATTAGGCGAGGTATCACAACTTTAAGGCTCAAAATATATTAACTCAACACTAAAGTGTGTCAAGTTTTTGGCACACTAGAACACATGTATTTTTGTCTAACAAAATGGTTAGCTTTATTGAAAATGTGTCCAATTCTTCCCATTTTCATATTTACTATGTTGGGTTTGTATAGGGAGAGAGGAAAGTTCATATTTTCATGGGTCTTTTTTCCCAAAACAGAGGCAAGATGTCTCATTCATGTAATTTGGTCGAGTAAATAAGGAAGTGAGAGAGAGAAAATATGTCATATGGGTAGATTTGATAGGGACACATTTCATTCTAAAATCAAAATAGATTTGCAAGTTTCGTCATCTGGGCGAATACCATTTGCGTTGGTTGTTTTGTATTCATGAATTAGTTGAAAGGGATCTTTTTTATAAAATCCGAAATTGACCCCTGAAAAACCTTTGTTTAATACTTGATTCATGTATGCCTACAATTTTTGACCTTACACGGACCCACCATTCTTTATTCCCTTTTTCTTTTTGGGAAGGTGGTGCTAAGGGCACCCCAATTATTACTCAAAAACACCATAAAGAAATTTTAATTTTTTTAACTAAGGGACACCACATCGTATAAATATTTTCTACACATTCTTTTTTGTCCCCACAACACCATTCTTTCTCTACCCACTAACCTCCCACACTATTCTCACTCTACCCACTAAACTCTAACAATTTTCCCCCCAATCAAAGTGCATTGAATACATTTTGGTCCCTACAATACCAATCAAATTGCATTGAATATATTTTTTCCCCACTATACCAACAATCTTCACCAACAATCATAAATTTTATCCCTGTATAATAACTAGGGTTTGTCATCAAAGTTACAAATACCAATGCAAGGTGTTAACAATAGGTGTGGCACTACTAAAAATAATGAAACTACCCCAAATAATATGATTGGGGTAATTTTTGGATCCCTTCTAGATTATTTTTTGTTTATTTTAAGGATTCAAAAATAAAAGGGAAGAAAATCAAACAATGGTTCAAGATCGGAGTCCTATATTAGAGGTCATATTTTGAGATAACCCTCCCGAACCACTATTATTTGTTTTAAATAAGATTCATTCGGCATGATCCTACTGAATCAAGTTTAAGTTCTTGAGTGCATCCTATCGAGAAGGAATTGTAGATTTAGCATGATCCTACCGAATGACTTCTAAGATTTAGAAACGCTTTAATTATTTATATAGGATTCTTTGGTTAGTTATTTGAGACATGATTGATTTAATGTACACATGAGAAATCTTAATTATTTAGGATACATAAGAAATCTTACTTATGTAAAATAATTAAGAAATGAGGAGGTTTTTAATAACACAATTATGTTCTTACTTATGTAGGATGCTTTCATGGATTTCAACTCTGTATTATTTGACGAGGCGTTAGTCAATATCGAATGTGAGAACAAAGGGGTTGATGGTTCTTTAAGAGTCAATGTTAGCGCCACTTTCTTTAATGACCATGTATTTTTATTACACAACCTTTGAAGATGTTTCAAATGCCATAAGAGAGTTATTTCAAATGTATTTTTATTACACACAACCTTGTGTATTAAAATGTACTCATTAATTTATATCTATATTTTCATTTATTTCTCACCCATCAAGCGTTGGTCGACGTGGTCAAGCACAAGAGTGATGGGTTAGAACATTAATAGTAATCATTAATTCTGATGCACCTTCGGCGATGTGGAAGGGACATCTACATTTGGGTTGTGAGAGGGGAGGGGAGTACTGGAACCATCAAGGGAAAAAGTGTGAGAAATAAAGAAGTACTAAGGATGAGAAAAATAAGAAGGATATGGTGACTCGAAAGACCAATTTCCCATTTCTGTTGAAGAGAATTCCACTCGATAGTGGGAGATGGATGTTACAAGTTATAAGTGGAGTTCGCAGCCACTAATTGTCAAAATCATTAATTGGGCATCCATACATGAGGCATATTACTTTAGAGGAGAGAAACATCATTGAAGAGAAGTTGTTGAGTAGGGTGAATCCAAATTCCATTTTAATGGCTATAAAGTATTGGAATGTTAGTAATGTTTCAATAGTGAAAATAATCTACAATGTCGATGGAAAGTTGAGGATTGGAGAACGAGAGGGTAGAACGGAGATGTAATGGTTAATTAAATTGATTGGTGACAAATATTATGTATATTGATATCATATGAATTATTCTATGATGGAGGTGGAAGACATATTTTGGGCTCACACTAACTCCATTCAATTGGAAAAGTGTTTTCTCCCAGTTGTCATTGTTGATTTCACTTACAAGACAAACCGTTACAAGATGCAGTTGTTTGAGATGGTGTAACCTCTTGTAACGGACGTGTAACATTACATTAGTATTTTTAATTACAAATAAGTAAGAGAACTACCATTGTACATTGATTGGTGATAAATATTATGTATATTGGTACCGAATGAATGATACTACGATGAAGGCGGAACATATATTCTGGGCTCACTCGAACTCCATTCAATTGGCAAAGCATTTTCCCCCAATTGTCATTGTCGATTTCACTTGCAAGACAATCGTTATAAGATGCAATTGTTTGATATGTTTGGTGTAACCTCTTTTGGACGTAAGTTCAACATTGCATTTTTATTTTTAGTTACAAAGAAGGAAGAGAACTAGCATTGGGTATTGGGCCAATTAAAAGTGATATTTGATCCATTTGCATGCCCCACTATCTTCACAACCGATCGGGAGTATGCTTGCATCAATGCATTGTGGGTATAATTCCCTGAGGCTAGATTTATGGTGTGCACTTTCCATCTTCATTGTAATATTGAAATACATGCTCGTAAAGAGATTCATGATGAGGATACACTAAAATAATTCTTGAAAGATTGGGTTCATTTGGTTGAATCCCTAACGAACAATGATTTCAATTAATATTGGTTGTTATTCCACGTGGATTGCGTGGCATACCCCAGCATTTAAAAATACATTTATTGTACATGATATAACTTGAAGGAGACCTTTGTTCATGCATGGACTAATAGAATAAAAAATTGGGGCAACCGAACTAAAAATTAGTATAAAGGCTCACATGGTAAGCTTATAAAACACTTGGAGAGTTCTCAAGTACCTTTTGACAAGGTGTTTGCCGACATGCATAATTACATTAAATTACAGGTTACAAAAATTAAGAAAAAGTTCAAGGATTCCTTACAAAAAAAATCACTCGCACAATCTTCCTTTATTGTGTGAGCTCATAGGCCGGGTGCGATTGATTTAATTCTTGAGGAGCTAACTATGTGTGGCAATGTTAGCATGGATTTTTTTATTGTTCCTACATGTCGTGCGCAATTTCTACGATATTCCTTCTACTCACGAGTTGGTCATCTACTAAATGGACGTCAACCTATACTTTGGGGGGATATAGATGGTCATTGGCGCAAATTATCTATG
This sequence comes from Sambucus nigra, assembly GCA_949130495.1. Lineage (NCBI taxonomy): Eukaryota > Viridiplantae > Streptophyta > Magnoliopsida > Dipsacales > Adoxaceae > Sambucus > Sambucus nigra. The sequence goes on from OX422213.1 coordinate 158,882,993, forward strand.
GTGACCGAGTTACCTAATTACCATATGGTTAATTATGGTCCATAAATGATATTATTCAAACAAAGGTTGGGAATGTCAATTGTAGATAAGCAAAGGTCCATGTTATGGAAATTGATAGACATAAGGTGTCCCACCTTTGTGAGGATATTTGAGTCGTCTATGCTGAAGCAAGGGAAGGGTCGTTCGCGGGGTCAAAGACTGACTCTCGTGAGAAAAAACACCAGAAATCAATGAAAAAGGATTACCCTGCCTTCAAACTCGTAAGAAAAGTAATAGAAAAGGAACGTCTTGTTGTCCAAGGACCTAAAAAGATCATTGATTTTACGAAGTTCATGCGCCCAACCCCATGGTGCCTTACGTACATGCCCATATACACAAAGTACCAAAAAGGAATACCCGAGTTTTACAGAGTTTTGTAGAAGATATCATGGATCTGAAAGTGAATACAAATTGCGCCTCTAGATGCGTGTCTAGTTGTCTATGGTTGGGGTTCAAAAGCGATGGATGGATAAATGTGAGAGTGAATTTGATGGACAATGTGTTTAAAAATAATGATTTTTATGTACACTATTTTGGGAGTTGGTTTATGGGAACTGTGCTAAATCTGTTAGATGATTGTACAAGCTTGTGTAGTTTAAAGTCTTAGATGGTTATGACAAAGTATGGTTACCTTGTGGTCGAGGCTTACAACTGTGTGTGTATCCCCTATCACTGATATAGTGTCTCATATTTTATAGATGAGACATAACTGAAAAAAAAGTCCAATGTTCATGTAGATTGCATATGTATGCGGAATAATTTTATCATACTTAAGTTGAAACAAGGTTATCCATTGCCACCGGTTGCAAGTCATTGACATAGTTGTTCCTTACCTGGAGCCAAGTCTTGGATCGACAAATATGCTGATCAAATATCTGAGTTTCAAAATATTTACCAGAAGGGTATAACGATAATTAATCATCCTATAAAAATCAAGTAATAAGGGATACACTATATTTTTTGTACAAATGTAAGCAAATGTGTAGGTAGTTTGTGAGGGATATATTGCATTTTTTTACTCATGTAAGTAAATGTATAGTTATATTGTGAGGGATATGGCAAAGAGGACTCTAATTTGTGAAGTTATTGAAAATATATATCAATATAACATATGGAATGGATTTCAATATTATGTGCCTTAGATTTCAATAACATAAGGAATGGATTTCAATATCATGTGTAATGAATTTCAGTAAAATATGGAATTAATTTCAATATCACTTGCAATAGATTTCAATATCATGTCCAATTAAGGCACAAGATCATGAGCAAGGGATTTCAATCTCATGAACTTTCAATATGGAAATCATCACTGATTCGGGATGTATACAACAAAACTATATAGACTTACTTGGCATGAAGGTAAAAAATCAAACTTACATCTAAAAGTGAAAATCCAACTATTAGGGATGATTATCCCGAAAGTTTTATATTATTTGATTCAAGGGAGTAATACCGAGTCCAAGTTCCTATTTCGTTGTTTGTATGTAGAACCAAGCATGATAAAGTTTGGTTCGGGATAATCATCCCTAGCAATGGGATCCTCACTTTTCGGATAAGTTTTATTAATCACATTCATGTCGAGTAATATTATATGGATTCATTGTATACATCCCAAACCAAGACCAACATGAAATTAAACATGATCCAAACCCAGCACAATCCAACCGAACCCAACTTCAACATTAACAATTCGAGGATGATAACTCCAACATTAACAATCTAAGGATGGCAACTTCAACCAAAACAAACTACATTAAAAATTCAAAACCAATTATAAACCAAAGCCTGCACAATCCAAAAATGACAACTTCAACCAAAACCAACTACATTAATTACCCCAAACCAACTACAAATTAAACTTCACATATAGAAACCACAAACAACTATATTAAAGCAATTTTAACAATAAAAAACATTAAACAAATCTTCACATTTCATAATAACTTCACATTCCCCAAAACAATCAAAGAAAAGTTCACAATCCAACATTGATCATTGTAAACATCAACCAAATTGGACAATTTTGCCCCATCTAACAATTCAAAACTAAATGATCATAAGTTTTACACCATTAATTCTAATGTTCCAAATTACAAAAGTAAAAAAGTTCATCACAAAGTTCATTTTTTTTCTTAGATTTTTTCTTAGTCTTTTATCCCATGTTATTTTTCCCTTTGTCACGCTCTCTTCTATGCTTTTTCGTCTTTTTCTACCCCTCCTCCTCCATATTAATTTATAAACCCGCCCCATTTACTTCTGTAAGTATTTAGTAAGATTTTCAATTCCACACAAGCAATGTAGTCACATCCATAGTAATGCCTTCTTCAATGTTCTTCCTAAAACTCCATCTCTCTATGCACTTCGTCTACCTATGGAACATCATTTATGTATGAGAATTTGTTAAATTAACAAAATTATAAGAAATTTAATATTTACCAATGATTTTTTTGTTGCTTCAGATTGACGATAAGCGTGGTTTTGGAAAATCAGATGGGAATAGGTCAAGAATCACTGCATGTAGTCTTTGCTACAGTCTTAAGGGCATGAGACGGGTACTGATTGCAAATCTAGGATTATTTGTGGTCTTGATAATTTTCTTAATACCATTTTTCGATGTCAAACTTGACCTTGTATCTTGAAGCTTCATTTCCCCTATCATCCCTTAAGAGTATCATTAGGTCACGAGGAATGATTTGAATATGTTCAAATTATTTAAGACATCTTTTGGGATAGTATGGATCGACAACATCGAAGAAAATGATGATTCTAATTTTAGAATGCAACCTCCGAGAATGGGTATGCCTCCCTCGCATCCTTATAAGGATACTATATCACTTACACACAAACTTATATTTAGGGTTCAAATATTCCCAAAGTTAATTACAAAACTAACGTAAAAAAACTTACTTTCCCTGTCGATATATCATCGAGTTGTTCTCTGTATTTAATGATTTATAGGAATTCATTATTTTAACAGGTTGATTGCAATGCCTAACGCCTAATTCTAGCCACTGTATTGTTGAACTCCATGTGGAAGCATGCCCCCAACATGATAAAGTTCTCATAAATCCAGGATTGCAAAAAATAATGTGAATACAAAATCATATGAAAATATTGATTACTTAAATGGATAATAAACATATGCCATGAAATTTTAGTGCTCATTTTCTTAACACTTGATCTTGGTACAATGTTAATCTGTCTATACATGTGATCAAGGATTCTCATGCTCAATGCAAGTTAGCCCACCAATTTTTAATCCTTTAATACTCGCAGGTAATAGATTCAGATGTTATTTTTCATCTGATCAAGAAAAATAGTACATTGGATTATGTAGAGTATATAGGCCCTGGCACAATGGTCTTTCATAACTTCATTGACATTCTCATATTTTACATTTTCCTTAAAATTCACAGTGATTTGATTCAAATGAAGTGTGTATTAATTATTTCATTCTAATTCAACACTGTTCTTGCTCACTCCTAAGCACTTAACTACTACGTCAATAGCGCCCAACATTATAATCCTATCGTCATCAGGATTAGCAATGTTTGGGTTAAATAACTGATCACCAGCTATAGGTACTTGAAGTATATGAGTTACATCATCAGGAGTGATAATCATTTCCCTAAATGGCATGTGATAGCTATTTGTTTCTATATGCCATCGCTCAACAAACGTTGAAACCAGTGGTTAGTCAATATACCTATGGCTATATTTTATTAAGCTAGTGTGTTTTGCCCTCTCCACCCTCTCCTGTACCCCTTTACTCAGATATTATGGTCGGAACAAATCAACGACACTCATTCAACCTACAATACAAAAGCACCTATATCAATATTTTTGATAAGTTGGGGATTTCAATATTTTTTTACTAGTTAAATTTGGAAATATGATTACCATTGATCTGGTCCATATACCATAGGTAACATGGTCATTCAAATGATTCAAAAGAATGAGTTCTTTAGGGCCCCCATAGTCTTCGGTTGATGCTCCGGTGTCGACTACCTTCTTTTTACTATATACGGCAAACGACTTATGTTGTCTTTGTGTTCGATTACTCGAAGGGTCAGTATTCATAAATAGTGGAATACCCCCTATCATAACTCAGCATCAACATTATGTTGTGCCTCAGTAGGAACCTCGACATGTCCCTCTAGAGTAGCCTCAACAGTGCAATACCCCGAAATTTTATGGATATTTAAATTACATGAGTGGGTGTAATTTAATAATTTGAGAATTTAAAGTAAATAGTAAATATTAATTTATAAGTGACACATTAATATTTACACGTGTTATATTTACTTACGGGGATAAGTAAATGAGATGGACTAATTATATTTCATGTTGCAGGTGAATAAAAGCGACAGGTGATGTTACATTATTCGAAAAACATGTGTGGAGATGTGTTGGGTTTAAGACGTGAATTTTTTATAAGAGACTCAGATGGAGATATCGAGTGAATGGTTGGTATTAGAAGGGCCAAGACAGTCATAATAGAATACCCTAGGGTAGTGTTTGGGTTCCAGGAACTTTTTGGATCATTATGGACTCGCATTTTTGTATACGAGTCAATTTTGGGTTTAATAAGAGGATAAACCCTCATTTATCTCTTATAAGTCACGAGAGAAAGAGAGAAAGGAAATAAAGAAAAGAGAAAGTAAGAAGAAAAGGGAGAAAAATAGGATATTTTCGACCAAGATCCAGTGGATTTCGGCACGAGATCGTCGTATTCATCCAACCAGGCAAGTGTTTAACTCGCTTTAATGATTTAAGTGTGTTTATTTTTCATATTATCGTTGGTGATGAAAAACTATAAGATTTTGGGTTTGGTGATCTTGCACAAAAAATGGGTTTTTGGAAGATGATTTCATATGATTTTGATGTGATAATAATCCTGCATGAAATCTGAGTTAAAATCCATGTTAGTGGAGTAAATTTTTGTGAGAAATTGGAAGAGTTGAGTAAAACTAGGGTTAATTGAGAATAGGGTTAAATTCTTAATTAACTTGATAAATCCCAAGAATAAATTAGTGTGTATATGACTATATTTATGGTTGATGATTTTGGAGACCATAAATCTGGGTTGGATGAGTGTTGGAGTGATTTTTGGAGTTGTAAAAGAAAATGAACTCGTAGAGAAAAAAAACTGTTCACATAGAACCAATCCGAATGCAGTTCGGTTCATTTTTAATGTTATCGGTTCGGTTCGTTTGTTTGGAACCAGATCGGTTCATTTATGGTCCATGGGTTCGGTTCGGTTTTGACAGAAAAATTTGAGAGATTTTCTTAGAATAAAAGGGATTGGAGAAGAATTCATTTTCGAGATGAATAGTAAGGTATCCAATATAGAGTGTGAGAAAACCTAAGTAATGAAGTGAGTGATGTATAAATCTCGAGTTAGTGTGAATAAGATCTGGGGTATGAATTTAAGGTGTGTTTGGGATGAATAACACTCGGGAGATTATTTTCGTGGGTATATATATTTGTATGCATGTAGAATACATATATATTGATAGTATATGTGAATAATATTCAAATGTGCGAGTAGAATAAAATTAGAATACTAGCTAGTGGTGATAATCTATAATTCGGGAATAAACATTTATGTGAGAATTGTTTCATAAGTGAGTGAATAATTATAGGATTAAAATAAGTTATGTGTATACTTATTAATCTATACGAATTGATATAATCGGGATTATAGGCTAATGCCACGAGAGATAGGCATTGATAACCGGATTTAATGATATATATACGGGTATAGAGACAGTATATATATGATATGATTATAAATATATATGTGTGTAATTGATATATTTATGTGAAGCATACCCCTCTAGTGCTATCATGGAAAGTTGGGCGATGTGGATAAGGCCCTAGCTTGAGGAGCATGGAGCGTATAGTCCCCATGTCATAGCGTCCATTCTTATATTGTGTGATTTTCTATCAAGGGTAAGACATGGTGGGTATGTTTCGTTCTCAGTTCTGGTGAGGAACTATGACCGTTTCCCATACTATGTGATTTGGTTTTTACCAAGTCGGTGTGAGAGTCCAATCGCTGGTAACCCAGGATGATATGTGAGTAATTCCCTAGAAGATGATATCATTGAGAGACTTCATCCATTGAGTTAGAGCTCTGAGGGATGGTTATTATACTTATATAGTTTGTGATATATAAGTACGAATTTACTTAATGTGTATAGTATATTGTATATATGTGAGATTTGAATAAATATACAGCAGGATAAAGAATGAAATGTGATATAATTTTTGGACCATCCGGGAGTAGAAAATTCAAAATATAATAGGTGAGATACGTATATAAAGATGAGTATGTTATATACGAGATAAAGAACATTAAAATGGGAATAGTCTAATAACTAGTGAAGGTTATTCATAATGAATGGTTTTATGTCAAGATAGGAATTATAAATGAGAGGTTATTATGTATAAGCTCGGATAGCTTAGAATATTTCATATCACGTGGGTACGAGATAGCGTATGGTGACTTGGGAGTTTTGTGAGGTGATAGTTAGGCTGGGTAGCTAACTAGGGTGTTTTAAAATACATGCGTTAGGTGGGCACTATTAGAGGAGAGGTGAGGGGTATCTGATGTGAGTGCGACAATAGTTAAACTATGGAGAGTATCTTATTTTAAATATCAAAGTATGTTAAGAACTTGCTAAAATATTTCTCAAAACCTGGCCTCTTACCCGTATCTATTTTTCTTTTTCTACTCCTTTGTTATACTTTTTAGGTGTCCAGACATAGGGATGCCTGGATGACTATTCTTTTGAGTCAGACGTTGCTACTGCAGCTGTGGATATTGGCAAGAAATTATGTAGAAGCTTCTCTCCTTGTGATCTAGATAGGAGGTACAACGAGTTATATTCGGGCATGTTTCCCAATTGTTGTTTTTTCATTTATTTTTGGCATTTTTATTTCTACGCCCATTTGATATGCTTGTATATATATTTTACCGAGAAGTTATCGGTTATTATTTATTCATTCATTTAAGTTATTGTTCATATCTTTGTATGGATGATTGTACTTGTGTGATTTAATTAAAAAGATTATAAAGTTAAAATTTTGACGTCGGGCCTAATAGTTTATTAGTAATTAAATGGTTTTCGACAGTGATGCTGAGAATGAAACCATTTGAGATTCTGTTTAATTTGATATAAGATTGATCACACGGTATTTTATTAGGCGGGGTGTCACAGGTGGTATCAGAGCCTGGTTCTAGTGTCCTTAGGAATCTGTGCAGACATATTACGCTTTCAATGTTGCTTTCTAATTGATATAGAGCCCTGTGTTTAGGATTGTTGATTCCTTTGGTGAGATTTCGTTCTCCTACCATAATATATAATTATAGTGAATCTTTTATGCGTTCGGGTGTGTTTCATAAGCCAATACACAGAGGAAGACCAGTGAGGGTCGTTAGGAGGGCAGTAGGAGGCGGAGCTTAGATGAAGTTGTAAAATAATATTTTGGGGACGATCAGGGTCACCCCTATTATTGCTCAGGAAGTTGGGGCTGTAAGACCTGCTAGGGTGCAGCATAGTATTTTTCAAGTACCACTATAGTAGAAAGTGGTGCCAAACTAGACTCACTCAGTGTAGTTAGAGTGGGAGGAGTCGATGGGGTCTCTGAAGAGGACCACCCGTGGGAATTTTGGTAAATGTGGATATGGTTCATGTTAGCCAATGGAAGGATCTTAGGTATAGTTTGACCGCAAGTCCCTTCATATGTTGTTCAGAAGAAGATGTGAATATAATTCTGAACTTATCACATGAGGGCTGGGCAGAGGCCTTGTCTAGTGAACCTTGTACCCGAAGAGATAGGTACAATGGAGAAAAGAATCCTTAAGTGGGTGATGAACTCACGAGAGTAGTTACCAGCACTTATAGGAAATTCTTCTTGGAAGGTCGATGAAGATGGAGACTATATCGTGTTTTGTCAGTGATGATATTAATGCTTCTTTGTGCAAGGAGCTAAAAGAGTTGAAGGACTTAGTCAGGGAGTAAGACTGGATATAACGATGTTAGTGAGACACCGTAGGGGGAGACGCATCAGGGGACCAATTTTAAATGATTCAGATGGTTCAAATCCTATCGAGTAATGGTGGATTCAGCTGGGACTGGTAAGACCAGTAGTGTGTTCCTTAGGGCTAGCGAAGCTAAAGTAATAATGAGGGTAGTCGTCAGGGTCGAGGCTACCAGCATCCGAGATAAGGACAACCCTAATATGTCTAGCGTGGTCGAAGATAAGTGGATTATATGAAGAGGTATTTTTATATGGGGAGTAGGACCACATACCTTAATTTTGACCAAGTGAGTAAAAGGATAAAAGTATGGTGCCTAGCTGGGGCAATGATTAAGATTGTTTTTGGTTCAGTTCGAAACCATTTGAGAAGCCAAGGTGATTGGCAATGTTGAAATATGATTTTTAACCTCGGGTGAATGAGGTATGCCTTGTGTGTCACGAGCGGGTCACGATATCGTGATTTGCACTAGATTCGCATGTGAGACGAGTTTAGTGTGTATATCGATAACATTATTAAGTTTATATATTTTTCATGGTATAGTGGGGTTATTTTGGTCTCATCCATGGGGAAACGAGTGTAGGCATAGTGGTATATATTTTATTGGGATTACTCGTTCTAGTGATGTCTTATACAAGTATGATATTATCCTGAGTATAGATTGGTTAGAATGATAGAGGGTTAATATTGCAAGGCCATCGTGGTTGTTGTTCCAGGGCAGGATCTGTTGTTTCGACGATGCCTCATCTGAAAGAGGGTCGAGCTCGCATTTATATTCTATTATGATAGAGACTTCGAAGAGTATAGTTGTTTCGAGATATTTGATCCCGGTGTGTAGGGATCTTATTGACGTTATTTGAGGTATGTTGGATTTATTATCGAGCGAAGAGATTGAGCTCGTTATTATCTCAGGACTTGGTGATAGGGAGAGCGCATGGTTATGTCTATCCTTTAGAGACGTGGGAGTTGAGATTTATATTTATACTTCTGGAGACAAGATTTTGAAGTTATTGGTTATGTGTTTGAGTATTTATGGAATTTGATTACTGCCAATGCTGAGTGATAGTGCATTAGGGGAAAGTTCCTTGTTCAAATGTTGTTGTGTGATGATATACATATAAACCTTGATGAACGTCGTAATTAGAGAGACGTTGATGGGTGCTAAGGCATCAGTTTTGAATGTTATCAATGAATGTGTGGAGAAGACACTTTGAGCTGAGAGAGCTATTATATAGTGTAAGGCCAGTGGAACCTGTAGTGTCGTAAGAGCGCACTAAAAAAATTTCTCCTCACCACGAGTTGAAGGGTGGAGCGATGTTAAGTAGGATTAAATTCTGATATATGGGGTGATTGAGAATACCCATGTATTATAGCCACGTTGGGAATGCAAGGCCACTTTTGAGGAAAGTGTGTGACATTTTCAGTGTTGTGAAATTATGCACTGACTATAGGGTGTTAAACACTTGCAATGAGAATGGCGATGATCCAAGTATATGTGTGCAATGAGAGTTGGAACACCCGAGATGGGTTGAAAGGTTGTGGGAAGCCATTTACAAGCATATCTCTTGAGGAGAGGTAAGTCCCACTATTGTGGGAAAGTTGAGCGAAGTATTACTTAGTTAAATGTTGAGAGTGGCTTGGGTATAAATAAAATGTTGATGTCGATAAGGAAAAAGGGCCCAGAAGTGCGCATGTGGCAAAAGTGCAAGGGCCGAGACTTTTGGTACACCTCGGGGAATGAGGGGGAGTATGAAGTACCACTTATTGTGAGATATTATAAGTGGGAATGGGTGTTAGGTAAGACATAGAAAAATTATCTCCGGGTGCACCATTCCTAGATGGAAATAGGTTGGTTCGAGATCATCAACTAGAAAATTATGTATCAAACCGACAATTCCAGTGACGGAATAGGCAAACAAGTTGGTAAAGAAGGATTGCACTAGTGTGAGGTGCCGCCCAATATTGTTGTAAATTAGGATGAATATCCTTGAACCCCACCTCCGATAGGGATTTTCAGGAAGCAATGGGGATAATGTTTTGTTTTGGACAAGTCGTGTCACCTATGGCCTGATGTGTAGATGGGAAGTGATTTACGACTAGTAAAGTGGTATGAAAGCGATTCTAAAGTCCATGTGGTTAGTTTACTTCCGCAACTGACCTAATTTTTAATTGAAGTAAAGCATGGTACGGTAATTGGGAAGGAAATTACTGATTGGTAGAGTTATGTGTAGTCACTCGTACCTGTTTGTCGTGGACAAGGTGCTTATTAAGGTTTTTTATGGGAAAGTACGGTTATTCTCCATCTGGTTGTTTAGAGGTGAGCGAATAACTAGACTTTTGGATTGGACGTGATTTAGAGTCCGTCATCGAGAGGGGCATTAATCGCAAACTGTTTTGGGGAGACTTTTGAGCATCATAAGAGTTATGTCACTATGAATCGAGATTTGAAGGATTGATAGGAGTGGTCAGATGTACTTGTGGTTTCTCTCATGATGGAAATTTTGTGTTGGGATGGGTATGAAAAGTTAGCACTTAATGATGTGCGTCCTTCCAATAGAATTAAGGCGATAGAGACAGTGATGTATAGGCTCATCTTATTTGGATGTCGTTGGTAGAAGCACAATGTGTGGTGTGTAGTTTTTTAGGAAAGAGCTTATAACTGATGGAGTATATCGGTATGAAGTGTATTGGGAAAGCTTGTCGTGAAGTTGTGGCTATAGTGGTTAAGCCTTCAGACAGGTGGGTGCCACTAGAGGGTGTATAGTGGAGTAACCCTTATGTTAGTTTGAGATTGATTTTGGGTAATAAAGGGTGTATGTGGTTCAAGTTCCTGAGTTTTGGTATCGGTCTTATCCGAATTTTGAGGACAAAATTCCCTTATAAGGGGGGGCTATGTAATACCCTGAACTTTTATAGATATTTAAATTACATTAGTGGGTGTAATTTAATAATTTGAGAATTTAAAGTAAGTAGTAAATATTAATTTGCAAGTGACACATTAATATTTACACGTGTTATATTTATTTACTGGGATAAGTAAATGATATGGACTAATTATATTTCATGTCGCATGTGAATAAAAATGACAGGTGATCTTATTTTATTCTGAAAACACATGTGGAGATGTGTTGGGATTAAGACGTATTTTTTTAATAAGTGACTCTGATGGATATTTTGAGTGCACGGTGGGTCTGGGAAAGGCCGAGATAGTCGGAATAGAATCCTGGGGGCAGTGTTTGGGTTCCGGGGACTTTTTGTATCAGTAGGGACTCTATTTCTGTATACGAGTCAATTTTAGGTTTAATAAGAGGATAAACCCTCATTTCTCTCTTATAAGTCACAAGAGAAAGAGAGAAAGGAAAGGAGGAAAAGAGAAAGGAAGAAGAAAATGGAGAAAAATAGGAGATTTCTGGCCAAGCTTCGACGGATTCCGGCACGAGATCGTTGGATTTATCCAACCAGGCAAGTGTTTAACTTGCTTTAATGATTTAAGTGTGTTTATTTTTAATATTATAGTTGGTGATGAAAAATTATAAGATTTTGGGTTTGGGATTCTTGCACAAAAAATGGGTTTTGGGGAGATGATTTCATATGATTTTGATGGGATAATAATCCTACATGAAATCTGAGTTAAAATCCATGTTAATTGTGTAAATTTTTGTGAGAAATTGGAAGAGTTGAGTAAAACTAGGGTTAATTGAGAATAGGGTTAAATTCTTAATCAACTTGATAAACCCAAGAATAAATTAGTGTGTAGATGACTATATTTATGGTTGATGATGTTGCAGACCATAAATCTGGGTTGGACGAGTATTGGAGTGATTTTTGGAGTGGTACACGAAGATGAACTTGTAGAGAAAAAAACTGTTCACATAGAATCGGTCCGGATGCGGTTCGGTTCGTTTTATTTCTTTGGAACCTGACTGGTTCGTTTTTGGTGTTATCGATTCGTTTCAATTATTTGGAACCGGATCGGTTCGTCTATGGGCGATGGGTTCGGTTCGATTTTGACATAAGAATTTGAGAGATTTTCTTGAAGTAAAAGGGATTGGAGAAGAATTCCTTTTGGAGATAAATAGTAGGGGGTACAATATAGAGTGTGAGGACCCCTAAGTGATGAAGTGAGTGATGTATAAATCTCGGAATAGTGTGAATAAGATCTGGGGTATGAATTTAAGGAGTGTTTGGGATGAATAACACTCTGGAGATTATTTATGCAGGTATATATATTTGTGTGCGTGTAGAATATATATATATACCGTTAGTATATGTGAATAATATTCAAATGTGCGAGTAGGATAAAATTAGAATACTAGCTAGTGGTGATAATATATTATTCGGGAATATACATTTATGTGAGAATTGTATCATACGTGAGTGAATACTTATGGGATTAAAATAAGTTGTGTGTATACTTATTAATCTATACGAATTTATATATTCGGGATTATAGGCTAATGCCACGAGATATAGGCGTTGATAGCCGGATTTAATGATACATATACGGGTATAGAGACCGTATATATATTATATGATTTGAAATATATATGTGTGTAATTGATATATTTATGTGAAGCATACCCCTCTAGTGCTATCATGCGAAGTTTCGCTATGTGGGTGATGCCCCTGGCTTGAGGAGCAGGGAGCGTACAGTCCCCAACTCATAGCGTCCATTGTTATATTGTGTGATTTTTTATCAGGGGTGAGACATAGTGGGTATGTTTCGTTCTCATTTTCGGTGACAAAATATGATCGTTTCCCATACGTTGTGATTTGGTTTTTACCAAGTCGGTGTGAGAGCCCGACTGCTGGTAACCTAGGATGGTATGTAAGTAATTCCCTAGAAGATGATAGCATTGAGAGACTGCATCCATTGAGTTAAAGCTCCGAGGGGTGGTTATTATACTTATATAGCTTGTGATATATAAGTATGGATTTACTTGATGTTTATAGTATATTGTATATATATGAGAGGTGAATATATATACAGCACGATAAAGAATGAAATGTGGAATAATTTTTGGACCATCCGGGAGTAGAAAATTCAAAATATAATAGGTGATATACATATATAAAGATCAGAATATTATATACGAGATAAAGAACACTAAAATGGGAATAGTGTAATAACTAGTGAAAGTTATTCATAATGAATGGTTTTATGTCAAGCGAGGAATTATAAATGAGAGGTTATTATGTATAAGCTCGGGCGATAGCTTAGAATATTTTATATTACGCGGGGAATGAGATAGCGTATGGTGACTTGGCAGTTTTGTGAGGTGCGAGTTAGGCTAGGTAGCTGGCTAGGGTGTTTTGAAATACATGCATTAGATGTGCACTTTTAGAGGAAAGATGAAGGGTATATCATGTGAGTGCAACTACCAGTTTAAATATAGAGAGTATCATATTTTAAATATTAAAGTATGTTAAGCACTTGTTAAAATGTTTTTCAAAACCTGGTATCTGACCTGTGACTATTTTGCTTTTTCTTCTCCTTTGTTATACTTTTTAGGTGTCCAGACACAGTGACGCCTAGATGAGTATTCTTTCGAGTCAGATGTTGTTGTCGCAACTGTGGATGTTGGCGGGAAATTGTATAGACGCTTCTCTCCTTGTGATCTAGATAGGAGGTACAGCGAGTTATATTTGGGCATGTTGCCCAACTGTTGTCTTTTAGTTTATTTTCGGCATTTTTATTTTTATGCCCATTCGATATGGTTGTATATATATTTTACCGAGAATTTATCGGTTATTATTTATTCATTCATTTCGGTTATTGTTTATATATTTGTATGGATGATTTTACTTGTGTGTTTTAGTTAAAAAGTTTAGAAAGTTTAAAATTTGATGCCAGGCCTAATAGGTTATTAGTAATTAAAATTCCCAAACAAAAATAGTAGAATATAAATCATCTAACTTTTAACAATAATCTTGAAACGAAGTCTAACATCATTAAAGTTCTAAAGATATTATTCTCCCGAAAGTACTCTTCATGACAATCCTTGAAAACGAGACTTCATTCTCCCAAAAGTAATCTTCATATTTCCTAACAAGAACCTGTTGAACAAACACAAAATTAGTAAATGTGTAATCATAAATGAGTAAATAACATAAAATAGTAGTAAATTTACATTCCATTGGCACGCATGTAATTTTATTCGACATTAATTGGTACACAAAAAATGGCCATAACCATTGAGGACGTGGTTAGGTTAGACAAGTTACATTGGTGTCTCTTGATGTATTTGCACCGATTTTTAGGCAGATTGGTTGGTATTTTCAGTGTTCGTCGCTCAATGCCCATTTTTCACCCCCAAAAGAAGCATATACTAGTCAATTAGGCCAACCGAACGTCCAATGAGGACACGGTTTGTATAGACAAGTTGTTTTGGTTTCACTTGATGTGTTTGAACAGTTAAACATAGTGTAAACAAAGCGATAGATAAAAAGAGAGCAGGTACACAACAACCGCTGGCTGAAATTTTAATTGTCATGGGTCACTAGAACAATCATAGTCTAACATCATTAGATGATTGTAACACCCCGCACAATCTTAAATTACGCCGACAATCACTAAATAAAATACCATTCTTAGCATGTGACAGATATGAGACATATAAAGTTCATTCCACAAGATAATAATTAAATCAATCCCAATATAAATAATAATTCATGTAATAATAAAATTCATCACCATGCTAATCTCCGGTAAATAAATCCAATCTCTAATAATATAAATCCAAATAAAAGATCCAACTATGAATAACTGAATACAAATTGTAAACAACTGTGGAACCCAATGTCCCACCAAATCCATAATGTAAAGTCTCGTAATAAAATGCGACAGAAAAGAAAATCTAGACTATTAAGCATCAAAATAAATAAACTCCAGTTGCACCTCCAAACGACCTCCAATAACTCATATGCAGCTACTCCAGCGCTAAACCTGAAATATTAGTCAATGCAATGGGTCAGATCCCACTGCATGAATCCAAGCTACTCTACCCAATTAGGGCCCGTGGACCCAGACAGTAGAATTATACATAATAAATATCACAATAGGATATTTTAAATTAACGCAATAATTATCAACGTTCGAGAAAAAGAAACTGCGAACACCTAATCATGTAATTATGCTACCCCAAGTTATAATTCCAATTATTTCATTTATACCGAAAGTTATCCATATAATTTAATTCAATTCATCTGAATATTATTTTTTAATCATAATTATTATCAGTTACGGGACTCCCACTTAAAGTTTTAAACCATTTTGGTCATGGGACTCCCACTAAAATTTTTACACTATACCCATTCCCCTCGTAATAGCCATCCAGTCCGTATTCTATCAACCCTGTACTTATTAGCGAGGTTCAACGCATGACACATCATAATAGCCAGCTAGCTCAATTAACTGTCAGCCCTGCACTTATTATTCCATCACACAACCACACGTCGCAATAACCGTCCAACCCGTTTAACTATCAGTCCTGTACTTATTAACGACACCAATATATTTTAATACCCATTTTTTTATCTTAGGCATTAATTTTAAATTTCTTATTTCTTCCTCATCTCAATTTCTCTTTATTTTATTTTAGCCCACCCTATTTTAGAGCATAAACCTCAACCTACCCCTAGTCTCATACTTAAAGGTCTCCAAAACACAATCGCGTCCTATCCTATTTTGTAGGATGAATTTCTATAATTAATTTCTGCCTAGTCTCTCTCCTAGGCTAACTAAATTAACTGAACGACACCAAAATCAGTCCCACCCCGGAATATCCCATTTGTAAAAATTTACACTAACTAGTCTCATACCTAGAAAGTGTTAACTGTAACCAAGGCCTACCTACTAGTCCCATACCTAGCAAGTTTTCCAAAAATTTAGGTGAGAGAATATTACCCAAAATCTCATCGTCCCCGCAATGATAAAAATAATCAACACAATAATTCACACATTCAAATGTATCAATCACACAATTTTCACATTCGGTCACAATTAATTTTAATATAATTTGTTCAAGTCATCGACATAATTAATCTAATTTATTTTATTTGACAATTATGATTTCAAACAACATGCGAGTTTATGGCGCACCCAACAATATTTACTTTTTTCAAACCTACACAATTCTATGTGCTTTCCCAAGTTTCGTCTATATAAAATACAATTTCTATGGTTTCTACATCCAAACGAACACCTATATTACCCAAAATCCAAACTCTACCCTAAGCTCAAAAGGGTTATAAGTATTAAATCTTATTAAGATTTTTAAGAAAAATAGTACCGAATTAGTTTTCACTTTTCCTAATTAGGTTGTTAATTTATTTTAAGAAAAACACATGAATTAAAGTTTAGGCGACACTTAAAATGCATAATACTAAAGAGAGAGAATAAAAGATTGCATGCCTACTAGAAAGTCGATTGAAAATTCTGATTAGATGGTTGTGTTCCTCTCGAGAAATTGATAAAGACTCGTTCTTAAACAATCTTGAGAAAACTTGATTTAGATCTTCAAAACTTGGGTTGAAAGTTGTGTTCAATGGGGTTTGGGTTTTGTAGATGAAAGAGAATAAAATTATGGGAGGCTACTAATTTTTGAGAAGGCTAAAATATATTTTAAAAGTTCTAAACCCGTCACTTTATGTTAATATAGCAAAAAGAGTTTTGAGTCCTAATCAAACACAAACACTAAAAAACACATTTCGGATGATCGGACCGTTGGAATTGGCTGAAATTTGGAGGCGAGACGAAGCTGAACAAAAGCAAGCATCTCGATCGGACAGTCGAATATTTTTATTTATTTACTTTGCTTCTTAGGTCAGATCCTCCCTCGATTTTTATACAAAAAGTTATAATTTTCAAATTTTAATCCCAATTTAAATTCCACTTAAAACCTTATTTTTATATATAAAGACCAAAATTTTTACACACCAAAATTAAATAGATTCCAAAAATATATTTTTTCAAAATTTTTAATTTTTCAAAGATTTTTATGCCTAAAAAATCTCAAGGTGTTACAATGAAAACCACGCAATGTTACTTACTGATTTAACAACTTAAAAGAAATTTAGAATTGAGAAGAAAAAAATCTAGAATATGTGAAATTAACTATGCCATGTTACCTATGAAATGAAAATGACACATAAGTCAACTTGTATAAAGCCCTCTAAATCAAAGTGCAAATAGGAATGCCTGCTTGGGTGTATAATATAACAATATTTCAAAAATCACAGTGTAATCACACACTTGATCAGTTTCCAATACCATATCATCACTAATTTACATAAAAATGCGTGCTTCAAAATATTTTATTCTCATTTAGCTACTGTTGATATAACATGCCGATGTGCCATATCTCATAAATAAAAGTAATGATTGGTGAACATATCCTATCTAACGAGGAACTGGTTTAGGAAAACAAAAATTGATCAGAATATTTGGTTTCTCAAAAATTTGGTAACCATCAAACACATTGCTTGATGGAAAAGGGTAAAGAAAACTCCAAATTGAAGTTCAAAGAACAGATAATGGATTTTAACTTAAAGGTTTTCTTCATTCATTTGTGCATTTTCAAGAAATGGTTACGTGTACTGAGATGCAGCAAGTTAAGAGTGTTCAATAGTACCTATACAATTTAATGGGGTAATTTTGGTCTCAATCCATTAGATTATTGTCA
The DNA here is from genome assembly GCA_949130495.1 of Sambucus nigra. Taxonomy (NCBI): domain Eukaryota; kingdom Viridiplantae; phylum Streptophyta; class Magnoliopsida; order Dipsacales; family Adoxaceae; genus Sambucus; species Sambucus nigra. The sequence goes on from OX422213.1 coordinate 158,900,765, forward strand.
CTTACTGTCAAATATTTTATTTGTTGCAAGTTCCCTGCTGCACCGATAGTAATTTTAAGTTCACCAAAAAATATTTCCTCAGCTGCTCGACCTCCAAGACCTCCCATTATTCTGGAAAATAGTTTATGCTTAGTAATAAGAGCTGGATCTTCACCAGTTATAAACCACATTAGCTTCATAGACTTGGCCTCGATGGATCAATGTGACATTTTGCATAGGGTCATGCCCTGTTGTCAATCTCCAGTAAAAGACCAGAGCATATATGTTCAGTACACTCACTATTCTACTATACGTAGTCACTTTTAATTTACCATCCTAAGTTATATAATTTGTATGGCTTAAGAAAGTCATATAAAATTTAGTGATTGTAAAGTATTTATGAATGTCATTTTTATGTAATGCCACAAAGACTTGGAATATGTTCCATTTTGAGTGATAAGTAGTGTCATTCCTCAATGCATTCTTTTTAAAAACATTTTTCCTCACTGATGATACTTTTTCATACTGCACCGAAATCCACATCTCGCTTGGGCAAACCTACTCCAAAACCTTAGTACAAATCCAAAACCATGTTTGATTTGAAATTAATATAATTGTACAAAAGCATATTTTTTTTTAAATTGGATAAACTAAGCTCCTTTGATTCAAGTCATTCAATGACATAATTCAGTAAAATGGCTCTTTTGGACCCACATAAGTTTGGCGATAATAATTGATTATTATTATTATCGATGACTCGTCTCTTTCTATAGTAAGAGCTAGAAGATCAATTTAATGATCAAATATTTTTTAAAGGATTATAGATTTCATTTATTACTTGGTCATAATGCATAAAACCCTTAAACTATAGCACTGCTTGGATCCTTAACTACCAGCTATAATCCAAAAATTATAAAATCTATATAAGCATAAACAAGACTTGATCATCTTTAAGAAATTTGGACTAATTTTCAACTTATAAAAGAACATCAACATTAAAGATGAACAAAGAAAACAAATCAGTTTATGATAAAGAAATTTTCAGACCTGAACAAGTTTGGCTCTTACGTAGGGAGAGTCACCAATGGGGACTTTATGAATGACACGAAAGATATCAACTTGGGGATAAGGTGAAGCCCATTTCTTCTCTCTTGCTCACTATGAAAATATACAACATCATGCTAAAATCAGCATTGCATATACGTATTGAAAAAGTATATCAGGATGAGCTAGGACTTCGTACTATTTTTTTTTAAGATGACATTTAACTGCTAGCATAAGTTAAAAAAGTACTTTCAAGCCACACAAAATATTATTTACACTTGAAACTGTCAACTCGATATGTTGTTGATCGAGAAATGATGAAAACTTATCCCAAATAAACTATGCAGCAAGATTATTAAAAAAATCCCCTAAATATGAAATATCTACTCTTAGAGCGCCTAAAAGACGTATCTACACGTGAAAACGTCAACTAAATAAGTCGATATGTCACCAACCAAGAAATATTAGAAAAACATTATCAAATGAGCTATGCATCAAGAATTCCCCTAAATAAAGTCAGTTTTTGGTGTAGCTATCATAGACATATTTGCTTTCAAATCGTCCAACACAATGATCACCATGTGGCATAATATGAAGACCGCTTTGATCAAAACCCTCAGTGGTAACTATTGACTCGTAATTTGAATCCATATTATAATATTTTGATTTCCATTGCTCATGAATGATGTAGGTGGAATACTCTCATGTGCAAAGTCATGTTTGGTGACGTGAGCATTTGGAAAATCAATTAATGTAAAAGGAAGAAAAAGAGGATAATCCGTTACCCCATAATTGAAATCGTGCATAGATTGAAATGAGGGAAATAATTGATCTAGTTGAATCATAAATCATGACTCAAAAACTAATTGTGATGAGATAAGATTATGTACAAAAATAAACTTCATAACATGTACTTCAATTAGTATTAAATGGATTAAAACTAACACTCAACATCAACTTACATGTATAAACATTCAATTATTAACAAAGGCTTGTGATTTTCATCATAATCCTAATCATTTTCGACCCAGAAAAGGATCTGGACAGAAGTATATATAGACAGCTATAGGGACCCATTTCATTTATGGAATCCACTGCATAAAGTACCCATAGCATTCAAAAAATAGTATATAATTAAAATTGAATTGAAGTGATACGGAGCATGTAGTTTGAAACAGTGTTAAAGTAGATACTATTCATGATAAGAGGGTTTTGTACCAAATACATCATATGATCCAGGTTTTTAGGAACAACATGATCTTGATAAAAGTTAGAGCTTAAAAGTCAAATACACATGAACAAATAAAGAACATGTTTAAATGTTGAGTTTTTAAAGGAATTGATTTTCGTAATATGTGATTCGCCTAAACGTTAAACGATTGTTGAAGTTTATGAATTAGATTGGAAACACAAACAGAGTAATCAACGACGAATGCTACTCTATTAGATATTAATAGAAAACGTAAAAACCATTGGATATTAATAAACAAATGCTACTCTATTTCTAGTAGCACACCGCGTCTAGTCCATGCCTAGTCCACGAGATGCTTGGCGACTAATACATGAGCTAATAAAATATGAAAGTTAACCCTAAATAGGTGTAATATCATAGTATATGAAAGTCAGTAAAATAAAAGGATGGTCTTGCATACCTGCCTTGGGATTTATTCATTTACGAAACTAATGAAGAATGGTATCTTCAGCAATCACATCCTTGTCATATAAAGACCTTTATGGAACCGATAACATCTCCCCTCCTCCTTAATCCGGGCTTGGTACCGGTAATGAAAAGATAAAACATTGCATTCGCAGAGTTAAAAAGGTTTTACCTAACATAGCAAGCGAGATTAATGAGAAAAATAAGCAGATATAAAATTTAATAACTATCATCCAAATCATTAACCTAAAAGTATCTTTTACCAAACATAGCAAGTGAGATTAATGAGAAAAATAAGCATATATAAAATTTAATAACTGTCATCCAAATCATTAATCCAAAAGTATCATCCCTACACTAAAATTTAAGAACTATCATCCAAAACATTAATCTAAAAGTATCTTTCCTACACTAAAATGTGGCAAACTAAAATAAACATTCTAAACTTTCTTCAACCAACTTTCCATCCAAATAACAAATCCTCTCTCTAAAAAGCCTGCCAAAGTTTCAAAACCGTTTTAAGGAGCATTATGCAAAGAAGCATCAGGTTGAAGCACTGTCTCAACCCAGACTACCTTTTCCCCAAGTCCAGTGCGCTTGAAGTGACACATGTAACCATTATATATTCCAACATGCCCTCTGCCAATTCTGCATCAAACCTATCAAGTATAATGACGAGGAATTTTTTTTAAGGATGGGAAGGGGAGAGGGAAGGAGTTAGGAGTATGAGTGGGATTAAGAGTGGGAGTTGGACTGTTGACAAGATTACTCAAATTCTGAGATAAAGTGATATGACAATGATTTGAAGTGGAACCAAACTCACTCTGTGGAGTCACCCCTATAGGGGATCTCTCCTTTACATTTTCTAATCTTGACATAAACACATTCAACATACTAGTAACCTTTTTCAACTGCGAGTGAACATTAGAGATTTGATTCTTCATCGAAGTGATTTCTTCATTTCCTTCCAAATTTTGTACAAATTTTGCCTTTGACACCCCCATGTGAATTAATTATTTCTTAAGAGATGTAGAACCCAACTCCATGCATTCATCCTTTAACATCCTTTCCAAACACTTATGTTAACACATCATTCTCATAATTCTCAAAAGTATCGCTAGTACCCTCTCTAATCAAACTTATGGCTTTTCTTTTCTCTTTCGCAATCTTCACTTCTTCCTATATTATTATAAATAAATTTGTTAATCACTTGATAAAAGTTAAACTAAAAATTAAAAGATTCAACAATAAAAATATTATACTCACATAAAAAAGTTTGGCACTTTCCAACACAGTTTTATCACTGCGTATATGACCCGATAACTAGTTGTCTACCCTCATTTCAGGCTTAGTTTTTTACCGTACATTGTTAAAACTAATAAATTAGCTAAGAACATTTTTAATGTTGAAAGAAAAAATGATACACACCAACAAGTATTTCTTTTGGGCATAGGTACGACGCTCGAGACAATGGGTATACTTCAACTTTGAGTATTTCTCAAGATTTTTTAGTTTTCGTTGCCTCTTTTTCTCACTATTTTTCATTTCTATAAATTTCTTCCATATTTCAGGGACAACAACTTTAGGTTCAGAGACATCATCCTGAAAATGAGATCGTAATATATTTTTGAAAGTCCTGAATATTTGTGACCATGTATCCTCTACTAATGGGCGAGCCACTTTCTAGGGAACATTAAGATCAAATTATCTCTGTTATTATTAAGCAAAACAAAAAGAATTAACAGAATTATAAATAGAATAAAATAATAAAAAATATGAAGAAATGAAGTGTAAGATCATATTTACCATCAAAGCATTCCAAACATTATCTTTACATTTCCTTAGCACGTGTCTTCCCTCCGAGAAGTTATTTGGGAAATTAGCTCTCATAAAATCTCCAGTATGAGAAGTCCACAACTTTGCATTATCACCGATTATAGACCCGTCATCGTCAATAATGACTTCGATTTTCTCCTTTGGGGTTTTGTCCATTGAGGAGGAAGGTTGTGCTGAACATGTACCTGATGACATTTTAACTTTCCTAAATTTCAAAACAAAACATTAGTTCGATGAGAATATTATAGTAAAATAAAATATAAACAGTATACTTACTGAATTAAAATCATATAACAGCTAATGCATCATTTCTCCTTATTAATATATTACTAATCATGATATAAAGACAATAATTATAGCAAGAATAACTGAATTTAAAGGATCAGTCTAAATTGATAAAAAAAATATGTTAATAACTTATGCAAAAAGACTACTCTATTGAATTAAAAGTGTTAAAATTATCCAACAAAAACACATTAACAACTAGTGAAAAAATAAAATATACTCTCTCATATTCCTTTAGCAGGTTCTCCAAATGAGGTTCATCTTCAAGAGTAAATTGGAACACAATTGGTATCTCTAGCTCGTTTAATTGACCAATTAATATCTTCAGGGAATGTATAACAACCCACAAATTAGTAGCGTTGAGATCTTTTGAGTAAACGACTCGACTGGCATCAGAAGCGAGAATTTCAGCCTCTTCAAGCTCATTATTAGTACTCTTGAACTTATCAAAATTAACCATCACCAAATTGGAGTCGGGATGATGTTTACAACCAATGATCTTGTCCTCCACCCTCATCCAATCACAATAAAACACTACCTCCTTAAATAGATTATAGTCGAACTCAATTATTTGCCTCATAACTCCGTAATACAATGTCCAAGTATCTTTAAGATTTTTTATCACTCTTCATTGCCCTAAATTGAGTCCAAGCCTCATGCAAACACCATTTTCTTGTGTCATAAAAGTATCATCATGATACTTGGATGAGAATAAAAAGGCATTGGTGCGATATTTTTTATATGTTATAACCTTGTGTTTTGGCCCTTGTATTAGCCGTCACAACATAGTATTCATCTCTTCTCTCTCTTCTCCAGAAGTGACCAGCTGCGCAACAGAAATAAAATAATAGATATAAAGTGAGTATGGATAATAAAAAATATATCTTAATATACTATTAAAATCATGAGCACCTTATCAAATAACCACGGAATGAAAGAATTTTTCATCTCTACTTCTGTTAATTGGCTCCCATTCCCTTTACCATGCCAAGTGGATTTTAGTAACGTTTTATCCTCACTGTAATTTATTCACATAAGTTAGTGTATTAGTATTTAAATGTGAATTTCTATAAATACTTATTAAATTTCTTAAACATGTAGAATTCTTCAAGACCATCAATGTCAAGTCGAAATAGGACCCATCGACGTATTTGTTGAAATTGTTTAGGTTCCATCATCACAATCTTATCATCTAACAATGGTCCTTCTTCAGAAAACTCTCCATCTTCATCTAAAAACACTTCACGAGTATGTTTGTGGTTTCCGTCAAGAGAATTAGGCATGTACTCCATGCAATACCTAAAATATTTAGCAATAACATAGGATTCCGCAATTGAACCATCAATGTACCGCTTATTTCTAGGTATATTTTTAAATACTGCGTCTTCTTATTTGTGTGAATAAGAAAAAAGTATATGTGACATATTCATTAATAACTATCTATACGTATATGCTGTTGTTTGTGTTTGTGTTTGTGTTTGTGTTTGTGTTTGTGTTTGTGTTTGTGTTTGTGTTTGTGTGAAAATAAAAATTAATATAAAGAGTTTATCGTTCAAATGGATACACCCACTACAACAAAAACAGCAATCTAGCATGATTTAAAATTTTACCAGATCAAATCTAGCTTGATTTTGAACTAAGCCAGAATCAGGTGTTCCAAAATGACCATTTTTTTCTGGCACGACTTAAAAGTGTGCCAGATTTGGCCAAATATGAACACTTCTGATACACTTTAAAATCGTAACAGAATTTGATATTTTTGGCACACTTTATAACTGTGCCAAATTGAGTACATTTTGGTACACTTTTGGCACAGTTCAAAACCGTGCCAAAATTTGATACACTTTTGGCACATTTTTTAACTGTGCCAAATTTTTTGATTAAGAAAAAAAATAATTATTCAAAAAAAAAATCACAAATTGCGAATCTCGCGCGTTATTGATAAACTAATGTACATACAAACTTCAAAATATTACAAGTCTTAATAGTTCACAAAAAATTGGGCAGAGTTTCACTTATTTTCTAGACATTCTAAAACTTGTTAATATAAAACCTACATAATGTAAAGTCCGCACGGCTATAAAATATAACAATAAAATTACAAAAAGCCCGCACGTCCATAAAAGTTTACAATAAAACTAGAAAAGCCTGCATGGCCATAACACATAATAATGGAATCTTGAATATGAATGACATTAAATAAATAGTCCCCTTGTTGTAAACCATTGACTTCTTCATGTGTTCTATGTCGATAAAATCTAACGATAAAATGTTATCCTATAAAAAAAATTGGATATAAAAAAGAGATGATATTAGTAACTAAGTAATTTTTAAAAAAAAAACTTATTCAAGATGAAAAATTGCATATACAAGTTACAATTATTATTGTATTCTCAAACCAAAAGTCTTGTGACTATGTAGTCAACTCCTACGAGTTACATTAGTTCCATGCGAGATGTTCATGCCTCTTATGGGGCCGTTTGAGGACTGGTTTGAGTTTTCACCCTCAAACGGCATGTTTTTAAGAATAATCTAAATATTTTCAAATTATCATCATATTCTCAAATCGGAAGATCCGTGACTATGCGGTCAGTTCCTACAAGTTACATTGGTCCCGTGCGAGGTGATCATGCCTCTTACGGTACTGTTTGGGGGTTGGTTTGGATTTTCACCCTTCAACGGCTTGTTTTTAAGCCTAATCTAGATATTTTTAAATCATCATAATATTCTCAAATCGGGAGACCCATGACTATGCGGTCAATTCCTACGAGTTACATTGGCCTTGTACAAGGTGTTAATGCCTCTTACAGGACCATTTGAGGGCTGGTTTAAGTTTTCACCCATTTAAAGGCTTGCTTTTAATCCTAATCTAAATATTTTCAAATTATCATCATATTCTCAAACCGGGATATCCGTGACTACGCGATCAGTTCCTTCGAGTCACATTGGTCCCCTACAAGGTGTTAGTGCCTCTTACGGGGTCGTTTGAGAGTTGGTTTAGGTTTTCACCCTCTAACGGCATGTTTTTAAACCTAATTTTGATATTTTCAAATTATCAGTATATTAAAAAATCGGGAGACCTGTGACTACACAGTCAGTTCCTACAAGTTACATTGGTCCTGTGCGAGGTGTCCATGCCTCTTACAGGGCCATTCGAAACTGGTTTGCATTTACACCCATTTAACGGCTTGTTTTCAAGCCTAATCTAGATATTTTCAAATTATCCTCATATTCTCAAACCGGGAGACCCGTAACTATGCGATCAGTTCCTACAAGTTACATTGGTCTCATGGGAGGTGTTTATGCCTCTTACGAGGCCATTTGGGGGTTGGTTTGTGCTTTCACCCTTTAATGACTAGTTTTTAAGTGTAATCTAATATTTTCCAATTATCATCATATTCTCAAACTGAGAGTACCATGGCTATGCGATCAGTTTCTACGAGTTACATCGGTCCCGTGAGAGGTGTAGTGCCTCTTACGAGGCCGTTTGGGAGCCGATTTGGATTTTCACCCTCTAACGACATATTTTTAAGCCTAATCTAGATATTTTCAAATTATCATCCTATTCTTAAATTGAGAGGCCAGTGACTACGCGGTCAATTCCTACAAGTTATTTTGGTTTCGTACGAAGTATTCATACCTCTTACGGGGTCGTTTGGGAGTTGGTTTAGGTTTTCACCCTTTTAATGGCTTATTTTTAAGCTTAATATAGATATTTTTAAATTATCGTCATATTCTCAATACGAGAGATGCGTGACTACGCGGTCAGTTCCTACAAGTTACATTGGTCCCATGCGAGGTATTCATGCCTCTTACGGGGACGTTTGGGGGTTAGTTTGGGTTTTCACCCTTTTGAGGACTTGTTTATGAATAATAGTGACAATTAAACACACTTTCCTATGTCCACTGAATAAAATATGCAAATTTTTCCAACATGCATTTCGAGATCATGTAAAAATAGAGTCTAAGTGAAAGAATTAGTAAATTCAACTAAGATCTATGTAGGTGAAATTGATATCTCTAACTTATCTAAGTACATGCAACTAAGTGGATCTATATATATTTCTCATGTGGAAAACACCAAAAGCAGAAGGGAGATGATAGAAAAGGAGAGAAGGCAAAAGATATGTTTGTGTGACTACCAATCAAGTAGAAAATTTTCATTGGGACTATGAATTGGAACCTTTTCTTCTCTCACCTTTGAATGTGATTTTGGTTTTCCGTCTCTATAAATCCATCTCTTTTCTTCATACCTAATAGATTAGAATTAACTAGTACAAACAACTGACTCTAACTGTGATTTCATTGAACTGGAAACTCAGTTGAATGTCAACAACTAAGCTTTGTAAACCCTGAGGGTAAATTTGAAACTGTCCTATATAAGATTTTACCTTCAAGGAACTGACTATAACTGTGAGAGAGAACATATTAATCAGAATAGTGTTGGATAGGATGCTTCAGAAGTTACCCATGGATATCTTTTTACCTTGTGGTTTACATCAATGTTTATCCAACACGAATGTATTTGAAGTATTTTTGTTGTGACGGGAAGTTTGATAAAATAAGGAACCGTGAGATTATTTTAATAATTCTTAGGGTTTGAAGATCTTGTTGTCCATCTAGGAAGCTTTTAAAACTTGTCGATTTTAAGTTCTTGCTTCATCGATTTTGTGTGCATTACTCAACTTGCATTTCTTTCAAAAAAAAATTTTACTCCAAATAAATTTATCAAAAACACGGCTTACATCTTCTTATGCTATGATACCTACAAAAACTAGCTTCAGGGGAACCAGCTGGTAGCCGTAGATGTTCTTTATTATACTTAACCGCCACAAGATAGAGACCATAAGGTGGTGCTAAATAAACGAACTTTACAAGCTCCTTCCGATCACGAGTTGCCAGAATCTTGGGGATAATATTGGGTGAAGTTACTTTCCTACCAATCTGAAGCAACACAGTAACCTGTAAACAAAAAATTGTAAGAAAATGTCACATACCATCTTCTATAGGCTTAATTTACTTTGGGCAATGAAGTTCTCGTATGTTATAACACTGACCTTTGTAATAATCATCAACATGATAAGAGTCGGTTCTAAAAATGGAGTAATAAAAAAATAAAATGATGATGTTTAATAAGATCGTAACCTAGATGTACGAGAGTATGAGAGAATAATTACCATGCTGCAAAATTATCTATAAAGGAAACCAGAGCCTTCAACTTCAAGTTGTAAAAGAGGTCCCTGAACAACAATACAATCAGCTATAATTGTCAAATCATGAAGTGTATAGCGAATCAAAAACCATGAATCAGGAAACGTAACTTAAATTTGAATTGTAAAATTTAGTAGAAATCACAAATGAAATGAATAATGTATAAATATGTAAAGAACACAATATTTTAAATAACATAACAAATTATCACGTGAAACCAATAATAGGATATCATTGGGTCATGTAGTTGTAAAATATTGCGATCAAGATAAAAGTCAATTTGAATCCCTACAGTGATCCTAATTAACAATGCATAATATAAATACATACTCCGTCAAGAAAAAATAACAGAAAATATAATGATAAATAAGGAGTAAAAGATTCTACACCTGATTCAAAAATCATCAAACAAATGGCACTGAATCAAATCTTACAAATGGTATCGCGAATGAAAAGATTCACAACGATTTATATTCATTTTAGATTCAACAAACGATTAGTAACGGCTAAGTTAATAATCATGAATGATAAAATTCACGCAATTAAGATAAAAATTAAATTCAAAACCTTAACTTGTGTGGACTTGATAAACAGATAAAGGAGCAAAATTCAGAGAATTACGTTATCCATACTTCAGGGCAATGCCTTTAAAATAACCGATCAATGCGTGATACATTGATGAAAGCAGAGAAGTCATGCTTCCCGACGTAATACTTTGCAGCAACCCTTATGACATAAGTGTTAAGCTTATATGTACTATGGTACGCATATCGCCGCTGAAACGGTTCCATGATGATGTTGTTATATATCTTGGATTGATAAATCTTACTTTTCACTGAAAAATGAGCATGAAATTCAAGCACTGTTGGTCTAATTTATCTAATTCTGATATCAGTAGGAAGAAGACCATTTAATGTTGCGTGAACATTTTCCAAGCTGTCATATTTGAAAGGTGTAACAAAGTGTGCCACCTGAAAGTTGAAATTACTTTTAAGTTTATTTACATTGATATTTTCTTCAATTCATACCGATATATATCTACATATACATAGAAAAGTGTGACACCCCGCCTAATTAAATACCGGGCGATCACTCATTTATTACATTAAAATCAAGGTGAATAGTTGGTTCATTCTTAGCATCACTGTCGTAAAAATAACTTTTCCAATTTAAACACCCTAATTAATTAAGTTAAGTGCCAAAACCATTTTTAAACATTACTTTCCAAATTTTATTTTAAAAAACAAAGATTTAATTATTTACAACAATTCAATATTAAGGAATCACACCACAATAATCCTGGAACATTTAATCCAAATAATTTAAACATTCAACAACTAAATCCCAACATTAAAACTTAAAGTAAAACATCCAGACAGTAAAAAAAATCCCAAAGTGACAATACGAGAAATAACTGAATCACAATGTCCAAATAAACAACTGAATAATGGAAAGGGTGACACATGACCCACTAAATGAATATGCTAGGAGTGGAGTCAAATAAATGAAGTCGTCTAAGCAAGAGGCCTGCAACTCCAACCTAAGCTGCAGCGCATTTCTTCCAAGGGATCCGACGCAAGACGCCCATGTGGTTGGACACCTGTAATATATACATATATATACAAGAGATAAATAGAAATAGAAACGGGTCAGAACCCGATAGTGTAAATGATTTAAAATTCGTTTAGCAAGTATTTAAAATGTTTACAGGCCAATGCAACAACATATTAGAGCGGCACTCTCTTGAGAAATTCTCACCTCTCTTCTAATGTGCACGTCTATCGTACTAACCTTCCCAATGGATTATCTTATCTTATATCGCCCTAAACTTCCCAATGGTTTAACTTATCTTAGATTACTCATAAGATTTAAAACCGAACAATATAATTGTTTAAAAGGAAAATTTCATTTAGTAACAAAGCTCTCATTTTAACTTTATTTATTAATAAAGTTTCCCAGTGTCATATTATACTTTTTAAAACAAGTATTTCCAATTTGAGTCATTATACATGTATTACTTACCATAACACAGTAGGCAGTTCCAAATTTCAAAAGTTCATATATATATTAAATACTTGTATAATATATATATTCTAACAGTACCCCACATAAAAATTATGGTGCGGGCATACTCTGCTATCCAATCCCCGTATCACTCGTACTAAGGGAAATGCAAGTTCGGAATCACTCTCGAACTGTATTAACAGATACACAAACAATATTGAGGCGAAGCATAGTTTCCAAGTCCAAGAGGTCAGTACATACCCTCACGTCTCTTAAGACCGTCCGACTATCGATCCGATAGCCTGTACCTAGGATTCTTATCTTATAAGGTACGAGTCAATATCCCCCATGAAGGCCCATTCGAGATAAGACTGTTCCAGCGCGGTAACCTCAGGGATAGCAAGTGGCGCGGGTATGATTTTCACATGTATATAATATATGTATACACACAGTCATATAAATATACTACTTTTATCATATCAATTTAGGTTCATCCCATAACCCATAATCACGACATTTATCCTGATTTTCCCATTATTAGTTATTACGTATAACGGTTCGTTTCTAACTTTAATCCGAGGGATTTTTCCAACTTACTACGTAATACTCATGGACTCTATCCTCTCAAGTGTAAAATTCAGTAGGTATTCATTTATGTTCCAACGTAACTATCTTACGCGTCCCTCCCTTTAATACATAGTTTCATCGTCCCTTATATGAAAGTATCCCAAAAATACAACTCTCGTTTGACATTAAAGGTCCCAAAATTATTTATAAGTCCTACTGGTCTTCTTCATCTCCCAAAATATTTTAATAAGGGTGTTCAAGAATTATTTCTCATTAAATTGAATTCAACTAATTTAAAAAGGGGAAATATGAGTCTGCCATAAGGGTTCGATCGATCGATCGAAGCTCTTGGCTCGATCGATCGATCAAACAGGTATGGCGAATTCTGCAGTTAATCAGTTACGGGTTCTATCACATAACCTCCTCCAAATCCAAACTTTTCATTCCCAATCGCCCAGAAATTTGTACTACTAACATTATAATCTCATTTTAAGTATCTTCTACGTCAAGCATGTAAATTTTCGTCATTAATCATGGATTTATAGGCAAAAACTTCATAAAAATCTCAAGAACCCTAGAATTCCTTAAACATGGTTCTAATCAATCTTTTCCAAAATTTTCTTCTTCTAAAACATCATAATTTCGTGGTTTAATCCTCTACATGTGAAGGGGTTTCCAGATTTACATTCAAATCATTACTATATGCGATTTCCTATCTCAAATTTGGGCTTTCTTCCATAAAACTCATCCTAATCAACCCTAGACTAACATGAGTGATGAATTAACAAAAATAAGCAAGATAAACACTTGCCTAGGATTTTTGACGTTCTAATTTGCAGACGATTTTGGTGTAGTTGCGTTCCCCGTCGCGCGATCTACGCGTTGGTGGTGGTGGCGGTGCAAACGGATGGATCATTGGCCTTGGATTGCTTGGAAGGCTTTCTTCTTACCTCTCCTATGGCCGTTCTAATGTTTTGAGTCTGCTAACCCTAAATGGCTATTCCAAATAGCTGATATAGTTTAATAATTTTCGTGGGTTTAATTACCCAAAAATGCAAAATGACCAAAATGCCCTCTCGGGGTACTAATTAAGCCTAAAAACCCCCCCGAGACCCAAACTAAACCCTCGGGTACACTTTTCTGACTATCTCGACCCTTACGGACACGTTGGCACACTCAAAACGACCATACGGATAACTTAAAAATATTTCACTTTTATTAATCAACATTTATTTCCGACACGACACGGGCGCGTCCCGACTTAAATTTCCAAAATTGTCATTCTATTCACTCGCGACATTTAATAGAACCAATATTATACATTACTTTGCTCATTAGTAATATTCAACAAATTTTCCCATAATTATTAACTCACATCACGTTAATAATTAAAAATAATTAATTTCTGAATTTATATTAAATTAATAACTCACATTAAATTTAATAAATCCCCAAATTTATAAAGCATAAAAATACGGGGTATTACATACTTCCCCCTAATAACGGAATTTCATCCCAAAATTCGGAAAATAAGCCTAACTGGTAGAACAATTCTGGATATCTCTTTGTACGCAGACTATCTACATAGTAAGGCGCTTAATCACTATAGTCCCCGCTTCACAACAAGCTTGATTAACATTCTTATTGGAGACACTTTACATGGTGCTCCTAACCGACAACATTGGCAAAGGTTATGCCTCATTACATGGCAGCTACTCAGGTTTATCTATATACAAAACTCCCATTCTGAGAAAACCATACAAACCTCTGACCACTCTTGTTCGCCTAAAATAGTCGTGGAATTTCACCATAGTCATCGGAGTATTCCCGACCGATCCAAAATTCTGAGTATCCACTTACCTCTAAATATACGAGAGGAGAATATTCGAGGTTGTTCCATACCAAAACCTTAATAAGCACCTCATACGCGATTAACAGATACGAGTGCATTTTCAGAGCACTCCTGAAAACGTCGTACTAAGATTCCAAAATTTCCTTCACGTGGTTCCCCAAATTTCTAATCACCGTGCGCCTATTTCCTGGATAGGGGTGCTATATCCTTCTCGCAATGAAACGTTATCTCCGCTGGTTCCTGAAATCCCATATTAAAGGTGGGATTCACAAATCTCATTCCGATCCAGGAATTAACACTGCGCCAACCATGCACTGGCGCGATCCTTCCTTTCAAAGGAATTTTGGGGCGCACTAGTTAACATTGCGTTGATCTTATTTTGAGGGTGGTAACCCATCCAAGAACTTTATCGACTTTACCGACATCCTCCCATTTCAGGAATTGTCGATAAACACAAAATCCTCTGGTCACTTTTCCTCTTCCAACCGAACCCTACCCATGGGCGGTGCATGTAGGGACTACTTACTACGTCCCGCTAAACATCGATCTTTCCTTGAATTGTCTCACATTATGTGACACGTAACATTCCCTTTCCTTCCTTGGTGTATGTTGAAACTTTCGACCCGTTCTCTTTTCCTCCACGAAGCGCAGTTTTGAATCCTTTACACCATACTAACATCATCACTCTTTTCATGCGCAAGTTCTCTCTCACACTTGTCTAATAACTACTTCGCTCCGAGGGTTCTTCATAATAATTAATTTTCTACTCTATTCAAGGGATACCCTTTCTTAAATGGCTTCCCATAGCCTTCCCATCAAATTAGGTTGTGTTATTGTAATTGCACACTTACGTATGGATTATCGCCCCTCATGTGACGTTTAATCCACTATATCACTTCCACTTCGTTCTGTTAGCCCCACAAACACATTTTTTTTCACACGTCTATTGTCATGCCCCTTCATCTCGGACGAGTTTTAACATCAGTTAACCAGGATGTCTACACACCTTATAAGCCGGTAATACTAGCGTAAGCATCACATATGCTCCATACTAATAAACAAATTCTTTATTTTCCCTGGTGTTTGCAGCGTGATTACAACACTTTAATCACCCTAAAAATCAAAATTTTAAATCTTCCTTATTATCATTCCGCCCCTGTAACTCGTGGTGACAAAGCAAAACTTTCAATGCTTTCTTACCACACAACCGGCTCCACTGGCTTTAAATCAAAATTTAACTTCCCACTTAAAGATATAATTACTTGATCCCCTTTCGATTGGGGTACCGAACTCATGGAATAGTGACCAAACGTCTCCCTATTTCCAACCTTACACTAAGTTTCATGCGTGGGATGTCTCGCAAAGCGAAATCCAAACAAGGAACCCTCCCGATATACTACTGCCTAGTATTGTCGGTTTTCGAGATCCGTTAGGTCCCCCGTCCATAGCATTTACCCCTTTATTCCATCTTTTGACAGAATAGTTACATTTCCTCCCGTAATTACACTTAACAAAGAACTTTTCACCAATTGTACTATCGTTCAGAATTGGGTGTTGGAAATTTGCGTTCCATGAATCTCGAATACATACAATCGGAATTTTTGAAACTCCTTCCCCTAATAATAGGGGTATCACTCTTAATGCCCTCCTATCTAAAGGATATATGTAATACTGTACCCTTTCTATTACCAAGTCTTGAGCGCTACCCATAATACTGAGTTAAAACTTTTCGCTCAACCATAAACCCGATACATACTGAATCATAACAACCAAGTCCCCTCGCGCCGGTATCGAACATCTCGACTCAATATCCCCTCCAAAGTCTCTAAAATAGATAATATATAAGTGCGGGTCCAACCCTCTTGCAGGTGAGGCCTCGCCAAAGCAGAACACGTTGCACTAAAGCAACCACTCCAACAGCACTACAAAAAAAAAGTTGCTTTTAAGACCCTATTTTTTTAGACAGACAAAATATAGTCTTTAAAACATACTTTTTTATACGAATATAATGAGCCGTCTCAAAAACTATTATTTTTCGGGACTTCTAATTATATCCGTTTAAAAAGGGTCATTTTTTGATACGGTTAATTATACCCGTCTCAAAAAATGTCACTTTTTGATACCATTAATTATATCCGTCTTATAAAGTAAAGCAAATGAGACGGTAAATACTTACTGTATCAAAAGATAAACCAAATAAGACGGCTAAAAAAATTGATTCGCACCACTAATTGTTTTCATCTCCCGCTCTAACACTTTAACCTAACTTCCCACCTCAAAAAAAACAAAAAATAAAAAACAAAAACAAAAAAAACAAATCTCGTCTCCAACAAACCCAAACCGCCCCCTCCCCCCCACCCACCCACGGCCGTTTCTTCTCCAGCCCACAGCGGCGCGCTCTGCCCCCCCCCACCCACCCACCACAGCTGCGTTCTCTCCCTCCCCCAGCTGCATTATCTCTCCCGTTATTTTCTTTTCATGGTAAGTTTTCATCTTTACTTTTTTTTTGAGGAAAAAAGCATAGAAATTATTGTTATTAATTTATTTATTATTTTTCTTCTTCAAAATATGCTACTGTAAATAGTCTGTTGCACAATGGTAACAATGGGTGATCAAAAATTATTCTTTAGACATAATTAATGATGCCATATACATAAAATTGTAAATAAATAACCATATGTATAATACTTATATAAAATGTAAATAAAGAGTGGATGCTTATTTGTTGATTTTAATTTTTTTTGTAGCTTTCAATGTGACCTAATAAGAAGATCTATAACATGCTATTTATTTTGTTTGATGTTATATAGCATTGTGGTTCATGTTGGCTCAATGATTCTATAATAATTTTTTATTTAATTTTTAAAGAAATTCTTAAATGCATGAACCAATTATTCAAAGATCCTAAAATTATTCTTCTCCCAAACCATTAATGTGTTTTTTTTTATGTATTTTAGGTTTGTAGAACGATTGATTAGGTTTTTGATGTAAAGTTATGATTGGTAGATCTTTTTTTTTATGTATTTCTAAGAATGAAGTTAAATGATATTGGGTCTTGTTACTACAAAGCTAAAGGCAATGATAAAAATGATTTAGGGATCGTTTGGTTTGAGGTTTAGACAAGGGATAGGAATTCTTGATTCCAGGAATTCTAAGTTCCCGGAATCTATAATTCCTTTCCATTGTTTGGTTCGAACGGGAATTCTTTTTTTTTCGGCATCTAAATTATTTTCCCATATTAGGAATAAATATCATTTAATTAAAATACCCTTCTACTTGATTTGAGTGTGTGCGCGCGAGTGTGTGGTGAGTGTGTGTGTGTGTGTGAGTGTGAGAGAGAGAGAGAGATAGTGTGAGAGAAAGAGAGAGAGTGTGTGTGTGAGAGAGAGAGAGAGCGTGTGTATATGTGAGAGAGCGTGTGTGTGTGATAGAGAGAGATTATGTGTGTGTGTTGTGAGAGAGAGAGAGAGAGAGAGAGAGAGAGTGTGTGTGTATGTGTATGAGAGAGAAAGAGAACGAGTGTGTGTGTGTGTGTGTGTGTGTGTGTGTGTGTGTGTGTGTGTGTGTGTGTGTGTGTGTGTGTGAGAGAGAGAGAGAGAGAGAGAGAGAGAGAGAGAGAGAGAGTGTATATGTGTGTGTGTGTGTGTGTGAAAGAGAGAGAGAGAGAGAGAGTGTGTGTGTGTGTGTGTGTGTGAGATAATGTATGTGTGAGTTTAAGTGAGGTGGTATTTTTGTCTCACCACAAAAGTAAACTAGAATGCCCGGGAATATAGGATTCCCCCATTTTAGAGGGGAAATGAGAATTCCAATTTTGTTGGAATTATAAATACCAGTAATTCTAAGTTCCTCCCAAATTTCCAACCAATCATTGTAATTCTAGATGAGGGGAATTCTAAATTTCTTTTCCAAACCTCGAACCAAATGAGTCATTAAAGTTCTACAACTAATTTGGGAGCAAGTATAGAAATGAAATTAACATGTTAAAGAAGTAGTATGAGTCTCATTCCTTCTTTAATTACATATCTTTTCTCAGAAAAAGTTTGTGACAATGAAGGAGTACGAGAAAGAAAAGAGGAAGAGAATAGAAGAGAATAGAGCAAAATTGAAGGAATTGGGAATACATGAATTGTATTAGGCAATTCAAAACAAAGATAAAAATAAAAAAAGTGGTTCAAAGAGTAAAAAAAAATATTGGTGATGATGACGAGTTTGCGCCACGTGAAGAAGAAAATGAGCGTACGGATTCAAACGAGGATGAAAATGGGTATGTGCCTTGTGAGTTTTTTAATGTGTAAATGTTTAGTGACGTAGATGTTAATTATTTGATTGTGTGAACTTTTGCTTGATACTTTCCATTATCATGCGTGCATTAATAATTCAATATTTCAAATTTGAATTGCTCGGTTTAGTTAGCCATAATAATACTTAAATTGATGTGATGAATTATGTTCTTATTTTATAGTTTGTTCTCCTTTTATGTGCTAATATTTTTAGGAATTCATGTTTGCCATTATTAATCTTTTTATCTTTTCATCATCTTACGAAACATTATTAATCTCTTTATCTTTATATTATGAAATATAAATTTACTGACATTTTTTTTTTAGATTCATAGATGGGAACCATGGATAAGAGTTGGATTGATTTTAGCAATCGGTGTTCAAAGGAATACATTAATGGGATTGAAGGGTTTCTTAACTATGCATATGCTAATAAAAACATTGAGAAAACGAAAATCTATTGCCCCTGTAAGAGATGTGCAAATCGAGTGTACCACGCCCGACAAACTGTGAGAGATCACCTTGAGATGCATGGTTTTGACAAGACATATAAGTTTGGATTTTTCACGGAGAAACTTTTGGTGGTGTCAGCAGCAATATAAATACTCCGGGGGATGATATGTTAGTTGATGATATACATATACCTGTTGAACTGAGTGCTCGAGATAACATGGTTACAATGGTTCAAGAGGGAATAGGTATTTCCCACGCGCATGATAATATGCGTGAGGAGGAATATAACACCGAAGATGTCATTGAATCCGACGGAGATGTTCCATAGTACTATACTCTTATGAAAAAGGCTCAATGCGACTTTTACGAAAATTGTCCGCCTGGGATTATCGAATTATCATTTGTTGTTGAACTCTTGCAAATGAAGTAACTTCATGGTTGGACAAATTGTTCTCTCACGGCTTTATTAAAATTTTTGAGGAGGATGTTTCCACATGATAGAATTCCCAATTCTTACTACTAAGCCAACAAGCTAAAAAAAGACTTGGGATTCAAGTACGAGACATGGGATGCATGCCCAAATAACTGTATGTTGTTTCATAATGAAACCGAGGGTCTTGAAAAGTGTGGCATATGCGGATCTTCTCGATATAAAGATGAGGACTCAAGTATTGATGGTGTCCATGGTCTGAAGGTAGCCGTAAAGAAAATGAGATACTTCCCTTTGAAATCGAGATTGCAGAAATTATTTTGGTCATCCTATTCAGCTCCTTTAATGAAATGGCATGCTAAAGAAAGGATCGACGATGGTGTAATGAGACATCCCGCTGACTCTCCTGCTTGGAAAACTTTTAATGAGAAAAACCCTTCTTTTGAGAGGAAGATTCGCAATGTTAGACTTGGGTTAGCTGCTGATGGATTTAATTCGTTTGGTAATATGAGCATTAAGCACAGCACATGGCCAATTATCCTCATTATTTACAACTTACCTCCGTGGTTCTGCATGAAGCAACCTAACTTGATTTTGTCTATTCTTATAGATGGACCAAAAGGACCCGGAGATAAGATTGATGTATTTTTACAGCCATTGATTGATGAGTTGATTGAGCTATGGGTTGATGGTGTACGCACTTACGATGCGTCAAGTAAGGAGTTCTTTCAGTTGCATGCATCTTTGTTGTGGACCATTAACGATTTCCCCGCTTATGCGATGTTATCGGGATGGAGCACAAAAGGTACATTTGCTTGCCCTTGCTATAATGAAGACCACCAGTCAATGCGATTAGATAAGGGTAAGAAGTTTTGTTATTGGGGTCATCGTCGATTCTTAGACTCGCGCCATAGGCTTCGTAGGTAGAAGGCACCATTTAATGGGAGGGTAGAATTACGTCCAGCCCCACTTAAACTTTTGGGCTTACAAGTATTGCAACAGTTGAATGATCTTGACGTTGAATGTGAATATAAGATGGAAGATGTCTTTAGAAGGAGGGAAAGAGAGGCGTTAGAAAAAAGTAAACAGGTAGTTCGAAAATGTAGATTTGGTTGGAAAAAAAAGAGCATATTTTTTTAATTGACATATTGGAAGGATAATCTTATTCGCCATAATCTTGATGTCATGCATATTGAGAAAAACGTCTGCGATAATGTCTTGTTTACATTGTTGGGTACTAAAGGGAAGAAAAAAGACAATTTACAAGCTCGAAAAGATCTAAAAAAATTGGGTATTAGATCAGAGCTACATCCTCAACCACGAGGGTCAAATCTTGAGTACCTCCCCCCAGCAGAGTACACGATGAGTAACAAAGAGAAGGAGATTTTTTTAAAAGTGTTGCAAAATGTTAAAGTTCCTGATGGCTACTCTTCGAACATTTCACGGTGCGTGAACATGCAAGAAAGAAATATTTCAGGATTAAAGAGCCATGATAATCATATTTTAATGCAACAATTACTTCCAATAGCCGCGAGAAGGGTATTGCCCACTCATATTGTCAAAGTCTTGATTGAATTGAGCAATTGCTTTGTTATACTGTGCTCAAAAGCAGTTACCGCGGTTGATTTGGAAAGGTTTGAAGGTCGGATGGCCCTTACACTTTGTAGCCTTGAGAAGATATTCCCTCCGAGTTTCTTTGATGTGATGAAACATTTGCCTATACATTTGCTGGACGGACTCTTAATTGCTGGCTGTGTCCTTTACCGTTGGATGTATCCGATTGAAAGGTACCTCCACACTTTAAAAGGCTACGTTGGTAATCGGGCTCATCCCGAGGCCTCGATTGCCAACTCTGTTATTCTTCAGGAATGCATGACTTTTTGTTCCCAGTATGTGGATGTGGAAACTAAGTCTAACCGACCGGCTAGAAATGATGACTGGGGGCATATAAATGGTCGTGCAATTGGGAAAAAAGTTCAATTTGAACTTGATTCTGTAATGTATATGCAAGCTCATCGGCACGTTCTTACCAACACTGAGGCAATGGCGCCATTTGTTGAGTAAGTTTTATTATAAGTAATTGGTGTTTTTGAAATCCATTTTTATATTTTTTATGGAATTGAAATATGGCTATTTGTTTACTTGTAGAAAGAATCTTGCGAAACTTTTATCAAAGTGTCCTCAAGATTCACAAAAGCATCGTGTTAATCGTCTTCACAACGATGAGTTCCACAAATGGTTTAAGGATTATTTAAGCGAAAATATCATAACTAATAGTTGAATTATGAATAAATACTATACTTTTATATTGACATTTACTTTAATATACTATAGGTTAATAAATTGGGACGTGACGGTGTGCAAGTATCCGAAGAAATCAAATGCTTGTCTTTAGGTCCTCTTAAGGATGTGGTCAGATTCAACACTTATATTGTTAGCGGTTTTAGATTTCGAACAAAGAGACTTGATAAGGGAAAGAAAACTCAAAATAGAGGAGTTTTTATAAAAGCCAAACAAATGAGTTATTCTAGCCAGAAGGATAAAAACCCCATTGTGGGTGATATTACATACTATGGGGAACTAACGGATATTATGAAGTTTAGTATCTTAATGGCATGAATTTTTTGTTATTCAAGTGTGATTGGGTTGAAAATCGCATGGGTACAAAAGTTGACGAGTTTAACTATACGCTGGTGAATTTCAAGCATTTGAAATATAAAGATGATCGAGAGAGTAACGAACCTTTCATACTAGCATCCCAAGAAGAACAAGTATTTTACGTGCAGGACCCTATCGATACAGATTGGCATGTTGTTGTTCCCATGACACCAAGAGACCAATTTGATAGGTACACGACAGTTCAAGAAACTGGAGAAGAATTGTTGCTTAATGGAGATAAGCCGTTTGTCATGCAAATTTTGAATGAAGACCACAACTTACGGTGGGTGAGGGATTGAGATGGATTAATAGTTAACAGTAGTGTTGTTCAAGCTAATGATCATGAAGATGAAAATGCAGATGAAGACGAAGATGGAGATGAAATTTAGAGGGACAATGCTTGAGGGAGATATAGTCATAAACTAGTTATTTTTGTTTTTGAACTGGAGCATTTGTAGTTTAGTTTTGTACTGATGCATAACTGAGTAGTGTTTCTTATAACAAATGCATAACTGAACAGATAGTTTGCTGCATATCTGACATATATTTTGTTAGTTTTCTGAATTAGCTAGTTTTCTGAATTTGCTTTGTGATTACTGAATTCGCTATATCATAATTCAACTATTAGTTATGATATGGGTTGATGAGTTAATTTCTTTCTTTGTAAATATTCCAGAACACCACCTATATCCCCTGACTTCATTTCTCTTGTTCTCTTTGAAGGCAAATATAATCTTCTGTAATGAATCCAAGATTTTCATGTCCGTCGGCTTGACTACTCATAAGCTCGAGAGTTTCTTTTGGAGCAATTCCAGAATCGGAAGCTGCCATATCAGCTTAATGCACAAAATGTTTGTCGCCCATAAACTAAAGTCCATTTCTCCTTCAATTCAAATAGCCGACTCAACCACTTATTTTCTTAAAGATTATATTTTCAAGCATATTCTTCCAAGAAGACAGAAAGTCTTCAACATCCTCATAATCATATATGACATTACTAAAATCTTCAGCAAGGTCCTTAAACTTCCCAAATACACTGCAAAGATTCTTAGCTACATTTTGATATATGTGCCAAATACATAGTCGATGATGTGTTCCTAGCCATTGTGAAGCTAATGCCTTCGCCATTGCATCATCTTGATCAGTTAAAATGGTTTTTGGTATATTTCCAAACATTTTTTTAGCAAAGGTATCAAACAACCAAATGAAAGTATCGACAGTCTCATCGTATAACAATGCATCACCAAATATCAGTGTTTGCTTGTGATTATTGACACCAACAAACATTGCAAAAGGTCTTCCTTCTTTGTTTTTTCTCTAGGTGGTATCAAAACTTACTACATTACCAAAATAGTCATAGTCTACCATCATTTTTGCATCAGCCCATAAAATATTAGTAATTAGATCATTTTTATCAATTTTGAGGGCATAAATAAAATTGGGATCTTCTAATTGCTTTCTTTGTAAATATTCCAGAACACCACCTGTATCCCCTGACTTCATTTCTCTTATTCTCTTTGAACGCAAATAATTTCTATAATCTTCTGTAATGAATCCAAGATTTTCACGTCTGTCGACTTGACTACTCATAAGCTCGAGAGTTTCTTTTGGAGAAATTCCAGAATCGAAAGCTTCCATATCAGCTTGTGCACAATGTGCAAGAGAAAGTTTTCGGTGAGACCTAAAAACATGGGTCTTTCTAGGAGTCGTAGTCAAGTGTGTATGTTCAGCAAAAAATTCCATAACACTATACTTCCCAACTGATAACTGATGGCAAATTTTCATCCTTGCTAGGCACTCAAATCTTGTTTTGGCACGATGTGATCTAATATATGCATATCTCTTGTCTTGTCCACATTTGGCTTCAGCAGAGCAAACAAAAGCTTTGTCACTCACAGTGCCATTTTTATATTTGTGAACCTGTTTAATCGAGTACTAAAACCAGAACTATATGCATACTGATTGTAAAAAATGCATCATCTTCTGTATCAAATTCAATACCAATTATCGGAATTAGTTCTTGATGCATTCTGGAATGAATTGTATCAACCTTTTCAATCGTCTTTGCGACTTCTTCTAATTTTTCTCCACTATTATATGTAACTTCAAGTCTCATTTTTTTTAATAAATAAATGAATTAAAATTAACACGGCATTGCAAGAACATTCTTGAGTTGCGAAGAAAGAAAACGGTTAATGCTTCAGAAAGCAAACGAGCTGTAAATCAAAAAAATAAGCTTCAACCCCCCAATTGGAATTTGTGGATCTACACTCTGATTAGCAGATGAGTTGTATTCACTTGGAGATTCTGTACTGTTAACTATTGCTTTCACCATTTATAGATTCAACGACCGAGTCCGGATCTTTAGCTTCAAGGATATATATTGTGTATGGGACGGATGTCTTCTTTAGCTCCTTCAATAAGGATTTGTTTTCTTTTTTAAGCTTCATGCAAAGCTTAGAAAGCTTCCTCAGGTTGAAAGTGAGCTTGGACGTTTCATTGCTTAACACCTCCACCCTAGCCTGCAAGTAGTCCTCAGAGTTTTGTTGTCTGCAAACTCTTGGCTTCTTGGCAGATTCTTTTTTGGAGAGCCTATTCCTCTCTCTTCTCAATACATGTACATCCTGACCCAGTTGTTTAAACTTAACCTCTTCAATTTGACTTATCATAGTTGAAACCACTGTGACGCCATGTGCATTAAGTCTCACCATAATCGATTTGGATCCAGCAGATGATGCATTGGATTTCATCTCCATATTCAGATGGGATTCTGGCATATATACCAAATGATCCACAGTGCTTGAAGTTTGATTGTTCGCACCATCACAACGAGAAGCGCTATTGTTCTGTGAATTTGATCCTGCGAGCATCTGATTGAAACTTCCTTCCATTGCAGAAAATTCCTGTATAGGATACCGGCCCCAAGAAATTTGAATTGAGAGTGGAGGTTTTTTAAGTCTCGTTTCATCTCCACTATTATCTGTAACTTCCATGTCCTAAAAAAATTGAACAAAAATTGAACACTACTGGAGATCTAAATGAAACTTAATGAAAAAAAAAAGAACACTACTGGAGATCTTAATACAGTACTGGATATAAGTTTAAACTGATTAATTATATACGTATGTATATGACCATCAAAGCAATAAAGAAGAACTAAATGAAAATGAATGAAAAAAGAAAACTTCAATACTTACTGGTGTTATTGATGATGGATTTTGAGCTACTGATTGGAGACCCTACATATGATATAGATGGTCCGTAATCAGAAGTGATTGAGTTAAGGTTGAGTTTTGGGATAGAGTTAATAGGTTAACAGGGTTAATGGAAGGTTAAAGAGTTGTTTGCTGAGTTGGTTAATCATTGACATGTGTCAAAAATTGAGAGGGGGACAGGGAAGGGGATAGGGTAAGGGGGACAGGGAAGGGAATCATAGGCGGTGGTGCATTCCTAATTTAGGGTGGAATAAAATTTATTAGTAATTATTGCTGAAAATGTATCGCATTGGATATGTTGCGCATGGATTATATCCAAGAAAATAAAATGCAAACATCATTCAAAAAAACATGATAGCTAAAACTAGTAGCAGAAGCCATAGTAGACTTCCAAACGTTAAAATGGAAAAGAGGATAGTGGAACGTTTATACATAAAGAAGGCAATCACATGGATATTCCCAAAGAATTTACTTGAAACATCATGACTCAAGTACTTGAAACATTGACCATGAAAAGCGTAGGACCAGAGTGCAAGTCATTGATAGAGAAACCCCGTGGATAAAATGTATATGTTACTAAATTATCGCAGGTAAAATTAGAAACAGATATCAAGTAGAGTCAGACATATATCAATCGAGTGTGTGACAGAGTGACACTAAGGGCAGGTGGAACTAGGGGAGGGAGATTCTGTGGGTAAGAAGGTAAAGGACTTGAATTCTGACGAGATTTTGAAAACTTATGTAGACATCCATGACCACGAGTATTGATTTGCGCCTGTCTAGATTAGCTTGAACCAAAAATCTTAGGCTCAATTGGAAATGGTTTCTGAAGAATCTGTAGTAAAATAGGCATAATTCCAGA
Organism: Sambucus nigra; assembly: GCA_949130495.1. Classification (NCBI taxonomy): domain Eukaryota; kingdom Viridiplantae; phylum Streptophyta; class Magnoliopsida; order Dipsacales; family Adoxaceae; genus Sambucus; species Sambucus nigra. The sequence goes on from OX422213.1 coordinate 158,927,098, forward strand.
TGTTAGCTATGGAGAAGGGTGGAATGGTTGCAAGAGTTGTGGGAGTAGCAGGACTAGAGGATGTATTAGTAGTAGGAGACATTGTGAACATGGGAGTATGCTATTTTGAATAAGAAAAAAGGAAGATTGGCACTGTGGTAAAAGGAAGCAGGTGATACCAGGAGATAATGAAAAAGGTCTAGTGGATTTTGGTCATTATGCTTAAAAGCGGACTGTAACGGGATAGTTTCAGGTCATATGGCACTTTGATATCGTGTTAATAACCATTTATTTTCTGTATATACAGATAGATAGAGTGAAAAATAATATTTCCAATGATCATAGGTCTCTGCAAGATAAATACTATCTATACAATTAGTCCTCGTTTGCTTGAGTTTTTATGATTTCTGGGAATCTACGAAGTGTCATAACCATCTCAAAACTTAAAAAAACAAGATTCATTTTCTATAGCTCAAAATTTATCTATAAATTTACCAATTTAGAATGTCAGGAATGCAAAAAAGCTTGAATGAAACGATCACTAAGAGACTGAGATAATTTAGGTAGATTGTAATCCTCATGTGATATCACCAATTATATCAGAAAAATATTTCGAAATAACATCTTTTGATTCCAAAATTGTACATGTGTTCACTGTGTGTATAACATTCCAAAAATTTTATTAAATTTATCAGTAGATATTTTGAGCTTAAGTAAGGATAAGAAAGGGAACTTATGATCTTTGATTAGTTTCAAATTAGACTACATCTCAAATATGCTTGACATCATCCCAATGCCAACAACTTTTGCAACTTCTAAATTCGTAAATTACAATTTCATCCACTGATTCCCAAACTGATCAATCATTATCATTGAATTTCATTCAATCTGGCAACACATCTATGACAGGTTTTATTAATTCTACAAAGTCTTTATGTTCATCAGCTATATTTTCTTCCATTAAAGATATGCATATTGAGACTTGAATGTCTCAATTTTATAAAAAACATTTCATGAGTTTTTAAATACTGAGACTTCTAGGATAGTTGAAATTCAACACCTTAAATAAATAGGCACCATTGAGTGCAGCCCCTTCTTTTTTTACTAAAGTGTGCGCAATTTAGTTATTACTTTCTTGTCTTCGATATAACTGTTCGTTTTACATAGAGATGGATGAAACCAAGATCTCTATGACTCAAATTAATAAGTATTTATCAGTAATGGGTTTAAGTTGCTCCTCTTATTCTTGGAAATGATTTTGAAATGAACATGATCATTTTAATGTAATGATCGATCATTTTATATTTTGTTTCATGTTTGATTAGTTTTATAACCGATGTTGAAATGTGATATATAACTGAAATGTAACTTCTTGCTATAATAAATGCAAATATACAAATCCATGACATTGAGGCGTCGTCGTCGTCGGTTGACTATGTCCGACCTCATAGGCGAGGAAAGACTACTCGAGAAGCAACCACTCACAACTCCAGTGAGAAATGATTTAGAGAGGACATCTCAAATTACTTCCGTGCAACACAACATACGGGACCATGGAAATAGAGAGATGCCCAATTATTGAATTAACATACCATAATACACACCGCAACTCAAGAGCTCAAGTATCTTTATTTCAAACACCTACAAGTCAACTTTCCCCAAATATTGAGCAGATTGATAATTCAGTTGGGAATGCCAATCCTCCATCCGCTTTAGATGGTGAGGATCTCACAGGTATGTTGTGTTACACAGTGTTTGTTTATCTCCATTTGTATTACTATTATGTTTATATTCATATTGAATAAGATGTATAAACATTATTTATCAACTTTTTTTCCAGGTACAATGGCTACCCTTACTAGTAAAAAAAGGGTTAGAAAGGGGGCAAGGCCTTGGCTCGAATGGAATGATAACAAAAAGAAGATATTGGAATGGAATGAACTTTGTCAGCCAGTTTGTAAACTTGAAAGTAAATTGATGTCACATTTAGGTTATTACGCAAGGTGTGGAAATTTATTTCCATTGACAATGTTGGATTGGAGAGAGGCGGACGAGGAAGCACTTGATAATATTTGGAAGGAAGTGAAGGTAACTTATTAGTTTGATTTATTTATTTGTTCTGTTGTACATTAGCTTGTCAAGTTTTAACTAATTTATTCTTTTTGTTCTTAGAATAACACAAATGCACCGGAAGGTTTTAAACAAATATGCTTTGCAAGGATGGGACTTGCGTGGAAGTAATGGAAGCATCGAGTGAAGGAAAATCACTATAAAAAGTTTCAAACAGATGAAGAGCGGTTGAGTTATACGTCTGAACGAGTCGAAAAAGATCAGTGGCCTGAATTGGTGAAATACTGGGGTCTAAAGAAGATTAAGGTATAAATATCACATTTATTAAGAATTTTATACATACATTCTTCTTCACTAGTATCATAATTTTTATTTTTATTTATTCTAATATTTAGGATATTGCCGATCAAAACACTAAGAACCGTGAAGTTTAATGTGCTTACTCAAGGACAGGACGAAAGCCACATGCTAAAATAGCCAAGGAGGATGGAATTTTTATCATTATAAATATTTCTGATTTTAATATAAGAGTATTAATATATATACATTATTTTTTTCAGAGGATAGAACTGGGGGAGCCCGTCGACAATATTAGCATGTGGAAAGCCACTCGAGCTCCAAATAATAAACCTTTTAGTGTTAAAGATGGATCATTTGATAGAGCGGTATGTATAAATATTAATTCGTAAGAGATGATTGAAAGATTTATTTAATATCTTTTATAAATTGTGTTCTTGAAAATTATTTTATGTTCATTAATAATAATATTAATTCAATTGGTAGAAAATGCTTGAAAGACGACTAAATGAGCTACCAGAAGAGCAACAAAATGACCCAAAAGTGCGGAACAAGATTTTTACTGATGTAGTAGGATATGGAGGGCATGGGTATGCTTTACTAAAGGGAGCAGGTATTAGGCGAATGTCGACAAAAGCATGTTCATCTCAGTTATTATTGGAAAAAATTAACCAGTTAAAGAAAGAAGCTGAAGATCGAGAGACTCGACATCTACAGGAGCTTGAAGAGTTAGAGATTCGCAACCAACAAGCTTTATTACAGATGAAGAATGAAATGCGAAGTGAAATGCAAAGTTTGTTCCAAAGTTTTACCCTTCAGCAAGCTTCCACTACCTCGACAATTCAATCCGACTAGGTAATACAATATAATTCATACATATAATTACTTATATATATATAATGAAAAATTCTCTTGTTTAAAGTTAAATTTTCAATGGCGGTGGGGAAAATTTTTATGGTGGTGAGAATTTATTATGGTGGTGGTTAAAATTTTCTGTTATTGGTGTATATCATTCTTAGAATCAATTTTGATGTTTAAAACAGGTTGGCTACCTGTGGTTTTCATAAATAAACAAAGGAGACTCTGTCGAATATTTAAAAAAATAATAATAGTTGGATATTTATATTGTTAATGATGAAAATATACTATATTGATTCATTTTGCACATTGTATTGTTGACGAGGGGTATTAATACTGACATAATCGAAACTATATTTTGTTTGTGCAGGTGACAATTTTTGTAGAACATGCAAATGTTAATTAGTGGTTTTGGAGGTCGTACGCTTCAGTGTTGCGGAATTAGTTTGATAAAAGCATTTCGTGTTTGGAGTATTAATAAATTAATGTATTTTTGTTGTCAAGTCAAATATTTGAACTTAGTATTATAATTCTTGTTTTGATGAATATTTGGAGATGGTTGTAAGAACTCTATTTATTATTGAATGAAAATGATTCGTTCTGTTGGTTGAAAATCATCTTATGTATTACATTTTATGATTATTCGTTGTTTGTGTTGTTTCAAATGTAATTAAATTCTATATTAAACTTTAGCGGTAGATTTTATTCTCCACAAAATATTGGTGCAAAAATTTTAAGATCCCTTCACCTCTTTTGGGATGGATAAAACTGTCCCAAAAATATATTAAAGACGGCTATGTTGCCGTTTCAAAAAGGTTTTTTAAAATAGTAATCTTTTTAGACAGATTAATTTTCGTTTCAAAAATAATGTTTTGTGACAGCTCTTGTGCCGTCTCAAAAGGGTCATATAAAATGAGGACCTTTTGAGACGGATCTGTTCCTGTTTCAAAAAACTCTTTTGAGACGGCTATGGCGTCACAAAAAGTATTTATAACCCCTATCAAAAAGACCCCCCTAGCCGTCCCAAATAGCGTCACAAAAAGTATTTGAGACGGATAAATGATCTTTTAGGACTGTTAGGCCACCGTCTCAAAAGCTATTTTTTTTTGTAGTGTATCCTTGCAATAACTGCCTACTATTGTAGTGACAATTTCTATAAAGTTGTAATCAATACCATACTATGCTCGTATATCACCTCACTAAAGCGAGTAACTCCAATAAAGCATATAACACTATTAATATACTAATTCATCCTCTGCGGATAGCACTAAAGAAAAATCCCACTACACTAGGAAAAATATTCACATGATAATACCGCTCGTAGTTATACACATTAAACCCGCCTCACATGCCAATTTAGTAATGAACATAATACAATGACTCGCTCGTGTCACAGAAAACATGCTTCACCCTCTAAGGATAAAACCTATAATTCTGCCTTGCCAATCGTCTTGACCGTACCAATTGACTCCGGATGTAACATGCATGTCCAAACCAAAACAAAACTACTATAATTGTTGTCCCTTACTAGACACCACACTCTGTATACATACTTGCTCCGAAAAATATTTTAGCACGTGTGATCTCACTCTCCGCAAGATATTTCGATATTTAATCCACTTACCATATGAAATACATTCGAAAACTCACAAACTACTGGAATCGAATCCAGGAGAATTACAATTTCCTTAAAGGTATCCCCCTTTATATAATAAAAATAGGTGTAAGATCCCCCTTCTGGGCGAGGTATTGCCACTCAAACATTTCTTGCCCTGAAATGGCAAAGACATTACTCTCACCAAAGCAATCTATCATGGCTCTATAAGTTGCGAGCCAATTCATATTGATAATAACGCCGTGCTCATTCATATCTAAGACTAACATATCTGTAGGTAATACCAAGCTACCAATCTCTACCCCCACTCCCCGGCATATAAAGAAAATTAGCGATCCACTCCCTAGTGGTGAGTCTACACACGTCACAGTGCTCTCTGCTGTGGCTAACAACACTAAGGCCTTCGCAAAATGCGTAGCTATAAAACAATGCGTTGCCCAAGTATCAAATAAAACTCGACCCATAGTACCATAGATAGTAAACATACCTCTTTTCTCGGTTGGGGCCTGAGATGCTGCTATCTGGCGGACGTTACAGACAGGTCCATACTGTAACTGTCTCTGCTGAACTGAGGCTGTTGGAAAGGGTGGTGGAGCTGGCTTCTGTGGTTTATTACTAGCACCTTCCTGCCGTGGGGCCCTATTCATCTCTGGGCAATCCTGACGCCTATGGCCATATCTGCCACATTGGAAGCACCTCCCCCGAAACTGCTTCACTTCACTACGTTGTTGACTAGTCTCACTTTTTCCCTGGTCTTGTTGGCCTTGGTGGGAAATTTGCGGAGAAACTATGTCAGGATGAGGACACTCCCTCCACTTGTGACCCGGATTTTCACATATATAGCAGAGTCCCGAAAGTTCTCGATGGTTGATTTGGAGTTCCTTTTAAGACTGATCCGAACAAGTTTGGCGTTCATGACCGTCCATTCCACATCTGAAACATTCCTTCGTGACTTCACCCGGATCCTGGCTTTGTTGACCCTGACGCTTTTGGGCTTCCCTGCACAATTCGTTACCTCGTGGCTTTTACGGGCCTGAGAAGCTTGTTGTTGCGATTTTTGTGTCTTCACACACTTGTTATTGCCAGTCACGACAGACTCACTGTACTCTCTAGATCTTTTGCCCCCCATGAGTTGTGTGCTGCGTTATTGATACTGCAAGACCGCAGTGGTAACTACCTGTGCCACAATACCTGCTAACTCGACAGTTGATATTCTCTTTGGAGATACCTGAGGTGTGAGTCGATCTTGCTCGTTGACTCCCCTAACCGTTTTAGCTAGTTCTTCTTGACGATCCACCTGAAAATTTAAATAAATTTGGATGAGTTTATCATTCGCATAAACAAATCGCAGAAGCACGAATTCCCAACGTATAGAGATGAACACAACATTCCTAGTATTAGGGTTCTATATCAAAGATGTTAAGCTAGAAACGAAATAAGCCGTACAGATCCTAAAGGACACTAGAACCTGATGCTCTAATACCACCTGTGACACCCCGCCTAATTAAATACCGGGAGATCACTCCTTTATTAAATTAAAATCAAGGTGAACAGTTGGTTCATTCTTAGCATCACTGTCATAAAAATAACTTTTCCAATTTAAACACCCTAATTAATTAAGCTAAGTGTCAAAACCATTTTTAAACATTACTTTCCAAATTTTATTTAAAAAAATAAAGATTTAATTATTTACAACAATTCAATATTAAAAAATCACACCACAATAATCCTGGAACATTTAATCCAAATAATTTAAACATTCAACAACTAAATCCCAACATTAAAACTTAAAGTAAAACATCCAGACAGTAAAAAAAATCCCAAAGTGACAATACGAGAAATAACTGAATCACAATGTCCAAATAAACAACTGAATAATGGAAAGGGCGACACATGCCCCACTTTATGAATATGCTAGGAGTGGAGTCAAATAAATGAAGTCGTCTAAGCAAGAGGCCTGCAACTCCCACCTAAGCTGCAGCGCGTTTCTTCCAAGGGATCCTACGCAAGACGACCCTGTGGCTGGGCACCTGTAATATATACATATATATACAAAAGAGAAAGAGAAATAGAAATGGGTCAGAGCCCGATAGTGTAAATGATTTAAAATTCGTTTAGCAAGTATTTAAAATGTTTACAGACCAATGCAACAACATATTAGAGCGGCACTCTCTTGAGAAATTCTCACCTCTCTTCTAATGTGCACGCCTATTTTACTAACCTTCCCAACGGATTATCTTATCTTATATCGCCCTAAACTTCCAATGGTTTAACTTATCTTGGATTACTCATAAGATTTAAAACCGAACAATATAATTGTTTAAAAGGAAAATTTCAATTAGTAACAAATCTCTCATTTTAACTTTATTTATTAATAAAGTTTCCCAGTGTCATATTATACTTTTCAAAACAAGTATTTCCAATTCGAGTCATTATACATGTATTACTTACCATAACACAGTAGGCAGTTCCAAATTTCAGAAGTTCATATATATATTAAATACTCGTATAATATATATATTCTAACAGCACCCCACATAAAAATTATGGTGCGGGCATACTCTGCTATCCAATCTCCTTATCACTCGTACTAAGGGAAATGCAAGTTCGGAATCACTCTCGAACTGTATTAACAGATACACAAACAATATTGAGGCGAAGCATAGTTTCCAAGTCCAAGAGGTCAGTACATACCCTCACGTCTCTTAAGACCGTACGACTATCGATCCGATAGCCTGTACCTAGGATTCCTATCTTCTAGGGTACGAGTCAATATCCCCCATGAAGGCCCATTCGAGATAAGACTGTTCCAGCGCGGTAACCTCAGGGATAGCAAGTGGCGCGGGTATGATTTTCACATGTATATAATATATGCATACACACAGTCATATAAATATACTACTTTTATCATATCAATTTAGGTTCATCCCATAACCCATAATCACGACATTTATCCTGATTTTCCCATTATTAGTTATTACGTATAACGGTTCGTTTCTAACTTTAATCCGAGGGATTTTTCCAACTTACTACGTAATACTCATGGACTCTATCCTCTCAAGTGTAAAATTCAGTAGGTATTCATTTATGTTCCAACGTAACTATCTTACGCGTCCCTCCCTTTAATACATAGTTTCATCGTCCCTTATATGAAAGTATCCCAAAAATACAACTCTCGTTTGACATTAAAGGTCCCAAAATTATTTATAAGTCCTACTGGTCTTCTTCATCTCCCAAAATATTTTAATAAGGGTGTTCAAGAATTATTTCTCATTAAATTGAATTCAACTAATTTAAAAAGGGGAAATATGAGTCTGCCATAAGGGTTCGATCGATCGATCGATCAAACAGGTATGGCGAATTCTGCAGTTAATCAGTTACGGGTTCTATCACATAACCTCCTACAAATCCAAACTTTTCATTCCCAATCGCCCAGAAATTTGTACTACTAACATTATAATCTCATTTTAAGTATCTTCTACGTCAAGCATGTAAATTTTCGTCATTAATCATGGATTTATAGGCAAAAACTTCATAAAAATCTCAAGAACCCTAGAATTCCTTAAACATGGTTCTAATCAATCTTTTCCTGAATTTTCTTCTTCTAAAACATCATAATTTCGTGGTTTAATCCTCTACATGTGAAGGGGTTTCCAGATTTACATTCAAATCATTACTACATGCGATTTCCTATCTCAAATTTGGGTTTTCTTCCATAAAACTCATCCTAATCATCCCTAGACTAACATGAGTGATGCATTAACGAAAATAAACAAGATAAACACTTGCCTGGGATTTTTGACGTTCTGATTTGCGGACGATTTGGTGTAGTTGCGTTCCCCGTCGCACGATCTACGCGTTGGTGGTGGTGGCGGTGCAAACGGATGGATCGTTGGCCTTGGATTGCTTGGAAGGCTTTCTTCTTTCCTCTCCTATGGCCGTTCTAATGTTTTGAGTCTGCTAACCCTAAATGGCTATTCCAAATGGCTGATATAGTTTAATAATTTTCGTGGGTTTAATTACCCAAAAATGCAAAATGACCAAAATGCCCTCCCGGGGTACTAATTAAGTCTAAAAACGCCCCGAGACCCAAACTAAATCCTCGGGTACACTTTTCTGACTATCTCGACCCTTCCGGACACGTTGGTGCACTCAAAACGACCATACGGATAACTTAAAAATATTTTACTTTTATTAATCAACATTTATTCCCGACACGACACGGGCGTGTCCCGACTTAAATTTTCAAAATTGTCATTCTATTCACTCGCGACATTTAATAGAACCAATATTATACATTACTTTGCTCATTAGTAATATTCAACAAATTTTCCCATAATTATTAACTCACATCACGTTAATAATTAAAAATAATTAATTTTCGAATTTATATTAAATTAATAACTCACATTAAATTTAATAAATCCCCAAATTTATAAAGCATAAAAATACGGGGTATTACAAAAAGTTATTCGAATTACATAAGCAATAACTAACAAGTAGGAGGAACGCAAACCTGGCCCCAGACATGAACTCCAGTATCCGTCCTACTTGCACCAACTAATTGGAGATCCTTACACTCTAATTTTGTAACCCGAATCAAGGTTTGTTCTACAATGCATTGTATAGTTGGTGACGACTCGTATTGCCAACCTAAAAAAAGTCAAATTCAGGACCACAAAAAAAGAAAAGGCCTCAATCATGACATTTTAGAACAGAAAAGTAAGACCACAAATATTGGAATTTCGGGAGGTTGATAGAACAGATAAATAAATAATAATAATAATAATAATAATAAAAAATAAATAATAATAATAATAATAATAATAATAATAATAATAATAATAATAATAATAATAATAATAATAATAATAATAATAATAATAATAATAATAATAATAATAATAATAATAATAATAATAATAATAAGAAGAAGAAGAAGAAGAAGAAGAAGAAGAATAGTAATAATAATAATAATAATAATAATAATAATAATAATAATAATAATAATAATAATAATAATAATAATAATAATAATAATAATAATAATAATAATAATAATAATAATAATAATAATAATAATAAGAAGAAGAAGAAGAAGAAGAAGAAGAAGAAGAAAAGAGAGTGAGGAACCTAATACACCTGGAAAAAGAAAATCACAAGCTTCCCCATAAGTGTAGAGAGTTACGATCATAACAGCAAAATCACAAGTCCTAAAAATTTATTTGGACTCTAAGTTACCTTGAACTGTCAAGGCCATTCTTTCAATCTATATGCAACCATTAAAGCTTTCTCCAACCTTGTCTCCACAAAAATCATAGAACGATAGGCCTACCATACCTTTCTCAAATCTAAGATGAAGGACCCTGTTCAAGACAGAAATTTTCGAGTGAAACATGAGTGAAAGTAATCAATCAAAGAATATTGTTATTTATAATTTAAAAAAGAACAATCACACAAATGACTTTAATGAAAGGATTCCAAAATCAAAACATGAAAACAAATCCAAAACAAATCATACATATATAAAATCTAAATAAAACTAATCTCAATAAAAGCTAAATAGATTGCAGATCTAAATGACATCCTTAAACTTACCCAAGGCGATCAACAAAAGGTTTTAGTGACATTATCTTTTTCTCCTTGATCTGAGGCAACACATTGTCAATGTAGAACTGTGTTGGAGCATACTTGGGAATGTTTTTTACTGTCCGTCTAGTATGCATAACACAAGATTTTCTAGAAATTGGAGTTGCAGCGCACTGATAGTAAAATGAGTCCCAAGACGAAAATTTCGAAAGTAGGTAATTGCAAAATGGCAAAAAATTTCAAAGCACGTAATTGAAAAATGACAAAAATTTTGTCCCCCAACAAAAGAAAGTGTAATTTTTAAAAGAAAATAACCTTAATCCCCTTTGTTTATCGGACTATCAACCCTGCTAACTAATAAAAAATTATCCAAAACTGCTAAAGAATAAAATAGAAGGGACAATACTAAAGAAGGTAAGGAAAAACCAAAATAATTACGTCAATATAAAACCGTAGTCCAAAAATAATGGCCCGAAGATATCCTATTTTGAAACCAAACACACTACACTAAAGCCAAAAATCCAAGCTGAAAATTGGAGATAGGCCAAATATAAATCAAACGTTGATGGCTCGGGCGCAATTATCCAACCCATACATAAAACGCAAACACCCATTACGTCAATATAACACATTAAATAAAGGACATACATATATAAAATAGCAACACCAAAGAGTGATGTCTTTGTTTTATAGATAAACTGATAATGAAACTACTAATGTAATTACGAATGCATAATAGTACTTGAGGTGTATTCCTAGACCAATGAAGTCATGTTTTTATTGTCTGTTTATTTTCAAATTCATCAATCACAATCAATTGACATTATTAAGCACTAACCACTAAAAATGATAAGAAACAAATCTCAAAATTTCCAACTAATATGAAAAATAATGAAAAAAACTATGACTTTGTACAAAAATAAAATAACAATAATACAAACTCCAATCGTGAGGCTTTGGCTCTATTAGTGCAATGCAGTCCCATAAATAATTAGAAACTTAACCACTTTAAGGGAGAAGCATTGAGCAACACAAAAAATGCATTATGAACTTATATCAGAATAAAAAAACTAAACAACGAATGATATGTTCTTAAACACATGTTGCAATTCAAGAAGTTTCTTCTCGACTTCTCTTACAGCAGTGAGACGTTCTTGAATTTCCATAGACCATGTCCTCTCCTGAGTTCCCAAATTTCTTTCCGAAAAATCTATTCGCTATCCCCTCTCTCAACCAACTATTCGATCGTCTCTTCATCGACGCTTGTGCCCGTCACTGTGAAAACATGCCTCTCAACTACACCCTGATGCAGTCAATAGAAAAACATATATGATATCAGAAATCTGCTCAGGTAAAACATTGTTCCTAATACTTACTAACCACTTTAAATGAGTTTCATTTTAAAAATTTGGATCACGGGAATCGTAAAAATAATCTACAATGTACGCCACATTAAATGAAGAAGCGAGAATGAGTGTTGGATTACAAAATAGTGAGACCGTATAATAAATTTTACTAAATATATGAGACAAAACATCTGAGAACTCTATCCAAAATAAATTGTAGTGATCTGATATTATGAGATGCATACAAATAAAGTGAAAACAGAAAAATCCATCTACATTAATGTATCATATTTGAGCCAACAAAGCAATGTCCCTAATTTTCACACGTGCAATCAGTAAACTACTGTCAAAATCAATAGTGAGGATATAAATATGCTCTAGTCCAATCAATTGTGAGGATGTAAATTGCTACTGAAATTAGTTCAACAATACAAACATCTTAATTACCATTGGCACGGGAATATTTTAACCACCGAATTACATTTATAGCTAATAATAATGTACAAACATAACAAAAATCTCATCTCAAAGAGTTCAATCACGTAGTTGCCATAATATATAACTGTTGCTCTATGATATAGGTGATTCTATGTATTCTTGGTAACATAAACAAACAAAAATCATAAAGGAGTCCTGAATAGATAAAACTAAACGTGATAATTGAAATATTATAATAATGGGATCAACAAACTCAACTTAATACAAAATGTTGAAACCACTTACCCCAGTTGTTACCTTTTGACATAATTAAAACCATCCCAACTCTTCACTTTATTGAAAATAGGCTCTAGACTTTGATTATAAAAATAAAAAAAAAAAAGTAAACATGCCATGAATTTGTTGTATTATTAAATTTCACATTAAATTTATAGTTTTACAGTTACATTTCATAGCTGCCAGATCATTTCACACTCATGTAGATAGTGGGCACACGTGCATGAGATGATATAAATAAAAAACTATTTATAATCCACAATCCCTAAAGTATAATCCACAATCAAGTTCATGTGTGTGTTAAGATGAAATAAAAAAACACTATTTATCTCTTTATGAAAAGTAAATGAAAATAGGTTCATGTGTGCATTGGAGATTATGAGACTTGTTTCGACAAATGATGAAAATCTAAAAAAACCGTGCCTGTTTCGACAAATAATTGATATGTTCTTTGACATATTTTGCAGCAGCCTGGAGAACATCTAGACAGATGTTGCAGTAATCAGGACAAATGTTGCAGTAGCCTGGACAGCATCTGGTAATGAAGTCACCTTCTCATTAAATGTTATTTAAGAAGCTAGTGCAAAGATTACTTTTTTATTATTGGAACCTTCAGATGACTTTGGGATTATAATAATACCATATTCCGTTGTTGCCATAATAATATAAGACTTTATTTCTACCATAATAAAACCCATCCAACAACATTAGTATTGAATTGTGTATAACATTACCTTTTGGAGTCAGTAATTTTGAAAGGAAAATCATTTGATAGTTATGATCATGTATTTGTTTAGCTGATCTAAAATTCATAAAACAGGGAGTATACCATATCAGATCATAAAACAAAGAGAACACCTTATCTACAAAACTACTCAAGATATAACCGAGTCCACCTTATGATTTTAACATCTATTCTCTTTCAAGAAGAGATGAATATGAGAAAGAGAAAATAATTTCATTTTACATATCAAATATAACAAAAGGTAAAATTGTACTATAAGTGACCACTAAAGGAAAAAGAATGAAAATTAAAACAAACATGTTACCTGAGATCTGAAAAGTTTGGTAACGTCCATTTGAAAATCTGAAATGAAAAAACAAAATATACCAAAAAATAAATTAGAAGACAAAAACAATGTAAGAGACATATTTAAACCTATGTATTGCTTGCCTATAGATAATCCTATTCATAAAAAAACCAAAAGATATAGGATTACCCCATATTTATATGCCCTGTATTTTGTTTACCACATATTAAGAGGAACCCCTTGTAAGCTTTCCAAACAACACATATTTACATAATTAAGTCACACATGTAGAGTAAAAGTAAATTGCCAATGCGACTTCTCTTGACCATGAGTCACACGACAACTCAAAGTAGACTTATTTTAGGTGGAACCCTGATGATTATAAAAAAAAATTATCTATAAAACAGAAGGAAATTTGATAAAGAAAGGAAATGGAATATTATGATTAGTATAAGATTGATATATAATTCATTACTATGTTTTAAATCTCTAAGCTCAAGTACTTTGATAATTGTATCTTAAGGTACATATAAAATATCTCTCATTTTTGAAAGCTCTGAAAGAAATTGGGAGGAATTAAATGATGTACATAATATTAAAAATAGTAACATAGTAGCAGAGAATATGAGCAAAGGAAAGCACCATCACGATGTTGTTATCTGTGAGTAGCCTGTTTCTTGCAACACCTGTACTCGAATAAAAAAGGTTCACCATCAATCACAATCATCCTGGAAATGGTTTCTCCAAATTTCTAGCTCTATTCTCTGAATGCCATTCATTTTACCACCTGATATAGATAGAAATATTAATCCCAATCATCATACATGTAGAAGCAATTATTATGCAACACAAATAAATATGAGAGAAAGATTATCAAGAAGAGAACAAGGAATATAAGATGCCAATCACACAATAAATGATGTATGTGGTTCAGCCATGATGTGCCTACGTCCACCGTGGTGCAGTCGATGTTATTTGTATATACTCCGGAGAGTGATTACAGAGAATACAACTTGTCCTTTTGCCCCAGACCTAGGGTTTAATATATACATGTGCATGTAGATGAGTGGAGGTGATGGGTTCCTCCACGTTTTCCATTTCCCCCATAACTTCCTTTCATGGGATCGTGGGGGGAGACCGGATCAAATATAAGGATCAATTATAAAAGATGATGGTCCTGGACTTTAGGCCTCCAGAACTGGGCTACTCGTCCACTCCCATAGTTCTAAATTTTGGGTACCCACAATTGACCCTAAATTTGTTGGGCCATGTTTATGGGTCAAATGGATTTAAACGATCAGCCATTATGGCTGATTTGTGATTCTTCGAAAACTGTGGAGTTGCTTTGGCGGCACCCTCTTCGCTATCCGTGCGCTGTGATTAGAATTGAAGGCTTGTTGGGATAGCCACTTTTTCATTCGTCGTTTCAGCCTTTCCATTACTCTTCCTTCTTTTGAGAACTCTAGCGCCTCGTACCTTCTTCTCTAAATCCCCATTCCCATTGCTTCTTAGTCGTCTTGAGCTCGTGCTTCTTCATCACTCTAATCGATCTTCTATTTTGTAAGTTTCTCATGCCCTTTCTTTGCACTTTCTTTTTGGTTTGTAGAGTTTCTAGAGTTTTTTAATGGCGAAGATTGGAAATAGGTCAATCTTCGAGTTCAGGAAGTTCTACAATATTCCTGAGTGGGTAGATATTGAATGTTGTGCCTCCCCTCCTAGGAATGTTAGGGATATAGAGGATGCCCACTGGATCCATGTTTTGTTGCTCTCCCAGGGGGGGCTTACTTTTCCCCCTAATGATCTATTTCTGCATTTTTTTGGTTATTTCGGTATTGTTCCCGCACAGTGCTTGCCCAATGTATGGAAGATAGTAAATGGTGTCCATAGAATAAACCAGTTGTATGGTACTAGGTTAAGACTTGCTGAGATCTGTTTCTGCTATTCCTTCTCTCGAACTAGCTCAGGTGTCTTATACCTCAAATCTAGGAGTCCTGATAGGGTATTGGTAGTAAACCAACCTGATTCCCATAAGGACTACTGGCAAGAGGGTTTCCTCGTTAGGAATTGGCAGTTCCCTCCCCAGTTTGAAGGGTCGAGGTCTGAGAGGTTCTCTGTCCCTTTTTATGGGGAAGAATATATAGGTAGACATTGTACTGTTATTTCAACCTTTGTTGACTTGTGACTTTTCTAACCTCTCTTTGATTTTTCTTTCACAGCGAGGATAAAGAATTTGGAGCCTTCTCTCAATGAGGTTCGTATCTCGGAGTTAGTGAAAGCTTGGAATATTAGGGAGCCTCTGGGTGAAGGCGAGCATCCCAGATCTGCTGCCTTTTTGCTCGAGTACAAGAACACAGGCTCCAACTTCATAGCACGACCGGTGGATAGTGTTCCAGAGTTTGATTCTTTCGGAGAGGTTACAGCTGAGCCTATCCAGTTGGACAAAGAGGAGAGCAGCTCTGAGAGTGAGCCTGCAGGTGCTGTGAGTGGTGTAGGGAGTTCTGACAGTAGTAGTTCTTCTGAAGAGGATTCCGAAGCTCAAGACTCGTCTAGCACTACCAGCAGTTCAGGCGAAGATATGCCTCCAAGGAAGAACCTGATTAGAGACGATGATGAGGAGGACCATGTGCTTCTTGCACAGAGGTTGAAGAAACAAAAGTCTTCTTCTGGGTCCGTGGCTACTGGTTCTCGGTCTTCCACTCAGGAGCAAGAGAGGAAGAGGAGAGAGGAAGAGCAGGTGAGAGAGAGGGAGAGAAAGAAGGAGGAGGAGAGGAAGAAGGTGGAGGAAAAGAAGAAGGTGGAGGAGAGGAAAAGGATGGAGAGGGAGAGAGAGGAAGAGAGGAGGAAGATGGCGTCGAGGACGAAGGCTGGGCAAGCCTTGGTCCCAGTGTTAGATTTTCCCGAGGGGGCCTCAGTTGACAATTCCCCTCAGCTGGCTCCTGCACTGCTTGAGAGGGCAGTTCTTCCTGCAGATCGCCAGAGGGCGCTGGGTTCTGATCAATTAGCCCTCCAAGCTAGCCATAGACTGGCCTTGGTAAGGTTCTTTCTCTTTTCAATTCCTCAACAAGTTTTAATTATTTCTCCCTCTTGATTCCTTCTTTATTTTTGGCAGTTTGTGACGGACTTCGCTGTGATCTACCGTTCTCGCGATGAGTTGGTGAGGATGAATGGCGAGCTGGAGCAGCAGAAGTCCGCTCTGGAAGTCAAGGGCTCTCGACTGGAGGTTGATCTGAAGGTTTCTGATGCCACCCATTCCTCTTCTGATCTGGCCCTTAACAATTCTAACCGAGAGAGGGACGCTGCGATCAAGGAGCTAGGCGAGTTGAGGCAGGCCTATGACCTAGTCTGCTCGAGCAAGTTGGGTGTTGTGGAGGAGAATAAGGCTCTGATCGATCAGCTAAAGGAGAAGGAGTCCCAGGTAGCCGCCATCAAGGAGGACTCATACAACTCCGGATGAACTGCTGCTTATGAAGATGCTGAAGTTCAAATAGGCTATATCAGCCGTTTGAACTTCAAGAAGGGCTGGAATAAGGCCCTCCTAGCTACTGGTGTTGACGCTGAGTCTTCTCTATTTAATGAGCATGATCCGGGTCCAAGGCCGACCGTGGAAGAAGAAGCCCCTGCCCCAGCCATCGAGGGTGTTGATCTTACTTCTCAGACAACTCCTGCCGATGTTGGTCTTGCCCAGGCGAATGAGGGCATCTCTGTAGAGGGGGGTGCCTCTGCTGCTGCTGACAAGGGGAAGCAGCCAGCCACCTCTGGGCAGCCTGAGGTTTCTAGTTAATCCTCCCTCAGGGTTATTTTTATACTTTTGCTTGTAATTTTTTCATTTCCAGCTCGATGTACTTGAACTACATTAATGAAATGAAAAGGCTTCTTTTTCCAAAGCATTAATTGATTTCTCTTTCCCCTGCCCTTTTATGTCTTGTAGTTGACTGATGTAGAAGACTATATTCCTGCCACATCTCAATTGGGCAGGACTCTTGGTCCCAATGCCAGTCCTCAGGTTCGTCAGGCCTTTGTTAGGCTTTGCAAGTCTCTTAGGTCAAGGAACAAAAAATATAAGGATCAGACCGAGCTAGTGGCTAAGCTGAAGGACAGGCTCCAGGAGATAGAAGGTATTGGTGCCTCTGTACAAGAGGAAGTCAATGTTCTGAGAGCAAGATTGCTAGAGGCCACTGAGATAAATCAAGTTGGGGAATTCCTGCAGCAGGAGAATGGAAACCTGAGGAGGGAAGTCCTGCAACTTAGAGAGCATGCGCCGAGCACTGCTTTAGCAATTCTGTAAGGCTCCTCGTCTTCGCGAGCTGGACATGCTCCTCTTATGCCGCGAGGTTCCACTCGTCCTCCCCTCCCGCGAGTTGGCAGGAGCACCAGGGGCAGGAACAGGGAAGCATAAGAATAGCGGGATAAGAAGATGGAAGAGCTCCGCGATGATGTCCGTCGAGCATATATAACTGCTGCTGGGCTTCAAAGGGACGTTACTCAACTTCGTCATTTATTCAAGAAGGGTCCTCGACAAGCATGGGCTGATGGTTATGATCAAGGCTGGCTAGATGCTCCCACAAGACTATCCGAGTTCGAAGAACTTTCTTTCATCAGAGGGTGGTTGAGTGCCTTGAAAGAACTCCAGGTCCCGAGGAACTCAGTGTTATGGTATCTTCACAAGATGTCCTCCTCCACTCTAATGCCCAATCCATTTAGGAGGGATGATAGATGGATCCCTATTGATGCCATTCCTCGGCAACTGTTAGAGTCGGACGCAGAGGAGGTTGTGGAAGAGCTGGTCCCTGCTCTTGATGATGGACGAAGAGCTAGGGTGGCAGATTATCTTGTTCGGAGGCTTCCTCCTTCTTGAATTTTTTGCTAGTTTCTTTTCTTTTGATAATGTAAACACTTTGGGCGAGCTTCGCCGACTAAACGTGTATTATCTTTGTTGTAAATATAACAAGTAGTTATTCTTTTGTCTTTTTTGATAATGTAAATGCTTTGGGCGAGATTCGCCGACTAAACATGTATTATCACTGTTGTAAATATAAGAGGTCAATGAAAAGTTCGTGTTTTGGGCGATTTTGCCAACTAAACGTGTTCATCCAATCTTTTTATATTCTTGCTGCTTCTTAATCCTTTTTATTTTGCCATGCAAGTGTCCCCCCAGTCCAGTATAATACCAAAATACCATTATGCCCCATTTTACCTTTTAGGTTGTGTCGTCACACTCCCTTAGGCCTAAGTAGGGCAATTGGCGAGGACGCACCTGGTATTGGATGTCTTCATCCGATCAGGATTTTGCTCAACCAAAGTAGGTTTGATGGCCAGTATGAAATCTGGTCGCATTGCCTAAGAATCCTCTGTAGGGCTTTATATATTGCCAAGGGCAAGTCTAAGAGGTCTTTCGTGTTTCATGACGATGACCTGAGGAGGGGCATTCCCCTGCTATATCGACCATTGTGCCTGTGATTTGGAAAAAGATGTGTGATAAAATGCAGTTTACTGATTTCATTAGTAATAAGGGGAAGCAACTATTCTTTTCACATAACAAATACAAGAAAAAGATTCAACAATAGAATTCCTTGAGAATTTAAAAATAGAATTTCTTGAGATTAGCTGCATTCCATGCTCGTGGTATCTCTCTTCCCTCCATTGTTTCCAAATGATATGCACCTTGCATGTCATCCCTAGTTACTTTAAAGGGTCCTTCCCAGTTTGGGCCTAGCTTACCGTCTGATGACCTTACTGTGTTGCCCAGGACTTTCCTTAGAACATAGTCCCCAACTTGAAATCTTCTTGGGTTAACCCTTTTATGGTAATGCCTTGCGAGCTGTTGCTGATAGCTCGCAAGCTTCACCAGGGCCAGTTCTCTACGCTCGTTGGCGAGGTCGAGTTCAGCGAGCAACGTCACATCATTCTGGCCTTGGTCGATAAGGTCGGATCTCATTGTTGGCAAGCCCGCTTCTAGTGGAATGACTGATTCCATGCCATATGTTAGCGAAAATGGGGTTTCTCCTGTTGCTCGCCGAGGAGTTGTTCGGTATGCCCATAGGATATGGGGTAGCTCGGTTGCCCATGCGCCCTTGGCTCGCTCTAGTCGCTTCTTCAATCCATCGATCATAGTTTTGTTGGAAGCTTCTGCTTGCCCATTGCTATGAGGGTAGGCCACCGAACTAAAGTTCTGCCTGATCTCGTGCTCGTTACAGAAGTCCTGAAAGGGGACACTCTCGAATTGTGTCCCATTATCAGTGATGATGGTTCTGGGGATTCCGAATCGAGTGATTATATTCCTCCATATGAATCTTATCATGTCAGCGTCTCGGATGTTTACCAATAGTTCTGCCTCGATCCATTTGGTGAAGTATCCAGTTACAACCAACAGGTATTTTCGATTGCCGGCAGCAGTGGGTAGTGGTCCCACGATGTCCATCCCCCATTGGGCGAAGGTTCACGGGCTGGTCAGGGATTTTAGGTCGCTGGTTGGTTGGTGGACCATTGGAGCTTGAAGCTGGCATTTCGGGCATTTGAGGACATATACTGCGGAGTCGTTTTGCATATATGGCCACCAATAGCCTTCCTTCATTGCTCGAAAGGCTAGAGACCTTCCTCCGATATGACTTCCACAGGTTCCTTCGTGAAGCTAGCGCAGCACTTGCTCGATATCGCCTGGGTGGACACATCTAAGGTAGGGACCGGAGAAGGACTTCTTATACAAGTCGCCTCCTGTGGATCAGTGAAAGCGATCAGCTTTGACTCTTATCTGGTGGGCGATTTTCTTATCCTCGGGGAGCATGCCCTCCTTTAAATAGTCTCTTAAGGGGTCCATCCAGTTGGGGGCTGATCCCACCTGGAGTATTCGTTCCATATTTGGCAGCTTGCCGTTGTGGTTAATGCTTGGACAAATGAGGAAATCGATGGGAATGACCCTTTTAAGGCTAGAATCAACTGCCGAGATTAGGGCTGCTAAGGCGTCGGCATGACTGTTTTGCCCTCTGGGAAACTGCTGGATGTTGATCTCCTCAAAGCTCGTCATTAGTTTCCTCACCAGGGCAAGGTAGGCTGCCATCCTTTCATCCTTCGCGTTGTAATCTCCACTTATCTGATTGGAGACTAGTTGAGAATCGCCGAACACCTGTAAATGTTTTGCCCCTAGAATTTGTGCCTTTTGGAGACCGGCTATTAGGGCTTCGTACTCTGCTTCGTTGTTGGAGGCTGCAAATCCAAACCTGATTCCTTCCTCAAGGATGGTGTTTTCTAGTGTGATGAGGACGATGCCTACGCCTTCCCCCTTTGAGTTGGAGGCTCCATCAACGAATAGTTTCCAGGTTTCCACTGTTGCTGGGTTTTCTTTTTGCTTTGTTGGTTGAGGTTAGTTGGGGAGCTCTTCGCCAGTGAATTCGGTTATGAAATAAGCGAGGATCTGACTCTTGATAGCGATCCTTGGTTGAAATTGGATGTCGAACCGGTCGAGCTCGACTGACCACTTAGACAATTTGCCCGACAAATCCACTTTCCTTAGGATCGCCTTAAAGGGGTGCGATGTAAGGACGATGATAGTATGAGCTTCAAAACAATGCTTCAGTTTCCTCGAGGCTATCACTAGTGCAAAGGCGAGCTTCTCTAATGGCAGGTACATTTGCTCGGCGTTTAATAAGGTCTTGCTCGCGTAGTATACGGGGTGTTGGATTCCTTCGACCTCGCATATTAACGCTGAGCTGGCAGTGTGATTGGATATCGAGAGGTATAGGTACAAAGTATCCATTGGTTGTGGAATGACAAGCAGCGGTGGAGAGATTAATTATGACTTGAGCTCGTCCAATGCTCGCGAGAAGTTCGGGCTCCATTCTATTGGTTTATTCCCTTTTAGAAGTTGGAAAAAAGGCTTGCACTTCTCGGAGGATTTGGAAATGAAGCGATTTAAGGCAGCGAGCATTCCAGTGAGCTTCTACACGTCCCGGACTTTTCGAGGTGGTTGTACCCTATTGATTGCATCGATCTGGTCCGGATTAGCTTCTATGCCTCTCTTGCTGACTAAGTATCCAAGAAATTTTCCTGACTGGACACCGAAGGAACACTTGCTCCCATTAAGCTTCATTCGGTACTTCCTGAGGATTTCGAAGGTCTTTGACAGGTCTGAGAGGTGATTTTCCTTCTTCTTGCTCTTAACGAGCATGTCGTCGATGTAGACCTCCATTGTGTCTCCCATTTGATCCTTGAACATTTTTGTGACCAGCCGCTGGTAGGTTGCCCCTGCATTATTGAGCCCAAATAGCATGACTTTGTAGCAATATAACCCAACCATCATGATGAACGTCGTTTTGTCCTGGTCTGGGGCATATAAGTGGATCTGGTGATATCCTGAGTATGCGTCCAGGAAACTCATTCTCTCATGAGCTGCAGTGGCATCTACTAGTTGGTCTATCTTTAGGAGGGGGAAACTATCCTTTGGGCATGCTTTGTTGAGGTCAGTGAAGTCGATGCAAACTCTCCACTTCCCATTATTCTTCGGAACTACTACTGGGTTGGACAACCACTTGGGGAATTGTACTTCCCGTATGGATCCTGCATCCAGTAGTTTTTCAACCTCCTTTTAGACCGCTTTATCCTTCTCAGGTGCAGTTCTCCGTGCTTTCTGCGTGACTGGCTTGAACGTGGGGTCGACGTGCAGCTGATGACAGACCATATCAGGATCAATGCCAGGCAGCTCGTATGGTTCCCATGCGAAAAGATCTACGTTGTGTATCAGCAAGGTCGTCAACTCCTTCTGTTCTTGATCGGTGAGAGATGCTCCAATCAAGAAGACTCTGCTAGTGTCACCAAATTCGGCTATAACTTCTACCAGGTCCTCGATGACACGCTCGGAGGGGAGGAGCCTGGTCTCCTCTACTCCTGGTCTTCCATACTTTAGTTGCTATTTAGAAGGTATCACACCCTCTTCCACTTTCTCGCTGAGTTGACCGGCCTTCTTCTCTGGCTTTGGTCGGATGACTGCTATGAAGCAGTTCCTCGCCATCACTTGGTCGCTGTGGATCTCCATTACTCCTCGCTCGGTTACATAATTGAGCTTCTAATGGTAGGTCGAGGAGACCGCCTTCATTGCATGAAGCCATCCTCTACCGAGGATGGCCTGGTACGGTGATTCGATGTCAACTACCAAAAACTAAATCATCTTGGAGACGTTCTCAGCACGAACTGGCAGCACTATCTTGCCTAAGGGTATGGTCATTTTCCCATCGAAGCCGACCAAAGGTACAGTAGCTTCCTTTAGGTTGGCGACGCTCAACTTCAATTTCCTGAACAGGTCGAGGTACATTACTTCGGATGAGCTTCCTTGATCGACGAGCAGCTTGTCAATGTCAAAGTTGGCTATCTTGAGTGTAATGACCAGGGCATCATGATGTGGGGTCCGTACTCCCATCAAATCTTCATCCGTGAAAACAATATGCTTGTTATAGTTGACGTCCTCTGCTCGTCGACGCTTTCCTGACTGTGATTTTGCTGGATCAATTTGAAAAGTCTGCATTACCGCTGTAAGTTTTTTCATCTCCATTCGAGCTGAGTTCCCTTGTATCTGCTTGACGTCAGATACTCCGTGAATTACGACGAACTCGTGTCCAGCATCATCCTCCATCACATTGTCGGGTCTCATCTCTCTGTTGGCAGTCACTTTCTCTGCCCTTTTCTCCACAAAGTCGTTCAAATGCCCGAACTGGGCCAATTCTTCGAGGTGAGACTTAAGAGCTTTGCAGTGCTCGGTCTTGTGCCCTCCCTCTTTGTGTAAAGCGCATCTCAATGCATTGTTCCTCTTCGAGGGATCTCCCCCATCTTCCTGAGCCACTTGATGAATGGCTCATCCTTGATCTTCGCGAGAACTTTGTAAATTGGTTCTTTGAAGACGGTGTTGACCGCCTGGAATGCTTTCGATGTGTCTTGGTTTCCTCCGTTTTTTGAGCTATTTTTGCCCCCGTTCTTTCCTCCTTTCCTCTGGTTCTCAATTTTCTCACCTACCTTGGTAGTGAGCTTAGCTCTATCGTTTTCTCCTGTATTATAGCGGGTGACATCTTCCACCTTTGCGTATTTCTTGATTCGGGCCATAAGGTCGTCAATAGTCATAGTTTCCTTCTTCGTCAGGGATTGGTAAAGGAGGGAAGAATTAGGGAGCCCAATTTTGAAGGAGGCCACTTCCACCTCCTCCGCGCAGTCCTCGATCTCATTGAATATCTCCCAGTACCTCTTCGTGTATTCTCGGAGGCGTTTTCTTCATTGTTAGTAGAGCATCCATCCTTTTGGGATGGGAGCTACTGGTAATGAATCGGGCCGTAAAGTGTTTGGCCAGGGATTTGAAATTCTTGATCGACCGGTGGGGGAGCCTTTCAAACCACTTCTGTGCTACATCATAAAGGCTTGAGGGGAAAATACGGCACATCAGAGCGTCCTGGTGACTCCAGAGGGTCATGGCCTGTCGGGATTGCCTGACGTGATCGATGGGATCAGTCTTCCTGTCATAAACCTTGAACCTTGGAATGGCAAATTTCTTGGGAGCCTCCTCCTCTTAGATTTCTTTTGTGAAAGGTGACTTCATCTGGGTTTTGAGAGCTCTCCTCGCGAGCTCTCTAGTTGATTTTATCCCGTGGTGAGCGGGATGTTGGTCCATCTCCCTGCGGACCATGTTCGTATGAGCTCGTCGCTGCGAGCAGGGCTCTGGTGGCGGCGATCTCTTCGCAGCTGTTCGCGGAGGTCATCGTCTGACTCACCTCCTTCGTCCCTTTGATATTCTCGCCTAGGGCTCCTTCCTCGGCTGCGAGACTTGCTCGCCTGAGGGCTAGGAGTGCGGTATAGGCGTCTCCGATTATCAGGACGAAGCTCCCTTTTCTAGTCTTTCCAGTCTTCTTTTCAAGCGAGCATTCTCAGCCTCGTATTTGCGAGAAGACTCTCTCTGCTCGTGGAGCCTTGCCTCGTACGCATCAATTAACTTGGATATCTACGTGGACCTCGCTGGTCCCTGACTTTCTTCTGAGGCTGGTCTTTCCAGGCGAGCTCTTTGATCTGAACATTGGACTTCAGACCTAATCCTGCGAGGAGCAGGTGGCTCTTGAATATATCCTGCTTGGGGGGCATTACTGCTGTGACTAGACATCTTAAACTCCTTTCTTGATGTGGGCTCTTCTCAGGGAAAGATGAACGTTTCCCACAGACGGCGCCAATTGTAGAAGCAATTATTATGCAACACAAATAAATATGAGAGAAAGATTATCAAGAAGAGAACAAGGAATATAAGATGCCAATCACACAACAAATGATGTACGTGGTTCAGCCAAGATGTGCCTACGTCCACGGTGGTGCAGTCGATGTTATTTCTATATACTCCGAAGAGTGATTACAGAGAATACAACTTGTCCTTTTGCCCCGGACCTAGGGTTTAATATATACATGTGCATGTAGATGAGTGGAGGTGATGGGCTCCTCCACGTTTTCCATTTCCCCCATAACTTCCCTTCATGGGATCGTGGGGGGAGACCGGATCAAATATAAGGATCAATTATAAAAGATGAGGGGCCTGGACTTTGGGCTGCCAGGACTGGGCTACTCGTCCAGGCCCATAATTCTAAATTTCGGGTACCCACAATACATACTCCTACAAAAGGAAATGTGATCACTATAGAATCAAATAAGTATTCTGAAAATTAATTAACACCTACCCTATAGATTAGGAAGTGACATGTTGAATTGTAATGTGTTGAGCATCAATTTCTCTTGTAAGAATTTACTAGAAAAAATAGAAAATTAGACAAATATTTTACTCCACTTAGTTTGTGGGGTATGAAATAAGGAGGAAGTTTATCATTTGACTATAATCATTACGCATGGGGAAATTATTGAAACAGATTTAGACTAAAAGGAAAATATCTGAACGGTTTTTGGTTTCAATTTTAGAGCACATAAATATGGCCTCCCTACTAAATGTGTAAAAATATAATTAAAAAATCAAATCTGAGAAATACCACTGCCAAATTGAATTTCTTCTACCAAAACAAATTTCACAGTGACCCGATATTATTGCATAACCCAAAATCAAGCAAAATACAGATTTAATTCAATGTAAACTTAATCTTCAAACTTAATGAGGTAAAAGCATAGAGATCTTTTTAAGTTTTCCCACCATGAGGAAAGCCTTGGTGACCAACATGCTGAATTGATAGTCCAGTGCCATCTCCCATATGAATTCTTTCAATGCCATTATAAGGTTTTGATCCACCAGATTGTTTAGTTCGATGTGCAATGATTTTTAGCACCAAATTCCAGATACCAGTTGTTATCAAAAACTGATTCCGGTGAAGCTAGCACTGAAGCAATTTGAGCAGATTTTTTGAGATAGGGGATTATTATTCCCGTGATATTAAAATGGTACTGGTCCCTGAAATGAGGAATTAAACTTCTCATAGTATTTGAATGCAACACAACTGAGATTGTGGCCTGTTCTGAGACCAATTAGATCTGCCTCCTCAACTATTAAAACCTCTAACTTCACTTGGATTGCTATTAAAACTTCCAACATTTTGTCCTCTGAAATTAGGTTGAAAGAAACCTTGGCTAGAAAAACCATTGAATCTCTTCTTATAAAATTGATTTTGACTCTAAGTAGCAAGATTTACAATATTCAAATTAGATGAATCAAGTTCCTTGAGATGTTTCTCAATCCTACTTTCTTGGGCAAGTAAGAGAGATTTTATCTCTGCTACAGAAATGGACTCAGATCTTGAACTTACAGACACAATGAAAGTATCATACTGAGAGGGAAATCCATCAAAAATAGCATCGATATCATATTTCACAGTGAAAACATATCCAACAGAAGTTAATTGATCAATTGATCTTGCGTAGAAATTCATTGATAGAGGAATAACCTTTCTTAGTATTCAGCAATCGAGTCTTAAACTAAGAAATCTTGGCATTTGTTTGAGAAGCAAAGTAGGTCTCGAGAGTCTCCATACTTGAGCCGAAGTCTCACAACCGACCATCCTCATAATAATTGACTCAGTCATTGATAAAATAAGCCAAGAGAACAATATTTTATTCTATTGTTCCCAATGAACAAAAAAATCATGATTTACCGGATCTTAAGGAGCATCTCCTTCAGAAAGAAATTTTACTGCAGGAGTAGTTTTCTCTGCGATGAATTTCTGGAGTTTGTTACCTCGAATCGCAGCATTCAGTTGTTGTCACCATAACAGATAGTTATTATCATAAAGTTCTACAAACAAAGCATTAGAAAAAAACAACTGCAGCGAATTTGTTTATAGCCGAAGAATTTTCAAAAGATAGTGTTATAAAAATAAATTCCTACAATAAAGAAATACCACCTCGTGTCACGGTCTTAGTAAATCTCACATCGCTACAACATATTTCGCACCTAATAAACCCAAATGTCTCAAAATTGATACCTTTAATTTGGAGATCAAGTAAGAAAGGAAAATATTAAACTATTCTAAGCAAAAAAGATTAGAACCATGAGCAAATATATCATCCGTATCTCAAAAACAGTTACTACAAAGGAAGAAAAATAGTCTAGAAAATGTATGACATATACTTGAACTTAAGCATGAATTGACATAAAGCACAAACATATTACTGACACTGTTTAGGATGCATCAGCATAGAAGCAATAATTCCAAACCTGATCAGGACATGTGCGCATACCAATACATGAAATTGTCTAAGTAAAAGTGGAAATCAAGTTGAAAAATAAAAAAACTAAGTACGTGAGCATAATCATAATTAGGGATTAAAAGAGTGAGTAGAGGAAACAGACAGCCTGGGATCCACTGATCTGAACGTCCTAATCCAAATCAACTCTTCGAAAAAAGCCTTCGAATTGATCCATATTCGGCCCCGCCATTCTAGATATCTAAGTAATCAATGAATTATGGAAGATCAATGAGTTTTATTATCACAGACATAAAAACTTACGGATCTGTTTAGAATAGTGGTGTCAGATAATTTTGAGGGAGTAAAGAAGATCTGGGAAATTGAGGAGTTAGATTTGAGATTATGGGAGTTTTGATGGGAAAACGAACCATTTGAACAAACAAAGAATCATAGGCCTTAAATGGCTGCAAAAGAACATGTCATACATATCCGACCTATGTTTCACAATTTCGGGGTAACTTTTAACCATAGACATGACCAAACATAAAATTCACAATTTCATATACCACAACATAGTTTTAAATAAAATTAAGAGTATGTAACATCTGATTTTTCAAAACTACACAGGTGATACATGAGTTTGTGAAACCAAAAAAAGTAGAAAACCGTCATTCAACTGTTAGAACGATGATAGATATACCTTGCCAATAAAAGATTGGTTTTGAACTATAAGAAAGATGACATATCAAAATCTACTAATAAAATTTGACAGAACATTGATCCTAATTTTAAAGAACGAAGGTTAGAGATATTTATAATGAACAAATAATATACCTATTAAGGGGTGGATCGTAGAAGGGATATGAGGCAAACTTTCCACTCGCAATCCAACCTTGAATACAGAACATTCATTAATACATCAATACGTCAATACATCAATACGTCAAAAGAACTTCAAAAGAACTGAAGATTCACTCATTTTCAGCCTTGAATACAGACCATGCCAATAAAATAACACATTCAATGAGAGAACTCAATTGAAGCTCTAAACGTAGTCTGATGAGAGAAATAAATACATTAATTTAAAAATGACTAAAGCACAACAAAATTACATGCCAATAAATTAAAATAATTGAAGCTCATGTGTCACTATATATTTCAGAGTAAATAAATCACATATGAAATATGCATTCAATGAGAGAAAAAATCAAATAAATTCTAAAATTAAATTTTTGATAAACCAAAGATTAAAAAAATAAATAAGAGGGTATACCTGACTTGAACTGCTTTCTAGTGAGTCAAGATGAGATTTCTAAAAACAATAACAAAACACATGATTTCAACCATAAAACTCCAAAAAATCAGGAAAATCGAACCAAGCAACGGTCTTATTGCACCATAAACATGGGTGTTAGGAAGCATGGGTTTTTATTTTTAGAACTAATTTCCAAATTTGTAATAATCATAACAAATATATTCGGGGGTAGGGGTAAATAGCATAAGATGATTTTGTTAACAATATAGAGATAACAACCATGTGATCTAAACCCCCATGGTTAGAAACAAAATACTTCATTAAAAAAATTCAAATTCGTAAAATAAGCACTTCAATATTTCATTAAAAAAAAACTCAAATTCGTAAAATAGACACACGCATGCGCGTGTGTGCACAAACATAAACACAAAGAGAGAGAGGGAGTATACCTAATTTATGTTGAACACCAAAAATGAAAACCATTAGAGTCACCTACTGTGTACCTGTTGAACCAAAACAAATACAAAAATGAACCCTATAAAATTATGGCTAATAAAAAATAAATACAACCCAAAATGGGTATGTACCTAAACAAAGAGAAAGAGAAATATTATAACAAAAATTTAAACCCTTGAAATACCAAATCAAACCCTTAAAAATAGATATGACTCAAAATTAATCACTCGTTACTCTATAATGATTAAGGCAATGCACAAAAACTCTGTAAATACTTGAAGTGTCACTTGTGCAATTCTGCAAGGTTTTTCTTTTTCCATGGACCTAAGACAATTAAATTAGATTGTGTATCACTTACATGAATAGGAAATTCAATAGTTTGGTTAGAAGATCAAAATATAAGTATCCAACCATATATGTCATAGTTCTTATCAGGAAGAAGACATCGGATAAAGTGTGGAGGTCCATTAGGGAATTCGGGTGTTTGTTCAAACATTTTATCCACCCGAGTAAATGGGGGTGCTCTTCAAAACTGAGGATTCTCCTCAAATCCATTCAGTGGGGGGCTCAATTAATGGAAAAATAAAGCATCATAAAGGAATGAGATTATTGTTAACTATCAAAAGAACTCAAAGACCAATTTTTACCGGCACAACAAATCAAGGGACGCATTCGAAAAGAAATTGGACAACAAATGATGCAACTAAATCACAAAACTTGAAGGTGTGAAATAAAAAAATGTTACAACTTCTGTGCTCGTTCTCATTCACATCTGTATCTTTGATTTAGAATGCAAGTACAAACTGAATTAATGTTGTTATAGAACAATTACAAAGAAAAAAAGAAAAAGAATCCAATTATAATAGTGATAAATCACGAAAATGGGAAAAACATACCGATCCATGAGGTTGGTTCTCGTTCCATTAACGCCATACTTTCCCCTCTATGATGATCATCTTTTCAAATGTAAATGAGAAACATAATCAATGTACATAGCTTATAGATTATAGTGTTCAATAGTTCCTAAGCTATTTGAGGAGAGCATTATCAAATGAAGTTTTGCACCCTCAAAATATAGCTATAGTGTGTTCAGAATGAAACGTCCCAAATAACTATAAAAGGATTTTTGGTCATTAAATGATGGTATGTTTTGAGCACACGCAACACTCTCACATCATATTTAAGGGTGTTCAAAGGGTGAGCAATGGATTTGGTCGGTTAAAAATAATAGACATGGTCGGTTTCTCATCACTGACATTTTATCAAACATGTGAAGATTAACAACATTAGTACACCGTTATAACACATAATTAGCAAAAATAAAGAAGTAAACTAACATGTGGAATTATAGCATGATACAGTGTGAGAAAAATGTAAAGATGATACAAACACAACTCTAAGCAAACAAACATAATATTCAACATTTAAACTCCAAGAATCAGAGTTCTTTACACCAAACAGTTACCTTTATAATAATATCTAGAGAACACAATCGTATTCATACTATGGCATTCCATTTTCATCACTATGGCACTTCATCAAAAGCACATAGGCCCAGTTTGGCTGCGCAAATTGTTTGATTATGTAAATTGGTTTGTTATGAATTAGAGAATTGCAAATGACTGAATTTGAAATGAGTTAAATCCAATTTTACGCAATGTTTGGTAATTTGAAATTGATGTTAAGATTCTATGAAAAAAAGAAAAAAAAATCAAGAGAGAGGGAGGAAAAATAGAGGGGGAGAGGGGATATGCACTTTATGTGATTCCTATTTCAAATGGATTCATTTTACATTTTTTGTAAAATGATCCAATTTCAATTTTTGCACATGAGCTAAAATGGGGCAATTAATAAATCATTTCATTAATGAAACCAAACACAATTAATGGGTCAATTTGCAACGGGGCCCTAGTATATAAACAAAATCATTTAATGATTCAATTTACAATTTTAGGACAACCAAACGGGGCCATAGTATATAAACATCATCATACTTTCTCTACATTAATAAAAATATAAACCATCAAAGAAAAATAAACCATTTTTTGCAATAACAACATGAACTTATACATAGAAATAAAATATTGTTCAACCAAGGTCCAAAATATTATTTTGGAATGTGATTTCCTTCCATTTACATCTACAAAACTAAACAAAAAAATAAGTCTCCATTTGAATCCAGTCAGATATATACATAAATGCAACAATGAACCCAAAATCGGAAAAAGCCTTATTTAAAACAAATCAAAAGCTCCATTTGAAACATACAACTTAACCCTAAAATTGAAACTAAATCATTTAAGAACATCATACTGAATCGAAAGCAAATCAAACCTAGAAAAAAGTAGCGATAAGTATACCCAGTTCTTCAAACCCTAGATTTCCCCCAATCCATATGATCGATTTGAGTGAGAGAGAGAGAGAGAGAGAGAGAGAGAGAGCAAAGACCTGCTGATTGGAGAGAGAGGAAAGAGAGTTGAGAATCCATCGACTGACAAACAGAACAGGGTGTAGTTTGTGTGTGTTGTGGACCAAATGTGTAATTTCCTATTTTACCCGTGTTTTTGAATTTTGAGTAAGAAGGGAAAAGGAAATCAAGGGTTAAATATGAGAGGGAAATGAAATAATAAAGGGACAAAAGAGGAAAATATGGTCTTTAAATCTCCACCCTTTATTTTTTGCATTGGTGTTTTAATCTCAACCTCTAATTAAGTTATCAACTTATGGAATAGTGCCAACTATTTTACTCCTTATTTTATATATATATATATATATATATATATATAGAGAGAGAGAGAGAGAGAGAGAGAGAGGGAGGGAGAATATAGTAACTAGTTTAAGGAATATGAAAACAGTTCCCCCAACAAAATAATATAAGAGCATCCGTAATGGTGGGGAAAAAGCCAACAAAATTCGTAAGTTAACAAATTGAAAGGTCTCCAATGGTGAGTAGCAACGAACTAATTCTGTATAACAATTTGTAGTGATTCTCTAAACTTACAGAACGGGTAGAGAATTTGTAAAGGGTTCTTACGAACTTCTGAAGTTCGTAAAAATTCCTACGAACTTCTGTTGTTCGTAGAAAGCATAAATAATTATATTTAATGGATATTTGGGTTCCTACGGACAACATTTATTCGTAACATTTCTTACGAACAAATGTTGTTCGTAGGAAGTGAAGTTATTTTTTCCAACGAACAACTGATGTTCGTTAGAACTCTAGATACAAATCTTTACTTTTCACCACTGTGGTATCTTACTCTGAGAAAAGGTAAAACCATATTTTGAATTTGCAAACTAACCTTTCAAGAGGGTTATGTGATGGGTATTTGTGAATAAATTGAAGAAGCATGTGTTTTGAATAAGTGAAAGGGTGCTTTTTTAAGTTATTACAAAATCATCCCCTCAAGTGTAAGAAACCCTTTCTAAGACACCTTTAACCTTTAAAAATTACACTAAGGTCTATATAATTTGGAAAAAATACTATATATACAAAAAAAATCCAAAAAAATACCGAGTGCGGCCGCACCCACTCGGGAATGAACAGGGACGCCCCTGTATATATATATATATATATATTAGTACAAACAAAAATATGATTTCTGTTAACACTCCTTTTTTTATATATATCATTTCAATTGTCTTTGATAGACTTTAATATCTTTTTTGAGATATTTTTGAGCTCCACGCCACATTATTTTAATATGTCAAATCTTCCATCTCCTTTATCAGACCTTTGGCCACGCATGCTATATTATCTCTTTATTTCTTAGAGCCGTACGATAATAAAAGGACAGATCACATATGTGTAATACCCCGTATTTTTATGGCTTTTAATTATGAGGTTAATGAAATGGAATTATTTTTAATTATGGTATTTATTAAATTAATTTGGGATAATTAATAATTCGAATTTAAATGCTAGCGAGACGAGAGTTAGTATTTGGTTATTAATATGTTGTTGAATATTACTGAGTGATTATGGTAATATGTGATCATTGAATTTATTAAAATTATCATGAGTTGAAAATACGACAGATTCGGAAATTTAGTTGGGACGCGCATGTCAGTCGTCTCAGGACCCAACTTAATGGATTTAAAAGTATTTTATTTTTATGTCATCTGTACAAGATTTTTGAGTGCGCCAACATGTCCGAAAGGTTCGAGATAGTCAGAAAATACTAGTCGGGGGTTTAGTTTGGGTCCCGGGGTATTTTTAGGCATGACCGGCAACCCGGGAGGGTATTTTAGTCATTTGTATTTTTGGGTAAATAGTGACCCACGAATTTAAGTTAGTTTTTACCAGCCAACACTTGAGTTTCTTAGGGTTTTCACAACCAAGAATCATAGTAGCAGTTAGAGAAGAAGAGAAGAGAAGTTCCAAGGGATTCCATGGCCATAACCACCATACACCACCACCACCGCCGGATTTGTGATCGGAAAGAGAGGGGGAAACAACCAATAACGTCATCAACGGATCAGAATCGATATTTTTAGGCAAGTGATTTATCTTGCAAAGATTCAAAGCATATATGTTACATGTTATTATAGAATTGAAGATTTATCATGAATAATGAAAATTGAATGGATTTGAAATGTTTAAATCATAATCTGGGTAGGTCTTGCACGTAGTTTAATGTTGGAGATGATAACAGCCACGAAATTATGATTTATGGGTAGAGAATTATGAAATTTCATTGAATTATGTGATGTTCTTGAAGAAATAGGAAAAC
This sequence comes from Sambucus nigra, assembly GCA_949130495.1. NCBI lineage: Eukaryota > Viridiplantae > Streptophyta > Magnoliopsida > Dipsacales > Adoxaceae > Sambucus > Sambucus nigra. The sequence continues at coordinate 158,960,676 of OX422213.1, forward strand.
TGGGGTTTTTATATGAAAATTGGGTATTTTGATCCAAGAAATTTAGGTTTTATGTTGATTTGATGATTCTAAAATGTGGGGAAGGATGTAAACATGTTAGTATGATAATTAGTATACTTAGTTTTGAGTTTTGGACGTTAGGATGAAGAATTTGAGGTGTAAAAAGAGGAAAACCTGTAACTGTTAAGAAATTCTGGGTTGATACCTGCTTGATCGATCGATCGACTCAAGAATGTCGATCGATAAAATCATCGATCGATCGACCCCTTTTTTTCGATCCATTGACCCCTTCTGATTGTTGATAATTGTTTCTATTGAAGGTTAATGATTATTCCAAAGCCGATGTGGATTATTAGGGTGATTAAAATAATATTATGGGACTTAGATAAAGTTAGTAGGGTCTTAGTTATTATCGGAGAATGTTATAACTTATGGAATTTATTGCTATTGCTTACGAGGGTTTACCGAGTGAGGTACGATTAGAAAGCGTTCGAATTGAAACTATAATTGGAATTTATGAAGACGTAAGGTTAATGGCAGGAACGCAATGACTTTAAGTGCTGAGATAACATCATAAATTAATAAGAAACCTAGTAACCGTTTGAGATGGGTTTAAGTACTCAAATTGATACAACGAGAGAGTTATCAAGCTGAATATATATATTACGTATTATGTTCAGGGTAAACTTGCTACGTACGAGACATTACTAGATGGAATGTGTGAATACTTATAATGTAATATGATTACTTAGGTTGTGTGAATGCCTAGTGTATGGATTTGTTATGTGTATGACATACCTATCATACTTGCTATCACGGGAGGTTAGTTTTATTTTGGAAAAGGACCCTCTTATCCTTGTGTGCGTTCGGGGGGATTTAGACTGGTACCTTAAGGACATAGGTCTGTGAATGACTTATTTGTGAGTTGATAAGTCAGCTGACCATGGGAGCGTAGGTATGTGCGTGACCCATGGGTATGTGAACTATATTCGCCTCTAATATGTGTGATTTTACTTGTTGAAACGGTTCTTGAGAGATTCAGAACTCATAGTCCCTATATACGTGATGTACCGGGATTCGATAGCAAAGTAAGCGTGCACCGCAGCTTAGCCTAGGGGTGCCATATATGTATTTATGTACTGAGAGTGATATACTTATGTACTTGTGACCGGTTCATTTTTGCTTAGTAGATGTGAATACCTAAGATATTTGAATGGGATAAGAATGAGAATTTAATTAACACTTGAGATAAGTAATTTAATAAATGTGAACATGGGTTATGAATAAGGCTTATTTGGGGGTTACGTGTAGATACTCTATGTTAGAATGCGAAGGCAGGAGTGGTACAAACTAGTTAGATAGTGTCATAACTAGGATGGGTTGAAGGCATACGTTAGGCGTGCACAGTAGTTGAGAGGTAAGAAACTCATGTGAGAGTACGCAACTAACGTTTTTATAATATGTGTTGTTTAATTATAATTTAAACACTTGCTAAACTTTTAAACTGTTTTCACATCGGGCTCTGACCCGTTTTCCTCTAAATCTATTTTTTGTTTTGTAAAAATATTTTAGGTGCCTCGCCACAGGGACGCCAAGCATAGGAGTTCCATTCTGATGACGTGTTGTAGCTGCTGTGGAAGTTACAGGATCTTGGTAATAGACGCTCTAATTTTATCCTTGATTCCTTCAGAGTCATTTGTACCAGTTAGGGCATGTCGTCCATTCTTATTTAGAGGTTGTAGTTGTAGACTTTCATTATTTTAGTTTTTGGTTTATTTATTCAGACTCTTGTATTGGGACTTTATTTGCTCTGGCATTTTTATTATTGGAGTGTTTACTCCAGACTCAGTTGATTTCATCTCATTGGTTATTCATATGAGATAGTTTATGCGATGGATGGTTAATAATTTAATTCTTAGTTATTTGTTTACTTAATTAATAAAATTTGGCATCTCTCTTTTTAAATATTAGGTGTCTAGTAATTAACTAATTGTTTTCGACAGTGATGCTAAGACTGAACCAACTTGATATTTCGTATTAATTTAATAAAGGAGTAGCTACCCGATATTTAATTAGACGGGGTGTTACAACTGGTATTAGAGCATCAGGTTCTAGTGTCCTTTAGGATCTGTGCGGCTTTTTATGCTTCCAGCGTAGCTTTCTTTGATATAGAGCCCTATGTTTAGGATTGTTGATTTCTTTGGTGAGGTCTCGTTCTCCTGCTATATTGTATATGATAGTGAGTCTTATTTGCATTCGGGTGTATTCGTGTCCCGAACAATGCAGTATGTCAGGCGAAGACAGTTGGGCTAACAGCAGGAGGAAAAGATCAGTTGAGGTGATTTGATTTATTAAAGGAGGATGATCGTAGTTGAGGTCACCCATATTATGGCACGAAACTCCAAGACGGTAAAGACGTCTAAGGCGCGACCTGTGACTTCTAGGTACATCGATAGTCGGAAGTGTGGAAAAATTAGACTCACCCAGCAAGGTTGGATTGGGAGAGAGTCAGGCGAAATATTTAAAGGAACCAGCACTGGAGATACTAGAAATGCAAAGATGGCGTGTGTTAGCCAACGAAGGAAGAATATCCAAAGGCAAGGGCATATATTTGAATATGGCTAATCGGGAATGAAAATTTGAGGTAAAAAAAATTTCTTAGCTCGTAAGAGAAGAGTTGCAATGGTGTGTGAGGCAACCACCACACTTAGAGTGGGATGTTTTGTCAGGAGAAGGAGCATAGGTGCAGTCTGACCATAATTCCCTTCATCAGATGTTCAGGATAAGATGCAAACGTTGTTCTAAACTCGCGCAAGAGTGTTGGACAGAGGTCAATTTGTGAGAAGAAATTTAATTATTTAGCGAACTTTACACCGGGTGAAGTAAGTGAAATGGAGAAGAGGACATTAAAGGGAGAAATTGCATACAAGAAGAATTGTGTTAATATGGAGAGGGAAACGATGTCGCATTGTGTTAATATGGAGATAAACGCTTCCTTATGTGGGGAGCTACAAGAAACGAAGAATTCAGATAGAGTGAGACTGGGGGAAACGGTATTGGTGAAACACCATAAGGGGGAGACCCATCAGGTGACCCGTTTAAATGATTTGGGAAGCTGAATTATTTATCGAGCGAAGGTGATTTCAGGAAGAGATGTTGAAACCAGTAACATGTTCCTTAGGGCCATCAAAAGCTAAGGGAACAACAGAGGTAACCATTAGAGTCGAGACTACCAACGTTCGAGAGAAGGACAACCTTAACATGGTCAATGTGACCGGAGATGAGTGGAGTATGTGTAAAGGTATTTTGTGGGGAGTGAAACCCGTGTGTTAAAATTTTTCCGAAGCGAGTAGAGGAATAAAGGGTATGGTGCCAAGTAAGGACAATGGTTATTGAAATTTTCGGTTGGTACGAACAGGTGTGTTAAGTCCAGGAACCATTTGAACAGCCAGGGCGATTGGCAAGATAGAAATATGAGTTATATCCTCAGATGATGATGCGTGTTATATGTGATACGAACGAGTTACTATATTTTTATTGTTGCTATATTTGCATGAGAGACGAGTTTAGTGAGTATCTCGACAATTTTATTATTTATGTGAATATTTTCCCTGGTATCGTGGGGTTACCTTTATTGTTATCCGCAAAGGATGTATGGGGGTATTGATAGTGTTATATACTTTATTGAAATTACTCGTTTTAGTGTTGTGTTATACGAGTACGATATTATCCTAATTATGGTTTTATGAATATGATTAAACCGATAATGTGCGGTTATTACTAGTCCATCGGGGTTACTACCTTGGGGTAGAATGTTTTGTTATGGCATGGCCCCATCTGTGAGAGGGCGACTTGCGTTTATATATTTGTATATAGTTATATATATGTATTGTTGAGACTTCAAAAGTATAATGGTCTCGGATATTTGTTCCCGGTATGAGTAGGGATTTCATTGTTATGATGCGGAGTGTATTTAGTTTACTGTTCAGCGAAAAGATTTAGCTGATTATTAAAAATAACCCTTAGGATGTAATAAGAAGAAGAATGCATTGTTTTAACACCCTTTAGAGACGTGGGAGTTAATACTCATAGTTGTATGTCTGGGAACAGGATTTCGAGAGCCCCGATTATATTTGCATGATGTTTATGGAAGGTGATTTCCATCAATGTTAAGAGACAGTATCTTTCGGAAGGAGTTCCTTGTTTAAGTGTAATTGCGAAAGGAGATGTAACTTGATTGTCAAGAAACGGGAATATAGGTGTACATGTTATGGACCTAGGGCCTAACAGATCCTGATGATCGATAATGCTAGGGAGTAGTGTATCGGGGGGTTCCTTGTTTGGATTTCGCTTTGCGAGACATCCCACTCATAAAACTTAGTGTAAGGTTGGTAGTAGGGAGATGTTTGACCATTCGTCCATAAATTGGATACCTCGATCGTTATGGAAGTAAGTAGTTATAACGGGAAGTTAACAAGGTAAATTACGATGTAAGGCCAGTAGAGCCAGTTGTTAGTGAATTACGATGTAAGTACTAAAAATTTTGGTTTTATTACGGCGGGTTGAAGGATGCAATGAGGTTAAGTAGGACTTAGGATTTCTAATTCGGGGGTGATTGAGAACGACCAAGTGGTATAGCCACGCTACAAATGCAGGGACAATAAAGAGTTTGGAGTACGTATGGAGCATATATGATGTTTAAACCTGTATGTATGGGTTAAAAAGGAGTATATACACCCTGGTTCGTTTATGTGTTAATCGAAGGAAGAAGAGGCATAGATGGGTGAAAATTTTTACTTGTGAGATTAATATGAGGAAATGGAAGTGGTAGAGTGAATTAAGCGCCGTGAGAAGGACGACAATCTATTGACTTTTGTGCAATCAGGATAACACATCCAACATGGGATGAAGGACAGTGGGAAACCATTTAAAAAGGGAGTACCCCTTGAGAAGAAAAATATCTAATTATTATGGACAATTTGGAGAAGAGTTCCACCCAATTGAATGTTAAGGGTGGTTTACGCATAAATAGAGTGAGGAGGTTGATAAGGTATGAGAGTCCAGATGTGCACAACGTGGTGAAAGGTGCACGAGTAGTATTTTTTGGTATACGCCGAGAGGAGAAGAGGGTTAGTGAGTATCACTTAACGGGAAGAAGTATACGTGAAAGTCGGCATTGAAAGGGGAATAGTAAGTAGTAGATCGGTTGGGATAAGATGATCAACCAGATAATTTTGTATCAAGCCGACGATTCCAGTGATGGAAGAGTCAAGTTGGAAAATTTCCTTGAGGAGATTGCCAACTTATAGATAAGTAACGAGTTCCTTCGAATATGTGGGACAGGTTGTCCAGGAGGTGAGGAATTGTTATATCCTTGGGTGATTTACACTATTAGATAGTGAGCATGCCGGTACGTAGTCCTACGCAATATTTTTCAGAACTAGGATGAGATCCCCTAAATCCACCTTCAACATGGGGTATCAGCAAGTAGGGGAAATAACATTTCGTTCTAAAAAGGTTATATCATCTATAGCCCGAGGAGTAGGCGCAAGGTAATTGACGACAGGTGGAACTGTATGAAAGAAATTTTGGATTCATTGCGATCATTTCATTCCCAAAATGGGTATAGCTAGTAAGTGAGGTATGTTATGGTAAGGGAGAGAAGATATTACCTAATGGTAGAGTTGGGTGAAAGCACCAGTATCTATTCATAGTGGACAAGGTGCTTACTGAGGTTTTGTGGGGATAAACCTTATTATTCTTTCTCTAGATGTTTAGAGGTGAGGGGATTATCAGAGTTTTGGATCAGTCAAGAGTTAGAGTTCGATGAATAAAATGGGATAACCACCAACAGTCGTGACTGGCTTTCCCTTATGTAAAAATTCACAACGCCGAAAATAGAGATTCAAAGAACGGACAAGAGTAGTCAGATGTTTTATGATTTCTTCTAGGATGGGATTTTGGTGTTTTGATAAACACGAGAGTTTATACTAAGTGAGGTGCAGACTCACAATAATATTGAGATAATGCGGCCAATAATGTATAGGCTATTTTTATTCGAATGTTGTTTAGTAAGATCACAACGTGACGTGCATGTATTGAAGTGTAATCAGATAAAGTCTCAAGACTGTTAAACAAGCTTGTTGTGAAGCGAGGGCTTTAATGATTGGGCCTTTCCTTATATTTGTTTTGAGTACTGGAGGATACCTAATTTTTCCAGGTATGCCTTACTTTTTTGAATTTCGGGATAAAATTCCGTTATTAGGGGGGAAGTATGTAATACCCCGTATTTTTATGGCTTTTAATTATGAGGTTAATGAAATGGAATTATTTTTAATTATGGTATTTATTAAATTAATTTGGGATAATTAATAATTCGGATTTAAATGCTAGCGAGACGAGAGTTAGTATTTGGTTATTAATATGTTGTTGAATATTACTGAGTGATTATGGTAATATGTGATCATTGAATTTATTAAAATTGTTGTGATTTGAAAATACGTCAGTTTCGATAATTTAGTTGAGACGCGCGTATCAGTCGTGTCAGGACCCAATTTAATGGATTTAAAAGTATTTTATTTTTATATCATCCGTACGAGCTTTTTGAGTGCGCCAATGTGTCCGGAAGGTTTGATATAGTCAAAAAACACTAGCCGGGGGTTTAGTTTGGGTCCCGGAGCATTTTTAGGCATGACCGGCAACTCGGGAGGGTATTATAGTCATTCCTATTTTTGGGTGAATAGTGACCCACGAATTTAAGTTAGTTTTTATCAGCCAACACTTGAGTTCCTTAGGGTTTTCACAACCAAGAATTATAGTAGCAGTTGGAGAAGAAGAGAGGAGAAGTTCTAAGGAATTCCATGGCCATAACCACTACACACCACCACCACCGTCGGATTTGTGACCGAAAAGAGAGGGGAAAACAACCAATAACGTCATCAACGGATCAGAATTGGTATTTCCAGGAAAGTGATTTATCTTGCAAAGATTCAAAGCATATATTTTACATCTTATTATAGAATTGAAGATTTATCATGAATAATGAAAATTGAATGGATTTGAAAGGTTTAAATCATAATGTAGGTAGGTCTTGCACGTAGTTTAATGTTGGAGATGATAACACCCACGAATTTATGATTTATGGGTAGAGAATTATAAAATTTCATAGAATTATGTGATGTTCTTGAAGAAGTAGGAAAAGTAGGGTTTTTATATGAAAATTGGGTATTTTGATCCAAGAAATTTAGGTTCTATGTTGATTTGATGATTCTAAAACGTGGGGAAGGATGTAAACATGTTAGTATGATAATTAGTATACTTAGTTGTGAATTTTGGACGTTAGGATGAAGAATTTGAGGTTTAAAAAGAGGAGAACCCGTAACTGTTAAGAAATTCTGGGTTGATACCAGCTTGATCGATCGATCGACCCCTTTTCTTCGATCGATCAACCCCTTCTGATTGTTGACAATTGTTTCTCTTGAAGGTTAATGATTATTCCAAAGCTGATGTTGGTTATTAGGGTGATTAATATAATATTGTGTGACTTAGATAAAGTCAGTAGGGTCTTAGTTATTATCGGAGAATGTTATAACTTACGGAATTGATTGCTATTGCTTACGAGGGTCTACCGAGTGAGGTACGATTAGAAAGCGTTCGAATTGAAACTATAATGGGAATTTATGATGACGTAAGGTTAATGGCAGGAACGGGATGACTTTAAGTGCTGAGATAACTTCAGAAATTAATAAGAAACCTAGTAACCTTTTGAGATAGGTTTAAATACTCAAATTAATACAACGAGAGAGTTATCAAGCTGAATATATATACAACGTATTATGTTTAGGGTAAACTTGCTACGTACGAGACATTACTAGATGGAATGTGTGAATACTTATATTGTAATATGATTATTTAGGTTGTGTGAATGCCTAGTGTATGGATTTCTTATGTGTATGACATACCTATCATACTTGCTATCACGGGAGGTTAGTTTTATTTTGGAAAAGGACCCTCTTATCCTTGTGTGCGTTCGGGAGGATTTAGACTGGTACCTTAAGGACATAGGTCTGTGAATGAGTTATTTGTGAGTTGATAAGTCAGCTAACCATGGGAGCGTAGGTATGTGCGTGACCCATGGGTATGTGAACTATGTTCGCCTCCAATATGTGTGATTTTGCTTATTGAAACGGTTCTTGAGAGATTCAGAACTCGTAGTCCCTATGTACGTGATGTACCGGGATTCGATAGCGGAGTATGCGTGCACTACAACTTAGCCTAGGGGTGCCATATATGTATTTATGTACTGAGAGTGATATACTTATGTACTTGTGACTGGTTCATTTTTGCTTAGTTGATGTGAATACCTAAGATATTTGAATGGGATAAGAATGAGAATTTAATTAACACTTGAGATAAGTAATTTAATAAATGTGAACTTGGGTTATGAATATGGCTTATTTGGGGGTTACGTGTAGATACTCTATGTTAGAATGAGAAGGCAGGAGTAGTACAAACTAGTTAGATAGTGGCGTAACTAGGATGGGTTAAAGGCATACGTTAGGCGTGCACAGTAGTTGAGAGGTAAGAAACTCATGTGAGAGTACGCAACTAACGTGTTTATAATATGTGTTGTTTAATTGTAATTTAAACACTTGTTAAACTTTTAAACTGTTTTCACATTGGGCTCTGATCCGTTTTCCTCCAAATCCATTTTTGTTTTGTAAAAACATTTTAGGTGTCCAGCCACAGGGACGCCAAGCATAGGAGTTCCATTGTGATGACGTGATGTAGCTATTGTGGAAGTTACAGGATCTTGGTAGTAGACGCTCTCATTTTATCCTTGATTCCTTCAGAGTCATTTGTACCAGTTAGGGCATGTCACCCATTCTTATTTAGAGGTTGTAGTTGTAGACTTCCATTATTTCAGTTTTTGGTTTATTTATTCAGAGTCTTGTATTGGGACTTTATTTTCTCTGGCATTTTTATTATTGGAGTGTTTACTCCCGTTCATATGGGATAGTTTATGCGATGGATGGTTAATAATTTAATTCTTGGCTATTTGTTTACTTAATTAATAAAATTTGGCATCTCTCTTTTTAAATATTAGGTGGATAGTAATTAACTAATTATTTTCGACAGTGATGGTAAGACTGAACCAACTTGATATTTCGTATTAATTTAATAAAGGAGTAGCTACTCGGTTTTTAATTAGACGGGGTGTTACAATCTGCTGGTTAAATCCTTTTGGGTCCCATACTCTCAACGATCATATCTGTTGAAGTCTACATTTTTTTTCTTAGACAAAAAGCAAGGTGGCTCAACAAAGTGATACGATTTCACTTCTAGATATTGAGTATTTATTGCTCCTTTAGTCTACTCTCTCCAAGTTGAAGAACCAGAAGCTCCATTTTGATAAAGATCTCGAACGATCATTGTTTTGAAGACTACATATAAGATACCAAGATCAATTGATGCATAAACTCAACAGACATGATACGAAAACTAGAGAGCAACTAAAAAATTATATTCAACTCATGCATACAGTCAAGAGGGCAACGAAAAATGTATTCCGTTCTACACATTTGAGATAGCAACAATCTATACACTACTGTGTGTTGAAGAAAAATCCAAGAGCACAAGATTATTATTCAGCTACAAAGATTTCAAGTTAAGACTTGAGCCAAAGTCAGATTCATTTTTAAAGTCTCAACCAAGAAGAAACTCGGACTCAATTTGTATTTTTTAAAGAGTTTCAAACATTGTACATCAAATCTACTCCTTTAATTGTAAAGATTTGAAACTTTTAGCTTAGGAGTTTGTACTAATAGCCAATTTGATGCTATAAAATGGTGGTTTGATCCTACCATCAAGTGGATCAGGATTAGTAAAGCACAGGAGACGGAAGCTGCTCTTGGCGCGTGGACGTAGGCCGGAATTTGGCCGAACCACGTTAAAAATTACGGTGTCATTTATTTTTAGCATTTATATTTTTGCTTTTGATTATTTAATTTTAATTTTTCAACACGTATATATTCGCACATTAATTCTGAAATTTGTTAAAATTATTTTTAGGACAAAAATAATTATTTTGATCATTTATAATTAATTTCAAAATATTAATTTTTATCAATTACAAAAATTGATAATTTATTTATTGGGGGTTAAAATATGTATGTTAGCTTGTTTAAATCAATTGGTAGTATTTAGTTAATTTTCACTGGTTTAATAATTTAAGATTTATTAATCTGAAATTTGAATTAAGTTTTTTAAAATTAAATATTTTTTGAAATTTTATATGAAACGAAAAGTTTGCAAAAGCTCAATTCCCCCCCCCCCCCCCCCTCTTGAGTATAATCTGGGCAACAGGTCCTTCTTTAGAAAATTCAGGCCATTTTGATTTGAAACTCCTCCATTAGGACGAATCATATGGATGTCGTTGGTAATCCCATTAAGTGGTTGCCTTTTGGTGCCATATCATTTCTCGGGCTATCCACAGAATAGTATGAAATCTCACCAACCTTGAAATCAGAGGAAAATGTCTCAACACCTTTTTAGGTTCTTTGAAAATCCTTCCCCCTTTCCTCATAGTAACTGAATACCCTGATTCTCCACATTAGGGACATTCATCCATATATCCATTCTCCTTCCAATATATGACAGTTATTGACGCATGCATGAATGTAATTGGCCTTCATCACCAAGTCTTTCATCATACTCTTCATCTTTGGATATTTTTCTTGTAGTGTATTACCTTTTGGGAGCCACCTTTTTAAGATAGACAAGAGTGTTGTGACACTTTTTCCTGACAAATCAAATTACTTCTTTAAGTTATGAAGTTCTACAATTGAAGAAAGAGTTGTTTCAGGACCCTCGCATGAAGGATATAATTTCTCAATCGATAATCTCGTATATTCATTGTACTTATTATATCTGACATGATCTTTTTTGAAAACTCCCGATTGACCGCATTCAACATCTACATAAGGTCCCCATGCACTCCGTAATAAACATTAACAAGATTTTCCACCCCAATACTTTGTTCCTCGATATTTTCTTCTACGATGTTCTCCTTAACTTGTTCTACCGGTGGGGGATCAATGGTGTTCATGGATGTATTTTCACCATGAAAAAACCATACAGTATACAATTAATGCATATCATTCCTCAACAGATGTCTCTCTACTTCTTTCGATTTCAGACACAATTTATTGTGACTCTTTGAACATGGATAAGGTATCGTTGTCAAACCATGATCATTGTTCTCTTTCGCAAATTTAATAAAATCTCCAATGCCCTCTAAATACAAAAAATTTCCTATGTTCTCTTCGGTTATCCAGTCTTTGTTAATCAGCTATAACATTCTATAAAACAAGACAAAACACACATTAACAATAAGTTGCAACTGTAATCTTCGGTAATGGTTGGTGTCTTTTTATGTCAACTAATTATACCACGACTTATGCTAAATTCATGATTTCTAAATTGTAAATACATTTTTGATGAATAAAAAGAAAATTTGAGCATATTCATCATATCAAGTTACTAAAACACGTAATTCATCAAGATATCTATTTGCAACTAAAGTGATCATTCATGGGGTTCCATTTGATTTACCATAAAACTTAAGATGTGTATCGCAAGAAGTGCATGGGGAAAAACTAAAAATTAATCAACTTAAGATACAAAGATAAGAAAATGACCCTCCTCATAACGTCTCAACCTAAAATGGATACTTATCCTAAAGTCCATGTTTTTAACACCATATAGATTCTGAAACTTTATCATTCCAGATGAATATTAGTTAGAAAAAAAAAGCAAACAATTAGGTAAACTAAGAAGAAATAGCTAGCTGCAAGATAATATGGGAAGAGAAAAAAATTGTAGATCCGACAAAGAAACACAAAATCAAACATATTTGAAAATTTTATCAGACACAAAGGATATATAATTTCATACATTCTTGTAACGACTTGAACGAATACCGAATACACACAAAAATTGTAAAATCGTCATCTAAACAAATAGATTAATAGATCAATTCATAGTTGCATCTTATGAAAACTTTGAAAACACACACACACATAAAGAGAGAAATTGATCAAACCTTTGAAACACAAACTGGTGGGGGCAGATGCTTTAACCTCTACAACACGAATTGGTCTGTAACACGATGGGTTTCGATGCTGCATAAGTCAGCGGGAGGTAGAGTCCAGAGGAGAGGTATTGGTTGGGGGAGAGGCAGAGGTAGGAGGGGAAAGGAAGAGAGGTTAATAACTTTTACAACACGAACTAGGAAGTGGCGTTATAATCTGCCCATCTTAGGGTATTTCTTTCGACTTTTTTTTCATTTAATGACTTTTTGCAATAGTTACGGATATATTGTAACATTTATATTTTATTTGTAATGGTTTTTAACCGTTACAAATTTACAACTCACAAAATAGAAAAATAATTCCGTTATAAAATAAGCCTTACGGTGTAATGAAATTATTACATTACCCACCATACGAGGCACCTATATGTTCACCTAAGACTATACTTCTCCCTCCAATGACAATGCAGTCACTAATGAGACATTGGAAAACCCAAAAGATGCTACAAAAATTCCTATTTCGAGATCGAATCTTTCCTCACTCAAGTGTTGCACTAGAGAAACTATTTCAGACTAATCTCCTCTATATCTCCAAATATGACACATGTGTCACACCACCAAATAAAATGCCTTTTTAATGTCTGATGTGGTGCAAGACATCTCATTATAATTCAACACTTACCTTGGGAAACAGTTACTTTTCATATTAGGCAGTGACCCTTTTTTGGAACATTTATTCGGCATACAAGAAATTCATCAACATTAACCCTTTGGTGCTTACTTTCGTGCCATCATTGGTACTTTTCTGTGTTCTAAAACACGTTGTGATATTACCTATGGCGTGGTACACCCTCAATACTAAAACACTCTTAATTACTGTTATTACCTTTGTACAACGGTGCGCACTAAGCTAAAGCATTTGTTCTTGTGGGTTATGGGTTCACCACGCTTCTGTTGCGCCACTCTGATAACCTAACCCTGCATATTATCATTACTCTTCCTAAGGAGCCTTACCCTAAAACACCCATAGATGCTATTTGATACTAATAAAGGCTTAAACATATTTTTACTACTCAATATGGGAAGCCACCTATTTTTCAAAAATACCAGCTTACCACACGTCTCTAAGATGAACATTTTCCTCACCACTTATTGCTCTACTGGAGGATGTCTAAAAGAAAGTATAGTGAATAAAGCTTAACATGTCGTCATTAATGAAGAAATATTGAACGATTTTGTGATCCTTAACACCACTGTTGCACGTAGTCATAAACTAGAGTTCCCGCTCGCCTTACGAGGTTGAGACCAAAGTCAGACTTTAGATAATCGAATATAAAAACTCGATTTCATGACGACACATCACTCCCGTAAGGACCTTAAACCTAAAACTCTAATACCAGGTTATAACAACTCTACCTAGATTTAAGGATCACCCATAGGTTAACCCAAATAGGTCCGATTATTGTAATATCCCGCCCCAGTAAATCGATTAAATTATATATGAGGAGGAACTAATTATAATTGTAAGAGAATTATGGGCAAATATTGGAGAAAAATAAAAAAGAAAAAGAAAAAGAAAACGAAGGGATCGTTCAAACGACAAGGAGGTGTCGTTTGAACGAAAAATGGATGTCACGAGAAGGGTCGTTTGAACGAGGGGCTTATGTCATTCGAATGACGACAATTGTCTATCAAATGACGTCTGACGAATTACAGTCCTGTTACTTTTGATGTCGTATATGGAACCGTAGATCTCAAAACAATCGTTAGCTCTTGGATCCTGATGGTTGGGATTATGCAGATGGAGTGAAATTGGGTTTCACTACTAGAAAAATGACAATTAAGGACAGCTAATTTGCTGTCTCAAAAGCCCATTTCCTGTCCCCAATAGTATTTAGGACACTCATAGGGACAGGAAGAGCTGTCCTATCAGGTGGGCGTCATAAAAGGCTAAAAGGACAGCAAGTGTTGTCCTTTTTTAGTTTTTAGGACAGCAAGAAGCTGTCATTTTAGCTCTGTCCTTTAAAATCCAAGAACTACTATACGTCTATAAGGACATATGTTGTTGTCCTTTAAAACGGAGTATAGGGGACATCAATAGTTGTCCCAAATAGATTTTGGCACATAAAATATGGCTCCAAATTAATATTTTAAAAGACATCTGTAGTTGTCCTAAAAGATAAATATATATTTTTTTTAAAATTACATTTATTATTTGAAAACAAATCAACAAAACCAACAAATTTCAAATATGAAAGAAAAAATATTTATTATTTGCAAAAAACAAATAAAGAAAATTCATAAATTGTGAATCTCACACGTTGATAAACTAATGTACATACATTCAAATGTAAAAATATTACAAGTCTTAATAGTTCATGGATCAAAAAAAATTGGACATAGCTTCCTCTGTTTTATGGACATTATAAAACCTGTTAATACAAAACTAGCATAATGTAAGGGATGCACGGTCATAAAATTTAATAATAACATTACAAAAGCCTGCACGGCCATAAAATTAAACAATAAAATTACAAAAGTCCGCGCAATCATAACACAAACAATCTCCCTGTTGTAAACAATTGACTCCTTCGTGTGTTCAACGCGGATAAAAGTTAACGATAAAATATTATCCTGCAAAAAATAGGATACAACAAAGAGATGATATCAGTAATCAAATAATATTTTTAAATAATCATCTTCAAGCTGAAAAATTGCATAATACTTATCGTCATAATAATAAATTATCATCATATTCCCAAACAGGGAGTCCCATGACTACGTGGTTAGTTCTTATAATTTACATTGGTCCCGAGCGAGGTATTGGTGCCTCTCACGAGGCTATTTGGGGTTTTTGCGCTCTAAAGGCATGTTTTTAAATCTAAGCCTAGATATTTAAAAATTATCATATTCTCAAACCGAGAGTTCCATGACCACGTGGTCAGTTCCTATGAGTTACATTGGTCCCATGAGAGTTGTTCGTGCCTCTTACAAGGCCGCTTAAGGGTTGTTTTGTATTTTTGCCCTCTAACGGCACGTTTTTAAGCCTAAGTCTAGATATTTACAAATTAACATCATATTCTCAAATTGGGAGTCTCGTAACTACGCGGTTAGTTCCTACGAGCTACATTGGTCCCAAGTGAGGTGTTTGTGCCTCTCGTGGGGATGTTTAGGGACTTTTGGGATTTTGGCCCTCTAATGACATGTTTTTAAGCCTAAGTCTAGATATTTTCAAATTATGGCCATATACTCGAATCAGGAGTCACGTGACCACGTGATCAATTCCTACGAGTTACATTGATCCCCTGCAAGGAGTTCGTGTCTCTCACAAGGCCATTTAGAGGTTGTTTTATATTTTCGTCGTATAACGACATGTTTTTAATCCTAAATCCAAATATTTTCAAATTACCATCATATTCTCAAATCGGAAGTCACGTGACCACGCGGTCAGTTCTTATGAATTACATTGGTCCCGTGCGATGTGTTTGTGTCTCACCGGACCATTTGAGGACTATTTTGTGTTTGGCCCTCGAACAGCATGTTTTTAAGCCTAATTTTAGATATTTGCAAATAATTGTCATATTCTCAAACCGGGAGTCCAGTAACCACGCGATCAGTTCCTACGAATTATATTGATCTCCTATAAGGAATTCGTGCCTCTCGCGCGGCTGTTTGGGAACTATTTTGGATTTTCGCCCTCTAACGGCATGTTTTTAAGCCTAAGTCCATATATTTTAAAATTATCATCATATTCTCAAATCGGGAGTCCCGTGACCACGCGGTCGGTTCTTACGAGTTACATTTGTCCCGTACGAGGTATTCGTGCCTTTCGCTGGGTCGTTTGAGGACTATTTTGTATTTTTACCCTCTAACGGCATGTTTTTAAGCCCAAGTCTAGATTTTTGCAAATTAAAATCATATTCTCAAATTGGGACTCCCGTAACTATGCGATTAGTTCCTACGAGTTACATCTGTCCCGAGTGAAGTGTTTGTGCCTCTCGTGGGGACGTTTAGGGACTTTTTAGATTTTTTCCCTCTAACGGCATGTTTTAAGCCTAAGCCTAGATTTTTTCAAATTATCATCATATACTCAAATCGGGAGTCACATAACCATGCGATCAATTCCAATGAGTTACATTGATCCCCTACAAGGAGTCGTGCCTCTCGCGGGGCCATTTGGAGGCTGTTTCGGATTTCCTTCGTCTAACAGCATGTTTTTAAGCCCAAGTCTAGATATTTTGAAATTATCATCATATTCTCAAACAGGGAGTACTTTGACCACGCGATCAGTTCCTACGAGTTACATTGGTTCGATACCAGATGTTAGCGTCTCTCACCGGTCCATTTGAAGACTATTTTGTGTTTTGCCCTCTAACAGAATGTTTTAAGCCTAATTTTAAATATTTCCAAATTATCGTCATATAATCAAATCGGGAGTCCCGTGACCACGCGATCAGTTCCTACGGATTACATTGCATTGGTTTCATGCGTCGTCAATTTATCGTACCAAGAGTCCCGTGACTACACAGTCAATTCCTACGAGTTGCATTGGTCCTGTGCGGGGTGTTCGTCCCTCTTACGGGACCGTTTGGGGACCGTTTTGGGTTTTCACCCTCTAACGGTGTGTTTTAAGCCTAAGTCTAGATTTTTTCCAAATTATCGTGTTATTCTCAAACCGGTAGTCCCGTGACTACGCAATCAATTCCTACATGTTACATTGGTCTCGTGCGAGGTGTAAGTGTCTCTTACGGGGTCGTTTGAGGGGGAGTTGTTTTGTTTTCACCCTCTAACGGCATATTTTTAATCAATTTAGAACGTTTCTTAATTTAAAAAATTTCAACAAAATTTCCTTTGTTAATTCATTAAATCCAAGTTGTTTTAACATTTAAAATAAACTCAACAGCAGCAGTGACAAATTCCACAACCAAACCGCCAACAAATCCCTTCCACCAATTTAACTCAATAAGGTCACAAACTTAGCCATTTTACGTTTGGCTACTTTTTGTCGTTATTTCAGGCCACTTTACCATTTAATGCAGCAAATTTTAAAGAGAATTCGAGACTTTCAAGGTTCTACAGAATAAAGATTACATGAGCATACAATTTGAATGTGATATTTAACTAAATATTCACATGGGCTACGAGGGCATACAATGGAAGTGTTATTCTAGTAGGTTTTAAACTAGTCTTAGTAATAGTTTAACTAGTCTTCGTTAAACTAGTCTTAGTAAGAGATGTGAGATTCTGTGTGAGATTCAGATCTGTGTTGTTAAAAAAATTTGGCAAAAATGGATTAAGACAGTAACAACAAATCTGTAAGAAATCTCAATCGAATAGAAAACCAAAATGACAAAATCGTCTCTTCAATGAAGTCAATTGGGTTATATATGTATGTCAAATCATTATATCTGAAGCATTTAGAAAAAAAAAATTCCTTTGAGAAATAAGATCGAGTGGAGAACCTATTACTAACAAGCAGATGACCATCGAATATCAAACCAAACACAAAATATCTTGTGGAAGCAAGCAAATTACCAGAGGACCATCGAACATATTACTTGCAAGCAGCATGCATCTATTTTTCAGGCGTACTGATTATTTATATCTCGTGGAAGATTGACTTTTCACTGTATGAGTATAATTAAACAAAAAATCAATTCTAAACACAAAATCAGTTATATAAAAATCGCAAAATGAAGCGAAAAATTAGATCGCAAAATCAGAGGAAGAAAGTATACCTTTATTCTTCACAAGTTTTTCCATGCCAGAGGAAGAGAGAATCCGACCTTTTCATGAGGGAGAGTTGTCTGACGATTTATTTCTTGAAAATTTGTCGTTCAAGGACATCCATGTTAAACAACGTATCAGAACACAATCAAATATCTAGGTTTATTTGCCGGTGGATTTACAACGAGACTGGAATCACGAAGAAACTAATGATTTTCCGATCATCTCCGAGGGGACCGTCAATCATCAAAACAACCCAGTTGCCTCAACTCCTCGTCGATGGAGTGACGCCTCAGTGTGCGACAATCATCTCGCCAGTCGAGTCCCAAAAATTTTTTAATCTGCTACCTCCGATTCTCTCCAACTCGCCACCTGGAGCCAAGAAATTTTTTTAAGCATCCGATCAGCTTGGAGATGGGAACCGCCATGAAAGGCAGACCATATCCTTCTAATTGGCTTCCTACATGTAGCAATTTTCGCATAGATATGACTTGAGTAAGTGAATAAAGATACCGTTGATGTAATGTACTGTTTAAATGACTCGCGGTAATTTCCATACAGCTGCTGAGAAGGAGGTTTTCGAGTACACATGTTATATATAGATCTGTAAATTAAATTAAGGAAAAAAAATAACAACAAACACATAATCTAACAAAGTAATAAAGTAAAAAAGGATATGTATAAAGCATTATGTAGTCCTCAGAGCTAAATTGAGGCTCCGAGAAGACCTTTTAGAATTTTCTTTAGCTTCAAAATGCCTTTCTGCATAAATTCCCATCCTTTTTCTAAGTCAATTGCAGTTCTCTCGTTCATTGCGATTCAAATCTAAAAAAAACTACATACATCAATAAGACACCCTAAAAACAAAATCGAATCATAAAAAAACTAACAAACCCTAAAAATCCACACAATCAATTTCAAAACTCAAAAACTAAGCTCACAAAAACGAAAACAACAAGAGCTTAATCAGAACTCATCATCCATCACCAAAACCAAAATCGAAATGAACATGGATATATATATATATATATATATATATATATATATATATATTTATTTATTTATTTATTTTTGTATAAAGGGAGATACCTGGAGACGAGAACCGCCATGAAATTCGACGAGCGTAGACAATCCGAGAAGAACCAATTGGACATGGCAACTGATCGGACACAGTAATCCCTCAGAATATAGATGCAATATGACTGTGAGATCGAAAATTTGTGCTCGGACTGGACCTCTGTCCCTCAGATTCCCCCTCCGACCAAGATGGTTGCGATGACATCAAGGATATTCTTCGTAGAGAGAGGACAAGGCCAACGAACAAAATAATATCCTTCGTAGATGAGAGAGAGCGAGACGAGGTTTAACAGTCGACACTTTCACGAGAGAGATGGCGGGCAAGCGAGCAAAGGTGGGTGAGATGAGGTGAATGTAGGTTTGGCTTTGATCTGGTGAGAGAGGAGAGAGAAGTGGATGAGTAAGTTATTTGGTCATAAAAAATTGACCGAAAAATAGAAGAGGTAAAGGGAGAAGAAAAAAGAGGGAACGAAATATTTTAATGGACGGCATATGCTGTCCTTTTAGATCTAGTATTAAGGACGACAAATATTGAATGTCCTTAAAATTATTATAAAGGAGGCTAAAAAAATAGTTGTCCTTTATAGTATATTTAAAAGGACAATAAATTTTCCTGTCCCTTATATAATTTTTTAAAGGACGTCTTAAAAGCTGTCCCTAATACATGTCTCCTTAATTATCAATTTTCTAGTAGTGTTTTCTTTAAAGCTTGGAACGTGTATAATAGAGAGAGGTGGGAGTGGAGCACTTACCATTTTTCTTTGTCTTTATTTCCACAAAATCACAGCTCTTCCCGATTTCCTTTACTGCCTGTACTGATTTAGGGTTCTAAACAAATACACTCACACCAAATACTCAGTGCCCCGTTATTGAGATAAGGGCTACAAAATGTATGGGGACGTTATTGGGGTTTTTGAAGAGGATGAATATGAATGTTCATGGAGTTTGTAGAGGTTTGTATGGGGGCTTTTTGGAGGCAAATTTGGTGGATCTAGACAACCACTCTTAAGGCCACCTTAGGAGGTGGGGGGTTATCATCTTCCTTGATCTTTCATGCCTTCCACTGTTTAGAGCTTCATTTGAGGTGGGATAATTTACTCTTTACATTTGAGACTCTATTTGGTGTAATTTGTAGTCTTATTATTATTGAATCTTAAGAGTAGGATTATGGGTTTTCTAGTGAAAGAAATGAAAGACATTCTTATGGAATAAAAAAGTAAAAAAAACATGATTTTTGTTGAAAAAGAATAGTGGATAAATATTTCAAGTTTTAAAATATTAAAGTTTGAATTTTCTAAAAATGATGTATTTTTAGAAGTTAATGCTGAGTATTTTATGGAATAACAATACTGAAAATGTCATTTTGTTAAAAGTAAAGAGTGGATAATTATTTCAAGGTTTGAAATAGTAAAAGTGTGTGTTTTATGAAAATAGCACATTTTCAAGTAATGTTGATGAAAAACAATTTTATGAAATAAAATGTTTGCAAATGATGTGATTTTATTATAAAAATGATGTTTTTTTTAAAAATAAAAGAATAAGTGAGTATTTCAAGGTTTCGTAATATTTAAAGATGGTATTTTTATGGAAATGGGCATTTCTAGAAACATTGGTGTTAAACATTTTATGAAATAAAATGTTTGGGAAGTAATGATTTGTTTTGGCAAATATTTGGTGAAAGATATGTTTAAACCATGTAGTAAGATTTTTGGGTTTAAAATCCATATTCTCATGCATATAAACTTGTAATATTTTGACATAAAATGTATAAACAAGTTTAAAGAATAGTTTATTGGGTTTGAACATAAAATGAGAAAAGTTAAAATTTTAGACTTCAAGTGTGTGAAATTAAGACTAAGAGATATGACAAGTATGAGGTTAAAAGACTACATGTTAAATAAAAAGAAATGACAATTTTCTTATAAAAGTAGTCTTAGGTGTGAACGTATTCCTTGAATGAAAAAGTAAAGTTAGTGTGTAACTTAGTGATCTCGTAAAGAATTAACACTTCTGGAATTAAATAGGAATTAAAGGTGTAAAAGTGTTTCCAATTAAGTAGAATATTACTCCAAGTGTCAAAAGGGTGTCAAGGTGTTAAAACACTTAAAAAGTTGTTATGAATAATTTAATAGTGTTTTTGGTGAAACTAACACTTGTGATAATAGAGTAAAAGGTGATTTTGGAAGGATAAAATGGTAATTTTACTTAAAGTGGAATATTTTTATGAAATATAAAATATTGAAAAGGGTGTTACTTAAAGCGGTTCTAAATGAATTCAAAATGTAACACAAATTGGGGTGGTAAATTCCTGAATTTTGGCTTCAGTCGGATAAAAGGGATAGGTGGAATAATGTGGACATTTGTAACATATTAAGACACATTAAAAGGAACTCGGATGACACAAGGTTAAAGCAAGAAGGACCTAGAGCCCTTGGGTGAAAATTCCTAAATCAGTGGCCAAAGCATATGGTGCGCATAGCTAGCAGTATGGAGCCCGAGAAAGTATGCGGCATAAGAAGATTCTGAGAAAAGATAAAGAAAATAGGGAACATGTCAAGAAATGGGTTGTGTGGTAAAATGAGTTAATACAACCTAACTTGAATAAATACAATAAGTGTTCCGGTAAAGGTGAAATGGACAAGTTGATGCATAAATCTACTATTGTTCGTAGGATGAGGAAAAAGAGGGAAGAAAGTGGGTAGTTGGGTGGTTAAGCAACCTAAATGGTTAAACCCATACTTAACACAATAATGCGTTGTAAAAATAATTTTCAAAGATTAAATAAGTATTTTCTAACACAATGAGTACGTGTGTTAAAATGTGTTTTTAATGAAAATACTAAATTATTTTTGTATGAATAAAAAGGGTGGTTTCGATAAAAGGAATGGGTTTGAATAAATTAAGTGTAGTGGTTTCAAGCGTTGAACCGGGTGTGTTAAATAAAGTGAGAAATGTAAAATATGCATAAAGGGACTCTTTACAAGATTAAGGTAAATTATCTGGATAAGAAAGGTTTTCAAAAGTAAAATGGTTAATGCTTTGGAATGTGTATTTTTCAAAGATACACATATGTAGATATATACATATTTTGACATGCATGTGGTTGTAGCGTGTGAGTATTCCTTTCTGTTGTTCGTTTTTATAACGCTTATATAAATCCCACTGGGCATAAGCTCACACCCTCACTTTGTTATGGCAGGTTGGGAGAGGTTTTGTATTTTTAGGGCGTTATACAGGTAAGTATATTTCATTTATGTTTACGTTAGTAGCTCTATTTACTTGGACTTTAGGGTGCTCCCCATGGGTCCCTCACATAGTTTATTTTGAAATTGGAATCGCATGCTAACAAGTGAAATTGTAGCTAAAATTAAACTTGACTAGAAACATTATATAGGTTTTTCCATTGCACTTCACACCTAACGCTCGGTTAGGATCGAGTTGACCCATGTGTAACCCATAAATTTGGGTCAGGGCGTTACAAATGGTATCTGAGCTCTAGGTTCAAGATTCCTTTCGGGTGTGACGTGGTGAGATAAATATTATATCTTTAGACGTCAATGTGGTTTGGGCGGTCATGCTAGTTTGATGACAGTTTAGTTTGTATCCTCGATGATAAAGTCTAAGGGGTTAGCACGACAAGTAAGTTAGTTCCAAGTGGCACACCATTATGTTGATATAATTATTACTCGCTTCTGCATTTCTGATTATAATTGTAATAATTTATGGGTATCCCCGCAAGCCTTTAGTGGTGACACCTGCTTATATTCAATTTTAATGAGATGGAATCATTCGAAATTACGATAGGATGATATGACTCCCAAATGGCAAGTGGCACAAGTTGCATATAGTCAATAGTATAGGCTGATGGTTAGTGTGTCTCGATTAGGCACTAATGATTGATGATTAAAAAGGCATATATAATCTTTAGGTATGACACTTATGGGTAGTTAATGTCGCTGATGTAATTAGGCAAATTCGATCCTTGGGTGATATCGCAATTGATGGTAGTTCGGTGAACACATGAAGTTGTGTAGGTGGATAGTGGCAACGCTGCGATCATCTGTGTGAGATATATCGTACGATGATTTTGATGATGAGAGTAGCCTTGTTAGTGGAAACAATGAGTAGTGTTCATGACAACCTAATGGTAAGGATTGTATATTTCATTTATGGAGACTAGATAGTTTTGTGGCATTAATAAGTATCGATTTGTGGTGAGAACATATCAGTTTCTTGGTTGAAGACTTAGGTTTAACTATATTTTGGGTTGTAATGTGGAATTGAGAATAAGGATCTTGTGTGGAATCCGTGGTGTGGGCCTTGGTGTTTGTAGGAAACCCCCGATGCCACATATCCTACTAGGATTTATACAGTCGTGTTAACTCTTGGGTTGGGACTTGACACGTTATTAACATAGTGAGGAAATTTTGGTTGCCATAGTTGGGCAGTCATTGATAATTGGACGAGGCAGACCTTAAGGTTTATAGGTTGCAAGCGATGTCATGTATCCTTCCATAACTTGTATTAGCATTAATTATAGTTGTACATGACTTATAATCACAAGCGTTCGAAAGAAAGGAAATATTAGTATCTAAGTGTTGAAACTCGTTTTAGCGGCGAGGTAATGGATAAGTGTGAAAAAATCCTACTATGTGAGTAGTTCACAGGCACGTTGAGGTCCCATAGGAAAAATTGTGTGTGGAATTATTGAGGATAAATATCAAATGTTGTGATGTCTCGAGAAGTTTGGGGATTAAGGTGAACTGTAGCTAGAAGCTCGTGGACTAGTGTCCTTGCGAGCACCAAGTGATACCGACATGGGTATTGAAAATTTTGTGAACTGCACCTACGACGATAGAAGTATAAAATATGAGACCTTATCAAGTTTGGGACTTCTACATGAAATGTGTTTGGTGTTCTTATAAGACCAATTAAGTCTGGTAAGGGAGATAGTAACAGTCTAGTAACGATAGTGTTGAGGGTCAGGTGATGATCCCAGATTAATAGTCGTATAGTGTACGTGTTGGGTATGGCTTACCAATTAGCACAGATGGGTGGTGTAACTCCTAAAGTAGGGTGATAGTTCTATAATCTTATGAGTAATTCTTGAAAGTCATAGGATGACTAGTATGGGTGTAATAATACGCGATTTCAGGATGTATTAAGAAATGTATTCGAGACCTAGACTGATGACACCATGTGGAGACTTGTGAATGGCGATTAAGGAGGGGTGGCATCAAAACATGATTATTATGTCATTGTGTTGACAATATAGGCTAGAGTAGCCTTAGAAATGTAAGGATTAGATATTAGCACGTCTTACCAAGTTGGTACGGGTTAGAAGATGTAGCCCAGCGTGATATTAATTGCCCTTAGGGTACCAATAACGGTGGGTGTGGTCATCACGTAAGTATTGTATGGGTGAAAATTGAAGGTGAATCGGTGGAAATATCTTGTAGTCAAAAGGACACGATTAGGTGAGTTCTTCTCTTGAGCCAAGTAAAGTCTGTGGAATTTGGGCTTCGATCATAATATGTTAAATCAGACCATAGCCTAGGTGTAATAAGTTGGTGACA
The DNA here is from genome assembly GCA_949130495.1 of Sambucus nigra. Lineage (NCBI taxonomy): Eukaryota > Viridiplantae > Streptophyta > Magnoliopsida > Dipsacales > Adoxaceae > Sambucus > Sambucus nigra. The sequence continues at coordinate 158,985,147 of OX422213.1, forward strand.
TCGTCACTAGTTATTGGATAAGGTCGATGTAGCAAGGCATGAGGTATCCGCCAATCAGAATGATTCATTTATGCGAATGGTGTGAAAAGTAGGGCCTTGCTCCCAAGGAGGGAAGTCATCCATTGACTTCCTAAAGGACTACCAATTTGTAAATTATGCTCGTATATGAGAATGAATGGTTGCAATTCGATTAGTCACGATTAGTGACCCATGCCAGGTTACATGGCCAGAAGTGGTACTCAGTGAGAGTTTGACATGACTTTAATTACACAGTGTAGGTTTACTTTTGTAATTCAAAATTGATTGCCTATAGGCAAAATTCCTCGGGCGGTTGCTTGTCCCTCTAACTCAAGTGTGTTCCTTTCGGATTATATAATTGGGAAGCGGTATTCTCACTTATGTGGTGACTCAGATTGGTGACATGTCATGGTACGATGCGATTTAGCTTGGGAGAGCGCGGTGGATCGATTTTGCTCAATGCAGTTCGGTAACTAGGTGCACTCATTTGAAGTACTCTTGTTGTTGCATATAATTTTGCATACAAGTGGATACACTTTCGCCCACTCTGTTGATGCATGGTATCAATCTCCCTTTAGACTAAGTGAACTCTCAAATAGCCGGCTCGACAGTCAATGGAACGAGTGGTGATGAGCGGGATGATGGCTTGAGGATACGATGTAGTGTTAAAAATAGAGAAAAACTCAGCACATGATGTTACTTTGCCACGTTGAGTGGATTGGAGTTAGACTCTAGTGAGTACTCGAGGATGAGATGCCTAAGGTAGTGTTAGGTTCACCAGGATGACATAGAGGAAGGTATGAACCGATCATACAGTAATGATTTGATGGGATTATTTCTCCTTGAAGTGAGGGAATAGCTTAGTGTAGTTATCGACAAGCTCATGCGAGTTATATTATTAGAATAGCCTAATAAATTGTGGAATAACCGAATGTGAAGTCCTAAGCTAGAATTGACTTTAGCGATATACGACAGTTGGTCATATTATGAATTACTTGGGTGAGCATTATCCACGAGGAAGGGGTTTGCCCGTAGAGGCGCCAGTATACCTTGGGTACTAGCATAAGTAGTGCTAAGAATGGTTGGGCTTGATTATAGTGAGAGTCAAGACTCAGAGTCTATTATGTAATGTCATAGTTAACGGGATAGTGAATCAAACATGTTGGTTATTTAGTGACCTTAGTGTTGGGGATTTCAATGATTTTGCCTTGGAAGGTTCTATGACTTAGACTAGAAATTGGTGGACCCCATAAGTTTGAGGATTGATGAACCGAGAATTTCGGGGATGAAATTCCCCAATGAGGGAAGTTTTTAATATCTTGTCCTAATAAATCGATTAAATTATATATGAGAAGGAACTAATTATAATTGTAGAAGAATTATGGGCAAAGATTGGAGAAAAATAAAAGAAAAAGGAGGGGTCGTCCAAACGATAATAAGGTTTCGTTCGAATGACAAATGGATGTCGCGAGAAGGGTCATTTGAACGAGGGACTTATGTCATTCGAAGGATGACCATTGTCGTTCAAACGACGTCTGGAAAATTTCAGATCTGCTACTTTGTTGGCATATTTGTAACTGTAGATCTCAAAACAATCGTCAGCTCTTAGAGCCTGATGGTTGGGATTATGCAAATGGAATGTAATTGGGTTTTCTTTAAGCTTTGGAACATGTATAATAGAGATACGTGGGAGTGGAGAACTTGCCATTTTTCTGTCTTTATTTCCACAAACTCATATTTCTTCCCCATTTCCCTTACTGCCTCCACCAATTTAGGGTTCTAAACAAATACACTCACACCAAATACTCAATGCCCCATTGTTGAGATAAGGGCTACGAAATGTATGGGGATGTTGTAGGGGGGTTTTGATGAGAATGAATATGAGTGTTCATGGAGTTTGTATAGATTTTGATTGGGGCTCTTTGGAGGCAAATTCGGTGGAGCTAGACAACCCCTCTTAAGGCCACCTTAGGAGGTGAGGGGTTATCATATTCCTTGATCTTCATGCCTTCCACTGTTTAGAGCTTCATTTGAGGTGGGATAATTTACTTTTTACAATTGAGACTCAATTTGGTGTAATTTGTATTCTTGTTATTGTTGAATGTTAAGAGTAGGATGATGAGTTTTCTAGTGAAAGAAATGATAGACATATTTATGGAATAAAAATGTAGAAAAATATATTTTTTGTTGAAAAAGAATAACACATAAATATTTCAAGTTTTGAAATAGTAAAATGATGTATTTTTAGAAGTTGATGTTAAGTATTTTATGGAATAACGATGCTGAAAATGTCATTTTGTTGAAAGTAAAGAGTGGATAATTATTTCAAGGTTTGAAATGGTAAAAGTGGGTGTTTTATAAAAATATTGAATTTTCAAGTAATGTTGATGAAAAATATTTTATGAAATAAAATGTTTGAAAATGATGTGATTTTGTTGGAAAAATGATATTTTGTTGAAATTAAAGAATAAGTTAATATTTCAAGGTTTTGGAATATTGAAAGATGATATTTTTATGGAAATGGGCATTTCTAGAAATATTGGTGTTAAACATTTTATGAAATAAAATGTTTAGGAAATAATGATTTACTTTGATAAATATTTGGTGAAATATATGTTTAAACCATATAGTAGGATTTGTGGGTTTAAAATTCATCTTCTCATGCATATAAACTTGTAGTATTTTGACATAAAATGTATAAACAAGTTTAAAAAAGATTTTGTTAGAACATAAAATGAGAAAAGTTAGAATTTTAGTCTTCAAGTGTATGAAATTGGGACTAAGAGATATGAAAAGTATGAAGTTAAAAGAGTACATGTTAAATAAAAAGAAATGGAAATTTTCTTATAAAAGTAGTTGATTAGGTATAAATTCTTCGTATTTATCCCTTCAATTTTGGTACTGTTATGATCTTGTGCGATATAATTTAAGTGGATTTATCTCATATTATTGCTACTGACCTGTTACTGCAAGTACATTGTGTTTTATATATTTTCTTATATTTTACAAGTATTTCATGCAACTGGTTGGAAGAGAAACGCCAAAACACTAAAAGAAATGCAAGAAGCAAAAGTTAAAGGCAAATTCATAATTTTATATCTGGAATCCGGAGGAGGAGACTACTGAAAAGTTAAAGATCTTGAAATCATAGGAACACTGAAAAAATGGCACCTCAATCCGAAAAACGGTGAAGAAGTTATGCTCATTTAAAGATGAAGAATCAAAAAGGCAAAACTAAGGAATACAAAGAGTAGAACCAGTTCGGTGCTAAAGTAGAACCAGTTCGGGTTTTTAGAGATTTTGAGGAAAGTAGAACCGATTTGGTTATCTGTTTGACGCATTTCTGAACTTAATTTCTCGCCTTAAAGAATAACTGTGGACTTTAATTAACCCCGTGAGATTTCGAGCCTATCAATTTTTGCAAATATTTAAATTAATCGGAGTTAATGGTTAACTCAACATTCAATTCAGCGTTCAAATAAGTCGCTAAGGATCTCAATTCATTTGTTTTGATCGGTTATGAGAAACGTGTGAGATGTTGTCTTGAATACGAGCTAAAAATATCTCTTAACTAAATATATTCTCGAGACGCATATGGTAAAATAATATCTATTTCGGATAAGGAAGTTAGGCCCTCGTTTGTTTGTCCAAAAATATTAGCCATAAAAAAGTAGTGAAAAATTATCCTTTTGCAAGCCATTTTGAGCCTAATAAAGTTTTTCAATTTCGTTTGATAACCCTAAAAGCCCATTTAGCCCGGAGTGTGAAAATCGTAAAATTCATCAAGTAAGCCTAAATGGTGCAATAAAAAGGGGCAAGAAAAAAATGCTCAACAAAAATAGAAAATCATGAAAAAAAAAGTAGAAAAAGAAGAGAAAAATGAGCAAAAGCCTGAAAAAGCACTAACAGACATCGTAAGAAAAATTTTCAATTCCAAATTTCCAAGCCATTCCCATCTTTTTACCCAATACACCTTATAACACGAAAAAGTCCTAACCAAGTCCGAATGACAAAATTAATTACAACGTGGAGAGCCTAAGACACAAAAGATAAAAATAGAGATAAATTGGTGTGAATAAGAGGCGATATTTCCCATTTTCTAATGACCACATTCTAATGAAGAGATATTTTCACCTAAATAAATTCCGTCTTTCAAATTTATGTGCATGAACTTGTGTTCATTATGCTTACTCTTTATATCATGCATACCAAGAGAATTAGTTATATTTCGAGTGATTCGTTTGTGAGTGCATCCATGAGAAATTGAATCAAAATGAATTTTTGAAAAGTAATGTAATGATCAATCGGTGGAAGTTAGCGATTTAATTCTCAGCTTAGCACACACACACTAAAAATTGAGACTTTTGAATGAAAATTTACGATGACTATTTTTAGGGGAGTTTAAATTGTAGAATTTTTAAGTATTTTGATTTTCCTTTGAATTGAAAATTGAATTTTATGCAAATATTCACTGCAAACCCGCACGAGACACCACTCATCCTACTAGGGTAACCTAGGGGTTTAATGGCTTGTTACATGTGCTAAATGTAATTTCTCATCTGCGAAAAAGACACTCTATCTCAATAAAATGTTTTTCAAGTGTTTAGTATTGCTTAACTTTTTTAAATTGCTCGGGACGATCAAAGCTCAAAGTTAGGGGGTTTGATTATTCATAAATTCTTCATATTTATCCCCTTAATTTCGGTACTTTTATGATCCTTTGCGATGTAATTTAGGTGAATTTACCTCATATTATTTCTACTGATCTATTCCTGCCAGTACATTGTTTTGTATATTTATTTTATATTTTATAGATATTTCATGCAAGTGGATGGAAAAGAAAGACCAAAACACTGAAAGAAATGAAATAATGGAAAGGCAAGGGAAAATTAATAATTTATATCTAGAATCCGGGGGAGGATCCAATCTAAAATTTAAAGAGCTTGAAGTCACTAGAACACTAGAAAAAATGGCAGCTCAATTCGAGTTATGGTGAAGAAGTTATTCTCTTTTGAAGATGAAGAATCAAAAAGGAAAAACTAAGGAATGCAGAGAGTAGAATCAAACAGGTTTTAAAGTAGAACCGGTTCGATTTTTTAGAGATTTTGAGGAAAGTAGAACCGGTTCGGTTGTCAAGTAGAACCGATTCATTTTTCTGTTTTGCGAATTTGTCAACTTAATTTCCAGTTATTTTAGAGAGTTTGTTTTGTTTCAAACACTTGTAAAAACTTGGTATTATTATTCTTTTAGCTACTTTTTACCTTAGAATTAGAGAGGAGAAGAGGCAAGAACCCTAGTATTCAATTCATGTATTAAGATTTACATTGTTGATCAATTTTCAAGATTTTTTATATCAAGTTTGTCTTCTCTTATTTATTCTTACATAATTTCCTTCTTTGCACGTTTTTTTTTGGAAGTCTAAATATCTCTTGAATTCATAGTATTAATTTAATCATGATTTTTCGTCCATGCAATGTTAAAACTGTGTATTTCTTACGTTCTTATGATAGGCTAAGTTTTTAGCGGGTTGGGGTACATGAACCCAACCTAAGTAATATATATGGATTTAAAAGTGAATAAAAAGTAATTCATCATTCAAAGGTTTGAACTTTATCAAGATAAAAATTGTAGGTCCTTTAATTATGTTTGCCCTAGGTAATCGGAATATTTAAGGGTGTAATTGGCTTTTTGATAATTTCTCATCCTCGTCAAATACGATTTTAAATTTGATATTGTGCGGAGTAAAGTCCTTATATGTCAAATGCTTAGAATGTATTTGTTATCTTTTGGAATGAATAATTAGATTTTTTTGAAGCTTTTATGTTTTATGCAATTACCGATAGTTGGGGGGAGTGTGCCCTAACTCCATTTTCTCCTATAGATTTAAAGTTTAATTTAGTTCTCCTTACATACGTAGTTTAGTTATTAATTTAATTTAAATTGCATTAGTTTATAGGTAAAGTCACAAAATCATCATCTTTTCCTTTCTTTTTCGTGAGTCAATAGTAAGGTTGATCGTTCTTCCTATTCGTCGTCACGAGCATTCGTCCTATTCCCTGAGTTCGACACCCGATTTATCGGATTATTACTTGAGCGACCGGTTTACACTTGAACCGTAATCACACGCGTTAGAGACACATTTATTTAGTCACTTCAGTAGTCTTAAGTGTGAATGTATTCCTTGAATGAGATAGTAAAGTTAGTCTGTAACTCAGTGATATTGTAAAGAATTATGTTAAAGACTATTAACCCTCCTTTGACTAATGTTAAAGACCATTAACCTTTAAATTCTTTACTTCAACATTTTATTAAAAAACTTATCTTTAAGCAGTTTTGAAAATATGATTTCAACACACACACTTGGTGTAAAAAACTCATTTACACTTATACGTCACCCCGCGCTTATAATCACTATAGATTATGCAGACCTCCTTTTATGATTTTTATTACTTTAGACGTTGACTTACCCAAACAATATCGTGTTAACTTGTTATCCGTAGTTTTGTCAATTGTCTCAATTACACATTTACTGATTACTGCATTAGACACTCGGAATACTCATCGATATACACTATGTTAACAATTTACATTTTCAATATTTACCAATTCCATGTCTTTCCTTTTATTACCGTTTAATAATGGAGTTAACCGCAATCCCATTTATGTTTACGGACTTTCACCATGTAATACTCCGTAATTTTAATGATTTTAAATGTGGGATTAATTTAATTATTGAGATTAATTTAAATAATGGGAAAATTTTAATTGTCAATTAATCGAGATTTAAATAAATATTAATTAGCGAGATAAGGATTAATACTTATTTGTATTGAATATTACTTAGTGAATGAGTAATAATAATGATATGAGACGATTAAAATTGTTGTGAGTGAAAAATACGGCAATTATGATAAATTTAGTCGAGACGCGCGTGTTAGTCGTTTCGGGACTTAAATTGGAAAATAAAATATAATTTCATTATTTGTATTCCATATGGTTATTTTGAGTGCGCCAGTGTGTCCAAAAGGGCCAATATAGTCAGAAAAATCTATCCGGGGGTTTTGTTTGGGTCCCGGGACATTTTTAGGCCAAATCGGCACCCCATACGGGTCTTTTGAAATTTTGGGGAAGAGGGACAAACGAAAATTGAAAGATTATATGTACTGGTACATAAGATACATAAGAATTTACACTTACCAAAACAAAGGGAGAGAATAGGAGGGTAAAGAAGAGAGTTCCCAAGAGTTCTAAGGCCAAAAATCATCATCTTGCACCAAAATCATTATCGAAGTGTAGATGAAAGAGAGGAGACCAAAATCATGTATTTCTTCATCAACGGATCAAACCTACCATAAGAGACAAGTGTTTATCTTACAAATTTTTTGTTGAATATCATATCTATGTTAGAAGAGGATATTTACTAGTTAGAATTTCATGAAAGTTTATGATAAATTTGAGGAATTGAAATTATATTTTTGGGTAGCATTGAAATTAGTATTTAACTTTTATGTTAGAAGATGAAATGGATGAATATTTAACGATTAAAATTTGAAGAAATATGAGTTTTATATGTTTTCTTGATGACAAATGGTAAACTATTGTTTTAAAGAACAACAATGGATTAATCCAATTTATTTGAGGTTCCTTGATGATTTAATGAATACAAATGGTTAGAAATCATGTATATAGGTTAATTTATTGTTGGGAACATTTTTATGGGAGTTTGGAGTTGTAGAATGAAGGGTTGGTATATCAAAAATGGTGGAAAAATGTAGATTCTGGAGGTAGAAGACGACCTGAAAAAATCTCGTTCGAACGACCTGAGACGTCGTTCGAATGACTAGGATCAAATAAGATTGTATCTCGTTCGAATGACATGGATATTTCGTTGGAACGAGATGCCAATTTCGTTCGAACGACATTTCAGAAAAATGAGAATTTTATCCTGAAAAGTTTCAATTTGACGTAGTATATTTAAGGGAAGGAAAATAACCTCCAATAACATTTGAGTGATTTTATTACATGACCTAGTTGCGAGAAATTTGGGTTAATTAATAGAAATATAAAAAGGAGGAATGAAAGGCTTTAAAGGGATGAATCGTGATAGAATGATCGTAAGTTATAAAGTACCATGAGTAGTAGAGAGAAATATACTACGTACTTGGATTGTGTGTTTCATAGGTTGTGTGCATACCTATTAAATGATATATTATGTGTATGACATACCTACGCTGCTTGCTATCGGGAGGAGGTTTCGTGATGTGGACGGTCTTATCCTGATGAGCCAATTGGGGAGAATTTTAGACTTGTACCCAGAACATAGAACCTTGGATACGTACTATCTGAGAGTATGATAGTTTCGACGGTAGAATGGGAGCGTAGGTATGTGCGTGACCCATTTGGCTAGGGACTATATTCACCTCCATTATGTGTGAATTGAATTTAAGGTTCAAGTGAGATATTAAACCAATAGTCCTTTATTTAGTACGTAAGGTACTGGGACAAGATAAAAGAGTATGCATGCGCCAAGAGGTCTCAGCTTAAGGGTGCAGTAGTGTTATATATATATACTGATGACTTATTTTACTGTCGGTGCCTAATAGAAGAGAAAGATAATAATATTTAAGATAACTTTAGTATGTGAATATTTAACTATAGAAATTTATAATTAACGCATGGATAGGAAAATGTTATAATGTATTATCTGGGCGATACAGGTGAATGTTACGAGTTATCGTGTGTAGTCATAGATTTGGTTTTGACTAGTTAAGCGGGGTCGCATAACTAGGACGGGTTAGTTAGGTACGTTAGGCGTGCACACTAGATGAGAGGTGAGCAGTTCAAGTGAGAGTACGTAAATCTAACATGAATATTATATTTGCATATTTTTTGCATTTAAACACTTGCTAAAATTTTAAACTATTTTACTCGGGCTCTGACCCATTTTCTCCAAATCTCTTCTTTTGTAAAAACCATTTTTAGGTGCCCAACCACAGGGAGGGATAAATTAGGAGTTCACTATCGTTTGTCGTTGTTGTAGTTGTTGTGGTCGATTGCAAGATTTACTTGGTAGACGCCTCCATTCATTTTAGCTCCGATGCTTTCTTTACTTTTATCTTAGTCGGGCATGTCTCCCTTCTTCTATTAGCATTTGTTTCCAGAGATATTGTACTTCCTTTACTATTCAGTTGTGGATTTAGTTGTTTCATGGATTATTGTATTAGAGTTTCAGACTGGGGTGTTTACTCCCATCAAAGCTTATTTGATTCAGTATTTCATTAATTGTTGTGTTGATTTATTTAGTATGGTGGATGTGATATTTAATTGTTTAATTGTTTTAAATCTTTGATTGTTTAAAAAAAAAAAATTAACACCAACTTTTCAAATACTAGGTGGTTAGTAAATAGTAAAAAGTTTTTCGACAGTGATGATAAGAATGAAATAATTTGGATATTTTGTTTTAATTTAATAAAGGCCTGATCACCCGGTTTATAATTAAACGGGGTGTCAGAGATGGCATCAGAGCATCAAGTTCTAGAGTCTTAAGGATCTGTGCAGCTTATTATGTTTCCAACGTAGCGTTCTTTGATGTAGAACCCTAGTCTTAGGACTGTTATATTCTTATTTGCGCATTTACGTCTTCAGCTATTTGAGATATCTTGAATTGAGGACCTATGAAAATTCTCTCTTATTTTAGATGCCTCCTCGACGTACCATATGATCTGACCCAGGGGGACAACCAGAGCCTTAGCTGGCCCCAGCACAGGGCACCATGAATGTTGTGGAGGTGACCGCTATAGTGGCCTAATCAGTGAATGTATTATTAGCCACAGTAGCACAGCAAGCCCCACTCCAAGCACCGATGGTGGCACCAACACCGACATAGGTGTTCCCTTTTATTTAGGAGCCAGTTAGGGATGCCTTTCAGAAGGAACATCCCCCAGAGTTCTCAGGGAGTTCAGACGTAGTGGTGGCGTGCCAATGGAAGAAGGACATCTAGAGGAACCTGAGGATGTACGAGTGTACTGATGTTCAGAGGCATATCCTAGCAACTTTTAAGCAAGTCGGGGCGACATTGCAGTGGTGGAAGTCCACTACCACAGCGGAGGATAGAGATAGCATGGTGATACAGGAGCTCTGGGTGTGATTTGATCGCAAATACTTTCCACCTGTCATCCAGACTGAGATGAGGTGGAAATGGTTGGATCTTACCTAGGAGGGGCAAACAGTTGCCAAGTACGAAGAAGAATTTACAAGGTTGGTAAATCTCGTGCCAATGGAGGTGCCTACTGAAGAAAAAAAGATTCAGATGTTTATGGATGGCCTGACTTGTAGGATTCGACAGCACCTATTGGGTAATATTTCTTTGCGGACGTACACAAAGGTGTTAAATGCTGCCTTGTTACATTGCCAAGACCACCTCTTCCAACTTAAAGGGATCAAGCGAGGAGGAGAGTCCAGTCACCAAGGTAGGACCAGGGGCAGTAGTGCCGGTGGGGCATTATCAGCTCAGGGTCAGCCTAGATAGGGTGAGCAGAGTTCCCACCAGGGGGACCCTGCTAAGCAATTCATATCCAATGATTACAAGTAGGGAAGTTTTTGATAGGGCCATCCGGGCTAACAGAGTCAGGCAGGCCAATAGGGCCAATAGCGTGTGAAGTAGGGCCAACAGGGCCAATGAAGGGGTGGCAACGGCCAGCAGGGCTGAAGATAGCAGGGTCAGCGAGGGGAAACTTTACAGGGAGATGTTTCACTTGTGTCAAGATCGACTACGAGAAATAAGATTCCCCTGATAAGGGTAAGGCTCAACAGTAACAGGGTACTCGTCAGGAGCCATAGGGATTGATTTTTCCAGTTTCTCTCCCAGCCCCAGCATCGATGCCAGCCTTGCCTCCCATTTTAGGTGTTCCAGTAGTCCTACCTCAGAAGGGTTAGTTACATTATGGGCGTGTGTATAATATTCATCAAGCAGTAGTTCCTTAGGAGACACATGCAGTTGAGGGTATGTTCTCTATCCATTGTACTTTAGGGCACATTTATTTGATACTGGGGCTTCACACTCATTCGTAGACACTAGGTTTGCACAGACTATGAGGTTACTAGATATGGTAGAGAGTACAGTTTAATGTGTAGACTCACGATTGGGTAATGGGACATTGATATTCTTTATCTGTAGGGATTGAGTGTAGAGATTGGGAAATTGATTTTGCCCACAGACATGTTAGTGTTATACATAACTAAGTATGACGGTGTTATAGGCATGGATTGGCTAGCTTCTTATTAGGCCATGATTGACTGTTATAGTAGGAGTATTATGTTTGCTATACCAGGCAAGGAGATGTTTTTAGTTATGATGCCTTGTCCTGAAGGAGGGTCGTCTACACACTTATATTACATTGAGTAGGAGACAAGCTCTAAGGGGTGGTCATTCCCCTAGATTCCATTTCGATCGTTTGCAAGTTCGTCGATGTGTTTTAGGAGATACCAGTATTACCGCCCAATAGGGAGATATAGTTTATGATAGATTTAGCATCGGGCTCTCGACCAATAGTGCGACGCCTTACCGTATGGCTCTGGAAGAAATGAGGGAGTTAAGGGACCAGATCAAATAACTTTTTGGGCAAGGTTTCATCCGTAGGAGTACCTCGCCTTGGGATGCCCCAGTGTTGTTTACAAAGAAGAAAGATGGGTTTTTACGATTATGTGTTGATTATTGGGAGTTAAATAAAGTCACAATGCGGATAAATATATGTTGCCCCGAATCGATGCCGTATTTGATCAGTTGAGAGGAGCAGCCTACTTCTCAAAGATAAACTTAAGGTCGGGGTACCGTAAGTTGTGTATCAGGGATCAGGATGTGTCTAAAACTGCCTTTCAGACGAGATATGGATCCTACGAGTTTTGAGTTATGCCATTCAGGCAAACCAATGCTCTAGCTGTGTTCATGGACTTGATGAATAGGGTATTCAGAAAGGTCTTAGATCAGTTTTTCATTATCTTCATAGATGACATCCTGATTTATTCCCAGACTGAGGAGGATCATGCCAAGCATTTGAGATGGGTTTTGCAGACACTGCGTGAGCACCAATTGTATGCTAAATATGAAAATTATGGGTTCTGGCTACGTGAGGTGCAATTTTTGGGGCATATTATTTCGAAAAGGGAGATATCGGTGGACTCGAGTAAGGTGTCAGTGGTGAGGGAGTGGGGATAACCCACTACACTGATGGAGGTACGCAGTTTTTTAGGTTTGGCGGGATATTATAGGCGGTTTATTCGAGGGTTTTCGGATATTGCGGGTCCTTTGAGTAATTTAACTTGCAAAGGGGTACCATTCATTTAGGATGACGCTTGCCAGTTGGCTTTTGATGAGATGAAGGAAAAGTGGAATTCAGCACCAGTTCTCACTCTACCCAGGCCAGGAGTGGAGTATTTAGTTTACACTGATGCATCCCTACAGGGACTTGGGGGGTACTTCAGCAGGAGGATCAGGCTATAACTTTTGCTTCCCGCAAGATTAAGCCTCACGAGAGGAATTACCCCACCCACAACTTGGAGCTCTCAGCAGTCATGTTTGCTCTTCGAATTTGGAGGCATTACCTATTGGGAGAGAAATTTTGCCTGTTCACAGATCATAAGTCACTCCAGTATTTGTTCACTCAGAAAGAACTGAATATACGTCAATGTATGTGGCATAAATTTATGAAGGACTATCAGTTCGAGATCTAGTATCACTCGGAGAAGGCTAATGTGGTGACCGATGCATTGAGCCGTAAACCACTGGGGGGGGGCAAGGTGTGGAAGGCAAAATGGAAGGAGTTGTGTCATTAGGACGCCATTGCCAGATCATTCATGTAAGTTATAACCATTATACCCTAGATTGTCACGAAGGTGGTATAGGCACAGATGACGGATCCAATTTGTCAGGAGAGAATTAGGTAGCTATTTGCTGGGGGAGCCGAGTCGTACTCTAACAGTTCAGAGAGAGGTTTGCGATTCAATAGGAGGTTGATAGTTCCCGAGGGGGAGGATTTACGGCACGCTGTGATGGCAGAGGCACACGAATCTCGATTTGCGATACATCCTGGAGGGGATAAGATGTACCAAGACATGAGACGGAAGTATTGGTGGAGTGGGATGAAGAGAGACATTGCGGTGTTTGTCTCGAAGTGTACCACTTGTTAACTAGTAAAAGTGGACCATCAGAGACCAGTAGGGGTTCTTCAGCCGCTAGAAATTCCTATGTGAAAATGGGTGAGCTTTTTTATGGATTTTATTACCGATTTGCCTACTTCTCAGAGGGGTCACGATTCAATATGGGTGATAGTGGATCGGTTGACCAAGTTAGACCATTTCCTACCAGTCTGGGCGGATTATACGACGACATAGTACGCTAAGATATTTATTGTCGAGATAGTGAGACTTTATGGGGTGCCCCACACTATTACATCTGATAGGGATAAGATATTTGTGTCTCGCTTTTGTGTTAGTTTTTAGGAAGCAATGGGCACGGAGTTACGATTGAGTACGACCTATCACCCACAAGCGGACGGGAAGATTGAGCGGACTAATCAGATGTTGGAGGATATGCTACAGATGTGCATCCTGGATTTTGGGGGAGGTTGGGACCAATATCTTCCACTAGTGAAGTTTTCTTATAATAATTCCTGTCAGTTCACTATTGGCATGGCTCCATTTGATGCATTATATGGTAGACCGTGTCGCTCGCCTACTTGTTGATTGGAAGTGGGAGATAATAATTTACTTTGGCGGAGTTGATCCAGGAGACTTCGGATAAAATAAAGATGATTTGGAATCATTAAGGATAGCTCATGACAGACAAAAGAGTTTATGCCGATGCTAAACGGTCTTTTCTGAAGTTTAATGTGGGGGATCATGTGCTACTGCATGTATCTCCTATTAAGGGGATAATGAGATTTGGGAAAAAGGATAAATTGGCGCCAAGGTACGTTGGTCCATTTCCTATCATTGAGCGAATTGGACGAGTGGCGTATAAACTTGGGTTGCTGGAGCACTTGCATCGTATTCATGACGTGTTACACATTTCTTCGTTACGGCATTACCTACGGGATGAGTTGGCTTATACTCATATTTCACTAGAGGAGATAGACTTACAGCCTGATATTTTATACGAGGAGAGACCAGTTGCTATCTTAGACTGTAGTGAGAGAAAATTGCAATCGAAGGTAGTAACGCTTGTACGTGTTCAGTGGGGGTATCATAATGCCGAGAAGTCTACCTGGAAATGTGACGATTATGTGACAACCCGCCTTCCAAAATAAGGGGTGGACAGCCCGATTACCTCGACATAACGGAATCATGGATGGATATCATCCTCAGCATCATAACAATAAATTAGGTATACGGGAAAACCACTCCATAAATCAGAAAGCAGGTTGTCAAAATTTTGGTTTAAATTTAAGAAATATATTAAACAACCCAAATCTGATGAAAGTGGAATTTCAAAGGAATATATTGATAAATACCAAAACAACATACAATAAAAGAACCGAATAATCTGTTGGTCCACAGTTACATTCAAAGTGTTTCTACAATTCAATATTTAACATACTACATTCATTAACAAGTACAAAAGATGTGCCACTTGCCCGAATGAAAGACCCGATCATAACTAGATTCCAAAAATGAAGGCGTCTAACAAACATCCTGTAATAATCCGCAAGGTCATACAGCTCGTCAAAAGCATAAGAGTGGGAAATCATAACGGGCGCCCTTGCGGAGGAGCACCTGAGCGGATCCAACAACATGCACAACATGGAAAATGAACGGGTCAGGGACCGATTTATATATGATTCCCAGAAGAACAAGAAGCATGATAGATATGGACACTTAATCAATGAATGATGTAGATGAAAATCTAACAACCTAGTTCAAAAGCATGATAAGACAATTTAAATGATTTTAATAGTGTTAACATATATAAGAGAATTAAATTTAACATCATTATTCATCATATCTTTTCCCCTTTTTCCATTCCTCAATAGGAATATAATTACCATCTTATTTTCTATGGCAATTCGCAAAGCTCAAGCCCCACTTGAGTTAGAAAGGTTATATTCTTATACATATAACGATTCTAAGACCGCCCCTCCGAGTTTCCCCACTGGGCGCGCCCCTAACTGACTATCATCTTCCAGGGCCTATCTATACAAGACAACCTGGGCACCTAACGCAAGTCGGGAAGTGTCCATATACCTGCGAGTGAGTCATAACCACACCTGAAATTACCTCACTAGCGCAGAAAAACATATATATATATATAATCCCGCATATGGTCGAGGACTATAGTCTCCCTGCATTCACTAGTCATGGGACATCACCTCATGCGCGAGCTTCCCTTATGATAGCATTTAGAGAGGTGTGTTTAAGTAAATTAACATTTACAACTTTCATCTCATTATCATTTTCATTGATCACATGTATGTTTCATTTTTATTTGAAACCATTATCCTTGAATATTCTCATTAATATTCATCATATTTAACTCCCGAGTAAATCTCCAAGTGATCACCGAAATCATACTACTCCTCAAGAAGCTACATATCTCAATAGGGCCTCTAACATCTCCAAATATGGGCTTAGAATACTTGGTTTCTTAATAGCCAACGAAAAGTGAAGACATGCCTAAGCATCTCTTTTTGGTACACATGAAATAAACCCCAAGTGAACTCATTCAACACTAGGATAACGGCCAAACTCAACTAAAAATCTAAGTTTACTTCATGCAAGAAGGTCCCTAGTTCCTATGGAAAAGAAGAAACCTAGGAAATAAAAATAAAGTTTAAGAGTGAAAAACAGGGGACCGGTCGACCGGTCCGGAGGCCGCGGTCGACCGCGTCTCAAATCTTTAGCCTTCGTAGGAAAGCAGAAAGTCCAGGAAAAGGGGGCCGGTAGACCGATCGCGGACCACGGTCGACCGTACACCAAAAATCAGGCCTTAGTGAGAAAGCAGTGTGCCCTCCCCCGAAGGCCCGGTCGACCGATCCTGGACCCGCGGTCGACCGGTCATAGCAGACCCACAAACCATTATTCTTCCAACAACAAGTCTCCACATCATTTATTGCTACCAACTGATTTTAAATGCATCCAACACCCAAAATCTATACCAATATCAATTCAAATCAACCTCCAAGGAGTTAAAACCCATGAATCCACAAAAAAGCCCTAATTTTCTTAAACCATACATAACCACAACTATCAATACTAATCATTCTACTTAAATCATATAATAGCAAGTATAAAACTTGCCTTAAGGTTGTAACTTCAGATTTGGTGAGGATTGTAGGCAAGATCAAACACCCAAGCTTCAATCTCTCTTTCTCTCCTTAGGTCTTCTCCTCTCTTTCTCTCTCTCTCTTGGGCTTAGAGATAAAATTAGGGGAATAGTGACTTAATCAAGACATAAAACGTGTCTTAATACACAATTACCAACTTAAGTAATAATTCTCGCGGTAAATAAATACACAACTACACATTTAAACTAAAACCAGTCAAAAGTGCCCAAAATCTAAAAATACAATATGGCACATAATCTGACTATCTCGCACCTCCCGAAACTAACTACACCCTCCAAATTATCATTTGGAAATTCTATAACTCATTTTAAGTTCCGGTTTCATTTTAAGTCAAAATGTCATTTTAAATTCTTATGACATAATAAAACCCAATATGGTGATATTCACCCACACATAAGGTAAACATGAAACATCTTAGTAAATATTAACTTTTCTTCTTTAAAGTAATACTTACTCCACATTCCAAAATTTTATATCTAATTACTATATCTAGCAAATAAATATAAAATAGGTTCTCAAAAGTGAGGGTTGTTACAGATTAGATGCATGAAAAATATCCAGAATTATTCTTACAAGGTATACTTTATTTCCTAATTTCAGGATAAAATTCCGTTATTAGGGGAAAGTATGTAATACCCCGTAATTTTAATGATTTTAAATGTGGGATTAATTTAATTATTAAGATTAATTTAAATAATGGGAAAATTTTAATTAGCAATTAATTCGGATTTAAATAAATATTAATTAGTGAGATAAAGTTTAATATTTATTTATATTGAATTTTACTTAGTGAATGAGTAATAATAATGATATGAGACAATTAAAATTATTGTGAGTGAAAAATATGACAATTATGATAAATTTAATCGGGACGCGTGTGTCAGTCGTGTCGGGACTTAAATTGGGAAATAAAATATAAATTCATTTATGATATTCCATATGGTCATTTTGAGTGTGCCAATGTGTCTGAAATGATGGAAATAGTCAGAAAAGTCTACCTAAGAGTTTAGTTTGGGTTCCGGGGCACTTTTAGGCCAAACCGACACCCAGAGGGGTATTTTGGTCTTTTAAAATTTTCGGGAAGAGGAACAGACAATAATTGAAAGGTTATATGTACTGGTATGTAAGAGACATGAGAGTGTATACTTACCAAAACAAAGGAAGAGAATAAGAGGGAGAAGAAGAGAGTTCCCAAGAGTTATAAGGCCAAAAATCATCATCTTGCACCAAAATCATTGCCAAAGTGTAGATCAAAGAGGGGAGACCATAATAATATATTTCTTCTTCAATGGATCAGACCTACCATAAGAGTCAAGTGTTTATCTTGCTGAACTTTTGTTGAATATCATATCCATGTTAAAATAAGATATTTACTAGTTTGGATTTCATGAAAGTTTATGATAAATTTGAGGAATTGAAATTATATTTTTGGGTAGAATTGATAGTAGTATTTAAATTTTATGTTAGAATATGAAATGGATGAATGTTTAACGACTAAAATTTGAAGAAATATGAGTTTTATATATTTTCTTGATGATAAATGGTAAACTATTATTTTAGAGAATAACCATGAATTAATCCAATTTATTTGAGGTTCTTTGATGATTTAATTAATACAAAAGGTTAGAAATCATGTATATAGGTTAATTTATTGCTAGGAACATTTGTACGGGAGTTTGGAGTTGTATAATGAAGGGTTGGTATATCAAAAATGGTGGGAAAATGTAGATTCTGGAGGTAGAAGACGAACTGGAAAAATCTCGTTTGAACGACCTGAGACGTTGTTCGAACAACCTGAACATTTTGTTTGAACGAGATGCCAAGTTCGTTCGAACAACATTTCAAAAAAATGAGAATTTTATCCTGAAAAATTTCAATTTGACGTAGTATATTCGAGGGAAGGAAAATGACCTATGATAACATTTGAGTGATTTTATTACATGATCTAGTAGCGAGAAATTTGGGTTAGTTAATAAAAATATAAAAAGGAGGAATGAAAGGCTTTAAAGGGATGAATCGCGATAGAATGGTCGTAAGTTTTAAAGTACTGTGAGTATTATAGAGAAATATACTACGTACTTGGATTGTGTGTTTCATAGGTTGTGTGTATACCTATTAAATGATATATTATGTGTATGGTATACCTACGACGCTTGCTATCGAGAGGAGGTTTCACGACGTAGACGATCTTATCCTAATGAGCCCATTGGGGAGGATTTTAGAATTGTACCCATAACATAGAACCTTGGATATGTGTTATCTGAGAGTATGACAGTTTTGACGATTGAATGGGAGCGTTGATATGTGCATTACCCATTTGGCTGAGGACAGTGGCGTATCTAGGAATTTCAAATAGTGGGTGCGGCACAAATGACGAACAAAAAAAATTTAAGCTAGAAGTAAAGATATTTGAAGAAAAAAACATTGCATTAATATTCGTTATTAACACCACAATCGTCAAAATAACATGATATTTATTACAATATAACTCTCCTAGACTTCATATTCTGAAAAAATTGAATGATATCTTCGGTTTCAATGGAATCCAATACATCTCTTTCAATAAATGCCACCAAACAGTCATTCATCATCTCATTCCCCAATCGATTTCGGAGTGAAGTCTTAATAATCTTCATCGCAGAAAATACTCTTTCAACCGTCGCAGTTGTAACGGGCAAAAGTAATGCCAACTTCACGAGTGAATATACCAATGGATAGAGAATGTGCTTCTTTGACTGAACAAGTAATCTAGCAAGCCCACCAATCCCCACAACTTCATCAAATCGGTCATCGGAGCGCACATCCATAATGTAGGTATCAAGTTGATGATCAAGATGCATTAAGTCAATAATAGAAAACTCGGAGGGGTAAAATTCAGCAAATCGAAGCAATTTTCCCACATCATATGCAACGAATGAATTAACTGGATCAAGACAAGCCATACACAATAACAGCTCTGTGTTCACCTCATTAAAGCGATTATTCAACTCTTGAAGTTGTAAATCTATCACTTCGTAGAACGTTTCAACCCGATAATGATGGAGATTTGTCTTTCCTTCAACATTACGACGCGACCTTCCATGAAATATATACAAATCATCCATTTGTGGGATATCCATTTTAATCTTAACACAAAATAAATAAACTTCATTTAACAATGTTTCCCACCCATTATCCCGCATGTCTTGCAATCGTTGCTTGGTAAGTCGCACAAGAGTCATGGCATTTACAATGTCTTGATCTTTTCTTTGTAAAGCTTGTGACAAGTCATTCGTAATTCCCAAAATGTTTTTCATCAAATGTAATTGAAATGCAAAGTCAAAACATTGCACACTCTTCAAAAGTGCTTTTGTGTGACCTCTTTGCTTAGGATCTTTCCCCTCCTCTTCAACTACTAAAACAACATCAATCACTAACGAGAACAAATAAATCAAACTTAAAAGTGTACCGTAATGAGAACCCCAACGTGTGTTTGATGCTTGTCTCATTGTCATTTCTTGATTCATGCCCCGCCCAGTTAATATATCACCATTGCAAATTCCTTCAATAACTTTCTCAAGTTGTTTCTCTCGAAGAATGTCTCTCCGCTTACATGAAGCTCCAACAATATTTGATAAGAGAGCAATGATATCAAATAATGTAGAAATCGTACCATGATTCTCCGCGACAGCTACAAGTGTTAATTGAAGCTGATAAGCAAAACAATGGACATAAAAAACTGATTCATTCTCCATCATTATTAAACTTTGTAAGCCATTAAATTATCCTCTCATATTGCTAGCTCCATCATAGCCCTGCCCCCGTAAACTTGAAATGCTTAGACCATGCCGAGAAAAAAGAGATTCAATGGTTGCCTTTAGTGACAAGGCAGACATATCTCTAACATGTACAATACCAAGAAAGCGCTCAACAACATACTCCCTTGAATCCACAAAACGTAAAGCAACAGCCATTTGTTATTTCAAGGATACATCACGAGCCTCATTAACTAAGATAAAAAAATAAACCATCTCCAAGTTCGCTAAGGATAGACTTTGTAGTCACATTTGCAATGGCACTAATAATGTCTTGTTGAATTCTTGGTGATGTTAGTGTATGATTTCCGGGAGCATTTTGCAATGAAACTCTCTTGACCTCCTCATTGTGGCTAGCAAGAAATTGTAAAAGTTCGAGAAAATTTCCTTGATTAAATGATTCTTTAGATTCATCATGACCACGCAAAGCCATCCCTTGGCGCAAAAGGAATCTAATACAATCAATCGATGCAGTTAAACGAACACGATAGTGTAATACCACGCATTTTTATCGATATTTATTTATGGGATTAATTAAATTAAATGTGAATTAATTGAGAATTAATGCGGATAAAATACTAACGAGATGTGAGTTGGTATTTGATTATAATGTGTATATATGGCAATATATGAATATTGAAAATATTGAAATTATCGCGAGGCTGAAATACGGTAATTTGGAAAATTTAATTGGGACGCTCGTGTCAGTCGCGTCGAGAATGAATTTATGAGATTTAAAAATAAATTATTTTTCTGTTGACCAAATAGTCATTTTGAGTGCGCCAACGTGTCCGGAAGGGTCTAGATAGTCAGAAAACACTAGCCGGGGGTTTAGTTTGGGTCCCGGGGCATTTTTAGGCCATACCGGCAACCCAAAAGGGTAGTTTAGTAATTTCGGAATTTTGGGAATTAAAACCCACGAAAATTAGAGGTCAAAATCTGATTTAGTCTTTACCCACTAAACCCATTAACAACACTAAATGACTTAATGGGATACCGGAGTTATTGGAAGAAATTTTAAGAGGTTCCTAAGGCAACCTCTAAACCACCATTGTCATCTTGGAAAAGAACTTGTAGAGAGAGAAAGAGAGAGGAGAATTCTGCAGAGAGGGAGAAAGCAATTCAACCTTCTTCAACCAACAACAAAAATCTGAAGAACATAAGGCAAGTGATTTAGTTACAATTGATTCAATGAATGTGTTCTTCCATGTTTAGTGTAATATAGAATTTTGTCTTGGAAGATTGATATGAACCCATGAATTTGAGGATTAAAATTATAAATCATGTTAGGAATTTCATGTAGACATATTCTGGACGAATTATGAATTCAAAACATAACCCTTGATGATATAAAAAAGGATTTAAGAAGAGAATTATTATTATTCTTGAAAGAAATAGAAAACTAGGGTTCTTGATGAAGTTTTGATCCAAATAAAGCCCTTGGTTGATGATTTATTGGTTTTAGAACGTTAACAATGTTGTAGGATGGTTGTATGATGATATTATAACGTTAGATTAGGGTTTCATGCATTATAATGGAGTTTTTGGGTGAAACTTGGACTGCAAAACGAAGCAGTCCGTAACTTATCTGGTGCAATCGATCGATCGACATTCATCAGTCGATCGATCGACCACCATCGATCGATCGATGTTCAAGGTCGATCGATCGACCTTCCCAGAATGAGTAAAATTTTCCCTAGTTAAATTTTAATGATGTTAACCCTTATAAAATTATTATTGGAGACTTTATGAATATCCTTAGACTTAAGGAAGACCAGTAGGTACGGTTATAAAATTTGGACCTTAATTAGAATTCAATTTGAGGAATTATTCTAAAATCTAATGAAATTCGATGAGTGAGATAATATTAGGGTTAAAAGAGTAAATTTGAATAATTTGATGAAATGAGGTTTGGGGCAGAAGTAAGGAGCTTAAGAATAATGATGTTATATGTGGGAATAATAAGAAACTTAATAATCCCTTTGAGATAGGTTTTAGGTACAAGAAACTAGGACGTGAGATGTGTCGACAGTCTACATTATATATTATCGAAAGACTTAAAATGTATAAAATTGGAATAATGGTATAAGGATGTAGAATATACCTTTATTAATATTGAGATATCTAAGATGTGTGCATGCTTAGTATATGTATATGACTTTATGTGTATGACATACCTACCATACTTGCTATCACGGGAGGTTTACGTTCGCTTAGGGCCATCTAATCTTTGTGTGCCCGAATTTAGATTGGTACCTCGAGGACATAGGTCAGAGAAGGACTTATTAGGAAGTTAATAAGACTGCTGATCGTGGGAGCGTAGGTATGTGCATGACCCATGTGATGTGACTGTGTTCGCCTCCATTGATTGTGATTGTTGTTATCTGAGAACGATTCCTGAGAGATTCGGAATGCGTGATCCTTATGTACGTGATGTACCGGGATGGATAGCAGAGTATGTGTGCACCGTAGCTTAGTCTCGGGGTGCTTGTATTGTATATTTATGATGTGAATGAAATACGGTTAAATGAACAGACTTGTTATGTTTAATTATGAGAATAATTTATAGTAACTCCTTGAGAAGATAAATAAGGGGATAACCTCCAGTAAATTGTATTGCTAATAAGTGAGAATCCGAGTTTAAGTAAAGCCCTCTATTTAATTGATAACGTTAGAATGTATAATGGGAATCGAGTAGAAAGGGGTAGAACTTATGACGGTTTAGTTAGATATGAATGTCCCTTAGATGGGTACGGTACGTTAGGAGTGCACAAGTAGTCGAGAGGTGAGTATTTCATGTGAGTGCACGTCCTAACATGTATTTTGCATTCATTGTTTTAATGTTATTAAAGCACTTGATGTTTTAAAATACTCTCCACTTTCGGGCTCTGACCCGTTTGCTTTCAAATCTATTTTTGTAAAAACCTTTTAGGTGCCCAGCCACAAGTACACCATGCATAAGATTTCCATTCAGGTGACGAGCTGTAGCTGTTTGTGGAAGTTACAGGGCCTTGCTAGTAAACGCTTCTTTTGTCTTGACTCTATTCAGTGTTCATCATTTGTAGGGCATGTCGCCCATTTCTATTAGAGACATTTTATATTTCAGTTATTCAGACTTTGGTTTGTAATTAATTCAGGATGCAGACTTGTTTTATTTATTTCCATATTGGGATTGTTGTGAGAGGTATTTCCTCCGGAATCATTATTACTTGTTGATTTCACTGTTGAGACTTTATTGTGTATGGTTATGTTATTCTTTTATTCTTCACTTATTTCATGTTAATCAGTTTTAATTTAAAATTGGCAACTCGCTTTTTAAATACTAGGTGGTTAGTAACCATAAAAATGTTTTCGACAGTGATGCTATTAACTGAACCAACTTGGAATTTTGTATTAATTTTAATAAAGGAGTAGCTACCCGGTATTTAATTAGTCAGGGTGTCACAGATAGTCCACTTGAGTTTGAGTAGATTGGTTAGACAAAGCAATGTCTATGTGTTATTTTTGTATCATAAGGTCTTGGCATGCCCTCAAACATTGATTGTGAACACTAGTAGGTTCTCCAACGTGCAAATTTAACCTATCTTTCTTCCTCCAATTTCTAAACCCCTCAACAACAAAATCATCACGACCACCTTAGTCATCATTATCACATTTGAAAAGATAGCAACACAAACAAAATGCAGCATCTTTTTTATGTTATACTCTAACCAACAAGGGTGATTGTTAAACCATGATGGAATAAATATACATCTCTCAATTCCGCATAAATACCAAGGGAATTTATGATTCTTAGGTTAATAAGGGCCTTTTTGCAAGTAGTACATCCGGATATTTTTTCTCTCCTTAGCATTATATTCATGAATGCTTTTCCTTAACCCAGGATCAGATGGATATTCGTCTAAATTGGGCTCGACAATCGGGGGCGAAGGCGGAGGTGGCGAGGGCGGGGGAGGAGGTGGTGGAACATTGGAACTTGACTCTTTCGCTCTTTTAAAATACTTCAACATATTGACCACCTCTAAAATAATAAAAAAACAGAATATTACATTAATTACAACAACTAGATACTATCAACTTCAAATCCAAATAAATTACCCAAACATTCTATAAAAAAATTCTGTAAAAAAATACTCAAACTCAAACCCAAACATTCTGTAAAAAAAAAAACTACTCAGAAGACCCAAACATTCTATAAAAAAAAATTACCCACTCACTCTTTGAAAAAAATACCCAAACAGCACACACATACCAATTACTTCAACATATTCTACCAATTTCAACAACTAATTAAATAAGAAAAAAATAGTAAAGCTGAAATAAATACCCAAACAGCAACAACGGGACAACCATATAATTTCTAACAATAAATACCAACTAATTTATACCAATAAATACCCAAACAGCATACACATACCAACTAATTTCTACCAATAAAATACTAAGCTGAAATAAATAAGAAAAAAAAAACTTACATGTATGAATATGAAATAGCCGTCTGCAGGAGAGCCAAAAGAGAAAGAAGATGCTAAAATAAAGAAGAAGAACCCGTTCCGTTTTGTTCCATTTTAAAGCAAGGCCAAGCCATTTTGAAATGGGAGTTTTTTTAGGGTTTGGTTGGCAGTGTTTTGTTAACTTGTGTGATGGGTATTTGGGAATAAACTGAAGAAGCATGCGTTTTGAATAAGTGAAAGTGTGCTTTTTTAAGTTATTATAAAATCAGCCCCTCAAGTGTAAGAAACCCTTTCTAAGACACCTTTAACTTTTAAAAATTACACTAAGGTCTATATATTTTGGAAAAAATACTATATATACAAAAAAAATCCAAAAAAATACCGGGTGCGACCGCACCCACTCTGGAATGAACAGGGACGCCCCTGGTTGGGGACTATGTTTGTCTCCATTATGTGTGAATTGAATTTAAGGTTCAAGTGAGATATTGAACCAATAGTCCTTTATTTACTACGTAAGGTACTAGGACAAGATAGCAGAGTATGCATGCGCCAGGAGGTCTCAGCTTAAGGGAGCAGTAGTATTATTTATATATGATGATGACTTATTCTACTGTGTGTGCCTAGTAGAAGAGAGAGATAATAATATTTAAGATAACTCTAGTATGTGAATATTTAACTATAAAATGAGCAATTTATAATTAACGCATGGATAGGAAAATTCTACATTGTATTATCTGGGCGATACAAGTGAACGTTACGAGTTATCGTGTGTAGTCATAGATTTGATTTTTATTAGTTAAGCAGGGTAGAATAACTAAGACGGGCTAGTTAGGTACGGTAGGCATGCACACTAGATGAGAGGTGAGTAATTCAAGCGAGAGCACGTAAATCTAGCATGAATATTATATTTGCAAATTTTTGCATTTAAACACTTGCTAAATTTTTAAACTGTTTTACTCAGGCTTTGATCCGTTTTATCCAAATCTCTTTTCTTTTGTAAAAATCATTGTTAGGTACCCAACCACAGGGAGGGCCAGCTTGGGAGTTAACTATCATTTGTCGTTATTGTAGTTGCTACGGTCGATTGTAGGATTTACTTGGTAAACACCTCCATTCCTTTCATCTTCGATGCATCCTTTATTTTTATGTCAATCGGGCATGTCGCCCTTCTTATATTAGCAGTTGTTTCTAGAGATATTTGTACTTCCTTTACTATTTAGTTGTGGATTTAGTTGTTACATGGATTATTGTATTAGAGTTTCAGACTAGGGTATTCACTCCCATCATATCTTATTTGATTCGGTATTACATTAATTGTAGTATTGATTTATATAGTATCGTGGTTGTGATACTTAATTGTTTAATTGTGTTAAATCTTTGCTTGTTTAAAAAAAATAAAAAATAATAAATTTTTACACCATCTTTTCAAATACTAGGTAGTTAGTAAATAGTAAAAAGTTTTTTGACGGTGATGCTAAGAATGAAACAATCTAGATATTCTATTTTAATTTAATAAATGCCTGGTCACCCAGTATTTAATTAAGTAGGGTGTCACGCACCATTCGCATAGATTTCACGGTCCATGATTTACTGGCCAGTTATCTTGGGACTTTTACCCTAGGGCTCCTTGTCCTTCTTAATTATTCGCGGTACTCCTTTGTGAAAACTCTTTTACTTTTCGTTATGTTCATTTACTTGCAGTTCAACCTCCATTTTAATACAAAACACCCGACTTGTCGTCGTACTTTAGTTTTATAAATGCAACTTTTAGTCTCTTAGTATTACTTTTACCATTTTACCCGATAAGAAGGCTAAAATGCAAGGTAGATGCCACCTTGTCATCCTTGTTATACACTTGGACTGTTTTACTGTTTAGTCCTTTATAACAGATCTTAGATGTGCTACCAACATCTTGAACTTTATAGGTTTCATTCCATTTCCAAGTTTAAGGATTAATTTTCACAATTTAACGTTCATTTAAAGTCACATCATTTTATGTAAATAACATTTCAAAAATGTTACCCAAACATTTTCATTTTAAAATAATTCTTAATTATATTCACATAAATCCCCAAATGACAACATGTGACTATTCTTGACTTTCACCCAAAATATCAAACCTACACAATTATGTTTCATTCCATGAAATAATAGTTTTTTTACTTTATTTTTAGACATAACTTTGATAAGAATGAAATTCTAATATTTTGAAAATCATTGGAAAGTTATTCAAAGCACCCTAGTTTCGTATTTTCATACTATTTTCATGAAAACATCAGTATTTCACACTATTAGGGTTTTTATTCTAGAAAACCACTATTTAATATCATGAAAATTTTTAGTAATTTAAAAACCATGTTTAAGACCCACATTCTAACATTCATTTTCCCATAATTTCATAACTTTTTTTTATTTATATTTTGAAAATTTTACTAATTGCAACTCATGTTTAAGACCTATATTT